>OU342496.1:10040000-11390397 GCA_910589525.2 Ennomos quercinarius | reverse complement strand
CATAAATAAAAATAGTTGAACTACGCGATTCAAGGATTAATAAATTCATAGTTTATAAAACTTTAAAGGCTTTAGTTGACAGTCCTTAAAATACTAAAAATATATTCGTCTCTTACATTGCCGTCTATTTGACAAGGACAGCAACAGTTTTAGAAGTTTTAGATCTGTCAACTAAAGCCTTTAAAATTGGCCCCAATGGTTAAATAAAATATTTAAAGCGGCAAAACTCACCAATGTTATGTTTTTGTCCATAAAAGTAATCCAATTATAATAATTAACTGTACATATATTATATTATGATATTTATACTTAAATGATATAGGTACCAATAAGTATATAAATCACTATTAGTTCACTTATATGTTATCGAAACTTTTCTCAGTCAATAAATAAATAAAATGCTTAAAAGAAACACTTTATCGTAATAAATTACATGATTTTCATTAAACTTTAAAGTTTTCGTCAAATATAAATCACATTTACGAAGTGTTCTATTTTCAATCCATCTAATTGGGACCATAAAGCTATGAGTAATTTTTTATTCACTTTCTTGCCCCTCAAACAGATTTCAAACGACGCGTATCTAATTGTGAACATCATAAACGATCCTTGAGATCGAGCATGTCACAAATCAATCGGTGAATTGGGCAGGATCCAATCTGATACGCGAGTTCAAGTTCGCGCGAAATTTTGAGTTCACTTCAGAATCACTGTCACAATTTTGCGGTCTAATCACAACACTAGTGTCACCACCGAACGCATTTAACTGTCAGGTATTTAACTGAAATTACATCGATCTGCGTTTAATGAACGTCTGAACCCGCATTGAGCTAGCTGTCAAATCTACGAGCCGTCATAGTCCGCTGCCATGAGTGAGGCCGCACACAAGCGCACGTGCTCGTGTCGACATGAGCACCAATACACTGGCAGCTTCCAGCGGCCGCGCGATCGTACGGGCACCCGCACATTCAAACCTCATGATTCATACATTAATCGCATTTGTGTTGCGGCTGGTGGGAGTGTGCGAACATGCAGCGTGCTTTTAACACGGCCAGACGAAATGATGCCTAGCTGCAGAACGGAGTGTGGACCGTATATATTTTAAAAATGGCCGGTTATGCGAGACTATGTAGCCGATCACAATGAGAGATTAGCCGAATGCGTGTGAATGCATGTAACGTGGTGCTATCATGGATGGACGGACAACGGTGTGGAGATGAGCATTGCTGTTGGCGAGTTTCCTTTCATAAAAAGACTACTTCTTACTCTAGCAATACTCCACTAACTCTATTTAAATTGAGAAAAACACTCATGTTTAGGTCTAAGTTCTCAAAATTTTCAATTAGTGATTAGATCAAAATAACTATGTTTTGAAAAAAATATGAACAAGACTTATTAATATAAAATTTTAAACTTTTGTGGTCAGTAACGTTACTAATATATTAAGCACTTTTTTAGAAAAGTTACCTATTCTATAAAATTTATAATGTTTGGCAATTTGCAAATGCGCCTCATGAAACTTATGGTCACCCTCTATTTTATGATAATATTTTTAAACGAACTCTACTTACGCGATATCCATACTTTTATTGTTATTGTAGGTTTTTTACGATCTATCAACTCGTAGCATCATTTTTACGATCAGATGGTGCGAAAAGTGAGAAATTGTTAGTAATAAAATGAAGATTGAGTAGTTAAAATTATCTAAGTACTTACGAGTTAACAGTCAATAAACTGGATCGTAGAGTTGAAGCGCTTTTTAATCGTCTCTGGTAAAACAACAACGCATCGGATTTAAAAAAGTGAAAAAATAAAAATAAACCGTCCATCAGATTTTCAGCTGTCGTTTACTAACACACACAATTGCATTCACAACATAAACGTTTACGTCGCTTCCTTTAGGAACCGCGCGAAGCTAAATTACGACTTTATGCTAATACAGATTGAGCTGCGAATCGAATGGCGATCACGTGTCAACACAAACAATCTCTATCAACATACAGGGATAAATTCACATTTTGAATTTCATAATCCTTTTCGTTAGTTCCAATTTTCAACTCTATGGAATTCAGCCTTACCTGAAACAAAAGAAAAAACATTAATAAATGTTTTCAGTTTTTTAAGGATGAATTAATTAAGCCTAATAAAAAAATTAAAAATAAAACAGATTTCGTGTTAGTAGCAAGGTTTTTCCTATCATAAGTATCATAAAAGTTTACGATCAAGTAGGTATGTAATTTACATGTCGAACAGATTGTGTTAATTGAATCAAAATGATTTATTATCTTCATTATTTTTTATAACATAAACATTGTCTAACAGTAGCGATCATTGTTCCTCGTTATCAGAAATCAGGAAAAAAATATTTTCGAAAAAGTCGTTGCCTTCTTGTGCGGTTGAACTGTCTTGCATTATCTTCGGAGATATGGCCACAGGGTCAGCCGAGTATTGCGATAACTGTGTCAGTCAGTGCAGCTATGAATAAAGATGTTGTTAAATGGTCAAGTTCATTCCGCCTCGATACAACGAGAGCCCGTACTCAAATGGACAATTGGTCATTGGTGGCCTCATTGGGTATATTTCCCCGACGTGTCACGGTATCTCTTCACTATACCCTATACCGATGGTATATCTTCACTTCACTATGCTATCAGTAGGTACCAATTAGGAAATGGTGATCAATTGGGAATTGTTCGCTCAAAATGCAATTTAATTGTTTTTCAATTACAAATATTTTTTATATTATAATTAAGTTGTTTTAAATTAAGATAAGGATATAAAGTTGTTTATTGTTTTTATTATTTTCATTTGCAAGAATGTATTTAATTACAATGACGTTAAACTATTGAACTTAGACAGAAATAGATAGATAACGTGTTATTTTTTTATTGATAACATAATAACAATTTATGTGAACACATTAATTAAGTTGATAGTTTTGTAAAAAAACGTAATTGTTAGTAAAAGTTGTAAATTATAATTTATTTATTATCAACTTATTGCACTTTTTCATATCAGTGAAGTCCGCAAGACGTACGAGTGCGGTGTTTAAAATAATAGTAGATAAAAATTCCGTAAACAAAAAGGTGAACGGTTTCTTTGGAATGCCGGGAAGTGGGTGTAATGTAAACAGATTAAATAATGCCAATATTATATGATACAATATTATTTAAAAAATAAATAAGTATACAGTGTATTTTATTGCCTATGAATATTTCTACGACACGTGATGACATCAGGTCCAATAGTAAAAAAAAATCATGTGCACAATATATATAATTGTGGGTATGATGGGGCATTTGCATTTCATGGTTTAAATCGTAATGAAGATGTTACAATTTTCCATGAACCCAGGATGATGTATCTACCGTGAAATCTTAGAAAAATAGCAGCCGTCAACTCTGAGAACGCCCTCAAAGAATTATTACATAATTATATTTACCAAACACGCTTCTATTATTACATTTTCATGTACTCGCTTGCGCATAAATTAAAAAAGTTGTCAGTTTTTCTTTTGTCCCAACCCTTATTTGGTATTCATATTTGATACTTTGATAATACAAAGGGACGAAGCGTTATGAAGCGATGTTTTGAAATGAAAACACAAAACGTCCGTAACTTACACGAGAAAAACCTGTTTCGCGAGCTAAAGAAACAAATTGTGAAAGAGGCAATCGTTCATTCGATGTTTCCATGAGTCTACGTACAAACTACTCTCAACCCTTGCACACAAGAAATAAGCGTTTTATTCAAACGAAGGCGGTTCCATCACTTCAATTATGGTCATATTGAATGAAATATGAGTTAAGTGAGGGATATCAAAGGGCGACGCAGGGTTGTTTATGAAATGTGAACTTTGAAATATGTACTGTAATAGTGCACCCTTTTTTAATTTGTACTAAACTATCGACCGTAGCGAAATAGGGTCTTGAAACAAGACGAGGCGTAGCCGAGGGGTAGTTGGTCGATATTTTCGCTCGCATTCTAGGTATGCATTATTGGATAATTTGCGACTATTTTGTTTGGAATTTTCGTGTTTCTTATTGCTTCCGCAACAAATTTCGTGCGACCCAAAAGTCGAAATGATTGGACCTATCGGGCATTCGCCGGCAGCGGCCGACTCCAATTTAGTTTTTCGGATTAGATACGGCGAACATAATAACATAATTGCTCTAATAACAGAGCAAGCGGCAGTGCCCGCCGTGCCTTACAATTCACTTTCCAAATTGGTTTATTTTTTTACCTATGCTCTGTCTAAAACTATTATGATTTATTATCAAATTTTCGTGCAGGCAAATTATGGCCTCGTTTTCGTGAATGCGCCTGTGAATGATGGTTTCTCGTTCTCGCACTTATTAAAAACTGCCCTTAGAAAAGGACAGGTATATCTATTGTGTTTCCTTGAAAGCCTCGCGGCATTACGTAGCCATGGACTGCGGATGAAATGAGTTACGACCTTTTTTCTAATTTACTCGTCCAACAATTAGCTGGATTAACATGTTTAGCACGGATGCATATTTTTCAACGTCACTAAGTTTATTAAAACATCGAAGTTGTAATTAAAAGTTAATGCTTCCCCGGAAGCCCTTTAAGGTATTATTTGATTAATGAGCTGACACATATAAACCTTTTTTATTAATAGTGATATATTTATATACTTACAATGTGTTTACTGTTTTAAATTAGACTACGAAAATGTTTATTACTTATTGTATAAATAAATAATAAATAAAAAAATAAATAAATAACGCCCAACGATCACATACATTGATCCTGGACCCTAACTAGGATTCCCTGTATCTAGGGAACCAGGAACTACGAGGACTGGTCCCACAACACCCAGACACAGAACAAGTATTTGCGCTTATATTTTATTTTTTATCCTTATAATAAACTGTTTTTAGAATAACTAAGGTGTATACACTTTTCTTCTTTTTTTTATATTTTGGCTCCACACAGTGTATTTAGCCAGTGTCAAGTTTTGTAATTTTTCATCGTATTATGGAAATTTTCACTTAAAGTCAAGTCATAGTCACATTCAGAGTAGTCATAGTCTAGTCTAAGTCATAATCCAGTCTAAGGCATGCCCTAGTAAAGTGGTGGCAACTTTACTAGAGGCTTCTATGGAATTTTGGAAGCAACACGAAAAACCACGTTTCAGTACATTATATTACTTGCCCATACTCATGCTCGTAATTCAGCACTTAATGCTTAAAACACCACCAATTTTAAACATTAACACTGGAAAAAGCATAAGCTTTGCAAAATAATACAATGCCCCGACGTGAACTTTTCCGCGTTCCCGCCAAAACTCCGTGTGTATACACATTACATATTTGTGTCATTTGACCAGGACTAGTCATGTGGCCTTTGTATCCCTTCAGTATTTTCTCAAGTCACTTTTATCATGAAAAAGTGCATTTTGAGATATTCACATGACACAAAATACTTTGTTATAAAAGTTTTATGAAAAAGTATTTACTGTCATGGGAAAATCTCAAAATGCACTGTTTCATGTACCTATTAAGTGAAGCCTAAACAAAAATGCAGTTTTATAAAATTATTTTGTTAATTTTGGAACTGAAAATCATCATCATCATCATTAACAGCCTGAAGACGTCCACTGCTGAACATAGGCCTCCCCCAGAGCACGCCACCTTGAGCGGCTGCTCGCCTCCTGCATCCATCGGCTCCCCGCGGCTTTCACCAGGTCGTCGGTCCACCGAGTGGGGGGCCGGCCTACGCTGCGTCTTCCGGTTCGTGGTCGCCACTCGAGAACCTTTCTTCCCCATCGGTTGTCAGTTCTACGAGCGATGTGGCCTGCCCATTGCCAGTTCAACTTACTAACTCTAAGAGCTATATCGGTCACTTTAGTTCTCCTGCGGATCTCCTCGTTCCGGAGCTTATCTCGCAGGGAAACACCGAGCATAGCTCGCTCCATAGCTCGCTGCGCGACTTTAAGCTTGCTAATGAGGGCAACAGTAAGAGACCATGTCTCAGTTCCATAAGTCATCACTGGCAACACACACTGATTGAAAACTTTCGTTTTCAGGCTCTGCGGTATTTTGGACGAAAAGATAGGACGAAGCTTCCCGAACGCTGCCCAGCCGAGTTGGATTCTTCGCGCCACCTCCAACTGAAAATACCAACTCTGAAATAGTGCAACCGACAAATGTTCATGACAAGCGATTGCATTAAACATGAGACCTGCCACAGTTCTGCATTTACATATAAAAACTTACTATTTTCACGTTACTCCATACATCTCTGTGAATAGTAATTTTTTAAACCGGTACCAACGGTTATATCATTAAAAATAATTATAAACATTTGACGTAAAATAAGATTAATCATAATTTGTGTGACCCTAAATAATGGTCACAGATTTATGGAATTCGTTAGGGCTGTATCGTTATCTAAGCAATCACTATAATATTGGTTACACAAATAAATAATCAAGCAGTATCAGTATTTGGTCCAGCCAGATACAACACTAAGGTATACCTGTTACTAATACATTATGTATTATGTAATGTACTTAGTAACAGGTATTTTATGTTGCAGTGTCACGCGAAACTTTCTTATTTTAAAGTTCCGAGTGACACTGTAAATGTTATGGGCGGCCGTGCCGCTTAACACCAGGTGAACGACTAGATCGTCACGTCATTCATTCTCAAAAAAGTAGAAAAAGTAGACAGTCATCGATCGATTTCATTCACAAACTGATCATTTTGGTGAATTAAATCTTGTCTAGTCTTGAATTCCAAACTGAGCGTTGTTCTGTAATAAGGGTATTGCCTAATAATATTATAGATAATTAAGTTCATAGACTACCTAAAGATTTTAAAAACTGCTCTAAATAAAGCTGCCTAATACCACAAAAAATATAACCCCACAGCACAGTGTTTTAGCTACGTACAGTACGTACACACTACGCTTAAACTTTGCATTGAATACCGGTCGAGTAGTTTCTCATTATTTACCTCTGAGTTTGCAAGCGTAAGTTCACACACAGTTAAGCTAGGGATATGTAAATATAATATCATGAATATTCGCATGAGAGGGCGTCACCTCCGCACAGATATCGCGTCTGGTGAAGCGGAAGAGACCTCCGACAAAGGACTACACGACAATGAGCCGAGTAGGGTTGCCAGTTAGATTCAACTGTTGTTAAGCCGTTTTGTTGAGAAATTATACGATAGATTTTGTTTCAGTGGTAATCAAACCACAGTGGCCTGCACGCACCGGGACGGAATGGCAAAGGATTTAAATTATTACCAAAGGGCTTTCAAACTTAACTAGTAGGAATACGACATGAATTCCAATGTTTTTTTTTTATTCCGTGACATCGAAAAGGATTTCTTGAACGGCATTGGAGGGCGCACCAAGGGATCCTTTTTTTTAACGGGCTAATGCTGTTGGTCTCTACCAGTTTTTACAGCATCACCGGGCGGACCAAGGGATCCCACGACGGGATGTAGCAATATGCAACGGGATGTCAGTGTACGCTGGCTGGTGGCAAAATCCTCTGCTAATTGCCTCCAGGTTTGAGACTACTTTTATTTTCTAGTTTCGTCGGTGTGTCTGTTGCTATAACACCAAAGGTCTAATAAAAAAATACCTGATCAAAATAATAACTTCACTTAATAATTGTATACGTATACTTTCATAATGAAATTTTTTAACAGATGCGGCGCTTTAATGTAAAAAAATCGTAAATAATACTGTAGTAAATTATATCAACGTGTAAATATTTGCATTTTTGCTATATTATTTATAGTTATTTTATGACGGTGGGCTTAGACATGTTGCATCTATTGTTACCAAAGGGGTGGTATTTAAATGAGGTATTTTTTGCAATTGTAATCCGCGTTACAAAGAAAACAAAAATGTTATTAGATATTTTATTAAGGCTCGTAAGATTAAGTAAATTGAATAGTATACAATAAAAAAATAATACAAACACAGCAGATTTTTTACATTAATATATTTTATTACACTAGACTTAATGCATGTTTTCCTATTATTATACGTTCTTTACATTTATTTTATAACTCCTGCAAAATATTTTATCACCTACAAACGTCACTCCCAGACCAGAGACCGCACCCAACTTCCTCCAAATTCTAAAACTACATTTCCCTGTTAACAACACAGCAGTAAACAAAAATAAAAGCCGTTGTTGGCAACCCTACCGCGCGTCCGACACAGCCGCCCGGACACGTTTCAGCTCCATGAATTATTGCCCGAGCCGATGTGACTTTTCAATTTGAAATCATCAACCTGGAATTAATTTCATTTTTGAACCCCATTATTTCTGTTATCTACGAACGAATCGGCCAATATGCGAGTTTCGTATATTGCTGCATTTGTGAAAATATGAGTATTCCGCGGCGACGATTGGACCGATATTGGTGATTTAAATCGATGCTCTTTTGTTTTTGTTTTAGTACAAAATATCGGTTAGCAGTTTCCAAATTTGATGGAATAATTATTTAGATTTTAATTAACTTTGAGTGATTTATATTAAATCTTTATTATTATATTTTTTTATTTACTTATTCGCGGTAAAATATTTATGTTATAGATTATACATAGGTAATTGTTGCACTATAAATGAATTAAAAAATAAGGCAAATAAATTCACAGAATAAACGGCTTTACTAATCCCAAATTCCCTCAACTGTTAAATAAAAATTTTACAATCAAAATATAAACTAAATCTATCATTAACTGATTCAAAAAATAGTCATCCGAAACATTCATTTGTAAGACACAAATCTGTCACTGCGGAATAACCAACGATACCTATTCATAGCCCGGCCACTCAAGCGCAACAAAAATTTAGTAGAAATAGAAGTAACGCTAATAAATTTCGATTTAAATCCACAGCTTTATTTTAGTTGAAATTCTCTAGAACCACTTCTCGTTTAAATTTTTTCTCTGCATTACCGGACTGTAATTTTTTTCTAATCTCCAGGTCATTGACCTGAAATTCCGACGTAATTTACTGATCTCCAATTTTATATATCGAAAGCGTGAGTCAGATATTCAGCAGAACATTTTTTGTCTACCCGCCTTTCCGATTGTATCTAACAAGTTTTTGCTGTTTATTTTTACAAGCAAAGATGTGGGCGATATAAAAATGATTGTAAGCACGTGAACATAATTTGTACTGTCAATATAATTTTTTTAATCACCGCTATTAGCTTTATATAATTTGCTAGACTATAGCAAACTATTATGAAGTAGGTAACTCGTTTGCGCTATGATTTTGGTGCAGATAATAAGAATAGAATAGAATAATACTTTATTGCACACCAAAATAATTATACACAAAAGATACTACACAAGTAAGTAACCTAACGAACAAAAATATTTCGAAAAGGTAGTACAACGGGCGGTCTTATCGCTTAAAGCGATCTCTTCCAGACAACCTTTAAATGGACAGAAATACAGATAAACTAGAGAGGCCAGAGGTGCACAATAAATATCTAACACTGACGGAGTATGACACTAAATACTTACTATCTATATTAAGACGCAATTTAAACTCTATACATTGTTATGAATCATTTCCTTACAAAGCTATTATAATTTTCCGAAAAATCTTCAGTGGTATTTAAACCCGCGACTTTCAACTCGCCATCTATGCCGCATATTACATTACACTTAATTCAGTCGCCAAATTAGGGTTCGGGAAAGGAAGCTTACTTGCTACCCAGTTAGTTGCCTAATTAGGAACCGAATTAGCAATGTGAAATAGCATTTAGTGATGACTAAATGCTTCCTAACCCGATTTCTAATTAGGCAACTAGCTGGGTAGCAAATAAGCTTCCTTTCCCAAATCCTAATTTGGCGACTGAATTGAGTGTAATGTAATTGCGGCATAAGCTAAGATTGCATCCCCAGCAAAAGAGCTGAGTGAGTGTGAGTGGCTGCAAAGCTCTTTTTAGGACTTATAATATCTATGTAGATATTATGACTGTGTAAGTGTTGTTTACACCTAGAAATCCATCATCATCAACAGCTTGAAGACGTCCACTGTTGAACATAGGCCTCCCATAAAAATCCATTCCATGAAAATTATTGCCTTAATTATCTACCGTATAATATGAATCAAAATTTCCCAGTGGATGCGTATACACTAGCTCATATAAAATATGAACTAGAAGTACTTTTTACCTATTTAAGCCCGTACATCAGAACGACGCTCAGTAAAGTGAATCTGGGCCCAAGTCAAGATTTAATTCATAAATTGATTATTATTGTTATGATTTACTTCTTGACTCAAGCATCTGTAATTAACTACTGAGCGTCATAATATATCCACTTTAGTTACTGCAGATTATCAAAATGCCCCATTTCAGAAGTCAAAGAAAAATAAAACTCAGCAAACGGTACTTACTTTACGAAACTCGAAACTGAACTAAAGACAAATAACCACCTCGTTTAGAAAGATACATAACAAGCATCTTCGAAAAAGGCACGCTCAAATCCCTGAAGAGGGACCTTATAACAAAGCTAATATTAGACAATCATTTCGTGTCAAAAGGGAGGTTCCGCCCCCACCCTGACGGATCGCTAGGGGGTGGGAAATACCACCTCGTCTCTCCAGATTTCCCAGTCTCCGTGTTCGAGTGTGAATCTGAATTCTTATTTTTTGCCTCAACGTGCCTGATGAATGGATTTTTAATATCCACTTGCAGCTGTCTGGTTCTTGAAAAATGCTGACGGTTTTTGTTCGAAGGCGCCAAGTGTAAATCGGGTTTCTTACAAACATTATGTGTTAGGTTTTAGCTTTGTGATAAATGAAAAATAAATGTCGATGTCATGTCGAAAGTATAGTGAGGACAGGCAACAAGACAGCAGCATCCAAGACGTCTCAATACTTGTCCGGACTTACGTTGAGCAAAAAACTCAGCGGTCGCTTCTCACGGCACGACTCTATTACGAGTCCGCCGCGAATAAATAAAACATGATGAGCCCTTCTCGCGTACATACACATACTGCTTATGTATGGGTTGTGGATGTTAACATCTCTCGATTCAGTTTTATGTGATTTGAGGCGCTTTCTATTCGATGTTACCATAACCGGAGCGATGCTCTATATTTAGGCCTCTAATTTAGGCGTGGAGTTTAGGCCAGACTTCCTTACGAGATTTTAATCACGCTTAATTGAAACAATTGACGGCGTCATTGTCGGACAGAAATAAGATACGGCGCGACAGGCGCAAAGGTATTGCTCGCACGCAAAAAGGTAAAAGTAAGATTGACAGCTCCTTAACTTGGCGCGGGCAGTTCTCATTTTTTAAATGCTCGTGTCAATGTATGCCGCCAGCATGCGATGCCAAATGAATCTTTCCTGTTCGATGTCTAGACACATTGTAGACTCTTCCTTCAGACTTCAAGTTTACCTCTATAACTTAGTATCGATAACTAGTTTTTGTTGGATAAATAATGTTAAACACAATTACAGAATGCACCTTTAGCACTGAAGTTTATTTTCACCATGTGTGGCATGAACACATAGATGTAATAGCCAGACTCTTGCGCAGAGTACAATAAAAACGCGTGAGCATTGACGCTACATTAACGCGCTCGCCATAGTTGGCACGATACAGACCCCGCCCGCTGGCAACCGTCACACATCACTAAATATCAATAGTGATGGATAAAGCACGTCAATCTATCGATAAAACATTTTACAGGTCTGATAACAGACAAATAGTTTACCATGACCCTCATCTAACAAAACTCATGACAATGGGACTTCAATTCAATTAGGAATCAAAATATTATACGAAGTTTAAAAAATACCAAATCAATGTTCCGTGAAAAATTGCATAAAAATTATGCAGTTTTATAAGCATGAGCTCATTTTTCATTGTTTGTTCACGTAAATTGCTTAATTGAGTAGAAATCAATCACTGTCACATTATGTGATGATAAGATTAATGAATAAAAGTGTTCATTGTATGAAGTAATAAAAGAGGCGATTGATATTGAATTTTTCTTTTAAAGTTTATTGCTGGTAATTTTCTCATAGTACGAAAGCTAATAGAATTTAGCAAAAAATATTTAATCGTCGTGTATATCTATTTAGAATGTAAGTTACGATAAATTGCGTTCGATGAAGTGAAAATGGCATTAAAACAAGCTTTAAAGAAAGGTAAATTGTCGCAGGTGCGAATAAATAAACAATAAAATACGCATCGCAGATACGTAGAACTCCTTGACTTTCAGTTTGTCTTAAAGTTTTTATGAATCAAATAATAATCTATTCGTTTTACACCGGTTGCGATACATTTTAATCGTAGTAGCAGTTCTTCTAGACAAATGCTTCAGCTTCAAGACAGATGGTAACAGCGGCGGGGAATTTGTATTACAATAGCTGCCACAGCCCAGTGATCCCTGGCACAGAGATACAACGGCTGTTCCTTTGCTTCACTCTACTTGGCATCCAATAACTTTCATTTGATACAAGCGATGCTAGCTGCAGAATAATTTCAGTAAATGATAGATTGGGTTTCCAGCAAAACTCTGTGACGTAGATGCGGTATGAATAATGTGTGAGTGATAGATAGATAGATAAAAAACTCTTTACTGTCCCGCGAACTAAATATGAAAGTACAAAGGAAAGCTTATGAACTAATGTTACAATGGGTGGTCTTATCGCTGACAGTGGTCTCTTCTTGACAACCATTGGATGGACAGTATCACACGCAAAAGAGTGATGTGACAAATGTGTACTTGTGTAGGTTTTGCTGACAGTCCTAAAGAAATGACACTGTCTCTATCACATATTATAAGCCAGACAAAGATAAAACACGATTAGTACCTAACTGTCTAAAAAGCAGCAGAAGGGTTCACAAGGTAGAGTTTGCAGCAATCCATTAACTCCTGAACGAAGGATCTGTTATGACAGCACCATACAGCCGGTGGCAATATGTGTTGACACAACGCGTTCGAAAGTGGATGAAGTGGCGCAGCATATTTATTTATTTATAACATTGAGGGGCTGTAAATTAGCAGTGAATTTACGACGCGACGGAGGAGTGATCTCGAGCAGTTTATTTTCAGTTCATGCGCGTAATTTAAACACTTCCCAAACACCAACCGTTAGAATCTGAAGCTAAACGTACGCGTTGAATACTTTGTCATTTAAAACCAATTAGAACATGAAAAATGTACGACTAATTCAACTCCGCTGTCGCCATAGGTGGTCCTCATTACGTTGCCATAGAATTTATTTGTAACGCACGTTTTTGCCGCTAATTTATGATTACTTTGGTTTGAAAATATGAGCGTGAATATTATGTTGATTTTTCTGGTTAGAGCTAAGATTTCCTGTATTGTAGGCAAAGTAGATATAGTGAGATTTTATCTCACATCCGCTTAACAAATTGTGTTGGTAGGTAAGTTAGTTGAGATAAATTTATTTCATTCTTAACCTTGGCAAACTATCGTATACTTTATATTCTTTGATTCCCACGAAACCCTGGATTTCCCAGTTATTTTTAGAAAGGTGAAAATTATGAATCAATATGTAAAATCAAAGGTCATTGACTTCTTCCTTTTCTCATTTTTGGTATATTTTAGTTTTCATAAACGGATATGAAGAATATGCAGTTATTAAATTTACTAATTAGGCGAAAATTTAAATTAAATGGAGTAATTTATAGTTGTAAACTGATAAAGGTGTAAATAAAGTGTTCAAAAAAAGATTTATATAATACTACCTATACATTTTGATCATCATCAACATCATCAACAGCCTGAAGACGTCCACTACTGAATTTAGGCCTCCCCCAGAGCTACTCGCCTTCTGCATCTATCGGTTACTAAAGATAAGACACTGAAAATTAAAAGTGTGTGTAAACGAGTGTTCGTTTGAAACTTACGGAATCCTCCAAAGCATTCTTGGGATCTTAAAATATATTTCTTTACAAGCTTGTTATACGAACTCTGTATCTGCAACAAAATAGCTATAGATGTAAGTCACGAATACAACATAGTTGTGTCCGTTTAATATTATCTACTGTACGTGATCACAATCCTTTGCCTCTCTCAGCTTTTCTTAGATATTTTTGTTCTCGTATTTTATTAATAGGTGGTGGATAGAGTAGAGCTATTAATGTTTCACCAATATCTTCTAGAATATAAAGATTACAAGAACATTAGACGGAAACGGATACTACGAACTGTTTTAGATTCGTAATAAAATTTATATGGTGTGTGGATTTCGGTTTTACCCGAAAAATAATGAATGGGCTTCAAGAGAAAATCAAGAGACGAGTAATTAACTTGATTTGTAAGCGACTTTGCAAGGAGATGGTTCACAATTTGGATATTTTTTGTTACTTGATATTCTTATGGTAGACTTTATAGAACAAATAACACTCAGTACTCAATTTTCATACATTTTGTGAGGATCTGATGATAGAGTCGTCATCATCAACAGCCTGACGGCGTCCACTACTGAACATAGGCCTCCCCCAGAGAGCGCCACTTTGAGCGGCTGCTCGTCTCCTGCATCGATCGGTACCGGTTTCGAGGTAGGTACTCTGATGATAGAGTACCTACCTCGAAACAAGAAAGGGAAATTTGCCAATCGATGACTGTACTGTGACTGGTGATTTGGTTATTGGGGATCGCTCCAAAATAGCTATTTTAGAGATCTATTGTTACAAAATGGACATAACCACTGACCATGGAATTTGAAGGTACCTTGCGGAACTCTTCAGTTGAAATTACGTCCATTAAAGTCAAAATAAACTGAACGCTAAATAATACAAATAAATACCGCGTATTATAAATTAGCCAGAAGACTAACTTGAAAGTATTTTTTAACTTCCGACAGCAAAGTGCGTTTAAGTTCAACGAACGCAACTTCGAAATTGCTTACATACTTCCTTGCAATAAATAGTCGAAGATACCATAGAAGCTTTTGTTAAACGCCTCCTTAACCTTTCCTAACAACCCATTAGTCCTGACTTACGATACTCATCGACGGAATTAAAATGAAAAAGCAAGAAAAAGTATACGAGCAAGATGCGAAGTGAAAAAACTAAATGACTCGACGACATACATAGTTATAAAGCTACGATATATAAAGCTATAACACAACGCAATTGAACAATAAGGACTTCATTCGAGTTATGCCAAACACGTTAATGATGACAAATGATCAAAAAATACGCCTAATTGGCGATCGAACGTGGTAAATTAGTAGTGAGGCATGTCAATAGTGATCAATGTAAACGTATGGGTGTTTGACGGGTGGATTAGCGTAACATCAGTTATGATAATTTTACACCTGCTTATTGGTAATGTTGGCTGCAGTATGAAGTATCCTTTTGTGGAGCTTAACGTGGATGTATTCAAATTGTTTACCTACTGGATGATATAGATTTTGGCTTCAATTGCTCGATTTAATACATAACTAACTAGGATGGCGCAGACCCAAAATGAGTCTTGGCCTCCGATAATAAGAGCCGCCACTTCGATCTATCCTGAGCTAGCTCCTGCTAGTTTTCGACCTGGAGCTCACGCAGGTTCTTGTCTACTTCATCGCTCCAGCGATACCTAGGATGGCCAACTGGACGTCGCCCACTTGGCTTGGCTTGGCTTTTTAGAGTACCTAACAAACATACTAGGATGATAAATGTAACTCGGGTAGCAGAGCGGTAGTTCGAATCAGGCAGAATAAACGGAAGAATTTGAGTATTTTCTTTTCTATTGTTTTTTTTTTGCAAAAGACGGTAAATAAATAATTTTGACATTGAAATACTGATAGGTAATGCAAATTTAGAACCTAGTATGTAGTATAAATGCGTGTTTAGATTCTAATCGGTACACCTGCGTTAAGGTCAAGGTGATCAGTGCATTAATCGTTATTTTTTTATAAATGTTGTTTCCTTCCTTATTAGTCATATAGCCGCCGTTCTTTACCGTGGTGGGTTTTTTGATATTACAGCACATATGCATCACCGAGGCGTTTAGTATGGTATAGTTTTGATAGTTGAACTCTTTTAAGGAACACAAAGTATCAGGTCTATCATTGGCACATAGGCACTTCTGCAGAAGCATTACCCCTATAGCCATTTTGTCTATGACCGATAGCTATACAAAGAATACGGGTACAATACCACACCAAACGAATAAAATGATTCGCCAAAAGTCATTGTACTTGTAAACACAAAAGAATATTCTAGCAAATTCTAGAGCGAGGCGCGAACACGCCGGGCCGGTGACACGCTATCGTTGGGCCACGTTCGGAGGACATAAATCACCGGCGCCGCTTGTTTTACCAATAAAATTGATTCTTTCGCAACTCACGAGCGAGATGAGCGTAAATATTTCGAATTGCAAGATTTCGATTTAAAAGAATTCTAAATTTGAAATTGAAGTTTGAATTTTTATTTCTTATGGCTGGATGTATTCAACCAGAAACAGGACATGCGATGAAGGTGGCAAAGCTCAAATGATTAGAATTTCACCACGCGTTGATTTATTGTTACTGTGCTAATTTCTTACAATGTTCTAGACAGGACAGTGTACCAAACCAAACCCTTCGCCAAATAAAAGCGCTGCTCAGAACAATACATGTCTCAAGAGACATTAATCACTTTCAGACAATGATGAATGAGCGAAATAGTTTTATCGACACAATCTCTCAAAACAATTAAAGAACAATTTAATTTCATAGATGATCAATTACATTCGCTGTCAACTGAAAAATATATCACCAACGAATTATTGAATTTTATTGACGTATGTAATACTGAAAAGAAACTTGTTTTTATCAAGCGAATTACATGGAAACGAATAAATCATTCAGTTGGTATCAATGGCGTCGCATCACTAAATGGGGTTATTTATCAGATATACATAAAACTATACGCGTGCCAAGCCCAACATTGATCAAATGATCAGTGAAGAACCGTACTATCTATTGACAGGACTACCCTCAAATCGAATAATGATTTATCGTGCTATTCATAAAAAGTATATCGCAATAATTTTTAAAAGTCACGTTGCTAATAGGTATATAGCTGAATATCGGTTAATAGAATATTAAACCACTATTCATCAAAGTGTGGCCGTATTCTCGTTTTATCTGCATACATAATGATAATGATCTGCGGCTGCCACTTTTTTGGATGTTTTAACATATTGTTAATTTATAATCAACGCGCCTGTCCCACTTTCTGTTAACCCTTAAATCGATGAGTGTTTAAACTATTATCCATTAAATTTTGATGAATGTGTTTTTTATTCGAAAATAATGCTACTAGTTCAGAGTTTCAGAGAAAAGTCTTTATTATTTATTATACAGAAAACAGAGCAAACTAACCAAAGTGTCCACAGTACGGAAGCAGCGGGACGTAGCAAAACAAAGCAAAATAAAGAAAATAAAATGACGTGTGTTTGGCGCTACACTGAAAGTACTGAAACTGTGGAGTTTGCTATTTTTATATTTTTACTTGCATTTAAGGACATGGTATGGTGAGTAGGCAGGTATGTTTATGATGTACCTATAACACATTAGCATCACACACATTACCATTTTTTTTTTGCACATTATCATTTTTAGATTGTATCTATGTACATAGATACAATCTAAAAATCATATTCAATATCCTGATCAAAAAAGAAATACATTTATGTGTATTAAGTACTGATGAATATTTACACAGCTATGCATGTAGTTTGATTACATAATACATACACAACTCAAACTCAATTAAACTAAATGAACTTGACTCGATAATGGAAAAAATGAAATGTATTTAAATAAGACCAAATCAAACCAGTTCAATTAAAAATGAATGTAGTTAAAGCGTATCAACATCAATAAATGGATAGAGTGCACTTCTAAACCTTTCATGGTATGAGGGAGACGGAAACATCCGAAATGGAAAGCGTGACAGGAAAATGGGACAAAAAGACCGATGTGTACTCGCCTCGCTCCAACCTCTGGGGGGTTGACTGGACGTGGGTGACGTTTTGTACGACGCGACGTTGGGTGAAAATGATTTTAGATTCGTGTTTGTAAGCGTTTTTGCTGAGGGTAAGAGACTAAGAGTGCATCTGCGTCGGTTCTTGGAATTTGTGTTTGGAAACCGATATGGAGAAATTGGTTTTATGTTCAAGTGTGATAAATCAAAATTTTGATCTATAAAGACAGTGGAAAACATAAAAATGATTTAAAAAAACAGGATACATGGATAACGGAGAGCACATGCAAAATAACCGGCCAAGTGCGAGTCGGACTCGCGCATGACGGGTTTCGTACCATTACCTAAAAAACGGCAAAAAATCACGTTTGTTGTATGGGAGCCCCCTTAATCACGGTTCATGATACAGTCTGGCTACAGACGGACAGACAGACAGACAGACAAACAGACATACAGCGGAGCCTTAGTAATACGGTCCGTTTTACCCTTTGGGTACGGAACCATAAAAAGGAGCTGATGAGAGACAATAGGTACAATAAAATCTTCTCCAAATTACTTGCTATATATTTTATGCATTTATCTACGTAGAGATTACGAAACGCATTGCGCAAGCTGCAATGTTAAAAGCTGCAAAACTTAAAAGCACTCCGCCTGGTTAGCCATCATACAAAGTAACTCGTAACACATGCGATCTTTTATTTTATTTCTCTCCATTTTCCATTTCCAGTAAAACGAAAGCGACTTTCCACGGTGACTTTTTTCCACTGAAAAGCTGCGAGGAATTGTGGAAAAATAATAATAAAAAAACAATGAACGAAGAGAAATGGAAATAAAAATTTGCTTTGTCATAAATCATGAAACGCTTCCGACCGGTTGCTTTATTACAAAGAAAGTTTGTATCAATGCCGCAATGCTTTTAAGAACACAAAGAAATGAGAGACAGCTAATTACTGAAATGCTTATGATGTTTGTGTACCTTGGAAGTCGTATTTCAATTATTGGTTTGTGAGTTTGGCACGCTCTACAGTGATGCTAGTCGTTACATTGATGATGCCTAAAGAAAACCCTGCCAAGAAAAATATAAACAAAATAATAGGCTTATACAAATCTGACGCTGCACGGTATTGCGAGGAAAAGGAAGAGCTTAAAGCATCACTCGACACAAATCCCAAGCGGAAAGATTCCATTAAGAAAATCAAAAAAGGTCTGTTCACTTCACGGGCTCGACTATTTTCATTTAGCAAAAACAAGCCATAAATTGTCATCTTAACGAGATTTCTGTTTTTGCAGCATTCGCGCCCTAGAGTATTTGGTTACTAACAATTTGGTGACGTATTCGTTTCGCATTGCCAGGCTTGTTATGTCAGCGGTTTTTGAGAATGGAATGGAAATATTTTTTGAATTTTACCTCAGTCTCGTACCTACTTTGCTTTTGTAGCAGCCACCTGTGTTTAACCTCTGGTAGTAATGTACGACTTGGTCTCAGGCCCATATTTAAAACAAATTAAAGTTATAAAGTATCAATTTATTTAAACTACAAAATACACGGCATTTGCGCAAAGCAACGCCTGTATAAACTTATGTCCATACTTCGTATAGGTCAAAGCAATGGCAAAACTCGTGCTTATTAGATCAGAATGGCCCGGAATAGATTAATAACGTTTTGCTGGACTATTTTAGTCTTCCAAGAAGTGAATAAAAAGGCCTAACTAGAACCGCAACGTGTATTCTTTGGCACGTTGAGCGGCGCATGCGTGTCAAGACATCAGACGGTGCGCGCGAGTGCGTGCAACCGCGCCGGGTTATTTATGACCTCGTCGATGAATTAGCTTTGTTTATACACCACCAACGTTTGAGGGTTAACTACAAAAACCCAATGAATATGTTATTGCTTATTTATTGACTTTTATTCAAGCTGTTTAGCAGTATGACGCAAAAAGTCAAGATTCGTTTACATTGGTAATTGCAGTACCTACTTTGAATAAAATACTCGTATGAAAGACCTAATAAGTGATGTGACAGTTTGAGGAATGACGCACCTTGATAAATAGTAACGCTGCATAACCTAATAAAGCTAGCCAGCCTCTGGAGTTTGTTAGATACTTACTATTACTTATTCAGTGGTATTTGCTACCTACATTGGCTACAATGTTCTACAAATGTACTTAATTTAATGGTTTTAAAAGTTATCATCATCCTTGGTCTGACCTTGAGCGTTTTTGGTCCTTTTTCTCAAGAAAACAGGGTACCATTTAATATGATACAAACTAAAAAACTAAACATTTGGAACTCAATAATATACAAGGTGCAGCATCAACTTCTGAATATCATAATTAAAATGCCGTTCCATTCGGGCGTCATAGCCACCGTTGCCCAAATTATCCGGCCCTCGTGTCATCTTGTCCCAATCCAATATGGCGCCATAAATCCTCTGCGAGGGGGACGCGGGTGGAGGGGGCACGTCACTCAAACTTTCTCTGTACCGTCTTACGGTTAGGGTGGGTAAGGACAGACCCGGCCGCGAGTTTATTTTGATTTTTGTTGCTGCAAACGTTTTAGAGTTTAGTTTTTTTTGTGTGAGATTTAGTTTATTTCTTTGTTAGCTACGTCTATATTGCATTTTTCTCGTTAATTAATGCTAAGTATCCAAATTATGGCTACATTTAATTGTAGTTTTTCAATATTGCTATAATTTACAAAGGTTTTGTAGTGTACTTCGCTTGATGTGTTGACTTGAAACTGACAGAAGTGAGTAGAAAAGGAAAACAATTTGTTATAAAGTCAAGCTGGTAAAGGTATGGATGAGTGGATAATGATTATTTTGATGGTTTTATGTAAGATTGTACCTTTAACTTATTTAACTAAGTTTAATAAAATGAAGGGTAGGGCCAGATAAGCAGATCCAAATTCGTTCAAAGAAACATCGACCAACGTAGTCTTAAATATCAATTCAGTCTGCACTTCGGCGCGGCGCTTACGGCATAGACAACGTACAAAATGACTTTGACGGTTTTAAACTAATATCTGTGTTTAATCTAGTATTTTTAAAAATTATGAAGTCATCAAAAACTGTTTGTATGTTGGGAATATAAGTACTAAATTTTTTTTGTACAAATTTATTCGAGAGTAACTCAGTAAATTTGGAACATTAAAATTTTTTGACGGAGGTTTGCGAATTTTTTCTGTAGAGCTATTTATTAATCTTGTATTTGCGGACATCACAAAAGACTTAATGAAATTAATTACATGATATTATATATTAAATTCAAAGCTCCACATGCTCTAATTACGCCAGGAAGCGTGCCCAAAAACACCTTGTTTGCCCTATCCTTCGCCTTTACAAGATATCCCATTTCCTATTACCTATATGATGTGATTTGTATCGTCTTATTATTGTGCTTTTTATCTTTTAAATATATTTTGGGGGCCTACTTATTTATCAGCATCACGGAAACGAAGTTTAATATTTAAATTGGGTTCAATTCATTTCATTTATTTTATTTATTTGATCATCATTGAAATTCATAAATTACACATATGTTTATCAAGCAAAAATTATTCCTTTGTACGTCATTAAACATATAGTCATTATTTTTTTTTTATGCGATTGAATGACGTGATGAGCTAGTCGTTCACCTGATGTTAAGCAACACGGCCGCCCATAACAGTTGCAGTGTCACTCGGAACTTTAAAACAACAGCATGTTGCTTTAGTTGTAACCATTGTGTAAATGTAGTTAGTGTGATCCTTTGTTGCTGACGGTACAAACATCAAGGCGCGGTGGCTCGCTCCAAGGAATTCTCAGATAGAGTTCGAGCATTGGGATGAGTAATCTCTTTTGTTTTTCTAAGAACAGGAGAGACGGCCGCCCAGCGATTATCGGTTTCTACGCAACTCTCAAACATAGAATGCTTTATAAACATTATAATCTATTAATATGTTTAACACCAAATGAGTTGTGTTTTAAAATATTTGTGATCTCTGAATACTCTATAAAGCTGAGTTTAGTAAAATTGATCTCGTAGAAGTGCCAAAATATTTATTAATAGCTGCGGTGAAAACCGAAATATTTCAGAGCTCTAAGGTATTAGGAGTTGCAAAGATATTATAATTACTATTTTTTTAGGTACCAGTCGGATTTGAACCCGCGCCTTTCAACTTATCGGATTAGACGCTCTTTAGGAGTTGATTTCATATATAATATATAGTTTCTTTCTCCTTCTATAAAATCTTTTAATCACATTCTTTTTTCTTTTTCCTTTTTAAATATATACGAATTACTTAACTAACTACCTAAAATTAGCTAAACCCGCAGACGCTTCCATGTCATGGCTTTTCCCAGTTTAACTAAAATCATTACTTAACGTTTTACCCACGATCAATCACTTATCTCTCCCGATAATTTAATCAAACCACCCCCCACATAGGGTAATCTTATTAAAACTTGCGTGACTAAGCATCGTAGAATACAGGTGAATTAGATCGTACCAACTACATCATACTGTATCGGCGTTCAATAAAGTGACCATCGATCAAGAAGTCAGCACAGTAGGGGTCGACTATATTAGAAAACGTTCGTCAGATGTGTCTATACCTTGCTTGGGTGGCTACCCTATATATGCCTGGGGTGCCTGGGGTAGATACGTACAAGGTGTGAACGATATGCTAATATATAGACTAATAAAGCAGTTACCAAGAAAAAGTATAACTAGACAACAGCCTGACTTATAATCACCTCATAAAATAAAATAAAATAAGATATTAGGAAAAATTGTGCACTATATTTTTGTTTTGCGTGGAACTTAATTGACAGTAACTAATTTAAACAGAGTTTAAAAGTAAGGTCGAAAGACTCTATTGACATAAGTAGGTACTGCAATATGTCCACCAAAACCAGCAGATATAGACAAAGTAAAACATAAAAGCAGCTGTAGAACAAGAAAATTATTAAAAATCAAACTTTGTATGTCTGCCTGGTCAATTAAAAGTTTCAGTAGTCATTATCTATAATGTAATATTTCTACAAACGCTGACATAGATATATTTTGAGACAGAATTTAAAAAAAAACCAGCCAAGTGCGAGTCAGACTCGCACACGAAGGGTTCCGTACCATTATCTATAAAAACGAGCAAAAAAAATCTCGTTTGTTGAATGGGAGCTCCCTCAAATACTTGTTTTATTCTGTTTTTTAGTATTTGTTGTAGTAGCGGGCTAGCGGCAACCGAAATCAACAGAAATACATCATCAGTGAAACTTTCAACTGTCTAACTATCGCGGTTCATGAAATACAGCCTGGTGACAGACGGACAGATAGACAGACAGACAGCGGAGCCTTAGTAATAGGTTCCATTTCAACCTTTGGGTACGGAACCCTAAAAATACATAAAATAATTAGGTAGGTATACTAAATACGGTAAGTTAAATTTTTGACAGTAAAATCACTATAATTGCGCTTGGTATCTTCTTTTGTAAAAAGACATAAAGTTTTACTACTCATAAATTGTTCCTAACAATTAAAATTAATTTTACAAAACGTAAGATACATTTCAGTTTTATCTAAATGCACAATAACATTTTTGAATAATATGTGAAAAAATGTTTAGAATTGAAATACATGAAACAAAGAAGCGTAAATGCAAAGATAAAAATACAGCTTGAAAACCACCGAAACGACTTTAGTTCTTTGTAATAAGAGCTTTTAAAAGTTTCATTGTTAAGGTTGTCAAGTGCGTCCGTATTCTGGATACCGCTGTGTTTATGACGTAACGGTATGGGATCGTGCGGTCGAACTTTTCGGACACTGAGTAAGAATTAATTATGCAAACAAAAGGCACCGGTTATTGTTTCCTCTGGACTCTCGGAGCTGTTTGGACATTTTGCGTAATTTGAGAACAAAACATAATAATACGCCACATGTTGAAGTATTCTGTTCTTTATTTTTTGTTGGTGATAATGGCATTCTTAGGCCGGCCATACACGTTCAATTTTATTGACCAATCTTTGTGATTGGTATTGGTATTGGTCAATGTTTTTCGGTTTACTGTATGGAGAAAACATTAACGGAAATCGACTCGTCAATTTTATTTATTCATTAAATTGAACGTGTATGGCCCGCCTTAAACAGTTTGTTAAATATATTAACCGCTAATAAAATAATAAAAAAACTCAAACAAACGGTAATAATGTTATAGAGGTAGGTATAAATATTACTGGTCCTTGAAAAACTTATGACTTGTGAAGTATAAAAGTACCTACGAGAACTTTCTGCTAATGCTTTGTTGGCACTTTTCCAAATCAGTAATAGGAAAAGTTCAGTTCGTTGGAATTGGTTTGTATTGTACATTTACATAAGATATTTGATTTGTACCACAGTCTTGAAACAATGCTAAAAATTATGTTTAACTCAGAATAAGAGTTGAAAAGAATGATTGTTATGTTCGTAATACATACCTACACTTCCTATAATAAGCTGTAAGCTAAAATATTTCACATTTTTTAAGTCTTCTAAAGCGTATGTAACTTTCTGTTTTTACAGTTACGTCGGCTTTGGATGCTTTCAAATAATTTATGGGTGCAATAAAAATATGATAAGCGCAACAGCCTGTATTGAAACGTCACTCTGTGGGACTTTTATGGCCTCATTTGAACAATTTGAGAGTGATTCCTTGAACCATGACCGACCATTTACGACAGACCTCCATCAAACCAAACTAAAGTCCTCCATCAATGACATATATCTTCCCAATAAAATAGCTCTAGAAACACTGGATGGTTGTAACTTTTTAATTCTATTCCACTAAAAGGCCAAGACTACTTTGTTCCGTTGTGCTCGAAATTTAAAATTGGGAGCGACTGTGAGATCGTAAACTTTATGGCTGTTGTGATGAGCCGTGTGAATTCTTAATGGCCAGTTAACTTTACGATAAATTGATACGGATTGTTTGTGAATACCGAATGTTTTGTTTTATAATTTAAAATTATGTTATTTAACAGCCAGAGTTATGTAATAAGCAAAAAAATTACATGAACGTGGCAATATCTAATAAGAGATGGCGGTATTATAGAAAAAAAGACCTAATATCTCAAATGTCAAAACGTGACATTGAGTGATTTGTAGCTAAGCTCCGCCTGTCCCGTGTTTCAAACATCACCGCTCCCAGACAGCTGAGCTCTAAGCTTTGCAGGGTCGCAACTGAGTGCATACATCTGTCTCTTTCACACTTAGCGAGTTGAGCTATTTGTGTCTCATAACGGATAAGACTGTATACGATTGTATAGGCGGAAACTACCTACCTATTCCTGTACTTACCTGAGAGCTTTTGTGTGAAAGTTCAGCGTGTCTTTTTTGCAGTGTGAGCTTTTATCGTATAGTTCGCACGTTGCATTGGAGTTGTGATACATTTTCTTTGTAAGTTTATTTTAAAAATCTTATTCAAAATAATGTCAAAGAAACTTCTAAGAAATTCATATTATTATAGTAATTCTAAAGTATATTTTGTATATACAAACCACTTCCTCTATATTCATGCATTCAAGAATACCTTTTATAACTTCACGAAAGTAAGATGGTGCGTGATGGACATTACCTGAAAAAAAAAACAAAGTATCAGGTACTGTTAATAGTAAAAAAAAGCATACAGATAAAATAGGTGATATAAGCCACCTAAGCATATAAATAACCGATAGGTATATATCACTCAATAAATTTATTTAAAAATTAAAATTGAGTTGTGTTCTATTACTTTAATGGAATGTAGAACGTACAAACGTGATTAAAACTTTTCTTTTATATTAAAATTTATTAGTGGAATATGTAATCTTTATACTTAAAACATAATAATAACCAAACTATTTACTTTAGTTCCTTTATATTATTATTTTACCATAAATAGTTCTAATTTAGTTTATTATCTTATAATGTTAAGTCGTCTATAAATATAGATAAGCTGTCAAAATATTATATTAAGAGCTCAGTAATGTGTGCTTAATAAGTTAAAAGGCATCTGGTTTTCATAAATGAACTGCTCTATGTTACTGTATAGATAGGTACTTCATTGGATGAATGGAATAAGTGTAGAGTATAAAATATTCCCACAATATGATATTTGTGTCAAGCACTTTATGAAATTAAAATACTTTTTATTTTATAAAATACTTTTAATACCCAATAATTTATTGCAAACGTTTTGTACTAGTATGTATATGAAGTATTAGGTATTTATATTTATAAAAGCTCTGTAATTTCTAGATCAAAAAAACCTTATAGTTAGGAAAACCTTAACAAATGACTGCCTAATATAACAAAATGTAGTACTTACATCATAACAACACCCTATTTTCATACTAAAATAGCTGCGCCCGGGGTTTTACCCACAGATAAAATGTAGCCTATGTATTAATCCAGTGTATAAGCTATCTCAATTTCAAATTTAATCCAAATCCGTCTAGCCGTTAGAGCGTGAAGAAGTATCAAAAATACACATAAACACAAATAAAAACTTTCGCCTTTATAATATTAGTGTGATGACTAGCTGCGCCCTGCGGTTTCACTCGCGGATAAAAAGTAGCCCTATGTGTTAATCCAGTATCTATAAGCTATCTATATTTTAAATTGAATCCAAATCCATCCAGGTCTTCAAGCGTGAAGAAGTAACAAACACACACACATACAAACTTTCGCCTTTATAATATTAGTCTGTGATGTGAAACTAATAGACAAATTAATAAAAAAAAACTTTTTTTATGCCTAAAAACAGATGTTTAATCGACATAGTCAAGGGGCTTCAAAGGGTCTCTCCACACAGATATAAATAGCCTCGTTGTAAGTGCCAAAGCGCGCCGCAGAGACCGACCCTTCATCCGTTGATAACATCGCATTAGTACACTGTGGAAAGAATAAAACGCTTGCTACTGGTTTTTGTCATCATTAAGTTATTAAAAATTTTCAAATCTATTGACGACCATGTTTTGCTTTTTTTTGTGACACCGTTTATTTGATCTAGAAGCAATAAACTGGCAGTTCGTCTAAAATTGCAGCAAAAAAGCTTTTAACCTATCGTGGAATGGATTTTTAAAGTGTAAACCACAGTTACGGTATATTTACAAATACTATACCACTATGCAACCATAGCTCAGTTGGGAAAACATCTAACCCGGTGAGTTGGAAGGCGCCAGTTCAAATTGTGCTGGTTGCAAAAGTTTATACATTTGCAACCAGCAGGCAAAGAAAAAAGATAAGATACAGTCTTTATTAAAAATAAATATAAACGAAATGGTATTGGCGTTACTATTTAGAATGATATTTGTGTTCTAAAAAGGCGCTGTATTTGTGAAATTGTAAGAAACAGTGAATTGAGTTGTGATTGAACAATAAATCATATAATATCTGTTTCTTGGCCTGACTTTTATTCAAAAAGTCCATAATAAAAAGTTTTGCAACAACTTTTGTCGCAACATTTCTAAATGGAGCAAAAATTTTTAATGCTTCTATGAAATTCGTCTAGACTTCTAAAATACGTCTACTAAAATGACTACCTGTATGTGACTCATAAATTTATTTTTTATACTGTTAAACATATTTCTTTACCTCGATTATGTCTATCGTTCTACCAGTGAATAATTTTCAAGGTTGTGTGTGTGACTAACTCGTACTGCTTTGGTAGCTTAGCTTTATAAGTAGCCAAAAATCATATGATTTTCGGAGACTTCCAGGATCATTATTCTGGTGTTATTTTTAATGCTAAAATGGGCATACGTTTTACAACAACTCACCTGATGGTAAGTGACGAAGTTGTCTAAGGTGGAGCACGTTTGCCTATGAGATGCAAATTATATTCATAGTAAAAAAAAATCGCTGCTTGAATTAAAGTTCGATTATTAGGAAACAGTGCATACCTAATATCTCGATTTAAATACAAAATATTTTTATGCAAGTTTTTGATCGAAAATCACAAAATTTGAGGCCATGGAGTCATCTACCAACCCTATTTGGCCATCGTAGTGGATTATGTCGGAGACTCTCTCTTTCTCTGTGAGAGGGTGTGCGTGTGGTATAATATAATATTATATAATGACAGTTGCAAACTTGTTCATCAATCTTTTTACAAGTAAACGTTCGAAAACCTCAAAGTAAACACACCACAAGCATAAAGTGAGCGAGCACTATACCAACATCTAAGGCGTGGCGTGGCGCACACTCGCATCACATTGCCGAGCGCACCGCTTCCGATGTCGTTTCTCTATACAGGGTTATTTTTAATATACCGGAAACCTTTTAGGGCGCAACTCACATCATTTAAACGAACACTATTGTTCTACTGTTTGTTTTTCTAATCTTAATATTTTCGCCAATGGGTTAAAACTTTACTTAAAACTATAATTTCTTTTTTGCATGTTAGGCAATAATAAAGGCTACAAAGCTTATTATTCGGTTTAATCTAGTATTGACCCGTATTATGATAATTTTTTTGGTATGTATTACGCGAAAATAATAAAGTAACAAAAATTTCTTGTAAAAAATCTGAAATTTTTGGATAAATGTGAGTTTTCTGTTTTGAACTGTTCTAGATTTATGTGCTCCATCTTCGGCTACACCGTCGCTTACCATCAGGCTAGTCGTTGGTGGTCAAACGCAAATCTATAACGGATAAAAAAAAGAAAGACAAGAAACTTTCAAACTATTACTGGTGTTGCCACGCTACCAGTACATTTTAGAAACGACCCCGTGAAGAGCTTAGACTAGAAAATGTACAGCTTTAGAACTCTACGCAGACTTTTAACGCAGACTACACCGAATCCACTCCACAGGCCGACTACAGACTGATTGCATCGCAAACGCGATAGGACAATCGCATCCTCAATCTAACGAGTTTTAGCTCGTGGGCGTATTCGTGTGCGGATGTTCCGAGTGTTCCGACGACTTGTGCGGACGATTTTTTCCTGTCAATTAGCATTGGATCCGGTGTTCGTAACGGGAACTCGCGTGGAGGTTGAAAGGGTTTATTAAGTTGCTTTTGTTTTTTAAAGGGTGCTGGTAGGTTTGAAAGGGTGACCACAGTTGTATTTATTCTCTAAATGCGGAAAATAATGTTGCAAAATAGGTTGCATTTCGTTTTCTGAGTTCTTTTATTTTAGCTTATACCACTTCAGTTACAATTTAAAGCTTCGACATACATTCAAATATCCACTAAAAGAGACATTTGGGAAAACAGGCAATTTGGGAAACGAGCGTTTTGGAAAACTGACTACTTATTACGGATGTGTGGGTGGGTATTGGATGCGGACATTTTGAGAAGTCGTCATAGTCTTTTTATGTACCTGAAGGCTCTAACCCTACCAACATGTATAATCTTATGCCCTTACTAGTAAACCCTGCATAACATTGGAGAGCGATAGTGGCCGAGCGAAAGCATATGCGCTTCGCAATCTTACGGCTCCGGGTTCGATCTTCGGCCCTGCACCAATCAATGACTGATCTAGTAAGTTATGTACAATTTTCGATGCCATCGAAATGAATCATGCCGTGCCTTGGAGAGCAAGTTAAGTCGTTGGTCCCGATTGTCACAAGAACATCCATGGTAATCGTTACGGGTAGTCAGACGCCTGATAGAATCTGACGCCTGATCTAGCCATCCCTGTTACTGGTTCCTTATGGGTTGCGAGGTCAGATGGCAGTCGCTCGTGTAATTCTGGTAGCTCGCCGCTACAGATTAGATTGGGAGCCGACCTCAATAACAAATAGGAAAAGGCAAAGAGGATGATGATGAACAGTGGAATACCTGTTCAGGGGGCCTAGCAAAGATCCCTTTCCATTAGCGTTAACGGCAAAAGATAACTCAAAATGTATGGGAATGACATGTCCTGCGGAAAAGTTTTCCGCAGGTAATGTTAGCTAATGTCATTCCCATACATTATGAGTTATCGTTTGGCGTTAACGCTAATGGAAAGGTATCTTTGCTAGACCCTCAGTGCTTTCTCTTCTTTTATCTTTACCTATTTCAAATTGGTTAGAGTATAGAGAGTAACAAAACATAAAATTACTATTCTTCCGCTACAGAATGTTTATTAGTTTTATTATAAATTTCGATTTACTAAGTAATAATAAAACAAATAAAATAAAACTATGTGGACCGACGATCTGGTGAAAGCCGTGGGGAGCCGATGGATGCAGGAGGCGAATAGCCGCTCAAAGTGGCGCTCTCTTGGTCTGGGAGAGGCCTATGTTCAGCAGTGGACGTCTTCAGTCTGTTGATGACGATGATAAAATAAAATATTAATTATTATTTGTCGTTAACCCATGTGATAAATATACAAAGTTCGATCAAAGCGATCATAAACTAAAAATTAGGTACCTTTTTATAATAATCTATTAGTAGGTACATCATTTTTCTCATGACGGTTCTTATCGGCCACCTACCATGTGGAACAGTAATTTACTTTTGTGTAGTTCATTTAACAAAATTGTCATCACATAAATCGTTAAATGATCATTAATCAGTTGAATTTATAACAAAGTAATCCATAGTACCTTGTCGTAAAAAAAGTCTTTCTTTAAAAGCTAGAGAATCATTTAATTTTTTATTGCGACATGATACCAAATAATATGTCATTTATAGTTAAGAAGTTTATTAACTGAAAGTGAGTATAAACCATAAGCAGGTGTCTTTTAATCAAGCTTACACTTAGTAACAACAAGTACACAGTACACAAACACAAACAGAAACTCAACTCCAGAATGCTCACGCTATTTCTTTCACTACTCTATAATGTAGTGTTAATTTATGATTTTATTCGAGTATGAACCCTATGCAAAGCATTTTTGGAAAATTATTTACCTATTTATTTAAATTATTTTGATCACAATATCTAAAATTTTAGTAGCCTTTAAATATATAAAACAAATAAATATTAATACGATTAATTTACATATACTGGAGGTTAATTTAAATTAAAAAAAAATAATCGTAAAAACCGTCGCACAGTCGACACACACACACACACAGACAGTCGTCGTCGTATCGTGGTAAATAATCTTATATTTAAACTCACTTACTCTTTTTTTTATTTTTTTTTCTCTTATTTATTTTTTCTTTTTTCTTATTTTTTTTTTCTTTTTTTGTTTTTTATTTCTTTCAGACGGTTCCACACTACCGTTTATGGTTTTTGTGGAGTTCTACTATGTATGTATTGTTTGATAGAGCAAACGGGTATTGCAACACTGTAAAATTCATTTCCTGTATAGTTTCAATTTCATCTATAGGTCGCAAACATCATAATATTTTATCATACAAATGGCTAATAAAGGGTTATTTACATAATATAAATATTCACTAAACTTTTTATGTAGGTACCTAGCTGTTGAGAATAATAAACTTTAAGTAGGTAACTTTAGTAATTTTTTTTGCGAATTATCTAAGTATTATGTGAGAAGGAATAGTTAACTTGAAGTTAGAGAAATAAACAAAAGAATTACTACAAAAAAGCGAATATGTAAATATTTTTTTAGGCTTACCTACCTACCCATAGTTTTCTAGCGCATACCAAATATACAAATAGGTAACTGTTTATCCAATTATATTGTGCGTGCTGAGCCACCCCGCCCGTTCCTTGTATTAGGTAAAACAATAAAGGAAATTGCATTTGATATTAGGCCCCTTCGAGTGATTAGGGAGCCAATCTATTTTAATGTACCCTGCTGATTATGTTTCCGAAATATATAGAAACGTTGCTTGGATTGTCACGCATAGTGTGCCAGAATTTTAAGAAATACAATTCGTTAAATTGTAAATATGCTAATAATAGCGGCGCGTGATTCAAGCTTTATATCCTACAATCTTTCTTCACCAATCTCTCTTCTACATATCCGCACTTACAAATAACCCCAGCAAGGGGTAAATCTTCCAATTTAAGAACTCCGACCACAAGTGAAATAACATTTCCTCAGCCTGCTTGCTATGCAGGGCAGCAAGGCTCGCCCTGATTTTTGCCCTGTGTCGACACTCGAACCGAAATGTATTAGTAGATTTAACGCCTACGGAATAAGGCCGGAATCGAGCCTCCTGTGACGGGAATTCGCTATTAGTTGGTCTAATTCTGGACTGAAAGTGGACTTAGGAAGGATTTAGGTAGGGCTGTGATTTGGGTAAGGTTTGCTTGAATGGTGAATGTTGACCCAAGAATATTGAAGTAAGTTAGGCATTAGTTTTTCCCTTCGACTGTTTTACTACCACCTATATTTTTTATGTGAAACTTTTGTTACATCAATCATACACCTCCTACATCAGTTTCATATGTGCGAGTGAAAAATATTTTTTGCCTAATCATAGTGAGATAAAAGATTGTTCAAAGCATCGCTTTCTCTATCGAAGCAATTTGATGTCACAGCGCAATACATATCTTATAATACCCTAAAACTGTTGAAACTGTAAATGTAAGTCTTGTAGTTTTTCCTCATGTTTAAGTATAGAATAGAATAGAATAGAATATTTTTTATTAATATTATGAAGCACTCAACATATTGTAAATTATAATAAGTCTTGTGGATCATAAAATCTTGTCAAACATGAACAACACAACATTATCTTACACATAAAGTATCATCAGATATTTAAGTTCCTACGTTTTATTCCATTTTATTAAAACATATAAAGTTTCTCGCTGTAAATGAGCGTTACACAATTTTCACATACACAAATTAAACATACAACATTTATTATTAGATTAGCTGTAAAGGGGCTTAAGTATCCAGAACAGATTTATGCACAGTAGCAACCTCCAAGTGACTGTAGTCATTGTCAAGGTATTCTTTTATACTGTACAGTGTTTTATCTAACAAGAGCATTTTTACGCGGTTGGCAAATTGAACTTCGTTAGTTATTAGCTTTATACACTCTGGAAGCTTGTTGAATAGTTTTTGGCCCATAACGATTGGCAACCTATTTGACATACTTGGTTAGTTGGTTCCAGCATTATTTTATTTCTACAGCTGCGTTTACCCATGGTTTCTCTAAATTTGTATTTATTTATATTTTTTCTCACGTACTTAATTATTTCCATTATATATAAAGCTACTGATGTCATAATTTGAAGTGCCTTAGTATAGTTGTTACTTAAAATTTATCTTCATATTTTACCGTACATATAAATAGGTACCTATATTAAAATTACACATTTATCATAATCAGCCTGATGACGTCCACTATTTAGGCTTCCCCCACCCCCAAACGCAAATCCTCACATATTTTTATATTCAGATTGAATCGCAAGAACTCTGCGTTTTTGTGGGTATAAGCACCAACCTGATATCCTAAACATGTTAAGTTTTACAACACGTCGTAAAGTTCATAATTATTCTCAGAGTTTTACAATGTAATTCCATGTTATAAATTTACAAGCGTTTGTAACGCTTGACGAATTAAGATAACATGTTTAATATAATAAACGTAATCATAATAAACCGCATATAAGATAATTCAAAGTTTAATAAAAATTTCATCTAAAAGTCATGAATATCTAGATATCTGTTAAAAAGACATACGTATCGTGGATAGACTAAGTAAAATAGTTGGCGTGTCTGACGATTAGAATTTCTGTTGGTAGTCACGCGACGAATTCCAAGTTGTCTACATACAAATAACATTATTACAAGGCGAGTAACTGAACTTTGTTAGTTCGTAATTTAACCTACTTTGGTTGTGAACTGTAACTTATTACGTTTTGCACAGCTGGGACATAATCCACTGCACTAGCTTGTTGATTTGTGCTTTCGTATGTTGATGTACTCAAAAATTTGAGTGTTTTATCATTACTTTTGTAAAATGCTTCTGCCATCATTTTCCATTTTATTCCCACTAGCTACAGAAAGACTCTACCATGATATTTCCATAAAACGTGTGATACAAAAAAGCAGGTTTATGTAATCGTTCATAAAATGCATCACCTTTGACAATACAACGGTTTCAACTCTCGAGTTCCTAAAGGGAATCCCTCGGCTTTTGGACAGCCATTAAATTCTACTTTACGACGCAGTTACTGCCGTCCGCAACCGGCGACCGTTTATGCTCTTGTTATACTAACCTTAATTGGCATATTGCGATTATAACACTGTAATTGCTTGCTTACAAGCTATTAATATTTATGACAAGATCTGTTATTGAATATTAACACTTGTAATGAGGATATGACAGTGCAATTCATATGTCAGAAAAAAGGTCTAAATAACCACTATTTTTCAAGTGAAGCATGTGATGAAGGTTTGTTTCAGGTTGATTCTAGAGGTAGTTTCACCCCATAAAATTACTTTAAACTAAACTGTTCGACTATTCCAGTGCTGGTAACTAATATACTTATACCTACACAAACTTTTGCATTGATAATGTGAGTAGGATAGTGTTATTAGCACCTGTGCGAGAAAGAGATAGAAGAATTAAATTACGAATACTTGTAAGAGATAATAAATTAATTACCATATCATAATGTGATAATTATTATTTAACGCGTTAATTTTATCTATCAACTTAACTAGGTGTTGAAATGTTTTAGATAAAGACTTTTCACTAGATGTTAGGTATCAAAGAAACATTAATAATAACATGGTAAAAGTCGATGATTAGGTCAAGGCAAATAAAACCACATCAAAACTATCGGTCTATTCGATATTGCCATGTTTTTTTAAATAGCCATACAAGGTTATTAAATGTTATTAACAAAGAATTTATACATTAGATAAAAAAAAACTCGTTTATTACTACTATTAGTATGCATCTCTACCGTATGTTCACAATGAATTTTAAAATAAAGAGCTTTTTAAAAATACACTTAATTAATTGCTGTAATTAACATACGAGACATAAGAGATTTAATTTAACCATTCACGAGTCATGACTCGTGAATGGTTAAATTAAATCTCTTAAAAATTATCTATTTACCTAATATATTTATTTATTTATTTATATTTAAAGAGTCTAGTTTTGTCATACATATTAATCCTACCTAATAGTAAAAGAAATCTGCTTTATGGTGTTAATAACTAACCATGAAATTCAAACCAAAATTCATAAACAGATTTTACTCCCCCAAAACAATTTAAAACATTCGCAATATCAGTTTCATACAATTGTCGCGCATACATTGAAACTGTCCGATTCCGTACAGCAGTGTTTTAATTACTTGTTTTGCTGATGATTTATGCTACTTTACAGACGAGAATTCCACTACGGATGTGGTTGACGGGTCTGGTTATATATATATTGTAGTGTTTTGTAGGAATATGGTGATGGCATGTGCTTATTAGTGACGTTGAAGAAAATGATCAAACAATTTGGATGTGGGTTAATATAATAGGTTTTGCCTAAACACATTTCTTTTGTTTCTTTCGTTATTTTAACTGTATTGTTATTTATTTTTATCATTGTCCAAATGAACGTAATCCGCACTACAGTTAGATATCTCTTGATCCCTTTTTTCAATGTATCACTTGATTACTATTGAAATCGAAAGTAGTTTGAATCTAACAAATGAAATCGATTAAAATAGAACACATTACAAACTCGTTTACATCAAAACGCACTGCACAGATCTAGTTTTCGTAAAAGCGTGCGAAATTCGTGATCGTTTCGAAAGTGTTTCGAAACAGTTTTGGAAAAAGTGTATAAAGTTTATTAAGTTGAGACACGGCCAGAAAGGAAATTGGACTAGAAAATAAAAATAAAACGAGGTCATGGCTCAAACGTTCTCAGACAGAGGCTGCGAAGGTTGCTCAACATGTTTGATAATATATGTATATGTTGATCGTGTATAGCTGACATGTAAACCGAGCGACGACTGCATTAGCGATCGCGTCATTAGTCATTGAACTACTCGCTTAGCCTTAAAATTACGGGAATTTAGTTCTTATGGATGACGTTATTAGAGAAATTAAAGAAATCACTCCTTATGGCAAGTCCTGGCTAAGATGATATTTGACTGCCTTACCGAAAAAAAAATAAAGCCAAAAACTAAGAGCTTCTGGTCACACGTTTCTACACTTGACTCAGTTTCTGGTCTACTTATAAACATACACGTGTCTAATACATTTGTTACTGTGAGAATCGGCATGCCATTTGCATAGAGTTTGGAAATGAGATCATTGAATTAGCATAACTTGAAATAAAATAGATAGGAACAATATATTAAGAAGATAAAATTTTATGGACTCAAAATTGTGAATGAACGTAAACGAAAATAATGAGGGAAACATGCTTTAATGAGCATTTAATAAATCATGAAACAGTTATGTTTACCATATTTTTGATAATAACATGTTTATGAGTCAAATTAAAACTTACATTAGATATACAAATTAACATACATTTTCGTAAGTACCTATGTAGTTTAGAAAATATGATACGTAAAAATGGCTGTGTGGTGCGTGTTATACGACCCGAAATCTGCTTCTATCAATATTGAACTACAGTACCTATACCAAAAAGTTGAGGTGTTCCCAAAAGGACATTATATTTTTGAGCACCGAAGATCGATTGCTTGGTCCTTCGGGGACTGAGCAATCGATCTTCGATGCTAAAAAATTAGAAATCTACTGAGGTTTATCAATGATCAATGAATATTGTAAATAAGATTGTAAATGGTGAGATCCGCAGAAGAACTAAAGTCCCCAATATACCTAGCTCTTAAAATGTCAAATTAAAATGGCAATCGACAGGCCACATCGCTTGCAGAACCGATGATCGATGGGGAAGCAATATCGTATTAGGCTAGCCCCTCACTAGGTGGATCGACGCCGACGACCTGGTAGTACCATGGGGAGCCAAAGGATGCAATATGCAAGCAACTACTCAAAGCGGCGCTCTATGGGAGAGGCCCAGTGCAGTGGGTGATGATAATGATATTGTAAATTAGGGCATTCTGTGAATATGTATAAAGATGCCTAAACTCAACATAAAACATGATATTACAGATTTATCAGCGATAGGTAGGTAGTATAAACTAACATTAAAAAAATGAATTAGTCTGCCCAGCAGTTGCTGGGCAGACTAATTCATTGTCTAATTGTAGTCTCATTCAAAGTATAGTTATAAAAGCATACATACACTAAATAACTTAAAATAAGCACTACATTAACCATCGCTAAATGCCACTACTTACTAGTTGTTACAATTATACAAAACAGTTTGACTATTTTAACCATTTGTTATTTTATAGTTAGTCCAAAATTTAAGTTTGTAGGTACAACATTTTATGAAGTAGAATGGTAGTATGTAGAGTGCAGTCACTAGAGAGCTTGACAATATAAGTTGCCCTAAAAGCAAACAAAACAAAGTGCAGTGCATTGCAATCTAACATCGCTCCAAAAGAATTGTAAAAACTCAATAAGTCTCGCTTTCACCGACCACCCCGCAACAATGGCTCAAATGCCAACACATCACATTCTTCACGAAAAATCGTGAACAAAAACAAAAATATAAAAGTTGTCTTGCGCAAGACCATTCACGTATCTCCATTGTGAAGGTTTTTGGGCTTTCGTAATATTGTAATTCTGCGTACCGTTAGACCCACGCGTCTGAAGATAAAAACTAGACTAGTTTCTATTCTTTTGTGACGCGCCGAACAAAGGGCGAATATGATTTAGTGGTTTCCTATTCTTTCACGCAAAAAAGAAACATCTTTTTAAGCTAATTTGGGAAGAACCCTGCAGTGTTTTACAGTTTTAGCGTTGACAATGGTTTCAATTTTTTTTGGCCGTTGCTCAATTATTTTTTCATTGACAGTTTTTTGTTTAAATAAGACAAAAGAAGCGCTAATCTGTGTGAATAAATACTAAACAATTCTGGCAATTTTTGACCATGATGCGTATCTAGAAAAAACAATTACGATGAGATTGTTTCCCGCATATTTTAAAGTTCTCTGTTAAACTGTTTCGAATTTAAAACTGTTGTTTATTTGTTAGAGATGCTGTGGTATTCTTTTTCATCCGTTTGAGAATTCCCATGGGCGTGAACACGGCTAATGTTACATTAAACTGCAAATTAGGTAATGTGTATGTGAGAATTAAAACTTAAATACCTACATTTTCCAAGCTCAAAGTCATGATGTGCGTGCAGCCTCTATATTGTGTATTGTTCTAGCAGGCTACAAATTAATTACCTTTTAAGTAATGCGTTTACATTGTGTGTATTAGTCATGATCACGTTTGTTGAAAACTGTTACTCATGTTAGTTTACTGTGACAACAATGGCAGGTCCATGAAATTATTTATAAACATACTTACATCGAATTAGGTAAAACCCAAAATGTAAACCGACAACCGAACACCGCGCGATTAATCAAACTTTCGACGCGAGAACACTGCATTTGAATTTGTGTTCGACGCTGTTAAGTTTCGCGGATGTATTCAAAACAATTGCCGAGCGTTCGATTTACGATCGGCATTTGTTCGTTCTATATTTAAATTATTAAGCTCGAGACAAACAATTTGCGGATTGCGAGCAACGAAGTCTTGTCACCCGGCACTCGCCTCTGCTACCTAGTGTGATTTAGGAGTTTTCTGTTGAACTTAAATCATAGTTGTGTCGTCTTCGAGACCGGAATACTCATGCTTTCTGCATTTACAAAGCTTGAGTGTAGCCACCGTTGCACTGGCGGCGGGCGTCACTTAGCGCGCAGCGAGTAAAGAATTATGGTTTGTTTTGGTTTTGTTTCAACGTCAGTTACCCAACGATATCGGCCAGTTAATTTATACTTACGCGGACTTGGTAGTCAATAATTCCCTGATAATTTGCACTCAAGACGATTATAAGCGTTATTAGGTAGCCGAATAATTTGGTTAATAGCACCTAACCACCTTGACTTGATTTATGGCCACTGCGTGAGTAAACGACTCGTAATATTTGGCCGCGAGATAGAGACTTATTGATAAAAGTGTAGGTGTTAAAAAGAATTCGTTATTTTAGTCGCAGCGATTTTAGAAACATAAATAAATGAACATCTCAGTTAACGTCTACAAACTTACCTATGAATCACTGTCGGTATTCTAAAAGCGGTATGAACAGCTGCTTGTACCGGCGTCTTAAACTACAATCACATTGAATTCATACAAAACTGACCCTGTATAATTATGTAAACTACGGTGCCCGCTAAATTTATTTACATTATATTTGTACTTTATAAAATACTATCTGTCTACAAGAGATATAAGATTTTGTACTAGTAAAAGAAAACGTAAAGTATCACTGTGCGTCACTGTGTCTATATAGTGGTCCAGGTAAGAGGAGGATTTGTCGAACTTATTCAGTTTCGGTCGGGTGGTCGCGCGTCGCGTTGGTTAGCGCGCGGGCGGCGCGAGCGGTCGCGTGGCAGCGGGTTCGCGCGGCATGGCGGCTCGGCGACTGGGCGGGCGGCGCGTTGCCCGCGCGACCTACACTGCCGCGCGCCGCCGCGACGCCGACGCCGCCCCTCACGCCCGCGCGACGCTAGACGACGCCTGATTAAAAATTCTTACCAAACTTTGTCGGGATAGCCCCCTATGTAAACGGTTTCTGGACGCTGTCCTTCGGGCCTACACGCAAGCTGTTAATGTTAACGTGAAGATCATCTCAGGATTAAAATTGAAATGGTCTTACAGAAAATTCAAACTACATTTTGTAGGGGGTTACATTGTCCTAAAAGTAAAGTTTTGAGGCATCCAACAAACTCCACTCCACTTTTTCAACGTAATTTTTTTAGTAAATAGTCAAGTATTCCTTAAACTACAATTCGTATGAGTTTAAGTAATTAACTTCACAAAAATGTGTAGAAACAGCCCCAAATAAAACACAAATAACTTGACATTTTCATTTAGTTACCGAGTTGGCTTACATTTTCATTAACGTACACGCCCCAAAATTCTTTACCTTCAAAAGCAATAACAATTACAACAAAAAATTCAGTTTCCTTGTTGGAACTTCCGTAAACACACTCGAGTATTTCATACTACGTTGTATCTTTTATTGTAACTAACATTTTGTTGTAAATTATCGATGCACGTAAACGTTAATTCATTGAAGGTTTGTGCTTTAAGCGTTAAGCGTAAAGCTGTATAATTTCTAGAAACGCAAGTAACCCCACGATTGCCCCCACAACTTAAGTGCTAGCTGGATTAGAAATGGCCCTTATGCGTAGTGCGAGCTCGGTTCCAAATAATGATTAATGGTGACTGGAATTTACATAACAGCTCCAAGTTTCATTACTTGATAATTAATTTAGAAAAAGTAAAGTTTTCAGGAAGTTACCGTTATAGTATTATTATGTAATATCTTTTTGTATTTTGGGATCAGATTTCAGAGTATAGGTCAATTTTTTTTAGAAGACTAACTATAGTCTTTTTTTTTTCTCGTATGAATTTAATAAATAAATCTAACATAGTAATAAATCTAGTATTGGGGGGTTAACGTACGAAACTGCTGATTTGGACGGAAAAATTGTTTTTTTTTTTTTTCTAAGATGTAACATATTTATTTAAACAAAATTTATTTACCCTCATTATCTATACATTGCTGGCATCTAAACGGAAGTTCATTTATGCCTTTACGATAGAGCTCTGGGGATCTAGATTCGACAAACTATGTGAAAAAACATTTTGTACTGCCTCCTGGGAAGAAAAATTTGTATACCGTAGACAATTATCCAAATTAAAAAAAAATGGTAGTCCGTTGGAGCAAGATCTGGTGAGTACGAAGGACGACGTATGGTTTCTAACTGCAGCTCCTGTAGAGTTGCAACGGATTCTCGTGAAGTGTGAGGTCTTGCGTTATCATGGAGCAATAATGGTGAAGATCGATTCACGAGTCGGGGCTGTTTCACTGCCAGTTTCGCCATCAGTATTCGTAGTTCAGCACAGTGAACATCTGCTGTTGTTGCCTTGACTAGACCTGAGAAAGAAATAAGTAAAGCCCAACGATACATACCTATATACACAGATCCAGGACTCTAACTAGGATTCCCTGTATCTAGAAACCCAGGACCTATGAAGACCATCATGATGGTCCCACAACACCCAGAGCCAGTATATTTAGATAGTATCTATAGGAAATCTATTTTGTCGTGGTTCAGCTTGATCATAAGCCGGTAGCAATTTTCTCCTTCCATTATAAAATTAATCTTTCAACTATTGATACGGCCGGCGCCCCCATCTACGGTGTGCACAAAGCACCCCTAATCGCCACCCTCGCTCCCCCGGAAAAGCGTGACGACCCACAAATATAATTTTAGGTAAAACTTTCCCTCGAATGTTATGGATGCCCAGCGAATTTGCAATAAATAGGTTAGAATACTTTTATGTTCTTTTAAATCGAGAGTATATGAGATTAATATGAATAATAATAATGTTTTCGGAGTTGATATCATCATCGTAATCATCAGCCTGAAGACGTCCACTGCTAAACATAGGCCTCCTCCACTGAGTGTCACTTTGAGCGGCTGCTTGATGCTGCGGCCATCAGCTCCCCGTGGACCCCATAGTTTTAACCAGGCCCCTATTTCATAAAGCGACAAATCATAATAAACCTACAAATGCCAGTTTCATATAACAAAAACACTGATGATTGACAGTCATATTGACTGACAATTTTATTGTAGACTTAATTGTCGCTTTATGAAATAGGGGCCAGATCGTCGGTCCACCTAGTGGGGGGAGCCGGCCTACACTGCGTCTTCCGGTTCGTGGTCACCACTTGAGAACCCGAGAAGTTCCTTCCCCATCAGTTGTCAGTTCTACGAGGGATGTGGCCTGCCTATTGCCATTTCAACTCGCTAATTCTAAGAGCTACATCAATAACATTGGTTTATTATATAAATTTATTAAAATGCAAGTACACTTGTTCTGTGTGGGTGGTATATATTATATAGGACAATGGTTCTCGTAGTTTCTTGCTCCTTCGAAACTGATATCTTAGAATAGAATAGAATAGAATAATACTTTATTGCACACCAAAATAACTATACACAAAAGATACTACACAAGTAAGTACCTAACAAACAAAAATATTTCCAAAAGGTAGTACAATGGGCGGTCTTATTGCTTAAAGCGATCTCTTCCAGACAACCTTTGAATGGACAGAAATACAGATAAACTAGAGAGGCCAGAGGTGCACAATAAATATCTAACACTTACGGAGTATGACACTAAATACTTACTATCTATATAATCATAAATTACGAATAGACATACATACTATAAATAGCATATACTTACATAAACTTACCTCAACTTTTATGATACATAGCATAAACTTACTTACTATTAAATAAATAAATAGACTTACATAAATATTATCATAATACTAGCTGTGGTTGGAGAGGTAATGTGTCTTCAACATAGTTTTAAATATTGTCAATGATTTTGCTTGCCTGATTGACACCGGGAGCTCATTCCACACCATAACAGCCTGTACGGAAAAGGATTTGTGATAGAATTGTGACATGTGGATGGGAGGTTTAAGTAACAGGTTATCAAAACTACGTAAGGAGCGGGAGTGGGATAGTTAAGGTCCAAGATCTAGACATAACCTAATCTTTGTACGGTGCTATAATTTATAAAGCATGGGCTGCACCTAATATACCTTGATTATAATGTTATATTTAATCAAAGTCTTAGGTCATGACTCTATTTATTATAATCTATATCTATATTATTGTAGTCTACTATTAAATATACTTAATACAAATTCTCAACATCAAATATCATGTTAATAATTAAAATAAATTACATTAATTTAATCATTAATCTCAACCTTTCCAAAGTAACCCAAATGAAGAGATCATAACATGAATGTTTTAAGACTCATCTAATCATTAAACATCCCGTCATAGCGTAACAACATCCATCAGTTGTATCACTTCTCAAACTGAAGGCGTGAGGTAACGACCCAAGAACTGACGGCCGCGATCGTAAAAATGTCAGCGAACGAACACTATCAATTTTACACAACAATTAATCGTAGATACAACACTTTTTAACAAAATAAACACGATGTACGAGATCCCATTCAGTTTAGTGAAAATTAATGATTGTGTTTTTCTCGATGCGGCATTTTGGCATTCTAGCAACATCACGCATGCTCAATGAAGAGACGATACTATGCTAAATTAAAAAGTAACCGCTCAAAAATGAAAATAAAACAGTAAATTACACAGTTGAAAAATCCCGACTAGGTTTACTGCATTTTCTGTGTCGAGAAAGTCAACGGTAATATTTTTGTAATTCCAGAAGCGCTACCGGAATTAAATACATGCGTTTAAGTTTTGATAACATGTTATTATAGCAAATGGCTAATATAGGATCTGAAAGTTCATAAATAACAGAATATGATAGTCATAGACCGAAGTAACATAGCGCGCCATAGTCACCGTTCCACTCACAAAATCGGAACACACTTTTTAATTTATTTCATCCACAAAAAGCTTTTTGCTGTTTTATTTCCATTTCAACGGAGACTTGCGCTGTAGCGGGATCTCTATTTTTATTTATTCCACTCTGCGATTTTTTTCTTTTTTCAATTTCGCCCCGATCGACGCGGGACCGAGCGGAACGTAGACTGGTCTCATTTTAAATTGAATTCGTCTCCTCTTTGCATTATTCTTTGGCGTTTCTGAAACAATTCTAATTGGTTTGGTGTTTGCATGATGCCATTGTTTCTTTTAGAATAGTTCCGTCAAGGAGAAATACGGCGGAGTGTGATCGATAACGTTGCGTGATGGTATCGTCTTTAAGTCTGAAAAGCTTTTTGCAAATTAGATTTTTCCCTTCCGTGCTTTCCGGGCTTTGCGGCCTACTTTGATTATGCTCGATTAAAGTAATTGTGTATCGTAAGTTATACGTACCTTATATGAACGATTTCTATGATTTTGTTTTAGAAGTCTGACTTATAACATTACCATTGGTAGCAGGACTTTTGGATCAGTAGGTCTGTATAATATATATTCATTTGTCAGCAAAAACATTGTGGCACGGTGTCACGTAATATTCATTTCAACCCTCTTATATGGACCCTTCTCGTCTTTACTACGTATTCAGGCAATGTTTAAGATTATACGTTATACGAGTAATTATGTAATCTCCGATACATTAGGTTTAATTCAGTTAAACGTGTGGTCTGATGAAAACGCTGGAAGCAATCAGGCGGCGTCGCATGCGTTTTGCATACGGACATGTTGTGGTGCCGCACCGCGTCACAAACATGGAGGATAATAACGTAAAGTTCTATGTATACCCACCTACACAAACTTGATGATTAATTAAATAATGGTTTTTAAATGATAATAATTATTAAGGGAGTATTGTGCTATCAGTTTCATTAACAAAATGTAGTTAGTGGAATATGTGATGTGTATTGAAAAAGGTATATAGATATCAGTTTACAGTCAACCTCTTTCATATTGTTTTATTCTTCTTTCTTGTATTCTTTTGTTATTTGATTGTCATTTGTTTTTGCAGTTGTTTTGTTGTCTTGCTCCTTAGCTCAATTAATTAAATCGTTTTATTAAACATAATAATATGAAAGGACAAAAGTCTCACTTTGGTCTACAGTCTTTGCTAAACTAAGCAGTTGTCTTTTGTTTATATCGGGCTGTATCTTAGAGTATAGACTAAAAGGGCTGTATTGTATTCAGGCATGAGGTGACATATTTTTACGTCTTTATGCCATCTAACTGGCAACTGAAAATTTCATTAAAAAATTATTCACCTATCAAATTAAATCCAAATTGTAAAACAGTTTCTGAATACATTTCAATGTCGCGAATACGCGATGCCATGTCGTCCCTGACGCGAACCCGATACTGACCTAATGAATATGTATGCAGCAGGTGCGCCGAACATGATTAAATAGGTGCCACCAACGATTTTTGTATCGATGGATCGGCAAACTGTTTATCGACAGACGTTTTATCGATATACGTGCTCGGTGTCGATATCGATAATTTTTGACTAACCGGTACGTGTAGGCTAGCACAGCTGCGTGGCTCCACTCGAAATTATCCATTTGAAGAAATACTATATGTATTTGATATCTGATGTGCCTTTACAGAAAATCATACGTAAAACTATTAAGTATAATCTTGCGTATTGTTGCGAATCGGGTGGACTGTCCCGTCATGTGGCATATAGCGCAGTTTCATATTTTAAAAGAATTGAAGTAGGTTATTTATTGAATTTTCTATTTTATTTTATTCTGACATAAATTGTAATGTAATCAAAATTATTATGAGATATGATATTGATAAGTACGTGTTTAATGTTGACACAATATAATGTAGGATTTTTATTTTTAATGTAGGATCTGAAATAAACAATTTGATTTGATTTGATTTGATAATTAGCTTTTGTGAACAAAATATAATGCTGTTGGTTTCTCTACCGAACTTTAGTATCATTGAGCTGTTTTTTTTTTATTATTCTATAATGATGAATGAAAATTGTTATACAATTCTTGTATTCAGGCATCGCGGAATAAGATGTCCAGTAGCTATTCTATCCATGACTAAAAAAGCTGTCGTTAATGAAGGTCTGTTGCTGCTGTTGCCAGTGGCTATTAGGCTTGTAAATAATAGCTAGGTTTAAACCACATTATAGTTTCTTAATAAGCACCAACACGTAGTACTTAACTTTAATGTACATTAATTAGTATTATTGCTCTCTAAACACTTCAATGAGAGAATGTTTATGTCCGCAAAAAATTCAAACGAATGTTTTATAGGTTCATTCTATGGAATAACCAACTTACGCTTTAGTTAAATCATTATAAGATATAGCAAAGGTATTGTCGGTAAAAATGTTAACGCGTTAGTTGCTTCATTATTTTCTATGGGGTTGTTTAACGAGTGTGTAGTTAACTAAAACACTCCTTATTTGAAGAAAAAAGTAAAAGTGTGTTTAATATTAGGTATGTGTAGTTTGGTATCGAGAACTACAGGAGTTAAGCCATTTTATCATACCCTAATTGTTAATACTGCTCGTAATGCTTTAATCAGATAGCACTACACTAAATGAAGTCTATTTTTATTTCATTTTGTTAACATTTTTCAATTTTAACTATACTTAAAATAACAAAGGTATACACACCAAGTAACTACCATTTCTAAAATTGCAATCTGGAATATTTTGTGCCTTATGACTTAAGAGCTATAAGTTACGTGTTTTTAAAAAGTGATTCTGGTATAAACCACAGTATAAACAAATCAATTCCAGAAGCCCGTCATCGAATCCAGATTGCAAACTGATCAATGCTTGTTTTCTTAAGCTGTAACATGCGGGCGCGTTTAAATTATTTATGTATCGGTTTTACGGAGACTAATTACATCGGTGACTCAACTTAATGTTGCGATAAGTGTGCGAAACAACTCAGTGATAATGTCAGGTTCACTTAATGTCACGGGGAATATAGTGCCACACATGACGATATTTTTCAACTTCATTCTTTGTAATAGTTTTAAACGACGTCTTTTGTGATAAAACGTAATTGACAACTTGTTTTGAGTTTAATTTTTTTGCTTGCATAGGAAGTTCTCATGTGAAAGGTACCTACTGGCAATGATCAAACTTTAGAATATTCTAAATTTAATACCATTGAGGCTTTATTAAAGTTGGAGAAGTAAAGCTGGGAGCAAACAAAGTAGTGTAGCGCCGAGACTCATAGTGCGTTCCGAATCCCGCGCGGCGAACCATAAATTTGCATTAATTATTTTAACCCGATGAGTATCTCGCACTAGCGTTCGCATTGATCGTGATGCTGATAATTAAGAAATTAACGTCCATGAGATCTATGGCTCATCAAAGCTATGATTTAAATTTAAATTTCGATCACATACAAGAACTCGAGACAACGAAATACAACTTTGAATAAAGAATTCATACTTAACTTTTTTGTAGCGATTCGTTTGGAATACGATGAGGTTGTTTTGTCTTTCTTTTTAAGTTTTAAGTCATGTGCAAGGTGACATGATATGCGGCCTATTTCAGATTTTTCCTTAGAGATTGCTTAAATAGACTTGGATTTATGGACGAGCAGAGTGCTATTTCCGTAGGACGAGTTCGAGTCAGAGATTTATTTGAATTTGAAACATGGACCAGGACAAGCGAAGGGAAATTTAATTGGATTATGAACTTACTGTTAAGTGGATTGGAACGGATCCTTGACGGGATTAACTTTGTTCATAAGGCTGAATGCGGATTGTCTTTCCAAGAAAATCTATACCTTTGTTGGATTATTCACACTTTTGTTAAAACATTTTTTTTAAATAATGAGTACGATCAAATTAATGATACTAAAGTGATCAACGTCACTTACGCAACACCAGGGGCAATGTATGATGGTTTTTTTTACTCATTTTTGTTCATTAATGTAATATTTATTTTTATCTCTATAACAAACTTAGTTCATCATCAACAGCCTCAAGACGTCCTCTGCTAAACATAGGTCATTGGCTCCCCGTGGTTTTCACCAGACCGTTGGTCCACATAGTGGGGGGCCGGCCTACGCTGCGTCTTCCAGTTCATGGTCGCCACTCGAGAACCTTTCTTCCCCATCGGTTGTTAGTTCTGCGAGCGATGTGGCCGGCCCATTACCATTTTAACTTGCTAATTCTAAGAGTTACAAACTTAGACACTGCACTACAACATTATTTGCATCGCATAACGGGTCAATTAAAAAACAAAAAATTGAACATCTACCTTTTTGCATCAGCATTGCAATGACTTTCTCACCACTAGGCGACTACACCACTTTACATTAACGTGGCGTATATAACGGTAAGAAGTATCGCGAAGAATTTTATTTCCACCTTACGTCTTGTTTTTTCCACCTTCCGCCGTGCCACAGTACTATTTCAAGTGTCTACATAGAATAAAAACGTCAGTAGGTATAGTTTCCAAAGGCTCGGACAGGGTGGACGTAAATCTTTTGTTCGTTTTGCCCTGGAAAAGTGCAAGGGAGCGAAAACTAACAGGAAAAAGGTAGTTCTTTTTCTGTAACACTTGAGGTAACTAATTGTTTTTGGTCTTGGAATTTGGTTGGGTATTGGTAGGTAATGGTGTTAACATAAAATATCTAAGTTAAACTTGTGTTTTGTTACTTCTTTTGTGGATAAACCCACCCTTTACCTACCAGTACTTTTTGTGTGATTTCTCTTTGTCATCTCGTTTTGTAAAAGGTTGTTTAACCTCGTGCTAAAATATAATTAACCTCACATTAATAGATAATTATCCAAAGCTTAGCCCTCAATTTCAAACCTTAACCTCTCAAAAAATAAATAAAACACAAAAGCTCAGAAATAATAGAGAACAAGCTTAAAGTTCGTTCGGAACGGAATAAATTTTTGTCGTACCGCATAAAGCTTTCAACGCACCGACATTCACAGAATCCGACATCCACAAGATCCGACTTTAGACAGAAGTGACGTAAATCACCGAGTTTAGAAAAAAAAACCGTTGAAATAAAGAGCTCATGTGAAACTCGTGAAAGTTCGAAAATATCAGTGAATATAATTATAGGAGAACACCCGCTGATTTCCGGGCCAGTAGCCTCTACTATATGTTCCAAGTGTAACTGTTTTAGGTGATTTAGGTTCGAATGTTATGGGCGGCCGTGTCACTTAACATCAGGTGAACGACTAGCTCGGCGCGTCATTCAATCACATTAAAAAAAAAAAAAAAAAAAAAAAAAAAAAAAAAAATGTGAACGAGACGTGCGTGCGTGCGATTTAAAGAAAATAATTATCGTGTATTAAACAAGTAATGTAGGTTTAGAGTTCTGTTAAAATCTAACTAATTTTATTTTTTCATGCATACTATATTTTGGATTTTATTATTATGAAAGCATGAAAATATAAAAGGAAACACAAAGCGCTTGGTTCATGCGTGAATTGAGGATGAACAAAAATATTCTGAAACGAAGGTCTGATTAGCTATCAGCTATAACTGTGTACTTACTTCATAGTACATCATACAGTAGGGACCATCTCGATTGTATTTTATGACTGTTTCAATGAAACACGATCGTAAACCGGTAGTAGGCTACAGAGGGGTCTTTACATAGTTATAAATAAAAGATAACTGTAAGTCCTGCTGAGCATCTTCACTCCGTGAATTGCAAATACCAACTGTCTAAACTGTATAAACTTTAACGTTTAAGCGTAAAAGTTTTGTTATACCACCTTTTTTGGAACAACGTTTGCCTATATTCAGTAGGCATACTGCTTTTTACTGACCTCCAACTCCAAATGAATTGAGGCACCGAATTGACAATCTTATGCGCCAAGAAATATGGATTAAAATGAATCTGGAGTTCAGAGATCTAAAAACCTACAGACATCACCAGTCACGTATTTTGCAACTTTTTGAGTTGCTAAAACTATAAACGATCCACATTTCTTGAAACTTTGTATAATTATATCTTTAGAGCTTCACATTACGGTCCCATATATTTAGTTAGGCACAAAACTTTTTTAATAAAATTCTAATAATGTTTCTAACTGGCAGATTGCATTGCGTGCAGTGTGAAAAAATACTTTTTGTGCGAAGTTTTTTATTTTATTCTGGCATTTCTAGTAGATGTTTATCACTGGTCATATAGCATTCGTAATGGTAATTAAATGTAAGTAGGAAGCGCACACAAAACCGGGTGTAAAACGTAGGCGCGGGCATAGCCGCAACAACCATAAAATTCTTTATGCCTCTACAGAGTAGACGAATGGTAGGAGAATTCATTTCTCGTCTTGAAAAAAAAATGGTTAATATTACCTAAATGTTTAATGTTTAGTACCTACTGTTACTATGTGAACACGTAGTTTTAAGTGAAGTTGTTTGTTTCTAAAAATATATAAGCGAATTATCCTAACAAAATATTATGTTTTTGAGTAAAACTAATGAAATATAAGTAGGTACGTTTAAAATAATATTATTTCCTACTTTATACTACCTATTATCTTATTTTACTGATTCTACAAGTAGTTAGGTATATTTGAAAATTTGTATAAATGTGTGCAAGTTTGTTACCACTTAGCTTTGAAACGGCTGAACGCATTTTGATGAAATTTCGTGTGTATTTTAGGTGTAAATTTAAAAAAGGTACTGGTGTACCCAGGTGGTACAGTGTGGTACCCAGGTACTGGCCCGCCCGGTGACGCTGTAAAGGTCGGTAGAGACCAACAGCATTAGCCCGTTCAAAAAAAAAAAAAACCCAGGTACTGGCACATTCATAAGACAAGTGTTCTATCACTTGTCTTATGAAAAATGTGACAGTACCTGGGAGTAGTGGGACATTATTTGTTAACGCGGATGAAAACGCGAAGCATAGTTAGTCTTATGTAATATATTAAAAAACAGTTTGATTTACCTGGTAATTAAATATACCTTGTTCTAACAAATAACTTACGATTAATGTTTTAGAATATTTTTGAAGAAGTCTCTGCTTTACGCTACTCTAACATAAACTGTTATGTCGGGCTAATAAGGTTGTATCAAGTTCACCAAACCGCCTACATCCCGCGACCTAATAAAATGTAGATATGAGACTCTCCAATTACTATTCTATAACACCGTTTTATGATACGGCAATTAAACTTTTTATAACATTGTTCCATTTCCGTGGAAACAGAGATTTGATTGCAAAACTTGCTTGTTTGGATAATTTAATAAAATCTGAGTTTTATTAGAATTTTGGGATATTATTTACAGTGCATTAAGGCAAGCCTATATTGCCATATATTGGTGGCACGTCTGGTGTAACAGAAATGTCTATAAAGCTGTGATGACCACTTTCCATTAGGCGGGCCGTGTGCTTTTTTGGTATAGGTATTTAGCATAAAAATAATGTTTTAATATGTACTTATTGTTAAGGGTTAAGGCCCGTACATTCATGCATCATCTCTATCTCACTTCTGCTTTTTTCTGCGAAAAATCTATACGGTAGGTAGTTCTTGCGACATTTTTGAAGGTATTAAAACCTTAAAAATGTCGCAATGTGCGAGCGAGATAGAGGACTCCTCGATGCCCATGTAAGTAGGCATCTACTTTTTTAATTACTATATTTTTGTTCTAATAACTATCTACTTTTCATTCTTTTACTCTAAACAAAAGAATGTTACATTGATTCATTAAATACTAAGTGACAACATTAAACAAGAAATAAAAATAAAGCGTTTTACAACTTTTAAGCGGATACTTGTTCCAGACACTTTTAAGCCATTTGCTAAAAGCCCAAGTTTTCTCTAAAGAAAGTCTTCTGCCCGTGGACGGTCGAGGCAATAGACTTTGGGTTCCTTGAGACTGAAGTTAAATATCCATTTAAATCCTCCAAGCTTGCTCTCATGGGGAAACAGCGTTGCAGCAGTGAAAAGCGCTTTATTGGACTTTACGCTAGAATTTCTAGGAGTATGTGGGTAGATAGTGTATCTAGTATAATAGTACGTAATGTTGTGTGAAAATGGTTGATGAAAAGTTTGCTTTAATTTGTTTTATATTTAACTGAAACGCTTTACTAAGTTAAGTTGAATTACATAGGTAATAAAAAGCTACTGGAAGTTTTTAAGTTTCAATTTTACCAAACTTCTTCATAACTTTTTTTTTAGTCTTCTTTCCATAGCTTAGTAACTAAGCCTTAGTCCTTTACTGAATTTTTTAGTCAGGTCACTTTTATTTAATAAGTATTTGTCATAGATTGATATAGAAATAAAAATTATTGAAATCAGACAGAATCAAAAGCTGCGAGTAGAAAATGCTTTAACTATTTTTTTATTCAGCTATACTCAGAACTCATTTACTACTTACAACATGGACTAATACATAACGTTAATATAATAACAGACATAAGAAAAACTAAGAAGCTAAATGAGTACAGAAGACTATAAAATTCTCAATCTTTTGTTTGCACATCAAAATTTTCCCTACAATCACTGCTGTATCGCCTCCAAAGAAAGCGCATCAAGCGATACTCACCTACCTACACTACATAGCTTCGTCGACGACGGCACTAAATCAATACGAGCCATCACGCCCCCTCCCCCACCCCAGCGGGGGGTCTCGCTTCAAGCCGCTGCTTTTCCCGCCGAAAGCAACCACCACCCTTGAAAAGCTCGTGAGCTGAGCTCCTACTTCTGTTCGGCTTTGTGGAGGTGTAGCGCGCGCGAGACCTCTTGGGATTTGTTTCTGCTTCAATTGACAGTTCTAAATTTGAAATTGACTTTTTAAAGGTTGCCGGGTGAGCCACGGAGTTCAAGTTTTGTTTATAATGTCTCGAATAAGTTTTAATAGCTCTTTAATTTATTATGGTAATTGGTTAAAAGTTTTATTTATGGTTTGAAAATCATAAGAATATACTATATAGACATATTTTTCGAAATTCCTTTAGTGGTTTTTAGGTACATCCAATTTAATTTATTATTATTTAGGCAACAAGTTTTAACAATGTTATATCTCTAAAAAGTTATGTTTTTATTCACATCTGATTATAATTATATGACGGAGTATAAGTAAAAGATTTTTCTTGAACAAGTCTATTTTTCTAACTTAAGCATGTTCCGCACCTTGCGTAAAATTATTAATCGGTACAATATAATAATATATTATTTTATAATTTCACATTGCCAAGTATTAATTCTACTCAGTCGCCCTATAATTACCAGTAATGCGACTACTAAGCGACTATATAAATCAAACATGCGATGCTATTGTTCGATTCACGTTAGATTGATAAGGTTATACCTAAGTGTGAACAAGACAGATATTCATTCAATGCTTTCTATTCATAAGTGATTGTATACGCAAAAATGTTTGATCATTCATCTCATGCAATGCAACGATTTGTGCCGAAGTCGGGTCGTTAAATATTTTTTTAAAGTGTAAGTAAGTACATAATTAAAAAACGTCACTCACGTTAAGATTTTTTGAAGTAGTTGAGATTAAGTTACTTTTTTAAATGTTAATAGATACGTATAGCAGAATATTATTAACAAGAGATTGTAAAAATATTGATTCTACCTTATTTGTAGCCTCAAATAAGAGGAAAACTGTATAAACAAATCAAAATAGGTACCTAAAAGGTAAATATTTTTTAATTGAAAGTCTTTAATTTTTGCATATACTTCATTCCTACCTCACCAGGAGAGACCATCAAAAAGTTTTTGCGCATTACCAGTTCAGTTAGAAAGCGATTTTACTTCTATTTACATAGCGCTTTAACCTTCCACAGTATTCTGTTTTCAAACCATTTACTTTGTGAACTTTTGTGTATCTGGAAATATTGGTAGGGGCAGCATTTACAGGTTACTCAACTCTTGTGGAATAAAGATATGTAGTTTGAAGCATTACCTGCAACAAAACAAAATATTTTTTACTATTGGTACATAATTATTATAGGCAACAAAAATCAACGAGGATCACATGAATTATGACGGATTTATTTATCATCAAAATTAATAAGGTTATAACCTAAAGGTTGTTTTGTCAGAATAATTACGTTAGAGCAATGATATTTTACCTGCGTAAGAGTTTCATTTGATAATGCCTATAGCATCCATTTCAGATTTTATAGTTATAACCTACGAATCTTTTACATAGTTTTCAAATAGCGTTTAATCGCGAGTGAAAACTATTCAAAAATTTCATCGAAATCCTGCGACACCGGCGTGCGACACCCAATAATGAAATAAGCGTACGACAAATATAATAAATCTTCGTGAGACGCGAGGGCGGCGCGGAGACTTCCTCTTTCGATATTTGAATTTAATTTAGAGTTGGCATTGTTCTTTTTGTCAATTAAAAAAAGCGTTTGTTTTTTTCTCAGTAAAGCTACGTTATTTATGAAATATTCTCAGGAAATATTAAATACATTCTATATTCTAGGCTATGCTCGGAGTTTCCTTGCGAGACAAGATCCGCAATGAGGAGATCCGCAAGAGAACTAAAGTCACAGATATAGCTTTTAGAATTAGCAGTTTGAAGTGACAGTGGGCAGGCCACATCACTCGTAGAACTGACAACCGATGAGGTGGAAAGGTTCTCTAGTGGTGACCACGAACCGCAAGAAGCAGCGTAGGCCAGCCTCCCACTAGATGGACCGACGACCTGGTCAGAACCGTGGGGAGCCGATGGATGCGGGAGGCAAGCAGCCGCTCAAAGTTGCGCTCTTTGAGGGAGGCCTATGTTCAGCAGTGGACGTCTTCAGAATGATGATGATATTCTATACGTTGCCATAAAACACATAGTACAGTAATTTATACCATAAATTATCATAATAATGATGATCTCGGTATTAGTATTAACAATAATGTGCAAAATTCCATCAATATTACTTCAGCCTTCTGGTGAAAAAGTAAGACTAACAAACATTCAAACAAATCGACAACGTTTCACTCCGCTGTCGCCCGATATACGTATTTTTTGTAAATAATATTTCAATTTTAGCCCCGATTTAAGATTAATAGATTCGATTAGAATTCGGTCCCAATAATCTGTAGAGGTCATCATAAAAATGCTAATAAAAAACCACCAGCGTAGTACTATCGCTGTTACCTTTCGATTTTACAAGTCTTTTAGTATTCCATCAATGTCAAAAGAAAATTATCCATGAAATACGATCAATCCTACACTGTAGTCGATTATTACACAAAATCGTTTTGCGTTCAATTAACTTATTGGAATAAGAGCTTAAGGGCTTTATCGTGTTTCGAAGATTATATCAACTAAACTATGTGGGTATTCGATTTATAAACTAAAGTTATGTAAAAACGTCAATTTTGAACCAACGTCATTATCATCAGCTTGCATTAGTTTTTTTTAACGGGCTAATGCTGTGGGTTCTGTCGAAACTGAAAGAGAACACCCACTAACCACTGGAAGAATGGACCCTATGGAAAGTCACGACCATTCTAGCTACGGGGGGTACGTCGACCTCGCTGGCGGAGTCTGTGTCTGATCGTGTTACGCTGGTATCCTATACCGGTGCCGAAAGCGGTACCTGAGCCAGAAGGGCTAGTCTGGTCTGGTGATCTTATTAGCGCAGCCGAAACAACGGCTGCTATAGGATCATCCGGGTCACTCAAAACCTGTCTTGGGCGGCAACGACGGGGTGGGTTTGCATTATTCTGTGCACTACTGGATATATGTCTCTCGCAAAGCAATTTTTCCGATGGAGAAGAAAGCTTTTAGAGGGTAACGCGAACTAAAAGACGCAGCGTAAGCCAGCCCCCACAAAGTGGACCGACGATCCAGTGAAAACCGCGGGGAGCTTTTGGATGCAAGAGGCAAGTGACCGGTTAAAGAGGCGCTGCGCGGTGGGGGCAGTCTATGGTCAGCAGTGGACATTTGATGATAAAGGCAACCGCGGTAATCCGGCGACGCGAGATTTGTACGGTTTTTTTGTACGATAGCCAGGGTTGTTCTCAGTGATCATTACAAATAGAGTAGTAGTATTGTGAATCATCATCATCATCATCAATAGCCTGAAGACGTCCACTGCTGAGCATAGGGTTCCCCCATAGAGCGCCACCTTGGCCGGCTGCTCGCCTCCTGTATCCATCGGCTCCCGCGGTTTTCACCAGATCGTCGGTCCACCTAGTAGGGGGCTGGCCTACGCTGCGTCTTCCGGTTCGTGGTCGCCACTCGAGAACCTTTCTTCCCTATCGGTTGTCAGTTCTACGAAAGCCGGGCAATTGCCGTGGATTCTTAGCACCCCCTGCTCCGCCGTTAAGTAGGTACTTGCTCATTCTTTCTACCTCAGAAGTCTAGGATTCAGCAGTCAGAATATAACGAGCAGATGAAAAATGTGATAGGTCATATTTTATCTCGATTAACGTGGGTAAAGACGCGTGCTACGGCAAGAGCAACTAAAAATTGTAGTTTCTGTATTATTGTAATTCGATAGTAGCGACTTGGCTTTGGAAGGCGATCGTGTTTCGCGTGTCTACATCCAGGTTTATCTATGGTTTTAACTCACGGTCTTAAACGTAGGGTTTGTTTACATTTGGCCCGCAATCTTATAAATTGGTATAAAAGCTTAGAAAATACCTACTCCATCATCATGACTCCAGAATAACAATGAAATAAAATAAAATGATTACATATAATTTATCTCGGGCTTTATCAAATAATATTTTATTTTTCGTATTTAACGCTATTGGGTACGTAATAGTGGCATAGCCAGTTAGTGTTTTCTTTTGTTTTATGTTTGCCTATTTCAAACGGACAGAAACAAAACACTATATAACTATTCCTCTGCTACACAATGTTTATTAATAAGGAAATAACTAATTGCAACAGAAATAGTAGATTAGTAGCTAAGGGCTGTAAGGCATCAATTGCAGCCCGAGATATTTAGGCGCACGAGCGCAGCGAGGGCACCTATATTTCGAGGTTGCAATTGATGCTTACACCCGAGCTAACTACTCTGCTTTACATCTCGATTGTGAGGTAAGTAGAAAAAAAAACCGGCATTACAAGAATAAAACATTTTAGAACTTTCAGGCAAAACATTGTTAATTGCTGCTTCAGCTTCCATTTTCATTGAATCGGGAGTGCAGCTTATATCTTCATCACTTGCAGGACTCATGTTTTTTCCTAATTAGCACGTAATTACAAAAAAATCCCAAAAACAAACAATATTTAAAGTAAAAGTATTCTATTCCCGCCTTTTTTATCTTTTTTAATTTTTTTTTTTTAAACGAAATTCAGCTTCGCCTTTCGATATTTAATATTGATGACTATTATACTCATACGAAGACAAGGCTGAATAGCGAAGCGACCTCTTTTGTCATTGGGCTGAATGCATGATGTTTATTGCCAGTATGATGGTTAGATGTACGCGAACTTTTTGAAAGAGTGAAGAGTTTTTTTTTAATTACTTACCGCCCTAGGGCTTTTCAAGCTACATTATTACCCTAGAGCGCTAATTGGTTACCTACAAGCCCCATTTGGGGGTAATAAGGACCTACTTACCGAATATGAGAGATGTAAAATAAATTTAATAGGTGATTATGACTGGTGATATTTAATAAACAGTCTTAAAGTGTCGAGAGCGCATCGATGGTGCTTCTGGTGTCCTTCTTATCATGTCCAAAGCAATGGTGACCGCTTACCATATTTTAACAGGTCCTTCGCTTGTTAGCTTCTCATAATCTATGACACTAAAAAAGTAAAATTTAACAACTTCTTTTACAATATTTATGATTTTTATATCAGTACTTATCGCCTGCAACCCCCGTAAGTTGGTTGTACAAGCTGATGGATAAATTCGGACACGAGACCAGTTGTCACGGTTGCTTAAGTAAAGACGGAAGACGGATGGATGCGGGTTTAAGTCCCGTTCGTGATTAAATTTTTTCCTTTACAAATTAATCTGTCTTTTTACAAGTAAATATAATAATCAAAGCAATCTATTTTAGTGGTATGTTTACAGCCTTACATTCGACCGCGATGATTATCAGATCCCACGTCAACATTCTATACCTACATAACCTACAAAACCAACAGTCTTACCACCACGAAACCGGTACAGTTTAACCACGCTGAACCGTATGATATGCCACTGTTTTTGTAGACTACGAATTACGGTAAAAAAAATGAAACGCAAATACGCTGAAGTTAGAGCACAAGTAAATAGAAGAGACGTGGTAAATAATGCGATTGGCTGTTGGAAGTTTGTAATAAGTGCAAAAATTGTAAAGCGTGCTAAAATGCCGATATTTTGGTTATACACCGTCAGCTTTGAATAAATTGTAAGGCACCGAAGGGTATATACAATTCCTTGCTATAAAGCTATTGCCTTCTGTGGCAATGATCGTCAGCATTGAAAAACCTACAAAGACATTTATGCCAAATGACTTGCTAGTCAAAATCGTAACATACCAGCGTAGTCAAACTGTACTAGTCCACGGCTAGATAGCCCCAAATCGTGACTTACACTAGCGCAGGCATGTTATAATTACGTAAGATTACACGGGAGATTAGTCTCGCCTCGGTAATGATAGGTGGACCTGGATGTAGATCCGTGGTAAAAATGATTATCGGATGTAGAGCCGCCTTTTTAATCGGCGGTTAAAATTGGCGCAATTTTGTAAGGTGGTATTAAGTTATTAAAACTTTTTGTGAATTTAGTTGGCAGTATTTCTCGGTAGTAAATAAAAAAAAGAAATAACTAAGATTTTTTTTAAATTTATTATAACGTTAGGTATGTTTGATAACGTTCTCATTTAAGTAGAAATTATAATAATTAAAACGAAGACATGTATATAAATAGTTATAAGTAGTTTATAATATGTTATGGCTTGCTATATACCTAATATTTGACATTAAGCATTTTGTAGTATCTACAATAATTTGATTTAAGTACATTAAGTACCTAATCTCATTTTGACTTGTAAAAATTGCTAAAAATATCCTATTTGCAATAAAATAATAATTATAAGAATCATTTACTAAGAGAACATAAAAGGTTTAAAGTAATTGGTAATTACTCATAAAGATACTTAGTATAAAAAGTATCATTTGCGTAGCAATTAATTAAAACAATTCAGTGTAACCAGACCACCCGATCCCGAACAATATGACATCCTAAAACTGTCTCATCCAAAATGGTTCTCACAGCAGTGACGTCGGTCGGGTAGAAACGGGATACCACAGTGATAGGGTGACACACACACGTTGTTATTATTAGTTTTTTGTCCCCACTCCTCTCATCTGATTCTCCCCTCCGTTGAATTTCGGCCGCCATTCCTTGCGCTCACAGCACTTTTTATACTCTTTTTCGGCGGACCCAACGTTTTTATGCCACGAAACTGATCACTTTTGAAAATATAATGATGTTATTTTACCTCGGGAATCTGAATGAGTTAGTCGTCATCACTTAATAAATTAAACACGGAATAATTATTCACTTCATCATCTTTGGTCGTATCACTCACACATCGTAAATATACCTCGTAAACTTGAGATAGATTGTGGAAATCGCAGGTTATCGCCCGATGCGGTACGTTACATAATTTATTATTTATTTACAACCCATCCGTTTTTATGACCACTCCATTCTTAAATACCGCGATATATCGAACAGATGGTAATGACGCGGCGTGCCCGCTGAATTTTAATGGCATTTTATTGAGTAAAAATTGCATTCGCTCTTTACGGGACGAGCGAAAAACGGACACTAATTTTAAAATTGGATGCGTAACTCTTAAGGTAGCCAAGACCTTGAAGTGTTTTGTTTGTAAACAAAAGGGTGTTATGCAAGAGGTTGTAAAGCTTGAATCGTCTGTAAAGTAGCGTTTTATGGTCGCATTATATGGACGGAGAGATAAAGCGTTTGTTTTGGGTCGTAAATAAGACTGCAACAGGTACGGTGCCAACGGGACTCCACAATCACGCGTACACTTTCACTTTCGGTTATTATCTTCGTGAATTGATCTTTTTGGGAAAACATATTGTTCAAGGACGTTGCATATTGTAAGCATGTTTCGACGGTTTTTTTTTCATTTCTTTTATGGATCTTGTAGGTATAAAATAACATATTATGAAAACTTAAATTGAAGAAGATAAATGAATCAAAATAGGTGCTAACAGAGCTAACTTTTACTGAAAAGAGGTAGAGGGTTGAAATCACACTTCTTTCATCTATCAAATATAGTGTATGTAAAGGTCAGGCCAGAGAGCAACGATGCTGAGTGGCCAATTATAGAGCCCAGTTGGCAAAGAATATTTTTATAAAATACTTTAGTATAATGAAAATACCAAAAATATGCACATCAAACACTATTTTGATATAGACGAGGCTTAGAAAAGAGTTTTTCGAGTTAAGTTTTAGAAAAATCTAGACGATTATAGGAAGTGTACAACAGATAAGTCATTACCGCATTGCTAGTCTATTTTATCCATGCGCAAAATCATGCATTATAATTCATGTGATTATAAAACTTTAGCGTGTCTAAAAACTAAATTATTCACAAAACTATAGACTTAGTACTCTGCCCGTACAATATCAAGCACGCCATGGGCGATTCCGGCCGCGCCCTCTACCAAGGATATAATATTTATGAGGGGTACGTTTTCACTCTATAATTACCAACGATCGATTCGATGGTCCGGTTCACTACGCCCAAATATATAAGAATGACGTATATATAGAGTATTATTCATGCTATGACCTCTTCAATGTAGTAGGTGGGCCAGGCTGCCGACGACGGGTCATGCTGGAATGCTTTTTGTGGGACTCGCTTTGTAGTTTTGACATGGAACTAGGCTGTTGAAATTCGCTTAAAGTGTGTCAATAATATATCATAAATAATTAATTAATTAATTTATTTATTTATTGAAATTGACTAGTAAAATTAATCCCAAATGCGCAGATTGAAGGGAAAACAATGATAAATGTTAAGAACTACCATAGAATTGTAAAATAGTAAAATAGTAATATTGACACATATGTAAATTATTGTTTTTGGACTGACTCAGAAGTCACTTAAACTTGCAAACGCCCTTCCAGGGCTCATGTCAACCTACCAACTAGTTATTTAAGATCTTGTGTATTATATAATACTTGTTATTGTATATTACCTATAACAATGATGTACTGGGTGGCGCAAAAGTAAAGACCCTATTTGGTTCAGCTATAACATTTTTTCTAAATTAGAAAACTAGATTTAGGTTTTTTTAAATGTATATTTGTGCCATTAAATTTCGTACCATTAGGATTTAAAGATGATGTCTTTTAAATGGTGACCTCCAGAGTTGATACACATTTGAGCCCTATTTATGACATTTTGCATAACTTGCCGTAACACTTCCTGCGATATGTTCGTTATTTCTTGACGAATGTTTTCTTTTAGAGCTGCGAGAGTCTGTGGCTTGTTCACATACACCCGAGATTTCAAAAAACCCTAAAGAAAGTAGTCTGGACTGGTCAGATCGGGTGATCTTGCAGGCCAAGGCAAATCGCCAAAACGAGAGATAACTCGGCTTGGAAAAGCGTCCCTCACTAAGTCCATAGTGTCGCGCGCTGTGTGTGCCGTAGCGCCGTCTTGTTGAAACCAGATGTGCTCCAGCCCCAATTCGTCCAAACTGGGTATCAAAAACTCACGTAACATGGTTCTGTAGCGTTCTCCAGTGACAGTTATCGCATTGCCTCCAGCGTCTTCGAAAAAATAGGGTCCGATCACTCTGTCAACACAGATGCCACACCATACAGTAACTTTTGTGGGTGTAGAGGTGTTTCTTGAATAATGCGCGGATTATCAGTGCCCCAGAACCGAGTATTCTGCTTATTGACATGCCCTGAGAAGTGTTACGGCAAGTTATGCAAAATGTCATAAATAGGGCTCAAATGTGTATCAACTCTGGAGGTCACCATTTAAAAGACATCATCTTTAAATCCTAATGGTACGAAATTTAATGGCACAAATATACATTTAAAAAAACCTAAATCTAGTTTTCTAATTTAGAAAAAATGTTATAGCTGAACCAAATAGGGTCTTTACTTTTGCGCCACCCAGTACATGAATGCAATAATAAATAAATAAATATACCTGTATATTTTACATATAATACTAAAGGTTATACCTACATGTGTTATTTAAATGATTTATATGAATTTTATTGTGCGGCAATAAATGACATAATAATATTATGCACTTTTTCAATGGTAGGGATTAAATAAATCTAATTTGTATTATTAAATACTTAATTCACTAGGTTTTTATTGTTATAAGTAATAAAGTTTTAGCTGTATTGGTCACAAATATTGCATGTAAAATAACGAAATTTAAATCTGAGTAGTTAGGATTATTTCATCAAAGCACACTTATATATATTCATTTAATTCTGCACATTATTTTAAAATTATTCAGAATTGTTCATAAAATACAAAAAATCATTTACCAAATCGTTTGACACCTCGTTAGCAAGTCATTACTTTACAAATTGGCGTTTTAATGGCTCATCATAATTAATTTACCTCGTTAAAGCTACTAACTGTTTTATTTTGCTAATTTATATTATTTCCAACGGATAACATCTTTCGTTCGAGTAAATCCCTTCAATTTGATGTAATTACTGCATAAGTAAAGAATATTAAATGATTTCAAAGAGAAAAACTAAATGTAAGTTTAATAACTTACGCGTTTCTGGATTTTATTCTCAGTAGCACTCCATAGGTATTTTGTCTGGCCTGTTAGAACAGTTGGTAGTAGCTCTGCCTTCTGAACTATAGGTTGTGGGTTCGATTCCCATCCAGGACAAACATTAGTGTGATGAACATAGGTGTTTGTTCTATGTCTGGGTGTTATATTGTATTGTATTCTATGTATGTATTTACAAGCAAAAAGTATCTTAATAATCTATCAGTTTATGTGGTTCCCATGGTACAAGCTATGCTTAGTTTGGGGCTAGATGGCGCTGTATGAAATGTCCAACACATAATATTTATTTACATCCAATAGTGCAATATTATTTGGTTTAAGCCTGAAAACGAAATTTTTCAATCAGTGTGTGTTGCCTTATGGAACTGAGACGTGGTCTCTTACTGTTGGCCTTATGAGTAAGCTCAAAGTCGCGCAGCGAGCTATGGACAGAGCTATGCTCGGGGTTTCCTTGCGAGATAAGATCCGAAATGAGGAGATCCGCAAGAGAACTAAAATCACCGATATAGCTTTGAGAATCAGCAAGTTGAAGTGGCAGTGGGCGGGCCACAGCGCTCGTAGTACTGACAACCGATGGGGAAGAAAGGTTCTCGAGTGGCGACCACGAACCGGAAGACGCAGCGTAGGCCGGCCCCCCACTAGGAGGACCGACGACCTGGTCAGAACCGCGGGGAGCCGATGGATGCAGGAGGCAAGCAGCCGCTCAAAGTGGCGCTCTTTGGGGGAGGCCTATGTTCAGCAGTGGACGTCTTCAGGCTGATGATGATGATGACGATGATGTGCTATATTTATGAAACAAGTAGTTGCACTGTTTGATTACATTTCAACTACTTATTGAATAAAAAGTTTAATTAAGTACGACAACAAAATAAAATTATATGCTGCCGTCAAAAAAATATGGGATTAGCGTAATCCTACTATATCCTAGTTTCCGAAGTCCGTAAACTTTTCAATTGATAGACACGTCCTAGCAAACAGATAAAATGTTAACAATTCCAATTTAATACAGCTTCAAAATTCCGAAAACATTGGAAAATAGTTTCAAAACCTTTGTCTAATTTGAGCCACGCAACGTTCGCGTGTCAACCAACAGTTAAACTCCGATTTAATTTAAATCAGTGCCAACTTCCACGAAACATATAAAAATTGACCATGAAATTTCGCTTTTGCTACGGGAATATAACCACAGTTTGTAACAGTTCGTTAGAGTATTTTTTGTAATGTTTTTAACGATGGAATACGTTGTTTTATCGATTTGTAGTTTACTATCGTCTTTAACCGATTTATATGTTTTTTACGGTTCTTTTTCGCGCAAATTGCCATTATTTGTTACGTTTACTACTACAGTAATGATATCTACTAAATGCTTATGCTAGTTACACTAATACCTACCTACTACAAAAATATTTAGCCTCCATACTACCCGAGCTGACCACAATCATGGTTTAAATGTTCTATCCCACTATGGCTTAGTTAGTTATGGTATTATCTGTGGTTATGGTTTATTAATATGTAAAATTGAAATCCTATTAAATAAAAATAAAATACTTATGCACAAAAATGTATAAATAACTCTTCTATTCGCATCGCTTAAGTGGCGCCACAAGTGGCCAATTATAAATAATTTTCATATCAAACGTCAGTAGTAGCAATGACAAAAAACGATACGAATTATTAAGCTATCTTACCCGCATATCTCAAAGAGGGTCGAGCCATTTAAGAGACAATATTGTCCGCGAGCCACAAAAACAAAGGAATTGTCCAGTTTAATCTATGAGGGTATTTAATAAACAGCTGCTTGCTGGAATCCGACATGTCGCATCTGTTCTGGCGTCGGGCTTTTTCCAAAATTTCCAATGCGCGCGAGCCGCCTCAGACTAACGGCAGATGTTACAATTTCTCAGCAAACACTCGCAATCGATTTAAAACCTTATTAATAAACTATAAGGTGCAATTTAATATGGAAAACAGATAAAATTTAAAAAGGTTTAACTTTATTAACGAAAAAAATAAGTTAGATTATGACATTCGAATTTTAAATTTGGCGGCAATTGAGGGTTTCTGGTAGCCATTACCTTTGGGGTCATTGCCGCCCGACCCTACCCAAGTTCCAGTTCTTAAAATAATGCTACTCATTTATCAAACGTGTTGAGGGAACTGTTTCAAATGTTTTGTCGTTTATTTTATTGCTTTCAATTACTTAATAACTTCATTCATTTAAATATGTACTCAGAATAAATGAGACAGGAAAAGAATAATTTGAACTCCGCCCTCCAAGCGAACAATACAGGACAATTTAGAAATAGAGCGGGAAGCCCCTGTGGGGTTTCTACTAAGCTCCTTTCCCATAAATACGAAATCGACCACTTACATGCAGAAAAAACGAAAAATCTTGTGTGATCATTGAAATTATACCGTAAAACAAAGTAAATAAGATAAGTTTTTGTTAAATGAGAGCCTCGATTTATTTCAAAACAAGGGGAAATTCGGCAAAGTCAATCAAAGCGAGCGTAGCGTTTTAAAAATTCGAACGATTTTAATCGAATTGCTGAAAGTGTTTCGTAAAGTTTTATCGAAGTTAGTTATTTATTTACTTCGACGTATGTACTTGAATACGTCAACTTTTGTAATTATTGCAAGCGTTATCTAATTTAGATCTAAAAATATGACAAGTTTAATAATGTGGTTTTTAAATTATTAATTTCAATATTTTTCTAGGAAATTAATTAAAAAGTAGATTCAGATACATATAGGTACCTCCAGAGTAGGTAATAGATGTTAACAATACAAAACGTTGTTTGTGATGTACTATAGAAGCTCCTTAAGATGGTTAGAGCCAGATAAGCAGGTCCAAATCCATTCGAAGAAACATCAAACTTAACATCATAGACTTAAATATCAACTCAGTCTGCACTTCAGCGCGGCGCTTACAACAAAGACAACGCACGAAATGACTGATTTTGACGGTTTTTGATGAATATCTATTTTTATATAGTATTTTTCACAGTTATTAAGTCATCACGACATCTGAATGTTTGTTGGAAATACATTAATTTATTTTTTGTAAAAATATATACGGTAGAAGCCCGAAGAATAAAATGGGAACATTTAAATTTTTTGAGGGAGGTTTTATTTTATTAATCTTGTATATGCGATCATCTCAAACGACTTAATGAAATGAATTACATGATGTATTAAACTCAAAGCTCCACATGTTCTAATTACGCCAGGAAACGTGCCAAAAACACATTGTTTGCTCTACCCGTCGCCTTAAAGAGAAGTTGGTTGCATATTTTCAATAATCATGTGTAAAGACGATGTTTGTCAGATTTGAAGATGGAACAATATTAAAACAAAAAGAAATTATTTACCTTAAAATGGTAAAATATTAACAACACCCAAGGATCACATAATTATAGATCCTGGACTCTAACTAGGATTCCTTGTATCTATATAGGATAGGACCCAGGAACTACAAGCACCATGGTCCCAGTATTGTTAGGACATTTAAAATTATTGTCGAAAAATAAAGCCATCGCCACTTGCATTTGTCTTTTCACACTAAAAACAAACGTTTTAAATCAAGTCTGACTCCAATAGGCGTATCGCTCATGTCCGCGGAAGACTTATATCTTTGACCCTCAAATTCAGTAATTTAACTTTTCCCCTCCGGATAGCATTTCATTTACCTCTTCTCGATACGCAGCGTGGGACGAACTAATCTGGCACAGGATTGACAGTGGAGTTGCTGTTGCGTTGATATAAATTGTGTGAGCAAGCATTTTCGTGGAGAGGCTTTGTTGTTCTCAATAATTCGCGAATTTTGATAACAATTTGTCGACTTTACAAAATTTCCTCCTCCTTTAGATGAATTCAAGTTTTGTTTCTACTTTTTATATTCAACATTTTTATATTACCATAAGCATTTAATTATATGTTAAGTAAATATAATAAAACTTTTCCAACTTTCAGATTACGATAACGGCACGCGACGGCGACATGAGTCTTGGATACTTGGAGTAAAAAGCAAAAAAGAAAATAAAAGAAGGAAGAAAGAAAGAACGGAAAAAAGGTTCTCAAGCGGCGACAACAAGACGGAACACTAAGAGGCGGCCCTCTAATAGGACAACAGCTTGGTCAAACCGTGGGTAGCCGTTGGATGCAAGAGGCAAACTGCCGTTCAAAGTTGCGTTCTATGCAGGAAACTTAGGTAGTCAGTAGTGGAAGTCTTCTGGCAGATGATGATGATGATGATGAAACAGGGTTACTTTTTTCACTCACCACCCCGTCGTCACCGCCCAAGATACGTCTTGAGCGACCCGGATGATCCTATTGCAGCCGTTGTTTCGGCTGCGCTAAGAATTCCTGATCAGTCCAGCCCTTCTGCTCAGGTACCGCTTTCGGCACCGGGATAGCAGCGTACTACAATCAGGTACACCTACCCCACTGGCGAGGTCGACGTACCCCCCGTAGGTTAGTTAGAACGGCCGCGACTTCCCATAGGGTCTACTCTTCCTGGACGTAGCCTTCTCGATCTTCTTATCCCGGCTACGGCCCAAGCCGAGGCTCGCACCCCAGGGGTGCTTTTGAGCTAGTTGCCTCCCACTTTTGACGCCTGCCCTCCCGCAAGAGTACTTATAAACATAAGTACTCTTGCAAAGAAACTCTAACCTGTAAATATGCTACTTCTAAATTACCCATCCAGTGCGTGTGGCTCAGCGGTGGTTCGATTTTCAAACCGACACAGGTCTAAACCTCACTTGGCCTTGCACCAATGACTTAATACCAAGTTGTATGCGATATTTGCACTCATTCTTATAACGGTGAACAAAAACATCGTGAGGAAGCCAGTATGTTCAAGAATCACAACAAACTTGAGAACATGTCACGAGCCTACATTTGGCCGGCGTTGTGGCCTGCACTCTCTCCCTATGAGAGAAGGTCCATGTCTCAGAAGTAGAAACGTATTGGGCTGCTAACAACGGCATTACCTATCAAAACGTTACTTTAACCTGTATCTTTTTTACAGTAATCATCTCTATAGAGTACCCAGTGCCGATAATTCCCTCCATTGATTCGTAACGCCTCCCGCGCCACGGTACAATGCTCGCGAGTGAGCCCCGACATTTGCCATTGTTGTTCTCGGCACAAGCTTTCAGCTATGTGTTATTTATGCCTATGTTCTGTTCTAGGGTAAGGTCGACGTGCATACGTGCCTTTACAGATATAAGGACTGGGTAAGGAATAGGGGAAGATGATAAAGGAACTTTTGAATTGTGGATGTTTGAGGATTTGCCGTTTTTGGCACAAGTTTTCAGCTATGCTAAATAACCTTTATATTATTATGTTCTGTTCTATGGTGAAGTCGACATGTAAATGTACTTATTTCTAGGTATTCAATTAAAAAACTGGGTAACTTGAAGGAAGTGTTTTGGCTATGAAGGGTTTAAAATTGTTAAGATAGATTTAATTTTTGCGAATTTGGCTCTTATCAGTATCAAACGTGAATGCAAATTACAAACCTGACTGTAGTACCTATAATTATATAAGTAAGCTTTAGTATATGTATAACGATCAACCTATAAAAGCAAGTTAGATGAAGGTTAGGTTCTGAAGAACGCCAGTTTTTCATTCAATTTCAGATTTCCAGGGTTCTCAATCTTCCATAAATATGATGCAACTGCTCTTCAAGAAGACACTACAACAAGCCCATGAATCTAAATAATTGAATCACTAACAAAGAGGGTGACCACGCTACATGATCGTTAGTGCCGGACGCAAGTACTGCTGTCGAAAATAAACAATTATTTCTCGGGGAACGGTGGTCACAGTGAATCTGTGGGGAGCCGAGGACTTTGATGAAGAAGGGCGGAATCGCAAATTATGATTTTTCTAAGATGTTATAAATAATGTAAATTTGAAAGGGAAATTTCACTTTGCTTTCAAACGCCTTCTTTTACTGTACTATAAAAACAAATGAAACCTTCTAAAAATTATAAAAGGAGGTCCAAGAAACGCTATTAACAAACGAGACATTATTAAACTATATCAAAACCTTGTGTAATTAAATTATTTATGATTATAATCAATTATAGCACATCACACACACATCAACAGCCTGAAGACGTCCACTGCTGAACATAGGCCTCCCCATAAAACGCCACTATGGACGCATCACCACGCTTGGCAGGCGGCTTACAGATTAACACGTTTTAACTATCGCGACTTGAACTCATATTATAAAGCTAAAATTATTATTTGATAAATTTATGTGCCCGAAGCGTTTTTGCGTGCGATTTTTGTGTCCCGCTTTGACTTTATAATATGGCTTATACTTTATAAGTCTAATAAGTTTCTTTGTATATTTATGTTTAGTTGGTGTACAATAAAGAGTTTATCTATCTATCTATCTATCTATGGCTTACAGATTTAAATGTAACTCGGAGAATGCTGCTGCCTATTCTCTGGATATTCCCTTAGCCGGCAAATTATAGCCCACACATATTTATATATTTATTTATCGTATTTTAAAATTATTCATAAGTAAACCAACCTAGCTAAATGATTACCAATACTTATCTAGAGTAAGATAGGTGTAATAAATATTTAGTTTAAACCAGTTTAACTATCTTTTGAAGAACATTTAAAGTATATTTATTGAACTCTTTGTAAAATCAACTAATTAGACAACGCACCTACATCCATCTGCTCCGCAATAGGCACCCTGGTGCGCCTGTACCTACCCACTGACCCATGAAGCGCACAGAAAGGAAATTTTCTTTCCAAAGGAAAATACGACAATATAAATAACTCCATCGGCCCCCACCACCATCGCACAATGACAAAAGAGTTATCGGTGCGTTGAAAACAAAAATGGTTTGGTGATTTATAACAAAGGCCAGTGAATTAGCTGTTCTGTGTTTGATTTGGGGCTTGGACGGTAGAAAAATGGGTGTGCATAGGTGTACTATAAGTACGAGTACATAATAGGTTTATATAAATGGTAAGGTAAGGCATTGTTAGACCTTTGTGTTCGATTGTTAGCTTGTACTCTGGTGCTGCTGATTTAAACATATGTTTAGTTGTACATACTTTGGCTAGTTTTGTTGCATATGACACATTTATTTATTTTTTACTATATGTACATAACGTGTACAAAGGTGAACTTAATGCTAACAGCATTTTCTACCAGTCAACCAAGGCTTTATGCTTATGCACAGAAGAAAGGATTGAAGCAACTGACGTTGACTTGGTGTTTTTTTTTATGGAAACGAATGACGTGACAAGCTAGTCGTTCGCCTGGTGATAAGCGACACGGCCGCCCATAACATATTGCAGTGTCACTCGGAACTCTAAATTAAAGTTTAGCGTGACACTGTGCACTGCGCACGTAATCCTGAGACATCACACAGTCTCAAAAAGTTTTCTAGACTGGTATTTGTGTTGATGTAATTAACGAGTGACACACACAATTTCCTGGCACAGAAAGAGATAATAGGAAATAGGCGTTTTGAGCAATAAGTAGAACAAAATGTAGGGCTTTTGATCTTTATCGCAACTTTATAACCATAGATATAATTAAAAATGAATACTTAAAATAAAGTTCAAAAGATATTGAAACAGGTCGATCATCATCATAAAAGTCGACTGCATGGACAACCTCTTACCAGGGGGTCTAGCAAAGATCCATTTCCATTAGCGTTAACGCCAAACGATAACTCCAAAATGTATGGGAATGACATACCTGCGGAAAAGCAACATCCACAGTTAATGTAATTCCCATACATTTTAGAGTTATCGTTTGGCGTTAACGCTAATGGAAAGGGATCTTTGCTAGACCCCCAGTTCTTTTATATGTCTGTGTCTTAAAATTGTTATGAAGTTTTTCTTTTATTATGCTAGAACTCCAAAATAAATGATGAAATAATTTTCAGTCAATGTGAAAAAGTCAAGCCTACAACAATGTCACGTGATTAAGGTCGCGTCTAGACCAACGGCAGTCGAAGGGTACGTTGTTTACCTCCGAGATCGTACACACAGCCTAATGGGAACAGACATTGATTTAGGGTTTATTCTTATTCGCTGGAAAGCTTTTAGCAATTACGTCATAACTCGGTTCGACTCTACGCTGAATTGAAAGTGGCGTGTTGTAAGAAATTTCCACGAAATTCTTGAGTTTCGGCACTTAGATTGTGCTAAAAGTTATTTGAATACGCATAAGGTAATTAACACTTAAGTGCTTAAGTAAGTTATTTTTCTAAGCAAGATTGTTGACATTTCAGTTTATGAAGAGGTTAGAAATTATGGAAATGAAAATGATTCTTAATGTTCCACAGCCTATGTCCACAATACCGCAGAGCCCGAAAACAAAGGTTTTTAACTAGTGTTGCCAGTAGATAACCTATGGCACTGAGACGAGGTCTCGTACTTGGTCATATTAGTATTTAAGTTCAAAGCCGCGCAATGAGCTACGGAGAGGGCTATGCTCAGGGTTCCCTTGCGTGATAAAATCTGGAATGAAGAGATCCCCAGAAGAACTAAATACATCACTGTAGACTCGTAAATTAGCGAGTCGTTATGGCAAGGCAGGCCACATTACTTGCAGAACCGACAACCGATGTGTGTAAGAAAATGGAAGAAAGGTTCTTGGATCTCCTAAAACAAACGTATACGAGTTGATGATAATGATGATGATGATTTGTTGTCCAAATTCTTAAATGGATTAGTTTGTAAATAAAAAAGTTGATCGTATGTCAAAACGAAACACCAACGCGTAGACGAAAGCAAATAAATTCTTGAACGCTATACAACATGAAATCCTTATTACATTTGCATCCTTTAGCAAAGTACTTAAAAGTAAAGAACAAACAAAAAACATTAAATATAATCAAACTGAACATCGATTGCACAGCCTTAATAAAGATACGGGGGCCACAAACCAACCAAGCATGCATCGAGGAAGACGTATCATGCAGCGTGCAAACATATATGATATACGACAAAACACCGGGCCCTATGACGTTTCCACACCATAAATCGCGTCCCTCAAGGCAACTCTGGTGCTTTATGAAGAGATCGACGACAGTACGGAAGCGGTATGATGCTAGTGTGGTGGTTGCGCACTACGTAGAGAGTGGATGCAACATTGGTTGGAATATTCTGTGGGGTAGACCAACGTGAAAGGTTAAACAGTCTGTTAGTTCCTACGTTTACTAAAAAGTGTTTTTGCGTGCACTTGTCTCCGCTACGCATTCTTAGAATTTTGTTTTATGGTTACTTCAGGTATTTGATTAAAAGTGGAAAAACAACCCATGAGCTTTTAAGAAGTGGATATAAACCGCCACATTTTTGCATTTTTCATTCTGTGGAGAATGCCAACGGTCAGTTTTAATGTAGGTAATGTTTCTTTATGAAAGAAGTAGGTAGGTAATTTTGATCGTAATCTGGTCTGAAACTGACCAAATCTGGTCCACAAATACACAACAGCCTCCACACCGGTCATACCCGGGCACCCCGAGGTACCCTGCCGGGTACAGCCGGGTATAAATCTGGCACATCCGGCTGGCCACCGCGCCGGTAGTGGCGACGATTATTCACCCAATATCGAGTTTTGGCTTCACTTGCTACCTAATCTTTGCTTTCGTCGATGTGAATTTATGGCAGGAATCGTCATTTTGGATCTTTTTGTGGTGACGTTGGTTATGGACGGTAGGATTAGTTTTTAAATTAAATATCTAGTAACCAAATGATATATCCACCAACCATTATTATTCAACGCTAGAGATAGGTATGTAGGCTGCTTATCAATATCACTAAATAGTTTCTCGTAATGAACTAATATTGACTACCAAAGTTATGACGAGAGGTGCCCTATGACTCACTAAACCCCGGTTTCTCATACGTTTGTCAAACTCATGTTAACATAACTTGCCAAATACTATACGCTAATTGGTTGACGATAGCCGATGATCAACAGGCAACCAATGAGCGTTTAGTGTCTTTAAGTTGACATGAGTTTAAACTTTAACAAACGTACCAAAAACCTAGGGTAAGTCACTACTAAAATCATTTCGTAAATATAAGTTTAATTAGTTTCTAAATATTTGTGAAAGTGAGTATTAAACTTTAATGAGTAATGGAATCATTCTAACAAAGTAATCAAGTCTTAAAATCTTCCAATACGCCGTAGAAATCACTATCTAGCTTACCATAACCAGTTGTTTCTAGCACATGACACATCCCAAACTGAATGCTTTGACCGCACCGGCCCAGCCTTCTGATAGATAAAGGAGCACGCAGACACACTATCTTCACGGACGGTCAGCTTACACGAATTGTGAGCACGCAATTATATTTGTGAAACTAGTTATTTTAGCTGACTTCACATGTCTTCAACTGAAGTACTGCTTGTATTATTACATATTCTGCGACATTTCATGGGCTTGTTGATCTTCTTTTGTTTCTATGACGTCATGCCTATATGTATGTCTGTAAGCTATATTATGTAAATTTGATAATATATAAATAAATAAATAAATGAATAAATAAACAAATAAATAAATAAATGCGTAATTCTTATAGAGGTTTGAATGACAAACCGTTTTCTTTTGTTTCTTTCTAAGCCAGTTGATAATAAAAGTATTAGTTCTTGAGTTTTAATATAAGGAAAAAACTTGTGCAAAATATAGTTGGGACCTTTCAATATTATTTACATAATTGCTATAGTTTTAAATCCAATTTGCGAAATCATCCTGTTCTGAGTTCATTATTCACATCTGCGATATCTGCGATATAACCTCCAATATAGGTCTATCGAAAAGTCTTTCCTAAACTAACAAGGCTAATATGAATAGGACAATAATTCAGTGACATCTATGACACACAGATGTTTTTGTATATATAGGCAGGTATTATTGTAATGCACGGTTTACGTAATCATTTTTATGACTATGTAGGAGTCCGCATATAAATATTTTATATCTGTGACGAAATGAGTTTCGTAATTATAGCATAAAAGTAATATTATTATAAGTAATTGTTTGACCCAGATTTGATTAAAGTTCAAATTAAACCTAAAGCAGTTTGTATTACTCCTAAACAAGTTTATCAAAAATGTACTTATTAGTCAAAAGTTGTAACAATTTAGATTTAAATCTTTAATTTCTGGTTGATTTTATTTATAACAGCTAGGTATTACTTGTAGTTTTGTTATAAATTGTTTAATTCTTAACACAGGTCAGCTCCAGTGACTTATCAAAGGTCAGCTCTATGTTTCTTTACTTTATGTAGAGTTCTTATTTCATCTAAATATTCAAAGATGTTGCCGATGCTACGGTCTATTGGAAACCGGCTCTCAACTCAAATCAATTAAGGCAGTCAAAATTCACTGTGCTTGTAAAGACATTAACTTGAGGATGGTAGCTTAGCTAGCCACGGCAGCACAAGCAAAAACCACTATGCGAATCATTGCTACCGAAAGTTTTTTGGGGAATATTCCCTTATTTGAATAATGTCACAAAATCTTTGAATTTATTTTTAAACTGCGCTTAAACATTATTTTTATTAACCTCGACGTTTCGACCAAGTTGCATTAGCTGTGTTACGAGTAAATTAGTTAGTCGAGGTTAAATGTTACTAAGGTTTTTAGCGCGATTAATTCCTGTGTAAAATACATAACTATGTACTCAATTCGCAAGAGTTTGAGAAATACTAATTTAGCATCAATTTAGTATTAGAATAAGAAAATAAGTATAGTGCCTACTTATATTATCTGTACAACCATAATCGGTCTAAAGCACACCGCTACCGTTTTTGCAACAAACTCAAAAGAATTTGGTAGTCAAATCTTCACAGGTAAATAAAAGTAGAACCATAAAAGAAATTACAACAACTCTTGGACAACTCTTTGTAGATGGAATAAGATTTACAACATCTATTGTCAACTAAATCTTATGCAATTTAAAAGGTGACAGAAGTCAGGTATATTTTATGACTAGTCGCATATCTGAAGCTATCCGAAAAAGTAGAGCAGATACTTTAATGTATTTAGCAATAATTGTCTACAGTTCGTACTGGGTAGGGTCGTATACCATCGCCTCTTAGGCCCGATTTTACCAAAGTTGAATAATTTTATTCTAGGTATAACGCTCTGAAAACAACAAAGTAACAAGAGTATAACCCTCATACCACCAATTTTAAAGGAATAAGAAGCTTATTCCTTGGATACAATCAAAATGGCGTCTTTTTATTGCCATTTAATTTGTCAATCAACTGTATCCGAAAGTAACGAGTAGCTTTATACATGAAATAAAATTTATTCTACTTTGGTAAAATCAGGCCTTAGTGCAGTAGGTTAGGTATATTAATGACCTAAGGTGAATCGCTATCATAAAATGTGCACTGTATTAGCTAGTCACTTTAGGTGATCAATTGATTCACGCTATTAGAGATGATGCTAAGGCGCCAGGTAAAACTGAAAGCTTTAGTTGTTTCAATCCGCTTTGAAAACTGATTTTCAGAAATATTTTACACAGCATTTTATAGTCTGAACAATTAAGACTTCTTACGTGGTATTTCAAACTAATGATTATCACGAAGAGTAGGGATTTAGTTTAGTCGCTCTAACTCAGGTAAGTCACTTTACTTTTTGCGTACTAGGTCTTAGATCTTAAATGAAGGTCTTGTTCCTATATAGTCTTAGATATATTTTTGTATGTCTTCCAAATAGATCATGAACCAAAATCTCTAATAATTATCTAATTTATAAGAGTGAAATGCTCTCTATTTCTTTGTTTTTGTAGAACGCGAAATTAACTAAATAAATTTGGATGTTGGAGCATATTTTATTGGTTACACTTCAAAAACTAACAGAATACCCTTACATCCAGATAAGCCAGTGAAATTATATATTAAAATACTAAGTTAGTTGATAATAATATGCACGACGTCAATCATAAAGTATTAAATATTTTTTGATAAAATGGGTAAAAATAGTTAAGACAACTCTTTTACAGTATTGCAGTTTTTTTCGCCAAGTCGGTTCACGTTGTCGACAAACTTCAAAATAAGATTTGCATGCTTCACTTTCCCTTTCATTGTTTGCGATTAGAATAATACGGATGTTTGTAAACGGATGCTATTGAGAGTTTTTCACTAAAACTCGGGCGTGCCAATTGCATTGTACGCTTTTACTTATACAGGTAGGTATACCTTAGTTTTTGTTATAGTTGCATATCATTTGCAAATAAATAAAGGAACCTGTAAGGTACTGTTTACTGTTCAAGGTTGATAGTGTGAATAAAAATAAATTCTAGAAATGCCAACACAAAAATTCCTTATCTTTGTTTTTTATTAATGACTGATTTATTCCAGTTAAAGTCTCAAATGTGTAAGTTTATAAGTGTTTACATATCGTGTGTAGTCAGAGAAATATATTACCTACCTGTGTAAGTAGAGACTAACAAACATTTATGAGAAATAGGTAGACATGAATAAAATTACAAATGAAATTATTACCCATCTATTGATTTTTATTACAATTCTTTGTTGGTACGGCACGTAGGTATAAGTCATATCAAAAAGTAATGATGAAATCGCGACGATAACTACGTGACATTGAAAACTCCACCTAGTTGTTGAAGAATGCAACCGGTAAAAGCTGCGAAACCTCCAAAAGCTCCATCTACATAAGAATTAACGCAGCGCCATCTCTCCGATCTCGCTCGAAACGTTTCATCCCCTACCGTACCAACCCCTGCGGTGAAAACACGAACCATTTCAACCCCTACACTACCACTGGTTCAAATTTTTACACAACTTCCGCACCCCGCGATTTAAGCGCCATCTCTGAGATGGTGCTCGAACTTCAAGAAAGATCGTAGTTCTGGGTTATCCCGCAATGTCAGCACCATCGCCGGAGCTTTTGAATGAAATGGAGCAGCTATTGGAAAAACTGTTTTCACGTGTAAAAGATAAGGTTGGATTTGAATGGTAGGTAGAAGATTGTCTGCTACAGTATGCAAATTAACGCACTATTACATGGTAATTTATTTGAAACGAATGACCACTTTGCGGCGCGGGTGCATCCACATCGAACTGAACATTTATGGGGACCCTGACCTTATATTGCGTCAATTTATAGCAAAGCCGTTACTATGCTTTACGTAACAACAGCTGTTTCGTACCTTCATGCTTTGTAGTGTTTTGCATAGAACTTTCACCCACTGCTTTAGTATTTACAACTATGACCTCAGTTAGAAATTAAACTGACTGGTAATGAGTTTATTAGCTTTGGCACACAGGTTAGGTCATAATAGTCTTTAGACTGCGCTCACAGGCATTAGATTTCTATATGTATATTGGACTTTTTAACTATGCAATAATAGGTTCATATACAAAGAGTCATAATTATATGGACCAATAAAATTACTGTGGCAGATTTTAAGTTATTTTAATTTTATTATACTTCGTTTTGACGATTATATTTATTTTAATAGCATTTTTTTACCTAAATATCAAAATTAATGGCGAGTACCTGTCATAACTTTTTTTTTCTATATTTTCGGAACGAACTAGGATAAGTTCAGAGTGAAAAAAAATAAAGTTATAGTGGTTTTGCAAAACCTAAGAGTTTATCTACATTGAATATTAAAAAGCAGGTTCAAGTGATAGTAATAATTCATAAAGAATAAAGATGTTTCAAACACAACAAGCCCACGAGGCGTCGATTGAGATGCATCTCTTATCAGCCATTCCTCCCGCAAATAAAGACACGAAGCAATACCGAGCTTGTAAAATATAAAATGATATATCTCCAACTGATGTGATTTATTAAGGCACTGGCATTTTGAACACGCCCGACTCGGTTCGCGATATGAGAAAAAAGATATTATCAGTTTTAATACTTTTAATGGTTACTCATAAAGATATTCCGCGGACCAAACAATGATTAACACTTTTCGATATCATATTAAAATTGCTCAACAAAAATTTAATCGGACATCTAGATAATACACTACTGAACTTTATAAAAAACATCAATTTGTCAAACAAGTAAAGCCGCGCTCACACGACACTAATTGAAATGATATGAATCGGATGAATTATCCAATTACAATATTGAAAAGCCATAACGGGTTAAAGAGTTGACGGCTCATTACTATTTAAAAACGTTATTAACCGCCGTGAAGTAAAAACATTTAGATTAAGTTCGGTGTGTTCCAATAACGGCGAGGCACCAAAAAAGCTTTGTACAAACAAACAAACCAAATTAACTTTTTACCGCGATGTCACCTGCCGACTACGTGCTGAACGCGACCGTCACTTAAATTGGACAACTCCAGTCCCACTCCGGTCATAATAACCGCTTCTTACTTCTCGGAATTATCTCACCGTAATAACTTTTAATTACCGCGTCTAAAAAAGTGACAAATACTAAATCTGTCATAATTAAGCGTTGAAAGCTAACATGGTATTATATCAGTGTAGTTCTTGTGATGTGCAAACAATGAGGCACGTAGCTATCGTCGGAGAAAAGGAACAATAGTGCGAATGTTACACTCGATATTACAATAATGGTATCGATTATAATTTGCGTGCGATGCGGTCCGAGATAGGAGCGGGAGGCGACACGTAAGCGACAGGCGTTCGCAATCGGCGTCACGATCGACTCTCGCGCAGAACACAATGCTATCGAGGCGCTGCGATCGCGGACATGCCCTCTCGCGCCATTACGATTGGCGCTCTCGACGTGTGCGCACCTATAAGGTGGAGTGATTAGCGGCTTTCAAATAGCTCTATTTGAAAATAATCACCGAGATTTTTGTAAAATTTCACGAATGTTTTGTTAATATCTTGTAAACAAATGGAGCATAAACTCAGTAAAACGTTAAATGTCATCAACCTTGTCAAAATTGGAGACAGAATTAGGCAAGTTACGTCCCTTGACAAAAGCTGAACTTTGATATTCACAGCGAGTAGACAAAAGGTTAAACTAGTTAATAGTAGTAAAGTTTTATAAGACGTAAAGATTTCATGCAAGAATATGAAAGAGAACGTAAAAGCTATGGGTACTATTCAGCACAATATACAGACATATAAAAAGTAACATCAAATTTCTATCTTAATTTCGGTTGTAAAAAACAAAATTGATTTCGGCATAAAAGGTTTGCAAAGGAGGAACTGTAAACAGAGTTTTATTACAGTAGTAAAATAGAGATCGCATTTGAGATATTATGTCTGTGTACAACAAATTCGATTTAATTCCAATCAAATTCCTAGAGCAATGCCGCTAAGAAGAATCGTATTCCCATGGCTCATTTTCTATTTAGCATTCGTAATTCAATAGCCATAAACGAAGTTTGTATTGGCACTTAATTCATAAGCGAAGGCGGGTACAACAATAACTATTACAAAATTGCATTATTTTAGGTCCGTTAATAGAAATAAGTAAAGAAATAGTCATCTCACCATTGGGCATTGTTCATTTTATTTATTGTGATTACAAAGCCATTTCAAGGAATAGTCTTAGGTACCTAAGACTACCTAGACCTACTGATTACTACTTATATTATAAAACAGTTACGGAATAATAGTATTTCACGATATTAAAAAATCTGGCATCTACATAAATGGCGTGTACATCACTAACCTTCGTTATGCCGATGATATAGTCATAATGGCGGAATCGCTCGAGGACCTTAGCACCATGCTCAACGACCTCAGTAGTCTCCCAGCAGGTTGGTCTTAAGATGAATATGGACAAGACGAAGATCATGTCAAATGCTCATGTTCCACCTATACCGGTAATTGTTGGGATCGATACTACTCTCGAAGTTATAGATTGCTCTATATTTTCAAAATCTAAAATAAAAATGAAGGTCGAAAAATTTTGGACTTTCTCCATTATTATTTGAATTAAGTTTTTTTTATCTCATTGGATTAACAGAATACAACGGTTTCTGAGCTAAGCTTATTTAAATAATAAGGCACATTACACACTAGGTACCTGTTCAATAGTCTCACTTATTTGTTTGAATAACAATTTCTCAGGAAATGAAATATCATCTTGGTCTCTCAAAACTTGCACCATAAGGCACTAAGGTAAGGTGCAACTGTCTCAGACTAACCCGAAGAAGGCAAGAGCGAGTAGGTAATAAACGCGGCTCTGTCAATAAAAGTCGTGGCCCCACTATACACATGTCTGATGTAGCAGGTGGAGTGCATAGGGTACCTAGACAATAGGGTTGCTAATAGGAAAATATAATATAGAAGCTTTACATGCACATGTAGTGAAATCGTGGATCAATCATCATCATCAGTAGCCTACCCTAGTTCACAGCGGATAAGGCATAACATAGGTACGTCTCTGAGCAGGAACTGCAGCTGTTCTTTTTCGTTACGGATGGAAATAACAGATGGCGAAGCCATAGGTGACGGTGCGGGAAAGTATAGTCTACTGATCAAGTATTCTGTAATTTACAGCAAAAAAATTACATGTTATTGTAGTTTTTTTATAGTCATCAATACGCATCGTTTACGTTTTGGTGTAGGTACATTCATATCTATTCGCTTGTCTCAAATTTTAAGTTTACTCCAAACTGTTCCAGTAAAATGCAAAATAATCTTTCTAAGCTTATAGGTATTTAAATAAAGTATTACCCATCGTAGTGGTAGCCCTATCGGATAGTAACACGCACTATGCAAATACCAGATAGACAGATCCCGTCAGCATTTTCATACCGGAGTATCGAAGCTGACCGTTTACCGCTGTTTAGCCGAGGAATTAATTCCGAACGGCCAAAGAAACATCTAATAAATTCAGTTTACTGTAATAAAGCTACTGAGTGTAATGAGACTTTAAGGCAATGGATGAAGTGAAGCTGATTCTTGGAAAATGTTGTTTATACGAGAGAACGTACGTGACGCATGCGACAGGATAGTCGCTGTTTGTGTCTTTATTTAATGGTAATTAAATAATTCAATCCATTCCTTTGCTTTCAATAACTCTAAAACTCCTTTTAAGCTAAACCAGTAATGTAGAGCAACCAAAGGAGTATTATCATCAAATGTCATGAATTATCATTCAATTAAGTTTCATTTAAGCATTTGCGTCGAACTGTAGCCGCAAATGTGTTGGCGTAATAAAGAGCCCAATTTACGACCGCTTAGTCATTCGTGATTAAGTCTTGACAAAACAAGATAGGTGTGTCTCGATAATCGAAGAGACTTTTATTGAAATTTCATTCAAATTTTGTTGAATGTTTGGTATAAGGACATTAATAAAAGTATCATCATTAAAAAGGAATAACAAAATTTACAACCAGATACCGTTAAAGTCCTTACATAAAGAAGAGAATAAAACTGTGGACGCGTGGAAATCTAAGCTGTTTTTGTGCAGGATATGGTTTGGTCACATGTCACCTGATTTTACGTGACAATGTGGACAAAGGTTACCTACACGCCTAGAGTAGGAACTGGCTGACATAATATTAAGAGAACACTCATAGTTACATATTTGGAGAAACTATTGCCGCCGCAATGCGTCCCCCGTAATGTAATGGGACAGTTACAACAATCTTGACGAAATCTATTTTTCTTTTTTTTTATGTTTAGAGCGACAAACAAGCAGACGGCCCGCCTGATGGAAAGCGGTAACCATAGCCTATGGACATTTGCAACACTAAGGGCGTTGTCGACGCGTTGCCAGCTCAGTAAGGCTTTTTTTTATACCCTTTTTAAATGACTGCATATTGAAGCATTGCGAGAATACTTCCGGGGGAAGATTATTCCACATCTTGCAGGTGCGTGGTAAGAATGAACGCATGAAGCGAGTCGTGCGAGATTTCTATTCTTGCAAGATATGTGGATGAGCTTTTTGACGGTGGCGTGATGTACGGTGATAGAACGCCGACGCCGGGATGATATCAAAGAGTTCCTCAGAGCATTCCCCAAAAAACAGGCGGTAAAAGATGCACAGTGAACCAATGTCCTTCCGGAGCTCGAGCGGTTCTAATGTTTCGGAGAGCCTTGGATCATCGATCATTCTAGTGACTTTTCGCTGTCAAGAATCAAGAGGCCCAAGTAAGTATTTAGGTGCACCGCTCCAGAGGTGGGAGCAATACTCCACGTGGGGCCGCACTTGAGCTTTGTAAAGCACAAACCGCTGACTCGACGTAAAGTATCGCTTCGCTTTCGTATGTTTCGTATTCTCCTGTTTCCTCATTCAAAATTTAGCCGTTTCAATTAATTTTTGCATTAATATTTAAGGAATGTGTATGACTAGGTTACTCTTATTTTTCTATATGTTAAAAACTTTTCAATTTTTTTGTGGGTCCTTTGATCACGGTGGTAAAACGAGACATTTTTTGAAATTTTCTGAGGGTCATATTTCATTATGTAATTAGTTTCTGAAAAATATCACGTGACAGGGACATGCCTACAGTACACTTTTATTTTACAGAGAAAAAAATAGCCTAGAGGCATAAAACCAGGAAAACCAGGAAGGAAATAAGGAAATACGGTTGGACATATTTGTATGAAGAATCGAATTACTAATAATCAGTGCATAACAGTGGAAGTCAGTGTTTCATCCGTGTCGGTTTTAAATTCGATAGAGAGAAACGAAACACAAAATAGCTGTTCTTGCCACACAATGTTTACTAGTAAGGGGTTAAGTGTAAAGCTTATTGACAACATTTTTGCGTGCCTATCACAATTTCCATTGCTTCCATATTAGTACTTTAGATGGTAGTAGCATTTAAATTCAAAACTGTTGTTATCGTCAAAACTATGAATTAGCAATAATCTCATTACGTAAAGTTCAAATGGAAATTGTTCCTTGCTGCAAAGCTTTTCATGTGTTACCAAACCTACCTCAAACTACTTTGAAAGTAACAGAAGCAGTTCCTGTAAGCAAATCCAAGAGCGTGTAATATTTGACTAGCCGCCAATCAAGTGCTTCCGCTGCACTTCAGCCGCCTCGCCACTCTTGCTAACGTCAATCTAACACGAAGCCTACGAGGTGTTTAATGACGCGATCATTTGCATACGCGTCCGTTGTGAAGCGAGCTATTCTCACGTCTGTCTCTTATAACTGCCATTTGTGGGTAGTCTTGTTATGGAAAATAGCGCGGTGTTGCCAGGTTAGTTCTTGAATTACTTCGAAATTTTTCTAAAAAGTTTGTAATTATATCACAATCAAGATGATGATAAAACGATCGATAATCTAACTCTACCAGTTACTTGTTTACAACTGGGACTTAATCGTGCCGAAAACTCATCGTCCATATAGATCTTATTACATCTTACACGTAGGTCAGCTATAATTATTACCAATAGGTATTAGCTAAAGAATAAAATTTATAATAGCAAATATATAAGTGTTACGGACAAAATCAGTTCTAGAACCTTCTAAAAGTATTTTCAAAATAAAGTAAAATTTTAAATTCAGAGTAGGTAAAAGCTACTTATTCCAAACCAAACTACCTATCCTACTGATCACCCGTGAAGGAAGAAAAATATACATTACTCTGGCAACACTGGCTTTTGTACTAAACATAAACACTGTTTCCCTTCCCGCACCCATTACTCAACGGCTAAACATTCAGACTGTCAACTTACCATTTAATGACGCCTTATTGTTTATGGACTGTTAAACAGCAGAAATGGTTACCTGAAATGGCAAAGAAATCGCTTTATTATACTGCAATCGTAAACATAAAAAGGTACACAAATTGAGAAATGAGTGGAATCAATTAAGGATCGGTGTAAGAGAGTTGGATGGGTTTATTCAGCAGTGAGCAGAGTTCCGAGCCGGGGCGGCTAAACCCCGGGCGCGCAATCTGACATTTATGAGTGCCATAAAAACGCTCAAGTAGTGACTTTTACTACTTGTTTAGTGAACATAAATGTCTTTGCCTTGCCCGCGCTGAACGTCGTCCGTATTTAAAAGCGCACAGTTTCGTGCACAGCTTTGCTCCTTTTGCGCCTTTTTATGTACTGTTATGCAACTGTATAATGCTTTGGTTACTTTTCAGCGGCAATTTATTTGCGTCGTCTTTTGTCTTTATTTTAGTGTAGCGAGAACATGTTGTGTTTTGTTTTGTTTGCTAGTTTTTGGGAATATTTTTGAATTGCTTTTGTCATGATATATTGCTGTTTTTTAAGACTGCGTTATTGCGTTACGCTTTTGTTTTTTTATTGTCATATTTTTATCTTATATTGCTGTGAATAGTTGTTTTTCACACAGTTATGTTATGTTAGTGGTCACTTTAAAAAAATATATTTAATTCAATTAATGTAGTTTATGCAATACCTAACTAAAATTATTCTTAATGCAATTATAGTGATTGTAACTAACTAAATATTAATGTAAAGTAATTATTTTGAAATACAATTCATAAACAAGGTGGTAAAAAACAAGATACCAAACTTAGATGTTATCTCTATCGTTTTCAAGTAGGTAATAAAGTTGAATAATTAGGTATTATTGAAATACTTTAAAACACGGTAAGTTTAATTATGTATTACCTCTGTTAAACAGGTGCTTTATGGCATATTTATAGCCCAATTACAAAATTTAAAGTATCACTTTTTACTAACGCTTTAATTAAATTACAAAGAGTTCACTGTGCCTGAAATAAATTTAGATTTTTTTAAGTATAATTTGCTGCCAGCTAAAGTAGTACTGACATTAATTAACAATTCTTAAAGTAAGTACCTACGCTACACATAAATAATTATTAGTGTGATTTTGATGCTAACAAATATTTTCTTCGATGCGTTCCGATTTAGTGTAAATCAATTTATTAATAATACGTCGTTAAATACCTATACCGGAATAGTATAAAATACGAGAGACGCGTTATGAATTCAAATCTATGACTATAAAACAAGCGTTCGAAAACCTATAAAATCTGATACTGTGAAGTCTCAGGACCGTGCTAGATAAAGTGTTTGGAAAAGGAAAAGACCAATACTGGCTGAATACTAAACGTTAATGGAAAACCTATAAAGTCTCACACTGTCACTCATGTTGAGACCTCCTTAGCTGCTCAGGTTAGGTCCACCTTACGTATGCTATCTTCGTCGGCCACCAAACCGAAGTATCGACAGTTTAGCATAGGCCACCCACATGCCTTGCCTACATACCTTCAGGTTTATATGGCGGTCAATACAGGAATAGTAATGTTGCACCTATGCCCCAAGGCCAGTAGACAATGGCTAGGCTTGATTGCTTTTTGCCCTTACTGGTTTCGGGCTGTCGATGTGTGGTGTGGAATTGTGTGTGTTACTTGAAATTGCATCAGTGTTGTGATGGTTTTGCTATTAGACCTGAAGGAAACACGAATAGTTTTTAGCATTAAAATTGTAAATCGAACAAAAATTTATCTTTCTTGAAAGTAGAAATGACGGGATGTTCAGAAAGTGCACAATACAGTGTACAGACAAGCTCTCAAAAACAACTTTTTTACGTCATACCAAACAACTTTTGTTCTACAACTCATCTTCAAATTGAAGATAGCCATAATGTTTTCTCTTAACTTATCTGTGTCAAACTCGATAGAGAGAATCAAAGTACAAAATAACCCCTCACTGTTCCTCCCTACACAATGTTTAGTAGTAAGGGCATAGTAAGGGCGACAGTGCTATGTCGTACAGCCTGAAAGGGCTATGACACCTACATAAACAGCGTAGTACCCGTAGTGAGAGCTCCTTTATTTTGAAAGCACCTAGTACTTAATTATTATTATTAATGACTGGCCTGTTAGCTCAGTTGGTAGTAGCTCTGCCTTCTGAACTAAAGGTTGTGGGTTCGATTCCCACCCAGGACAAACATTTGTGTGATGAACATAGGTGTTTGTTCTGTGTCTGGGTGTTATATTGTATTCTATGTATGTATTTACAAACAAAAAAGTATCTAAGTATTCTATCAGTTATCTAGTTTCCATAGTACAAGCTATGCTTAGTTTGGGGCTAGATGGCGCTGTGTGAAATGTCCACACATATTTATTTATTTATTATCATTTTTTTATATAAATGAATGACGTAACTACCTAGTCGTTCACCTGATGTTAAGCGTTACGGCTGCCCGTAAAAGATTCCAGTATCACTCGGAACTCTAAATTAAAATACTTTTGCGAGACACTGCACTGACTGCGCACGTCATTCCTGAGACTTCACACAGTCCAGTAATAAGATTTCTAGACTGTGTAATCACATCATAAAGTCTCATTTGCCCAGTAATTTCACTAGCTATAATGCCCTTCAAACCGAAACACAGTAGTGCTTTCACACTACTGCTTGGCGGCAGAATAACTGGCAAAGCGGTGGTACCTACCTAGACGAACTTTGCAGTAAAGTTCTACCAGCTAGTAGTTGACGAATGTGGGTCTGTAATATCAATCATAAACTCTATGTAATTATTTTACCAGTCATTCAAAATCCTTCTGAATCGCAATCTAATAATAGGCATTCATAGCTTGGGTTATGATAATGTAAAATTATTATTGATCTTGAAGACGCAAATATTGTCATTAAAACTAATTGCATTGTAGGTACCTAAAAAACCGCAAGCACTTATAAATGTGCAGTTTCAGTAAAGATTTATTATTTCGTAATGAGAGAAGATAAAAAATGCATTATATATATTCACAACACATGATAATTGATAATATCACACTATAATATTGTATTGTATTGCGAAAGTTTGTATTGTGTATGTGTGTATGTTTGTTACTCTTTCATGCTCTTACAGCTGGGCGGATTTGAATGAAATTTGGTATAGCTTATACCCTGGATTGAAACATAGGCTACTTTTTATCCCGAAAACGGAATCGGTTCCTGTAGGAAAGCGGGTGAAACCTCGGGGCACTACTAGTATAAAATAAAAGAGAGGAAAAAAGAAAGGAGTGTTTTCGCATTACGTGGGTACCTACATTAGTAAAAATATTCTGATTTCACTTTTTAAAATGTCATCGAGCCCATAGGCATTCGCAAAGTTCACTAACTCATTTATCGCATTTTACTAGCACAATGCTAGCCTTCATCGTCCCTACTTGCTATTCAAAGTTCATTGTGTATCGAACCAAAAGAAAGTCCTTCTAGATCCCTAGCAATATATTCGTTGTTGTTTTCGCTTCAAATTAGACAATTAGGAGTCTCTGTGTGATGCTAAATCTATTCAATTAAAGCTGGATACGCAACGGTCACCTACCGCCGCGATTTTTAATCGTATGTATGCGGTGTGCGAATCGCGGCGTCATTTCGCATATCAATGCGACTGATGGTTTGATGAAAAAAGGCTCGCGCGTGTGTGACAGATTATGTGGGTGTGCCGCGAGGGAATTTCGAAATGATTGCTGTTGCGATTTTATTGTTTGTTTTTGTTATTAGTTAGGTATAGCGTATAGGTGTAATGTGTTCCAAGCATTTCAGTACAGTGATTACTTAAAACTTTTTTCGCCCGTTTTTCCGCAGGACTCTTAAACTTCCTGGCTATGCGGTTCACTTGTTGTGAGCAATCTCTACGCAAAATTTGATCTAAATCGGTTCGGTTCGGTTCTGAAACACAGACGATAAGTCTAGTTCCGCAGCAGCTACCCAACACAAATTGCAAGTGTAAATCTTTTTGCCTGAGCTATAATATGTCTTAAATGTCTGTATCTTGTGAAATAAAGAATTTATTATTTATTTGTATGCATTATTTTGATGTCAAAGGCACACAATAAAAGAAAAATACAACGATTCACTTTTATATGTTACTTTAGATGTTACTTTAGACACAAATAACCCTTCTGAAAATATGTTGTGTTGACTAAGGGCGGATTTTTTTATCCGTAGTTAAGGTAACCAATGTTTAAAAATGCTAACAAATTCCAACCAATAGTCAAAATTTGTTAGGATTTTCAAACATTGGAAAAACCCACCGAGGTGATAGAGCTGCTAAAGTTGACGGTTTCGACTTTTCTGAATTCAATTAAAAAACAATAACCTTGTACGTATAGCAACAAATCTTAGAAGTTTCTTTCAATCTCTCAATAAGTTAAAAATTGCAGCATGCAATTACTATTACACTCTTTGCCATTCTATAGAAGACATGTTTATACACTTGTACATTCAAGATAAACCAATTTGTCTTGTTATCAGTACCAAGCAGTCGCCTAGCGAGCCTGTCAGTCGCTATTTATCTATCAACTGAGTACCGTGCTAATTGTATGTTGATAGATTAGACTCTAACTTTGTAATAGATTAACAGTGGCAATGTTTTCAAAGTAACGTTAGTTATTTAATTTAGTTTTACTAGAAACCTTTATTAGAAACCGGCTTTAGTTACTATACGAATAATCCACGTCACTGCAGATCTTAATTCTACTTCAAAAGTAGTACGATTTTGATTTCCACATCAATAGAAATTGATTTAGGCTGAAAACGGATCTATACTCTAGTGCGCTTGTGCTAATGCTTATTTTCATTCAGAACTCAATACGTTTTTGCCTTCCTTCAAAGAGGATTTTTTTTTATGCGATTGAATGACGTGACGAGCTAGTCCTTCACCTGATGTTAAGCAACACGGCCGCCCATAACAGTTGCAGTATCACTCGGATATGGGTTACAATCATTATTATTTGCCTTGCCTGTTAGCTCAGTTGGTAGTAACTTTGTCTTCTGAGCTATAGGTTGTGGCTTCGATTCCCACTCAAGACAAACATTTGTGTGATGAACATAGGTGTTTGTTCTGTGTCTGAGTGTTATATTTTATTGTAATCTATGTATGTGTTAACAAAAAAAGTATTTAAGTATAATACTTTTCTGGTTCCCATAGTACAAGCTATGCTTAGTTTGGAGCTAGATGGCGCTGTGTGAAATGTCTACTATAAAAGTGTGTAAAGTGTGTGAATGTTTATTAATTATTTGTTGAATGTATGAGCTGTACGGTACCAATACATACCAACATAGTACTTATCTATCCTAATATATCTAAAGTCATTGAACTTCGTGATTCTCAGCGGACATGCTAGATTCTTGATATTTTTTTACAGTTTCCAAACACATACCTACTTGCTAATGCATTTCTATGAAAGGAAAAATGATTCCGTGAAAGGAAAAATATGGACAAACATTTGTTTATCTAAAAATGTTGGAACAAATTTCAGCACGTATAGACGTAGAAAACCACGGCCTGTTGACCAACAGGGCCGTGTCCTAATTTAAAACGCCGATGCCATGTACACAATAAATAACAAACATTTCAGCAAACAAATAAATCAATCCATCACCCGCTCGCACACGATCCGACACGACTATCCAACCGATATCACCAATCCCGACACGACTGCTGCAACCGATCCGTCCAATCCCAACACTGATTTAAATGTTAATCACCCAGTGCCGAAATTATTAATTGCATACGGACATCGTGGGACGTTACGCATGCAGATTGCAATGCAAACGAATGATAAACTATTCATGGGTTGAGCGCATTTAGATTTTGTGACGTGTGGTTGAGTCCCAATGGACTTTTGCTGAGGTTCAAACCACAAGGGTGCATTGAACAAGTAGGTAGGCGTTGTAAATAATTCCACAATAAAAACTGATGTAAACAGATTGTCATTTTGTTGGAATTTCAAGATACCTATTATGCTTATAACTCACCAATATAACTGTAATTAGATTCAGATTAACTTTATTCTAAAGATTTCTAAATTAGCAGGACACACACTAAATACCTTTGCAGTTTAACTGCCAGTACTCATCTAGGTCTAGGAATTTCATAGTATTATCCTCATGTATATATTTTTTTAATTCTACTATTTATCCAACATCGAAGACAATGTATCACTCGTTTCAGTATTTACCTAAGCCCGTGACGTCAATATCACTGTCAGTTTCGCAAACACAGATACAGCGCCATTTGCAATTCGTCCAAACAGAATCTGATTCGCGCGTGATGATTTGTGTCCCCGCCCTGTGCTGAAAGCGCGAACTATCAATTACATAGATTTATAGTGCTGCCATCGTAATTATAAATCGATTCTGCTGTAGGCATTTTTCGTAATCATTTTGGACTGTGTGAAAATATAACTAACTGACTGCACATTTTTAATTAATTTTTTCTAACGTAACGGTTGATGAAAAATCCGCCCTGGTACCTGACGCAAAGAGAGATTATGAATTATTAAGAATAAGAATTACTTCAGTTAAAAAAATAGAAGAAACGGATGTATTCACATGTTTTTAGTTTATTATTAGTTGGATATATGTCTATTTTTAATTAAGATGGTTAATTGACATATTTGGACTCGGTTTGCTAATGATTGACTAGGTGGTAGAACTTTTCTGCAAAGTTCGTTTAGGTAGGTACCACCGCTTTGCCAGTTATTCTGCCGCCAAGCAGTAGTGTGCAAGCACTATTGTGTTCTGGTTTGAAGGACATTGTAGCTAGTGAAATTACTGGGCAAATGAGACTTTATGAACTGATCTCACAGTCTAGAAAACTTTTTTAGACTGTGTGATGTCTCAGGATGGCGTGCACAGTGCGCGGTGTCACGCGAAACTTTAGTTTGGAGTTCCGAGTGACACTGCAATCTGTTATGGGCGGCCGCGTCACTTAACACCAGGCGAGCGACTAGCTCGTCACGTCATTCATTTACATAAAAAAAAAGATGAAAAGATATGATGTATTAATGAATGATAAGAAGTTTAAAAGGCTTCTGGTTTTATTTTCATAATATTGAATTGGTTATTATAATTAAGAAAAGTAATAAAAATTACCAGAGTTCCTTTTCCTGTCACTATTTTGAGAACCTCACAAAATGTCTTTTCATCGAACCCATAAAAATCCAGTCATTAATATCTGAAATAATAAATTTATTACATGTCGATGTATTGTAATAAATATTTATTACAAAATCTCCATCCAACATTGTATTTTATTAAAGCTATTAAACTTAGCACGTGGTCAAGTTAATTATATATTTAAGGCGTGTCTATGAACCGCTTTGATGAGTTTTATGTATTGAGATTAGAATCAGAAATAAATAAATTATGTAAAAATCATTAGTTATCTCAAAATACCCATTTAATAATATAAACTCATTTACGTAATGAAGTCAGGCACATCGAACGTTTGTTTGACTATGCGATAAGTGATGGCTTAAATATGCTAAAAACTAACTTAATAATCTTTGTTGAAACATCGTGTTTACGATGTAAAATGTGTATATAATTAATATCCGATATTTCCAAACTGTTACTAAAGAAAACCATTAGAACGGACGTAACGTCAAAAAGGAACGGGAAAGTAACCGCACTGGCGTCACCTAATCGATTGTAAGCTACGTCGATATAAATCGATTCCTAGCCCGTACCGCGGTATCGATTGACAAAAGGATGAATCGAAACCTGGGAATCGCCAATCTACTTCCCGGAAGTATAACGATGTCGAAGTCGCATTAGGACTATCAGGCCAGCCCTACATTATTATGCACCGAACACTTGATCCAGGAGTTATCACGTATCGAATAGAATAGAGTCATAATATTTTATGATCCCTTGTGCGCCTTACTAGGCAACGTCGATGTTCGAATTTTAAACAAAACACGATCTGCCACCGATTGGTCTAACTAAACGATGAAGTCGGAAATTTTGATGGTGCGTCATAATTGATAGACGTCACTATTTTTAAATTGCTTTCGAAATTACTTGTCTGAGATAGCGTCTACTAAATGCATGTAAAATTAATTATAATGGTAGTTGTAGAAAAGTATGTACCTACTTATACTTTGAATCTTTTCTTAGACTACTTAAATAAGTAAGGCTTTGGCATGGCAGGTGTCGTTTGAAAATGGTTTAAAGTTTAGAACGAAGCTTTTAAAACTGTTGCCTGAGGATTTCTTAAGTTTTGGTGATAATTAACGATGGAACAGATTAAATGCATAACGATGAGTATAGAAATGATTAGCATATTCTGCATTTGGTACACTATACTAATTGGAAAACGTTTTCTTGAGTAGGTATCTGCAAATTCATAGGATTAGATATAGTAACTAACTATGAAAAATTTTATCTCGAAAAATGAGGTCGATTGCAATCAACTTTATTTTATATTACTTACCCTTTTTTTCAAAATAGACCGGTTTTAAAACTAAACCTTCTAACTGCAAAAGAAAGGTTTTAAGGTTCTTTACCTTTAGTTCCATTATTTTTACACAACTTGTACAGGACTCAGTAAAACTGATAATAAACTAATAGAATAGAACAACATTCTTACAAAACAGCCATCCAAATAATTTCATATGTTCCTGTTTCTATGTCAGTAACCCCAACGCAAACAAAGTTGTGACACCAGCATAAAATGATAAGTAGGCAAAGTTCAGCGGAGCTAAAAAGCCTTGAAATAGAAAGGAAGTACCTACAATTGGTGCCACAGTAACACAACCTTGCGTGCTTTACCAAATGCTTGCTCACGTTATTGTTCAAAGGAGAGACAGAAAAAAGATAACAATGATATCGAGAATCTTAGCAAATGCAACTTTGTTGTAAGCTTTTTGTATTTATTGCTTTTTTACGAGAAGGATCAAGGATTAATTCTGTTGAAAAAGGAACCTTATAAATTAGTTTTCTAGATTGCTTTTTGAGGAGTGACAATACTATAATCGTGCTTTTGTTAACTAGATTTTTAATAACACAACGTACAGACAAAGAGACTTCACATTTGAAAGGTGTCTTCTTTTTATAGTGTAAGAATATAGTAAGAAAAGATTTTTTAAAGTTCAATCGTTATTAGGTCAAAAGGGTGTTAAAGATTATAGGAAAAATGCGCGTGAAACCGTGGGGTGCTTGTAGTTTTTCGGTTATAATAATTTGATGGAAATTTGAATAAAAACAACATTATTAACTAATTTACTATTACTTATAAAAATATCCTCGGTATTTTCAGTCTTAATTTTATTATTGTGTAAATTCAAAGTTAGTAGTATTGTTTTGCTATAGTACCTACCTTAGCAGGCTTGTGTGATTTAGATTTATTTATTGATTTTTTAGATAAAGTGCAAAATTTGAATGAATTTATAAATTAAATGTTTACCAAAGTGATGTTGCAATCTCTACACTGGATTAGAACGTCGCCAGAGCACTGGCAGGCAGCTTGCATATGTTCAAGTGATTTTTCACGGCTACGGAACCCATGTAACAAAGGGCACGCAGAACCGTGTCGCAATCACGATCCTCGATCACGACTGGCCGTTCTACTTCTAGTATTTACTTACACTGTGGTTGTCGCTAGTACCCCCAATTTTCAACTTTGTTACTGCGATAATAGAGCCCAATTTAATTGCAATATAATTTGGTATCTCTCCATATAAGAGTAATGCGTTTGAGAAAGGTGGAAATGGATTTTATAACTATACGATTAAAGTTCAATTGAGTGTAAATAATGGTTGTAAAGTAGTTAAAACGTCTTGAGAGCGTGTCGCTACCAGCCTTAAATGCATTAAGTTTGTTCAAGAGATAATAATCGTTGCGAATGCTTTGTTGTTTCAAAGATAGAGTTGTTATGGTTGATTTATTTTTGGTCAGCCTGTGTTGGACTTAATGGGTAAAGGAATCATAAATTTTGCGACTAAGTCGATATCTTGGTAGTCAAAATGTTATCAGTTATTTTGACTGTTTAAACGTTTTATACAGTTTGCAGTGGATATATTTAATTGATTTCTATACAGGATTTAGTTTATCTAGGTACTATACTGTCAACGATATTATTATGTACAACATAATAACATACTAAAAAAATGTTAATTTGAAACTAAAAACCTAAAATTACGAAACAAAATACGATGCAAAAGCACTTTCCCTTCCAAGTAATACGGAAAAATATCAAAACATTCAACTAACCTGGTTTTATTAAAATAATTTCGAAAGAAGTGCGTGAGGAGCGTTCCCAAACTGCCTTTTATCACGCAAGTTTTAGGTAAAGTACAAACTTTTCTTTACCTTTTTTGACAGATTCGTTTCATTCAAAACTCTACCATATTCCTTGAGCAACAGCAGTTATAATGCATTATTAATAATGCTTTGAAAAAATTATGTTATCATTGTTAAGCTTTATTCGGAAACCTAATCAGTGTTAGAAGCTGTCCCTCTAACTTATAGCTCGTTCTATACATAAAGTTAGATAAGAATTACGTTACGTTTAGGCAACATGAAAAAACTAATTAGGAATAAATATTTTATCTGATTCGTTTTTCCAGTCCACCTACACGAGTATCGGTAGCCAGTAATAATTATTTATTTTTAATTTGAATAAACTTAATCGATAAACGAAGCCGTATAGAAATTTTTATCTGTTTCCAATTTCAAACAGTTGCATAAGTGGCGTGTAATAATGAGTTTGAATTGTAGAATTATTTAAATTATGAACAGGGACTTCTGTTCTTAGAATTACTATCGAATATCTGTTAAGCACTTATTTTTAACTTTTTACATCGTTTTACTTCAATTGATCGGAGATTAAGTCAAGTTTATTTCAACTGTAACACGTAATCTAACTCCCAATCAATAGCTTATTAATTGAAGATTGTAAGTAGATACAGTTTAGAAATTTTAAACAAATAAATGTTAATGAAAAGAACCAGTAGTTATTTATAACCGAGATAAGCTAGTTAACTATTTATAGAAATAGGAACACCTTTTATTATGGATAAATTTATTTTAGTTTATAAAATTATTATTATATTTTCAATTAAATTTACTGTGGCGTAATTTGGTAGAGTAACGCCTTTTAAGCCCTTTTTCATTAAAGGTCTATAAATTTTAAGGGATCCTTAAAAATATTGAAGTGGCACATGTCAGTAATTTATTTTTCATCGATATGGTTAAGAAATACAGACCTAACACTATGATAATATATATAATAATGAAGCTGAATATGATAATACGATGATAACAAAATGTTTATGAGACAAAGAACAAAAAAAACACACCGAGATGATAAAGCATTTTTAATGTTTGTGTTAAAAAAAGAAAATTGTGAAAAGTGCTAAATTGCCAAACCAGTTACCAGGTGCTCGTAGTACAACTTCAGGCAGGCAGATAGATCTAGGACGTGGCCAGATTTGTTGGAAAACTGGTGTGCTCAACTTATAATTTTTTGTTATTATTTTATGTAATCTGTGGCTTTACTACTTTCTAAAGAAAACCTAAGTCCTACCGATGGATGATGTATTGTATTGTATTGTTTTTTTTTTCTTATTACAAAGTGTTTAAGTGTTTGTAGGGTTCGCTATATCATCATCATCCACCTTTCAACCTCTTTGCATGTCATAATTTTTCTTTAACCTCATTAAGCTTTAATTAAATTAGATCCGAAATGAGGAGATCCGCAACGCAAGAGCTAAAGTGACCGATAATGCTATTAAAATTAGCAAGTTAAAATGGTAATGGGCAAGCCACATCGCTCGTAGAACTGACAACCTATGGGAAATCAATGTTCTCGAGTGGCGACCACGAACCGGAAGACGCAGCCTAGGCCCGTCCCCCACCAGACCGTCGCATCCATCATGCAGGAGGCGAGCAGCCGTTCAAAGTGGTGCTCTCTGGGGGAAGCCTATGTTTAGCAGTGAACGTCTTCAGGCTGTTGATGATGATGATGCTTTAATTATGTTACTGGTACTCAACGACTTTTTATCTTTCAAACTCCATTAGATGGCAGTACCGGCATTTGTTTCTTTGGGAAAGTGAGACTTGGAAGTCTTTGGAAATGTCGAAAAGATGTATGGAACTGATATGATACAGTTTTGAAGATGATATGATGGATATAAATTATGGCGTTGAGGGCACCAGAAGACCCACCAGTCGACGGCTGTGCCTAAATTAGGAAGACTGGACGTTGCGGTCGGTGAGGACATCCAGATCCAGTCCTATCCAGTCGACTGCAGCAGCACCGTCGATGGCGTAGATTGGTTTACACTCTGGAAAACACCCCTTTAATCCGGGATCTTTGTTATATTCTGTTTGTTAATTCGGCCTACCTGTCTTGTCCTCCCTTCTTCCCTTATCCTTTGCTTTACAATGGATATGATGAATCACATTTACTTATATTTGTAAGAACTCTTAAATGTTTCTACGATGATTGTGATTTTAAATAGTGTCTCACCAGTCTCTTTGTGTATCTTTTATTGCAGGTGTTGTGAGGCACCCTTCTGTTCTTTCTCTCTAACTTAATTAGTGGGTTTTTGATCCATGTTTAAGGTAACCAATGGTTAAAAACTAACACATTCTAACCAATGATCAAAATTTGGTAGAGGTTTTAACCATTTGTAACTTTATCTACAGATCAAAAACCCACCCTAAATGTCAATGTAATAGGTTCCAGGATTTAGGTAGGAGTAACTTGATGGTAAACGACCTCACTGGCCGTTACGTGACATGTTGACCGCTTCTTGAACATCACACATTATTTTCATACTCCCATTATCAAATCATAAAACAATCATAACACGAAACAATATTTTTCATTCAAGAACAAAAAGATACAAAACATTGTCACGAGCATCCCCTCGCATCTTCCGAATAGATATTTCTCTGAGGGGGTTGCGAGGGGTGGTGGGGTTGACATTGACAAATGGCTCGTAGCTGGCGCCCCCTAGCGGCGGAGCAATGAGTTATTGCCACCAATCGAGAGCGTTCGCGCCAGCGGCCATTTTTAATTTTAGGGGTAAGTTACCCCTATTCGTGTATTATTATTGAGTGTTGCGGTGCGGTGATGGAAGATGCGCGGTGACAGATGGCTATTAGAAAGTGTTGAATATTGAAATGGAGTGATGTAATAAGTTAAATTTAATATGTCCCGTTTGGCGCATTAAAGAAATCTAAAGATATCATTACATTTCTTTAATTAAACCAAAATTTTATTGAAGTCACAGTAATAATAATAAAGGTGTAATAATAATAAAGTAGAGTTCCGAGTAGAGTGTGAGTGTGTGAGTGTGAGTAGTAGAGTGCCTGGGTACTCTACTACTTAATCAGCGTTTTTTTATCGATATTAACAATATTATATTATTAACTTCGACAAAGAGGTGGCGCGAAGAATCCAACTCGGCTGGGCTGCGTTCGGGAAGCTTCGTCCTATCTTTTCGTCCAAAATACCGCAGAGCCTGAAAACGAAAGTTTTCAATCAGTGTGTGTTGCCAGTGATGACTTATGGAACTGAGACATGGTCTCTTACTGTTGGCCTCATTAGTAAGCTCAAAGTCGCGCAGCGAGCTATGGAGCGAGCTATGCTCGGTGTTTCCCTGCGAGATAAGCTCCGGAACGAGGAGATCCGCAGGAGAACTAAAGTGACCGGTATAGCTCTTAGAGTTAGTAAGTTGAAGTGGCAATGGGCAGGCCACATCGCTCGTAGAACTGACAACCGATGGGGAAGAAAGGTTCTCGAGTGGCGACCACGAACCGGAAGACGCAGCGTAGGCCGGCCCCCCACTCGGTGGACCGACGACCTGGTGAAAGCCGCGGGGAGCCGATGGATGCAGGAGGCGAGCAGCCGCTCAAGGTGGCGTGCTCTGGGGGAGGCCTATGTTCAGCAGTGGACGTCTTCAGTCTGTTAATGATGAACAATATTAGGTACCTACTACTGCTTAAGTACTTAATAGTTGTTTATTAGTACCTAGGTATTTTATTTTAAGTATTATTTTGTATTATTGTCTAATGATAGTTTATTCAACCCTAAAGTAGAGTAGGTAGAGAGTAGCTAAAATAAAGTAGGTAGAGTAGGTACAAAATTAAAGTAGAGTAGAAAGAGTATGCATACGTACTGCTACCTTTTATAATAACTTGTCTGTTAAATTACTTGTGCTATTATTTATTCTGTCATCACCATCAGCCTGAAGACGTCCACTGTTGAACATTGGGCTCCCCCATAAAACGCCACTTTGAACGCTTATCATAGGGAGGATTTGCCATAATCACCACGCTTGGCAGGCGGCTTGGTGTTCGCAGAAGATTTTTAATGTACCGAGGAAAATACTTGTTGCCCATTCCTTGGATATTCTCTTAGCCGGCTCTTACGGCACCCACGGGAAGAGATGGGGTGGTCCTATCCGCAAACCAGGGCTACACGGCAAAATTCTGTACTACTACTGTTATGTCCCATAAAATACAGGTATGTAATAATATCATTGCGTTGTAACAATACTTCTATGTTTTGGCCCAAATTATCGTGTTGTTTACACAATTACAGAGTTAAACAAACTTCGCGCCTCTTTATGGCGTTTATAAATCATTTATGTTCATTAAATACTTATTACCGTCAAACACCATGTAAATATTTGAAAAACTGCCCATTAAAATCACGTTTAAACGCGCCGTAAAAACTAATGCGCCATAATCGTCGATTAAACCAAATTGAATACTCGACCATCAATGCTGCCATAAATCACGCCCTCTAACATTTCAATACCGAACTACGTGGAGTTTGTCGCTCTCCTATCATCTCAATCTCTCTTGGATGATGAATGAGCACTTTTATTGCGGTTACACGCTTGTTTATTTACTGCTTTGTAATAGAATGTCAATAAACAACGTTGATAACCGAGTCGAGCAATAAAATAATAATAAAACTCGACAGTTATTACGGGATGAAGTGGCGCTCCCGTGCGGACGTTTACAGAACAGGTTTAAAATAGTGACATCTACCGACGGGTAGATGAACTACGACAAAATTCACGAAATAGTTGTAAAGGTAGGTTTACATGCCTGCAAAATTGGTTTGGATAAAAAAGGTGATCGTTGAGCTAGCCGTAATTCCAGGTACGGACCGGACCGTAAGTGCTCAACACCAACCGCAAAAAATACAATTATTGTCTAGTTAACAAGTGGAGATCGTTTATCACACGCTACGGCCCATCAATAATTCATTACTAATAACACAGAGGCACTGATGTAATTAGTGCAATTACTTGCCCACCCAGCATTCCCCCCCTCCCCCCCACACCGCTACTATAATTGAATTATTTATCTTCGGCTAAATTAGGAAATGCTAGATATGCTGATAATGTGGTTCACCTTTATCGAGGCGATAATAAACTCAAACCTCTTGTAATTAAGTGCGCGTTAAATGGAACCGAGACAATAGGTGCGTGACCTAGCCCTAAGATTACGGGTCAGATAACTCCTTTAATTTAATAGGTATATCTGCATAACGGTGATATAATACGGGAAATGGATCTAGATCTAATTAGAAATGGATATCATAATAATAGTAGTTAGTAGCTATTTATTATTAAGATTCGTCTATCATTACAATATATATAAAATACGAATGAATTTGATTACGAAATATTATGTTATCACTGTATATTTTGCGTATAATTATTTATATTTTTTATTGCGTTTATTTTTATCATTGAAATAAGATAAAAGACGTAAAAAAATTAAGTAAAGGATCTGATGTATTCGGCAATGTGAAATGTTTTCTCCGAAACGACCAAACATTTAAATTGAATTTAAGAGACACATATACAAGAACAATTACAAGGACATTAGTTAGCGAAACAATTCGTGAGTTCATTATAAACCATCGGGTTTGAATACCCTTGGACCCGCTTGTCCTAGTTCAGGAATGTTGGTTATTAATGGGGTTAAAAATATTTAAAGTTTAGGGTAGTGCAGAATAATTGGCATTAGTTTATTTTCTGTCAACAAAAATAAATTATGCGTCTTTGGCTGGTGAGATGCGGCGCGGGGGACGTAGGTAATTCTTAGAGCGATCTTAGTGCCTAACCGCAAATAGTGCGGTATGGTTTTGCATATTTACGGTTTATAAGAAGAAACTAAACAGTGTATTAAAGTTTTAAAACTAGGCTTGAAAAGTAGGATTAGTTGGCTTTCTATACGTATGCATTGTTACCTTAATATCCCGGCAGGAAATCAATTTTTTTTATTGAAAATGTATATTTTTTGTTTACCTCGATAGTGTAAGCAATCTTTATGCAAAATTTCATTGAAATTAGTTCAACCAGTTAGCTGTGAAACGCAGAGAAACAAACATACACAGATTTGCTTTCATAATTTATGATTAGTTAGAGACAGATACCTATTCAAGAAAATCTGACCCAAAAACTTAGTCACTTTTTAGATTACGTTCTTTCGTAATAAACTAAGCGTATTGTTCTAAATTCCTGCCCAAATACAGCAGCTGAGCGTTTATCTATGCCAGTTATTGTACATTATGTGGGAACAATTACACATCCATTAATCAGAGGGCGCTCCGACAGTTTATTGCGCCTCCGGCCCTGCGGCAACCCTTCCCTGTTGAATTACGCCCTTTTCGGGAGAACTGAACACCAAACTCGGTTAAACCAGGGATGCTTCATGGAAATATCGATATGAGTATCGATACTACAATTTTATTGATAAAATGTGAATACTGTACTGTATACTGTATCGATTTTATGTTGCGTTGGTATAGTACTAGACATAATTTAACAATACAAAATCAAATATAGTGCGCAATCAGAACTGATGTCATTTAACTTTAAGAGGTCTTTATAGGTCAGGTCCTTATTATTTAATGTATTTTGGACCAAATTACGTTGTTCTCTGTTTCAGAATATTATTTGTAATTGCTTTACAATGTATTTGTACAATACAAATAGAGATTAGGTAAAAAGCAACGGTTATTCCAATAATTTCACATTTAGGTACTGTACTGTATCCAGCCGATATCGATACTATCGACATATTTGTTACCTCACTATTTTTCAGTTTTCCGCTGAACTTAGTTACAAGTTTACACTTGATTAGCCACGGTGACTTTCGACGAGAACTCGTATGTGCCTGACTTTTGGGGATAAGTGTATGATTTATGGGACAAGTACGACGTGTGAATATTTATGGGTTTTATTATGAATTATTACTAGATTTATCTTTTTCCATAGCAATTTATAAATATAATTAAATGGAAGCTTCTAAAAGATCGTTGCCTACATCTGAATATAATAATTTACCAATTATGTTTTATTTATTTCATTTTAAAGCAAAAACTGCAAAATCTTTGAAATAGTATTTATGATATATTTATTTTTCTACTGGTATTAGTATTGTCAATAAAATTTTTGCTGATTAAATATATGTACTTAATTTTGAATTAAATACAATGAATATGTCATTTTAATTTTTTTTAAAGTAAATAAGCTGAAATAGTAGATAGGTAATGGCGATGATTTTTAGGTGAGTTTGAGACACTATAGGTAGGTAACCTAACCTAAACGTGAAAATATTTGTTATTTTATGAGCAGGGAATAGCTGAGTTTACAGACCCATACCTACATCAGTTAGTGCGTTTTAAAGAGGTGGCTGGCGACACAAGCGGCAACACCACGGGCGCGAACATTAATAATTTTGGCGCGAACAAATGACGTGGCTGATTAATGATTTACGTACCCAATTCCGCGTTGTCCACCCGCTGGATGTGTGGCCCTGACTGCATTAACACGTACACATCTGCGTCAGTACTGTGTTGCTAGTCTACAAATTGTATGTGAGTATTTTGTTGCCATCCAAGCGTTATTTATTGCATTTACGAAATGAATAATTCATCTTGGAGTCTTCAAGTCGAGAGTGAACAGGTATCTTCTAGGTAAACGCGTTACATCCTAGACCGCATCATCACTTACCATCAGGTGAGACAGTGGTCAAGCGCAAGCCTATCAATAAATAAGAAAAAAATTAGGTTCTTATTTGAAGTTTGTATGCAAAATGAGTAGTGTAAAACGCTCAAACCACATTTTTTTTAAGCTACCTAGTACATTTCACGTTTGTTTGGATATTAACCTGAACGTCAAAGCATTCATTCAAGATAAAAGCATTCTGTTTTCACAAAAATTATCCTCCTCAAAATTATTTGGGCTTGTTTCAAAAAGCTCCATGTAAACTGAACATGAAAGTCTAACGTTGCGACCATAAATCATTCATAACTTGTACCCGCTCAAGTCATGTTTTCAAATATTGTTTATCTGATGATGTGATACATAAAAATATGAGGTCAGTAGGTACTTAAGTACTTCTTAAGAAAAATTATACATTTCATTGAAATCTAAAGAAGTCAAGTCTCTACAGAACAGAAAGTACCTATATTATATAGGTACGTCCCTACCGGTCTGGTAATCGCAATATTTGCATTATAAGATAATATATAGACCTTTTAATATTAATTTCTCTAATTTTAACACGCACTATCTGGCTGAATTTTCTAAGGTGACAATACCACAGAATATAATAATAGTACTAACAATACACACGCAAATTCGAAAAATATCTACATAAGCTGTTAGTTAGGTACCATTCAAAATACTTATTTTTACATGCAAATTACAGGTTATTAGGTTTTATAAAACGCGATCATTTTCCCACAAAACATTGAATAATACCCATAATACCACATAATACCTCAGCTATATACCCAAACGGTATGCAACTGTGGCAGGTCAGGTGTCCCCTAAGGGTCCACTCCAAAGGGATGCCAGCTAGACGCTTTTACATGATTTAGGGCGCCCTTATTGGTGCTCATTTTAATTTGGTACCATACGTGCACGCATGTCTAGCAATATGTCGGTCGGTATGGTGTGCGGGTGAAAGGTATCAAGAATTACTGCTTCGACATTTTAATATTGGTATTTTATTTGCTTTTATCAGCTACTTATATATAAGTATGCTCAATTCTTGCAAATAGTCATATAAAGTTTTTGTACGAAATTTCTGCAAAAAAATAAATGCATTAGTTTTGCTGCTTGTTTTATAGAGCAACATTTTGTTTACATATCACCTCAGTATTCAGGTAAACAATCGTGTACGATCTATTTTGTTTTCGTAAAAAAATTCTAGAGTACATCCAAACATATCAGTTACAATAACACAGTGTACGCAAACCAATTTTTCTAAGCGTGTTCTTTAGAAGATTTACTTGCGGGATAAAATTGGCTCCCATTTAGCATACGAACCGATATCACAATACCGGACTGCCAGCCGATTTAAATTTATTTCGGACGTCGGTAACTTCCAATTTAAACCTCTTAATCCTCTATGATGTATGTCGGTATTCGGCGGGATTAAAAGTTCCACGGAAAATAACCGGGAAAACCTTTCCGGGGTCGGATTGACCCAGCCCAGGAGTGGGATTAGGACGCCGGGATTGGATATACATAAATCTTGGACAAGGCTTTACGGGGGCGACGCAATTAAGCCTCCGCGCTGATACGTCATTTTGACGGTCCAATACTAATCACATAGCGTAAAATATATATTAAAATTCAGCTACCGACGCACAATGGTCGCGTTGTCGCCATAAATAATTCAATTTCATAGTAATAAAATACGCGTGACCACGGCGCGGCGTGAAAACTTTTCACCAATTACGGGTTGAATATACATATATAACAAAAAGCGTCGGTCGATCCGACACGGGGTCTGTGAGACCCGGCGTCGTTATTCATGCATCAGCTTGCGGGAAAGGGTTGCGCGACTGCACGTCCATGAGTAATAGTTTGCATCTCACTTTCAATCTCAGCTTAATTAATTCAACATTCACAAATTTTACCTGTATTTTCGAAACTTGCTGAAACTCGCAGAAAAATGGAACTTGGAAAACAGGTTCAATTATTAGAATATCTAATTGAATGGAATAGAGTAGAGCAGCTCTGCATGACTCATCGATATCGAAATGAAATACTTGATAGACATATATAGCTAGCTGTATGCAATGAAAAAGTGGAGAAGGCTTACCTTAAAATAGAAATGTAGGTACCTATTCTTAAGCTTGAAATAATTTTAATAAAAATTTCATCTTAAATATCCTAATCAGTAACAGTACTTATTACTGGCATTAAACGGTCACTTTTTGTTTACACAGATAATAAAAACGGTAATCTGCGTAAAGTTATTTCTTTTATCTAACATTGTTGACTGTTGTTGTTTTTATGTACATTATTTCACTGGTCCGGTGGACCAGATGGGTCTAAAAGGCCCCAGGTCGTTACTCATGCATCAGCTTGCAGAGAAGGGTTGTCGGGTGCGCAGATGACTTATAGTTTGTATTAATATGCTTCCAACACAGAAACCCAATCTCACTGGAAATAATTAATTTATAGTGTTTTGTTTCATGTTAAAATTGGTAATTGAAGTATTGCTGGTCCAAGAAAATTTGGTGAAAAAAACTTGAAGTAGAACTGATAAACGATTGCTACCTATTTGTTACAGAAGTTACATTGATATACTTACCTATAATTTTAATTTAATAGATGACTTAAGGTATTTCGCAATGATAATGTATAATAATAAGTTTACCTCAATAGTTTGTTGACATTATTTTGAAGCAACTGTAACAGTGAGTATAAATAATTTAGAACAATGATTTTGCATTACAAATAATTATGGTTTTACAAAAATAATAATTCTCATAATAAATTAAATAAATATAAATAATTTCGCGTATTAGGTGACCAGTAGAAATACAAATTGCCCAATCCTTCTCCATACTTTGTTATCCGGATGTTACAACTGAGCAGCCATTAAAATTAGGGATGGGCTACACCCGCGACTAGGGCAGGGCCGCCGCGCCCGGCCCGGTTCACGACCGAAAAAAAAACGAAAACAGCAATGAATAACAGCCGGCCAACGATACAGATGAGATGAAATATTTCTCAATGTCCAAATGTTGTTCTTGTTAAGTGTAACTCAATATAATTTTGTATTATTTTCGATATTGAATGTATAGGTACTTAGCTTTGCCCGTGGCTACACGTGCAGCAAATATGTAGGTAGGTATTTGAATTATTGCACTCAAGTGTTTTAATGGTTTATGAACGTGTTTATGCAATTTTTATAACGTAGGTGGTTTGCTTAATAATAGTTTTATTAGGTGTAAGTTTACATTTAATTATTTTGTAGTAAAAACTTTTGTTGTCTTTAACCATTTCAACCAAACAAACATTGCAAATATTTATACCTAGCACTAAAAAGGAATTTTCACAACACATGTGAAAGTATTCACGAACGAAAACAATTTTAAAAATCTTCCCAATCAAAGAGATACGATATAAAGATCCGAAAATTTTGAAAACATCTACTTAATAACGTATACGAAATTAAAAAGCAATTTAGTAACCGTTACTAATTTAGCCGGCGCGGCATGAAGCTCTCAATTTGGGTGGGGCAAGGCCCGCGGGGTGTAGAGGGGGCCTAATCTAAAAGCTGTCAGTTAGGCCAGCTGCACCCGCACCGTGTAAGCCCAGCCTTATATCTGATAGTGGAGTGATACCCTTATTTATAACGTGAAAATATTCAAGATAATAATAATCTTTCCGAGTATTTGCGTTCATTATTTGTTCATTCAAAAAATGCTAATAAGCCTTTTGTAAAGGTGTGGGTTTCAAAGATAAAACACAATTTTTTTGACAAATGCGATTTTGGTTGCCAAATATAAAGTCCAATTATATTTTATTTGAAGTTCGTTACCCGCCTCTATTAGCCTATTAAATAATTTTAATTGACACAGCGATAAATAACATCATATTAAATCCAACAGAGCGCTCAAAGCGTGAAGTCCTAGTAATTATATAACAAACCGTGTCATTTTGATTTACCGACTTCTTAGTAGATTAGACCTTAAGAAAACCGAGTTTGAGTGGAATACCTTGCCGGCGTCCTTGTTTCCAGCTGACTATAACCTGGGAGTCTTCAAGTCACGAGTGAACAGGTATCTTCTAGGCAAGCATGCACCATCTGAGGCCGCGTCATCACTTACCATCAGGTGAGACAGTGGTCAAATGCTATGCCTATAAATTGTAAAAAAAAAAGTTACCATACTCATTATTAGATATATTCGGCTCGGAAAGCAGAATAAATAAAAAGAGCTATAAGTCACTGCCCACATACGGAATAGATTAAAATCTTTTTACACACGTCTAATTCTTACGCCTACGCCATCTCTAAATCCGAAATATGAACTTGGCTTGTCTTAGTTGCCTCTACTTTTTACGAAGAGGTACCATAATTAGCATAAAGGTGAATTCGTTTTTCCCATTTGCGGCGACGCTTATTCGACAAGTCTACTTTATGATATGTATTCTTGTCTATTTTGTGGTCAATCGGCCATAATTCTGTAGGTTTTATATTTGGGTTGTATCATAAAGTTGACAGACACAGGTTTAGGTGTCTGATGTCTCAGCAGATACCTATGTAAATACAGGTTTATTGCGTTTATTCTATAAAATTAGGCAGAGGAAAGAAGTAGTTTGTTAGCTGAGATGTTTTAGGGTATTTTAAATGATGTAGTTAGATTTATCGCCTAGTTACTTTTTTCTATACATTATCATATTTTAATTATGTTACTTTTTTATTAAGGCGCCGCTACCATCATTTTTTTATACAGGAAACTGATGATATTGTAATCATTGAGCATTAAATTGAGATGTTATTTTCTACTCAATCTTTATTTAATTTCGTATCTTTACCATGCGTAGGTAGTAGGTACCTACACATAAATTATATATTATTTTGATGTTTTTTATTTCTAAAATATTCAAGCTAATTAACATTCAGTAATTATAACATATGAGAGAGCTAGTAAGAATCACGAAATAAAGATGTCGTAATTTTATAATTTATTTTTTAAAGACTAGCAGATATTTTAAAACGTTAGTGCAATCCAGTGAGTGTTTCTCCTACTTACAGAGAGAATTAAACATTTTTATCATGCTATAAATCAATAGTTTCCTGTTCACTAATAAGGTTTTATACACTGCAAAGCATAATAATTCAATTAATTACCTAATCCTAATACATTCATGTTTAAGTCTTTAGATCGATTTGAGAAAATAATGCAATCATAAATAATGATCAAATTAAAACAAAATTAATAAAATTATTTCTAGATTTTTTTTTTTGTAAACGACTAACGTCTTTTACAAAAAAAATTGCCGAGCTAGTCGTTCACCTGGTGTTAAGCGTCACGGCCGCCCATTACAGATTGCATTGTCACTCGGAAATCTAAATTAAAGTTTCGCGTTGTAACGATCCAGGCTGTCTCGTGACGTCACAAATATTATAAATGTTATCTAAATTATAAAAATACTGAAATAATTTCATTGAAGCACTTTGTGCATAAAGAATGGTCTAAAAATAAAGGAAATAGTCGTTGGCATCGCATTAACTGATAGAGAAAATGTAGAGATAGGTGTAAAAGTGGTTATCTGTGGTAAAATAAGGTAACAGTAAAAGAAATCAAACCTTCTTTATATTTAGTTTTACTTTTTTACCTTTCTACCTTTAAAGTGTTTTTGATAGATAATAGGATTTTGTTATCTGTCAATAATTCACGGGGATTCGAGTAACCTTGGAAGATTTGATGGGTGTTTTACTATATTTTATCCTTTTTTAATATAATAAATTATATGTAGGAGATCTTTTGGTGCTAATTTACTGATCCTGCTCATCCTCAACATTGGTGGCAGCTTTCGGCGTTCACGATGGCAACTCTCAGGTCCATCACGCGGAAAACAAAATGGATTGAGGTAAGCGCTTCTATACTACCAGCAACGTCGTCAGACGACACGCCTGCTAATCAAAACGACGAGGCTCTCTTGCAGGACACTATGCTGTTACCTTTACCCGTCTCATCATCAACGCCAACGCCTATATTAAAAACGCACTCGGTTGCTTCATCACAAGCGTCCGCTAGGGCCTAAAAGCTTGCAGCTGTGGCTAGGCATGCTCGTCAGGTCGCAGAGCAAGAAAAGAAGACCGCTGACCTAGCTCTTCAAGCGGAGAAGAGGGCCGCTGACCTAGAACTACAAGCGGAGCTGGCCGCTATTGATACCGCAGCGTCCGAAAGGAGCTCTATGACGCGAAAGTGGTTAGTAGATTGTGGTAACAATCTTGGAGAACAAAATAATAATCGCACTTTCGATTTCAGAATTAATAACGACGGACGAAACCTCGATGGAGCTTGCAGCAGCTGTCGCGGAGCTCCCACTCCAGCATGGTGCCGATTCACCGGGTCGCGCATGTTCGTCGCCGGGCGGTGACTATTGCATACAACCCTGCCTACAGCCCGTCACACAAGGAAACACTGCACACTCATTCAGATTAGGCACACACTACATTAATCCTACGCCTAATTGTTATTATGATAACACAAATAAAGTAAACAATGTAGAGACACAAGACTCTTTATTAGGCTGGCGAAAGTCATCGCGGACCTGGGGAGCAGAAAGCAGGTCGGTGTCCTTCCTTTTCTTTGATGGTCACGTCTCTGGCTAGCTTTCTTTCAAGAAGGCCTTTTTACGGTCGGAGGCAGGCTTTACCCCGGAAGAAAACCTGGCCAGGCTCAGCGCCGCTTTACACGATGCCGCTCAGGAGCTGCCCAGAATGCTGTTTTAGGAAAGCTAACTCCTCTTCTGCGCTGTAGATGGGCAGATTATGCATCAGCACATTTTGATTCTGGTAAGTTCAAGTTAGAACTTTTGGCAGATTTTTTGGATGCGGAATCAAATCGCCAATTAAAGTTTTTAAATTATTAAAATTATAAAAATATAATCCAAGTTTTCTCGAAGGTTGAATCTGTGGGTGTTTATTGTAGGGCTAGTTTGTCGTGGACCTTGCTTTTGACGGAAAGCTGGGTGATCGAAGGTTTTAATGTACAGAGAACAATACGTAAATTTATAAATCTATTTTGTGGTAAAAGTACGTTGTACTATTTATCTATTCTGTGGTATAGGAAGGTATGTATTTCTTTAGCTGGTTTTGCGATGTTCTACGGAGGATATGGGAAAGGTTCTATTCCTACGCGGTGATAGTAAACGCTGATACAAATTTCGCATTGACAAGTTATGACACTAGTGAGAAAGTATTATTCTGTGCCTAATTCTGATGTACAAATTCAGAATAAATAGATAGGTATTTTCTTAGCGGATTCTAGGCGGAATTTTACTTAGGAGAGTTGAAGGGTCATATTCCTGCAAGGAAACGAACGTTTTGTTTTCTAGTTGCAAAATAGGTAATGTTTGAACGATAGTTAGGAAACTACCGGGAATTAGTAACGACTGGGAATTTATTTCTTTTACTTAGATAACTATTGGGAATTTATTCGATTATTTAGCGAGTAACTTAAATAAGATCGTAATTGAGTTTCACTCTAGTACGAAATAGGTAATGCTTGTACAATAGTTAAATAACTACCGGGAATTTATTCATAGTTTAGGGATGTTCGCGTTTGTTTATAGATCAATTTAGTGGAATTCAGAGTTGGATTTGTTTGATTGAATTTTCAATAAGAATTTTACTATTTATTCTATAAAAACGTTTAAAGTACTAGTGATAAGAAATTGTCCTTCGTGTCTTGGGTCAAGCACAGCAGTACCTGTTAGTGATCTCCTTACCAAACGGATAGGGGTAGCTAATTTAAAGATTCGAATGAGAATATCTTGTTGTTAGGAAATAGCATCAATAATCTAATATATTACTTGCAGCAAACATCTTTATCGTATTTCATAATAATGATATATAATACCTAAATTATATAAACGGTTTTTAGATTACTTTTCAATACAAGTTCTGGAAAATAGAGACAACCTGAATATCACTAACAGATCATTGAATTCAAATAAATATTTACAGTTAAAATTAATACTACTGTTTAGTCCACTGCATGCTGTTGATATAGAATCTACGATAATATTGATAATCTTTAGACGAAAGCTAGGAGATTTGAAAGTTGAGCTATTTTTAGAGTCTGTCATATACCGAATGTAGTACGTATTAGATAGACTCACAATTAACTAAGGTGATGTCTATTTTGTTAGGATTTGGAAAAAAATAATGTCCTCTTGTCCCTTGCACCTTTTGGAGTCCAAACTAGATAAGTAGATAAGAATAGGTAGATGGGGTACCTGACGTACTGACTTGGGATAAATAGAACAAAATTTAGTAAAATCAAATTTCTCTTAGTGTGGGGGAATTTCACACACGGTACCTCCGTGTGGGAAATTTCAAGCACTAAATAGTGGAGGGTTAACCAGCCAGGTAGTCGAGACCCACAGCATTGGAGCGGAGGCGGGGCTCCTATGCCAGAGTTATGATAAACAAATAGAGTTTATTATGACTTTGCTATATAACAAACTCAAACTCAGTTAGCAATATACTTACTTACGTTTTACCTATGTTTCACTTTCCTATCTTGTCAATTTCAACATACGTTCGTCATGAAGCTTTAACTTACTTTCAGTTTTGTCTATGACTAGGAACTATAATGTTCAACTTTTGCAGGAAAAGATTATTCATTCCTACAATTGAAACCTTTCGAAAATATAGTAGGAAATATATTGATTGGTGCATAATATGATTTTATGTGGAAATTTCAGTTCGGTTACTCAGAGTATAGGAATAGTGTTCATCAGGGGATTAAATTGCAATTATTTGTAGGACGATGAATATTTTAAATCAATTTAATATTATTGAATAGGTTAGATGTTAGTTAGGTATTGTCTCATTACTTTAAAAGGATTTGGATTACTACATTACCACAACGTACGGTTCTACCATTTGTAGGAGACGATTCACAAGGCCATAAACATTAAAATAGGTAGTCTAAAATAGTCAACAAATTTTGCTAATCTTTTAGCGTCGTAAGGTTGGTTAAGAATATTCGGTAATCCGGTGATTTTATTATTAATGTATTATATAATTAGGTTAATAGAGGGTACTGTTACAATTTGGTGCCGTGACCAGGATTGACATTTGACCAGGATCTCAAATGACCAGGGTCTCAATTGACCAGTATCTTAATTGCCCAGAATTTTAATTGACCAGGATTGACATTTGACTAGGATCTCAAATGACCAGGATCTCAATTGACTAGGATCTCAAATGACCAGTATCTCAAATGACCAGAATTTTACTTGACTAGGATTTTCGTGCGTTACTTTCGTTATCAGGATGATTTATTTTAGATATTTACATTGGTGATAGTTTTTGGATTAGAATGAGGATGTTGATTGTTTTGGATTGATATTATTTTAAGTAGCGATGGTATTTATTTACTATCGCACAATTTGCTGTCCGTGGAAAAGGAAAGGTTTTGAGACAATATGTAGGGGCGGTTTTAGATTTCAATAAATAAAATGGAAATTAGTTACAAGTTATCTCATAGCTAAAAGAAGGACTCAATTTTTTGAGAGTTTTAATCGTTACTTTATTAGTTATTTACAATTTCTCGGGGCTATTATGTTCAGGATATCATCGTTAGATTATTGTAGACGATGGATTAATTAAATGATGAATAGGATGAATATGAAATGAAATATGAAATTTAACAGAATTTAAATAAATTCACATTGGAATGTTTCATTACGAGCATGGAAAATTGTTGTATTGGGTTGGAAAGGATTAGTACCTAGTTTATTAATGGGATAGGTACATCTGTTTGATTAATTTTATAATTTATTGATGCACATAATAAAGTTGAGCTTTCATTTAGGAAGTACGCGGGAAATTTATCGTCGTCCAATGTAGGAAAAACGACAGAGTCAATTTTCATAAATAATTCGGAAATATTAGAATAAATAATTTACATTTCTTTTCTGTGTTTGGAAATAGGAAAAGTTCGAAGTTGGCTAATATTATAAAACTATAAGGGGCGTTTTACAGTTCAAAATATTTAATAATTTTATTAGTGGTAGTTGGTACTGTGGATAGATTAGGTCCCGAATCAATGTTTATTGTACGATACACAATAAACTAAACAACATAAAAATATTTAAAATAAATTATTAAAATTTCAAAATACAGGTATTTAAAACATTTCGGTTAGCTTGTTTGGTAGTTTTGCGCGTAATTCGAGCTCAAGTTCGGGGTTTTGAGAGTGAATATTATACTTATTGATTAAATTTTCAAATAAAATATTGCGTTTTAAAATTCAAACTTTAATAACGACATTATACTGGAAATGTAACAAAAGAAGTTATTTTGTAGTAAAGGTTAGTTCAGATCGCGAAAAATTAATATTTATTAATTATTGTTGTTATAACTTACTTATGCTGAATAGATGATTTCAGCCTTGACATTAAATCAAATTTTAAACGAAATCTATCATTTCATATAATTATATTTGTTGTAGAAATGAAATTGAAATAAAATTATAGATTTTATTTAAATATCATGATACGTATTAAGCAATAACTTCAAAGAAGCCTTAAATCTATTGGGAATTGCTAGCCGTTAAGATAGCGAATAAGTTAGTTGACAGGGGTCAAATGTGGATTAATGAATTGTTATGTTGTTGTTTTTGCTTAAGAAAGGGATTTGATTTTATGTAAGCAAGTATCATTGTATGGACATGGTCAGAGGTTTAACAGTGCAGGAGGATCTTAGTGGCTTAGCAAGATCTACGGTTTAAGGGATTTGTTGACGGGTGGCTTTGGATTTACACGACTCAACAAATGGGTTGATATAATTTAAGGCTAGGTGCTAGGTTAAAAGAGAAAGCCTAAGTTTAAACAAAACTGTTATAACAACCCCGTACTCTACAAGGTAGGAACATCCGATCTGCTACACTCTACATCCGAAATAATAGCGAATTACGGAGTGGGAAATATATGCGAAATATTGCTGAAGTCATAGACAAATCTATACTTTGAACTATTAAAGTTGACCTGGTTATCGAAGGGTTTTGTGGGAGGCAGCTCGGAACGAAAACATGGTTCTTAGGGGTACCTTCTACTTAAAGTTATTAGGACTGACCAGCCTCACAACCTGGTTTCTTTTGGTGGCTAGGTTAGCCTTGGGATAAGTGACTTTTGGGTATGATTGATGCGATAAAATTTTGGATATTGACTCATAAAGTAATTCACTGTTGTTATGGCTTAAGAGGGCGCTTAAAATAGAATAGTAATTATGGTTTGTTTTCAAGGATGGATTCAATAGTATACTAAAAATAAAAATATTATCATTGACAACATTAAACTTTCGAAAATAAATTACTCAATATTAGTAATATTTAATATTTTTCAAATGAATAACAAATTAATACGCAGTATGCTGCATATTAAACAAATTGAAAATACAAGTGTATTTTTGTTTTGCAAAATACCTGCTATCGGGTTGATTATTTTTAGGTGCTCTCTTAAATTAAATTTAACGGTTAGGAACACTACAGAACTATAAATACATTTTAAGTTTGGAGCCAAACTTTAACAAATTATAATTGCTTAAGTGGGGTGGTAGGGTTATAATTATTATTTAAATTATTTTTATTATAGTTTTGCTAATATTTGTGAATGTATTTTAAAGAATAAAATTTTACTTCGGCTTTAAATTTAAAACGCCTGCGCAAATATTTTAGGGGCGATTGTAACGATCCAGGCTGTCTCGTGACGTCACAAATATTATAAATGTTATCTAAATTATAAAAATACTGAAATAATTTCATTGAAGCACTTTGTGCATAAAGAATGGTCTAAAAATAAAGGAAATAGTCGTTGGCATCGCATTAACTGATAGAGAAAATGTAGAGATAGGTGTAAAAGTGGTTATCTGTGGTAAAATAAGGTAACAGTAAAAGAAATCAAACCTTCTTTATATTTAGTTTTACTTTTTTACCTTTCTACCTTTAAAGTGTTTTTGATAGATAATAGGATTTTGTTATCTGTCAATAATTCACGGGGATTCGAGTAACCTTGGAAGATTTGATGGGTGTTTTACTATATTTTATCCTTTTTTAATATAATAAATTATATGTAGGAGATCTTTTGGTGCTAATTTACTGATCCTGCTCATCCTCAACATTGGTGGCAGCTTTCGGCGTTCACGATGGCAACTCTCAGGTCCATCACGCGGAAAACAAAATGGATTGAGGTAAGCGCTTCTATACTACCAGCAACGTCGTCAGACGACACGCCTGCTAATCAAAACGACGAGGCTCTCTTGCAGGACACTATGCTGTTACCTTTACCCGTCTCATCATCAACGCCAACGCCTATATTAAAAACGCACTCGGTTGCTTCATCACAAGCGTCCGCTAGGGCCTAAAAGCTTGCAGCTGTGGCTAGGCATGCTCGTCAGGTCGCAGAGCAAGAAAAGAAGACCGCTGACCTAGCTCTTCAAGCGGAGAAGAGGGCCGCTGACCTAGAACTACAAGCGGAGCTGGCCGCTATTGATACCGCAGCGTCCGAAAGGAGCTCTATGACGCGAAAGTGGTTAGTAGATTGTGGTAACAATCTTGGAGAACAAAATAATAATCGCACTTTCGATTTCAGAATTAATAACGACGGACGAAACCTCGATGGAGCTTGCAGCAGCTGTCGCGGAGCTCCCACTCCAGCATGGTGCCGTTTCACCGGGTCGCGCATGTTCGTCGCCGGGCGGTGACTATTGCATACAACCCTGCCTACAGCCCGTCACACAAGGAAACACTGCACACTCATTCAGATTAGGCACACACTACATTAATCCTACGCCTAATTGTTATTATGATAACACAAATAAAGTAAACAATGTAGAGACACAAGACTCTTTATTAGGCTGGCGAAAGTCATCGCGGACCTGGGGAGCAGAAAGCAGGTCGGTGTCCTTCCTTTTCTTTGATGGTCACGTCTCTGGCTAGCTTTCTTTCAAGAAGGCCTTTTTACGGTCGGAGGCAGGCTTTACCCCGGAAGAAAACCTGGCCAGGCTCAGCGCCGCTTTACACGATGCCGCTCAGGAGCTGCCCAGAATGCTGTTTTAGGAAAGCTAACTCCTCTTCTGCGCTGTAGATGGGCAGATTATGCATCAGCACATTTTGATTCTGGTAAGTTCAAGTTAGAACTTTTGGCAGATTTTTTGGATGCGGAATCAAATCGCCAATTAAAGTTTTTAAATTATTAAAATTATAAAAATATAATCCAAGTTTTCTCGAAGGTTGAATCTGTGGGTGTTTATTGTAGGGCTAGTTTGTCGTGGACCTTGCTTTTGACGGAAAGCTGGGTGATCGAAGGTTTTAATGTACAGAGAACAATACGTAAATTTATAAATCTATTTTGTGGTAAAAGTACGTTGTACTATTTATCTATTCTGTGGTATAGGAAGGTATGTATTTCTTTAGCTGGTTTTGCGATGTTCTACGGAGGATATGGGAAAGGTTCTATTCCTACGCGGTGATAGTAAACGCTGATACAAATTTCGCATTGACAAGTTATGACACTAGTGAGAAAGTATTATTCTGTGCCTAATTCTGATGTACAAATTCAGAATAAATAGATAGGTATTTTCTTAGCGGATTCTAGGCGGAATTTTACTTAGGAGAGTTGAAGGGTCATATTCCTGCAAGGAAACGAACGTTTTGTTTTCTAGTTGCAAAATAGGTAATGTTTGAACGATAGTTAGGAAACTACCGGGAATTAGTAACGACTGGGAATTTATTTCTTTTACTTAGATAACTATTGGGAATTTATTCGATTATTTAGCGAGTAACTTAAATAAGATCGTAATTGAGTTTCACTCTAGTACGAAATAGGTAATGCTTGTACAATAGTTAAATAACTACCGGGAATTTATTCATAGTTTAGGGATGTTCGCGTTTGTTTATAGATCAATTTAGTGGAATTCAGAGTTGGATTTGTTTGATTGAATTTTCAATAAGAATTTTACTATTTATTCTATAAAAACGTTTAAAGTACTAGTGATAAGAAATTGTCCTTCGTGTCTTGGGTCAAGCACAGCAGTACCTGTTAGTGATCTCCTTACCAAACGGATAGGGGTAGCTAATTTAAAGATTCGAATGAGAATATCTTGTTGTTAGGAAATAGCATCAATAATCTAATATATTACTTGCAGCAAACATCTTTATCGTATTTCATAATAATGATATATAATACCTAAATTATATAAACGGTTTTTAGATTACTTTTCAATACAAGTTCTGGAAAATAGAGACAACCTGAATATCACTAACAGATCATTGAATTCAAATAAATATTTACAGTTAAAATTAATACTACTGTTTAGTCCACTGCATGCTGTTGATATAGAATCTACGATAATATTGATAATCTTTAGACGAAAGCTAGGAGATTTGAAAGTTGAGCTATTTTTAGAGTCTGTCATATACCGAATGTAGTACGTATTAGATAGACTCACAATTAACTAAGGTGATGTCTATTTTGTTAGGATTTGGAAAAAAATAATGTCCTCTTGTCCCTTGCACCTTTTGGAGTCCAAACTAGATAAGTAGATAAGAATAGGTAGATGGGGTACCTGACGTACTGACTTGGGATAAATAGAACAAAATTTAGTAAAATCAAATTTCTCTTAGTGTGGGGGAATTTCACACACGGTACCTCCGTGTGGGAAATTTCAAGCACTAAATAGTGGAGGGTTAACCAGCCAGGTAGTCGAGACCCACAGCATTGGAGCGGAGGCGGGGCTCCTATGCCAGAGTTATGATAAACAAATAGAGTTTATTATGACTTTGCTATATAACAAACTCAAACTCAGTTAGCAATATACTTACTTACGTTTTACCTATGTTTCACTTTCCTATCTTGTCAATTTCAACATACGTTCGTCATGAAGCTTTAACTTACTTTCAGTTTTGTCTATGACTAGGAACTATAATGTTCAACTTTTGCAGGAAAAGATTATTCATTCCTACAATTGAAACCTTTCGAAAATATAGTAGGAAATATATTGATTGGTGCATAATATGATTTTATGTGGAAATTTCAGTTCGGTTACTCAGAGTATAGGAATAGTGTTCATCAGGGGATTAAATTGCAATTATTTGTAGGACGATGAATATTTTAAATCAATTTAATATTATTGAATAGGTTAGATGTTAGTTAGGTATTGTCTCATTACTTTAAAAGGATTTGGATTACTACATTACCACAACGTACGGTTCTACCATTTGTAGGAGACGATTCACAAGGCCATAAACATTAAAATAGGTAGTCTAAAATAGTCAACAAATTTTGCTAATCTTTTAGCGTCGTAAGGTTGGTTAAGAATATTCGGTAATCCGGTGATTTTATTATTAATGTATTATATAATTAGGTTAATAGAGGGTACTGTTACAGCGTGACACTGCGCACTGCGCACGTCATCCTGAGACATCACACAGTCTAGAAAAGATTTCTAGACTGTGAGATCAGTTCTTAAGTCTCAATTGCCCAGTAATTCCACTAGCTACAATGCCCTTCTAACCGGAACACAGTAGTGCTTTCACACTCCTGCTTGGCGGCAGAATAACTGGCAAAGCAGTGATACCTACCTAGACGAATTTCGTAGAAAATTCCTACCACCTAGTGAAAAATAAATATCTTAATTGTGTTACTGTAATTTGATATTATTTCGGCTTTAGGAATATTGGCCAATCACAGTGTTTTAGTGCCCAATGGGTTAAAAAAGTCACATTGAAATTATAAAAATATTTATATTAACACTTACTATGTATGGTTACGTTTATATTTACATATTATACACACATTAAGGGCTTGTGCAAGGCCAGCGCGAATTCACGTCAAAGCCACAGAATAGATGTATAGTACTAGGCCAAAGCGGGGATGAGCCAGGGGCCGAGCGGCAGGGGCGGTCTAAGTTAAACTGGTTCCAACGCGCAATAGTTTAGGTAATTTATTATTACACTGAATATAAAGGGTATTTTAAAAATCCACTATACAAAAGCCCTCCATTATATTTAATTCAACTACTACACAAAGTTTCATGATCTTATTTAAAGTATTCATTGAATAATCGCTGTTTATTTGTACGATTTGAAGGTAACTTTGTAATTTTTTTCTATCGAGATAATTTTATTAATTTGTGTTTTCACTATACATTTGCAGTAGCATTAGTCCTGGACTTTACCATATATTAATTTCAAAGTCATTGTTGCAATATTGTTGACAGAATACTGCTTCAAGCTAAGCCGTTTTAAGCAATTTGGCGTTGTATTGCCTTTTAACACGTATTAGTAACATAGATAGATATTGTTAACTTGTTATCCTTTCACATATTATCGGTATACTTACCTATAAATATTTTATTTTACAAGTAAATTATATGAACAAACGCGTAGTTTTTGCATTAATCTTATTAAGATCGAGCAATTCGAGCATACATGTTCATCGCTCAAAGAACATAAAACGTAGTACCAAAAATAATAAAAGTCGGAGTTTAATCGCTGACCAGTTTCATCGACCACCGCGCTAGAAATCTGAAGGGATCTCTATGATATAAAGATTATGCAAAATTCACTTCTTGCCTCGATAAAATAACAAGTAACACACATGTAAACAAGGATTTTGGATCTTATAATAAGCTAATTACGTCATACAATCACTTATGATGTGGAATTGTAAAATGTACTAATACTGATACATATGGGTAGGTACCGAATAAATAATAGTAGATACATAATATTATTGGCAATGATATGAGTTATAATTATGTAAGTAATGATAGAAAGATATTTCTTACTAGCGGTCCGCCCCGGCTTCGCACGGGATAGGTAATAGTTTTCGCAGCGCACGCGATTTTAAAGAATATTTTAGATAACTTTTTGATACCTTGGGTCACATTATTGGAGTTTTAGTAAGGATCCCTAATTTTTTTGAAAATAAAATATAGCCTATGTCACCCAGGGATAGTGTAGCTTTCCAACAGTGAAAGATTTTTTAAATCGGTTCAGTAGTTTTGGTGCCTATTCAATGCAAACAAACAAACAAATACTTAAATAAATCTCTCCTCTTTATAATATTGGTAAGATGGTATAGATAAAGTCATTTTGGATAAGTACGTACGTATATTGTGTCTTAAATACATACATTCAATAAGTCGTCAGATTGTCATCTTATTATCGATATAAATATTCAACGACTAATTAGAATAATCGATTGGAATTAAAATCCAAGCCATAATTTACTACCCAATCGAATGGAGAAAAAAATACTCAGTTTTTTTGTTTCTATTATATTAAATTAGCATAAACATCTTTTGTTTCGATACTCAAAAGGCGATATGCAAAAAACTTCAACAATGACGTTCAAAGACACTTTCTAAAGGCGGGTTAGAAGAAAGGACATTTCATTATCCAATTCTGTGTCCACTTTTTAGGACCATTTTTCAAAATCCTTTGCCCGGACGTTTCAATAGAGGTTAAAAATAAACAATATAACTGAAACAAAACCTGGCAAGGCTAAAGAGGAAGGACGGAGCTAAATGAACAAAGTTTGTAAAAAACTTTGACACATTTTTAGAAACGTCAGGCACGCAATGTTCTCTCGCGTGGTACGACGATAAATTTTGCAGCAGCGTCAGAATGAAAAAGGGGACATCATTGTTGAAAATTTCGAACGCATTTTGTGATTTTGCTTTAACCAGCAATAAGTCTGGGGTATGTTTATTAAAGCGCCTTGCAATATCTGTTTCTGCTTGATCGGTGAATATAGCCGGTTGCATGTCGTCACATGACGTTCAAAAATGATCGTAAATTACCACGCGTCCGTTTGGCGACGATTAATGGAAACGTTTAGTAAAATATTGCTTCAAGATTATCGTAAAATAGAACCACCAACGTGGTGAATAAACACGAATTCTTATTTTGAATTAGAGGTGCCCTGGATCCCCTGGAGTTTTATCTGCAACTTATTAATGTTCTCGCGGGAACTCTTGATTTTCTGAAATAAATGTGTTCTATGTTGACCCTGGTAATATAAGCACTTCGTGTACAAAATTTTATCTAAATCAATTCACTTGTTTATAGTAGCACAAAAACAAATGAACAGCATTTCCCTGGTAAAACACCAAATACCAATAAAGCGTAAGTTGTAAACATTTTATAACTGCATTATTAATGAAAGGCAGTTAAAAATTTTGATATACAATATCATTAACAATATATTTCTAATCTGCAATAACACTCGCGCAATCAACATTAAAAATCTTAACTCCTGCCACCCCAATTTTTCAACACCATTTTTCCCGACCACGAGATTTCCGCGATTCCTTCAAGCAATCAGATGTCGGTTATTTCCATCCCCCCCGATATATTTCCTCTGCGGATAACAGAAAGAAGTGAGCTTCATTCTACAGGAGCACGATAAGAATTTCATTTCCTCGGCGTTGAGAGCCCGCTATCTAAGGAAGTCACTGACAAAAATACCTAAGTGATAAAAGCGCTTTGCGCAGGTGCCGGGAACGCGTGATGCTTTTAAATTTTTATTTGTTGAGGTTATATACGCATCTAATGGAATTAGTTTTGAGAGTTTTTATCTGTTTTTGAAAACTTTGTTGCTTTTGTTGTATAAAGCAATCTGGTACACTCAAATTGTACATTATATGGAAATAGTTTTGAATAACAAACAACAAATAATGACGTAATTAGTTAGTAGGTACTTAGTACTTATATAATTTCAAAAAATTAGGGATCTTTACTAAAACACTAATAATGTAACTCAAGGTGTAAAAAAATACTTAAAATATTCTTTATATCGCGTGCGCTGCAAAAACTGTTATACCCGTGTGAAGCCGGGGCGAGCCGCTAGTCTGTAATAATTTTGCTAATAGGTACCTGCTTACCTACTGTCTTAGTAGGTACCTAGGCTAACACCATAAGTATTCTATTACCATAAAAGAGAACAATACTGATCGAACTAATAATGAAAAATGTAATACAAAAAGAAAAGTAAACGAATTCGTGGAATAACAAAACGGTTCGGAGTGAGCTTTGATTTTATGAATTCCCAAAGCTAGGTCTGAAGTTTTGTCTCGGTCCTTTGGGGAAAAAGTCGTACACCTACAAAATATATTGATCTTTAGCTAGGTGGTTTTAAAGATGAGTTTTCATCGATTGAAAGTTCCCACACATGGTTTCATTTCATCCTAAGGTTTCGGGATCCGGATGACATCTTTTATCGCGATGCATTCCTCTCGTCGGTCTTTAGAGGGTATCTGCCCAGCCTTAAATTGTATTCGATTTTTATAAAGTTGCATTTTAACAGTTTTTTGTACCAAAATTACTGAATAATTTTTGAAATAACTATGGGATGGCGATTCTCATAAACAATGTCAAACCAAAATCAAATCATTTTATTCAAATTATTAAAAAATAATCAAATCATTTTTTTTGTCTACCAAAGTTTCGCATAAGTAAATCTAGAACATGTAATTATTAAACACATTGTTAACTTAAAATGAAAGAAACTTATCTAATACTTACAGTTAATAAAAATCCTTGAAATGGACGGCGTAATAATCACTAAAATAAATGATGACACTAACGCACCAGTAAACGATCTCCAAATACCACTACGCAAAACACCAATAAATTCTTCCAAGTTTCTTGTTAGATCACTGAACAGTATCAATACCGATAAAATAAATTAGATAATCGACAATATTATCTAAAACAAAGATGATTATGATCCCATTGAATTAGTTGTGGGTAATAAAGTTCGAGCCCGGTCCACTAGAACGATACGTATGGACTATACAAATCCTTATTTACAACTGACACTGTTGTCCATACTATAACAGAATCGTGTTCAGAGCTCACATAGAGCGGAGAAGGCATCTGCCCGACATCGCACAAAAACCTAACGCTACAATAAACGCCAAATCAAAACTTGATCCACTATTTTTTTAACACTACTTCACGACCCCAGCATGTAAAGTCGACTGTAAAAAAAGTCACGAGGTAGGGGAAAAATTTCGTAAGCTATTATCCGACTCTATAGAAAACTTTTGACACGAACACTTTGCGCTTGAGCACAGTCTATTTTAGTGATGGACGAGACAGCGATAGCCGGACGACGACTAATTTTTATGCGTGCGAACGGGACGGCTAGACGAAAGTGTGTCGCATTTGAATAAAGTTTAGGGGGACCACAGAATCGTGAGCCGCGGGACGTCGAGTAGGTGGTGATAAAGCATTCGTAGCGAGCTCGTTCCCAAATCGAATACGATGAGTAATAATATTTAAAAAGCAAGATTTGTTACCTGTCGGCCGCTGGGAGATAATGCCCGACGGTTTTTTGGGAGAAAAATACAATTAACTAGACCGAGGGTATAAATCATTTGCGCACAGTGCGCGGGCTCAGGTTGTACAATTATACTTCTTTCGTAAAAAAGAAAGGTGACGCTAATTGAAAATTGTTGCTGCCCTTTTTTGTGGCCTGTCTGTGAATAGATCAGATAATTAGATTATTAGCCCCAAGCAAAAAAAGTGCACGTTTATACACTTCCTGTAATCAATAGCAATATTTGGACGCGCCGCAATTTTTAACGTGGGTAGCTTTTTACCTGGGCTCTTTTACCATTTTTGATATAACGTGAAGTAAAACTCCGCTGTAAGCATAATTGATACAATCTGACCACCTCATTGTTTTAAACAACATTTTAATGAAACTCCCATGGAAATTACAGGCATCATCCGTAAACTCGCGAGCTTTTAAGTTTCGTTGAAATAAGTGCACAACGAGAAGTGAACACTCAATCAGGGTAATTTTAAAATTGCGGTCTGCCCAAGGCACGGTCCGATGCGAAGTACCTACTATTATTTATTCTGTGCCCAAGCCTCAATTATTATGTGGGACCTGAGCATTTTAGCATCACGAGCTGTTATAGTCCAATCGCTTGACTTCGAAAATTGCTCGAGAAGACCTCTTGGAAATGGTTGGGCGAGCGCTTTTGGAATGGTGGACCTCGACCGACAAATCGAAACCTGAACGCGCAAATTATGACTCCGAGTAACATTCGACTTGAAAATTGCAAAGAATCGATTGGGAGGTCCTGTGCAGCCTAATGAAGACGTTAAACTAAACCAGCGCCGCCTTTATGAAATGTTATGTTGTTCATATTGATTTTTATGTGAAAATAATTTTATTACCGCACCGTGGGCGTCACTTTATAAATCAGAGAGTGACAAATAGTTCACTTAAAGTTAAAGAGGTGAATAAAACTGGAAGGAATAAATTTTAACACATACAAAACTGGGTGTCACAATAATCAACACAGGCAATTTAATGTAAGCGACATAAACACGACGATATCTGGCGCTGGCATCGATATTAAGGGTGTGCTAAATGACAAAGTGCGAACGAGAGAGAAATGCTTTAAACCGATGTAATTTTTAGTGTTTATCTTGGGATCTGAAGACTTCGAGTTAAAAATGCTTTAAAACTTATGATTTCACCTACTGAAAGGTTTTTGTATACATATCTATATGTACAAAAATAGGTTTTATCATAATTCATTCTACAGGTTAATCCTAGTTTGGGTACCAAGGTGTAACAACTTTTAGACTGTCAACACTGTCTGCAAAATAATTATATTTCCTAAGAGATGTTTGTAAATTGATAAATAAAAAAAAATAAAAAAAAAATTGATTCATTCATTCAAATCATTCATTCATTCATTCATAATAGCCGCGATGGCCTATAGACAGTCCAAGTGCTCCAGCCCACTACCGGTAGGTAGCGTACCCAACATGCTGGCCGCATTGCCACGTTGAATTGCAATGCTGATGCGTTGGGCCAAATAAGTTTATGCGATATAAGTGCCAGCATTTTGGTCACGCGTCGCATCGACTTGGCGCTCTGATAGACTTTGGAAAACGCGATGAGCTCCCGGTCCCCACGGACCCAGGGTCTCAACACCAAACGGCTCAAATATGTAACCGCTACCGAGATTACTATATTTGCGCCGTTTTAGCTGCTCAGCAGAATTAGCCGCGGCGCCCGGCCCTAACGTGTGTCTCGGGAAGGTGTGACGGCGCCATAGTATCGACGCAAGTAGCCCACACTAAAGGCCGCCCCATCTTCCAGGGAACCAGAGTCATTCCGTCGGGTCTTTTACCATAAAATTATGTCCAATAAAAAATATGTCCCAATATAGATTAGAACTTTCGTTTATTGTGGCCGTATGAAATCGTTCACAATTATTATTAAAAAAATTGAGTTTAGCAATTCGTTTCGCGTTCACGAGTAGCGCACGTTGATTAAAGCCTTTCGTCGTACACGCTCCAAATATTAGCTTTTTAATTAATAACATACTTCTGTATATCAATCCCGATTCTTGTATATAATTTCGGTGAAATGCACAGATACACAAGCGTGCTAAATTCGTACGCATGATGATAGGTTGCCAGTGATTCCGGAAGCTCTACCGCAGATTTACCGCAATGAAAAATAAATAATAACTGGTGGCAATAATAATTTGCTTAACATTAACATATATGCAAGTTTCAAATTCAATTTGCAGAACAAATTGTTGGTAAAGCTATCTATTTGTATAATAGTAGAGTATCAGATTGTAATCCGAGTTAGTCGAATGATCTTATATGTGTTATTAGCGTTAACATGAATATGTAATTACGTATGTTGAAGGCAAATGTGTTAGAGAAAGTATTTTTAAACACTGCTTGCGTAAGTAAAAGTGTTAAAATTCGGACTTTATGAATGCAATTTGCCATTGTATAAAAAGTAATGCGTTAGTCTATTAAAAATACTAACGTTTGTTTGATTTTTTTTTGGGTTTTGGGGTTCAGTAGTATTACAAATTCTAAAGAAGCTCTATACAATACAATAGATTTTTTTTAATTGTAGGTACACCAAGCATAAAAAGATACAGAAATAAATAGCTCAATCTATAGTACAATCGGCGGACTTATCGCTAAAAGCGATGTCTTCCAGTCAACCTTTGGATGTCTATATCTGTCTGTTACATCGTGTTTGTTACCTTTTCACAAAACGGTTTTCACCAACCTTGATAAAATGCAGTAAGTATTTAGTTTGAGTCTTGGGGATGAATACTAGATACGTTTTATCACAATTTACTGTATTCCATGCGTTAGAAGTTGTCGGCAGCAGCTGATGGTCAGTAATATATCCCTGAGATTTGAAATAAAATTATATAAATTATGCAAATAAAGTATAAATAGTTATAACATACACACAAAAGTATTTATACAAGCTTTGCTTAGTTTGGCGCTAGATGGCGCTGTCTGAAATATCTACAAATATTTATTTATTTTGTGTGCTAATAGAAAATGTTTCAGGTATTGAGCATCTAATCATAGTACCTATTGATGGAATGTCTTATTATCTGTTTAAGAAATAATAATTATTTTATTAATGTTGCATGTTTCAATTTGTATGGGTGAGCTTTTGACTAAGTAAATATACAGAAGCATGTCTTCAGGAACTATGATTGTCTGCTATCTATGATCGCGCACATAAATTTATCAAAAAACAATTTTTGACTAACTTCGACGTTTCGACCGAGTTACATCGGCCGTGGTCACGAGAGGACTGGAATAGAAAGTGTCATCGTCGTGCATCGGGGCGTTGTCCCCAACTACCCGCATTTGGTCTTGTAAAACTTCACTATCAATGTCCCGACATACAATACTAACAGTATCGGCAGTCTCACGCGAACACAAACCGCGACGCGACCACCTACTTATCACTGGATTCCACGAAGATGACAACCTATGACCGTCTGCCCGACGTCGTTTTTCCGTTTCTGTGCGCGAAAAGACCCGTTTTATCTTTATAATATGAGTTCGAGTCGCAAAAGTTTAAAAAGTGTTATAGAATAAAAAATGGTTTCTATCAGCGAAATTATTTGCATATTGTGAGTAAAGTAAATAAGGAGGCAGAAGTGCCCACTTCAAATACATTATATCCCATAAATACCTACTTAATACGCGGTTATAATAAGAAGCTGGGGCGATATAATCGATTGAACACACCTCTTGATGAAGATATTACGTCGAACCCGGTTTTAAGTTTATTTCTGGAGCAGGCGTGCATATCTTCTACGTTTTGTTCGCTGCTTGCAACAGTATAAGCGAATGCAGTAGATCATCTTCCATCTGTAGATTGTCTATGGTCGCATCACAATTTATTATGAAAACACCATTGTAAAAGTATATCAAATCGTTCTTACAAGTAGTTAATATTTAGTTATTTGCCTAATTATTCAATTTAATTATCGTTTTTGATAATGTATTTCTGTTGCCGATATAACAACAAATACTAAAAAACAGAATAAAATAAAAATTTAAGGGAGCTCCCATACAACAAACGTGATTTTTTTGCTCGTTTTTATAGATAATGGTACGGAACCCTTCATGCGCGAGTCCGACTCGCACTTGGCCGGTTATTTACAGAATATACAATGAAAACCTTCGTTTTATCGAACTGAACACATGTAAGTAGTACACGCTTGTACTATCCAATATTTTCTTAAAAGCCATTAAAGGGCCCATTTTTCTATTAAGATCACTAAATCTCGGTAACACTTTTTAGAATAATATTTAAGTTTCCTAACATGAACTTTATCAGTGTCATTCGCCAAACTATGTAATAAATAATAATAATAACAGCAATAAACTGAATTAAGTAACATGATTTTGATGAATGAAGCTGTGGATCCAAGTGGAGGGAGGCAATGTTGCGAATTGGGATACTGTTTATATTACGATGTTGTACTTGTACCTAACGTCAGTTCAGGAAGAGATTACAGAAGAGGTATTTCAGCATTGATCTGTTTGAATTTTTGTATATATTACGATACAAATTTAATATATCTACACTACATACACATTATGTATATATGTATTACATTAGGAAGTGCAGGTTAAGCTTTTACGAAACTCAGTTTATTATTGTGTATTTGTGGTTAACTACTCAATATATTCCTCAAATTTTGAATGGGTTTGTATACGTGAGATAACTATGTTCAGGTGATATTACTGCGACTTAACTTAGGTACGTACTACTCTTGTGAAAACCATAAGTACCTACGAAGTACATAAGTTGTATAATTTATTATCACTCACGAAGCTTTTTTGTATCATAATATTATGTTCGAAATAGCTATAACTGGCGTAACAATGTCACTATTTATAAAGCCTCGAAACATTATGATTTATGGAAGGTCAATAAACCCCAGAACAATTTATCTACTACCAACTAGCTTACCGAACATTTTCACTACCGGGAACTAAAAAACGATACTTCACGCCGGCACAATATTTCTTTCAAGTGCCATTAATCGGAGCTAATATTTCACGTGGCAATAAGCCACCCTCAAACGCCTCCGTAATCTAAACGACCGTTTTTAAAACTAATAAAAGAGATCGTTCAAAATAGCTACCGAAATTTTTCGAGAGTTTTATGATGAGCATGCATGGGCGAGTTTTGTGGCCTAACTGTTGCCTAAAAAGTGGTCGGACATCGAATTACTTACGTTATTTCAGTCTTTAATTTTCAGTACGGTGATTTTGGCGTTCCAGCTGAAAGCCTTCGAGGTTTTTTTGCTTTGGACAGGCTTTGGACGGAGCGTAGACTTCAGCAGACGATTTTCAAGCATGACTTTGATATTCAATGTGTCTTTTACAATACGGTGATCAGTGATCACTACCGGTTCTCACCTTACTGATCACAGAGACATCATCGAATATGCGCTTATTGGTCGTCTGAACGTCAATTTACAAGAAACATATTTTTGTTTTGATGAGCAACGGTGTTATTTGTCAATTTATTATAGTAATTCCTATAATTTTATATATATGAAACCAAATTTAAAGAAAAAGAACATTTAACTTGTCAATGGTGTAATAGATAGATAGATAGATAAACTTTTTATTGAAATACCACATCACAAATAATAAAAAACTAAGTGAACAAACTTAACCAGTGTAAAATTAAACTATTATTTTTATCTACATTGCAGTAGATTTTAAACCAATGTCATTTCAAAACGTTTTTTATTTATTAAAATATAGTATTTTAGTTATTCGATCATGCAGACTTGCCTTAAAATAGCATTCCAAATTCAAGAGCTTAAGCCCACTCATATCTTCAATACAAGATCAATGTTTTACCGGTCGGTATTAATGATTAACATTAATCAAGGCACCGCATGTATGTTGGTTTGAAAACGGATATTTTGAAACTGATAATAGAACACAGGGGTGTAATCAGTTACGTAGCTTTAAAGTAAACAATACATGGTTGTTAGCAGAGGAGAAAGATTGATTTGGTACACTTATTATTAATGTTTGAGATTTATTTTAGTCAGAATGTTTGTGCAGGTAGGTAACCTTACTCTCTACGTTTTTACTCACTGATTATAAATGCCTACATGCTTAGCCTATGATTTTTTATTTTATTTGTAAGGCATCTTTATGGTCAAACAGTAAACAGTATGACCAATTCTGCCGGTTGAGAAAACGTAACATATTTTCAAACAGAGAAACAATCAGTTTTTTCAGGAATTAACAATATTATGAATACTATCACTGACAACCGATGGGGAAGAATGCTTGTCGAGTGGCGACCACGAACCGGAAGATGCAACGAAGGCCAGCCCCCCACTAGGTGGACCGACGACCTCGTCAGAACCGCGGGGAGCCGATGGGTGCAGGAGACAAGCAGCAGCTTAAAGTGGTGCTCTTTGGGAGAGGCCGATTTTCAGCAGTGGACGTCTTCAGGCTGATGATGATGAACAATATTATGATATTGTATGCGTGGATATTAAACTATGAATTGGTTTGACAAAAGAAACTAATACAGTAGCTTATTCTTAATGTCCATGATCCATAAATTGAAATTAGCAAAAATAAATTCTCATACGAAATAATATGCGTCTTAAAATTATAAGGAAATTTTACAATAATTGTATGAGTACCTTTTTCAACCCCATTGAAAAGAAATTCAAAAACCCTCGTGTGTCAATAAAATTATTCTTCTCTTTTCAAATCAATCACTTTCCACCACAATATATGTAAGTATTTCAATTCAATACATAATCAAGTATTCAGTCGTACCAACATTGAGGTACAACTTTTATAATAACACGAGGTTCAAACCCCGCGGTGTTGCAACGGCCTTATAATTTTGCACTGATTACAAAGGGAAGCCGGCCGCTGCAATTTCGTCTTGTAACGATCGTGCTGTACATAAATTATCGATTATTGATGAAGACATTATAGCTTTGCGTACCGTAACCATATCGACAATTATTATAATATGGATTTTGCCCAACATTAGGCCTGTGGAAGTCAGCGTCAAAGTGCTCTAAAATTTAGTTAGAGTATAATATAGAAAATATTTAAAGTAAAACTCTAGTACTTTAAATAAACAATAGATAAAACGAAAGACTTAGGATGTACAAGACCAACAATGACAGTTTCAAAATGGGACAAGAAATTTAAGAAATTGTGGGTGTAAAAAACTGTTAATATGATTGAGATCTTGAATATTTGCGACAAGTTAACTGTAGTATTTCTAAATACTGAACCTACCTGTAGGCCCCCATAGTTTTTTAAATAAAATAGCAGGCATTTTATTTACTGAGATCCTTCAAACTTTTCAAGTAAAATTGCTAAATAAAAAAAAACAATACGATGTATCCGAAGATCGGAAGGAGTATTCCTAATCTACAAAATAAACAGGTTTTACATCAAGATACCACACCAAAATTATCTAACAAAATATGACTTTTAATAATGCAATAAAATTTGAGATAAATTTGAGGGTAACGAAAATATTCTAGGTCTGTGGATAAAACAGTTATATTAAATTTCATTTAGTCTTGCAATAGAAGTTAGGTAGGTACAAACAAAAGTATAGGTATGCTTAATATTATATTTTATACTTTTTTTTATACCTTAATAAGACATCATATGAAAAGCCGTTGTTACACCACAACACGTTCCGGTCACAATTATAAAAAAAAACGCAGTTATTTCGCGGCGGAATTGGAATCACGCGGAAAAAGTGGACTTTCGTATAAATTACCGAGCTGGCAGCCCTACGAACGGTTACCGGTAAAAGCGGTACAATTCTCGGGCCCGGTTTATATTCGTACGTGTCCCTAATGCACTATAAGGACAATCCACATTTCCGATTTATTCCGGCCAGAGTTACCGATGCTTGTTCCACTGGCTCTTTATTAATAAGCAGTTGTTTTCGCGTCAGCTTTTGCACTTCGCTGTATCTTTAATGAGCGCTGATTTTTTTCTGTACCCCAATTTCTTCTGACGACTTCATGTCGCAACCAGTTTTTCCTAATTCCGATGATAATTACGCCGGAACAAATAAGATTAATTGGGTGCCGTTTTGGTTCACGTAATTAGTGGACACTTGACGGAGTTATCTCACAGCTTAATTCATACAGCTTATTGAACTATATAAAACCGGCAGAATGGAAGGAATAATGTAATTAAGTGTATAGTCTGTTACGTTTTATTCTTTAATCGAATTGTATTGAGAGGCTGGTACATGATTTATGGAAGTCGCGCCTTGGGTTTAAATAAAACATCGCCGTGAGCTTTCAACATCTACGAATGAGAGTCACGATTGTAATTTTAAAACATCGATACGGATGTTTTAGGGTTTTATTTGCTACATTATTTATTGTTACATGCTTGATATTTGTATTACGAATAATTTAATAGCACATCATTTCTCATCTAGGGCTCAACTCAGACAGAGCAGCAAAATGCTCGAGCAGTTTTTTAGTGCTATATGAATATCAACCTTAATCTATTTAGACAAAGCTGAAAATAGTATGCAACGTTAAAATAGGTAAGATTTTAATGTTGCATACTGTTTTCAGCTTTGTCTAAATAGAATAAGGTTTATATTCCAATAGCACTTAAAAACTGCTCGAGCATTGTGCCGCTCTATGTGAATTGACCCCAAGAAACAATAATCTCATGAAAGTGGGATCCTATAATAGTTATTATTATTCCTTACTATAGATGAAAATAGAAGAGGAAAGATAAGGTACTAGCACTACAGTGGTCTACCTAAATTAAGTACATCAAACATAATTTGTCGTGAGAAAGAAAGAGATAAGAATATGCCACTTGAGCAACAAAAAGGGGGAGAGCCGGGTCCAGTTTCAAACTGAGTTATGTCAGGGTGTATTTATTATCTTTGTTTAATTATATCTATGTATACATTGTATATAAAAATTGCAAACTATAATATTATAGTCATAAATAGTAGCATAGGAAACCATTTATTATTTTATTATATTTTTATTAATTAGTAAGACTAGCATGATAGCATCAAGTGTGTTTCAATCACGTTTATTTTCATTCGTTCAAAGAATGAACCTTACACAAGGGCCGATTGACGTCGCCCTCTTGACGTAGAGACATTTTTCAAGTGCATGCAGGTCTGGCAGTCGACAGCCGTCCTGAGAAGTAATAGATACATGTGTCTGGAGTCTGTGATCTCAATGGCGCGGTTTCATTCATGTGTTAGCTCAAACGAAGGGAGAAGACAACTGGGTAATAGATACTTCAACTGAAAAATTTCAGTTATTTTGTTTGAGAGCGTATATATTATTATGTACGTACCACTTACATTGTAAGCTTTACAAGTCTTATGAGAGCTTTTAGGACTTGTGTGTGAAAGCAACGTGTGTTAAAAATAAAAATGATAGCCATACACATACACTGACCCATTAACAATAAAAAAAAATGATTTTTCAATCTGAATTAAGGCTTACAATAATAAAATTATCAAAGTCATTATAATTTTTTTTTTTTATCAACCCAAAGGATTTCAATATCTGTTATTATGTAATTAATTTAAAATAAATGTACAATATATTATGTAGATCAAGTGTTAATTAGTGTTGGGCACAGTGAAATAGTATTTTAGTATTTCCATTAGGTAAAGCGATCGTGCAGACGACCGTTTTTGAAATTAATTGACCACTATTTTGGTCTGACTTGACATAGTTATATTTTTAAGTTGACTATTAATTGTTTATAATGATGGTAAAAACTTTTAATAGCATGAATTTTAGGGAATACCTACCTTATAATTGTTTTATTATTAACGCGATTCCATACTGAGAAGTACCGTAGAGTACCTACTTTGAAAGCACAAATCATAACTGATCGGTTAACCTGGTAGGTAGGTCTCCATAGTTATCATTTATTGAAGACCTTGCAATTTTTGAAACCATCGGAACCTCGCCTAATTTACATTGCTAAAATATTGTTTATTGACGGGATATTTACCATGTTATTTATTTGTTTCCAGTTGCCAATATTTCGGTATACACAATATTTTAGTAATGTTAGTGACCATGGAAGTTTAAAATCTTAATTCACTATTGCACTGATATTAATAAAAAAAATACTAAAATCTATTAAAATATTGATAAAATTATGTACTGACATAAAAAATACGTAACTTACATAAAAACCATCTCTTTATGACGTTGATTAAAAATACTTTACGAATTCACAATGATAAATTGTCGCTGCGTTTACTTCCCGCCAGTCTGCGCGCCTGTAAGATTGTTTACGAGCGTCATTGTTTGTTCTGCGCACCGTACCTATTGTGGTCTGGCGGATCCACGGCTATTATTTTATTGACTTCCGACCAACTGGACTGTTTATTGTGCTCGGTACGTTCAAATTGTTTATTATCTTGTTAGAATGAGCAGATAATTGTTTTTATACTTTGGTCTTGTATGGTACTTTGGGCCTTAAAACGTTAGTTTAATAATACCTATAATTCCTCATTTTTAAGTTTTTATCCTCAATGTCATCATCACCAAGATCCTGAAGGCTAATATAGGCCCCAAAGAGTGTCACTTTGAGCGGCTGCTTGAGCCGAAAGTTTTTCATTGAGTATCCAGTCAAAAAGTCTACAGCTAATCTGTCAGGCAGGATTAGGCACCGAGGACACCAAGCTACACTACAAAGAGTAAATTCTGCGCTTGATCTATTTTTTTCAAAAAACCTTATCCAGTACGTCTTCTAAGTCTTCTATGAAAGAGACTACATATCACAACATATTATTGTGTAGATACATTTTTAGCTCAGTATGATTTATCATCGGAGTGTCCAGACCGCGTTCTTCACGTTCGAGTTCTTATAATACTTATGTATTTTCAATAAAAAGTATATAAATAAAGAATAAAGACGCGGACGGTCGTCAATTGGCACCGAGTTGAGATCACAAGATCACCACGAGACAGATTCATTGCACGTTTGCATACACGAAGCAATGACGTTTTGATATGTTGGCTGTGCAAATTAAAGGGATACCCAAAACAAATAGATTTTGTTTCACAGACTCATACCTTTGATGATTATATTCAAATTATGTATTCAATGTGTAAGCATTAATCCAAATAGGTATATACAGGATGATTGGTTCGTAGACCGTATTCTTTCAGGGTGTGTTTAAACAAGTCTTGGGCTATCTTTTAAGCGTAACATTAGATCAGCGATTTTTTTTTTATTTTTGAGTTATTCAACATTTTGTGTAAATTGGGAAAATTCCCCGTTTTTGACCTTAAATCGCTGATTACTGAAAGTAAGTAGCAATTAAAAATGTAGTGTTAAGATTCTGATAAGCGTATATCCCCCGTCTTGCCCATACAAAAAGTCCAACGCTTTTCCACCTCTAAATGTTATCCAATTTTGATGATATTTTTATAATTATGTTGTCTACCCAGAAAAAAACTATGCTCGTACGTCCACCTAACGTTAAGAACTTTTCAAAATTATGAGGAAGAAAAGTAGCAGTCACTAGAACACGAAACATATTAAAAAAAACAAGACCTTCAAGCATACATTATAATCTATCCAAACGATTGATACACAAATCAAAAGTTTTGGTTAAGTTTTAGAGGGTGAAAACCGTTGGCACCCCGAAACACTAAAATGTAGGGAAATTCACTCATAGGCTCTAGTGTCTTTATCATACGTGTGGAGAGCAGAGCGACTGCAATAACATTTTCGAAAATCAGGACGGTACTCTTGAGCAAAAAGCACTTTTGAAAGCCCAGTGTGACGTGACGTGTCAAAATAATCCTAACAAAAAAAAATTAGTTTCAATAGAAAATAAAACGAAACACACAGGGATGATTGAATAAAACTTAACTAAGTACACTGGTTTTTCTAAAATAAAATCATGTTAATGACCCACAAAATAGTCATTTAGTCATTTATATTTTTTGTCATATTAGGGCGGTAAGTTGGTTTTTACAAACGAGTAGACAAATAAGCCCGAGACGAAGTCGAGAGCGAAGTCGAGGGCCATAGTCACGAGTTTGTAGAAACCAATTTCCGCACGTGTATCATACAACGTTTTTCAACACATTTGCGAGTAAACAGTACAATAGGTAATGAAACAAACTTTTAGTGGGAAAGTCGCAACAAACAATCTTTGATGTTTCTAATCTAATAAGAAAATGGGCTAAAATCGGGCGCATTTACAATTCAAATGGCACCACGTGCGTGTGATGAAACTTAGAACTACATCTTTAGTTTCATTTTCTCTTTAGTATTAAAGTGAGACAAATGTATTGAGCAAAAACGCTTCCAAGGAGTTTCGATCATTCAGCTTATTTATTCTCGTTATGTGAAACTCTTTGGTGGAATTCTTGTATATTTTTAATGGAAATGAAATAAAAACCGTAAAGGTTATGCACAGCGCTATACAACGGAGGATGCGGTAAAATAGGTACTTGTCAGAGCACCTATTATACCGCACGCTCCGTTGTATAGTGCGTAATGTTTAACTTTCGAACGGGCAAATTGCCTTTATTACTCAAGCTAACTACTACAATAATTAAAACTAAACTAATTAAACTAACTAAACTTTTGCCCGTTAAAAAAAAAAAAATTTCAAACAATGTATATACAGGTTTTATAAATGCATTTTTTGAGCAGCTGTGTTGAAAAATACTTTATCAACGTAATTCTCAAAGTTTTCAGCGATAACAACACATTTTTGTACAAATTGGATATAGCCAGACTGGTGTTCTAAAGGAATGACCACTGAATATTTTTATTTGATATGCATATTTCACGTAACCCACCAAAACCCGCAAAATTGTCATGTAATTGATAAATAATTATTATCTGCGATCATGAACTTTACACAAAGGCCTCTAGAGACCCCATCGAAGAAAATCTACTACTGGGTGGCGCAAAAGTAAAGACCCTATTTGGTTCAGCTATAACATTTTTTCTAAATTAGAAAACTAGATTTAGGTTTTTTTAAATGTATATTTGTGCCATTAAATTTCGTACCATTAGGATTTAAAGATGATGTCTTTTAAATGGTGACCTCCAGAGTTGATACACATTTGAGCCCTATTTATGACATTTTGCATAACTTGCCGTAACACTTCCTGCGATATGTTCGTTATTTCTTGACGAATGTTTTCTTTTAGAGCTGCGAGAGTCTGTGGCTTGTTCACATACACCCGAGATTTCAAAAAACCCCAAAGAAAGAAGTCTGGACTGGTCAGATCGGGTGATCTTGCAGGCCAAGGCAAATCGCCAAAACGAGAGATAACTCGGCTTGGAAAAGCGTCCCTCACTAAGTCCATAGTGTCGCGCGCTGTGTGTGCCGTAGCGCCGTCTTGTTGAAACCAGATGTGCTCCAGCCCCAATTCGTCCAAACTGGGTATCAAAAACTCACGTAACATGGTTCTGTAGCGTTCTCCAGTGACAGTTATCGCATTGCCTCCAGCGTCTTCGAAAAAATAGGGTCCGATCACTCTGTCAACACAGATGCCACACCATACAGTAACTTTTAGTGGGTGTAGAGGTGTTTCTTGAATAATGCGCGGATTATCAGTGCCCCAGAACCGAGTATTCTGCTTATTGACATGCCCTGAGAAGTGTTACGGCAAGTTATGCAAAATGTCATAAATAGGGCTCAAATGTGTATCAACCCTGGAGGTCACCATTTAAAAGACATCATCTTTAAATCCTAATGGTACGAAATTTAATGGCACAAATATACATTTAAAAAAACCTAAATCTAGTTTTCTAATTTAGAAAAAATGTTATAGCTGAACCAAATAGGGTCTTTACTTTTGCGCCACCCAGTATGACGCGGCCTTAAAGGACTCCAACTCGAGCATTCATTCAAAAAACGTAAAGAAAAAATTTGAATCACGAACAGGATCTGAAAAGAACCGGAAAAATTAATCTGTTCATTACGCAAGCAATACTACAATAAATCATTTTTAATTAAATTTTCGTTTATCTTGACCTGCGTTGGATGTGTTCATTTTTGTGGTAATTGATTTATCCATGGCAACCCTAAAGCTATAAGTTCTGTTTAGATTAATAGTACTGCAATACCAGTGCGTGTGCGAAAATTCCCCACATTGAGCATTCGCCGTATGCGCGCGATGTCAACTCAACGTGTTCTAGTGAATAACAATCGAGGTGAGTTGGCAGTGCGCCGCGGTGATGAGACGTGGCTCTACTACTGGAACTCAACTCGCAATGGTTACTAGTTTTTGGCTTTCGAGTCGCTTATGGTTCGTATTACAAAGTAATAAAATTGGATTTATGTAATTTTTCCAACTATTGTATTTTATCACTTCCATACTCACTGAGAGCTTGGTGGCTAGAAAAAAGCGATATAGAAAGGGTTAGGGTCATATCGTCCGGGTTGTAAAAGCTCTCTGTATCCAAAATGTCTTAGTTGCAGAATCACTATGTAGCCAAAATGTCTTAATTGTAAAATGTCGAATGCTTCTTTTTAAATGTCTGGTTAGAAAAAATGACGTTATTTCAATAATGATTTCATTGCATGTCTGGATAGACAAACTGTTATGTTTGCATAAAACCTGGATTGCAGAATAACTATGTATGCAAAACGATATTGTTTTGGTTGTAAAAGTGCTAAGAATAGCCTATTTGCAATAAAGAATTTGAGTTTGAGTTTACCTCACTTTGACAGATGTCATTTTGACAGATGTTATTTTCGACAGCAGAATGTAAGGTTAAGTTTGGTTTTCATATTCATATACACTAACATAATTAATACAATGGAACGTAGCTAGTGTTTTATAAAAATTAAAATTATTTGTTGTTAAAAACGAAAAATTATTAATTATGTATCGACTTCAAAAGTAAACCAATAGTAGTGGTCTCAAATCACAGTAATCTTGGGAACGAGAGTACCGGGCAATGATGTTGGCAGTGCCATGTCCGGTGGCAGCTTGGGAAAGCGCTGATGTCATTCTTGCTTGTTTTTAAATTATTCAGAATATGGAAAAGTACGAGGCATTTCCGCTATTGACTTAACATTATTTATATCCACAAAATTTATTTAGGTGTAGTTAATGATGCGTTTGAGGTTATTAATTCTTTTTTTTTGTATCTTTCAGATGTTCCAGAACAAAAACTGATTGGTGTGAAGAATAGCGTAGAACACTGCATAGATTTGTAATTCACACAGAAAAAACATAAATGCTGTAATACTTTATGGAAAAAACAGAAATGAAAACTCATCAAAATTTGACTCAAGTACAATAATTTCCGTGTATTTATACTTATTGTTAAAAAAATAGTCTGGAACTCGAAATTTAAATTTAAAACCAATTTTGTCGTTGAAAGTTACGCCAGACACATTACTTGTTGTGAATAAAGTCACTATTGTTTTGTTTTTCTAGACATTCTAGGTTTGTTTACCGAATTGTACAAGGCCTGAACACAAATCAGACTGACCTAGAAAACACGATTATTAGCAATTCTCACAGTTCGTTAGTAAAAGCCCAATTACATAATGAAAGAAATTAGTGGCAAGTAAGCAACTTTAACAATAATTGTTGATCTAGCCTCTAAGTTCTAACTTTATGTCACCGAAAGCCACCCAAAGTCTTTTGAGATTGCTTGGTCTGGTTTAGTATAGGCATATTGATATAACTACTACCACTACTACTTTAATATACTTTAGGGCGGTAGTTTTGTTTAAATCAGCCACTCCTAAACCATTGTTACAATTTAGTTTAAATTAAGTAATTTAATTTCAAATTATTACGTCGTTGACACTTTTTAAAATTTCTTAACGTGTCCATTTCAGCACATTCCAGGATGTGTGTTTGAGATTAAATTTCTATATATATATAAAGATAGCGGGGTATCAAAAAGAATCGAAGCTCATTCTTTATTTGATCTCTCGTCTCTGCTTCTGGAATTACTTTACAATATAAAAAAACAAAGCAAAACAAATTTATGTGAGGAGTAATGTATGTTTTCCACTCAGTATGACTGCGACATGTGTAATTGAGAAGGTGGTACTGTATATTGATGGAATTGATTCACTCTTAGGCCCGTGATAAGACTTCTAATGTAGGCTGTTTAATATATTTATCTACTAAGATGTAATTTATAATTTTGAACTAAATCAAATCCATAACACCCTAACAAACAATAGTTGCTAAGCATTTTTTTTTATGTGATTGAATGACGTGCCGAGCTAGTCCTTGATTGTTTGTCAATGAAATTAAATAATTTATTTGTAAGAACTTTGGGTTACAATATGCAAAGATAGAACAGCATATAATTTTTCCAACAAAACTCTGCCTGCAATAAAACAGGTAACGCATATAATACACATCGACATTAGGTCAAACTCCGGTCAAATGCCTCACAAAATAAAAAAAGCTTTTGAGCAAGGTTGCTGGTCTATGTTAACCACAGCACGTTTGATCAGATAAGTCGCCAATCAATAGCATGCATAAATGAATAAAAAATCCAATAATCAAGTACCTACTAAAGTCAACTTAAGCACGGATATTTCCCATCATTTATCTTCCATTATCACTCCCAGGCCTAACACGGGTACAAATTACTTAATTTACATTCGTCAGTGCAATTTTTCATGCTCTCCAGTAATAAGGCTTAACTACCGCAAGCTCCGCGTATTTTTTATTCAAGACAGGTAATTTTAATGCATATTTAATGGGCAGTTCTTGGCTTGAAATTCACTAAGATAAGGTACGACTATAATGCATGCAGTTTGCTCTCTCGCGTTATTTATTGTGTGATTTTTGGCAACAGTACCTACACTATGCGTGGGGCCATAGAAGCAGAGACTTACAGAAATGTAGAAAAAATACATTAAATATCTGGCTCTGCTTGACGACAATCTTTGACGCTTGCACTGTATCCACAGCACAACCTTAAAACTCGCATTTTGCTTAAAATTCATATCAGGACATGCGTAATCGCTTCCGCTTTAAATCCGCTTGTCGCTTACCACGGCGTTAGTGGCTCCATCCAATACTTGGCTTGGCTAGATGTGCAATCTTCATAATGCATGTTTTGTGCAGAGCATCGCTCGCAGGCTTTTGACGTATTCTACGTGACGTAAGTATGATCAAGTGGTTACGTCAAGGCAAATATAGAATTTACTTACTCGGTATCTTTTGTTTGATGTACAATGTGGTAATATTCTTGCCAAGTGCTCAAATATGTGAAATATTATCTTTCTCAATATGCAAACCGTTCTTCACTTATTTATTGAGAATTCGAGATGAATGACCCATATCACAAATTCGTTTAAACACCGGAAACGGTAGAGTATTGAACTATTAATTTATGTATAACATCTATATTTACAATATTCTAATAAATAAACATTCATTCATTCATTCATTGGTTACTATTTTTGTATGGAACCTCAAAATTGAAATACATACCTACATATTTTTTTACAAAAAAAGGAGAGGTGCGTAACGCAGCCGTTATGACGAGTTTCATGACATTATCTGCTACGCAACGTGCTACGAAACCCGTAGCGACGTCTTTATTTCGAAAGAACCATCATCAATCTCTACATTTATGTCACTAACGGTGTCATCCGGACATGTCCCGAGCGGTATCGAGAACTTTATTTGACAGCTTACGTCAAAGATCTCAAATTTAATACCTGTGTAGGAACTAACATGCCCTTTGACATGAATTTATCTACGCAGAAAGTTGAATTTATAAAAATACAAGGTTTACGTTAAAACCACGTCACATTAACCTCGATAACTGCTGCACTGACAAATTTATAACGTAAAATACTCACATAGACTCTGAAATTATGGGCGAAGCGAAGAAATGTATGTAAGTACCTGGAACAAAATTTAAGACTTTTAGTTTGTATAATTTCTTGGTAGAGACGGTATAAAACAAAGGATATTGGGTCAGCAAAGTATCGAGACAATCTTTGATATTGCAGATATTATTATGTTTTGAGAATTTGGCCACTATGACTGTAATAGTTTGTATTAGCAGATATGCGATGATGATGATCGTTCACCATTATAGGGTCTTGTCTTCTGCATATATTTCACAGTCACCACTATTATCAGCCTGAAGAGGTCCACTGCTGTACATAGACCTCTCCCATAGAGCACTACTTTAAGCGGCTGCTTGCCTTTTTACATCTATCGGCTCTCTGTAGTTTGAACCAGGTCTTCGATCTACCTAGTAGGAGGCTGGCCTACACTGCGTCTTCCAGTTCATCGTCGCGACTCTAGAACCTTTCTTCCCCATCGGTTGTTTGTTCCGCAAGTGATGCGAGAGCCCACTGCAAAAATACCTACGTCATCGGGTACCCCAATAGGCTATCTTTAGATCGTTAACCGACACTTAAACATGTAAAAAAACAGGTCTGCCCGTTCCGATCCTGCCAGGTCATGGAAATAATCCACCTCCACCAACTTCAAATGCCTTGCATACTAATTTTCGCCAAGTTTAGACCTGGCAGGCCTTTTAATCTATTAGCATCTTGGCTATTATTGGGCGTAGGTTTCATTTGGGTATTCACTGAGGTAGGTAAAGAGTGTGAAGGGCACACTCTTAGGGGTCTGCCAGGTACTTCTGGCAGGGTGCGCAATTCCAGACCAGTTTTTTTTAACATAACTAATCAAAGGTTAATTGTTGCCAGAACTTTCATTCGGGTACATTTTGACAAAAAAAATACGTCAAAAAATTTCAATTATTTCCATGACCCGGCAGGATCGAACTGGCAGACCTGATTTTTTTTACATCTTTAGATGTTAGTTAACGATCTAAAGATAGCCTATTGAGGTACCCGATGACGTCGGTATTTGTGCAGTGGGCTCTCGCACCAAAGCGATGTAGCCAACTTACTAACTAATAATGTATCTATCTACTATTTGTAACAGTCAGATAAATATATTTATTTATATTTTTATTAATATTTATAAAAATGTGAACTTTGCAAATACTTTTAAAACATGACAATAACACATTCAGTCCCGTCATTAATTAAGCAGGTTATAATTTAATTATTACGATGATGCTGATGATGATTAAATTACTAGAAACATCGTAAATCAAGTTACCATAACATACAGTTGGTCAATACTTATCAATATCGTTGCAATAGCCTATTGACTGAAGTGAGTCTAGTGGATGTGATAGTGCATCAGAGACAAGAGTGTAATTTGGCGGTGCACGTCTGGTGCCATCATGAATTATTCCGTCCAAGCATGTCCGGTCGGGTAAAGACAGCTAATTGAGAGAGCGCCGTGTTCGTCGAATCGTGTGAACTTTTTTTGAATTTGAATGTCCAAGTTACGAAATTGACACTTGGTTTATGACGTCCGCTCTATGTGAGACTCTTTTAAAGCTTGGAAAAGCTTTATGAATGTCTTCCTTTCTGTGTTGGTAATAAAGTTCAGATTCTAATACGTTCTATGAAAGCTATGGGACCCGTTAAAAGCTAGTTTTTTACACGGAAATAAAGGTAACTACTATGTAAATATAAAAAATTGAGCTTACATCAGAATTTGTTGATGATAGTGATATAACTGTTATTTTAAATTTAGAATTTCAAAGTTTGAAATAGGTATCTATGAAAGACAAAGTAGATTTTTTTTTCTAAAACTTTAATAAAGCTAGTTTTAGAGAATAAGTGTCATTAGCATATTGGCAAAGTTTATTATAATTGTTGGTCACAGTCACAGTGATATTCGAGGCGTACCTGTAACTTTTTTATACCAGAACAAAAATCCGAAAATTTCGCATCATAAATAACGTACAATATTGAGAGGACACATTTACAGTATGATTTATTTCTTCCACGTGATTAATGTTATGTTAAGCCGAAAATACCGATCGGGCTAAGCAGTGAGCACGCCTACACAAGAGGTAATATATAAATCATATTGCGACATCTCAAAAATGCCAACTTCAAAAACATGCCCTGCGGCCAGTACCGCACGCACCGATGGTAAGACAAGAAAAACAAACGTAAAAAATAAATTACTTTTGTATACCTCCTTTCTTTCCCGTTGTTGGACGCCGAACAAGTCATAAATCACAGAAAGATAAGCATAAAAAGATTGTATGTGGGTACCTACACAGTAGAACTGAATTTTTCGTATTCTTGTTATCTTGCGTCAAGCGGTGCCTACTAAAACGCAACGCCTACTCATTTCCTCGAAGTGTACTGGTATATGTCGGGAATTCGGACTTTGTATACTTGCACCGGTACAAAATCATCGTTTTACCGTGAGAGGCGTCGCAGTCATATTCAGTTGCTGACAGTATTATGCTACTACCTACTTACTTTGATAATAAAATAGTAATCTTTATAATTCGTGCCCTGCAAGGATCCAAAGTAACTTTCCCGGACAATGGACAAAAAAAATAATATACCTACGCATTATGTGATTAACTTTGGAGAAGTTTTTTTATAACTAAATAGGCCCGCATTTGACCGCAATCTCACCTGATGGAAAGTGATGACGCGGTCTACGATATAAACATAATGAAGTCATTTTGGAAAAGAAACGCAATAGAGAAAACCATGCCTGCCAACCATATTACATATTACAACGTAATTTCAGCATTAATGAAAGTATAGTGCTAAAGATTTTCACAGCTACCGAAGAATGCGACCATAGCTCAGTTGGAAAAGCATAGGTACAATCCTGAGTTGAGAGACACGGATTCAAATCAAACCCCTTTGTTTGCCAAAACTTTTAAGAACTATAATATCTATGAGAGAGTAAGAGCTCAGGTATGTACAATTGTACACATATACGTACAAAGTTTGAAGGTCAAACTTCAGTTCCAAGTAGTGACACAAACTATCACAGTTTGTCCCAAAAATGTTTTCCTTATTAGGAAGTATAAAGTAGCCACTGTTTTATCAAGCTTACCATCTGTAGTTTCCAGAATTGTAAAGCTTTATACTTTATGTTATAGAGCCGCGTATTTAATTCAATGCTTGACCATTATCATTATCAAACAAATTGTTTTGAGAAACTCTGTGATATTTTGTATTTTCAACTGACTTCAAAGAGTTCAATTTGGTTATATTTAATTTGCTTTTTTTATGTTTGTGACCTCATAAGTAGCTCCATCAATTGTAATAGATTTGAAAAAAAAATTGATCATATAAATGTATAAGGTGAGTACTTTCAGATTGGTCCCATAGAACCGGTTCAGTAATTTGGTTTTTTAAAATAAAAATGACTAGAAAGAGTATGTATTATTTATATCATCCAAGTATGCTCTCAGACCTGTATAACAGAATGATGCTTAGTCGTCGATTGGTGCTCAAGTCGAGATGTCATTTACAAATTGATCATTTTGTGTACTTAAACAGATTTACGACTGGACGTAGTTCTGTAATATGAGCCTCAGTATGAAATTGAGGCAATCGAAGTCGGTTTAACTCCCTTTAAAAAAATAATGTTATTTGTGTTGTTTTTGCAAATTAGTCTTCATGACAAATCTAAAGGTCAATTTCAGACCGTCCTATAGAAACCCATCACAAAAATTAATTCTACATGATCCCACAAATAACTTCAGTGAAAAAAAAAAACACCATTCACCTGACCTCTAACAAATTGCCTCACGCCACGATCACCCGTTTTGTCATTACTCGGCCGCCTACTGCGCAATTAGATTTGTTAGCTTGTACCTACCGGGGTTCCATCACGCCCCCAACTCAACAACAGATGCTTGGACTAATAACCTCTCGAAGTTTCCCCTACCTCCCCTGCCCTTCCCCGCCCTCCCCAAAACCTCCCTATACCCAACTAAGATAGATTGCGCCACCATTCTTGCAATTTTCCTGTCGTATCTTGCCTCGTAAATTCTTAGTGATATATTGCTTTGGATCTCTCGCGATGCGACCAGGAGCATACTCGAAATATGATAAGAGTTATTTATTATTGTTCTTATTGGTTTTCTGAGGGGGTGCTTATATTGTTTAGCTATGTTCTTGGTAAGCAGTGGTTATCTGGTTTTCAGTGAAAATGATAAGAAAACCATTTATTGTTATTTTTTTATAATGGGCAATGGGCGTTTATTCTTTGAACTAACTACCACACTACTAAAATTAGTAAACTAGCTACACCATCTACTACAAAGAACATTTAGACTGTATACTAGCCGCGATGGTCTATATCCAGTTCAAATGCTCCAGCCCACTACCGGTAGGTAGCGTAGCCAACATGCTGGCAGCATTGCCTCGTTAAACTGCAATGCTGATTCGTTGAGCCAAATAAGTTCCAGCATTTTGGTCACGCGTCGCATCAACCAGGCCCTCTGATAAACTTTGGAAAGCGCGATGAGCTCCCGGTCCCCACGGACCCAAGGTCTCAACACTAAATGACACAAATATGTAACCGCTACCGAGATTACTATATTTGCGCCGTTTTGTTAATTGTACATACTGAAACTATTTTTTAATATGTCAGCTGCTGTTAGCAACAGGACCTGACTGATAGGTAGACCTGTCCGTTGGCTTCCGTTGAAAGGCAGGCAATATTTCGGGAAGTGGTCGGTGGGACGATCCCTTGCCCGTAATCCTTAAGATTACATTCTTCAGCTTTACAATATTCATATCTTTCCTGCTTGCGTAGGGAAGTAGTAGTGGACAGTCGTATTCTACGTGAAAACTATACTTAGGAAAATGGACATCGGGTATGATATGTTGGTAGCTACACCTCCAAATCTTTACCTGATAATTATTTATGGTAATTTAGAGATACATCTGATATAAAAATACAATGATTTTAAATATGTACTTATAATAACTACCTATTCAAGATCGTGCAAGACTGGATGTAGTCATGTAATTAAGAGGGAGTATTAATTATTGAAGCACGTTTGTTTAATGTAAATAATAAGTTAAAAAGCTAGTCGTTCACCTGACGTTAAGCGTCATGGTTGTATCGGTCTGTTGACTGCAGTATCACTCGGAACTCTAAATTAAAAAAGTTTCGCGTGACACTGCACTGTACACGTCATCCTAAGACATCACACAGTCTAGTAATAAGATAACTAGACTGTGAGATCAGGTCATAAAGTCTCATTTGCCCAGTAATTTTACTAGCTATAATGCCCTTCAAACCGGAACACAGTAGTACCTGCACACTACTGCTTGGCTGCAGAATAACTGGCAAAGCGGTGGTACCTACCTAGATGAACTTTGCAGAAAAGTCCTACCACCGTAGACACAAAATCAAAATCAAAGTTTATTGTTGTTTATTGCAAATAGGCTATTCAAAGCACTTTTACAAGTCAAATGAGATTAGGTACTTAAAATAGTTAAATTAAATATTGTGAATAGACTCAAGCATCGCACTCTTCTAGTCGCTCAAGACGCATATTGCGAATTGTGTGCGTTGCACCTAATCTATGTAGACCTTCTTGAATAAAAACCAATGCTGTGTTTTTCTTCTTTTATTTGCATTTATGGGTGTAGCTATCGATGAGATAACAGAATAGAACTAGCAACATGTTTACGACATCGATTTCATATTCACCCCTTTTATACAAACCAATAAAAACCATAGCAGTTTCATTCTTTAACTCCTAATAAAGCCAAACCTATTTCTCAATTACTATTTGTCGAAGGTACAAACAACTGGGAGGAAACTACCCTCGTAGACGCCGGAAGACAGTCGAGTGTCGCTACCGGAAGTGTTATTGCCGGAACGACTACTTCCGGTAGTGACTTCAAAGTCGTGATGGCGAGTGTCTTCGTGATTTTTGAGATTATATACCTGTTACTTAGTTGCTATGTTTTTAGGATAGAGACTAGAGTGCAAAGTTTAGTAAGCTTCAGTAATTGTGTTTTATTGTTTGTTTTGATATGAAAAAGTGTCAATTCCTAATGTCTACCCTAGTATTCATATTATACCGATTAAGGCATTTTTGACGAGTAAATACCTACTCGTAACTAAAATTCAAAAGACTTCATTTTTTAGTGAAATATAATTCCTATGATACAATAACCGGGCAAGTGTGAGCCGGACTCGCGCACTAAGAGTTCCGTACCATTGTCTATAAAAACGAGCAAAAAAAAATCACGTTTTTTTGTATGGAAGCCCCCTTAAATATTAATTTTATTCTATTTTTTTAGTATTTGTTGTTATAGCCGCAATAGAAATACATCATCTGTGAAAATTTCAACTGTCTAACCATCACGGTTCATGAGATACAGCCTGGTGACAGACGGACAGAAAGACAAACAGACAGATGGACGGACAGCGGAGCCTTAGTAATAGGGTCCGTTTTACACTTTCTGTACGGAACCCTAAAAACTGATATAGGTACTAAGTAAGTACTTAAATTCTTTTGTGTACTACTCACGAAATAATTTATTCTATTCCATCTTCAAAAGTTTCGACAATAGGGTTGAACGCACTTAACGCGTAACCTTAAGGATGCAAGAACTCGAACGATTTTTAATATACCCGGCACCCCATAATGGGCGTTTTCGCACCCCACCGTCTGCGGTGACATTTGAAACCCACTGCTGTATGAAAAAACAAAGCTCGAAACATTATGCAAATGGCATTATGTCCGTATTTTTGTACGTTTCGCCAAGTTTATGAGCCGAATAGAAAGGGTTGTAGGGTTAAGACAATTTCTCTATTGAATAAAAGCGGTTTTGATATCACATTGTTATGTATTTTATGTGACGCCTTAAATTAGGGTTCGAGACTTCAGGCCACATAAATCATTTTTGAATGAAACAGTTCACTCTATTTCTATTGTTGACAGATGCAATTGCTTGAGGCAAGTTTTGTTTTTATTATTTATCTAATCGCTTAAAATATTATAATTATTATAATACATATCAACGCCATCGTGAATACTCCTTTAGAGATCTATCTTCTTGGCTCTCGTTATCCCCTAATATATAGTTAGATCCTATCCAACAGCAAAAACTTATGGCTGTTCAGCAGTGGACGCCTTCGGGCTGTTGATGATGATGATGATGATGATGATCCTATTTGACTGTTTAAGAAAATATAGTGAGTTTTATTGAAAAAATGTGGCGGCTTATTAAATATTATTTTATTTTACCTGTTATGTTAACGCTGAAATTCCGTGATCTTCAAGGGGTTATTTTTAGGTGTCAAAGTACGTTATTTTCCGATTCAAGTTTTATAATACTGCGCGCGATCTATTTATATGCATTTCCCATTTTACCTAGGTTTTTTTATCACGCTCTATTCGTTAAAACATACCTACAAAAGCTACATTTTTGTGTTTTGAGGCAAGACCTCGCTTTAATCATCCAATGTAGATAGATCAAGATGGCACAATTCTTTGCACTCCGACGGGTTATCGCAAATACCTAAATTCCATCAAGCTTCGCCAAGTAGTCTAGATATGTGGGTTCCTCAATTTGCCCCCATTGACGTAAGGAGCGATTGCATCAGTCTGCATGTCAATCAATTTACCTACATACAGGTCATTCAACTTAAAGATGGATATGAACTAGTTACCATAATCATTCTTTATATCTTGGTTCCTTCAGAGAATAAAAATTAAAGTTTTTGACATCAGTTTTAGCAAAGGCTACGAGCCATTTTGGGTTTTTTTCTGCACCTGCATTGTAAGTAAATATTATTATTAGCAAAGAAAAAACAAGAATAAAAATAAAAAAATATATGAAAAATTGTGTTACATTTTCGGCTTAAAACTACAGCTATAAACATCATTTATGTCAAGCGAAAATATCTTGCAAGGCGGCTGGATGCCGCATTTACTTTAGCACAAGTTGGACCCGCAGATGTCAATCTCAGATATTAAGTTCCGCTCCGTTCGACATCTACCCACTGCTTGTCAGTTCGTTACGACAACCATGTCATATTGTTAAACGAACTCGCTTTTAACATGTTTCATTCACCAACAAAAACAATAAAGAGATAAAACGTTAACAAAAAGGCTCTATGCTTATTTTCTGAACCATACCGAACCATACTTGGTGGACCGACCTGGCGAAATGACCTGGTAAAACCCGTGGGGAGCCGATGGATGCAGGAGGCAAGCAATCACTCAAGTGGCGCTCTGTGGGGAGGCCTATGTTTAGCAGTAGAAAACTTCAGGCTGTTCATGATGATGATGATGAGAACCATAAATTATATATTTATTTATTTATGGTTAAAATAACGAATTCTTCAAAATACATAAGTCAAAATTATTCGTAAGAAAAACACAAAACAGGTCACAATTTGTAACTTGGTAGTTATCCAAACACTCAATGCGAATCGCGCACAGCGCATTACATTACAAACTGGTGTACAAGGCAATATTTTTGCATCTGTCATCGCGTGCGCGTCCCACTGTAGTCTAAAATCAAAATGATCATGCAATTTTAGTTAAACCCAAACGCATTTAGTTGACAGAATGAGATATTCGCGAACCATAAATATATTCCGCGCGCTTACCTAATGACAAAATGATATTTCAGCGCGATTTTAAACCTGAATGCGTATTTTCGAAAGTAAACAGACACATTTGTTTCAAGTCGACGGGGAGGAAACGGTCTGACGCTCGGGTATCTCGGGATTGTCAGAATTTTAAGTGGTTCTAAAAGGATCGCACGGAGCTGCTGCATTATTTCAGTTTGTTTTGGTTTTCACTTCCATTCGAGAAAGGCAGAGAATTCTTTGAGTTACATTTTCATTTAGATACAAGGCAAATGGCTGACGGGGAAGGAGAAATGCGGAATAACTGGTGCGCCGGCAAATGAGATTTGAGAAATGGTTTTCAGCCGCGTGATAATACACTAATCGCCGAGAAATTTGCTTAAACCTTTCACAACGTGGGCTCATTTTTTTATTTCGTATTAGAACCTAAAATATATTCCAAAAATGGGACGATCAGTAAATCATAGTGTTTTTTTTAAGTTTCTACTCGTCATAAAACTTAGCTGTAAACCATAAAAATAGAGGCATTCTATTTTCAAAATTGAGCAATTCCACATACACCATTCTAATCAAGTAGGCATTGTACTCGATACGTCATTTGCATAACCCAAGCACATGTTCTCATAGACAAAAGGGTAGGTTCACCCCGTATTTAATTTTCATAAAACGAGTACCGTTCTAAAATATCCGCCGACGAATAATAACCATCCCTTCTGTTTCAGAATTTGGTATGGATGAAACCGCAAAATTTATTATTTAAGGGTTATTATGTAGTTCTTATCTTCCTTCCCTTATAGGTATGTGGTTAGTTTTGATGTCAGAATTTTAAGGCCCAAAAGCTTCTGACTTGGCATAAATAATGTTGTCTTACCAATGGCTTAACGTTGCAAGGACGGTGGTAACGTAATACCATAGTAATGTACGTTACTTAACTTTAAGAGAAACCCAATAAGCATTAGTATTAGCAGTGACTTCTCCTAGAAAAGTGCGTATTTGGATACAGTCCTCATAAACTATTATTTTGTAATTATTGACAATACAAGCATTATCATTTAGATACGTGTATACATATATATATATATACATGTATACATATATACATCATCAAAATCTTTTAGATACGTGTCCTAGCGTCGCTGATCGTGCTCGGCTTCTCGCAGTCTCTGTGTGGGAGTCAGGACTTTGGTTACAGGCCATGCCTTCTTTCAATACTGGTAACCTTTTAGATCCGACTACTTTTCGTTTAGCTATCAGCTTACGTTTGGGCGCAAGATGCTGTGTGGCCCATCGCTGCCAGTGCGGTACCGCAGTTGACCAGCTCGGTCATCGCGGTCTCTCGTGTTCAAAAAGCGCTGGTCGAATTTCGCGCCACGCTAGTCTTAATGACATCATTCGCCGGGCTTTTACCACCGCCAATGTTGCAGCCATTCTCGAACCGAATGGTCTCAGGCGTGACGATGGTAAAAGACCCGACGGAATGACTCTGGTTCCCTGGAAGATGGGGCGGCCTTTAGTGTGGGACGCTACTTGCATCGATACTATGGCGCCGTCACACCTTCCCGAGACACACGTTAGGGCCGGCGCCGCGGCTAATTCTGCTGAGCAGCTAAAACGGCGCAAATATAGTAATCTCGGTAGCGGTTACATATTTGAGCCGTTTGGTGTTGAGACCCTGGGTCCGTGGGGACCGGGAGCTCATCGCGTTTTCCAAAGTCTATCAGAGCGCCTGGTCGATGCGACGCGTGACCAAAATGCTGGCACTTATTTGGCCCAACGCATCAGCATTGCAATTCAACGTGGCAATGCGGCCAGCATGTTGGGTACGCTATCTACCGGTAGTGGGCTGGAGCACTTGGACTGTCTAAAGGCCATCGCGGCTATTATACAGTCCATAAGTGTTCTTTGTAGTAGGTAGTGTAGATAGTTTAGTTTAGTTTTTATTATTGTAGTAGTTAGCTTGTGCTTTTGTGCAAAAAAAGCATTATCATTACCATCAGCCTAAAGACGTCCATCTTCCCTCATAGATAGTTCTGCTCTACTTAGAGCAGCTGCTTGCCTCTTGCATCCAATGACTCCCCGTGGTTTTGACCAGCCCACCTAGCATGCGCACCGCGAGAAAACTTGTCGTCGCTGTTAGAGTGAGACACACTTAGGCACTACTATAGTCATGTCACGATCTTTCACGAGAAAAAGTGTCGAGAAAATTTTGTCGCGGTGTATTAGGGGGTCTGCTGCCCACATAGCATGCGTACCGCGAGAAAACTTGTCGTCGCTGTTATAGTGAGACATACTTAGGCGCTACCCTATGGTAGAAAATTTTGTCGCGGTGCGCATGCTGGGGGGTCGCGTCGTCGCGTTGTCGTCAGTCCACCTAAGTAAGAGGCTTGTCTATGCTGCGTCTTCTGGTCCGTGATTGCCACTCGAGAACTAACAACTACAACGATCATCATCATCATCAGCCTGAAATATGTCCACTGCTGAACATAGGCCTCCCCATAAAACGCCACTTAGGACGCTTATCATAGGGAGGCTTGGAGATCGCAGAAGATACTAGTGTACCGAGGAGAATCCTGCTGCCTGTTCCCTGATTATTCCCGTAGCCAACTCTTACGGCACTCACGGGAAGAGATGGGGTGGTCTTATTTGCAAACCGGGACTACACGTCGTACAACGATGGCTTACAGTAATTGGGTTTTGCAACAGACTACATTTTTTAATGCTAGAAATAAGTTCCTGGAATGTATGATAGTGAAACATTGACAGTAATCCATTTTATTTTGTTCAAGATACCTACCATATACGGTTATGTTATCAATTTTCCAACGGAAATCCAATAACGCCGGACATCGTCGGGTGGAGCGTGTAAGCAGCAATAATTTTATATCAATGTCTTTACAGCAATATTAACTTGATTCGCACAACTTATTACAAACTATGATATTGGCCTCAGGTAAACACGTGTTTGTATAAAACAAGAGGCTATAGGTACGCTATACATTATTATATAAAATGTTTATCGCACTTATCCAAAGCTAGATTATCGCTGTCTGGCATCCGCGCGGCGGCTACGTGATTTATGCAATACTAATATTATGATACATTTACATTTTGGTCACAATGGGTATGACAATGGTGTGGATTCAAGTATGCTGAGAAAATATTTCTTTAACTACGACTAAGGGTGGGTTTTTTGATTTTGGGTTTTTTTTTGGGTTTTTTGGGTTTTTTGAAGGTAACCAATGGTTACATTAACTAACAGACCAAAAAACCCACCCTAAGTATGTTTTTATATAGAATGGCCTAATGAATCTTAAATGATTGAATCACTGCTTTATTTGACAGATAATTATGATCAGCCTCAATAAATAAATGAAATGTTACATGTGACTTTTTTGTTTTGGCAGTCGTTGTATTACGCTGGGATGTATTGTATGTAGCATCTCTACTGACAACCGATGGGGAAGAAAGGTTCTCGAGTGGTGACCACGAACCAGAAGACGCAGCGTAGGCCGGCCCCTCACTCGGTGCACCGACGATCTGGTGAAAGCCGCGGGGAGCCGATGGATGCAGGAGGCGAGCAGCCGCTCAAGGTGGCGCGCTCTGGGGGAGGCCTATGTTCATCAGTGGACGTTGTCAGGCTGTTGATGATGATGATGAGCGTCTCTAGGTTAACAATACCTACCTAAATCATTTTATTACACGGTTTTCCATGCGAGATATAAGGTCCGAAATGAGGAGATCCGCTGGAGAACTAAGGCGACCGATTTAGCTCTTGGAATTAGCAAGTTAAAATGGCAATGGGCAGGCCACATCGCTCGTAGAACTGACAACCGATGGGAAAGAAAGATTCTCGAGTGTCGACCACGAACCGGAAGACGTAGCGTTGGCTGGCCCCCCACTAGGTGGACTGAAGAAGTTGGTCAAAACCGCGGCAAGCCAATGGATGCAGGAGGCAAGCAGCCGCTCAAAGTAGCGCTCCATGGAGGAGGCCTATGTTCAGCAGTGCACGTCTTAAGGCTGTTGATGATTATACTGATTTATTAGCTTTTTTATTTACACACTAATCCAATTAGAGTATTTGGATATCAAATCATCATCATCATCACTATCATCAACCAGCATGCATCCCCTGCTGAAGATAGACCTGATGATGATAATGATGAAATAATTATAAATCTTTCAAAAGCTCTACCCTTCTCTAGCCCTCTTTTTGATCCGATTTTTCTTTACGACGATTCTACGATTATAATATAGACTTCAGAACCTAGAAATGGTTGCTATTGTTCTTTCCTGAGAGCAAAGGTGAATAAATTTATTTAAAATTAGCAATTGAAAGATATTTTTTGTTTAGTCAACATTCATGATTCGATTGTTATTGTACCTATATGTTACGTACATTTATGTATAGATAGGTAGGTATAGGAGTCACTTATATATGTCGCTACCAGTTTGCTTTATATTGTATTTTCCCACGACGTCATATATTTCATGGGAAGGAAATTTTAACTGCATTGTTTTATCATGTAGAAGTGCCTACAGGTGGGATTTTAGAAACGTAGTTAAGGTAACCAATGATTAAAAATTCTAAATTTTGACCATTGGTCAGAATTTGTTAGAACTTTTAACCATTGGTTACATTAACTATGATTAAAAAACCACCCTTAGTAATTTGAAACTACCATTAATAATATAGCGGCCACGGTAACGGCAAAGCAAGGGGTGCTAATCCCCGGCAGACGCCCGGCTACCACAAACCGGAAGACGCAGCGTAGGCCGGCCCCCCACTCGGTTGACCAATGATCTGGTAAAAGCCGCGGGCCGATGGATGCAGAAGGCGGGCATCCGCTCAAAGTGGCGCTCTCTGTGGAAGGCCTATGTTCAGCAGTGAACGTCTTCAGGCTGTTGATGATGACGATGATTAATATATAATGTAGCATAAAAGATTCAGTTTTGGTTGACATCTGATCATCATAATGAAAATCTATATCATTAAAATAAATATCAATAAAACTGACGTGCCACATAAAACAAGATATTTAATTTGGAGCGCAAGCCAAACGGTGCTGTAAGGAAACAATTTGGTACTTGGAACTCGCTAATAGATATCATGGCGAAGCTACAGGTGAAGGAATTTCACCTTCCCTTTAAAACAAAATAAATATAGGTCATCACTACGATATCAATGTTCCTGTAACTTAATCTACTTTCCATTACCTACGATCGTAAGCTTTCAGCGCACGCGTACAATAAACGCGATTCTGCCAAACACTATCTTATCTCAACGTCTCAAAGCTTACATTTCTTTGCTTAAATGACAAATGCGTGTTGCTGGAATTGCAACGGACGTGTATTATTCCCAACTTAATAGTACAATTTGTATAGCTTCTAAAATGAAGTGTTAAGGTTCGTTTTTGCATGGATTTTGTGCTGGCGTGTTCGCGGGTTTTCGCGTTGCATCTTTATCTTCGGGCCAGTCAGCCAATGCGTCCGTTAAATTTATTAACTGCGATACGCATTCAGTGTCGCAAGCTAAAAGGTGACTTTAATTAATATTAATTATGGCCACACCTCTAATTAATGTAATTCTTGAGATAAGCGGAACCGTGAGTTTTCAGCTTGACAGTTTGTCCGATAGTTTTCAGCGAAACACCTTGTCAAATCGAACCCTATGTATCGATTTCACACCCTCATTGCACCTTCGTGATCACGTAATTAATACGTTGTGAGATTCATATCGATTTTATTTTACCGTGAACGGAAACAGTGAAAGCGGTAAGGAAGTGTTGCTATACTTAATGTTATTTTTCCCGTCTCCTTTTCTTTTGGCGATAGTGCTGATAAGTAATGAGTTATTCTTCTAAAGGAAATTATACGTTTTTTTATAATGTTTTCCTAATGTAATACTAAAAGTAGGTACATTAAAATTAAACGTCGTGCCATAAATGTGAATATTTTTTTAGTTATCACACGTTAATTTAAATTTTCGAGTTATACTTTGTATCCTAACCCAGTTACTAGAATCTGTACGAAGTTTTAATCAAACCAGTACGCTTCGTGTTCATCAACCAGCAACAAGGTAATACGAACGCGTCGGCAAGGAATTAATCAAAGTTTAAAACAATCCCGTGTACCGGACGGGACGGGCGCGGGGCGGGACGGGAGAGCGTACATAGTGTGACCATGTCAGAGAGATTGGTCAGGACTACTAGTACAATTTATATACCTAACTTTTTTATTTTTTTATGCTAAAATGGGCATACGTTTGACTTGCATGATAATGTCTGATCAAACCCTTTTAGTAATAAGATTTAAAAAATAGAACTAAAGCTTAAAACTGTTTCTGCACTAAATTCATATTTATAATAGTTGCAAATTCTTAACTATATGATCTACTAGTATTTGACATTAGCATCCATCCCCAATCCAAAAACTAAGCATATAATATTGAATTCGTACGAAAACATAGATTTACATATTAATCTTCTCAATCTCATAAAGTTAAAAAGTCTGAAGACGTCCACTGCCGGTCATAGGCCTCCCCTATATAGAGCGCCACTTTGAGCGGCTGCTTGTCTCCTGAATCCATCAGCTCTTATAAACGATATACCTTTGTGCAAAGATCAAGTTATTCCTTAGCTATGCTGAATTGAAGATGAAAAAACCAAGAAACACAAATTCACATTTATTACAAGAAGTAGGGATAATAGAGATTATCCTAGGATAATAAAATGGATGGCTGCCCTTAGCGCGGCAAGGCGAACAGCACAGACACCGTAACATATGAACATATCTTGCGTCGAACGAGTTGTGTGCTGGCAGTACGGATGCGTAAATAGATACGCAATTGAAAATTCTTGACTTCCATATAAATGTACTTAGTTGTATCATGGAACAAGGAGGAAAGGAATGCCAATACACCAAGAAAACAGCGTAGATCAGATAAAATATATGCCAAAAACCGTTATAAGCCTAGATGGGGCTGCAAAACGAGCGGGCTATAAGTTGAGCGCAGATCAGAAATATGCCAAAAACCGTTTTACCGGGAACGTCAGTTAACAATATCAGTACGCCTTCAGAGAAAATTGGAGGGATACACAGAACTGATACCACCAAATGATTATTTTGAACTGCCATCTGATTCCTATCAAAATGTTCAAAATGTTGGACGTTTTCAATCAATAATACGGTCTTAATCCAGGAGTCGCGTCGTCATAAGAATTATGTCTATGTTTATAATGTATATATATATTAGGTATAATTAGGTTTTTATTTCAGACTTAAAATATATAAAATTACTTAACTAGGCCCACAAAACTAAACAATAAAATACAAAATACAATTACAAAAACTAAATTAAATCTAAACTAAGTACTTATCTAAAACTAAAACTAAACTTATAAATAAAAAACCGCGTTTAAGTCGCTGTCTGCGGGTAAGGTGCCCAAAAAGCTGGCGACATTACCTCGTTGAATGGCCATACTTAGTCTTTGGCCGAGGTAAGAGCCAGCTCTTTGGTCACCTGTAGTTTCTATTAGGCGTCTGGACAGCTCTTTCACGAATCCGCGGGCGGATGGACCCCACGGTCCCATGGTTTCTACCCCAAACGGAAGAAATATGTATCTCTCACCGAGAGATTCATATTTCGTCCGCTTGAGGTTTTCCGCCACTTCCGCCGCTGCACCAGCCGCTCTTGAAGTGCCCTGGAGGTAGGACGTTGCCAGAGTATCGGTATAATTATAAATTTAATTTACTCTCAAAGATAATTTCTATATTTCTTTGCTATCTATTCACATAATTATTTTGGCCACCATTCTGCTTTTCTAAATTTAATTTTTCTACACGTGGTCTCTATTAAGCATCTATGTCGCACATAATAGAATCAATGACATCATTGTACATGCTTGCCAACGAATGAATGAATATAGTCCATAAGTGTTCTTTGTAGTAGGTAGTGTAGCTAGTTTAGTTTAGTTTTTATTATTGTAGTAGTTAGCTTGAGTAATAAAAGCACATTGCCCGTTAAAAAAATGAATGAATTACATCATAAATGAATGAAATCACTCACAACTCATTAGCTAAACTATGATAATTTAATATGCTGCCAAGATATTGTAGTATCTTATTAATAATAATGTATTTAAAATAATCCACCACCACAGTAAAAATTACATGTCAGACATTGTGAATAAATTAAAGAATTAAATTCAATAACATAATAATATATTAAGTATTAAATAGGAAATTATATGAAATCAAAACCACGGGGAACCATTGGATGCAAGAAGCAAGCAGCCGTTCAAAGTGGAGCTCTATGGGGGAGACCTATGTTCAGCAGTGGAAATCTTCAGGCTGATGATGATAATGAAATCCATTTCGTTTCTTCAGCAATCATAAGCCCTCCATTATATTTAATTCAACTACTACACAAAGTTTGATGATCTTATTTAAAGTATTCATTGAATAATCGCTGTTTATTTGTACGATTTGGAGGTAACTTTGTAATTTTTTTCTATCGAGAAAATTTTATTAATTCGTGTTTTCACTATACATTTGCAGTAGCATTAGTCCTGGACTTTACCATATATTAATTTCAAAGTCATTGTTGCAATATTGTTGACAGGATACTGCTTCAAGCTAAGCCGTTTTAAGCAATTTGGCGTTGTATTGCCTCTTAAGCAACGTTTGCTACGGTCACTACTCTGATGGGTGACCGCTACAGCATAAAGTGGTACTTACAACTGTGTGCTTCAGAGGGCACGTTAAGCCGTCGGTCCGTGCAGTCGTTAAGCCAAGTCAGAAGCCTTAGGGCGGCCTAAAAATTCAGACACCAGGGCTGACCACTTGCCTACACGAGAAGAAGAAGAAGAAGTGTAGGACTTTCCTGCAAAGTTCATTTATAGGTAGGTAGGTACTTTTACCACCGCTTCGTCAGTTATTCAGCCACTAAGGCAGTAGTGCACAAGCACCACTGTATTCTGGTTTGAAGGGCACAGTGACTAGTGAAATTATTGGGCAAATGAGACTTTAGTACCTAATATCACTGTTTAGAAATATTATTATTAGACTGCGCTAATGTCACAGGATGACGTGCACAATGCACACTGCACAGTGCACAGTGTCACGTGAAACTTTATAATTTTAGAGTTCCAAGTGATACTGTTCCTAACTGAGTGGCCGTGTCGCATAGCATCAGGCAAACGACTAGCTCGTCACGTTGATCATTAACATAAAAATAAAAGATTTCCTAAAATTGTTTTTGTAAGAGCAACGATATTAATTATTATATCAAATCCTTCATTATACAGTAGTAAGTACATAATCTGAAATCTCAATATTTCCACCGTATCTCAAACTTAGATTTCTGTTAGTGCTCACAGCTTTACACAGATAATGTAGGCAACAACTTCATCAAGTCTCGCGGTCTTGCACTATCAAGTGTCCGCTGTAGTACTTGCACCTCTCTGAGTGATTTACTTGCGCTCCATATTGTGTCTTTGATCGTTCAGCGCGTTGCAGTCTTTATAAAATTCATAATATTATAAACGATAGTTTAGCAACTGAGGATTTTTAGTGAAGTTTTCTAGGGTCTACATGACAGTCCTCTTTGTGAGTGAAGTTTTTTAAAGGTTCTACTAGTGTCTAATAGTGAAGAGGTTGTGTTTAAGTCATTTTACCTGTTGAGAGGCGCAGGCCAATATCGATCACCGCGTTTGAATTTTTTGTAGTGTACTTACTGAATTTCAGGAATGGGATTTTTTTATTCGATATCTAGTTATCAAATTGGTTTTCTGAAAGGAAAGGTGAATCTTTATAGATAACCGGTAATCTAACAGTAATTTTTAACATCAGCTGTTTGGTCAAATTATACCATATTTGATGTAAAAGACAAACTTGGATTATATCGATACGTAATCTAATACGCTTGTTTCCTGCATAAATAAACTTTTAATTGCAATAATTTCAAACGTTGTCAAATGTTAAAAGTTTTATAAAATTAACCGAGATACTCAATTAAACTAAAATATTTTCATAACCTTAATTCTGCCATTTTACTATGCAGAGCATCTGAAAATACCTGAAAATGCTAAAAAGCCAGTTGTGTCCTCATAAAGTATTACTTTACGTAGGTACTTGGAACAATGAACACAAAAATTTTTACTTCGATAAGAAAAAAAAACAAGTACTAAGTTGTTAAGTTTCACAGTTGACTAAAACTGTATTATAACTTAGCAGCAGCCTGAAGTCAACCTGAAACGATCAAATCAATCTTACATTATTGACTTACAAAGCACATTTAAAACAAAACAACTGGGTACAACTTTATAAAGGCCTCCGTACAATCGCGCACATAAATATTACGCACTCGGCACGCTCAAATTTCGCCACCGTCTGTTTTATATTGATATATTGTATTGTTTATGGTACGGTCGAATCAAAACGTGATATATAGGCGGCGCGCGCGTTGTTCGCGACTAACTTTCGTATTTGGAAGGGTTATGGAGCTAGAGAGACTGGATGCGGCAGGGCTTGATTGATTGTGGTTCTGATGTTGCGAATTTCACAATGGACTGCGGTGTGCGGAAAACACGGTGTGCGGAAAATATATAACTCAGGTGATGGCAGTTGGATTTTAGATATTGTTTAGAAACAACAAAGTTACTTTCGTATAGCATTGCTGTTTACCTACCCTACCCTACCTTACCCTTGTTTATTGATGGTATTTTTTGCAATGTATGTAAATACAGTATAATCTCACTAATCCGGAACTATTAAAAACCAGAGGATGCCGGATTAATGGAATGTTCAAATTACTGGATTATAGAGAAAATATCATAATAAATAAAATAAAGCATGTATTTTAATACATCAAAGGCCATATCAAATGCCAAATCAAATGACAACAAATTTACTTTAATAATCAAAAGTAAAGCAGCTTTCTTGACACACTTTAACCTTACAAAACAACACACATAGTAATAACACCAAAGAACACAAAATTATTAATCAAATAAAGTGCGCTCATGTCATTTCCATCGACTCTACATCCGTTATTAGGATACATACAGCCGAGGGAGTATAGGGATGGGGATAAGTTATTGCTTTCTACGACTATACGTCGGCACCATGTGTTAAGTTATACGTTTTAAGTTACCTACATAGATGAGGAATAAACAAACTAGTAGCTAACCGAAATTTGATCGTATGTAACGTAACCATTAAAACTATTTTTGAGTGTTAAACCCAAACGTACTTAGGTACCTAATTGTTTTACAAATTGACTTATTATAGGTACTGTTTTGTCCGTGATTATAATAATTGACGTTCTTAATTCAAATCGATATTATTCGTTCCTTTTTTTATTTACGTAAGAGGTTAAATTATTTACTTTAATTTTATTATAATCACTGACAAAATGAGTCACTATATTGCCTCTAAGCGATATTGTAAAACAATTACTTATATAAGCATTTCTCACATCAGATTTGTCGTACTGATTCGTATGAAACCACGCCTTTCTGCACATAATGACATCACAATGCGGCGTTAGTTGTGTGATCTGTATGAAATATGACTCACAAATAACTGGTGGGATTGTCTTCTCAATACGTTTAGGTTATATTTCTATGCGTTTAGGTACCTATACTTTGACGTTAATATTGGTACTTAGCACAGAAGTACTATCAGCATGCTAGTGAACTGCTCAACGCGAGTTTATTCAAATGGTTACGCTATTCAGTACCTATCGTCAGAGGTTTGTATGAAATCCTTTGTTACATATATTTGCCGCTAGTGGCACTGTTCTAAGTTTCATATAAATATTCTACTACACCACAGATAATATAATACCTACTCAATAGCGAGTACAGTAAGATACATTTGAACTCGTAATAGAGGTACTATTTATAAATAAATAAATAAATAACAGCGTTAGGACTAGGTATGTATGTACTTAGTCAGGCTTCAGCAGTAGTCAACTACACGGACTAATAAACAGTCCAATAAATGGAATAATCATTATTTTAGTTGTTATTCAATAAAAGTCAGAATAAATATTATTTTAAAGCTCTTTATTTATTGAACTTAAAATTAAATGTCAATCATCATCATCATCATTAACAGCCTGAAGACGTCCACTGCTGAACATAGGCCTCCCCCAGAGCACGCCACCTTGAGCGGCTGCTCGCCTCCTGCATCCATCGGCTCCCTGCGGCTTTCACCAGGTCGTCGGTCCACCGAGTGGGGGGCCGGCCTACGCTGCGTCTTCCGGTTCGTGGTCGCCACTCGAGAACCTTTCTTCCCCATCGGTTGTCAGTTCTACGAGCGATATGGCCTGCCCATTGCCACTTCAACTTACTAACTCTAAGAGCTATATCGGTCACTTTAGTTCTCCTGCGGATCTCCTCGTTCCGGAGCTTATCTCGCAGGGAAACACCGAGCATAGCTCGCTCCATAGCTCGCTGCGCGGCTTTGAGCTTACTAATGAGGCCAACAGTAAGAGACCAAATTAAATGTACTGCAACCATATTTTCAAAGTTAACCTTCCGAATAAATATGTAGCATTGTTAACATTATTAATTACATTTTTGTTTACCTAATGCATATACCTTGTCCGCAGGGCTGCTGGGATGAACTTTATTCTCAAACAGGTAAAGTTTTAATGCACAAGTAGCTCTTGTTAGGGTTGCCACACAAGTTTGTTGAAATAAGCATGGATGAGTTTTTCTTACAAAGCCCTTGGACTTGATGGTGAAGTTTAACTTAGTACTGTAACAGAAATCAAGACAACATAATGTTGTACAATTTATTAGCTGATTCCATTATTTGGGAATGGCGAAAAAAAGGTAGGTACACACCTAGGAACTAAGAAAGAGTTTTTGAAAATTCAACTCCTAACAGTGTCAAATAAGATGTTATGGACTGCTTGAAGAAACGCGAATGAAACCGCGGTGGCTTCCATAATTAAGTGTATGAACATACTTTCATCATTAAACAAAATCACAAGTATTTTTTCGTTTCACTGCTTGACCTAATCTAATAGATAGGTACTTCACCAAACAGCTTTAATGGACAACCCTAACTTCATTTCTAAAAGGTGTAATGCGGCACCAAATTTTCAACCTAAGCAAGTCTTAAAATAGAGCTGCTATCTACCATATCAAAAAAAAAACAAAAATTAATGGTATGATACCTAACTGTTACTTTTTTCCATAGGAAACTTATGTAGACACGGAAGTGTGTCAGACAAGCTTGGAAAAGAGGCATCCTCATATTATTATCTATTCCTATCACAAAGAATGTTACGCAATTACATCTAAACACGAGCGCCATCCCAAAAATGCAATATAATAAAATGGAATTCCATACCACACACGAGCCACCCAATATATCAAGGAGGCGTTGATTCGTAACGCGGAAACGTCGCGAAATTTCGATAAAAATAATTTTTATAAGTCAAAACATTTTCCGAGCCATTTTTCCCTTCTCTCAGTGTGTAACATGGCGTAAATGAGCTTTGATGATGTAAAGATTGTGCTGTGGAACTTTAATGAAATGCGTTACGAGGCGATAGTTTTAGACTGCTGTGGTGGTCTTAGGGCCGATTTTTCAATAGTCAGATGTATTTAGTCTAAGGTTAAAGACATTTTACTACGAGAGTTAACAACGAAATATCGGCTCTTATTGAAGTTATTTAACTCGATGACTGGCCATTTCTTTATTCGGTTAGATTCCTAAATGGCCGGACGGTGCCCGACAGGTGAAACGTTTTCCAACGGCCTTCATAACACTATTTTCAAAATTAATCAGAAAGGTAATTGTTAATAGAAACATTTTATGTGATAAAATATACGAATTCAGAGAATATTATATACGTTTTACGAGATTCATTTTTTATGAGATTAGTTTTTCTTTTCGTTTTCGATCGGTACAAATAACTCATCAGTTTTAAGCTGATTTTAATCGCCGATTAACTTTGCATCCATTATAAGTCAGGGTCTCCCGTCCCCTTGTCTCCCCATATTTCTTAGGGGTCAGACGGGGGTCTAAACTTCGAGGGCACTCGATACGCCCCTGTCTCAAACATTCGAAACAGGGAGGGACCGATAGTGTCAGAAAAAGATAAAAATAATATATATTGCATTTTTCTTTTGCTTCCCTCTCTGATTCTTATTATTGTGTTTACTTATTTTTATTTCAGCATTATTCGCCAAATTTTAAAGACACTTTTTTTATGTAAATTAATGACATGATGAGCTAGTCATTCGCCTGATGTTAGGCGTCACGGCTGCCCATAAAATTTTGCGTGACACTGCACTGCGCACGTCATCCTGAGACTTCACACAGTATAGTAATGAGGTTACTAGACTGTGTGATCAGATCATAAAGTCTAATTTGACCAGTAACTTCACTAGCTAGAATGCCCTTCAAACCGGAACATAGTAGTGCTTGCACACTACTGCTTGGCGGCGGAATAACTGGCAAAGCGATGTTACCTACCTAGACGAACTTTGTAGGATAATAATACTCTTACAGTTTTAGTACACCTATACTAGACTAAAAATACAATAATGCGGTTGGGAGAATGATTTCACAGACTAAAATATACCTACCAATATAATTTTAAGAGATTTATGTCATTTATGAAATACCAACCATGGTTATTTTTGGATACTTTTAGAACTCTTCACAATTTTGAAGTAAATTCACATTAAAACTAAATAGACGTTTGTTTCAATTTACATTTTTTTTCAGATGACATGGTAGGACAATTTACAAACACAACAAAGTAAGGAAGCACCTAGTAAGGAATTTCGGAGACTTAGCTTAGGCTACTCCAAAGGAATAACAAAATGATTATACAAACATAGGTAAGTAAACATTTAGTACATTAAATTCACATTAGTAAAACATCTCGCGAAGGGACCACAAAATTATCACCAGCAGAAGAGAAAATAAATTAATAAAAACACTTTCACGTTCCATATCTCATTTAGGTGGTGACAGGAAAAAAAGTAAATTGTATGGAAGCTGCGATAAGCAGATGAAATTGAGTTGATGTAATTTGAACAAGTTAGATTTTAAAGACGGACTATAAATTGTTTTCTTTTAATCTTTACTAGATGGTAGGACTTTTCTGCAAATTTCGTCTAGGTAGGTACCACCGCTTTGCCAGGTATTCTGCTGCCAAGCAGTAGTGTGCAACCATTACATATTGTGTTTCTGTTTGAAGGGCAGTAGCTAGTGAAATTACTAGGCAAATGAGATTTTATGAACTGTGTGATGTCCCAAGATAACGTGTGCAGTGCAGTATCACACGAAGTTCCCAGTGATAATGCAGTTTGTTATGGGCAGTGTTAACATCAGTCGAACGACTACCAAATCAGGCCATACGTTTGCTTGAAAAAAATTATTGAGAAATTATTCAAAATTTGATATAGGTACTTAGTCAATGTCGTATTAGTTGTAATGTAATACTGGTGAACAAACTGAAAATCTAAATCACATTTATCTACTTTTGATGCATGCTGACACTACATTTTGAATTATTGTAATCTGTGTACTTATAATCATTCAAAATGGCGAGTACATCACTAACCTTCGTTTTGCCGATGATATAGTCATAATGGCGGAGTCGCTCGAGGACCTTAGCACCATGCTCAACGACCTCAGTGAAGTCTCCCAACAGGTTGGTCTTAAAATGAACATAGACAAGACGAATATCATGTCTAATGCCCAATGTATAGGTGTATACCGGTAATTGTTGGAAACGATACTCTCGAAGTTCTAGACAAATATGTCTACCTAGGGCAGATTATCCAATTAGGTAGGTCCAACTTCGACAAAGAGGTCGCACGATTAATCCAACTTCGGGAAGCTTCGACCTATCTATTCGTCTAAAATACCGAAAGCATGAAAACAAAAGTTTTCAACCAGTGTGTATTGCCCGTGATGACGTATGGCACTGAAACGTGGTCTATTACTGTTGGCCTTATGAGTAAGCTCAAAGTCGCGCAGCGAGCTATGGAGAGAGCTATGCTTGGAGTTTCCTTGCGAGATAAGATCCGAAACGAGAAGATCTGCAAGAGAACTAAAGTCACCGATATAGCTTTGAGAGTCAGCAAGTTGATGTGGCAGTGGGCAGGCCACATTGCTCGTAGAACTGGCAACCAATGGGGAAGAAAGTTTCTCGAGTGGCGACCATGAACCGAAAGACGCAGCGTAGGCCGTCCCCCCACTAGGTGGACTAACGACCTGGTCGGAACCGCGGGGAGCCGATGGATGTAGGCGGCAAGCGGCCACTCAAAGTGGCGCTCTTTGGGGGAGGCCTATGTTCAGCAATCGACGTCTTTAAGCTGATGATGATGATGATGATGTAATTTATATCTGAATTCTTACTCCACAGCCATTATTTACCATCCTTTAATTGTCTTATTAAAAACTACTTGCTACCTCGCGCCAAGTTTCGTTCCGTACAACATGGCAACCTATTAATCTGCGGAAGTGAATTAGTGCGATGCACACGCGTTTGTAGTGTGGAGACACTTCATTACATGGCTAGAGCATAAATCAGGACTTCTAATATTAAACGTGCCTTGGCAAATTGCGGACGGCGGCGGCGGTGGTTGCTGGTAACAGCCGTCCCTAGCATGCGATGATTACCGTGGGCTCCGTGGCTGTTTTGGTAATTGATTGTACCCAATTAAAACCTTAAATTCCACTTGTCGGAAAAAAAAGAACGTAAAAGGCAGAATAAGATCGGAAAGAGCGTGGTTTGAATCTGTAAAAGATGCTTTTCTAATGTAAACAAAAAACGTGACGAGCTAGTCGTTCGCCTGATGTTAAGCATCACGGCAGCCCATAACAGTAGCAAAATAATTTGGGTGAATGTTGAAATAGCGACAATGACAATGAGTGAAAAGGATCAAACACGCTGCATAACTGTGAGAAAGGGTAGGTAGAGTCAATCTTTCAACTCTTTTTCTGCTATACCCTTCATTCAATCAAAACGAATGAGCGTCACAAAAGAAGCCTCTACATACTATATTTTGGATAACTGTCTTAAATCTTCTATTTTTCGTTCATTTCCATAGGAATATTTCCACAATGTATAAGATTGTTTTTCCCAGCCCTTGCTGCACTTTGCAGGTTAAGGACGCTAAGGGAATGAAGCGAAAATAAATAACTACATACATCAAATGCAGTTAAAGCCATCTTAAATTAGTAAAACTCCGTTAATGAACACTATATTGTGTTTTTGGCGCAAAAGCAATATTAAATCCAAACAAAAATATAGCTCGCTTTAACATGAGATTGATAACCCCGGTGCATCTTCAAGTCCATTAATGAAGCTTACATTGAGAGCTAAATATTTTATCTTGAAATGCAAAACAATGTCGTATATAATGCCTAATTTATGCCCAGACAGGGATGTCCACACAACGTAAGTTAATACTAGTATCACACACTAATCTCATTGCGAAGACTTAACTGAACTGGACTTTGCGAATCTAATTAGTTTATGGTCTCATTAAATCAATTCCTTCAGGCTACAGGCAATGACATTAATATATGATGATCCTGTAGCCTTTGTTTTCAATGGCTTCAGTCCAAGCTATTTGTTGTTTCTGTGTATACGGTTACATTTGTGTACAAAGATGCCGAGTCTAAGTCGGCTTTGAGGTAAATTATTTGTGAAAGTTTTGCTGTGAAATGCTTAGTTTTGCGACTTATTACTTATTAGCAGGTATAAAAAAAAACTATAAATGAATAGTACAAATACAAGTCATCTTTTAGGGTAGAAATTCCTAGCTGTATAACGTGTTACTTTTGATTTTTATAATATTTCGCTTTACCATTCTGTGTTTTTAGACATAGCTAAAAATCTATTGTCAATGATAAGTGAAAGTTATAGGGAAATTTCTCTCTATAAAGTTATATTTTATGCGTACCTTTTATATCTACGGAAGCGATGGACGGACATACAGAAATTTTTATTCCTCATCCAACGGCCGTATTTATACGTACACATAAGACATTCATCAGAATTAATGTTACTCTAGCTCTGACCTTTTTTATTGATGATGCTAATTTTAATTTAAACTTGAACCTACAAAACGGAAACTTATTTGATAATACAACAACACACACACACACAAAACAAACACAACACACAACACAACACTAAAACAGCAGCTGCTACTGTGCTGTGGTATGAGGGTGTGTGTGCTGTGCAACACTTATACAACAGCTGTATAAGTAGGTAAAGGTACACATCAACGTACAACACAAAAGCTTCTAAAAAATCTTTTCAGCCTATAACACTAACAAAAACCTAATTACCTACAAAAACACCTTCTACTTAATACCTCCAGTAGAAATTAACCAAAAATGCCTGAGCACTAATTACCTCGAACTGGCGAACATGTTAATCCAGAAATATATTTCTCATTCCGGCATATCCGATACAAAGGCCGCTAGCCGTTGGAGAAGCAATAAATTAGAAGGAAAGCTGCGAGCCAGGATTTCCCCTGGGTTTATTCTCACTCAAGAGCGCTCTACCTAATCCAGCAAGCCTTATTATGCTACCCTTAATACTGCGCTCAAGACTACTTGAAAATTTTCTCGGGAGTAAACGCTTTAGTCGAACTTTCCATCTTTTTGGGTCGTGACATTCAGTAATTTTGGGGCGTGAGTTTTTAGTTTTGGAACGCTTGAATTATTGCTTTTTTTATTTGAGATTAGCTTATGCCCGCGGCTTCGCCCGCGTGGACTACCCCTCAGGTACCATTTATTTTTCCGTTGATTACCTTAAACCTTATTTTTGGGAGCCGTTTAAAAAGCGGTGTATCTAAATAGTTTAGTTTTAAATACCTTCGAAATTTCAAGATTTCTGCTTCAGCGGTTTAGGCTGTGCGAGCGTCTTATGATGGAACTTTGTTCTGCATTTTTAACCCATTAGGGGCTGAAATTGAAAAATAGCTGAGACCCGTATCTATTTAGTTTGTATGTTCTTTACATATTCCACACATAACCACTAGTAGATTATGAACAGAGTAAAAATTCTTAACTTTTCTCGTTCTCACTGCTTGGACACGCTTTCCTCTCATAGATATCATAGATATAGTGTATGCCATAATCCACCATGCAGGTCAAGTGACCGTGTGAGTGAGTGTGAGTGAGTGTGGTGAGTGGTGTGAGTGAGTGAGTGGTGAGTGAGTGTGGTTGGTGGATGACACAATACATGTTCTCAAATTTTGTGATTCTTGAACATGTCTGTTTCCTCACAAGTTTTACAAATCCCGATTGGTTCAGGGCAGCGTGGAATTTGAACCTGGGTGCATTGGTTTGGAAGCATGGGTTAGCGGTGCACCACACTTGCCTATTAATGAGTACTTTACACTATTATATCTTGTTTTATGATGAGATCCGCAGGAGAACTAAAGTGACCGATATAGCTCTTAGAATTAGAAAGTTGAAATGGCAATGGGCAGGCCGCATTGCTCGTAGAACTGACAACCGATGAGGAAGAAAGGTTCTCGAGTGACGATTACGAACTGGAAGTTGCAGCATAGGCCGGCTCTCACTCGGTGGACCGACGGTGAAAGCCACGGGGAGCCGATGGATGCAGGAGGCGAGCAGCTGCTCAAAGTGGCGCTCTCTGGGGGAGGCCTATGTTCAGCAGTGGACTTCTTAAGACTGTTGATGATGATGATGATGATCTTGTTTTTAAAGTCCGTACTCTGTTGTCTCTGCTCAATAAATATTAATAGAGGTCTGAAAAAAATTGCTCAATTCTCTCATGGTAACATATTTTTTCTTAACTATCTGCTGTACAACTTTAAAATACTCCCATAATAATACATTTTCTTAGTCTAATATAAACATAAATAACCAGCAAACAGCCATAGATAAACAGTAGCACAAAAACAAATCAAACAAGCTTCCAAGACTTATCTTTACGACTGCAAATTATTCATTTGTTGGTAATAATCGCTTGCAAAACAGGTGATTATTGCTTGTTTGTTTGAATAATCATGAATCTTCATTTATTAATGGCAATAATTCAACACTACCACACACGACACCACTACACTAATATATACCTGTTTAGCCATGCATTAGAAAAGTTACTCGTCATATATTTGCAATAATTAAACTGATTAATAGTTGCAAATAGAAAACATTAAGAAAAAAATATTGTAAGTGCAGTATTGTGGTACCTAAAGTTCCATTGTTATTTGACTGGGCTGGTAGCTCAGTTGGTAGTAATGCCCTGCCATCTGATCTGTAGGTTGTTGGTTCGATTCCCACTCGGGACAAACATATGTGTGATGAACATCGATGTTTGTTCTGTGTCTGGGTGTTATATTGTATTCTATGTATATATTTACAAACAAAAAGTATCTAAGTACTATATCAGTCTGTTATCTGGTTCCCATAGTACAAGGCTATGCTTAGTTTGGGGCTAGATGGCGCTGTGTGAAATGTCAACACATATTTATTTATTATTATAATATCCTCAAACATTATTATTTAATTCAGTTCCGAATTTAATACCGTTAAAACGTTTGTTACTCACTTGAGAAGTTCAACAAAAGCTTCGAACAATAGAAGTTCAAATGCATTTAAAAGTTCAACAAAGTTCAAGGAATTCATTAAAAACTCTTTTATTCGCTTCTCAAACAAAACGATATCTTAGATTAAATGGAAACAAGGTAATATAAGTAGAACGTGTGTATCTAAAGACAACATTTGATCGTTATTACTGGCTGGTCAAAGTAGGTACCTATAACTCTCCTACCAATTTTCTCCACTTTAAATTGTCTATGAGCGCCGCTCTTCTGAAGTCAGCCGACGCATTCCGCACTTATCGAAAGCGCGGGCGCACAGATTGAAAGAGACGGATATACAGCCAAAAATCACGAGCGAAAAGGACAAAAGCTAACACAACAGACATTCGTTTTTTAAATAATTGAGTCCGGAATGACGATAGGCACCCGACAATTTGAAGCATTTTACCGAGCTGGCAACCCTCGCACGGTCAGTGGCCATTTAATTTGCTTCCCCACTAGTGTTTAATAATAATTACCTACCTACTAACTTTATCGGTAATAATAATATATAGCCTCTATACCTACTTTAAAATAGAGTGTTAATATTAATATAATATTGACTTCGTATGTTTTATTGAAGGCAATAAATCTAAATCAATTAGTAATATTAATAATTTATCAGTCAAGTCTATACGTTACAGTTATCTCTCATTATGTCATACCTCGTATCAAAAACAATGAGCAAAGGCTTCCGACGATGGTCCGATATAAATCAGTGAATTCTATTTTCAATTAGCGCTGCGCGAGCGACGTTCCTAATTCGAATGCAACCTATAATTACGAGAACGCCGCTGATTGGCTAGTGCAGGCGGCGCAAGCGCATAGCTTTATTTGCTTGCACTATCTAAGCACTTGCAAGTCTATCTTTAAAGTGAGACTGCAGGGTTGCCAGTACAATTTTCTTTTGTTTACAAAAAGTTTTTATTGACTCATTTTTCTTGTTTCAACAAGGAAAAAATGACACACGTTCAGGTACAAAATTGATTGGATTCTTATTTATTATGATAGGTTCTGTATTTGATTTAACGCTTTTGTTTATGGTGAAATTGTAATCACAAAATAGACTGGACATTTATTTAGGTGAAACATAAGATTGATAGGAAATTATGAGCTAAATAAAAAAATACTACCTACTCTATTGTCAGGCATTTTCAGTAAATTGTTCAAATGAAGTGGCAACACTAGCGACTAGATAACCGTCAAACGCCCGGCGACATCTTTTATCGCGCGCTGTTTTCGTTTTGCGAGTTTGTTTTCAAACTGCGGGGCCATATTGCGCCCGTAAATTATTACCGCGGGAGATTTGTTTCCATAGCGCTGTGGCGGCGGTAGATCAGCGTTTCCCGGATGCTAGTTTATGTTGACTGTTGCTTTGTTGCTAGTTTGATAGGTTTTATTTCTTATTGATGGATTGCGAATATTGCGATTGACTTGAGTTGAAAGGCGTAGAAGTTGTGTCTAGATTTAGTTGATCGATGGTTGTTTCAACGTTGCTATATAAACTTCCTTATTAGGTATTTTAAACTAAAATGATTTTTGGTTCTTGAATCTTGAAGAAATTTCAAATTCAAAGAATATAACTACAAACATTGCAGATCAAATTTGAAAGCTAGACCAAACTACCAAACCCGCAGCTGAACCGAGGAACCAAATCACTCAAATCGTATCGGAAATAAGAGTAGGGTGATGATGAGGGTAATTTTCGTCAAAGATGGATTAGAAACACAAAAATATAGGATAGGTATTTCCAAGAAAATAATTGGCAAACATTTTTTAATTAAAGTGTTATTGGCAGCATGCAAAAAGCATTTTCTCTTTTAACTAATCATTAAATTCTATTTTCAAAAATTCTGCTGTTTCGACAAATAAATCAAATACCTTTCCACGAAGTGAAATCTAAAGAAGTTTGTCCAACAGCTTGCCAAATCCCAACCATCAGCCACTTCATCTCCGACAAACTAAATTATTCCAATTGAATAAAACTTATTGATAACTCTTTTATTCCCTTGAGGTCGCACCGTCTTTACGTTCACAAGACGATCTTAAGCGGCCCCACTCAGAATATACAGAGCTGTAAAAACCTACATGACAAAAAATAATTTGACAGCTACACATGTTCACGAATTGTTTATTTATTACACACTTAACTGTTGCTTCCTGCTGCCCAATTAATTTATTGGGTCAGTTAACAAATTAACGAAGCCAGGAAGAACTTTACATGCCCAGATTTACGACTGGGCCGTTGGGTGTTTAGCATTACATCCACCTAAGAAATTGCTAGGTAACGGCTCATCGCGTATTTTCGTAGTTTATCACAGCTAATTAAATTATAAAAATAGGTGTCATATATTTCAAGATCTGAAAACTTAGAAGTGACAAATGTTATAAATTAGTATGAAAAATGTATTCGCTATAATAGCCGTAAATACTATTTTCGTAGAGGTTTTTTCAGCTCTTTAGATATATCCTGAGGTCGGTACGACTGCGTAATGTTTTACGGTATGGGACGAGACAATAATGGCTTGCTCATAACATTACTCCTCCACCCCCTTACCAAGCCACGGTTGTCTCCGAGCGTTTTGGATATCCGACAGGATTATCGCAAAATTTCCTTCGAGTACATCTGCTAGCGATATGACGACGAGTGACTTGGTACGAAGGATTCAAGAGGAATCTTTTGCTGAACACATTTTTATTTGGTTAGAAGAATTAATTTTTGTACATTATAAATATAAACATTTTCTCACATTTGAATCCGTCTTGTTTCTATACAACTTCGGCTGTCAATTATATGCGAACTGCCTCCTCAGTCGAAGTCAAACTATTTTGTTGCTTTTATTTACCATAAAACAAAACAGTGTTGTTTTTGTCGTTGACTTTAACTTCAAGCTACATAGCTTTATCAAGTTTAGTAAAAATTTAGCGGACTATATTCTTAAATTGTACAGGCGTAACTTGTACCTACTACAAATTAAGGCTAAATATAGTCAGCTAAGTTAAATTGACATAAGTAAATAAGTATCTATATAAATACTCGTATGTAGAAATAACCTATTTGATATTAATGTATTTGTATTTAATTAAATTGACATTTTCTAAAGTCAAGCGATCTCATACGGTTGACGTGTGCATGCAATTCGATAAAGTAAGACCGTAAGGAAAATTGAAAATAGAAGCTACAGATTTTATCTTAATAGCAACCGTTACTTCACCTTCCTTAAAGTATTAATTCCAGGATATTTATCTACACAGTAATAAGAAATTGTTTTAATTGTCACGTAAAGTTTTGACATTATTAGAATCTACATTTTCGTTTGCGTTGTTCATACTTTCATAGTTAGGCTTTTGTGTCAAACGCAAGACACTCTATAATTGGCTTCATACGCTCTACTGAATTTTTATATGTTGAGTTTCTTTTTATTTTTAAGCTCGTCAAAGTCAATTCTACAGTTTTTGTCAGCACACAACTATTGACAAATATACTGCTGGTTTTAGTCGTTTTATTTTTCTATGATTATAGCTCCTTGTTTCTAAGTAGGTATACGTGCGTACGTAAATAAATGCTTAGTTAAATTTTGCAATGATTTAACTACATTACTTAATTTAGAAATTCTGTACGTTACTGACCTAATTGCACTAGAATTCGTACAATTGCAATCACAATCTGCATAAACCTCCGCGGAATCTACGCACTTATTTTGTTGCCAATCAAAATATTTACCCCAAAGCCGGGCACATTCTATGCCTATATTAATGGTAGTCAAAAATAATCAACTGCACTGAATAATGCTACATACCACTACATACGTTTTGAGTATTTTAATTGGACCTACAACAATGTTTCTAATAAAGCGGCCATGTTTATTAAAAATGGCCTTTATTAGCGCCGAAATCTAACATTTTTTTCCTTCCAATTCCGGACATTTTTCGTACAATGGTTGGTACATAAAAACATGGGTACAGGTACAGTTACATACCCAAAAGAATTTTAATTGTACCGTATATCAAAATAATTCACGCTACCTTGATTTTTACATGTACTTAACGTAGGCTATGAATGGATCATAAAGTTTTAAGGCTTTTTTTGGAACTTACGTCTTTATCAACATTGTTTTCTATTGTATTAGTCACCAAGTTATTTAGGCTTTTTTATCTACTTTAGGATAGCAACATTACATAGTTTCTACTCTATTCTCATTTTAAAGTTGCCAGTCTTTTTGATTTCAGTTATACTTAAGTATTTTTTTATATTACTGGAATAGTCGTACAAAACTCATAAACGTCTTATTTAATTAATGAACAATATCTATTTGTTACGAGAAACTGCTAAAATAGCAATTCCTTTCCCTTAAAATGGCAACACCAACGAGCCTGTCACTGACTTTTCACTCTTTCACAACCACAGCGTAAAATAAATACGAAAGTTAATTTAATTGAAGATTTCGCTTTTCCGACGTGGCATCGTTATTGTTTTTTAATTTGTGCACGGCGGCCTTTTAGCCATCAATCAAGCTTGTTCGATCGACTTAGGCTTCTTCAGAGGAAAGGGCTCTAGGAGGTCAGATGACGTTCTCTTTGTAGCATTGTATTTAATATAATAAAGTGGATTTTATTATACTTTACTTATTTATGTAATGAAAAATACCTGGATTGTGTTGTGTTGCTTGAATTGCTACTTTAAGTTTTACTATTACAATTTTGTATGTGTTGTGTGTTTTGTGTGTCATGTCTTTGTGAGTGGGGAGTTCTTAAAAATTAAGATTGCTAAGCATATTATGTTATTTATTCATTTGTTTTTTTTTTGTAATCTATATTTGTTACGAATGTTGGAGTGTCACTACAATGTAGACGTGTACTAGGTACATCACGCATGAAAAATTAATTTACAAAAATAAACTCTGGGCAATAAAACTGAATTCTGTGGTGTTATCTCCAACATGATTTATGTTATACAAATGTAGAAAAAATAATAAAAGAACATAATTTTTTTTAATGTTGGTTGAGAAAACCGGTTAACTGATAAAAAAAAAATCAAATGATTTATTAGTATAGATACCTTTATAAACTTCATGCAATAAATGATATGTCAACACAGTTATTGTAATTATATAAAACTAAGTTATATATAATAATTATTAATTTAAAAGATCTATGTAGGTATTTCTAATTACAATTACTTTCCTTGGGACACTATCTGCTAAATGCAGCAGCTGTACGACCCGAAGAGTACTTATATTACATTGTAAATCAATACATATAACTATTAGTTACAACTACAACAGGTAATCGTAGGCTCAGATACCTACAAAGATAACCAGTTACCAACCGGTTTCGGTTGAATCGCCATACAACCTAATTGATTTCAATTGTACGTTGCTTTTTAGAGATACTGAATCGATTCACTGATTAGATTCAATTGTTGAGTTGGATCCTGGCTAAGCCAACAAACCCATATTAGTTATTACCAAAGTATATAAAGCATTCTGTACATACAGGTTTTGATAAGCGTATGGAAACAGTCGCTTAGTAATGTTACTCGCCCGTTTTCACCAAAGATCCCTAAACTACACCCTAACTAGGGATCCCTTTGGCTAAGGGCCCCCTTTTGACCCTTACCTAAATTCGTTTTCACAGCGCTGAGTTGCTCTTAAATAAGGGACCGCCAGTAAAGTGGCAGTTTATCCTTTTCTACGGTTTCCGAAAATCGTACGTTTGCCAATTACGGTTTATTTTTTGATATTTTAGAGAGTAATCGTCAAAAATACAAGCAACATGCTTTATTGATAAATCATTAGAGTTTTTAATATATTGTGCAGCAGAAAAAATGAAAACAAATATAATACATTTTCTGGCGTTACACGGGTTGAAACAATTGCCAAATATAACTGAAAAAAACTGTCTTTTTGAAATTTTTGTCTTAAGTTTGTATAATTAAACTATCTCGAAGTATTAAATTAGCTTCAGTTGCTCTTTTCACTCCTGTTTTTCAAGAAAGGGACAGGCGATGCCCCCTCCACAAACTTTAAAACCTTATTCAACTCCTTCAATCAATATTAGATACTCCTTGATTTATTTACCGATTTTACATATTTCCTCAATTATTGCATTTATTTTTAACCTACCTTATGAAAATAATATTTACTTGTTAATGTTTAATGGCAGGTAAATAGCATATTAAAATCTACTGTGATCAGTGACCAAGACATCTGCCAGGCATGATGATTATGGCAAACCTTCCTCAATATTCAGCAGCAATATATGCAAAAAGGCTGATGCTGATAATTGGGTGATCGTATTGTGAATTAAATCCAATGAAAATAAAAAGTAAATATTTAGGAACAATTTAATAATAACAGCAATTTAATGACCCGTTAACACCGGTTGGGTAATTAGAGCAAGATACCTGGCAAGGAATTTCGTTGCAAGAGAAATCGCGATGATTCCAATGGAGCGACGCAGAGTATTGGTAAATGCCAACAATGTGAAGGCTTTACTAACGCAAGTTAAAATATGCTCAGGCAGCTTTAGTTTAGTTTATTTAAACGAAACTGGTCAAGAGTAAAAAGGAATCACTCTTGAGGGTTCCTATTTATTCAAAACGACGGAAGGAAGAAATTATTTCTTCATTTATTAATATTCTTTTGATTCAGAAGTTTTTTGATAGCTATGAGGGTTTTAGTCAAAAAACATCATAGCTAAAAGGAACACGCCAAAAATATTCTTGCACACCAATTCTCATCAAATTTTTACTTTAGAAAAACAAGCAGCGGTTCATAGAACATTATTATGATCACTAGGTAGGTAGGACTTTTCTGCAAAGTTCGTCTAGGTAGGTACCACCGCTTTGCCAGTTATTCTGTCGCAAAGCGGTAGTGATGTGCAAGCACTACTGTGTTCCGGTTTCAAGGGCTTTATGATCTGATTACACAGTCTAGTACTCTTATTACTAAAGTCTCAGGATCCAGGAAAAAAATCCCGGATATAAAAATTTCCAGATTTCCATTCCATTGTTTCTCCATTCCATTAGGTTTCCATTGTTTTCAAGATGCAAACTCATATGCATACACACATTGTCATTTCTTTACCTCGCTTACTATAAATATCAAAACAACCAACAACCAAAAATAATTCCAAATTTAAAATACTAGTGGAAACCACAAATGGAATAAAGTAGGAACATAAATAAGAGGAGGCTTTGCGGCTAGAGCTAACGAGACGCCCAAGTGTAAGAGTTGGAGATTCCTCAAGTTGCTGGAACTCTGAAGCAAGTTTCGCAGGTGCGGTTTCACTGAAGTTGCACGGTTACTGAGCGTTTTCAGTTGAAACAATTATCGGGTGTAGTACTTCTACGGTAATTAGATGGCTAGAGTTACTTTGTATAAACTAAATAGATACTATGCTTAAACTAATGAACTTAATAAATACGACAGTAGTTTTTGTATACAATATTTGTTTTAAACTCGAGTAACTTTGGGGTGCCGTGCCTAATAACAGAGCCTCAATAAAATGACTTTGTTTTCCATCTGTGTCTGGCCTACAACAATATTTTTTTTTTAAAACGGCCATCTATCTAATAAATGTTGTCTAATCAAAATCAATGTAAAATACAAAGTTGTATACAGCCACACTAAATGGTAGGTAGGTACTTACGACTATTAAAATCTCACTCAGCCGTCAAGATATTGTTATATTGGGTAGGCACACATTCCGTTGACATAGCCCTATTACTCGAAAAAAAATTAGATGATCAAGTTTAACTTGCAATTATTACTTCGCTACATGTTTGTACTATTATGACATAAAAATTAAATAAAAACGTATAAATGTTATTAACGTATTTTTTTTATTATGGGAAAATATACCAACCTAACTCGTGGGCAGGGGTTTTAATAGCACTCCACTTTTTTATAAAAAAAATAGTGCCTTTACATTGTATCTTGATTGACACTTATGCATTAAAGTAGTAATAAAATGAAAAGAATATAACTTTCTGATATGCAATTATTATGTAGAGTCCAACTAAAGCCGGTTACAAAACTGCAAAAACATATCTCTACATCTAGGTATTGCACTAATAAATGTCATTAAAAATGTTGATACCGATATAGCTTTCTAGAATTCGAATCATGCAATTGTAAGGTGTTGGAAAAACGCTGGCTATTCCATGAAAATGCATCGACGCAAAGAAACCCGCCTCGGAATGCCACATGCAGTCACATAATCGGCTACAATATTATCACGCGCGAAATTAATCTTTGTTTAAGTCGGATTAGTGTCAATATTCAATTGACAACCAATTGGTAGTTACGACTTTCAATGATTCTCATATAATTGTTTCCAGTTTTTATTCGAGCAAGGTGCAGATATAAAATGTGAGTAAAAGCTAAACGTTTTCGATTATAATATAGATAGTGAGTACAGTTATTACTCATTGTATAATGTTACTAGTTTATGGCCGTATTCAATTCATGACTTTACTTGGAAGTGTTTTAATAATTTGGAATTATGCATAATGATTATTTGTCATATTTCTGCATAATTGTACAAAGCCTATGATGCTTTGATAAGGACGATGAACTTTCTGGCTAAGTTGATAGCAAGAAGGTGACAGGCCATTTTAACTATTGATTACCTAAATTTAACCAACCTTCATAAGTAACACTATACTGATTATATTTCAACTTCAAATATAATTTAGAGTCTTACTTCTTACAAACTATTTTTCAAACCTGCTTTTGGATATTCTAAATAAAAGTAAAATATTGCCAAAGATACAAAAATAAACTTTTCTGACATAGATACACCTGACCTTAAGAATGTTTATAGTACAGTCGCCTGCACTAATAAGTATACATTTTATAATTTTTAAAATAATGTCATAGTGTTAAATTTCTCAAAAATGTACTCAGCATGCACGCAACAATTATGTATCCAACAACTTGTGGCATAACTATGTATACATAGTCAATAAATAATGTAAACGAGGCTATTGGTCAAAAAAATGGTTACATTATAATCATTAATAATAAGTAACCACACGCGGCCTGCAATGATATGTATACATCAGTAGTTCCAAAATAATGTCGCAGTATTAAACATAGATTCATAGATATGCGCTTACTACTTACTCTCAGATTGGGCATAATTATATGCATAACATGTATACAAGTTAAATCAAAACTATATACACACATAACAATTGCAATAAGACGTGGTATAAACTAGATTCAAACAAGTTTTTTTCTACATCTTTTTCATAAATATGTATACACTTTCATATTTGAGCAAAATATCGTTTCTTGGCCTGTATTCAACAAATGGTCAAAAACATGTATACACCTTTGATGCCATTTAAATGTAAACACGATTTTTTCAATAAGTTGGTGGCACGAAGTTGATTTGTGTAAGTGTGGTGGGTAGGCATGTGCGTTTCTTTTGACCTACCCTTTTAATTTAAAGATTATAATGCTGTTTGTTCAGAGTTGTTATTGCATTTGCATCGAACTTTAACGGATTAACTTCTGGAATACCAGCATTTTTCATAAAATTAGATTAACAACGTATGCCGGCTTGATAGCGAGCCACTGGGAGTCCAAGGGTTAAACTGTAGAATACAATAATTTAATAGGATGAGTGGCAATGTGCCGTTTCCTTGTCGTATAAACAGCCACGAAAAACACAAAATTGTTATACTTAAAGAACAGGGAAATTCGGTTAGCGATATCGCCCGGGAGTTAGGAATTGCAGTAAGTAATTTTGATATTTATTAACATGTAAATTTAAAATAATAGTTTTATCATTTGATGATATTTATTTGTTATTATTATTGACGTATTTTAGTATTGTTAAACAAGACTATTTTTGTTCTGATTAGTGCAATAAAGAATTATAATAAGTAATAATAAATAAAACCGGCCAAGCGCGAGTCAGACTCGCGCACGAAGGATTCCGTACCATTATCTATAAAATCGACCAAAAAATAACGACTTATTCTTATTCTCATAATTAAACAGGCAAATACACGATGTAATAAACAAAATACCGATATCCCTAAGAACCTATAACTGTTGGGTAGACGTGTTCTGGAGTGGAGACCGCGAATCGGTAGACGTAGTGTAGGACGACCTACAGCGAGACGGAGCGATGGTATACGCAAGGTGGCTAGCAGTAAGTGGAAACTGGCATTTTGGCACGATAAAAACAACGTTAATTTAAATTCAAAACACTCATCATCATCATCATCGGCTTATACTAATCCACTGCTGGACATAAGCCTCTCCCAAGGCACGCCGCTGAGGTCGGTCTTTGACTCTATTTTTCCAGTTACTGCTAGCCACCTTGCGTATACCATCGCTCCGTCTCGCTGTAGGTCGTCCTACACTACGTCTACCGATTCGCGGTCTCCACTCCAGAACACGTCTACCCAACAGTTATAGGTTCTTAGGGATATCGGTATTTTGTTTATTACATCGTTTATTTGCCTGTTTAATTATGAGAATAAGAATAAGTCGTTATTTTTTGGTCGTTTTTATAGATAATGGTACGGAATCCTTCGTGCGCGAGTCTGACTCGCGCTTGGCCGGTTTTATTTATTATTACTTATTATAATTCTTTATTGCACTAATCAGAACAAAAATAGTCTTGTTTAACAAGACTAAAATACGTCAATAATAATAAATAAATATCATCAAATAATAAAACTATTATTTTAAATTTACATGTTAATAAATATCAAAATTACTTACTGCAATTCCTAACTCCCGGGCGATATCGCTAACCGAATTTCCCTGTTCTTTAAGTATAACAATTTTGTGTTTTTCGTGGCTGTTTATACGACAAGGAAACGGCACGTTGCCACTCATCCTATTAACTTATTATATTCTACAGTTTAACCCTTGGACTCCCAGTGGCTCGATATCAAGCCGGCATACGTTGTTAAACTAATTTTATGAAAAATGCTGGTATTCCAGAAGTTAATCCGTTAAAGTTCGATGCAAATGCAATAACAACTCTGAACAAACAGTATTATAATCTTTAAATTAAAAGGGTAGGTCAAAAGAAACGCACATGCCTACCCACCACACTTACACAAACCAACTTCGTGCCACCAACTTATTGAAAAAATCGTGTTTACATTTAAATGGCATCAAAGGTGTATACATGTTTTTGACCATTTGTTGAATACAGGCCAAGAAACGATATTTTGCTCAAATATGAAAGTGTATACATATTTATGAAAAAGATGTAGAAAAAAACTTGTTTGAATCTAGTTTATACCACGTCTTATTGCAATTGTTATGTGTGTATATAGTTTTGATTTAACATGTTATGCATATAATTATGCCCAATCTGAGAGTAAGTAGTAAGCGCATATCTATGAATCTATGTTTAATACTGCGACATTATTTTGGAACTACTGATGTATACATATCATTGCAGGCCGCGTGTGGTTACTTATTATTAATGATTATAATGTAACCATTTTTTTGACCAATAGCCTCGTTTACATTATTTATTGACTATGTATACATAGTTATGCCACAAGTTGTTGGATACATAATTGTTGCGTGCATGCTGAGTACATTTTTGAGAAATTTAACACTATGACATTATTTTAAAAATTATAAAATGTATACTTATTAGTGCAGGCGACTGTACATACTAGTCACCTACTCTGGGCATCTGTAGGTTGTACTCATTTACATAACTGTCATCGACGTCTGTGCTGATAACATTCGATTTATTGACATTACGAATAGAATAATTAATAATTCATGATTGAATTCTAATAATAATTTACTAATAAATATACACTAAAAATATGCATGGGATAAAATACTTAATTGTATAAGCATATCTTTGTGTGTCAGTGACCTAATTTCAACTTAACTCACAAAATCAAGGAGTACCGCTTAGGTACAATATCCCAAAGCAATAATATTCATAAAATTTTGGACTTATGAATGAAAACAATACATTTATCAATAACTTTCTTCCTACAAATTGAAAATCGCAGGCCATTGCACCTTTCCCCGCATAAGAATTATTTAAGTCACCACAAATCCTTGGAAGCTCACTGCGTTAGGAGGTTACTAGGGCCGAACATAACCGGTTTATCACATGGCCGGGACCACGTGCGGCCTCCAGAATATACTATATCAATGTGTAAATGTTAGTAGCTATAGACGAATATTCGAAAGACGTATATCATTTATACGTAGGTAATATAGATAGGCAAAGACATACATCTATAGATAGGTAGAGACATACTAAAGAAAATATCTTTAGTTATGATAATATGATATTGGAAACATCTATACTTACTTACTTACACTGAATTATGCAAAAAATATGAATGTTATACGTTATTTGGATAGTAAAGCTCGGTGCACCAACCTTATATTTTTAGGGATAGGACTATTAAAATGAAACATAATAATAAATATGTATGGACATTTCACACAGCGCTATGCAGCCCCAAACTAAGCATAGCTTGTACTATGGGCACCAGGACCCCTATTCTCACGAATCGAGAAGAAATCTCGTCTGGGAATAAATCTCGAGACTCGAGTTTTCGGTATTCTCATGCAATATCTCGATTGCTAGCGCACGAGATGACTCGAGTGATGGAAGCATTAGCGTATAGTCTGTGTGTAGTAGTCTGTGGATCGGAGGCAGTCGAGAGATCAGAACGAGATAACGCTATATGTAAGACAGCGACCACAAAGTCTATGCTCAGAATCAAGAACTTGAAAATTGACACTGGAACATGAATCAAACTAAAGAATATAAAAGTAAGTTGAGTTGAGGTCATGTTCCTACTAAAAAAAGAAGGACAGAGTCCCAATTGATCCCGAACCGAGGTACCCATAGGAAGTCGGGACGCTAATAAGTACGAGCGGACACGCACACACTCACATCATAGGAAGTCTATCGCCTGCCATTACTGCTCCGAACCTCGCCCAAGACGCATAGAAAAAAATATTATAAAATGCCGTCTTGCGTTGTGAAAAGTTGTCGGAATCATAGTGGTTTGATAAAAAAAAGTCAGGGGATCACTTTTCACATATAAGCTTGTTAATATTTCGCTAATTTCTTGCTTTTTCGATAAAACTATTGAGATGCAATCAATACACAAAACCAGCTAGTGTTACCAACAATCAAACTTCCAAATTACCCGGAAGTGTGGGAGAATGACCAAATTATGTTCGAATACAACTTATTCACCTATATTGATCATAATTAGAGATCTGACTATATGCAAATGCATATTTCCATTATGCATATGCATGTGCTGGACTTTGCAGGTTAAAATAAATATTGTACCGGTAATGGACCTACTAATCGTACATATTTGTGCAGGTTTTCTATAATGTAGAAAAAGTAAAGTAACGTAGAAAAATACGATTTGTGTTCATAAAACATTTTAAGCAACACCCTGGCTATAAATCTTTGTGCCAAGTTTTATTAACTGACTGGCTGACCCGACCCTGTCCAAAGGAAGAAAGAACTGGGAACTTCTCTCTTCGCTATAGCGTACAGGGTATATTCCCAGTTGCCCCCACATGCTTCGCCCCCGGGTGGCAACTGGGAACAAAATTCCCAGTTGCCACCCGGTGGAGACTGGGAAGCTATTGCTCCCATTTCATTCGCCGTACATTGCTGCGTAGATTGCCAACCCCTTAATTACTGTCCAAATGTAATCTATACATGGTTCTTGGGGGGAGGGGGGCAAGTGCGGGGGGAGGCAGGGCAAGTAGGGGGGTGGACTAAGTGAGGGCGGAGGTGGTGGCAAGTGCAGGGGGTGTCGAGGAAAGTGAGGGGGAGGTGGGGCAAGTGTGGGGGAGGAGGGTAAGTACGGAGTAGGCGAGGAAAGTGCGGGGGGGGGGGGGCGGATTAAGTGAGGGGGAGGGGGGGGACAAGTGTGGGGGAGGGGAGATTGCAGATTCCTTTATTGTGCGTGCGGCTATGGAATGGAACTCACTCCCGGCGTCGGTATTTCCATTCACTTACAACTTAAGTGTCTTCAAATCAAAAGTAAATAGGTTTATTCTAGGTAGGCGTCCTCCACCTTCGACCTCATCATCACTTACCATCAGGTGAGATGTAGTCAAACGCTAACCTATCGAAAGTAAAAAAAAATAAGCCATTCAATTTTGACTACTCTGTTATAAGCTCGCGTAGCTTTTTGGTCATACGAAAAGTCACACCAACAACAGATTTTTTTTTTGTCGGATTCGGGTAATTTTCTTCAAATGGCAATCCTTTAATCAGTCACACATGTTTATGCGGCCGCCATTGCTGTACGTCAGTTCGATGTCAATCAAGATTCCATCCTGCTTTTTTTATAATTCTATGGTTGAGGTTATATTATTGTGATTTTCTTGTGTTCGTTATGGAAAAACGGTAAAACTGTGCAAAATGCTATAATGGTGCATCCGAAGATGTGAACGTGCGATTCCACAGGTTTTCTCTGCCTGGCAAACATGGATCTTTGAAGTAAGTAAGCCTAATAACCTACGCAAAATCCAAAAAGGTATAATGTACTACGTACATACATAAAAGAGAATACTTTCTCAAAATCACGCTGCTTACACCCGTATCTCGCTCTATAGATTAAATGTTTATTATTTAATTTTTTCAGGGCGTGATTATGGGCTGAATAATGGTATCCAGCTGGGAGCTAGACTTCTGAGGAATCACTGAAACAACTACACCAACAGCGTATAGGTATGCTATATGCAGAAGGCACCTGATTTATGGAAACAAATTTTATAATCCCAACCCCGATTGGAGCAGTAGATGTATTGTTGAAGTGCCGCCAAGAAAAATGTGCAACTTGTAACTTCACCTATGAATGTGTGAAGCTCAAACCTTCAAGTAAATTAATTTCAATTACCTGAATAAAAGTTTTCCCAGGCCGTGAGGCTATGGACCGAAGTTGATGGAAGTATTATGTTAAATCAGATAGATCCTGTGACCATGATCCTCAGTAATGAGGAACCAACCAGAGAGAGAGAGAAATAAAAGTATGTAAAAATCCAGTTCATACCAATGATATTGACACAGTTGCCTGTTGGATTTATTTTATACCAAAGGATAGGGGAATATGAGGGTTTTTCCCGTTTCTTGAGTGGGAAGTGAACCAACAACCTTCAGCACAGTTGATGGAGCTGGCCTTAAGGCTATCTAAATAATATTTTCTTTTTTGCTTCAGGTACTCAATGAAGGCTTCTAGGCTGGTGTTACTATTGCTACTGCAATAACTACATCTTACTTACTGTAAAGCTTCCGGAACAATTTTCTGAAAATGCTGTGAATGTGTGCTGTGATAATATAAAGTCACAGAAGAATCTTAAATCGCCACTGTATTAGACAGTGAGTGACTGTCTATATTACCATCTTCGTCATCATCATTTCCATATGTGCCACTGTAACTATTACACCAGTGGCCCTGAGGCTGATTTCGTTGGTTTAAAATTATTGATGTAAAAAGTAATAATAAAGTTAAAATAGCCATCTTTGCTTTACGGCATTGTTTTACAACACTTTTAATGATGGCAGGATTGTATTTTGAGACTGCATGTTTCTTCATTTTATGTATTTGATAATAAAACTTTAGAACTAAACTAGGCCCAAAGTTGTTACCTACTCATATAAATATGTATAATATAATGCGATTATATATGAGTTATGTGGCTTTTATTTATTATGGTACCTTTATAAGGGTGGGTTTTTTCACCCGTTGTTAAAGTAACCAATCAAAAATGCTAACAAATTCTAACTAATAGTCAAGATTTGTTAGAGGTTTTAACCATTGGTTACCTTGAAGTAGTGTTCTGTGGTTTATCCCATCTGTGATAAGGATAATCACAGTTTAGAGAAAAAAACAAAAGGATAATAGCACAGGATAATATACACAGATTAGAGAAAAAAACAATTGACCTGTGATAATATAGTAGTGTTCTGTGCACCACAGAGTATTTTTATAGCTGTGCATACCATAGAGTAGTATAAGTTGGTGCCACACACAGAATTCCCACTAGCCACAGATTGTTTTTTTCTCTAATCTGTGGTTGGTGCACTATACAATGCAAAACACCATATTATTTTTTCTAATTTGTGAAAACACTATTGGCAAACAATGAGCAACTTCGTTTGATTTGATAGGCACGGAGCAAAGAGTATATAACACTTAGGGATGTTCCGATACTAGTGAATACTAGTATGTACATGATACTTTTCTTTCAATACCAAGTACTTTTTACTATCGAATCATTCTTTCGATACTTACTTGGTATCGGAAAGAAAGTACTAATAGCGAATCGAATAAATGCTGCTAAGTCAAAACAGGATAGAGCCACAGGATAAAAATTCAATGCCAAGCAGCTTTATTTCGCTATAATATTTTTTTCCTTAAAGAAACATAGTATGGCCTAACTTTAAGTCAAGTAGAATAAAAATGTGATATTTTAATGTATACTTAGGGTTAAAACAACCCTATTTTTAATTTAAGTAGGATTCAATGTAGTAGAAAATTAGTGTAAAGGTAAAAATACATGTAAAGGTAGAATGTGAGTAGGATTTAACTTAATTTAATTGTAATTCAAAGCGTTGAATACAGTTAATACACACAAATAGTACAGTTAAGGTAGTTGTTATACTTAATTAAAATAATAAAATAAAATAAAAACAAACCATTCTCGCGATACCTATTTGGTATCGCAAAAGAAAGAATTTGTATCGGAAAGAGTACTTTTATCAAATATCGTCAAATAACATATCCTTAGTGTTCAAATGTCCGATTCTTCGCGCCAAAACACTTGAAAATGTAGATCAGTCATAGAAACAACAAAACTTTGCTGCAATAAGGTAAAATTTGTTTATTTCTTCCGTATTGATAAATAAAAAAAAATGTATCGATATGAGTGGGTATCGATACTTTTAGGGTATTCATATGAGTAGTACCTATCGAGTCATGATTTGAGTACTACTCATATGAGTAGGTATCGATACTTTGGTGGTATCGGAACATCCCTAATAACGCTTGGCATGGCAAAAAGTATAACTATAACTTCTGTCGCCCAGACAAACTAACCAACGAAAAAAAAAGTAAAGAAAAGAAGAAAAAAGTAAGAAGACAAGAAAAGACAAGAAGAAAAAGAAAAGAAAGAAAAAACGAAAAGAAGAAGAAAAGTTGCCATGCCATTAGCTTCAATGTCAATAAAATGACAACAAATGAGCCTAAAAGTAAAGGCAAAAGCGCGTCTCATGGTGGTCTCGACTGCCTCCGACCACACGAGACATCTCGTGCGCTAGCAATCGAGAATATCACAAATTTGAAGCTTCAGTCTCGAATTTCGAGATTTATTGTGAGATGACATTGCGTCTCGATTCCCTACGAGCCATCTCGTGCGCTAGTCAGTCGAGAATATCATGAATTTTAAGCTTGGGAGTAGAGACAACTCGAGTCTCGAGATTTATTATGAGATGACATTGCATCTCGATTCGTGAGAATAGGGGTCCTGATAACTGATAGAATACTTAGATACTTTTCTTTACTTTTTGGACGTTAAGGAAATAATGTACCTAGTCAGAAAAAAAATTTAGTTTTCAGCTAGCAGACTATGCACTATGTGTACCTGGTTGGATCGTCATTTGGAATATCAAATAATACAAATAAAAATATTTGGATGTAATATCTACTGAATATGCATTAATATATTTAAAAATTTGTATACAATGTACATATTCGCATTAAAATTACCTACCTATATTGTTTAGTGTTTCTTATTCTAAAAGTGGTTCTAGTTTATATTTATAATTATGTATATTTATATAAATAAATATTTTTTCTTTCTTCCTTCTTTCTTTCTAGCTCTAATGGTTATTTTTTTCATGAGCTTTCTTTCAGAAATTGACAGAAAAAAATGACAACGATGATGATGGACTGCTGAATGATGGCTTGTATCCCACAGAAACAAAAGCAAACTATTTCCAAGTGTCTCGAGGAAAACGTATCTACGAGGAACAATTAACTTAAAAATAGTTTTATTCCTCCTAATGGTAGATTTAAAGGTAGAAGGGCAAGCAGTTAATAACCAGAGAACACTCCAAACGTTCATTATAATGGTAGAACGCGTGAAAATAATACACTCCGTAACAGGTAAGCCGTCAGTTACTGCGTTGTACTAGAGGTCAGACACGTCCGCACGCTTAATTGTCCCACATTTTCACTGCCTTGTGTTACTTAACTGAGCCTGGGTGCTGGCTTTTGCTCAGCAACTTGAACTTAGAAGCTTTGCGGAATTTTATGTGAATTTAAATATAGGTACGCTATTATTTTAACAGTTTATACAATATGCTGCGTTTTTGAGTTAGTCGGCTTATAAGTAAGTAAGCTTACCAGCTTGCTTACTTATAAGCTGTTCTTTTGTTTTTGTCCTTTGTTTCTAATAGAAAGCGGGTTTATATTGTATTTAGTCGGATGTCATATCCATACATTTCAGTCTTGGAGGAATGATTTTGCATTACATTTCTTTGTGACAAGACTGTAATAGTAATATATAATACATACTCTATAATATATATATATAATACATCATAGTTGCTTTGTAAGTACCTACCTGATCAGTGCCTTAACATTTTGAAATTTAGTTCAATTGGCTACCTACATATAAAATAATGTTTGGTAAGGTTCAGTAAGTAAGTAGATATTATAAAGATCACTTTATACCAGTCTGTTTTGATCTTTTTCCGTTTAATTTAACCCTAATTAAGTTTACAAACCGGGCGTTTCCAAAACGATTTCGAGAGTATATTTTGATCAAACTCAGGAACAGAAGTTCAAAAACAAGTCTCGGGGAGGCTGGCACGCACGCGGGGGTGGCTACCCCCTAGTTTCAAAGTTATCGCATTATTCAAGCCGACGCGACTCTTGAGTAATTTTGAAATATTACAATTTTCAAGCTCGAGTCTCTACCGCACTACCACTGACTTCGATGGACCAACTACCAGCTTTGTTGCCATAAATTGTTATGACATCCTTAGTTTCTGCCACTTTCAAAAAAAACTTTTGACAAGTTTATTTTACAGTTCACATAAAATTGTTTCATGCTTAAGTAGGTATGAATAGTTAACCTAAAGTGCTGATTAAAATGTCGCTAAATATGATAAAATAACGGCAATAATTACTGAAAGCATAAACTAATAGCAATAATAATTTATATGAGAAATCTTGGTATATAGCTCACATAATTTATAAATTAATTAGTAGACAACGGATATTTCAACTGCTCATTTCCTTTCAAAGAGAGGAAGCACATAAAATATTAATCAATTAAAATATTTGACTTTAGCTATGTTTATAAATTGGTATATTTGTTATACCTACTATACCAACTCAATATTTTTGATAAACTATTGGCTTTAGTTGCATGCAAAGATATTCTCTTGTTACAAATTTATATAATTTTATAATATCATTGGTGCGTGGCATTTGAAAATAAACGAGAAAAAGGGCTATTTATATATGTTTGAAAAATAAACTATACTGAAAGAATGTCTACTTGTCTTTTGCAAGGTTCTTCTAGGTAGGTACCACCACTTTGCCAGTTATTCTGCCGCCAAGCAGCAGTGTGCTAGCACTACTGTGTTCCGATTTGAAGGGCGTGTAGCTAGTGAAATTACTGGGCAAATGAGACTTTATGATCTGATCACACAGTCTAGTAATCTTATTACTTTACTGTGTGAAGTCTCAGGATGACGTGCGCAGTGCATGGTCATGCAAAACTATATTAATTTAGAGTTCCAAGTGATACTGCAATCTGTTATAGGCAGCCATGACGCTTAACATCAGGCGAAGGACTAAATCGTCACATAATTCATTTACATAAAAAATGTCTTTGTGCAAACAGTAGCAGATCCGAGACAATAAGACAAAAAGTATGGTAACATTGTTTTAGAATAACAGTAGCCAAAACAAGAACATGTGCTAGCTAATAAAATAACAGTTATCTAGAACAGAGCTTTCCAAAAACGCGGCTATCACTTGCAAAAACATGCCTATTGTCCTCTTTTGTAATACTAAACAGTTGAGATGCAAATAAGAATAGACCCGTTATATTTACAAAATTCTTTTGAGTTCCGTTACGCTATTTTTTATATTTCTACAATTGCATAATATAACAATAGCGATCGTTTACAAAAGCTAAGCGACAATTCACCTGCGAGTAGTCAGGTAAGCGATTGTTATGGTAATGTTTAACAATGACTTTAGTTTAGTTTAGCTAATGTTTTGGAGAATTGTGGCCAAGAGTATCTAATTCCTTGTAAGTCGTGTTACACACCTTGAGGTAATTTATTGTGCTATTTGTAGAGTTCATAACAAAAGTTCGTTTCCGTGTTCTTTATCGACAACGCCTTATCATTTGACACCGGAATTTACTGCCCTTTTTCTTGTGGAACAAAGGAGACGCATTTTGAAAATTGGTTTAAAAACTGTTTTTTTTATAGCTAAATTTGACCACAATCTCACTTGATGGAAAGTGACGACGCGGTCTACGATGGTACATGCTTGCCTAGAAGATACCTATTCACTCGCGACTTGAAGAGCTCCAGGTCATACTTATTTTGTAATATGAAGGCATTATTTAATGCTTACTTAAGTTTAAAGAATACGTAAGTTCTGTCTCAACAAAGGTAGGCCCACGGTATGTACATTAAGTAAACCCTAATGACAGAATCAAAAGTGCAGTGGGCCTACTGTGTATCATTATATCCCAAAAAATCTACTAATATTCATTCGAACAGTGTTTTGTTGTGATTTGTCTTCAATGTAGTAGACTGTAATAGCGTTATTATAACCAGCACCAGATAATAAAAAGGAAATTACATAAAACTATTTCAAAAATCACATTGAGCCGTAAACGACAAACAAAGTTTTAATTATTCAATTAACACTATTTGTAGTAGGAACGAGTTATTGAACAGATGCGGTGAAGTTTATGACGGCTAATAGACTTTACGGCTTTTTTATTGACATTAATGTTCTCTTGACTTGGCCGTTTACGACCACCTCATTCATTATCGAACTGTTGAGGTTGTAACATTGCCGTAAATCATGGGTAGGGTTGTCGTAGCATTTTGGTCTTGGGTCCTGGATTTTAGTACCTAATGTTACATCAGGATTTTACTTTTGATATTGTCTTTTCTATGGCGTAATTTGGTAATTTCTAAATCATCAATTCTGCCAACGGATTACGGACTAGCAGGAAAATGATAACTTTGTAGTTAGTATAATAGATTTACACCTATTGAATTATTTTTAGATACAATGAAACATGGTAAGTTTGATAATGGCCGAAGCTGCATTTTGCACAAGTTTACTTAAAATTATTCGTCAACGGCTTTAACATTGAAATTAGTAAATGATTTATAGATATCGTAATATTTTTATTTGAATAAGTATCTACTTAAAAAACTTTCATTTTTTACAATACATGATTTATTTTTTGACGTTATAAAATGTTAAGAGAAATGAATATGATGACAACCCTGGACAAGGGAACGCCACTACTGTTTACTTTACATACTGGACTGTCTTGGACGCTCTTACTTAGCTCCAATTTGCGCTCATTGAACGTGTAAGTAAGTAGGTATACACATTATTTACAATTTTTGGACGACCATTATTGGTCATACTTATTTCTGTACTCACCATTTTTATCCAATGCATATTCAAACGAGGTGACATTTGAAAGGTATAAAAATGACTTTCTATGCGTATTAATAAAAATCACTGTAGAGATTTTTCAACGTAGTTTTTCCAATATGTGCTATCCCTGATAAAACTCAAAGAGACATCATTTTAAAACGACATGTTTGATGTTATTCTAGCGAGGTGTAGTTCTTTTACACCGTGTTACACATGAATAAAACAGTTCTCACTTGATGAGTATTAAAAGAAGATTCATTCCATAAATTATACATTAAACAAAAATAATTATACGACGGCAAGTTTTTATCTTAACGCGTCAAGCAACATGAATTGATAAATTCGCAGTTGCCACTTTTTATGCTACGTGCTTTATGCAGTACGACACTTTTGGATTTGAATCAACTTAAAGTCAGGTTTCACTGTGTGTAACTTAGAGTGGGGTTTTTTATCCGTAGTTGAAGTAACCAATGGTTAAAATCTCTGACAAATTTTGACCATTGGTTAGAGTTTGTTAGAGTTTTTAACCATTGGTTACCTTAACTACGGCTAAAAAACCCGCCCTTAAAACTCGTAGATTCAACTACAGCATCACGTAATTTGGATTTGAATTAATAAAACGCCCGCACGCGTATAACTTATCGCTTTACCGATAATTAAACCGATTCGAAGAACCGAAGTGCTTTAAGTTTGTTTACTATGATAGTAAACGTAAAGCACTCCGGTTCTTCGAAGAAAAAACTAGATAGTGCTACTATCTAGTTAGAAAGAACTAGATAGTGCCACTATCTAGTTAGAAAGAACTAGATAGTGCTACTATCTAGTTCTTAACAAACTATGCAACAGTTTTAGATGTGGCAATAGGAATGTTAAGCGTACTTGCTCTAGTATATGTATACACATATATTACTTATTCTGTGTAATTAGCTCAAAATAGGTATTATATTACTTATGTAAGGCATAGCTAATAATTTTCTTTTGTCATTTTGTGGAGTCAACCAATTCTACTCTTATAAGCTATACGATCAAGAAGATAAATGAGTGCTTGAAGTTTTGCAAGCGGTTATTTTATTTTATTTATTTATTATTTCATTTATTTATTTCAATTACACAAAAAGCTTACAGTATAAAACCAAACGCTTCAGGGTCATAACACCGGAGTGGATTACAAAGTATTGTTACAAATAGGCATGTTATTATTACTTTACAGAAGCGACTTATAAAAATATTAGGTACTTAAAAACTGGATACACATACTGATAAATAATTTTATATTGGTGTGAAATATGTCCAACTCCGGCTGGTGCGCAACCAAGGCGTTGAGCATAGTGAATGCGTGCGACGTGGAGTGGTTGCAACAGCTATTTCAATCTGATAGTACGTAATATAATAACCACACGGGTTAGAGAGCGATCCACAAGCACGATCACAGAACAATCGGTACGTAATACCATCGCAGGATTCGCCCGTTTTAAAGTGACAACAATTTGTCTCTTGCGACGTACATCAAGTAGATATGATCGTGTGTACAATCGATGCTTGCATAAATTTTTTACAACAGATGTTGCTTTTTGTTGAAGCGCGGGAGGTAAGCAATTCACCTGTTACTGGTTAACATTTGACGCGTCAACTCTTTTTTGTTGAAATTAAACATTCGGTAGCATTGATCGATCGGGAATACGTGCAAGGAATCGATGGGATGATGGCTAGTTTTTGACTCCAATGTCTTTAGAGCATTGAGGTATGCGCATGGGCATATATATGTGCATTCCTACCTATTGAGGTAGGAATGCACATATATATGCTCATGCTCATTGCAAAGCATTGGCTTTAAAGGCAAAGTTAGTTCTAATTACGTAGTACGTTCAATAACTTTCTTGTATTATATGTTATCTGAATACAGTAAAGGTTGAGATACGGTTAGAAATTTAAAGGTTTTTGCTTTGATGAAAAATATACATTGAGATAGTGATCGGGGAGCAAAAACTGAGGAACTCTTTAACTGACATGTTCGGAAGCTCACGTAGCGAAACCAACGCACTTAGAATTAACGGGAATATTGTTTCAATTTCTTTAGTATCTTTCACTTAGCTGCGGCTACTGTGTTCCCGATAAATTTTTAGTACGTATAGTTAATATTAAATTAACATAGAAATCTATATATCTTTTTGGGAAGACTAATAAACTCCGTTTTGTAGTTGTAACTCGTTGTTAGTAGTTCATAATATAAAATTATAATACTGTATTTGCAGTTAATCAGTTATAATAATAATATAATAATAAATATGTGAGGACATGTCACGCAGCGCCATCTAGCCCCAAACTAAGCATAGCTTGTACTATGGGAACCAGTAACTGATAGAATATATAGACACTTTTTGTTTGTAAATACATACATAAAATACAATATAACACCCAGACACAGAACAAACATCGATGCTCATCACACCAATGTTTGTCCCAGGTAGGAATCGAACCCACAGCCTACAGTTCAGAAGGCAGAGCTATTACCAACTGAGCTCTCAGTTGACTGACGCAAGGCCGGTATTGGCCATACGATTAATTTAACGATTTTATGATTTTTATTTTTTTGTGTCTAAGAACCGACTGTTCGATATATTTAATTAAAATTACCTATATATTAACTCTATCGTACTTATGTTTTAAGTATGTAAGGGTATTTTTCCTTAATATTACCTATACTTTATCGGCTTATCCGTAGAACAAAATTACTTCTGCTAATATCCACTTTACAGGAGAGCGATTTGAAGTTTGATTCGCTTACGTTTTGCTATAACTTTTTTCCAAATTATTGTTATGCTAGATTATTGAACTTTTACTATAGGTATGTGTAAAATATCAATAAGTTAGTAATATCCATTTTAATAATAAAATATCTAAATTAACAGCTTTGAACAAGTGTTTCATTCAGTAGAAAAAAAAAATAAGCAAAAAGGAAATTGATATGAAGATGGAGATGTATTTCCCTTGAAGTTTGACATATCGAATATTTACAAAAAAAAGTCACTGTTTTAACCCCAATAACTCCAAATGGCATTGAAATATACCAGTATTTAAAGTAAATACGCAATAAATAAACATGAGCTTTAAGCTTCAGCCATACCGGCGCGTCGAGTGGCGTCAGCAAAGCGTCAAAATCGGCCATTCAGTAACCATCGCTGCCCGTGTTCGTAGACGGCCGCGCTGCGATTGCCGCGGGTAGCAATGGATACCGAATAGCTTCGCGTCGCTGACGCTGCTCTTCGCAGACGCGCTGGTGGGGCCGAAGCGTCGAAGCTTTAATCAAATTCGATAAAGGCAGATGCGTGAGCGCCTTTTTAAGGAAAAAACGGGTTGTTACCATTGGCACTTGTACGCATTGTGCAGTTAACAAAAACAAAGGTATTGTGGATCCACTCTATGACTTATTAAGATGATAATTTATTGGCGCGAGGACAATTTCATAGCGTAGTTCGCGAATGCACCGCTTTTCAGAACAAGGGAGTCGTGGAGAGGTTTTGGTTTTGATCTTTTGTGTGTACCATATTTTAGACTTTAATTTAGATATAGGTTCTATTTCAACAAACTAGGTACCTATAGACGTAAATGTTCTCACCTCTGTGGTTGCAATAGTAGGTACGTACCACTATCAAAAGTCTTTGATTTTTTAAATAAGTATGTAGGTATATATTTGATGAAATCGTAATAAAAGCCCCTCCCCCCCCCTTCCCCCCACTCGACTCACTTAGTAAAGGAATAACACTACAAATCAGTAGATACACAAGAATGCCTCTGTATGACTTATTAAGTAGGTATGAGTCATGCAGGGGCGGCTCTACCTTATCGGTTATCAATGATTTTGATTTTTTTTTGAGATTTAGGTATATTCGCAACTAAATATATGAAAATGTATTTTATTTCTTTATATTTGTATAGTATTCATTACAAAATATTATGTTTTTTATCTGTTTATTTTTAGAGTTCTTTAGATGTACAGGTACCAAAGTATCGCAAGAGTTTAAATGAAACTTAAGTAATTCTGACCCCTGTCTAAATATCACGAGTTACTTTGTCAGTTAGCTTACACCGTGAAGCTGATTATTAATGATTATATTGCTCAACGGAGCGCGCTCACAAGCATTGCCATAGCAATAATGAATGCAATAAATAGTTAGATTGTTTAAAGCGATAATTACCGGAAAGTACAGTGGAATATATCCATCAATCAATGGAGTTTATGGGGTCTGGAGTGCAAGAAACTGGTGTTATTGTAATTTTATTGGATTATATTTTTGCTTTTTATAAAACAGAGTAATAAGTAGGTGATAATACTTTATTTAATATACTTAGATGTGTTTTAGTGACTTTAATGATGATAATAATGAGTGGCGGCTGTAAAGTCTGAACAAGACATATTTTATCAAGCTTAATATATTGCAGGACAGTTATTATAACAATGGTACGTACCTAAGTAGGTAGTTTAAAATAATTATAAAAGATATGGCCTGTTTTCCATATACGATTGCCCTGCAAAAGTAATCGATGTAACAACTGACTATACACATTAATATTATTTTTTAAGTACCTAGCTTGTCTTTTTGTTCATAAAAGTCTATCTATTGGTTTTGTTCACCTATCTAGTGGAGTTTTTTATAAAAGTATTGTAGGGAAGCTCTATTACAGCAAAGCCTAGTTTAAGCAAGCAAAAGTGGTTCATAGTTAGAAACCTTTTCCTAGCTAGGCAAGATGTATCACTTACAATAGGTATAAACTACGTACTAATACCCTATTTATTTAAATAATCTTGTCTAGTCTTTATAGCGTTTTTGGCCATTAATTATGAAACCACAGAGGGGCAAGAATTGACCATGTCCATCCCACTTATTACTATTCTATATTTTGTCTTCTGCGTTGACTTGAGCAATGAGCAATGTATCTGTATTGACAATGGTATCTATTATTGGGTCTAAATAAACAAAACCGGCTCTTAAAATTACAACTACTTATAATGTACCTACGATGTCAGATATTTTCATTGCCTCCTTCACATTCCTACTTAAAACTATCTGTTGGCTGGGCAGTAGGTATGTTACAAATTACTTACATACGGTGTACAGCTAAAGGGTATCATAATATATGTTATTGGTACTCTTATTACCATTGTAGATAATATATTTCATACAAAAATTAAAGCAAAATGTGGAATAACAACGCAGATATTTCTTATGAGAAACAAAAGAAAAATGAACTCATATGGTCACATACTCGCTCAGAATTGCAAATATGTAGATGCTTATACAAGCAATGTCTAGGTACCATACTCCTTGAACTACTTTTTTAGCCTTTAGCTTCACTCAGAGGAAGTTGATAGAGATCTGATGTGATTTTCAAATGGGCCAGAACCAGTTTTCAGACTTCAGCTCAGCTCAGCTTCTTAGAATAAGTCTTCAATGTTTTTTTAAATAAAATTCTCCAGCAATTTACAGTATTCTGTAGCCGTGTAGAGACACATTTATCAAGTGTTTTTGACATATCAGTTTGAGAATTGGTAAAACAGTATTCGACATAAATAAAATAAAGCTTGTAAACAGTATGCAAATTATTTTATTAAAGTAGGTAGCATTCTATTCTAAATGATGTTATTTTAAAGCCAACTTTCTTAGAAACAACATATCTACGAGGTATAATATAAATTAGATTTTGCTAGATTTATTTTCAGAAAATGTCAAATCAATAAGGTATTTATTTCATATTTTTATATGTTACTTTCGTGTAAAATTTAAAGACAAAATTAATGACATTAACATGCAAATGAGTTCTATTACCACGGGGAGCCGATGGATGCAGGAAGCGAGCAGCCGCTCTAAGTGGCGCTCTCTAAGTGGAGCTCTCTGGGTGAGGTCTAGGTTCAACAGTCTACAGACTGATGATGATGATGATGATGATGATGAGTTCTATTGTCAAAAGATTACGTAGATAGTTATTATGATTACAACCACTAGGTATCTAAACGTTGTTTTATACATTTTTCTATATGAGCCAAAAATTACTTATGGTGGCTTTTTGATCCGTAGAGTTAACCAATGGTTTAAATTTGTTAGAATTTTTAATCATTGGTTACCTTAACCACGGATCAAAACCCGTCCTTAGTTTCTGTAATAATGAAAGTTTCAATAATGACAAGTTTCAAATTATAGACTATTATTTATTTATCAATTTTTTAACCTTTACAACCTTATAAAATTATAAAATTGAGTTAGTGTTTTGTACGGACTATATTAGACTAATTGTGGGGTTTTTATCCGTAGTTATGGCAACCAATAAAAAAACTCAAGCAAATTCTAACCAATGGTCAAAATTTGTTAGTTTTTAACCATTGGTTATCTTAACTATGGATTAAAAAACCGACCCTAATTAATTATAATCTAAAAACAACTAAGGTAGGTTTAGTACGTGAGTAGGTATTTGGAAATCACCTACAATTTCAAATCATAGAAGTAATAAAAATGTAATTAACTTTTAATATTTCAACAGCTAAATGCAATATGACCTTTATTATGAATGACGATTGCAATAAAACTCAATTGCTATTTGCTTCTTTTAATTAAAATTTGACATTTTATATCTCACTTGAAAGTAAGTAGGTATTTTATTAGACCGGTCAAATAAGTTAGGTGTAATCAAATTAATTAAAACATGTATTTCATTTGGATTCAATATATTTGAATATATAACGGTATCTAGGTCGTTCAATGTAAATATTGCACGCTACATTTTAAAACTTATAATAAGTTCTTAATGTGGTAAGCCTAATTGTTATTATATCTACCTCTATATTAATATAAGTAATAATAACATTTCAATAGCAGCTCCGATGGTAGGTATGTTTCTGAGAGAATACAGTAATTAAAGCTAATGTAATTACATACTAATTAAAAATATCATTAAAATAAAAACAGTTTAGTTACCTCTTGTATGTAATTTTCTCCAAATTTAGATCGATAGAGTTTCTTACAGATTTCATAGTGTATTTGAGCATACCGTTAATGACCAATAAATATTGAACCTTATGTCTAGGACTTTAAGGTAATATTTGCAAGTGCCAATAATAAGTTTAGTCGCTGTTTAACAGACTGTAAAAGCCGTTAGAAGTTATATGGATAAATAATAATTAATGATTACTATTCTGACAAACATCTTATTGCAGTTTTGTAATAATAATAATATGCTGTTTGTTTTTTGTTATGGTAGATACCTTTTAAGTGCACTCGTGCGTTTCAAATTAGATTAATTCATTGTTTTTGAATTTGTGCTACAATACATTTTTAAGAGTTTTTGTAAATACCTTCCTACTTAGAGTGAGTTTTAAGATCTATAGGTAAGCCATGGTAAAAAACTCTAAAAAATTTTGCCCATTGGCTAGAATTTATTAGAACTTTTGCCCATTGGTTAAACCTTAACTAAGGATAAAAAACCCACCCTATTTTAAACAAATTGACGTCTACGCAGGCAGGCACAATGTTCATAACATAGGGTCATTAAATCAAAGAAAAAGTACTGAAGTTTCAATGATCACGTTGAAACTCGGCGCAAGAGTAAATGAAATCCTTCCCGCGGCCGTTTAGGCTATTGCAATCAATTTGTTCCTCCCTCGTGTTTGAGCCAAACGGTTTCCAAACGTCGCTTATAAAGTGTAAACAGTGTTTGCAAAGTTTGTTCGGCAAACAGAGCCCGCGCGGGACCTTTACCCTGGGCCGAGTCGGGAGCCGTAAATGGGCAATAAACTCACCTTAGGCCGGCCGCGGCTAGCCGTCGGCGTCGGCTAACGCGCTCGCGCCATCCTGCTCAAAAACTTCGTCACAAAACTCACAGTTCTACGTTCAAAAAGAGTTCCGAGAGTTTCACTCCGTCAAGTCACGTGTCAGCGTTTTAGATGTGGCATGAGCGCAATACGTAATGTGTCGGGCGCACGTGGGCAAGTCAGGTGCGGGTCCCGATCACGTCGTGTTGTTTATGGCGCGGTGTTACGCAACGCGTTGTCGCCGAGGCGCGCGTCAGTAGAATGTGGCGGCCGATGGTTTACGAGCAACGGCGCACCCCCCCGCCGGCGACGCCACACGCCGCGGCGCCGCACTAAATCTGCGACCAACAGAAAAGGACACCACCACCCTCCGTTAATCCGGCACCGTTGATGTCCGGGAGACAACGTTAATCGAGGCGATTAATCGGACGGTCCGGTCGCAACTCGCGATAGAATTGTACCGGCAGCGGTTGCCCGTGGCACGGGCGATCCGAGCAAGTGCGGCGTCATAAAGTTTCTTGGTGTATCGTTCGATGCACCAGACGTTGATGCCGGCACGCTCGATCTGAAAGTAGCTCTACTTACTATAACGGTCGCAAACAACATATCTGAAGAATGCTACCTGAATAATATATGCACGTTATACAAATATTTCTTATCATTTATGACTACATAACATTCATTAAGGTAATAATTACCTTAGCTGTACCATAAAACCAGAGATGTTCAATCATCGGAAGGTAGAGTACCTACCATTTACCTAAACTTTCACCATCGTCATCATAATTATTAACTATCAGCTAAAAGTCATCCACTAAAGTCAATTCACATAGAGCGGCAAAATGCTCGAGTAGTTTTTAAGTGCTATTGGAATATAAACCTTATTCCATTCAGACAAAGCTGAAAACACTATGCAACATTAAAATCTTACCTATTTTAATGTTGCATACCATTTTCAGCTTTGTCTAAATAGATTAAGGTTGATATTCATACAGCACTTAAAAACTGCTCGAGCATTTTGCTGCTCTGTCTGAATTGAGCCCTACAGAGCATATGTCTATGAATATGTCTATGGTATCCTGAACCTAAATGAGTATACTTATTAGAACAAACAGGATCTAGCTAATAATTAAAAAACTGCGACTTCTACCTATAAATATAAAATTGTTGTCATAATAAGTGTACCTACTTTACTCCTGATCAGTACCTACCGAAAGCTAGTAGAGTCACACGAAACATATAATAAAAAGCTAAACATGAAGGATCACCTTTAGGGAAAAATTACATTTTATTCTATATTTCGATAGGTACTAAATATTTCTAACTTTAACTTGCGTCACACACACACGGTGGTCACGGAACACTGCCAGTACGGTGGCATTAAGAAAATGATGTCATAGCAGGAAGCGAGGATACTCATAGCTATCTTTTAAATTACATTATAAAGAATCTATTAAGCTGTTTCAGTCTCGAAGTCGACTTGTGTCAATAGTAAAAATATTTCAAGTCTGGGATCGGTGTGCTGAGAAGTAATAATGTCATGACGAAAAATTTCTATAATAGAAGAGTTTAAAAACATAATTGTTATTTTTATCCTGTAAAATAGTATCAAGATTTTGTTTATTACTATCTACAACTAAGTAGGTCTATAGTAAACTTTTACGAACTAACTTATTTGTGTACGTTATTCTTTAAAATGGATGTATTTTCAATTTGAAGGTTGTTTTCCCCAAAAAAGCTGTACTTTTGCTTTGCTACGGCGCTATATTCAATTTTCATAATATTTGGCAGATGTACATTCAGAATCGGTCATAAGAGGATTTCAAGAACATGAGGTCGTTCAGTGACCGATATAGCTCTTAGAATTACCATGTTGAAATGGCAATGGGCAGATATCGCTCGTAGAACAACTGATGGGGAAGAAAGATTATCGAGTGGCGACCACGAACCGCATGACTCAGCGTAGGCCGGCCCGCCACTCGGTGGACCAAAGACCTAGTGAAAACTGTGGGGAGCCGATGGATGCAGGAGGTAAGCAGCCGCTCAAAGTGGCGCTCAGTGGGGGAGGCCTATGTTCAGCAGCGGACGTCTTCAGTCATTTGATGATGATGATGATGATGAGGTCGTTTAACAACCTCACGATCTTGACAACCTCTTGACTAACAAGCTGTGGAGAAGACTATGAGCGGGATTTTTTCCATGATAAGATCTGCAAAGAGGAACATCCGTAGGATAAATAAATTAAATCACCAAAAGCTCACAGAATTGGAATAAGCAAGTCGAAATGCCAATAGGCACGACCCGACAACCGATGATAAAGGTAAGATTCTCGAGTTCTGGGTTTCGAAAGAGACCCGGAATACGCAGCGTAAGTCGGCGCCTCACTAGGTAGACTGACAACCTGGTAAAAACCTCGGGGTGCCGTTCGTTAGAAGCAAGACGCAAGCAGCCGCATAAATTGGCACTCTACGGGGGAGACCTGTGTTCAGCAGTAGATGGCTGGGAATGATAGTTGTAAATATCCTTAGTAAAAGGTTCGAATATCATATTTTAAAACAACAACAAATAAATTGCTAGGAATTTACATCAAAAGTCATTAATCTCTTTTGATGATTACTCAAGCGCAAAGTTCAGAGTATTAATATTTTTTTCTATTAAAGCATTCAAAACATTAATTTTGTGTATTTATTTCCTATACATACTCTGAAATAGGTCGTAATTAGGAATAAACTGCTAATAAAAAAAGTTTTCAATAAATGTCCTATCTGTTTTAATAGGTACTGTTAATAATTAATGGAAACAGATATTTAGAATGCACACACGTAGGATAAAAATTTCAATGTGAAATTAGTTAATTACCTACAAGCACTATACTTTATGAAAGCTATACCAAAAATATAAAAGTTACCAAGGAACGAAAATATCTGAAAGATAGAAATGACAAAACTGAATTCATCATACAAGTAAGGGATATTTTATATGCTCGCGCAAGGTCTGCTGCTCGCAGAAATATTAAGTATTTTGAATGACCACCGACACACCATAATATGGTGCGTGTGTCGTACAATTTTTTTGAGCTAAATGCTGAAACTATTCTACACAATAAAACATTGAAAAATGAGGATCTTGGAGGCAAAAGTTATGATCAAGCTAAATGTTCTAAAGGTCAATTAGTAGCTGCTGTGAAGGTAAATAGTTAACCAAACAAACAATATTAATCTGTTCTGTATACTAAAAGAGGTATGCCTACGTCGATACAGAATTACAACAGCGAAGACGTAAGGGTAGATGAAACATTCTTAACTCACCGCCGGTTTACAACAAAGAGCGCAACAATAGGACGATCCGCTATGAAAGGTAGATTAGTTGCACTCAGCTACCAACCATAGTTTATCCTTGGAGGAATTCATGAACCTATCAAATGTCACGTTACAGTCCAGGTATGGGCACTTACCATCAGGATAACTCCTACCTACATCCTGGATCCCATTACACACATTAATTTAGAGAGAGAAAACAGAAGGGTGCCCACAATACCTGCGGTAAAAGATACAGACTTTGAGGCGCTATTTATTTTATCACGTTCATGTTTATTGTATTGCGAAGGGAAGGACAAGTGAGAAAAAGAAAGATAAAGGCTGAATGAAACAATATAGAACAACCCTGTACTGGATCATGGAGGTATTTTTAGAGCTGGCGCCAATGCACGACGGTTCTGCTGCGTCGGACTGGATCGGTATCGGAATGTCCTCATCGCTGATATTATGACAATTCTCTCTTCACCCATAATTTTAGCTCTTCATAGTTTAGGCACAGTCGTCTACTTGGGTCTTGTGCTCTTAACACAAGACTCCTCTGTATTTTCATAATTCGTGGTCTATCCATTTCTCAGACTTTTCCAAGACTGCTATATCCAGAGAATTAAATTCTTCTAGCTTTGCTATGAGACCGAGAGGTGAAGTCTCAGTAGTTAACCATAAATATACATTGTAGACCTAGTCTAATAGTAGGATATAATATAAAATAATTACTTACAATGAAACAACAAGAATATATTTAGGTACCTACTAAGAGCTAGTACTTACTAAGAATGAAAATCTCGGTTTTATTTCAAAACAGTTCATTTATTATTTTTGTTTGATTTTTTTTCCACTTTAAGTCTATATCACATAATAATTATCATACTGGTTTTTTAAATATTAACACTAATAATGTTTAGTGCAATTTAACGTACACGTACTTATACAATAAGTGAACTTTGTATAGCCAATCTATAAAATACTTTCACAGTAAAACTAACAAAGGAACATTTTAACGGAGTTGAGATGTATCTAACAATAGCACCACACTGCCGACCGTTCAACACAGATTCTTTGAATAATATGAAGGGAGAGAGGGAGCTATACGTCAAATTTGGGCAGCCAATAGGAACCGTTTCTTTGACCGCCATGTTATTTTCCCCGCACCAATCATTTCAATCAGAGTGGAAGACTTATCGTAGCGCAGTCACATCTGTCAACGTCCGGATGCGCTGTACTTCTCGTTCTTTTTATGTTTCATGGGTAAATGAAAACCTTGTGTATCGATTACTCATTTCAAAACTAGTAGAATTAGAAGCTGTGCATAGTTGTGTGAAAATAACTAATGGTATAATTTTCTTATTTGCTTTGAGAAGTAAGGTTTATTATAATAATTATTATACAGTATGGGGAGCTTCAAGAAAAGTGTCAAAAGAGTTCTCTAAGGGCAAGCAACGCACCGGCAATGCCTTCGGTGTTACAGATGTCCATAGGCGGCGGTGACCACTTACCAGCAGGTGGGCCGCCTGCTTGTTTGCCACTCATGTCAGTAAAAAAAAAAATTATATTGAAGTCAGCTTATTTCTTTTTACTATGATTTTAATACCAAATTTCTCATAATATAAAATTATACAAAAATAAAATATAAAGTTAAATTGAGTACATGATAGTCCTAATACCTATGTATTAATTTTTGCTTTGTTGTAGCATCTGCGGGAGAAATATTGGTTTACATATTACTATATTGTTATATGATCTGTGGTTTGCTAATATTTTAAGAAGCAAACTCTTTAAAAGACATGATTTTTTTCATTGTTAAACGATTCAACGCGACCTGTATACCTACATATAATAAAACTGTAACTGGGCTAAATCTGTACGATTACATTTGAATATTTTTTGAGAATTTTGATGCATTACACTTCATTACACTTCATTAACAGTGGAAATTTTTTTTTTTACTTTTTGTCTGCCTGTCTGTCTGTTCCTTTGAACACGCATCACGCTGGAACTACAGAACGGATTTCGCTAAAATTTGGTATAGTTATAGCTAATTTTTCAGAATAACATTTAAAATATTTTTTATTTTCTAAAACGGCCAAGTGCAGGTTGCACGAAGAAACATGTATGTAATTATTATGCAAGATTTTTTTGTTTGTATTATTTCATATTCATACTCATTCTGTCGAAGGGAAGTTGAAAGGGAAAGGAAAAAAGAACGGCAATAGAAGGGAGGCAGGCCAAGCCTTCCTTCCTTCGCCGGCCTATCCATTCATCATTTTCCCTTATCTATTTTTGCTTTTGCTTCCCTCTTACCCATAAACAGAGTTAAGGCGTAAAACTATTTAACCCGTGCCAGGCCGAGGCAGGTCAACTAGTAGAAAACATTGTTATTAATTAAAATTATATTATAAAAAAGTTATATCATACTAAGTAGTAAGTGGCACTCTATGGGAAAGCCTATGTCCAGCAGTGGACGTCTTCAAGCTGAAGACGATGATGATGAATTTAAGCAAAAAATGCAAAGTCATCAAATTTTGCCTGCGGTATTATTTGTCGTTCATTTCATGGCTAGCCAACTCAACCCTTCCAACTAAAATCTTAAACTCTTGGGAAAGAAAACCACTCGGTAAGCTACGCATTATAATTACAAAAGTCATGACCCAATTAGCAAATCCGTAACTTTAAAAAAGAAAATCTAGAGAAAATCTTGTCAAATAAAACAACTCTACTAAAATTTAAGTAGAGCATCATCCACACCGTTTGAGCATCACATTTCGCTCGCCACATTCCACGGAGCATTTAAAGCATGCCCCAAAACAGCTGATTTCCCCGGGATACTCCGATCTCCTTTATCGCGAAGTAAAACACGTAATAAAACAGAGAAAACTATAGTTTATACGCTCCCCCGGTACACCGAGGACGGCGTGCGTAACCTACATGCGGCCATTTCGAGATTTACGATCTGGGAATTGTGTGTTAGAAAGGGATAAAAACATTAAACTCTCGGCCGACGCAGAGTTTGAACGTAGCCGGTCCGTTGATACTCCGTGAACAAGACTCATGCAGTAAACGCTAAAACTATTTATAGCATCATTACAACTCATTACATTCAAAATCTCAAAAAATCATCTCAGTGTAATTAGAGAACGCTGCTGCAACAATTCGAAAGATTCAATTTATTTTTCGAAAATTCCTTAGATCAAAGTTGAAATGATCTTAAAATTTTACATGTACACGCCGTACAAATAGCATACTACCTCATTTCTGGTTACGTGTGTGCGTAAATTAAACTATCCGCATGGGACCGTTGAGTGTTATAGCTTTCCCTTTTGTTACGCTGAGTTATGGGAACGTTAGAGCGAGAGGTCGTAAATCGCGACGTGCGCCGCTGACATGTTTATGGGCGGAGTGCGGCCGCGTGGTGAGAAGAGTGGGAGCGCGGCAGTCGAGAGCATAGAGTAACGAGAGCATGGCGTCCGTGGGACCAGGTGGACACGCATGCGGTTAGACATGGGAAAAAAATATATTTTTAAATTATAATTTCCAAAGGTCTGTGGTAATTATAGATTAAATTATTGTATCAGTTACAGTATTTATTTATACACTTAACATGCATCATTATCTTTTTCTTAATTTTAATGTTTTTTTTTATTATAGTTTATAACTTATAATAACATTTTTTTAATTTATGCGTTTTTTATGCTAAAAGAATGAAAAAGTCGATAGTAGAGCAACATTCACACTTTCAACTTTTTCATTTTTAATTATATGAAAAATTATAATTTAGCGCACAAGTAATAGTAAAGTATAAACGATTAATCTTCCTACGGATGATTCTACAGGTGGCGAGGTTTCCTTTAATGAGAACTGCCCTACGGGCGATAAATTAACCCTCCATACTTCGCGGCTCGCGCCGAATTTTGTCAAATTGTACTACGACAAGGTTCTCTACAGTTGGAACGAGTGAGCGTGGAATTGGTAACATTCAGCCTATAAATATGGATATGGCAGTTTGAATTGTTTTTTAATAGTGTTTTGTTTTTTTTATTTATTTACTATGCTGTGAATAATTACGATTATTATAATTTCTAATTTTTCAAAAATAAAGTCCGCTCTAATTTATATAAATGACGAATATCTATAGTTAAAGGGGTATTAGTACTACCTACTTAATTTTATTGACAGTAAAAAAACTATAAATATTTTATTTTATTTTGTGCATTTAATTTAAAAAGACTAAGTTTGCAACATCTTCCGATTAACTTTTCCAGCTCTTAAACATCCAGACAGTTCAAAAAAGTATTTTTTTTATATTGGCATTTATAGTTACTTACCTATATTATTGCAAATTCAGACCCTTACTTTAATAAAACAATCAAGATTCTACTATACTACTAACAAAAAAACTTAGAGTCAATATAAAATACGCATTGTATAATAATAATTATTATAATTATTAACAAATAATTATAAAATAAAATAAAATAAAAACTCAATTGAACGTCTCTACCATGGCCGTGACTCACATTGCTCTACGGTTTGCAATATTGTTTCTCTACCAATAGGTGCTACGTTCATTGCTACTAAGGCCAAAACTTGAGGGGTTTTGTCAACAATTGATACTGTACAAAAGACTTCAACGGGTTCTTTTTTTAAAATTGGTTTTGATGCTTTAAGATTTAGCATTGTTTTCTACAAATTAAGAATAAACTAATTCTAGCCAATTACCTAAACAATTCCTTAACCGCAACTGATAACTAAGTAGTCCAAAAAAAAGTTATAACCGATCTCTTTGACTATCGCTTCTGTGAAACGAGTAAAATTTTTTGATGGTATTGTGGGGTTTATCTGTATCGAGATAAGGTTTAGTTTTCTTTGAGGCCTGTCTTAGAAACGTGCTGACTATTAGTGCACATGAATTTTCACCTCTAAATAAAAATGATTCCTTTGACTTTTAACTATTGAAACCAGCAAGTACAAGTAAAAATTATAATAGGCTGGCTGCCTGCTATTAAAAATTAACATCTAAATATTATTTTCATAAAGAATGTTAAAAATTAATGCAATTAAAAAAATATGTATAATCGATAAATAAATCACGAAGTAATAAGCTTTTAAAGTTTCCGGGGGCATCGCCTGTCCCTTTCTCGCAAAACAGGAGATTCCCCACAGTTACAATGAAAACGCACGTTGAGAAGTCACATGCCAAAGAGACTGTATGTAAAGCAAAGCTACCACAGCTTAATAATGAGGTACTATGAAGGAGCAAGAGTGACGTCACTGCATGTTTGAGCTGTCTCTTTCTATTCCTGTATTTTAGAATGCTTGTAACTATGTAATTTTTTGAGATATTTAATTTTTGTTTTCACTACTGTTTATTTTTTAAGGAATATTATTAATTTATGCAATAAATAGTGGCAGAACACTAACCTATTATATCCAGTAGGTATTCTTAACAGAAACCAACCTAATTACCATAAGGTAATAAGCGTAAGCATGTGACACATACCTAGATCACATGCTTACGCTTATTACCCTTAGTACCATTATATATTCTGTGAACGTAAACCTAGGTACACATGAAATGCGTAACAAAAATACGTTTTACTATTACTATATTTCTACCATTTAATTCTTGTATAGAAGCCAACTTCTATTCAATACTTACCAAAAAGAATTCAAGGGTCAGCCGTAAACACATTCCCAAAATTCTAATCTCATACAGACTTGAACTTTATTCCGTTTTGTTAACGTTGAAGTTAGGAAGGTGTATTTTGTTGGTTGAATTGGACCACTGTTGTAACGAATTTCCGAAACATGAAAGGTTTTAATAAAATTGAATTCTAAACCTTTGCTATAGAGTCTACAAAAATTTGAGATTTTTTTTTGATTTGATCAATGTTAATTCGTAGATTCGTATAGACGGGACGTAGTTCCCTAATAGGGCAGGCATAAAGACTCAATTCTTCTGCAAGTCACGGCGCGCGTACGCATTTTCACTGACCGGGGCGCGCCGGTGACGCGCCAATGTGGCGACAAATGGGCGACAAGTATAAAAGCACACATTATATTTTTTTTATCATTTATTTCAGTTGCGTTGAATAGATATTTTAAAATAAGTTTTTATTTGTGTGCCTTAAAGGTTTCGGGGTACCTATATTAAAATTATATAATTGACTGCAGGTACTAAAAAAAGCTCCAAAAAAGATCAAACTCGGGTGGGCAGCGTTCGTGAAGCTTCGACCCATCTTTTCGTCTAATATGCCGCAAAGCCTGAAAACGAAAGTTTTCAACCAGTGTGTGTTGCCAGTGATGACTTATGGAACTGAGACGTGGTCTCTTACTGTTGGCCTTATGAGTAAGCTCAAAGTCGCGCAGCGAGCTATGCAGAGAGCTATGCTCGGGGTTTCCTTGCGAGATAAGATCTGAAATGAGGAGATCCGCAAGAGAACTAAAGTCACCGATATACAGTGGGCGGCCCACATCGCTCGTAGAACTGACAACCTATGGTGAAGAAAGGTTCTCGAGTGGCGATCACGAACCGGAAGACGTAGCGTAGGCCGGCCCCCCACTCGGTGGACCGACGACCTGGTCAGAACCGCGGGGAGCCGATGGATGCAGGAGGCAAGCAGCCGCTCAAAGTGGCGCTCTTTGGGGGAGGCATATGTTCAGCAGTGGACGTCTTCAGGCTGATGATGATGATGATGATGATGACTAAAAATAGAAAGTATGTAAAGTAATGTAGGTACATCTTCATCATCATCAGCCTGAAGACTTCCACCGCTGAACATCCCCCCTCCTCCTGAAAAGTATTTTGTCTTTTTCCCGTTAATTTAAATGTGGATTTATGGATTTGGACACCTAATGGCATTTTTACAGAAGCTTGTACTGTCGAAATTCTCTAAACATTGACTTTATTAAAGACAACATTATCTTGATGCCTACTGCTAAACGTTGAAAGACAAGAAATAATTCACTAAGGGGTGATTTTTCAATGGCTGGATAAAGGTTATTCGACTAAAAAAAATTATAAACCAAATAAAACAAAAACATTTCAATTTTTAGTGTTCCGTTGTTGCTTTTTGATTTTTACGGTGTTTTGTTTTGTCTAATGGATAAAGTTTACCTGATTATTGAAAAAATACGCCTGGTAAAATAAAATCACTTTAAAAAAAACTCAGAATAGAACTGAGTACCTAATCTTTACCTTAGTAGCTTTACTTAGGTAAAGCTACTGAGGTATAGATTACTTAGGAGGTTAGGCTGTTTTACATAGACAGCATTTAAAAAAAAGGTTTTGCCTTGCAGTACACCAGAGCGCCAACAAAAAATGATTAAATTGTTTGTTACGTACAACAATTTTTTTAGTGTAATTTCATTTTAGGTTAGGTTAGGTTTTTCTTTTCTTTTGCTGTATTTTTGTGTTTTATGGGTTTTTTATGCCTGCAATAAAGAAATTTATTATTATTATTATTATTATTAAAAAAAAAAATCCTCTAATACTTTACGTCCATTTATTTCGTATATTTTTCTCGTGTTTCGTACGGGTAGGTTTTCTGATCTGTAGTTTGGGTAACCAATGGTTAAAATTTTTAACAAACTTTGACCACGGGCTAGAATTTGTTAGAGTTTTTAACCATTGGTTACCTTGACTATGGATCAGAAAGCCCATCCTTAGGGGATCAATCGTTAAAAACTCTAACAAATTTTAACCAACGGTCTAAATTTGTTATAGACTTTAACCATTTTAATCTTAACTACAATCTATCAAAAAAAATCCCCTCAGGGTGGGTTTTTTGATCCATAGTTAAGGTAACCAATGGTTAAGAACTCTAACAAATTTTTAACCATTTGACCATTTTTAGCATTTTTAACTATTGGTTAACTTAACTACGAATTGAAAACCTACCCTTAGTCAGTAATTTGTTCCGAGTCAATAATGTTAACCTCTGTTGACGCGAGTAGGCCAAATAATATAATAAATTGATGTTTTCATTACATAATTCGGATTCTAGAAACGGTGTTATTTGTAGTAAACAAATATAAATCATCGAACTCACGAACTACTCAATAGAAATAATTCATGAATTTATTGCTATAGGACGTCCGCAATCATCCTTCATGTTTCAAATTCTAATGTAGTTTTACGAACGGTAATATTGAACGGGTATGATTTGAATTTGAAATATGAATAAAATATTTGTTTTTCGTAAACTAGTCATAGATAAGTGGCGGCTATTCAAAGGAGCTTTCGGTGCTTTCTTAGTTTTGAGAGCGCTATCTATTTATTTTTAGTTTTTCTTGGTTGATGCCATAGGAATAATAAACAAATATCGAAATTGGTGGTCTTACACTTACACTTACTATTCACAAATATTTAAGAACTAGCCTTTGAAAGCTTGAAACCTTCATCTACTAAAATATGTTCCGTTAGATAGATTTAAAAGTGTGAAAAATTGATTTAAATGTTAATTGTAGCTCCTTAGATACAGACAAAAAATAATTAGGCTGTACTTGGAAGTTCTACTACTTATTCTACACTTGTACAGTTTATTAATCCGAATAACCAAACGGTATTCGTTGAAGGTTATACAGGTATACGCGCCGACGTCGGCACACTCAGACGATGAAGTAGAAGCTATGTATGAGGACATATCCGAAGCCATGCATACTTCCGAAACATACTTCACCGTTGTGATGGGAGACTTCAATGCGAAGTTGGGCACAAGGAATAGCGATGAGCTGAGAGTGGGGCCATTTGGATACGGGCAGCGGAACCCTCGAGGACAGAGGCTGGCTGACTTCATGGAGAAGGAGGAACTCTTTATGATGAACTCCTTCTACGAGAAGCGGCCATCCAGGAAGTGGACGTGGATAAGTCCCGACGGTTCCACTGAAAATGAGATAGACTTCATCATGACGACCAAAAAGCACATATTCGATGATGTCTCTGTGATCAGCAAGGTGAAAACCGGTAGCGATCACCGTGTTAGAGGCACATTGAATATCAATGTTAAGCTCGAAAGGTCACGTCTGGTGAAGTCTACGCTCCGTCTAAATCCTGTCCAAATCCAAAACCCCGAAGGCTTTCAGCTGGAACTCCAAAATCGCTTCCAGTGCCTAGCCGACTGTAACACAGTGGACGAGCTAAACGACGGGTTGGTGGAAACTGTCCAAGCTGTTGGATCGAAATCCTTTAAGACCCAACGCCGAAAGAAGACTCAAAAGCTCTCAGAAAAAACTCTTGAGCTAATGGCCGACCGGAGCGAAATGAAGCTGCAGTCTTCAGTTGATATGTCAGCCTACGGTGAACTCAATAGACGAATCTGGAGTTCCTTGCGACACGACTTGCGTGCTCTTAGTACTTCACGTATTGAGGCCGCAATTGAGCGGAATCAAGGCTGTAAAGTGTTCGCAAAGGATTCGTCTATTGGGCAACACCAAATGACAAAACTGAAGACCGAAAATGGTAGCGTCATTTCATCCAAGCCTGAGATTCTGAGAGAGATCGAGAACTTCTATGGACAGTTATACACCTCGACACGTAAGCCCGCTACTAACACAGCTCAGGACATCAGAGCCAAGTTAGTCCGACACAATACCGAAGATATCCCGGACATCAGCCTGTACGAGATTAGAATGGCCCTCAAACAGCTTAAAAACAACAAGGCACCAGGTGAAGATGGAATTACGACCGAACTTCTAAGAGCGGGTGGTAGACCGGTACTTTTAGTCCTCCAGAAGTTATTTAATTCTGTCATCCTTGAAGGTACAACGCCAGAGGCATGGCACAAGAGCGTGGTGGTGCTCTTCTTCAAAAAAGGCGATAACACCTTATTGAAGAACTATAGGCCCATCTCGCTCTTGAGTCATGTGTATAAGCTGTTCGAGAGTCATTACGAATCGTCTCGCACGCAGGTTTGATGAATTCCAGCCTCCCAAACAAACCGGTTTCCGAAGAGGCTTTAGCACCATAGACCACATCCATACGCTGCGCCAGATTATACAGAAGACCGAAGAGTATAATCGGCCGTTATGCCTAGCGTTTGTGGACTATGAGAAAGCCTTCGATTCAATCGAGACTTGGGCGGTGCTGCAGTCCTTGCAGCGATGCCAAATTGACTATAGGTATATCGAAGTTTTGAAGTGTTTGTACAGTAAGGCCACTATGTCAGTCCGACTACAGGACCAGAATACGGAACAAATTCCATTGCAAAGAGGCGTGAGACAGGGAGACGTTATTTCTCCGAAACTGTTCACAAACGCATTGGAGGATGTTTTCAAGCTCTTGGAGTGGAAAAGATCTGGCATCAACATAAATGGCGAGTACATCACTAACCTTCGCCGATGATATAGTCATAATGGCGGAATCGCTCGGGGACCTTAGCACCATGCTCAACGACCTCAGTAGAGTCTCCCAGCAGGTTGGTCTTAAGATGAATATGGACAAGACAAAGATCATGTCTAATGCTCATGTTCCACCTATACCGGTAATTATTGGGAACGATACTCTCGAAGTTGTCGACAAGTATGTCTACCTGGGACAGATTGTCCAATTAGGTAGGTCCAACTTCGACAAAGAGGTGGCGCGAAGAATCCAACTCGGCTGGGCAGCGTTCGGGAAGCTTCGTCCTATCTTTTCGTCCAAAATACCGCAGAGCCTGAAAACGAAAGTTTTCAATCAGTGTGTGTTGCCAGTGATGACTTATGGAACTGAGACATGGTCTCTTACTGTTGGCCTCATTAGTAAGCTCAAAGTCGCGCAGCGAGCTATGGAGCGAGCTATGCTCGGTGTTTCCCTGCGAGATAAGCTCCGGAACGAGGAGATCCGCAGGAGAACTAAAGTGACCGATATAGCTCTTAGAGTTAGTAAGTTGAAGTGGCAATGGGCAGGCCACATCGCTCGTAGAACTGACAACCGATGAGGAAGAAAGGTTTTCGAGTGGCGACCACGAACCGGAAGACGCAGCGTAGGCCGGCCCCCCACTCGGTGGACCGACGACCTGGTGAAAGCCGCGGGGAGCCGATGGATGCAGGAGGCGAGCAGCCGCTCAAGGTGGCGTGCTCTGGGGGAGGCCTATGTGACTGGCCTGATAGCTCAGTTGGTAGTAGCTCTGCCTTCTGAACTGTAGGCTGTGGGTTCGATTCCCACCCGGGACAAAGATTTGTGTGATGAACATAGGTGTTTGTTCTGTGTCTGGGTGTTATATTGTATTCTATGTATGTATTTACAAAACAAAAGTATCTAAGTATTGTATCAGTTATCTGGTTTCCATAGTACAAGCTATAATGCTTAGTTTGGGGCTAGATGGCGCTGTGTGAAATGTCCACACATATTTATTTATTTATTATTATTTATGTTCAGCAGTGGACGTCTTCAGGCTGTTAATGATGATGATGATGATGACAGTTTATTAAACCAAAACTTCATCTCCTTATTACTTGCCTTAATCATTGGTTGAGGAAATTTGAGCATATTCCAAAGTACGTCGCTCGAGGTTAAATAATTTCATGCGCACACTCTGCTTTTCATCCCGTTCTATGAGAAAAGCCATTTTGTGACTACTTATTATTCATCATCATCATCATCAACAGCCTGAAGACGCTGCTGAACATAGGCCTTCCCCAGAGAGCGCCACTTTGAGCGGCTGCTCGCCTCCTACATCCATCGGCTCCCCACGGCTTTTATCAGATCGTCAGTTCACCAAGTGAGGGGCTGGCCTAAGCTGCGTCTTCCGGTTCGTGGTCGCCACTCGAGAACCTTTCTTCCCAGTCAGTTCTACAAGCGATGTGGCCTGCCCACATTGCCATTTCTACTTGCTAATTCTAAGAGCTATATTGGTCACTTCAGTTCTTTTGCGGATCTTATCATTCCGGAGCTGATCTCGCAGGGAAACACTGAGCATAGCTCTCTCCATAGCTTGTTGCGCGACTTTGAGCTTACTAATGCAGCCAACAGTAAGAGACCATGTCTCCGTTCCATAACTCATCACTGGCAACACACATTGAATGAAAACCTTCGTTTTCAGGCTCTGCGGTATTTTGGGCGAAAAGATAGGACGAAGCTTACTTATTGTTAGTGAGCAAAAAAGATTCTTTAGGCGCACTTATCGACGAACCCAGCTTTGCCTCTTTTCAAATAGATGGGATGAAAACAAGTTTACTTAGTTAAACATGGACAAAGTGAAAATTACTTTACTTTATTTTTACATTGAAAAAGGTTTTCACCAACCTTTTCGTTTTTAGTCAACTTCAAAAAAAGGAGGTTCGCCATTCAGTAGTAAATATCTTTTCAATGTTTATTACCTCAGAACTCTTGTCATTTTCAAATTAATTTAGAATTTTTTAAATTTCATAGGAATTTTATCATTAAGTGTCAGTTCAATAGTTTGTATTTAAATAAAAATACGTGAAATAAATATGTCATCCAAGTACTTTTTACTATCAAATTGAGCCAAAAAACTCACGCATCCTTAGACTATACATAAGCAAGTTTATACTCTAAGAACGCACCCTTCAGCATATTACAAGTACTTATTATCAAAATCAGTCTGAAAAACAATAAAGGATTGTATATGAGGGTTCCATATTAATAGATAGCGACGATTATATGAAAAGAAAGATACATTTTCTTAACTCCCATGTGAGTTTACTCGGACACAAATTACGGAAAATCTTTCTCATACTCAACAATAGGCTGCGTAATGTAAAGAAAACATAAATAATATTAATAACAGCGTTCGCAACGTTCTGTTACCGAAGTTTTATTCGCTCACAAAAGAAAAACCACCGCTACATGTAACCTATGCATTGCCATCTATCTTTTTCCACAAAAGCTGGACATTATTGTTCGGTCCAAACACTCCTAAATCTTCGGAAAAGTAATATATTTTCGTTTTGCCCACTGCGGTGCAGGGTACACATAGACGCCAGTCACTACGCTTCGCTACTTTTCTGTATCCACTAATGTTTTATACATTGCTAGATTTATTCGTGCATCCTCACGAGTAAGTTACTTATTAGTCTTGCAATGGAAATCGAACCTAATCCTTCTTTCATAGAACAGGTTTTGGAAAATCTCCTTTGTTTTATTTAGGACCGTTTTGCCGGAGTTTACCAATTGTGGGAACAATGCGTTTGAAATTCAAAAGGTAACAAGTGCCTATTGTATTCCAATGGGTTATCGGCTTTATTTCTTGAGTAAATAATTGCAAATTCTATTAACACATCCTATGGTCTTACGTCATTAGTCTTTTATAAGATTGTTGGACAATATTGGTGTGTGCAGCAGACAAACTTGCAAATGTGGATGAGAGTAAGCGATATTAAGATTGGTGATTCATAAAGTTGACAATACTTCATTGTTTGGACGTAAACCACTTAATTTATTTCACATTATTCAGTTGAGATGGTAAACGAAGTTGTGCGTAGGACGTAAACCATTTTCAAAGTCTATCTATTACACTAGGTTGTTAAATAAGGATTCTGGATGGTTCTGCGTCTCCTTCAAATTAGCTAGATGCGTTATTTTATTACAATTTTTATGATCTCTATTTAACTTATACTCATTTCATTCATCTATCTAATGGACGACATTTCAAAATAAAAGAAAAAATAAATAAAAGAAAGTTGAAAAATAACATTCACATATTTTTTTTATTTAGTTTTAACGCAATCTTTAATTCTTTCGATTTTTTTAATTTTGGATAATATGAGGCTGAATTAAATAAAAAAAAATAAAAAAAATAATTATATTTTATGCTAGAAGCCAAAAATAAATAAAAATGAAATGTCTTTGCGGCAAATCTTTTGAAGACAAACGTTGTAGGTACCTTGGCTACCTAAACTTCGTATAGATCTCCTCATAATACCTATATTATTTTGCTTTATTCGCAATAATTAGAGAAATACTCATTGAATACAAAAATCTATTATTTTTAATGAGATTATTTGATATGATGCAATCCCGAAATGGCTTATGCAGTACTTTGCAAACCAACACTAAACCCCGCTAAGTACAAAGAAATTTGTAGACAGTCACAGACTGAATGCCACTTAGACCTATTGATATTGAAACTTGGTCACACTACAAACTAACCCAAAAACCTTTCCCCGTACAAAAGTGGCTCATTCCCGGTATTATGTAATGGGCACGAGTAATTTGAGAATAAACCCCGTAAAGCAGCGTCAAAATATGTAAAGATTTTTATCTTTTCCGTAAAATGGCTTGGGAAAAAACATAAAGAAGGTGGTGTCACCTGATCCCGACAGCTTAGATTTATAGCGCTCGGTGTGGCCGCGGCCTAAGGTCGAGCCGAGTTATGACGCTCGCTTATAATTTACCTACACGTAGGGTTGCCACGTGGAAGTTGTACCCTAAACGTAAAAATAGAATCCAACCTTTTTGTTTTTAGACTTTGATGGAATGCAATAGGATTGGTATGGAAAGGGACTCACTTATGCATAAACATAATTTGAATAAATATGACGTTGGTTCATATATTGCGTTATTAGCGAATCCAACTACTACACTGAAAAACCGAATAGTTGATTCTCTAAACGTTGATTCAATTTCAGTTGAGTTAACATAAAATGATGTTCTAATAACCATGGTGTGAAGATTGATTTAACAAAAAATAAAATGTTATGATGAAATAGGTTATTTCAACCACAAAAAGGGGTTAATCTAACACAACATTGTATGTTCGGTTAGATCAAGGTTAATTTTACTACTTATTTAGTTAGATCAGCATATTGTCTAAATCTAATCAACAAAACAACTTAGTCAAATAAACGAAATTGAAGAAACTATTTGTGAGTCATTTAAAACAACCATACCCATTGGTCCTATAGTATGGTCTTATAGTAACTTATGGTTTCAGTGTTGAATATACAATTTTAAAAATGTGTTGGAACAACCAAAGTAACAATTGTTAAATTAACTTTTTTTCAAATAACAAATTTCATTTTATTGATTCATGAAATCATGTCGGTGCGTCCTATATTAACTTAAAATTTAGGTTGAAAAAAGGTTGGCACAATTGTTTTGGATTCTTTTGCATAAGTGAGACGCTTTTTCGGTACTAATAAATACTATACGTCGTGTAGTTAAACTGGGTTAGGTTGCGATGGGGCTGGCACACCAGAATGAGTAAAAGCCCCACAAATTATGATTTAAAAAAAGAAAAGTTTTAGACTTTAATAAACGGGTTTATTAAAGAAGAATAAGTGAAGTTAGGTAGCAAAAACGTAAAAAAATAAAATCCACGTAAAACTTGAAATCGACGATGCCTTGTCAAAACAGGTACTCTCAAATTCATAGAAAACGTTTCTTGCTATGCGCCACCAATCCACCACAGTACCACAAAATTAAATGGGTGACTTTAAAAGTTAGCTATCCTGTTTGGTTTTCAACAAGAAACCAGTCCATATATAGTGGAACAGAAACTTGTCACCCTAAAGATCGTGTGACAAGAATTAGTTTCTCGAATAATGGCCATACACAGATGAGTCACTTGTTACTTCACTAAATTCTTTTATAGCAAGCCTTTATTTAGATCAAACGAGATTATGATTCATGGAACTATTTTAAAATAAAAGAACATTAATAAATGTTTCAAAAAGCACTCCATTAAATAAGGCCGTTTATTTAAGACAAAAGCCCAGCATCTGCCAAGTATCAAATTAAAAATGAAACCACTACTAAATTCTTCTCATTACAACCAAAAGACATTAGTAAAGGCGGGAAAAGAAATGCCTAGGCCTACAAATATACCCCGAAATACCCGCAGAACCTTTAAAATAAAATATCTTGAGACCAAAATGTGTGCGGAGAAAAATGAACTTTAATTTGTCGGCCATAAAAGATATTTTAAATTGGTGTGTAAGTGAAAATAAATCGTTTTGTCTTGTGGATGTGGAAGCTCAAGTAAAGTGGAAGGAGTCTCCGAGAAAATTGGCACAAGTGGTTTTAGCTGGGAATGAAGCGAGGCGGGGGAAAAATGTGATTATGGATAGCGTACAGAGATGACATTGAAGGGAGGACTATGGCTAAGCTTCTGTGAGGAACTCATTCATTTTGAACTTCAGATATAGTTAGTTTGGTAATTAATAAATATACAGTTATGCAGTTATTATATCACAGACTATATTAGACTTGGGATCACGAGGAAAATTTTCTTAGAAAGTTTTTTGATTTCTTAGCAGAAATAATCTTTCAGACCATCCATCCATCTGCAAGGTTGTCTTCTTGTCACAAATTCGCCACTTAACTAACGCGGTTCAATAAAAAAGATCTGAACAGAGCAGTTGCTTCTATTGCTATCTCACTTCCACCACACTTAGGTATGATGGAAGTAGGAAAACACAGGAAAATATTCATCTTGTCAAGGAGCTGTCCAGACGACAGGTTAAGCTGTCACGCGACCAAAAGGCTGGCACATACCTCGGCCAAGGAATTAGCCTAGCTATTCAAGGAGGGAATATCGCCAGTTTTTTTGGGTACGTTCCCCTCAGAAAGTGATCTAAATTCAGTGTTTATGCGTAACCTCTTTTTACCTACTTTATTTTATTTCATATTTAGGGTTTTCATTTTTAGTTAAGTGTAGATGATGATTTAGTTAGTTTAAAGTTATTTAAGTAATTTATAAAAATTTTGTCTATGATAGGTACTTATAATAAATCTCACTTCTATTAGAAGGAAAAAAACACTTTCTTTCAGCAGTCAGATTTTTTTCCAATAGGGGATTTTTCCCTAGTATTTATTTCGTTCTTCATCATCAGGTCTTTACCACATATTTAAATGGAAACATCAAAGAAATACACTTTACAAAATAATAAACATATCATCAAAATCAGTTTCCTACATAATCAGCTGACATTCCCACAGAAAAAAAACATGTTTCACTTGAAATTATGTTGATGTTTTTGAAGGTATCCGAGAAACATTATCACTTTTGTTCGGAATATTGTTGGACAATAGTGGGAACTATCTATAAACAGTATAGTAGGTTTTATTACTCAAGCTAACTACTAAAATAATAAAAACTAAACTAAACTAAACTAAGCTAAACTAAACTAAACTAGCTACACTACCTACTACAAAGAACACTTATGGACTATATAATAGCCGCGATGGCCTATAGACAGTCCAAGTGCTCCAGCCCACTACCGGTAGGTACATATGGTAACATGCTGGCAGCATTGCCACGTTAAATTGCAATGCTGATGCGTTGGGCCAAATAAGTGCCAGCATTTTAGTCACGCGTCGCATCGACCAGGCGCTCTGATAGACTTTGGAAAACGCGATGAGCTCCCGGTCCCCACGGACCCAGGGTCTCAACACCAAACGGCTATAGGTTATACGTATAGAAAATTGTAATTATGGTGGAAAAAAAACTACACATTTTAGAGCATTTTCTGATGACGTATAGTTGGTAGAGATTGTTAGTATTAGCGTAGGTAGTTTTGTAGTGTTTTGTCACTTCTGAACCTGTCTACTCTTAAGGCTTAGTATAGGGGCGGCCGTCGAATGTTCGCCCAGAGATAGCACTCGCGACAAGATGTATGGTTGCTTACGAAAAATTTTCAAACAGTCTATCGGATTGGCTTCGAACGGAAAATAAGAGGGGACAGACAAATAAATGAGGGCAGTAAATATCAGTATATATCTCCCTATGACAATAATACAGGTCAGCAGGAGATATCTCTTCAGATAGTAACGCATTATTAATGGAACAAAAACACAGGAAAAAGACGATTGATAGGTTGAAAATAAAATAATGGAATCGTCAATCGTGTAAGTTTGCTAGTTTACACGATTATATTTTTGTGAGACGTATCTCATTTTTATGATGATGAAAATTAATATCACATCGTCTTGATGAAAGCTTCATAAAAACCAAGCTTATAAAAACGGGTTTTACCTATAACTTTATGTAGCCTTAAGGTTCTTGCATCGAAATAAATCGTAGGTCACTATGATATTTATGAGATTTAAGTTTCATTTTCTCAGAATAGAATTATAATGCAAACATTACTGTACCTAACAGAAAGTACTGGATCTTGTTCAAAAGACTACATCAGAGAAATAAAAAACTTTAAGCTTTTTTGCTTATTAAAATAGGAAAGCAGTTAATTCTATAACTCGAAAAATTAAAGTTAATAGCGCTGATACAGAAACCAATTCAATTAAAAATCCAAATCACACATTCGTAGAGGGAACGTCGTGGATTTTTCTTTCAAAATTTATGTTCGCTCCGCGCCACCAGAGGGCGTATTGCGGGATGGGGGGAGGGGGTGCGACTTCATTTCGCTCGCGTCGTTTATCTTGAGAAACATAATTCAGGGGCGAAGTCACTGTCAACTTATTCCTATTCTTTCGACTAAGCGTAAAATTGCTATGTTTTACTTTTTATGTTAGAAATTGTATCGTGAAGACGTTTTGCCTCGTTGTTCTTTTGTTTTTATGGTCTATGGGTTACTAACAACATTATGTCTTCAAAGCTGTAATCAAAGTCTTAGACTATAGACTAAAGCAAAGAGAGGTCATCAAAACAATATTATATTTGTACTGCTCACACGTATCGCTACGTCAGTGCCGAAGGAAAGAAACAAACATAGGTATAGTAATTAGCTACGCTTGCGATAAGCACCGTACCATTTTTTTCGACTCAAGTCAATTGTTTTTTCCATACAGATCTGTCAGACTCATTCATATTAAAGTGCCCACATCATATAAAAAGTGTCAAAAAAGTGGTACGCTTGACATATAATCAAGTACTCTCTATGCTTTAGTCTATACTCTAAGATCAAAGTCTTAGGCAATATCAACTTTCAACTTTTTTATTATTATGGCTGAAACTGCTTTCAGATTAGTGCAAATTCAAAGTCATTGCTATGTATCTGCTTAGTTCAGATGAAAAAGCATAGAATGAGAGAAGGATGTTATTCCAAGTCTAGTCGGTAGACAACTAACAACAGCAGACAAGAAGCCTTTTCAAAGAGGCTTTGTTTCGTCTAAATTCTTAATAAGTCTTCTCATTCAGTTTGCTCTCTTTTTAGAAAGGTTCTCGAGTGGCGACCACGAACCGGAAGAAGCAGCGTAGGCCGGTCCCCCACTAGGTGGACCGGCGATCTGATGAAAGCCGCGTGGAGCCAATGGATGCAGAATGTAAGCAGCCACTCAAAGTGGCGTTCTCTTGGGGAGGCCTATGTTCAGCAGTGGACGCCTTCAGGCTGTTGATGATGATGATGATGATTCACTTTGCTTAGCTACAAGGTACTAAATCCAGTAACGCTCATCCTGTGACGCTATTTATATAGGTCGGTATAGACCAATTGCATTAGTATTTTCAAAAAATCAAGAGTTCCACGCGTAGGATTGTAAATAAAGGAAATGAGATGATAGTGCTTACCTTTTTCTTTTTTGTTTTGTTTTACAGTGCATTCACTTTTTAAAGATGTCGGAACTCATTTTCATTAATTTCTTCGGATTTGCGACCTTACACCAACAAACCTTTCTTTTCGGTTACATCGAGCTACGTCACGCACACGCCATACGTTACGTATCCGTTATTACGCACCAATACGTCATTCGACGCAATAACGGTCAAACAATAAATATCGCTTTGCGCAGACAACACGCGCAAAGTAATATATGAAGTAAAGAATAAATAGGCAATTTAGTGCAAAACGCACGTTCTCCCGAATATTGCCGAATGGCCGGCGACGAATGCCGAATTTCCATATCGTATCGCGATTCGTGGGGTGCCTTTATGGGGTAAAAATTAAGCCGACGAAAGTTGTTACGTGTTGATTTTCAATTGGATAGTGGATGTTTGTTTGTAAAGTTGGGTTGACAGGTTGACTTGAACCCATCCAAAATACATCAGTAGTTCTGCGAAGGGTAGACCTCGCGAACTTTTTTGCAACTCTGATTGTGTTCACGGCACGGTATGATGTTATATTTGTAGTAGGTACTTACTACTTAGTATGTCCCAAACTCAGATCTTACAGCCTTATATCTCGAAAACCTTTTGCCAATGTTTCTCATATTAGAAATACTTGTTTGAAATCGAATCCTCACTATTTCTGCCAAATATTATCAAAATCAGCCAGTAAATAGTGCCGCAGCAAACTTCCCACCATTTTGGGAGAAACAGTCATCTAATCAAAAATCGTCGATGATATAAAATTCCTTGAACTTGTAGAACCTGTATATATCAAGTTTTGTTAAAAAAGTGACCTGTACGCGAGTACATGTATCCGGACAGACGAAAGCAAAAATCGTACTCGCTCACTTCGTTCGCACGGTCCAAAATCGTTCAACTTGTTTTAATTATTCAGTTATTTAAACAAGAAAAAAGGTACTACGGTACTAGCCTCAGCGGAAGCCCGTGGGACTTTCAAACCGACGCACCCTGGTTCGAATCCCGCTCGGCCTTGGACCAGTGACTTCAAGTAATATACGGAAATTGCACTCACTCTTACAACGGGAAAAAAACATCGTGAGGAAACCGGCATGTTTAAGAATCACAAAATTTGAGAAAATGTGTCATACACCAATCCGCACTTAGCCAGCGTGGCGCATTATGGCATATATATGCCCTTTCTCTGTGAGAGTAGGCCCACGTCCCAACAGTACGAAGTACGAACGTATTGAGCTGGTGACGACGATGAGGGTAGGTAGTATAAATACGGTTTCTAACTAAACAATCAGTGCTATTTTAGCCAGCAACCAAACAGAGGGGTGTTATTAGTTATCTATGTTATACGCGTGAATCTGTGTGTCTATCTGTGGCATGCTCGTGACTCTTTATTTTTTCTTTTACGGTTTGAAAGATCGAAGAAAACAAAAACGCTGCTTAGTGTTGGTATCTATGATTCAAGAAAATATTTTGTAGCCGTTTTAATATCATCAGCCCTTTTGTAGTTGATAAAGGGATGTGAGAAACATGCACAGGTCTGATCGACTTTGAATTTAGTATCTTGTTACTTCAATGATATTGCAGTGCCATGAACACGTAACCTTGACTTGATGTTGCAGTATTACCTGGACTCTGCAGGATACCCAATTCCTCACCAATTTAAAGTAGAGGTATCGTAAAGTAGACGTAAACGTAAAGTGACGGGTATGACGGTTAGGGCCAGATAAGCAGGTCCACATTCGTTCAAAAAAATATCGTTCTTAATGTCGTAGTCTTAAATATCAATTCAGTCTGCACTTCAGCGCGGCGCTTACGACAAAGGCAACGCATGAAACGACTGATTATGACGGTTTTTAATTAATATCTGTGTATATTTATAGTATTTTTCAAAATAACGAAGTCATCACAAACTCTGTATGTTTGTTGCGAATACACTAATATTTTTTTTTTAAATATATTCGATAGAAACTCAACAAAATTGGAACATTCAAATTTTTTGAGGGAGGTTTGCGATTTTTTTCTATAGAGCTATATCTATTAATCTTGTATTTGCGGACATGACAAAAGACTTAATGTCATGAATTACAGGATATATTAAATTCTACATGTTCTAATCACGCCAGAAAACGTGTCAAAAAACACCTTGTTTTGCCCTACCCTTCGCCTTAAGTATATTTTGGGTTTTTTAAACGAGCTTACTCAATTAGAAGCTACTTAATAACTTATTCAATTGAAATCAAAATCATTTAATAATTAATGGTTAGCTGGTTGGGACTAGAACACTAGCTACAAGTTTTTTTTCATATTAGTAATTCTACCAGACGTATAAATCCTTTGAAAGTAAGTACAATCGTATGGAAAAAAGATTCGCGTAAAAGTATAAATTTTCCTCTAAGACCCGATAGAAATGAGAGCATTCCGCGCTAAATCTCTCTAACAGGCCGATAGGTGGCGCTTCGACTAAGCGGTAAAGCGAATGGAAAACACATTCTAATAAGGAATATACGTACTTAATTTTCAGTATACTTCCGAGTAGTCTTGATACATTTTCCCATTTGGGCAATATGTGTATAAACCAGTGGGAATATTACGGAGCACATGCTCCGTAGTTTTATTTGTATGGACACAGTTTCTCAGAACCCTATGCGGTGTTACTCTAGGATCTAAAGTACCTACAGTTTTACTAGATGGTGGACTTTCTGCAGTAGTTCGTCTATACAGGTAAGTACCACCACTTTGCCAGATATTCTGCCATCAAGTAGCGTTCAAGGATCTACTTGTATCACAGAATATATAACTTATGTTCAGATTTGAAGAGCATTACCTGTAGCTATTAATATTACTGAAAAAATGAGACTTTATGTCCTGATTTGAGTCTAGAAATCTTATTCTCAGGTAACATGCACAGTGTGACTGCACTGCATGCCAAACTTTATGACTTAGCTTTCCGACTGGCACTGTGACTGTTATGAGTAGCTTGTCATGTAATTCGTTTACATTAAAAAAAAACCAACCTGTCTACACACACTATTTTATCAAAATCGGTTCTAGTCGTTTAATATATTTACAACAAATGAAAGTTAAAGAGTTAATACTAGAAACATTTTAAAATATTTCTAAAATCTATTTTATTAAGCGATCAACGTACCCTAGGCATCCCCAAGCATCAAGACACCCTACACCCTATAAGGCATTACCTCCACGGAGGGAGAGCCACGAGCGAAACGAAATGTGGCTTTAAAAATTTGGAACACAATCCTGCTATTTGTCTTTCGAACGTCTCTTATAAATCAAGGAATAAAGCAGCCAACAATGGTTTATGGACGAAAAAAAGTACGTATATAAGGCGGGAAATAGCATACAGCCTTCCTACATATATTATGGATGTTAGTGTTGCGTAAGAAATAGCTTGGAGTGACGTACAGGTAACGCGTGAGAGTCAAATCTCAATGCATACAGATGAACTATGAAAGAGTATTGGCAAATCCCAAGTAAGCTCATTTCTCGGCGGTGAATGCTTTAATAATTCTGAAATCGTTTTGATGTTTCCGCGTTTCTTCTTTTATACCTATTATATCTTTGTAAGAACATTTAAGCCACCTGAAGGACTGTTTGGCTTGTCTTAACGGACTATTACCTAACGACAGCAATCAAGACCAATGGAACATTTAAGCCACCTGAAGGACGGTTTGGCTTGTCTTAAAGGACTATTATCCAACGACAGCAATCAAGACCAATGGCAGTGACAGTGCCTTCCAAGCATGGATCAAAGTACTGACCGTAGCGCTTGAAGACTCCACCATAAGAGCTTTTTTTAATGCCCTGCGCGGGTGCAACATATTGAGGTTCAAAGCATCAAAGTGGAACAGCGCTTGGATCGACTGTCTCTATCACGGCATCCTATGTAGCAAAGGGAAATATATTAAAAAATATTGAAAGACAAGTCAAATCTTTAGATTCTAGACTTGCATAGCTGAGCAATTATTATGCAATACTATATAATCTTGTTGCAGTATCATCTTAGGTAAGTGTAGCAAAATTTTGCCCAATATGCTGCTAATATTTTTGTAGCTCATAACTCATTAAAAAGTGGTTCATCTGTCGGCCATTTTAATATCCCGGGTCGTTATTTAAAGCGCGTCACGTCCGTCCACACTATGCGACGCTTTCGCAGAATTATTACCTTGTAAACCCACTATATCACGTTAAATTTACGACTACCTGAATATGATAGATTTTCAATCCGCCCGCCGTAATATACGGCGAAAAACCTCTGTCAAAATAGAGAAATAAATAAACCTGTGACAACCAATTAATAACTCGTAAAACGTCAGTGTCTAAAAAAAGGGATAAAAGGGACAGAAAAAGTGATCACACAATGCCTCTTCGCGAGAGACGCGTGTAAAAAGCACCGATGCGTCCATAAATTTGGACGGATTCAAAACAAATCGCCCTTATTCATTACACGTATGACTTATGACAACGAAAGCCTATTTATAATCTCTTGTGTTATGTAAAAATACAAAAAATTCTATAAAAATAAGTCGAGTTGAAAGAACAATGTTCGCTTCATTAGTCACGTTTGGTTCGGGACTGAATGTGATACACAAAAATAATTCGTTTGAAATTTGTTATTTCGACGCTAATAGAGCGTGAACAAAAATTCATATAACGAAAAACGAATTATTGATGCGCATAATTTTTAAAAAAGAACTAACTCTGCTGCATTACTTTTTTATTATTCTCTATAACACGTCACTGACATTTTAAGTGACAAAAAACATGAAAAATCACGCACTTTTTTGATAAGCAACTTGTATTCTGTACGTCAACAGTCAAATCAACACATGCATCACATAAAAATAACTTGATTACAAAGCTGACTAGATAAATGAACTATCATTAAAGTGTCTGATAAATTAAAATTTGATAACATTAAATTTAATTCAAGATACAAATCTTTTCACACGTGTCATTTAAATATTTAAAATTACTTTAAACTATTATTACTCATTGGTTTTGCGCAATATCTCTCCGCTATCTTGCGTAAAAATATCTTCTAAGCAACATAAATCACACAGAGAAATAACTCAGAATACGAACCATTTTTCCAAAAGATAGTAGCCCTAAACACATGCAAATCGAATCAACCAACTCGAGCATTTTATTATCAGATAGCACATAACGATACCTTCATCAGGACCGCGAAACGTTATGGAACGTCGAACCGCGAAATAAATGGCTTTTAAAAGTGTGATCCAAGATGTACAAAAAGTAGGGAGGAAAAAGGGGAAAAAAGTCGAATGAAATGATAAATTTCCCTTGAAAAGTGAGCGTTTATTTATGACGCGGCAGTGTACCGTAGTTATCAGATCTTGTTCGGGCGTGCATTCTAAATGCGAGTATGGTTGCGCTTTGACGTGAGATCTTTGCGGAATTTGTTGACATGAACAGAGTGCATGTTTCTTTGTCCTGCAGTGTACTACTACGCGTACAATAGCATGCACATTCTTTTGTTTAGGTATATTGTAATGTTTAATAGTTTTTATAATTTAATAGTTTGCATTTGTTTTTAAGCAGCATCTATCCGTCTTTTGTTTATGTGCTTTTGTGGAAATAGTTTTATTATTAGAATTCGGGGTATTGAAATTGGTGCTCTAGTGGAATCCTCTTAAAACATCCAGATTTTTTCTATGACTTCGATTAGCTTAATAATCTTAGGATTTCACAGTGCTTTTTTTTTATCACCATGGTTCATTAAAATATCAACAAAGCAGGTGTCTTTTAACACCTAGACAACTTTAAATTAGGCAATAAGAATTATGCTCCAATCTCCTTCGTTCACCACAAATCACGCAGCTCCTTTGGAAGTAATTGAAAATACATTACGTAACCAAATTAAAGTGGGAAAGTGGTACAAGTTGAGATGGGTTGGGCGTCAGGTGGAACCGCGACACCCCCTCCCCTTACCCGAGGAATGTTTTGGCATAAAATATTACTTCAATTATTTACGTGAAAGATTTATAGCACTTAGAAAACTGCGCCGCGAAAAAAGCCGAGAGACGTGTGCACGAAAAGTGTTTTTCTTTGGAAACTTATAATGGGTATGAGTAGGAGAAAGTTCTTTTTTTGAATCTCTTTCCTATGGTAATTTGTTTTGGGTTTGTTTATAAGGATATTAGAGAGTTATTGAGTGACGTAATGAGGCGAGGAAAATTGATGAGGTTTAGAAATATGTAGTGCGCATTGGTGAAGACACGGCGAATGATAAATTTGTGAAAGATGCTGAACAATATATACATAAAAGTAACATTGACGTATAGAAAAATTGTCTAGGATAATTACTTAAGGTAGAAAAATGCCTCATACTTTAAATTTCTATTATGTAAGAAAAGTTGTTGGTATTCCTAACAATATATAAATAAATAAATAAAAAGTTTGTCATTTTTGGGGGTTTTGCTGTCACCCTTATTTTCTTGTGCTTATATGTATTAGTAGGTAGTAGGTACTATGTATTATGATTTTTGTCCACACAAACATACATTCAGATTATGCATTTGAAGTAGTACCTAACTGTTCATGCACAAATAGGTACGTACGAGTACCAAAAAGTGCACACTCTAAAACAAAAGATGAATTCGGTTAATGACCAAACAAGTTCTCCCATAAACTCAGTTATTAAGTGCTTGTAACACATCGCATAAACCTCTACGCGTGTTTATTTTTCATTTACTTCGCGCCTGCAAACGGGAGTGTAACTCTGTCGCAAGTGAAAAACGGCACGGTCTACGGGGAACTAATTAGTTTGTTAAATTTTTGACAAATAATTAGGACCTGATCAAGTATATGTAGACAGTGGCAATGAAAAGTTCTACCATATATCTATTGTAGAAGAGTCGTGGCAACTAAAGATGAAGTCAGAAATAATAATTTACTCCAATTTAACTTATTCATGCAAAGATTCAAATAAGATGATGTACAAAACAGTAGATGGGACGCTCGATATAAGTGCATACCTATAACGTTTTTTATTGGTTTGTGCAAAATTGAATCTTAATACAAATTGCTGTAAGGTAAGTAAACACAAAATATTCTAGTTAATATTACTAGTACTTATGTGCTTTTTATAATATCGCCAAAGCCGATGCGGTTCTCAGATATTATTTTCTGACGGTAAGTTCTACATCATGATATTGTTGACCACATTATAAGTAAAGACATAGAAATGTGAGTGGTATGATATATATCTATCAACTACTAACCTATAAACTACAATGACTAAACACTTTTTGACCATTGCAGTTGTTCTCTACCAAACTCTAGAGCGTCACGGGATAGGAAATGCCACAGGGAATAACTAAACACTAAAAAACTACAATTTTCCTGCTAACATGGCGCCTCCCCTACATACGTTGTTTCTTTTTTGCGACAACAGTAACTTATCGCTTTACGGACGGATATCTGTGATAATTACGAGGTTTTTATTCATGCTGCGTATTTTTTCATTTTCTGGAAAAATTGATCAGAGAAATAAGTAAGAAATTTTTGTTGATAGGTATAATTATGTCCTAATTTGGGCAACTTTTCATTTTACTGCATTTTTCAATATATACATTTTTACATCATAGGCACGTCCTACAGATTCATTGTTCCCTTGCCATCTTTAAATACGTCTTCCTGACGACACATAAACTCGCCACATTAGCTCCTTCTTTACGTCTGCGTGATAATCTTCGGTAAAAATTTAATTGAATCTCGGAAGCGAGACCATCTGGTCCCAGCATTGTTCGGCTCTTAACGGGGGCCTCAGTATTGCCTTAGATATTACCGTGTATTCCCCAGAAGGCTCTTTTTCACTTTTTCGGGAAATATGCTTCTGTTTCAGAAGATTGCTCGCTTTTGTTTCGGTTGATTAGAATTTGTTGATGGGAAAAATAACTGTGTGTTGTGGTTGTTTGATGGGATGAGATTGAGATTATACTGTAAAGAGTAGACATAAATGTAGTTAGTATTACTTACACAGTTAGAGTTCATTTTGATTCGCTCTGTTTTTTTTAACGAAGAGCTTCGAACAGCTTCGTTAGCGAGAATTATGTGTCATAGATGAGGAGAGATTTTAAAACAAATCTGAAATGTTTGTCCTTCCTACCTTATCGTGTGGGCAAGTGCATTGGCTAGCTCTGGTGTGAGTATTTTTAGGGTGCCCAAAGGCTCTGACTTGGCTTAACGAATGTTAACTAAAAATTTTCACACCAGAAATACCCGACTATATCTTATGACAACAACTCGATGCCTTCGAAAGCAGGTTTACTCTTAGTTGTAAATACCACACTTTTAGCGGTCACCCATCCAAATGATGACCTTAGCGAACGTTGCTTAGCTTTACTCATCGGTTGAGGTAGTCACAAGGTAATGAGCGCTACTACAACCGCACTAGATAATTCACTAAAATATGTTTCTAACTCGTTGAATAATATAGGTAGTTATAAGGTATAGGTAGTAACTCTATCAGCAGGAAAACCGTTAATATTCAGGATATAAAACATCAGCACAAAAATAAATCAGCAAAACCACAACTTTATGAAATCCAAATAAAATACATTTAAGTACTAGAACCAACGTACCGTTAAGCGTATATTGCAGCATATATTAACCAGAAGGCCTAACGCACACACTTTCGTATAACCTAAACGATCGCACTGTAACAATTATGATAAGCATCAAAAGCGTAACAGTTTACAGCTACAGCGCTAAATTTGCTTAAAAGAGCGCTACAAAAAACTGTGTTCCCTTAGCTTTAATATAATTTGTTAATGATAAATAAACTCATAAATCGGGACGGAGCGCGAGAGAATTTGTTTACAGCAGATTCGCATTTAAGATATCGCAGCCGCTTTGTCGCTAATCTCCTAACAACTTTGAAGCGAAAAATTTAAATCCACGAAACGTTGTGTACCTACGTAATGAAGAAAAATGCGCTTTTGTCGCTTGCGCTGACTTTAGTTTATCTGTTATGATTTGTGGACGAGTATGAGCAGGAATAGTTAAGGACTGAGTAACGACTCCATTGTTTTGATAAATTTTACGTGCTATATTCTAGAGCCATACTCTTAACACGCTGTCTAAACTAAAGATTTACATTTAACCGTTATATAAAGTCATTATTCATATTTTTAAGCTTTACATGTATTTTTTCATGGCATATTTTGTAATGATATTTTCATTCAAACATATGTTATGATTTTTTTGCTTGCCTTCATTTCTGTTAATTTGTAATAGTCAACGCAAGCGCGGAAGACGCAGCTTAGGCCGGCCCCCACTTGGTGGACCGACGATCTGGTGAAAGCCGAGGGGAGCCGATGGATGCAGGAGGCGAGCAGCCGCTCAAAGTGGCGCTCTCTGGGGGAGGCCTATGTTCAGCAGTGGACGTCTTCATGATGATGATGATGTGATACTCATACCGGATAAAAATTCATCAATTTTGGTTACAATGTTTACTTTTAATTATATGATTTCCTTAACGTGTTTAAGCCCTAGACGTTTAATCTCAACAATTTTGAAAGTCATCCACATTTCAAATTAGAGATTCCTACAAGACGAATGGCGGAAGCCATCCTCAGCGCCCTATAGAAGGCATTATGCGAAAGCACGTACACGAATGTTTTCACGTATACCCCCCTCATCTTGGGACCAACCCCGAAATATAATATATCTAGCAAACTTTACATATATTTGTACCGTAAATCCTCTTAATATATAGCTTTATTTTTGCCGGTGCTCTAAATTTAAGGCGGGACGTAGGTATTTAATGAATGTTAATGTCAACTTGCATTTGTGGTTCACAATTGGTGTAATGTTGGTCGGAATTTGTGTTGTGTTCGGGAGGAAGGTTTATGGGTTAAAAATAGAAGAGCCGTGAAAGTGATGGCCGAATTTGCAAATGTACATGGATGGTAATGTTTTTAGGAAAAACGAACAAAGGGTTACATTCTATTCATTTGAGTCTCAGAACATAGAGTATTAAATAAAATATAATAAAAATAAATAAATATGTGTTTGTATTTATTTTTCATTTAGCACAGTGTCATCTAGCCCCAAACTAAGCATAGATTGTACTATGGGAACCAGATAAGTACATCATTTACTAGGTGGTAGGACTTTTCTGCAAAGTTCGTCTAGGTAGGTTCCACCGCTTTGCCAGTTATTCTGCCGCCAAGCAGTAGTGTGCAAGCACTACTGTGTTCCGGTTTGAAGGGCATTGTAGCTAATGAAATTACTGGGCAAATGAGACTTTATGATCTGATCACTCAGTCTAGTAATCTGAGTACTAGACTGTGTGATGTCTCAGGATGACGTGCGCAGTGCAGTGTCACGCGAAACTTTATTGTTTTAAAGTTTCGAATGACACTGCAACTGTTATGGGCGGCCGTGTCGCTTAACATCAGGTGAACGACTAGCTCTTCACGTCATTCAATCGCATTAAAAAAAAAATCATGTATGTGAAAATTTCAACGGTCTTACTATCACGGCTCATAAGATACAGTCTGGTAAGAGACGGACAGACAGACAAACAGACAGCGGAACCTTAGTAATAGGGTTCGTTTTACCCTTTGGGTACGGAACCCTAATTTAGAGTTCTCGTGTTTTTATAGTCCAGCAGCATAAACACAGTGCATACACCGCGCCGATAAAAGCAAGAAAATTTATTATATCACATCACAATTTTCTCTGTGTACCTTCCTAGCATATAAAAATCACCGAAGACGGATCGAGGGCGATACATAATGTGAAAAATGCCGCCTTACCGCATTTGACATCGCGGATAAATTGATATTTATAAGTCGAAGGGCCAAGGATACGTTTAAAGGGATTCCGTTTATTGCTATAGCCCTGAAGGGCGGACTGGTTCCTGTCCTAAGGTTATTATGATATATACCAACTTGAAGAACGTCGAAGGTATATTTATGAGTCGAGCAAGAAGGAATTATCGGCGCGAGCGGATGTGGGGAGGCATTATTATCCTTTTTATTGGTATAATATTTAATTTTGGACCCTTACCTAGTCCGCAATGTCGGTAGTCACATATAAATCGGGGAATTATTTAGTGGGACGCAGTAATGAAGGTTTTCTTAAGCATTACGTTGTCGAGATGGGCGGAGATTTGTGGGGAATTCGATTCCTTTTTACTTATGTGAGAGTTATCTACGCAATGTCTTTTCTGCGGTAGTTTTCTGGATATATTCGGTAATGTTTTGGGTTTCCATCTAGTAATGAAGAACTGAATAGAAAATCATTTTCATAGAGACACTCTGCAATTTCAGTATCATTTTACAAGTTTTCTTGACAAATGTGCATTTTAATTTTATGGTAAAATATTGGTGGTGTTTCGGTAATATAACTAAAATGTAGGTAACCTATGTTATATGTTATTTAAATCTAAATGTAATTTAAATGTCATTTTAATGCAAACGTTTTGCAAAAGTCATAGAAAGAAATAGAAACTATTATTACGAATTTTATAATGTAAAAAGTAGTAAAAAAATTACAGATTTCTTTGAATAGTGAAATCATTCTAAAACTCACGCCTGCAATACGTGCTCTTTTGAGATTAGAAAAAATTTCTTTTGTGTTAACGCCATTGGTACTTCTTATACCTAACATACAAATAAGCCCAGGTTTGATTCTTTAAAAACACTAATTACCTTTAACATACAATTTATAACAACTTCTGTTTATCTCTAAACCAAGCTAGTTCCTCATTCATTCAAGCACTTAATTTTATTACACGATATGTATACTAATACATAAAGCTAAGCAAGTGGATGGCGGTCATCGTAATCTTGGATAAGGGTTGGTGCATAAATCTTGTCGGGTGACGTTGCCCCGAGCCTTACTTTATCTACTGTGCGGGTGACGCTACTTTGCGTGCAATTAGAGAAACTAGAAACGCGATGAAATTTAAAAAAAAAAACAATGTTTACCACTAGTGTTCATACTTTAAGAAAATTATCGTATCTATGAAGCACTGACAGTCGAAAAAATTATCATCTGTAGTAGTCGGTACGTCTTTTCGTTTTGTCAAGAAGTAAGGATAGCCCTACACAGGGTGTTTGGCAGAAGGCTAGCCGAACGTAGTGCGCGTGTAGGGGATCTATCTCTAAAACACGAGTTTGCGTAAAAACCACTAGATGATAAACATTAAAAATAAACTCGTTTATATAAAAAAACATGCATGTTTCTGTTTAAATTGTTTGATTGTTTATGGTATCAGATGTATATTTGGTGTACTCAAGGCACATTTAGATTCCTGCAATACCAAAATAATAAGCTACAAGAAATGCTAAGAAATAAAAACTAAAAATTGATCGATTGCAAACAAATTAAGAGCTAGCATGGCTTTTACGCGAACTTGTATTTTCCAAATAGATCCCCCTACATGCCCACTACGTTTGGCTAACCTTCTACCAAACATCCTGTATATATATTGTCATCATCAGCCAGAAGACACTACTGCACTACTGATCATAGGCCTCCTCCGTAGAACCACACTTTGAGCAGCTACTTGCCTGTTGCATCCTTTAGGCCCTAGGCAGACCGAAATATATGTTCAACTTCCTGAAGGCAGACCCACTGGTCTTACGTCAAAAACTAAAACAGGATTCACTGTTTTAAACTTTCACGGTTGTTCACTACCTTTATAATATTATACTTAGGGGATCTTTACCGTAAGATCCCGTAAGTAATATTATAAACGTAGTAAAACAGGATTTAGTCAGACTAAGACAAACGTAGCCAAAAGAGCGAGAAAGGGTTTCAACGTCAACGTTGCGTTATAGTGTAGTGGATTGTGCCACTTCTTGTATCTCTACATCTCAGTTCCCGATAATTGCCGCCCGCCCGCCCTGCGCACCTCTGACCCGTCCTGAAACTTGCAGCCGATCACAATAATTTATCGGTGCCTTTTAGCCAATGGAATATGCTGAAATGCACGAAATATTCATTAGTTTTATCGTAATTATACCGGAAATTATTATTCGCTCTAAGTTTATGTGAAAGTAATTTCTTAAGTGGTTTTGAACTTTCTTACCTAAACATCTTCTTCGTCATCATTCTGTGTTAGTTCACTGATGGACATATCATCAGCTAAGCTTAATTATTAATCCACCTAGTCAGAGAGTTATACGAAGTACTAAAAAATTAATATAATTTATTTGGTAAAAAGCATACATTACATTGTGTAAAAAGATTAATTATATTTATTATCTTTGGACAGTAAGAACAGATTTCATTTTTGGAATAAGATACCAGTTTGAGATTGATAGATATTTGTTAAAAAAATACAATAAAATTAGCGTATCCGTACGCAGCCAAAATTCATCATATTATACATGCGTTTATATTGCCATTCGTGTCACCTCCAATACAGCTTTTAATTTGACTCAACAAGGTTGCCAATGTTTGCATCTGTGAACGGGCTCTATAAAATATAAATCTGACATTACAAACAGACAATCTGGGACTAAAAGACCTACAAAATTGGGACAAAAAGACCAACCAAAACGGAATTTTCCACATTTCCAAATGCAAAATAAGAGTAATGTGTTTGTATTTGATTACAAAGATCCGTACGGATTTATGCACGGTGAGCTTCAAAGGGTGTGTATTTATTAAAATGCTAATTTTCTCTCCTCCGCCGCTCGGGGTTAGATACTCGCTATCGGGACTCCGCACGCTTTGTGTACAGCCTGTAGATTTATACCATACGCTAGGAGGTTACTCATGAAACTAGATATCTATTGTAACAGTAGAAACGGAATGCTAAGAATTAAATACTGAAAATAGTTAACTTTTTAACAAAAAAGAAAGAGTTTACATTCTACTTTTGATTTCTAACTATACAGCTACAACTGTTCTCCAACTATCAAAGACTTTAAAGGCTTTTTTCTATAATCTATGGAAAACAGAGAATCATAGATCCCGGTTTTGGCTCTACTCATAACAGTAAAAAGTGAGTGGGCACAAATAATAGTACAATGGCGTAGATAATAAGGCCTTGGTCTCCTATTAAATGCGTTTATGCGGCGTCCGACTTCGGCGTTTGAATGCCACCTACGGCTTCCACACGACAACGTCAGCGTGTAAAAGAGACCACAACAGTACATTTATTTTCTATAGTAAGCATCGTGACGCGGCGTACGGCGTGACGTTGTACGCGGTCGACGACGTTTATAGGCGACTGGTGAGTCTTGGGCGTTCAATATACCTACTGCCAGGCTTAAAGCTTCTTAGTTCAATATGTAATAAGAGTGCTAATGTCTTCTTTTCAATAATGTCGCATTTGACATTTTGGTTTTGGTCATCATAAAGTTTGCTTCAAAATATCTATTCTTGAGATCTCTACTAGTATTTTATGATTTACAATCGAGTTAAAGCAGTAGTAACCAATGATACATCACACTCCGGTTAGGGCGTGCGCACACAGGGGCACGGAAACGCAAATTCAATCATGGCAGATTAGAGGGCCCTTAATATTTTAATGCCTGACCACTGCCCGCTAACCGAGAATCGATCCGGCACCCCCTTTACTTTATATACTTTGTAACCATATATCTCATCTTGGCTAATTGGGGGTCGCTTAATATGGCTTACCGAAGTAAGTACGTAATTTATTTCGTTCTCGCTGGAGAGTTATGTTCGGGAGGTAGGTTATTAATGTAGATGGGTGATCAACACTGTCGGAATAGCGTTTTTGAGTTAAAGTGTGATATTCTACACCTTACGATTAGGGACATCGTGGTAACATCTCATTATTTAAGTGAAATGGAATTTCTATAACACAATTCATTTGTTAAAAATCTGTCCAAACAGTTTGTTTTTAAATCTATTTATTGTAGGTACGCCTACGTCCCACAATTCTTTTGTTCTAGACCTTTTTGATCCTGCCACTAATTTAAAATCTACCTTTAACTAAGTACTAATTTATTGCTGTAGTTACACTATCCCTCTGCTGGGTAAAGGCATTCCCTCGACTCTTCCACTGTTTCCGGTCTTGTGCCAGATCCTGTCAAAGGGGTCATACTCGCTGCGCCACCTCTCGGACCTGCCACTGCACCGTCTATTTGAGCTGGGACTCCAGAGTACTAACTCATGAATTATTGTTTCTACTAAGACTTATCGTTTAACATAAAATATATTTCAAAAATAAATAATATTCATCAACTCTATAAAACATATCTAATATAGTAACTATTTTTACTAAAAATAAATTAATTTTCATTCTCTCGTAACTTCGCTTAAGCGAAATCCTAGTCCACACATAAACTATCCAATCTGAATGCAAACCGAATCGACCACACAATCTGAGCAAGCGATCTCTACGCCTTAACGCTGACATTAACAACACAATTAAAAAGTCCATCAATACTATAGTACTTCACGACACCTCCTTTATCGTATATTGAACCTTATGCACTTGATATAAGAGTCATGAAGATGCAAGATTTATGTTGAAAATAGCAAGTTGTCCTTAAGGCACGCGAACACGAAGCAGCGAGGCATCTCAATAAGGGATGTAAAACAAAAAGCAAGGTTAAACTTCGTTTAACATGCAAATTTGAGAGTCGCCGGGACAGAATGAGCGTCGATACTTAATTACTTGTTTAATCGCTCAATCTCTGGTGGGTGTAGGGTAAAATTTTGTCTGGATTTAAAAAAAACAGTAGCACAACTTCATACAATATCAGTAGATCACCATTACGACGTGCAGCTGCCTTTGCCTATTCAACACTAGCTGCGCCCCGCGGATAAAAAGTAGCCTATGTGTTAATCCAGCACATAAGCTATCTATATGCCAAATTTCATCCAAATCCGTCCAGCCGCTTGAGCATGAAGGAGTAACAAACATACACACATACAAACTTTCGCCTTTATAATATGAGTGTGATAGCAGCACGTACACAAAACAGTACCTTTTCATTTACCTAAAAAATTGACAAAATGTACGTTTTCATGCATGATCCTCTAATCTTAATTCATACAATTGCTCATCGGATTACCTGCACAAGTGCATACAAGTGTATCTTCTAGGCCAGCATGCTCCATCGTCGACCGCGTCGTCACTTACCATCAGGTGAGACCGTGGCCAAATGATAGCATATCGTTGATTAAAAAAAATATGTTCTATTAAAATTCAAAATGCGAATTCTCAATAATAAGTTACTAACCCAATTAAAAAAATGGTAGCATCAGCCCAATACGTTCAGTGCTAAAATACGCTTTTTCTCTCAGAGAGATAGAGTGAGAGAGGGAGAGAGTATACGTCATAATTCACCACGTTGGCGGGTTGGTGGATGTAAATACAAACCCATGGGTGAATTGAGAGTATTATTATGATATTATGTGCTTACGTACCCAATTTTTTTAGTACACTATGTACTTTGCTTAAAGTTGGAATAAACTGTCGTTCAGTTTTGGAATATTTTTTCATGAGCAAACTATACATAAGTACATACATCATGGCTAACGTAATTAATTTTGTAAGTTTTCATTTACGGCATTCATTTTTTAACAAAAGTTAGTAAGCAATTTTTTATATTATACTAAACAAAAAAAAAATAGAAGTTTTATCGATAATAAGCCTCATAATGTTATGTATGTATGAAATTGAGTTACTGAATTACATCCGTAGTGTTGTTAGGATCGGTCCGGTCGCGTGTGAGCCGGTAGCAAGCTTCCAGGATGCTGATACTAAGTTTTGGTAATGATTGGTATTGAATTATTAAAAAGAGCTAAAGAAAGATTAATAAGTTAATATTAAATAAATAAAATAAGTAAATAAATATGTGTGGACATTTCACACAGCACCATCTAGCCCCAAACTAAGCATAGCTTGTACTATGGGAACCAGATAACTGATACAATACTTAGATACTTTTTGTTTGTAAATAGATACATAGAATACAATATAATACCCAGGCACAGACCAAACATGGGTGTTCATTACACAAATGTTTGTCCTGAGTGGGAATCGAACCCACAACCTGTAGTCCAGAAGGCAGAGCTACTACCAACTGAGCTATCAGGCCAGTTTAATTGATCAAATATTGGGATGAAATTCCTTATGATGTTAAGGTAGGTACTAAAAATATCTTTTAAAATACTAGAATAGACAGTAGACAGCTCAAACATACTGTGACGTCACATCAAAATTATTTATGTAACAGTTTTATTAGTGTACCTAAATATCAACTGCTGTTTCTAAGGGTTTTACTTCACAGACACTCAGATAGACAGACAACATTAGCGATTTATGCATTTACGTTTTCAGTAGTCATTTAGTCCCCTCACTTTCAGTGGGGCCTATTCACCAATCAATTCTTTTTTTTCATTATAGGCTTTTGGATCCGCGGGCGTAGCGGACGCGTGTGCAAAGCCTTACAATACAACCAACGTGATCCTAAAAAGTCCATTTTTTTTTTATTTGTTATACATAGAGGAATTTAATTTAAAAACTCGAAGAGCCTACCATTCCTGTCCTACTCCTAGGTTCTATCGCGAACATCGAGATCACGTGAGTATTTATCAGATTTGTTTAAACGTGTAACGAGCCACTAAACAAATAAACATACCAGCTCAAGGATCGTTTGATTTATACTAAACATTATTACTAAAGTCACCGATATAGCTTTGAGAATTAGCAAGTTGAAATGGTAATGGGCGGGCCACATCGCTCGTAGAACTGACAACCGATGGGGAATAAATGTTCTCGAGTGGCGACCACGAACTGGAAGACGCAACGTAGGCCGGCCCCCCACTCGGTGGACCGACGACCTGGTCAGAACCTCGGGGAGCCGATGGATGCGGGAGGCAAGCAGCTGCTCAAAGTAGCGCTTTTTGGGGGAGGCGTATGTTCAGCAATGGACGTCTTCAGGCTGATGATGATGATGAGACATTAGTATGGCTGTGCCTGCGCAGTTGATGTTTTGGTGAACTGAATAGTAGGTAGGTACTTAGTATTTATGTCCACCGTAGATAACCATCATCATCAGCCTGAAGACGCCCAATGCTGAACTATGCCTTCCCCATAGAGCGCCGCTTTGAGTGGTTGCTTGCCTCCTGCATCCAACGGCTCATACATTTCTGACAATAACCAATGGACAACCAAGTCAAATCCACTTTCAGAACAGTTACGCGAAAGGTGTGCAGGTCGTTGGTCCACCTAGTGGGGGACCACCCTACGCTACGTCGTCCGGTTCGTGGTCACCGCTAGACAACCTTTCTTCTCCATTGGTTGTCGGTTCTGCGAGCGATGTGGCTGGCCCACTGCCACACGATAAGGTATTACAACGGGTGGTATTATCGCTCAGAGCTATCTTTAAATTAGAAAAAGGGAAAAATGACACAATGAAAAACTAAATAGAAATTTAAAATCTGATAATAAGATATAAGTATATTATGTAGGTATGGTATATGGATATTTTTTTCTATACTATATCTATTTTTTTTTTAATTTCCCCTATTTACCTTATTCTTTAAACTTTTATATGCAAATGCGCTTGGTTATCTTGTACTTGTACGCACAGTTATTATTGAAACAGAGACATAGGTCCTGAAATCCTCAACTGTTTCAATAAACCGGAACATGTTGAGCACTTTCCCCCTAATAAACATCGGACAACTTTTGTTCGCAGTTTCCGCGTTTATTTTGTCTGGCCTTTGTACAGCCTTTACTCATACATCCCTACCTTCGGTACCGAACTGAAAATAATCAAAACTTTGCTCATAAAAATCTAAAACAAAAATACATTATTCATACTCGCTTCTCCGCGTAACCAAGCCAGCATACGCTGAACTCTCATACAATAAAACAATAAAAAGATTGCGGATGATAGTCGCGGTTCAAGTAACGCTGGATAGGTGTAGTTACTCGTGCGGACATCGCGAGCTAGTATGAAAGTCTGGATACATAAATATTGTGTTTAGGGGACTTGTAATAGGAGGTATGATGATTAATGGGAATATACCTATCGCGAAATATGGGTTTGCTAAAAGAAGATTCAATTGAATACCTATACCGTATTAATATGTGATTGAAAGTTTAGATTTGATAAATGAGCGAAACGTTAGGTACTTAAATTTTTTTTTATCAGTCCCTTTAGCGTCCTGAAATAAAGCTCTGGAGCATCTTTGAAAACTTTCATCGTAGCCACCAATAACATGCATAAAATAATTTATAATTAACCTATGTACAGAAGCTGAATCGCAAATAACCAAGTATCATAAATGCTCAAATCGCATGATACAAAACAATTTAAGGGGTGAAACTCGCACGTATTTTGCAGCTTTTGAAGTGGGTCCTTTACAGATGAAATATATGACCGCTTGTCAACGGTACAAAAATGAGGAATTTTCATTAGCATGTGTCAACCAATCACATGCGAGGTGCTTTCATGAATATGTAAGGCTCGGGGAAAAGTTCGGGACTTCATGTTGGTTCTTACTTTAGTGATGTGAAAGACGCAACTTTATCAAGACCAAGACTGAGTTAATATCCAGCAATTAGAATATAGTTATTCTAAGATCCAGCATCGTTTTCTTCGAATATAATAATGGGATCTTGCGGTTTTATCCTCTATTTATCCATTTTCCCGCAGGAGCCTTAGTTTTCCGGGATAAAAAGTATCCAGTCTAAATCTAATCTAATCTAAATCTCAGTATTAAAGTATTAGCAATTATGAAAGCCACACAAATAAACTACCAGACATCGTTTCACTTTTATTATAATAGTAGGGAGAATGACACGTACGCGAATTCTTTTGCTCCTTTGGATGGCTTAAAAAATCTAACAGAGCCCAGTTGCCTACACAGTAAGGGTCAACCCAGATCAGGCGTAAAATGCTCGAGCACTGGTTTAGTTGGGTTTTCCGCCTGATCCGAATTTGACCCGAAAGTAAGAAAGAAGCACTTTTTTGCACTTTCTTGCTTACCCACGATGAAATTAACTTAGTACCATAAAAGTTAACACTGATGTTTGTGTTTTTGTTGTGTGTTGACTTTACTTGGTGGTCCTTTATTGTACCAAATTATATTTTTAGAATGATGTCGCTATTCGTCCTTGCAAAGAAATTTAAAAAATGACAAGAAAGCTAAGACTGCACCAATTTTAAAATCATTACTTTCTCTCTCTCTCTCTCTCTCTCTCTCTCTCTCTCGCTCTCTCTCTCTCTCATTCGCAAATAGACCCGGTTTTACTTTATATGAGGACTCCTCTTACCCCACCTCTATGGGACCAGCAACAAAACAATCCGTTTTCGGTCGGGAAGTGCAACGAATTCAAAATTCCCGAAGCACGTCCGCCCCTAGCGTCTGCAGCGGCGGTCTTGGCGCGGATTTATTCGAACTCTATCAAAGAAAAAGTTGTAGCTGGCAACCTGCGAGGCGCCATCACACCACCGCCCGGATTATAAGGGACTTGTAGACTTGTCCCGCAAATATCCGTACTGAAAAACATGGATCTTAATGACAAAATGTCTATTCTCTTTTCAATGAAGATTTCATGAGTCGAAATTTAACTTACATTCATATTTTTTCTGTATTTCTAAATAACTGACTTGCTGTTAAAGTATTACATATTTAGTTCAACAGAATCAAGGTGTTTTGGAGCAAAGGCCCATCTTATGTTTCATTGGTAGAGCAATCATCGCATTCAGTTCAGAGTCTACAAACTTATTTTCACTGCACATTTTTTTTTTATGTGTATATTAATTTCTTTGAGAATTAGCAAGGTCAAAACCGCGGGGAGCCGATAGATGCAGGAGGCAGGGGGGGGGGGGGGCGGGAATGGAGGAGTAGACTTTAATAAAGTGAATTTAAATTATTTTAGTAAGGATAATATTTCTTATTTCAGATATCTAGTGTGAAGTCTCGCTTATGAAGTTTTCGAGCGCTATTCTGGCATGCAAGCAACTGTTTAATACACTGTCAATTGCAAGGTGGCCATTTCTCTAATTTAAGTGCCTCCCTCGTATTTTTCTTATAATATATGGAGCCTTTAGTAAGTGCGTTATCTATTTAGATGGTCTATGAAAAATAAAACTTTGTTATTTTTGGAGAATACCCCTGAATTTTTTTTGTGATCATTATCAAATTGACTATATATACTGAAGAACTATTAGTTGTATTAGGGTCCCGTTATTAGACAGTTTGGTTACGTATGCTAGTAGATATTCATACCTACCACAAAAAACTGAATAAATTTTGATTAAAATACGTCTAGAGGCAATGTACAATCTGATGATCTGCCACCGAGCTATGCTATCAAACGCAGTGTAATCAGCAATATTACTGGACTGGCAACTCCATAAATTATGTAGTTCCTAAACTACATAATAATACAGTAGACATCAAACACAGCAAGCCTACGATAACAGTATTTACAAATCCCGCACGATTATCCGTACTTAAAACAATTTAATCTGAGCCAAACTGGCCGTTGTACTGCAATAAATTATTATGTACCGAGAATCTTAATAAAGCGGCTCTCTAGCTATTTGTAATAAATGACGAAACAAAAATAAGGTCTGAATACGTAATGTTCGGGGTCCGACTTCGGTGTTTACTCGATAAATGCTGATTATTCGTGATTGAGATAAACGTGTTTGTCATGTTTAAAAGTGGCGAGATTTGACTGAAGTCACAGGTTTGACTCAAGTCATAGTTCAAGATTCCTTTAGATTGTTATTTTTAGTTTTATATTTTAGTTTTAAAGTTTTTAGGTTTAGTTTAGTTTTTAGGTCTAGTTTAGTTTAGTATACTTATTATATGTTACTTAAGTTTAAGTTTTGAAATAAAATATTTGAGTCACAGGTTAAACTAATTTTGAAAACTATATACTTAATTATGACACGTCCTTACGTACACTTTTCACGGTTATGCAAACCTTCGCTCATCACAAAGGGGTGTCCTAAGATGTATGGATTATACTAATGGCACATACACCCATCACAGCAGCAGCTGCTTACGCTCGTCATTAACCTTAGCACCAATAGAGCAAATAAATTCTAACTATGCTCAGGTAACAAAGAGGATACAGAATGTCCCAAGATCTATGGCATGCATGGCATACGTTTTGAGTATAGCAGGACTTTCAACGCGAGAAGGCTCTAATTAAACAAACCAATACTATTACAAAATAAGCAATGCCTTAATGCTAGACTGGCCAACGCCTAATCAACAGCTGGATTCTGTAAGTAATAATATAAGCAATCTTCTCATAGTCATCATTTTGTATATGTAGTTTCATTTACAAACCAAACAAACAGCAAACAACACTACAAAACGATCGTTCGGTATTCGCGACCGCAGAATAGGTGCCCTAGCCGGCACATTAAAGTGCAGTAAGGAAACCGCCTCAGTAACTGCTACGGCACAACTAAACGGACTTATTTGCCGAGTTACCGCCTGTTTGTGCGGTAGCGGTAATAGCTCTTTGAGTTGGTTTAAATTTTCAAGAAGTTGTATCTTAGGTTGGGTCAGTTTCTTTGCATTTTCAAGCCCGTGTTTCATTCACAAATTGATCACTTTTTGAATAACTAGCTGACCCGCCCCGGCTTCGCACGGGTTAATTAGTTTTACGCCTTATCATAGTCTAAAGGAAGAGAGAAGGAAGAGGGAAAAGATAAGGGAAAAGGATGAATGCATGAAATGGTGAAAGGAGGCCTTCTACCTTCATCCATTCATCCTTTCTCCCCCCTCCCTTCTCTTTCCCATAGTACGGGATAGGAGTGGCTTTGGACTTAATACTGAAGGTTAAATGTCTGTAATTTCTGAACCAAGATACAGTCAGAGAGATAGACAGACACACAGACAAAAATGAAAAAAAATTATAGTTTTGGCTTTAGTATCGATTATAGAGAGCCCTCCAACAAAATTTTCAAAATAGCTTTAATGTACAGAATTGACCCTGTTACAGTTTTATTCTAAGTAAAGTTATCTCTACTTGAGCACCAGTCGATGACAGAGCATCGTTCTATAAGACGGGTACCGTAGGTCGGTTTTTTAATCGTTCTGCAATGCTCAGTTCTGTTCTCACATCTCACTACATCAGCCGGAAGACGTTCACTGCTGAACGTAGGCCTCTCTATAAAACGCCAATATGGACGCTTATTATTGGAGGTGTGATTTTTCCATAACCATAATCATCACGCTTTGCAGGCGGCTTGGTGATCACAGAATTTGTAATGAAGATCAAGGAGAATGCTGCTGCCCATTCCCTGAATATTCCTGTAGCCGAATCTAAGAGCGCCCACGGGAAGAGATGGGGTTCTGGGGAAGTTCTGTCCTATATAAATTACACGACATTATCACATTTCCTAGAATTTACAAAAGCATAATTTAAAAGTAAACACTTTGAACTAACTGAGTGACTAACTGAATAACAGAAAAGTACAGCCCAAACCGGTAGACGTGGAGCCTTCATATATATACATATTGAAAGGGTCTTCTTTTTATGACGTAAACGAAAACTATGTTTTTTTTTTAATTTAGCCTCCTAAGTTGATTATTGAGATTGTATGAGGACTGCGGGTGTGGTACCTCAGGATGGCTCTAATCTGCAAATAAACAAGTTACAACACACACACGACACTAACAGTGGTATTCATAGTCAACGGGTGAACAAACCCCCAAAATCCATCATTCAACTTTCACGTAGAGGTTAAATGTTGAATCGTTCTTCTTACACTTTCATAAACAATCGCTGGAGAGACCCCTAACTGAATGGCAGTTCAACACATATTTTTTTCTCTAATCTGTGCATTTCAGTCATGTTGTCTATGAAAACTTTCTCGGGTGTCATTTAGACATGATTCTGACGCGGCTTTTGAATTTTGATAGATAATATAACGCGGGAACGGGCCTCTCGTAACCATGGTCCGAGGTGAGACGATTGGTTGCCATGGTTACGAGAAGCCCGTTCCCGCGTTATATCCATAATTTAATTCACTTTCATTATCTTACACTATAATTATTATTTATAGAAAAGTTAAGATGATTAAAAAAACTTTATTAGTTCACACAGGTTGTAAGGGTACATCAACTTGTAGTGTAGTAAAAAAAATTGGTTTGTATTAAGTTAAAGTTATTGTGTATTTACATTACGAATATATCGCTTCGGCACTGATATAATTCGCATTTCATTCAAGGCTTCTAAGATCCAAGTCACCATCTACTGCCATATTTATGAAAATCACAACACAACACTCAAACAATAATAAAAAATAGCACGTTAGCACGTTATCAAAGCAAGGGGACCGTTTGGTTGACGAAATTCGGACAATCAGCATCCAGTCCCTGACAATGTCAAATTAGGGGTTACTTTTGTTTATGAAATGCATAAAACTAGAAATCGCTACACAGCGCCTGAATCATCCCCTAGAGGAGCCCCCAAGTTGACTATGAATTCCAGTGTAAATCACGATTCAAAGACTATGAAGCCGTACCATCACCTTTCAATACTACCTGTACTTTTGCGATTCATTTTAGGTCTTCAGTTGAATAGCACAAAGAAGTGATAGTAAAGCCGCAGATTTGTATTTTTAAATGTTTTATGCTGATAATAAATAGAGGCTTTAGAAAAGAAACCCTTATTAACAGAAAGATTGGAAAGTCACGTGTCATCATTACTTTCATTCAAGAAATGCGACCGTCCTCGTACGCCATGTATGCATCTTTTAATTACCAATCAATTGATATGCAGCGCGATGGCATTAGCAAATTCAATTTTATTGGAACTATGTTAAAAAATATTAAAAACTTAAAGAAAATCTCTTATTCCATAACTAACTACAAAAAATCTTCACAGACGTCGAAACATAAATCTGGACAAACTGAATCGCGTAAATCAGACGATTCAATACTCCACCGCTATTTATCCAAATACAGTTGGAGCAAATATAATCCGCGTTAAATCCCCATAAAAATCCTCTGGCTGCGGTGCAGAATGAATAGACCAGCCCACATTCAGGCTGGCTCATGAAAAGAGCGACCAAAAACGTATATATTCTAAGAGAAACTGCTGAAATACGTCGCACGGTGGCCTTAGGTTGGGATAGAACTTTGCTGGATGGAGTTAAGATGAGGTGATCGATAAATACTTTGAAAAACAACTTGCATTACATCGTCTATGGACTTATTAGATATTTTGGATGCAATCCCTGCCGAGCCAGCTGCGATGTTATTTTTGTGCTTATGGTCGTAAATAGACTACTTAGACTTACATTCCGTTAATTGTGCTTTAAACAAACTCAAAAAGGGGTAATTGAGAGCACAAGTCACAAGTAAGTGTAAAAATGAATTACTCTGTCTTAGAATTTAAAAAAAACACAGAAATGACTTGACCCAAGTAGGGCCAAATCTAGTCGGTTTTATGTCTGGAAAAGCTGTGCTACAGCGTAGCAAGAATACCTCGAGTAGAAAATAAAAATACAGCCTGAATATAGAACGTAAACATGTTTACCCAGGCTGCGGTGCGATTAAAAATTGACATATTGTAAGTAGTATACATTTGTTATTCAGTGCAACAAACTTTTGAAATTCGTATTCCACAATTAAGGAACAAACAAAATACCTGAAAGAAAAAAGAAGTATCCGTTATATTTAGCCGAGTATATGTAGAATATTATAGCTGGCTTTAAAATGTATAGATAAGGTTCTAATTTTTCATCCTGGTAATTTATCATTTCGCCACTATATGAAGATAACATCGAATATACACAATAATGCTTCATATTTTTTAATGTAAATGAAGATCTTGTTGTTCGCTTGATATCAAGCATCACGGCCTCTCATTAACAATTGTATAGAGCTACTCGGAACTATGTATGTTTAATGTTTGTTAGATCTTCATGGTCATCCTCACCATTAAGATCTAACAAACATCATTTAGCAATTAGATGAAGTGTAGTGGCTGTAATACACGTTTGGACACCACGATCATTGAGAACATTTTCAGACTTCCACAGAAAATTTCATTAGGCTTCCTAATTCCATAGAGGAAAAAGGAAAGTAAGCAATATTGCAAATTAAAAATCACCGAAATATATCACATCTGAACGTAGTTAATCACTGAAATGGGCCACCGGCGATTCGCTAAAAAATTAACATTACATTTCCCTCTAAATAAATTTTAAATTCGTCCTGTGATTTATGTTACAAATCCCGCTGCTTATAGGTGGCGAGCTACTGATTGGTTGATTACTTCTTGTGGCTATCGAAATATTTTTAAAAATTCAAACTGGATAGTAGTTGTTGCCTAATGTTACGCGTCACAGTTGTCCATAACAGTTGCAGTGCCACTTGGAACTCAAAATTAGGTATGAAGTCTCGCGCGACACTGGCACGTTATTCAGAGACATTCGCATAACCTAGTAAAAAAAATTCTAGACTGCGGGATCAGATGGCCTAGCATGCGCACCGCGAGAAAACTTGTCATTGGTGATACACACTTAGAAAAAGTTGTAGTCACTTAGATAAAGTGTGGAGAAAATTTTTAGCGGTGCGCATGCTAGCGGGGATGGTCTTAAAGTCACATTGCCCAGCGATTTCACTAGCTTCAGTGCCTGTCAGACAGGAACAGTATAATAATATAATGCTTACACACTACTGCTTTGCGATTGAACATCTCATATAAATTATTTTATTAATATGTGCCGTATAATATGTTTTTGAAATTATTTAAAGTTGCCAGTAGTCAGTTTTGCGTTGAATGTTGATAAGATAAAGTAAATTTACCTAGCAGCATGTCCTAGCCTAATTGTAATTGTATCTCTTTTTGAACAAAGAGAACAAAGAACATCGGTAAATGTGATTAAAATATGTAAGCAGGACGCGTGTTCATTATACTCCTGGCTGCAAGTGTATTCTGTTAGCCTAAATAAAAACATTTTTCTATAGACTTCAAAAAAAGAGAAACTTCTATGTTCGTCTGTAGTTCTGTAACTATGTATTTTATTTATGTCCATTGAAATTTGTTAAATTGTTCATTGAAATTGGTGGACCAATTTTGGATGCTTTTTTATTCTGCAGATATTTTTTTTATATCGGACTTATCTAGCATTTGACCACGCTCTCACCTGATGGAAAGAAAAATACTTCTACTTCTAATACTTCTTCTTCTTCTTTGGAATATACTTCTAAGGTGGTCCAACATATTGGTGAAGATGTAGCGAGGCAAAATCTCGGTAAATGAAACGATAATAATTGGTCCTTTTATTTGAAATCACTACGGACGGAATAGCTATTCAAGGATCTGCCAGTGGTCAACTGACTGTGCTTTGGAACTTTTCAATATAAAATTAGGCCAATAGCGTCACATTTTTAAAATATTTTTATATCAAAACGTTTTCAATGTATTTTGCCAACGTTACTTTTACGAACTCCCCAAATTTCTTACTTACCTCAAAGTAAGGTATCCAGCTAACAATTTTACAGAAATGTATAATGTATAAATTATTTATTATGTTGTACTCAAACAACGTAGAACTTTATAAAAAAAAACTCAATTATTTTTCTAACAATGAGCTCATCATCCGCAGGGAATACTCGAAAGCATATTAATTTACTTAATCAACTGTTTTAATTAACTTCCCAGACATAATAAATAAGTTTTTCAGGGTATAATTTCACAACACATCATCTCTGAAACGGAACATGCAAATTTGTGAAAAATAAAACATGACAACGTTTTTATACACTTCCGACGTACAGGGGATGGAGAGCTTTTGCGACAGAAAAAGCATTTCAAAGCACACGATACGATCTTTTTAATAAACTACATAATAAAATGTCATCACGCTATATTATTTTGATCACATCAATATAATAATACTTATCTTAAAGGCAATAAACGATCACCATTTTTAACCATTATAGTGAATCATTTATTTGATGGAGCTTTCAAAACGGCTCAACCAGTAACGGTTTAAATAGAAAGTAAACAGATGAATTACATTGCCTAATTCAAAATAACATCCAACCCAACAACCACAGACATAGATCCTGAACGCTTAATAGGATTCCCTGTATCTGGACCCAGGAAGTGCGAGGACCACGGTCCCACAACACTAACACATGGAGCAACTATTTCCACTTCAAAAAATCTGCATAACTAATATTACATAGTTCCCATCTCACTGGATCAGAACTGGTTAGTTGGAAGGCGTGAGTTAAAATCCAGCTAGTTGCTAAAACTTTTAGGAACTGAAATATCTTTGTATCAAGCGGAATATGTAAAAAAGGTTTAGAATTTAGCATTCCAACGAGAGTCTACCGAAGAAACGACGGTGAAAGGGTGAACCAGATCATCATGAATAATGACTTAAAAATGTAGGTAAAAATGAGCCTCGCACACGACATGTTTGCGGAAATGCAGTATGATGAGAAAGACATTATGAGAGGAGTTAGAGAATTATATGTAGGAGAGATTGTATTACTGTCGGTTATAAAGTAACGAAATTAAATTAACGAGATTTCATATTTTTAGTGTATTTTAAGTTTGGAATAGTGAATTTTTATTTTGTTTTCCTTGAAAGAACTTAGTGCATTTGAACTGAAGACAAAATCAAATAGTTTATGTTGAATATTACCCATCCAGTTTTACTTATTTTTTATATTTCTTCACTATTGCACTACCGCAATAAACAATTCCACAATACACAGGGGTTTGAACACATAGTCCTTAAGATTTTCGCAGCTAGCGGTCATGCGACCATAGCCTAATTGGTAGGGCGTCTAATCCGGTGAGTTAGAAGGCGCGGGGTCAAATCCCGCTGGTTGCCAAAATTTTAAGAACTATAATATCTTTATAGACATACCTGAAGTGTGGTTTACACTTAAAAATCAATCCATGACACCGGGGCTAACAGGAAGATAATGTTCTATAGCATTAAGTTCGCCTATGTACCTACCATTGTTATTTGTGCAATAAAGAATTTTCTATCTAGTTTTCCAGTAAATGTTCACTTTTACACGAATACTATTCGAACATTTCACTATGATAAGTAGGTAACTAATATCTATTTATGCACAACTTTTTGCCGTCAAACTATTTATGTTACGCTATATAAGTAAACTCTTCATTGTCGCGTGAATCAAAAAAGAAAGATCTCTATAGAACTCAGCTTAAATATCTAAGTCTATTTTATGTTACTCGATACTAAATTTCACAGCTTCGACCACGAGACATCAATATTCAGCTAATTAGTATGCTCGAACTTTTCAGCGCTGTTACAAAAACAGCCATCCCAGTAAGCCTACAAGATGCATAGCTGTGGACGCGTCCTCTCCGTAATTAGTGAAGATACTAATTTACATTTGTATTCAAAATTCGAGCTCTCTCGCCGTTCCTCGTCTGTTTATTCTCATCTTTTTTACAACGTACCGCATTGCTGTTTTTTCGCGTAAAAAATTAGACAGCCCCTAATAAATGTTCGGGGACAACGCCTAACAAACATCGGCCGGTAAACAACTTAAAAGGTAATAAATAGGTATTTGTTTAGCTTTAGCTAACTTGGATATTTGGAACTATAAATCTTGGAGTCTATATTATGAGTGAATCCATAGACGTACACGTACAGTAGCGAATATGTTGTAGGACTGTGAGTAAAACAATTAATTTTATGAACAGAACTAACTATAATGGTAAGGAAGAGAACAAATAACAGACTTCTAAACATATACGTAAGCAAATTACGAGAAACCTGTATACGATAAGTCTAATAGAAGCATAGCATCACTGTTTATTAACATTACGTGTATACAAATTTTAATCAATTCCAGTGACCAGCTATCGACACGTCCTTATGCTAACGATTTATTTCTACACCTAGCTAAAAGTTGGTATCTAAATATTCATAACATAAAGAGTGAAAGAGAAAATCCATGTAAAGCCGACCGGTTTAACCCACAGTTACTGCAACTGGGTGAATATTTGAGTTGAATTTAAATCTCTGTCTGGACGTAATCAGGAAAGGGCCATTGTGCCTATAAAATATTTATTAAAGTACCAGAAAAAGCAACAGTTTTCAGCAATATCAATAAGAAATAATAATAAGTTTTTGAAAGTTAAAATCAAACACCATCAACATCTTGTGGTTCTACCTTATTTGAATACCAAATAATCAATGTAGGTAAGTCTCAAGTAGTAGGTATTTCTGAAGTTTACATTATGTTACTAAAAATAGTCTAATACAATTTACTATACAATTTCAATACTATTTTTATTAGGCTTTCATCTTCAGGATACTTCAGTAAATAACTTCTGTACGTAAGTTCTGTAATTTATTCTGTGATTTAAAGTTTTGGCAAAGAATCAAATGAATGGTTTCATTTAAATGCTTAATTATGCCTCATCAACTCATCATTGTACTCTACAAAGTCGTCAGGAGATTTCTACTTCCTCCACTAGTTTACGCCTGCCTACGTCCACCCATCTCGACCTACTTAGTCATTCCACACATTTACTTATTTTTAGTCATTATGCTATCCGTGACTAGGCTGCGTGTTTTTCCATAACATTACGAATGACATCCACGATTTGTGAGTTAATAAGGACGGTAAAATTTTCACTGTTAACATGAGATTTATTGCACCTGACCTGTACTTAGATGTAAAGCGAATGTGCCAAGTGTACGGTATCAAGACACTTCCTAGTAGAAATCACTATTAGGTTTACCATAATGTGTACAACCTGTTTACTGCTACTTGATAATGCTTTCGGAAAAACGGATATTAAAGATGTTAGATAGATGTTTGATTTTCATGAATAAATAAGTGAAATAACAGATCCAATAGCTAAGCCTAGAATGGTTGATGGTTTGTTGTTGGCTGTTGGTTGTAGTGTGTAGGTGTATTTCATACATGTCCTTTATTTGCAATCACTCGCTTAGAGTATTTGGCCACTGTTTTTGTTAGTTCATCTTAGCTAGTGTATAGTTACTTATTATGTTCGGCAATTCGAGCTATTCTTGCAAAAGTCTAACTGGCTGAGGGTACTTATATAAAGAGAAAAATCGAAATCTAAAGTGAACTTTAGCTATTTTTAAAACAGACACCTCGCGAACTGACCTCCAAACAAAGCGCTAGGCTTGGGCGCCCGGTGTAGTTTATGACTTTAAAGTTAAAGGTGGGTTCATTTCATGTATTCAAAACAAAAAGAAAGGATAATTTTCATAGTGGCAATAATAAATGATTAACATAAGGTGCATAAAAAATAACAGAAGCAAAAGACTTATGAATAGGTTTGTACAGTTAATAACGTCAATATGCACCTATCTATTTAGACTACCTACATGCGAGAATTAGTTGTTAATAAGTGTATAATCAAATAAGAAACATTATAAAGAGTTACGAGATAGAGTCTTCATAACGAAGGACTTTTTGATTTTCGCAGTTCAAGTCATTCGGTACTATGATAATCTTAATATGCGCGATGTTGTTGTTATCTTAGAGTATAGACTAAAAGCATAGAGATATCAATCAAAAGGATATTATATTTGTACTACTCACGCGTATCGCTACGTCAGTGGCGAAGGAAAGAAACAAATATAAAGTAATTAGCTACGCTTGCGAAAAGTCATCGTACCATTTTTTCGACTCGAGTTAACTGTTTTTTCTATACAAATCTGTCAGACTCATTTACATCAAAGTGTCCACTTCATATAAAAAGTGTCCAAAAAAGTGGTACGCTTGACAGATAATGAAGTTTTCTCTATGCCTTTAGTCTATACTCTAAGGTTGTTATACAGAATATAGGCAAACAAATGCAATCAACTTTTTCAGAATCAGATTTATTTACGAATTCATTCAGAAAATACTATGAGTAGATACCACAAAACCTATTTGTTCACCCAGTGAATATTACAACCGTATACTAAAACCAGTGTCCGCAATACAATATTAGCAATGCCAGTGCACGTCCGTAATGAAAACATGTTGTTTTTAAACCAGCTTATTAAAGCATAACATGAATAATGATGCACGCATTACACGAAATCTATACTGGGATAAATTTGAGATGGATGTGTGTCTGTACGTTATATATTTTATGATTCAAGTTGTAGACAAGTAATAGTGAACTCCCCCATCTCTTCCCGTGGGTGCCGTAAGAGCCAGCTAAAGGAATATTCAGGGAATATGTAGCATTCTCCTCGCTATGCATTAAAATCTACTGCGATCATCAAGACGCCTGCCAATCGTGAAGATTATGGCAAACCCCTTCCCCCTTCATGTGAGGAGGCCTATGTTCATTGTTCAGCAGTGTATGTATTTCGGCTGATGGTGAACAGTGAAATGTAGTATATGTGTCAAGTTTTTGATCACGTGTGAGAGAATATATCATCAAATTTTTGCAGTATCAATAAATATTTTTCTTTATATTATTATTATTGGCTATATTTTCTTTTCTGCATTGTACTTATTTGTATTTTCATAATGCTGTTGGTTTCTTTTCTTAATAAATATTTGTGGATCGTCACAATCCTCAGCCTGAAACCTCCCCCAGAGAGCGCTACTTAAAGCTGCTGCTTGTCTCCTACATCCAACGGCTCCCAACGGTTCTACCAGGTCGTCAGTCCACCTAGTGGGGGGCCGACGTATGCTGCTTCTTCCTGTTCATGATCAGCAGGTGCCGTCATAACCGCATGAAATAATAATATTTGAGGTTTACCAATAGATATTGCGAAACCTTATGGACGATACGACAATCAGTGTTATACAAACAATTTTATACATGTTTATGTTAGCAATCACTACGTACAGACATATGGAAACGCAGACAAAAGCTAGTAACATAATATATGTTCGAAAATAATACCGAACGTACCCATTAATGAAAGCACGTAAAATCCATTTGGCGTTTTCATTTCAATTTTATTTAATTAAGGCCTGCTGGCTCGAATTCGCGATATATGGCCGTTAATATCAAGTAGTGAGATTTGCAAGTTTCAATTAGGTTGTTACAACTAATGCTGATTGAATTAGCGTTCTAATCTTTTTTTTATTTACTGAGTCCCGCTAGGTTATTGAGATGTAAAGTTTAATTGGCATTCGAAAGATTACACATTAGAAGAAAGTAGCTTAATTATTTCCGGTTATGACCCTATGAGTTATTTATTCTGTGCATTTTGTGCATTTGTGTGGGCATTTATTCTGTGCTAAAGTAGGTATATCAACTAACTGGCTGACTGTTTAAAGGTAGGTATGTCAAATATACTTACTATTAACTCACTGGCTAACGTTATGATTTCAAATCATCATCGTAATAAATTGAAACGGAGAATTGCGGAGAGCAGTTAGTATTCGGCATATAGACTTACAGCTGATGTGGATTTGATGTCTGCGTGTGTGATATGTTGACATAGCTACTGTTAAATTGTTAAGATTTCCACAGTAAAAATCAAATTTGAATGCGATGGTGAATCTTTGTTATCACTGCATCTTCGCTGAACGTAGACTTCATCCATTGAACACTTGAACAGTTGTTAGATTTGCTCAAGCAATTCCTTGAGACAAATCTGTTTCGAGAATTGTGCGATCGTCTTACTCGTCTTTGGTGCAATTTTTGGGGTGTATGAACATTTCGTCTAACAATCTTTCGTCATCCAAGCCTTTTCCAATGATATGTTGGAAAGAGCTGTGCTCAGGGTTTCCTTGCGCAATAATATCGGAAATGAGACGTTTCCTAGTCACGGACATAGCTCTCTAAATTAGCAAGTTGAAATGGCAATAGGCAGGCGTCATCATTCGCAGAAATGACAATAAATGGGAATGCCAGGTTCCAATAGCTATTGCACTGAAAGACGCAGGCTAGTCTGGCTTCCCTTAGGTAGACCGATAAGTTTGTCAAAACCGCGGGGTGTCTGCATGCAAGCTACTCAAAGTGACTTTGTATGAGATAATCCTACATATAGCAGTGGACTTCTGCTTGCTGATGATGATTATGACGGTAAGTCTCAACTTAAGTTGTGAGACAGACGATTGAAACTCGACGATAGACGATTGAACACACAAATTACCATTCACAAACCACCAAAACCTGTCCACTCCGACCCACGTCCAAGCGTATCCTCGTCCATATATCTTTGCACTTGATCGATAGTTGTCTGCGGTAGGTATAGCAGCGCAGATTTATATTTCCGATTGATATTGATGCCTGATCGGTCACGTCCTGGCTGCTCATACCGACTTTTAATTAAGATTATTTTACTCGGCGCCAGAATGACGTCATTGTACTATTGTGTGTAGACTAGACGGTATGGCATGCTTGCAAATATTCGCCACTTCCAGTTTTGGGACGTGGTGTCTAAAAATAGTGGAGCAATCAACGGTTTTGGTAGTTTTGTCGAGTGCCTATACCACGGGGGAGCAAAAAGGTCTAAGACAAAATGCCAACTCTCCAACATCCTGCGAATTCAGTAGCTATTTCTTTTTAGTTGTGCATAGTTTCTATTTGGTTAGAAAAGTGTTCTATTTATTACATTACTATAAGAACAAATCTGGTTTGATAGGTGTTCTTGTGTAATATGTACCTATTATAATCATCAATACTTATTAACCCGGTGTCAGAGTTTTGGTAGTGGCTAACATTTCTAAGGGTTAGCCCGGTGTCACAGTTTTTCAGCCGCTCAAAGACTTCGATTTTATCATTAAAGTGGAACGTTACACTAGCGCGGAAAATTCAAATTTTCCTGCGTTCTTTTTTGCCAATAATAGCTTAATTACCCAACATGATTACATGAAAACTAATTTTGCGCAAATAAATATAATGTATAAATAAATAACGATTAAAAGTATCACCTACTGTAATTGGTTTAGCGACAAATGGCAATAGACTAAAAAACTAAGAAGAAAATTTTTTATTGTCATTTGTCGCTAAACCAATGATATCTCTAGGAGATACTTTTAATCGTAATTTGTTGATACATTCTATTTATTTCCGCAAAATTAGTTCAAATTGCGGCAAATTCAAATTTTCTTGCGCTCTTTTGCCAATAATAGCGTAATCACGTTGAGTAATTAAGCTATTATTGGCAAAAGAGCGCAAGAAAATTTGAATTTGCCGCGCTAGTGAAACATTCCACCTTAAGTATCTTTCGACAAAGCCTTAAACTTATTAACTACATAAATATCGCTTTTATAGGGCTAACTAAATTCATGAGAAGAAATGAAGGTACTAAATTATTAGTAGTATTAGTTTTTATAGCCATTAGGCTATAAACAAATAATTATACTTATTTATTGTATTTATCTTATTCCATATAGAACATGACATGAAATGATGAGCTTGTCGTTTGCCTGATGTTAAGCTTAAGCGCCATGGCTCTCCATAACAGTTGCAGTGCCGCTTATAAGTTTAAATATAGATAATTTATTATCAGGATAAAATTATTTAAACAGTTTAAACGATCTTTATCTTCACGTACCTACACTGGACATTATAACATGACACATCATACAAAATTTGTATTCTAAAGTAGGAGCCGTACAAAAAAACAGTTTAGTATTCTAACCACTGTTTCGGAGTAAGAATGATTGACAAGACATTAGGAGGCTCTATAGGTACTCGTTGTTTGCTGATGCGATCAGTTTGACATATCGTGTTGGTGGTTCGCTTTGGGGAATATTGATGGAGTGGTTCAAATGACTCCAAAATGTAATAGGTACAATACTCAATGTTTTGAACCGAAGTGCTGCTGTATTTGTCAGGGACGAAAGCAATATTGCGGATTTTTATGATATCACCAAAAACAGATGTTTTCGGAATTCGAATGTATTCTTGAGTGGAGACTACAACTTACCACACGTAGTAGGTATAAGAAACGGCTAGATGAAACAATGATAAAAAAAATTAAAGCTACTTTGAAAAGCGTTTTGCCGTCACCTTTATCTTCCAATATTCATTGAATGCAATTTAAAAAAATAAAACGAGGAATATTTTTGCGTCACCTTAAGTTAGCGGGTGGTAATACTCCACAATATCTGTGAATAATAAGGATTTTAAACTACCACATTTTTTGCCGTGTCTTTTGTTATACACACTCGATACCTGCTTAATAGTCTTGAAAATAGAGTTCAAAATTAACAGGAATGTCTGGAGTTTTGAAATAGTAAAGCTGGTAAAATGGTATATAGTAAAGAGAACAGTAATTTATCGTCATCTTGATCTGAAAGGGCGTAAATCATGTGTTTATGACACTTGAGGCAAAGACCCTTTGTCTAGATTATGACCGCGACATTACGGCCTTATATTGTCGTTAAAAGAATGTAAACAAGGTCTATGAAGCTATTGTTATTGAATAATACTAAAGCAGGTGATTCTTAGTAAAAAATTTAGTTAAGGTTAGCAAAAGTTTTTTTTTAGCATATTACAAATATGAAGAGAAAAAAAAAACTTTTTTGCAATAATAGATTAGTTCTAAGCACGAAATGCATTTTTAGCACGTAAGTCAGCCCAAAAAAACAGAATTAAGTAGGTAATAAATAGGTTAGGTAGGACTAATCGGTGTAAATTAATTGAAAAGGATATCTGCAATGATACTGGTTACGCGTAGAACCTATGTCGTAGGCGGTTGAACAAAGGGAATAATAAATGAATAAAATGAATAACACCCAATGATCACATACATAGATCCTGGACCCTAACTAGGATTCCCTGTATCTAGAAACCCTGGAACTATGAGGACCATGGTCCCACAACACCTAGCTTATAACTATTAACATCATAATCGTATCGTAGTTATGTTTAAATTGGTTTGTTAAAGTCAAGTCGGTTTGAAATAGGAACTTAAGGGCTTGTGCAAGGCCAGCGCGAATTCACGTCAAAGCCACAGAATAGATGTATAGTACTAGGCCAAAGCGGGGATGAGCCAGGGGCCGAGCGGCAGGGGCGGTCTAAGTTAAACTGGTTCCAACGCGCAATAGTTTAGGTAATTTATTATTACACTGAATATAAAGGGTATTTTAAAAATCCGCTATACATAAGCCCTCCATTATATTTAATTCAACTACTACACAAAGTTTCATGATCTTATTTAAAGTATTCATTGAATAATCGCTGTTTATTTGTACGGTTTGGAGGTAACTTTGTAATTTTTTTCTATCGAGAAAATTTTATTAATTCGTGTTTTCACTATACATTTGCAGTAGCATTAGTCCTGGACTTTACCATATATTAATTTCAAAGTCATTGTTGCAATATTGTTGACAAGATACTGCTTCAAGCTAAGCCGTTTTAAGCAATTTGGCGTTGTATTGGCTCTTAATAACGATTTAAACGCTATTCTAGAGTCAGTCTCTACATCATTGACCTACGAGCTATATGACCTTCATTGTAAGTAAGATGGTACTGCATTAAGTATATAAGTACTGGATTTAAATACCTACCCTATGAAGTTAAATTGATTAAGTACATTTAGCAACAAAGTTCCTTAAACGTAAGTAAATCCGATCAAAACATCGCGGACCGAATCTCGTTCCACTACTTGTAACTATCTATTAACAAATAAAGTAAATCATACTGAAGTTAAAGACTTAATTAGTGGTCGCGGCGGGGCACTGCGCACGCGCTGTCCTTTATCTTATCTTACTTGCGCCGGCGCACGGTTTGCGAGAGTACGCGGGCTACTAAGATTACGTCAAAGGGGGTGATCGTGCAATGTTTTCTAGCAACTGGTTGTTAAAACTGTATTTGATCTGATTATACATTTATAGTGCTGGCCTGGCTAATCAAATTCAACTTTATCAAAATCTGCGAAAAAATATTTGACTTTGACTTTAAAGTTGACAACTTTAAAGTCAAAGTAAGTTTTTTTTATTGCAAATTGGCTACTGTTAGCACTTTTATAAGTCAAAATTAGATTACTTAATATATATATAATATCAGTTAAGTATTAACTCAAATGCGTTGCAGTAGTTACTTCATAGAGGGATAAGTGCGTTACTTACGAGCTGTCACACTTACCTAAGTGCAGACGGGCGTTACTCTTTTTGACATGAGGTTAGAGTTACCGTTCTTTTTCTTTGACGCCGACCCAAGCCCAAAACTGATAAGCCTATAAACAATGGTAGCTTAGTTGGTATTGAAACCAAATTCGTTCTATAGGCTGCGGGTAGTGCGAGTACCCATTGCAAAAATACCTACGTCATCGGGTACCCCAATAAGCTACCTTTAGATCGCTAACTGACACTTAAACATGTAAAAAAATAGGTTTGCCAGTGCCGATCCTGCCGGATCATGGAAATAATCCACCCCCACCAGCCTCAAATGCCTTGAATACTATGTTTCGCCAAGTTTAGACGTGGCAGACCTTTTAATCTATTATCAGGAGCATCTTGGCTACTATTGGGCGTAGGTTTCATCGGGGTATTCGCTGAGGTAGGTAAAGGGTGTGAAGGGCACACTCTTAGGGGTCTGCCAGGTACTTCCGGCAGGGTGCGCAATGGCAGACCAATTTTTTTTTACATAATTAACCAATGGTTAACTGCCCCCAGCACTTTCACTCGGGTACATTATGACGTAATTTTGACAAAAAAAATACATCAAAAAATTTCAACTATTTCCATGACCCGGCAGGATCGGCACTGGCAGACCTGATATTTTTACATATTTATGTGTCGGTTAACGATCTAAAAATAGCCTATTGGGGTACCCGATGACGTAGGTTTTTGTGCAGTGGGCTCTCGCACCAGGGGATTCAACCCTGCATAGAGCTGGAGCTTTTGGTAAAAAAAAAACACCATTACGAAACCATCTTAATACTAGCTATGGCGTCATTGTTGACCATATTTTTGGCCTAGGCCAAAAATATCATGTAGAAAAAATGCAGTCTACTTTTTAAAAGCTTTTTCAAAAATCAGTGCATAAAGCCTTATCCATGTTTAGCACCTCTCTTCGCTAGATCTCCAACAGCGCAGGAGTCAGCTCGCCTGATACCGTGGACGTTAAGATTTATGTGCGCGTACCATGAACCTGAATATTATAATCACAATATACCTACGTCTATATTTGTTTCAATTTTCATTAACGTAAGTGAACTCACCAGTCCATCATACTATCACCGCTATACGACCTATTTGAACTATTCGATTGTGTACGTTAATCGTTTACGTTCCCATTGATAAGCTTTTAGTCATAATATAACCTTATATTAGGGAAAGCAGACATCAGAAGAGTGCCTACGAGCCCATATTATAGATACGACATATTATAATTGGGTAAAATTCAAATTTATTAAATATATATACTACCTGTACTATATGTACACATTAAGGCTAAAAAACAAATGAAGTGGGTAATAAAACGGTATAAATAAAAAACATAATTTATGTCATTTTCTGTGGGGATCGTGCCCAAAAAGCTGGCGACATTCCCTCGTCAAAATTGAAATTGAAATTTAAAATTGTGTATAAAATTCCAACCAACTTAAAATGATCATGTCAAAATATATTGCCGCAGCCAAAACTTCTTTTTCTTTTGCTCGTCCTACCAAAGGTACCAAGTTAGCATGCGCTACCTCCCCGAAGCTTTCACACATCATCAGCTGGATGACGTAAACTGCTGAACATAGGCCTTTCCCGTAAACGCTACTTTGGACGCTTATCATAAATTGGGGGATTTGCCATAATCACTCCGCAGGCGGCTTCGTAATCGCAGATTTTAATGTACCGAGGAGAATGCTGCTGCCCATTCTCTGAATATTCCCTTAGCCGGTTTTTGCGGCACCCACGGGAAGAATGGGATGGTCCTATTCGCAAAACGGGACCACACGGTTATGTCCGTCAAGCTTTATCTTCTCGTAATCTTTTACCAGATAGATAATTACAAGTCTATCACAATATTACCTCATATGAGATGCTCACCAACGTTAGATATCCTATAGCACAATGTAACCTACCTATATTAAACTATACATACTTAAATTAGGTGAACTAAATATGCTGTATAGACAGAAGTATTCCTGACCAAGATCCATCCATCTACTATAGAAAATCAATGTCTATTTACTTTTTCCATATGAAAAAGATGATGATGACGACGATGATGGTGATGGTGATGTTGTTGTTTTTTTTTATTGTTTTGGTGTGTGTGTTTTGTGTGTGTGTAGGTGTATGTTTGTTGTTGTATTTTCCCGTATGTTGTGTGTGTGTGTTGTGTGGTTTTTTAAATATTTTTGGATGAATCCCATTTTTCAACATAACTATGTACATTATATCATCCAACAAATTGCTAAATCGTACAATCTCCACGCACTCGGTTATCTTGCGTGCGCGCAGCCATATTTCGCGTCTAGACATATTGAGTTATCTGAATTAGTCGAGGACCACCACCCGGCGATCCAGTTCCGATAGTATGTTGGAACTTGTTTACGTTAACTTGTAGGAAGAGATTAGCATGCGAGGTTGTTGAAGGGGTGTATATCTATCGACTATTCGTGTAAAGCTGTTAAATCAGTGCCAAGCAAGAAGTTTTGTAGATATGCATCAGTTTCATTTCAATTTAAAACATTTTTCTATCCTCTAACGTGGTCAAAACCGTAGGGATCGTTAGATGCAAGAGGCAAGCAGCCGCTCAAAGTAGCGCTCTATGGGGGAGACCTATACTTGTGTTCAGCAGTGGACGTCTTTATCATCATCATCATCATCATCATCAACAGCCTGAAGACGTCCACTGCTGATCATAGGCCTTCCCCAGAGCGCGCCAGCTTGAGCGGCTGCTCAAGCTGGCGCGCTCTGGGGGAGCGGGACCGGCCTACGCTGCGTCTTCCGATTCGTGGTCGCCACTCGAGAACCTTTCTTCCCCATTGGTTGTCATCGGACGTCTTTATATGCTGATGATAATGATGATTTTTCTATATACCTAATTAATACCCTTGACTTTGACTATGCTTGGTTCAGATTAATATTTCCTCTCATCATCAACTAAAGTAGGGACCGAATGCCTCAAGTCTAAAATAATCAACATCTTCATGATATAAAAGCATACAGCGGAAACCCAATTACGACACAGTAAGGTGACCAAGTCCTCTATTGCACAACATTTTTACAAGCCATCGCAACTGCCTCATTATTGACTTTATTTCTCCCCAAAACTACTAGCCATTAATTTCCAATGCTATAAATTTCATTAAAAATGTCTGTAACATGAAAATGCCTAATTAAACTACAAGTAGCACCAAAATCCGATATCGCGACCATCTCACCGTCACGAAGACTTGAGCTACGATATACTTGAAAGTCAGTTGCTTATGTTTCCTTCTTTTTAATATTTCTACTTTTTTGTAACATATTTTTTGATTATGTTATTTGGAAGCATTTTGTGCATGCACTTATGATTTATCATTGTGCTTTACGGGAATGCAAAATATCTATATGTCTATTTGTCTAGTTTGTCTATTTGTCTGTTTGTCTGTTTGTTTTGTTGTTTGTTGTTTTGTTTGTGTTTGTGGTATTATATAAAACTTCCGAATGTGTTTGTGTGTAATGTGAGTGTTTATGTAATTCGTTTTATTAATTATAATATTATGAAATGAGACCACAGTCGTATGCTAGTATGAATATTGTGCGTGAGAGTTATTCATAACTATAACTTTGTTAAATAGCTCTCCTCTCCTTCTCCTATAATCTGATAGGTTTCGTAAGATCTCTTTATGTTTGCCAATATGTGTGCATATGTATGCGTTGAACATAGTACTTACAATACAGTGTAAATTTCCTTTAAAGACATTCAAAGTAATTCACTGTTTAAACTTACATTGTGTCGCAAAGTGGAGGCACCTAATAAAGTGAAGTCTCACGTTCCTAATTAGAGCGTTAATTTTAAGCCTTCCACGGGAGCCTTATTTTCCACATAAAAGACTATCCGGAGACTCCAATTTTTGACCAGATTTTGTTACTGGTATAATTATTGCTATGTTGGTTTAACAAGATTAAAATAATATGTATTGGGCTTTAGAATAATTGGGGGTTTTTGGCCTTACTTTCTTTTATTTCAACTTTGTTGATCAACGTCTTTTAACTTATTAATACAATTAACAATTTTAGTGACTATAGTGGTATCTAAATCTTCCTGGTGTAACTGCTATTTTATTGTGTTTTTATGCACTAATTAACAAACTCCCCACAGCAGCTAATGTATAAATTTTACAGGGTACATTGTTTTGTAGACAATTTTTTTAATATTTCCACTTGGAACTTTTTTTTTCTTAGGTACTTACCTAATACCTACCAAATAAAAATAAATGGCTTTGCAAAATATGGCTTTATTTTCAGCAGTAGCAATAATTATAACCAACAAGCGTCACATAATCCACTCCAAGAGACAAGAACCAAGACCCAGGCGAGACGCTCGAGCGAACACCTAAATAATGGTTGTCCCTCACCAGGTGGACTGCAGTCATTACTCTTACGGTAATCCTCGAATACACCCAGATTTATGGCAACCCTGCAGACGGACCGCCAAATTTAGGCGTTTTATAAAAAATGAAGCTTAGTTTCTTGGCAATAAATAATGGTGATCCTAGCGGTAACAGAATGGGTTCTGTAAGTACGGATGTTGATATTGGGGAGGATTCTTTGTATGACGAAGAAGTAGAGTACATACCTACTGTTTGGAGACTGTGTATGTTTCTAGGATAACTACTAACAGTGAGCATTTCTTATGAAATTTTGATGCATAGCTAATGCTTATTAAGATTTTTCTTTTCTTTTATGCTTATCTACTATAACGACTTTCATGTAGCATCCCGCGAGTAGAGTAAGTATTGGCAATTTTTTAATCAAAAATACGTCTAAATATCTGTGTTTACATGATAATTTTAATAGGTACGTTTCTGACGTGGGCTGGGCTGAACTGACATGCTTTCCAGAAGTTTAGTAGACAGCGATATTTTTTATGCTGATGAATAACGTCAGTGAACTTATGAACTGCAATCACGGTGAAAAATTACAAGAAATGGGTAAAATAAATAGTCAGATAGTTAATTTTACCGCATATTTAATACCACTCTAGCACGTTAAAAAAGCATTACGTCATGTAGTCTAGCCAAGCCAAATATTGCCTTACATTTTTCCATAGGTATTATAAGATTTCGAATAAATAAAGTCGAGAATAGCACAGCAAGGGAATCGAAGCACACATCCCGGGGCGACCTCGCATGCACACTTCCTGTTTGGCACGACAACATGGCTACTTTTCTCAATACTGGTGCTGTTTTATTCCATAGTTGGTGTTGTATGGAGAGTATAGAGATCTTCCGTAACCTTAGTTGTGAGCTTGTGAGGTTCTGTAGAACCTAAAAAGGGATTTATCGATAGGTAAGGCTGGACAGACTTGCATTGAAACGTGGAAGGGAAGGTGAAGATCACTGGAGATATATAGATATCTTGAAAATAGTTACTTATAGGATAATACTACCTCTACAATGACTTTCATTTTAAAGTTATTTTGTAGCTACACAAATTCAAAAAGTATTTTATGAGTCATCTCGTAATACTAGCTCGCTACTTTTACTAATAAAATTTAAAAACAAACACCTGAAAATCTAGAACTTTCAGTAAAATTCTTAACAAATACTTAATAAGTATAAGCTGATAATATAGTGTACTAGAATTTTGTGTGGATCAAAAATCCGGAATTTCTATGAAACTTAAACAAATACGCGTTAAACTATAGCTTTGAGAGTTTTACCTAGAAAGTTTATTTCGAATAAGTACAGTTTGAAGGTGTTCTGGGAACACTTGGACATAGATCTTAGCAGAAATTAACTGAAACGCTGACGAAGGTAACTCTTCATTATTGAATGTATAGTCGTCTCACACCTCATATATTCATCAAGAAACATTAATTATCTTCAGCAGCCATACGCGGAAGAAACCTCCGAGAGGTGTTTTCTGGTTCTTCAGATCTTTAATGAACCGAACGCAGTAGACTATTTTAATGTTAATGGTGCTCAGTAATGAGGAAGGTCCAGTGTAGTTTACCAGGAGCTGTGGCTTGTATGAAAGACTGTACCTATACGTATAGTTCAATGCGACACAAGAGCATCGCAACTACGATGTCGAGAATGTCAAAGAACTACAAGATCAGTTAGCATTTTGCCTTATTGTTGTTTGACTGCATTTGAACTGATTTGGAGCTGCATTTGTACTACATACCAATCGCAACTGCAGTGGTGTGGATCGGGATGCAGTCCAAATATCATCTACAGCCTGTGTTAGTGCACTGCTCAGTCTAAATATGTAAGTATTTTATGCCCGTGGAAGATCTACATAGGTGCACTTTAGGAATACTACAAGGGTGACTATAGGAAGCTTTTAAAAAATTTTATTAGTGCTATCAGTATTGACACATTTCGGAAAGTGTTATCTATCACTAAGTCCCAAAAAATTGTTTTTATTCCAAATTAGTTTGAATGTCTGGAGATACATATTTAGAAGAGGGCGATGTCTTGGTTTACTACTTATGTACCTACTAGGTTGAAATTAATCATTAAATTATTTTTGTTAAGCATGTATTGTATGTAGCTTAATATCTATTATTCTTATTAAGGGTTAGGATTTTTTTTATAAATGAAAGATATCATACAGTAACAGAATTTTATTTAATGCATTCCATCTCGCACTATAGCCGATATTGTACAAAAATTATAATATCGCTTCCGTTCATATAATAAGGTAATGATAGGTAATATAATAATAATATTACACAAATTTTCACACAATTATAATCATGAAACACAAAAATTAAAATCATTTTCTACACTAGCTTCCCTTGCGTTCTCTTTTAAGTATTCTTTTTCAATAATTACTAATAATTATTTATTTTACATTACAATAAATTGGGCCTACCTATTTACGTATGACAAATGCTTTCGTTAAAGGACAAATTTTACGTATAACATTCATGAGCACGAATCGAATTAAAATAAATTAACAATATATTTCGTTGGTAAACATAATAATTCACAATTATAAACCAAAATATTGCGTGAAGTAAGAAAACAAGTGTTCTGATTTTGAATTTAGCGTAAAATAACAAGAATATTGCATTTAAGAAGCCACATAAATAAGTTTCATATACTATTTACATTATGTAACAAAAGTTTGATAAGAAAATGGATCATGATCCTTTCTATTGTCGCAATAAAAAGCTTCATAAAAGCATTAAAACATATTAATAACATTTATAAGGAACTTCAAGGAGGTATTAAAATGAGTCATGATTAAAAATCAAAAAGAATTTGGCACTTGGAAAGGCAATTAAATAAAAACAGAAAGGATCAAGATCTCACAATCGATATATTATTCCTACGTTACAGAAGAAAAAATTACGTATATGTTTATAGGAATCCAAAAATATTACCACTACTGTATCTTAAAATAAATTACATTATTATACTTAATTTTAATTAGCTATTCGTATACTGGGCACAACTAGTTTTGATTCATGTCATTTTTAAGTGACTATTTTATTAGGTAAACTATTTTACTAAGAATAAGTTAAGCTATCGACTAAAGAAATGGAATATTTTCTTCAAAATACTAAAGCCTTTGAAATTACGTATTTAGGATTGCGCCATGATGCATGGATACAAACAAGTGGGCTATCGCAGACGACTAATAATCGGTGACGACTTTTCACAGGCGATTATTTTATAGAACGTATACATTGATGTGTGGTAACCGACACCTCTCCCCATTAAGTCTAAACTTATCATCTTATATTATGCAAAAAATGACTTTGTCGTTCACCGACTTAAAAACAAGTGGTCTGCGCTAAGCCCATTTAACACAGTAAAGTGTCTACTTGCTTACTTTGCATCACGCTCGTAAAAGTATACCTTATGTATTAATAGCTGAAAACTAAGGGCGTATATTTATCACTTTCGTATGTTAAGACGTATACAGACGTTGTACATCAGATTTCTGTTTATAAATACGTACATCCTAACTTCTTAGTATTTACAAAGTTTGTTCGAGACTGCCACTGCGATTGGCAAATACTATCACCGCTTCATTCAGTTATTTATGTTAGATAATTAAGTTGCATCTCTAGTACCTACATTCAACATCAATCTGCTAATGATTGGCATTATAATGACATACATTTTGTCTCTTTTTATGTTTAAAAGTAACCGTTATAGCGAGAACTTTAGCAGCTGGGTTCTGAATTCTAGCGACATCGCAGTGCCTTCAAAATTACAATACTATGGGTTCCCTAGTTGGTTTCTAAGTAATGTAAAGCAAAGAAATAAACGTCAAAGATACATTTAATTAACTGAACTTAGTACTGTACCTACGGGTATTGCAGACTTGTGGCAAACTGGTAAATTATATAGATCTGAAATAATATTAATTTATGATTTACTATTTTATCGTATAAGAAGTCGTCCAACTAATAATCTTCGTATTATGAATTTCCAACTTTTCATTTACAGGGTTAAGATTTTAGTAGCAAAATTTTGTATTGTTCTTTTGTCATTAGCTAATTGGCATAACGAAAAAAATTACTAAAAACGACGAAAATGTAAAACGATTGTTGATGCCGTCTATTGTGCCTACCTATAGATTAATTATACTTGGATGAATGAACCACGTCCGAGAATAAATAAGATATTTTATAGTGGGCGTAAGGAAACAAGTTACTGCTTATAGAACATAACCCACCTTGATACGATGCCGCGTTTCGGCAGATAAAGCGCGATTTCGAGTGAGCGATACACAGGACGATTCGCACGATAAATAAAAACACAATTCCATTTGAAGCTCAGCATTGCGGCGCGGCGGCCGCGGCCGTGTACCTCAGCAGGCGTTCGAGATTTATACACAGAGATGCGAAACAATATATCACGGAACATAACAACGCGGGAACTCGACCTATTCCTAGCGCGAGCAGCCACCGGCCTGATCCGACACGATAGCAGATCAACCCGATAGATAGCCGCTGTAGCCAACTGTGTCGCTTCTACGATCACCGTTCGATGCTTAGGGAAGATGCTAGCTCACCCTCTCCTTACACCTTCCACACATTATAAATCCATCTATTAATTTTACATCTATTAACATAACGTATTCATACATAACTCGGGCTAAGCGATAAATAAGCGAAGAACGAACTGCGTGCGTATTTTTCATCCCAGCTTCATATAATTTATAGTCGACGATGATATCTGGTTCTTTTATTTGTGAAATAGTGATACGCAGAGTGTGCTCGGTAAGCTTTACTAACGGGAAATTTTGACAATAAATCTCCGGCAGTCGATTGCCTAAGCGTTCGTGTGGGCCGGTATAAAAATTTATTCAACACTCGATTTTGATATCTTGATCTCGCGACGTCAAACCGAGTCGGAGCGCGAGGAGCAAGTGGGTCATGTGAGTGAGGCGACAATACGCCAACTGGAGCGGATGCCTATAGCCATGTTTCAAACGTTTCAGGAATGCGCTTACGTTCATTTTACTCGTATCATAGACCTACCAAAGCATCGATTTTAGACACGACGACCACCTGAAACAAAAGGAAAGCGAAATTAATCAAAATGCCAATCATAAAAACAAAATGCGAACAGCGTTTTAAGATTGGGGCGGATTTCGGCAAAGCAAAAGGTGCAATTCAAAAAATGTATGCCGGAAACAATCAGCAATTTGTGTGCGTCAGGTACTATAGATACTTAATTGCTTAAGGGCACAGCTTCGCTATGCAAACAATGTTTTTTTTTTATGCGACTGAATGACGTGACGAGCTAGTCGTTCACCTGATGTTAAGCAACACGGCCGCCCATAACAGTTGCAGTATCACTCGGATCTTTAAAACAATAAAGTTTCGCGTGACACTGCACTGCGCACGTCATCCTGAGACATCACACAGTCTAAAAAAGATTTCTAGACTGTGAGATCAGTTCTTAAGTCTCATTTGCCCAGTAATTTCACTAGCTACAATGCCCTTCAAACCGGAACACAGTAGTGCTTGCACACTACTGCTTGGCGGCAGAATAACTGGCAAAGCGGTGGTACCTACCTAGACGAACTTTGCAGGAAAGTCCTACCACCTAGTGGAAACTTATTGGTTTGTGCCCACAATCTTTGATTGAGCATTCACATAAGGTAGTCTGTATGCTATCAATAATTTAATACTGACTGAAATACATAGCAAATTTTAGTGCATATCACGGAACTTTGTTTCACACACAACTGGTAACCAAAAGGCAGATAAAAACTTCATAACCTTGATATTGTTCTAAACATAATCACGCATTGTATGTATCATTCCCAATTTAAAATCTCATTCAAAGATATCAGCTTACAGCAATTAATCATAAAGTCGAAATGCGTTCCCGCAAACAAGGACGGACTTAAAATGCAAATAATTCGCGCTCGCCCCATGGGCATGTTAAAACAAACTCGGCATTCTAACAGCTTTCCATTATTTATCGCTTGAGTGCACGGAACGTTACTTTTTTAAATTTTTTTTTCTTAATTTCTAGCGTAATACGTATTTGATAAAAGGCTGTATCTCTGGCAAGCAGGCTCCGTCGAGCCGGCTTCGAAATTAAGATGTAACATGATGCGAGAACGAGCAAGAGCTGCTAGATTTATTGCTATACCACTTTGCATATGCTGATTTACAAAGACGGCGGGCATTATATAGAGTTGTGGTGGGTGTGACAACTCTTATTTACTGTGACAAGGTCAATGTAAGGAATGACGTCAATTTATTTATTTTCATCCTTCCTATTCAGATATAGAAAGAACTATGTAATAAATAACATTGCAAATCAAATTGATGACGAAGATATTTCAAAGGATGTATTCATTTATTAATATTTTCCTATCAAAAATAAAAAAGGTGATGTTTAAATTAATATATTTGATTGTTTCAGATTCATCAACAATGCAACATGATTTTATCTAAGAACTTCACTATCATGTGGTTTGGAACCAAGATATACTTAGCAACACCCTTCTGCAATCTCGTATATGATGCATAGAAACTACTTAATTGACCGAGGGAAAGTCTCTGCTGCTTCAACTCGCCAAAGCTTTCGTCTGTCCGGATGTCGCGTGCAGGTGACACTTATCAACGAATCTTAACGAAACTTGGTATACAGGTTCTACGAGTTCAGGGATTTTTTTCTGTCGTGGGGCGATATTTGGTTGAAGTTGTATTTCTCCCAAAAAGGGGGAAGTTTGCTGTGTTGCCATTTATTGGCCAATTTTAATCATATTTGGCAGGAAAATTGGGTACTCGATTTTAAAAAAGTGTGAAAAAATATAAGTCAAGAGGTTGTCGAGATATAAGGCCGTAAGGTCTGAGTTAAGGACATACTATACCTAAGTATACTGACATAAAATATAATATCATAGGTATCGTGTGATCCCGGCTGTAAGAGAACCACCCAATCTCTTTCCATGGATGCCGTAATAGTCGGCTATGGCTATGGGTACATCCGTAGAGAGGGCAGCAGTATTCTTTTCGTACATTAAAATCTTCTGCTATCACCAAGCTGCCTGCTATGCGTGGTGATTTTAGCAAACTCCCCCCGCCTATAATAGGCATCCAAAGTAGCGTTTTATGGGGTAGGCCTGTGCTCAGCAGTGGACGTCTTCCAGCTGTTGATGTGATTATACACAGACTGAACACCAAAAACATTTGTGCTCGCGAGGTCTACCGTTCGGAGAACTACTAGCATAATCAGCATTATAGAGTCGTTTCCTCAAAAACCTAATCCCAAAACGCAGTATCACCTCTTTATAAATACTCGGATGCTGATATAGCCCATTCGCGAGGCGAGCGTGAGAGGGACGACTGTCTGGCAGTCCGCAGTCAGCAGAAAGGAACACATAACTGAAACGCTGCTGCGTCTTGGGTCAGCTCTTGTATAACGCCGTTCTGCGTTTCACTATGGCTTTAAATTGTGTTCTTTGAAGTTTGAAAATTTATGTTGATTAGATATAGGTATCGGAAGAAGCTGGACATTTTTAGTTTTCTACTTTATTTTTCACTATGATGACGTACTAAAAGTAAGTTGAAAAATATTATGAATGTACACTATTACTGAAACTTTATCTGTACCACTGTACTGTATTATTATTGATGTATACTAGATAATAATAAACGCAATTTTTCGCATTAAGTACTTATATTTTTTTTTTTTAAAGAAAGGTGTTGTTCTTTTTTTAACCCTGGTCGAACATCGAATGATGTTCGACCAGGGTTAAAACAAGAAATTAAAAAAGTTGCTTTATATTGGTTAGCTTACGTATCATACGCAACGCATGTGACGCAAAAAAATCAGCTGTTTTACGCAGCAATGATAGTTGCGCAATAGCATCTTCGGAGTATTCTACAAATATCCACAAAAAAACCCTAATGGTAAGCATTTTTGGAATTTTTGCTGAAAAGTCCGTAAAGTAAGTAACACGTACGTATACTACAAAACGCCAGTGGACATTTTCACACAAACAAGTTTACCTAAATGCAGCTCATATAGTCAGTGGGGGACCAGCGAATAAACACAACAACCTTTTCTCATTACCTCATTACACAACTACTCAGAAGTCACAAAGAAAACTCCTAACTTAAACCGCTCGAGCAACCATCCTATTTATAGAAAAGCAAAAAGTCAAAGTGGCACAAAATTCATCTACTTCCCTGTCCGGGGGAAGTAATAAAGAAGAGAGACGCTGACCGAATAATTGATACGGTTATGTGTTACTATAGACTAGGGCGATCGCATACTGGAACAATGGAAACCAGTGGGGACATTCTAGGAGAAAGTTTGGGAAATCCTTGGGAAACCGTAACATAATATGAGGTACACATTACTAACTTGTGGCATCAATGGTCATTGAGATAATGCATTTCTGGATATTTAAATAAAACGGCTTAACAGCCTTTGGACCTCTTTTAGTAGTAAGTAATGTAGATTCCATAATGGCACCTTAATTTTGATATTGGTGATTTTATGTCGTATACGAGTATTAGAGAACTTTCGGAAAAGAGCTTTTTCAGCATAAAGCAGTATGTGAATAACTCTTTCATTTTAAAACTAAGTAGATAATTTCACAAATAGGTGCATTATACGCCAAATCAGTAGTGTTTCATACTAGCTGACCCGCCCCGGATTCGCACGGGTTTGTTAGTTTTACGCCTTATCTCAGCCTAAAGGAAGAGAGAAAGGAGGGTGGAAACGATAAGGGAAAAGGATGAATGGATTAAACGGCTAATAGAGCCAGGTGAACTTTTTCTTGGCTTCAGCATTGATAAGAGGAGCCCTCCAAAAAAAACTTTTGAAAATATCTTCAATGTACAGAATTGGACCTGTTACAGTTTTATTATAGGTATAGCTTGTTTTACATCACTAACGACGTTTCCAGTAATTTTAGTCATAGATATGTATTAAGAAAGGTGTTATTTTATATACAATTAACACTAAATAAACCGTATTATATGCAGTCTAATTAAACAGACAACGAACACTTGCTCGCCTTACTTAGCCACGATGAAAGTGATGCTCAAATTAGAACACAAAACCTGCTCTCATGTTTGACCGTTGCAAGTCAACGTCCTTTCTATTTCTAAACGGTAATCAATGGTGTCTGATGTCTATTTTTAAGTATCTTCAACATTTTTTAGAGCAAAGAAGAATATGTAACTATTCTTCTTTGCTTCTCTACTCTCAAAACTTAGACGACTATCCTAGCGTAGCATACTTTGGATTATTGTGGATATTTGAACAAGCCCTTTAGTGAAAGACGCTGGTTACGTGAAACATCAGGTATCATACGTTTAACACAAGAAAAAAATCAATGATATAGTTATTAAAAAACTATGAAATAATCAAATTAATGCTGTTTAAACCACACAACAACAGTTGTATTTAAACTCTATAAAATAGCAATTTTATCAAGTTTAAACATAACTTTTTTTTATGAGAATGATGACGTGACGAGCTAGTCGTTCACCTGATGTTAAGCGACACGGCCGTCCATAATAGTAGCAGTGTCACTCGAACTTTAAAATAATAAAGTTTCGCGTGACACTGCACTGCGCACGTCATCCTGAGACATCACACATAATTAGATTACTAGACTGTGAAATCAGGTCATAAAGTCTCATTTGCCCAGTAATTTAACTAGCTACAATGCCCTCAAACCGGGACACAGTAGTGCTTGCACACTACTGCTTGGCAGCAGAATAACTGACAAAGCGGTGGTACCTACCTAGACGAACTTTGCAGAAAAGTTCTACCACGTAATGAAACTTTTAATCTATTCTTAATTTCTCACACATTAACTAATACGTGCACACTACAGGAAGCACAATACCTACGGTAGAAGAAGGGCCCGTCAAGTGCGAACCCCATAAATCGAGCTGGAGTCGCAATTTGTTGAATTACAGCATGCGCCAGCCCAGCCACCGGTCGGACGCGAAATTAGCTCGCACAGAGATAAATTGACGGCGGCCCGCTAAATAAATTATTTGGGAAAACCGAGAAAAAACGAGCTCCTTCTTGATAAGGGTTGTGGCTTGTAATTAATATCGACCGGGCTTTCGTATTATATGCAGCAGTTCCTTATAGCTTCTTGTCTTTTCTAGGAGTAGCTGTTTCTATGCAAGCTACTTTAAAGTTTTTCTAGCTAATTACATGTTTATTGTTTTCCATAGTAGTTAGTCTGAAGAATGTAATGGCATAATAAGTGGTTGCTGATGAAGCCGTTTGAATCCTAGTAATCTTCAAGCAACATTACAGACTTTAGTCTGTAGTTTGAATGGGTCATCGTCATTTGTTTTTGTCACGGTTGTATTACGCTAAGTTTAGCAGCCCGTATTAGGTAGTAAGTATAGAGTTTTCTCTTCCAAGGTTCTTGTCATTCGAAACTATACGGTTACGATACGACGTAGAACAAAACATGAGTTTTTGTCGAACTTTAGTCTTAACGCATTAGAATGAGAGTCTTGTTCTTCACTTTAGTATTGAACCTAAAAGTAGTCGCTCTATGACACCGAGCTTATAAATTTCCAGGTGCTCTCAACTCAAAACTTCAGTTCATAACTTTTTGGAATAAGTTGAAGTTGGCTATGGTCTAAATAAATTCCGTCTTAAATATAGGGTAATACTCGTCAATGTCATGCAACTGATTGAACCTTCACAATACCAAAACTAAGTACTCCATCTACAATTTAAATGATATCTCTAGAATATTCCACATAATGTTGATTGACTAACGGCACTAATAAGCAATGAATTTATAATTAAATGATACCAATTTCAATGTACTTTTGATCTCGCAATTTATCACCTTGATGCCAATGCAATTTTCAAGACAAAAACAGTAATTAGAGCTATAACTGAGCATATTTATGAGCTACGAAGCCATAGATGTCGGCATAGAAATGCGTTAAAAGTTTTTTGTAAGTTTGCAACTGGCTACACTGCTGCTAAGTTATGTTTTCAAAAATAAGTTTAGAACACAAGATCATCTTTAGAAAACAAGTGTTTGCTATTTTTGACCTACAGACGGAGCAGGTATAACAGAAAAATGTCAAAGAAAACTCAAATGGCTTGAAACAAATGAATCACTATATTCAAAACAAAAAAACACAATCTTAAATTTGAAATAAATTTGAATTTGGAATTCCTAACGAAATGCTACATATTTGAGATCATAAAGTGGCCAATTCGACAAAACGCCAATAATAATTTCATAATATGAACACATCTTGTTACAAAAATATCATCTCCAGTGACTATAAAAAAAAGGTAAGAAGTTGGTAAAGACTAGCAGCATTATAAGGACGCTGAGATATGACACATAGAAAATGAAAAAAAAAAAAAAAAAAAAAACATAAGAAAATATTATATCCAAGTATCCAGTATGTGTGATCTTGCATGTCTTTGCATAATTTATATCAGAAACAATCCCTCAAAAGGGTTGCACCCTTTCTTTCAGCGGGATTAATCTTAGTTGTATATGCGAGATTTAGGCGGCAATAAGAAAGACGCATAGGTGGGCTTAGAGGGGCTCGAGTGGCAAATTGTCTCGGCTCCCGGCCCCTCAGGATTTTATTACATTCGTTAACGTGTAAAAGATTAATGCTGAAATTCATTATTTGTCATATTTTTGGAAATGTGAGCTAAGTTTTGTAGTTTGGAATGTTGGAGGCTGTCAAGGTTTAAATATCAAAATCTGTATTGAAATTGGTCTCCTATTATTTTGGGCCTACTTAAAAAGTACATTACGTTCTTTGGTGGAGATGTCATTAATCTCGAATTTTCCATGCTCTACACTTTTACAGAGTACATGACCTCGAGAGCCTCTTACCTATGAAACTATAAAACTAACCTCGTTCACTATAAAATAGGTATATCAAACACAAAATGATTTTAAATACAATTAGCATATTTTGTTAGTCATTTCCTATTGATATTTTATTACAGAAAAGTACTATACCTACTGTATCGTTCCACCACCCAATATTATATTTTCAAAAATCGAAATGTGGATCCATTTTTAAATTTACCCGAGGGGTGTACCGCGTACCTGCGTGGAGTGGCCATCAATATCATCCCCACCCAAGCTGCGTGACGTGTGTTCGATCCCAAATGCGCGCCATTACTGTTACCGTTGCCTTGCTTCTCTATTATTCGGTTGGTAGGCCTGCCAAATTTTTTTTTAAATTTTGGGGTCATTGGATTAAGTTAAGTGTGGATATGTGAAAAATAGTCTTGATATAAAGTTATAGTTATATACGATTAGTAGGTATTACAGACCTCGTAACCAAGTACAGTTTCAGTGCTTTTACGAAAGTTCATTTTCTAAGCCAAGTTTACGTTTATTTTGTAAAAAACAAGTTATTTTAATTTATATTATTTCAACCGTATCAAATAAAATTTCGAAGCAAAAAATATTATATATGAAAAAGGGTATAAAAGATTTTTTCCGCGCCGTTCCACCCCCTACCCGGGACATTTATCAGGATTTTGGACGGCACAAGCTAAAATTTTGGACGCTTTAAGCTGGGCGTAAATTTGGCAAAACATGACACCTCGGAAAAAATTACTGGATGTTTTGTTATTATAAGTATTTAAATAATATTATAAGAATACTATATTATTATTATGTTGTTAAGGTTAGAGTGAACCGGAATCTTCTGGGCAAGCATACTCCATCGTCGACCGCGTCGTCACTTCATGTTCATGGTCAAATGTAAGCCCTTTTAGCATATAAAAAAATATAAACATTTTTGGATCGATTATTCTATTGTCATCCGGAACCAGTTATAGAAGATTCTAATTTAAGTAAGTATTTAATAATTATTAGCATTCTTTTAAGTACTGCTGAGAACTGTATAGCTTCTACTTGAATAGGTACCTAATGAGTTCTACGTAGCTAATTCATAATGATATAATTATTAATGATTTTCTTTAGTTATGCTTTATTAATTATCTGTGTTTTTTTACGTCCAAAATACCGCAGAGCCTAAAACAAAGGTTTTCAATGTGTGTGTTGCCAGTGATGACTTATGGACTGAAACGTGGTGTCTTACTGTTGGCCTCATTAGTAAGCTCAATGACGCGCATAGAGCTATGGAGAGAGGTATGCTCCGTGTTTGCGAGATAAGATCCGCAATGAGGAGATTCACAGGATGACTAAAGTGACCGATATAGATCTTAGAATTACCAAGTTGAAATGGCAATGTGCAGGCCACATCGCTTGTAGAACTGACAACCGATGGGGAAGAAAGGTTCTCGAGTAGCGACCAGGAACCGGAAGATGCAGCGTAGGCCGGCCCCCTACTAAGTAGACCGACGATCTGGTGAAAGCCGCGGGGAGCCGATGGATGCAGGAGGCGAGCAGCCGCTCAAGGTGGGACTACCTGGGGGACGCCTATGTCCAGCAGTGGACGTCTTTAGGCTGATGATGATGATGTTGATGATGATGATGATGATGATGAATCGTCGATGTAAGAACAAAGCTAAATGTAGTACCTATTCGATTATAACTGCATGTCATGTACTGAAGTTTAAAGATAAAGCATACACCTGCCTGTCTTCCCTGCATAGTCCAATCAAATTAACTCAACCTTTTTATTACTTTACTTTTTTTATTATTTTTGTAGCGTAGTTTTTTTATTTTAATCGTGTTAGGTACGTCTGGCTTTTTGTAGTTCTATTTCTATTATGAATGATTCTGGTATAAATTAAATAAAAACAAATGAATATCAAAACAAAATGCAACACAAAACGTGTGTCACAAGTCCGACCGGCTTCATTAAAGATTCCAAATTCAAATTAGCCGCGTAAAATTCGATAAATTGTAAAAGAAAAACATTTTACATAACGGTGAAAAACCGGCAGCAGGCGTGTTCATTATACAGCATGCATTATTCAAACTTTCTTCTAACCTACTCGCAGTAGGGCCCGCTCGTAAATTCCCATATCTCTTCGCGGGACCAATTACATAGAAGTTTTTACTTTTTAAAAAGCTAGCCGTTAGTTAGCGCATGCGCAGTCGTTTGTCGCCATATTGAACTTTCACACTACGCAATATATTAATCTTATTTTTAGACTTAATGCGAGCTACGTGCTCCGACCGATCTTTCTTTTTCTCACTATGTATTTATTTCTGGAGCAGTTTGTAATGCGGTACCATTAGGTCGCTATTCGAGGGCCGGCTACTACTCCCAGTTATTTGACAATGTATCTTTTAATAATTGACAGTGTCAATTATAATGTTTTACGGTGGCAGACAATCTAAATAAAGTGTTGTTTCTAATACAAAACTAGTCGGTGATTTGAAAAATAGAGGTATTTTTTATTTGACGACGAAAATACATTGTGACTGTTCTCAGTAATACCCATTCATCGCACCTTTAAAAAAGTCCGTATTAATAATATCAGAATGCAGCCTTAAAATAAAATTAAATAACAAATTCATTCTTAGTTCTGCCTACACAGTTGTAAATTAAAACTCGTACGAATTACACTGGTAGCAAAATATCTGGCAAATATTGCTCTGTGAAAAAAATTCCCTGTAAAGTTTTGTAGGTTGGTACTGCGCAATAAATCAGCCTCGTCGGTTTCGATGCCAAGGAAATAAGATGAGATCGAGATGCCAACACCGTATATTCTGCATATTCACCATCTATATATGTTTAAAGCGCCGCATATTACCATACGAATAATTAAAACTCATTGCAGATGAGCAAAGAATAACTAAATTCTTAAAAATAGCAGTGTTTAACAGAAAGTAGACGCGTTCTAAATTCGTACAAGTCCTTAGTCGGCTGCACACACACCGTGAGTCTAGCTACGCTTTGTAATTTAAAAATGTAATAGAACTCTAACAAAAATGAATAAAAAAAGAAATAAAGAAGCGTTCGAAATTCCAAATAATTTCCCCCTATCGGGGGGTTATTGACTGTAACGAAGTGAAGACGTAGTTAAGCCGTTTGTTACCAATATTGGACCGCTATCCACTCGTATTGAAATCTCATATTTCAGTGCAGTTACAAGTCCTCAGTCGGCTGCACACACACCGTAAATCTAGCTATGATTTGTAATAAAACTTCGAGACACCTCGCCACAGGCCGGTTCACTTCGACAAGAGGTCTTCTTTATAGAAAATACTTTATTTATGAACTGGTTTTCAAAGACATGATACCTGGACTATTTGCTGGCGCTTGGAAAATCCGTGTCAAAGGTTAAAGGTTATGTTCCATATTTAGGATTTTCAGTGTATTTCGTTTCGTTGTAGCTTCCAGTATAAAAAGAATATAATGAATATTGAATTATATTAGTCTTTCTGAATCCTATTATTATGCATACAGATAAAGATAAAGCGGTGTAAGTAACTGTAGGTTTTGTTGATTTTAAAGAAGTAAGAAAAAAAGGTATAGAAGTTCTATATAAGGAAAACATTTACTAAATATTTACAACTTTCAGCTCAAAGTTTAAGTAAGTATATAGTGCGATTCAAACTCAATGGCGCCTGTGAAGTCGGCGTGAAACGCTGCGCAGTATAGCAAACATTAGATGTGCGCGGGCAGAGGTAAGCGGTGAGCACAACGTCCGGGGGGCTTGCAGCGCACTTCACAGCCGCCATTGAGTTCGAATCTACGTATACCTATGAAAAACGAAATTGTGACTTGTCAAATCAAATTAACGAAATAAAAGCTTCATAAATAGGATTTATTGGGTAAAATTAGGTATTATTTTTATGTCTCAGCCCTCATGATAAATTGAGCGTATCACATCATATAGTATCCTGAACATCAACAAATTACATTCCTTCATCCCATAACAAAGCAGTAAGAAAACTATTTCTCCAGCAAAAGATTACTCCGAGACGTCCTATTACGTCTTATCACGAGATCTGACAATAAACTATTTTTCACGTATTATTTATTAGGGTACGTTTTTCACACTTTCTTTTTTTCCTATTACTTAGAAAAATAACAGGTCGTGACCATAGATCAATGTCGACGATCCTCGTTACCGAAATCACGTTTATCATAGATCACATTTGTCTAAGGTTTTACTTTTGTGGATCACTGAAAAATCTTAAGTTACATTTTCGCGGTAAGCTATATTCAACTCTTTTTTATGAGTGAAATAGTTTGTTTTTCTTTGAAGAAGTTGAAATGTTATGGCGCTTTTATGTACAGGGTGTGGTAGAGAAGAGTCGCGAGCCACACACGACGAATTACGAGCGAACCCAGGACGCAGGTTGAGTTATGTGACCGCGATATATAATATTTATGATATATGTATTGTATTTGGTAAAATCTAGTTAAGTTTTGGAGGTAAGGTTTGTTGTGGCAGAACTCTTACCGTGTAGAAAAGTTGCAACGACAACCATGATTTATAACCGTGAAGATAGATTTACAATAATTCTATAACAATTTCTTAATTCCAGACTATTATAAGAACACCAAAAACTTATTTATAAACGGAAGGGTTTTTTACCTTTGATAAGTAACAACATCATTTTTGTAAAAAAGAAAACGATAATATTGGAACTGTCAAAATCAACCGACTTGATATTAATAAAAATGTTAAAAATAACAACAGACCGAGAGGGAAATAGCAAATAGACGATTATTTAAAACAATACGTTGTTCAATGTTATTAGGGAACTTAAAATACAATTCTCGCTGGAATGCCGCAAGATGGCGCCGCGACGCGATTTGTCAAAAGGAAAACAAACAGCCCAGGAATAGTTCGAGTTGACAAGTTTACGGCTCGCCTACATCTCGGCTAGCTTTCGTCTCCTCTTCTGTTACGAAATTATACTAAGAGGAGGAGTTTTATTCAGCGGTCTCGAGTCTTGAGGCTTTTCCGCTTGCTTCCGTTTGATTTACACTACGCTTCCATTTTGTTTCTACGCTTCTGTTTTGTTTTTAAACGCTTTTGTTTTGTGGTTACGATTTAGTTGCCAATGATTGGCTAAATATATGTTTTAGTGCTGCGAAGGCTATTTTTATTTAATAATATATAGGTATAGGTACCTAGATGAGGTTAATAAATAGAAATTTTAAACTTCGGTCTCAGACCATTATGTAATTACCTAGTAAAAGTCTTATAAAAAACTAAATTGACCCATATATCTCTTAAAATTAGTAAGTTGAAATGGCAATGGGCAGGCCACATCGCTCGTAGAACTGACAACCGATGGGGAAAAAAGGTTCTTGAGTGGCGACCACGAACCGGAAGACGCAGCGTACCTGCCCCCCCACTAGGAGGACCGACGATCTGCGGGGAACCGATGGATGCAGGAGGCAAGCTACAGCCGCTCTAAGTGGTGCTCTGTGGGGGAGGCCTATGTTCAGCAGTATACGTCTTCAGGATGTTGATGATGATGATGAAAAGACTCACTAACTATATCATCATCATCATCATTAACAGCCTGAAGACGTCCACTGCTGAACATAGGCCTCCCCCAGAGCACGCCACCTTGAGCGGCTGCTCGCCTCCTGCATCCATCGGCTCCCCGCGGCTTTCACCAGGTCGTCGGTCCACCGAGTGGGGGGCCGGCCCACGCTGCGTCTTCCGGTTCGTGGTCGCCACTCGAGAACCTTTCTTCCCCATCGGTTGTCAGTTCTACGAGCGATGTGGCCCGCCCATTGCCACTTCAACTTACTAACTCTAAGAGCTATATCGGTCACTTTAGTTCTCCTGCGGATCTCCTCGTTCCGGAGCTTATCTCGCAGGGAAACACCGAGCATAGCTCGCTCCATAGCTCGCTGCGCGACTTTGAGCTTACTAATGAGGCCAACAGTAAGAGACCATGTCTCAGTTCCATAAGTCATCACTGGCAACACACACTGATTGAAAACTTTCGTTTTCAGGCTCTGCGGTATTTTGGACGAAAAGATAGGACGAAGCTTCCCGAACGCTGCCCAGCCGAGTTGGATTCTTCGCGCCACCTCTTTGTCGAAGTTGGACCTACCTAATTGGACAATCTGTCCTAGGTAGACATACTTGTCAACAACTTCGAGAGTATCGTTCCCAACAATTACCGGTATAGGTGGAACATGAGCATTAGACATGATCTTTGTCTTGTCCATATTCATCTTAAGACCAACCTGCTGGGAGACTCTACTGAGGTCGTTGAGCATGGTGCTAAGGTCCTCGAGCGATTCCGCCATTATGACTATATCATCGGCAAAACGAAGGTTAGTGATGTACTCGCCATTTATGTTGATGCCAGATCTTTTCCACTCCAAGAGCTTGAAAACATCCTCCAATGCGTTTGTGAACAGTTTCGGAGAAATAACGTCTCCCTGTCTCACGCCTCTTTGCAATGGAATTTGTTCCGTACTCTGGTCCTGTAGTCGGACTGACATAGTGGCCTTACTGTACAAACACTTCAAAACTTCGATATACCTATAGTCAATTTGGCATCGCTGCAAGGACTGCAGCACCGCCCAAGTCTCGATTGAATCGAAGGCTTTCTCATAGTCCACAAACGCTAGGCATAACGGCCGATTATACTCTTCGGTCTTCTGTATAATCTGGCGCAGCGTATGGATGTGGTCTATGGTGCTAAAGCACTAACTATATAATTATCATTAATTAAAAAAAATCGCTATTAATGTACCTATTAACTAATGTAAAATATAAAAGAAGCTGCTGTTTTAAAGGTCTAGGTTATTTAATTTAGGAGAAATATACATAAATGGAACGCAGACATAATTTATCATCTATATTTTAAAATATAGTGTCAAATAAATAAAACACATGAATATGCCTAACTATATAGAGTAGCTGAAATTAATTATACATTCTTAAAATTCAACATTGGTAATATTTTAGGCGAGTTAATTAAGTCGATTTTGGATTAATAAGTAAACAAAAATAGCTACCAACCTATGTTTTCTATTATAATATGTATTTGGTGAAACGATAAATATTAAAAGAACGTGTATACAAGTCCAAACACGTAACTAGTTTCTACGGATATTTGTCTAAGCAGAACCGTTGGCAACAGAGGGATGGTTTAGGCTGGCTACAGTTTCACGACAAAAGTAACGAAATTTCTAAGACGCGCGATGTTTTGATTCTTGTCCAAAAAATACCGGTATGAATCATGGCATTTTGCACAGCACAGAAAGTGGTGTGCTCGGAACAACCAAAGTACCTACTACATTTGCATTTCTTCATTCACAATTTAGTTATTTTTGATGTTAACTGGTAGGGCTAGCATTATAGCTGCTATAATTGATATATTTTTTCTCTCGAAAAATTGTTTGTCCAATGAAAACGCAAGAAAAGTTTATGATGTGACCGCGTGACCGTTCATTGGTCAAATGCTTTCTCGAGAGAAGAGATAATAATTATCAATTTTTATAGCTCATGCTAACCCTGCTGGTAGTGTGATTCAAACGTAATGGCATGGCGGCTGTAAAAGATCACGAAACGCTGCGCAATAGCAAAAATTAGATGTGTGAGAGCAGAACATAGCGGTGAGCGCAGCGTGCGGGGGGGGGACTTGCAGCACTCTTCACAGCCGCCATAACGTTTGAATCACACTCTAAGCGCCCGTATTACAGTCACCGCTCAGTCAGTCGCCGGTTGATGCTCAATAGAGATTCCATTCACTATTTGATCATTTTTGAATGAAATCTCCTCGTGAGCAGAGATTCGCAACTAAGCCCTAATTCTGTATGACCACTTTACGATTCCTTAATTCGAAACCACGCGAATTCCTTGTCTTACATAAGAAATCTCGAAAAATCTCTATGCATTGAAAACGAAACCGCGCGAAATGGATTTGGAACTGGCGCGATTTGAACTATCAAAAATCATAATATTCCACTGAGACGCGTTCCGAAACATCAACACGTCAAAAGTTACCAAGTCACCTATCCAAGTTACCTATGTCAATATTTATTCAAAATAAAAATAACTTTAATGTAAAGTCAAGGTATTCCTTGGGTATTTCTATTGCTGTGTGTGACACGATTTGAACAAGACGCGATAACGACGTGGTTTCGTAGCGTGTGGAATGTGTTTTCATACAGAATTAGGGCCCTGAGCGTAGTTCTGTAATACGAGCCTAGCATGACAATCCGCAAGTCTGTCGCCGTCCTACCAGGGTTCGCACAACTTATCCGCGCAAGAGCGCAACAAGAATAATACAAAATGTTTTTCATTTTCTTTATGTCACCCCTGGCACTCGTAAAGGCATTAAGCGTGACCAAACTTTTGTTTGATACGAAAGATATAAGCGCAGTGCTCGTTGTTACACTCTGAAGACTTCTACGTTTTGTAAGTTTTGACACTATGAGAAGTAGTAAGTATTAAGTAAGAAGTAAAAATGGTATGAAATGTGACTTTAATGTACATTTGGTTGTTCGAAGCTTTTAAAGCTTTAGTTTGTCTAGCAAGTACCTAACTTCTATGTACACCGTGGTGGTGATAAACTCGAATCAATTGATACAATAGAATCGAGCAAAAATCGAAGGAGTCAGATTATCATTATATCTACCATTGCATATTCAAACTTTAATTGGTAACAATGTAGGATGAGTCTATCTTTTATTTCTTTTTTTCGCCTACTTTCCCATCCCACTAGACAATGTTATAAAAATAAAAGTTTATATAAATGTACCTACATAATTACTTATGCAGGAGGCAAGCAGCGACTCAAAGTAGCGCTCTTTGGGGGAGGCCTATGTTCAGCAGTGGACGTCTTCACGCTGATGATGAATTACTTATGCGTGTTTTTACAATTTTCTGTTGTTTCAGGTATTGATGCAACGCAGGGATTTACAGTTTGCGTGTTACGGAAAAGTGTAGAGAGCTCACCTATCAAATCTATTAAATTATAAGATTTAATAGATAATAATTATTATATCTATAAGATAAATAATTACTATAATTATCTATTTAATTATAAGCCAATGATGATGGAACGGCAATGGGCAGGCCACATCGCTCGTAGAACTGACAACCGATGGGGAAGAAAGGTTGTCGAGTGACGACCACGAACCGGAAGACGCAGCGTAGGCCAGCCCCCCACTCGGTGGACCGACGATCTGGTGAAAGCCGCGGGGAGCCGATGGATGCAGGAGGCGAGCAGCCGCTCAAGGTGGCTCGCTCTGGAGGAGGCCTATGTTCAGCAGTGGGCGCCTTCAGGCTGTTAATGATGATGATGATGATGATGATGATGATGGAACCTTTTTATGAGATAGATTGGTGTTGTACAAAGGTTGCGACTATCATTCCTATAATGCCTATAACGAAGCAAACATTTTGTCCAAAAAGCATAGACACCGTTTTGGTAACTACTCTACGAGCACGATGAAAACAAAACATTTGTACTTACGAAGTTGCCGCGACGACGGCGGCATATTTTCCTACAGAATAGCTTCCGGTATCGCCTAATAAAGTAATTACTGTTTCCCCGCCCTTCTGGTTCCTCGGTTATATAGAGACACAGAACTTGAAATGAGAAGGAAAAGTTCTATCCTACTGGCAAAACCTTTTTTTAATCAAACCTTATTTTTTTAAATATTCTGCAAACGAATTCAAAAATAATAATACACTACATTACAGCTTGGCAATGGCTCGTGTTCCGTTAACCACCAGTTCAACCCTTAATGTAAACGCAATAACAAAATCTCTCATGCATGTTACGGCATACATGACTGCCAACTGAAATTACGTACCGAAATCACGTGCAAACTTCACAAAATCACGTAAACACTTTAACGCGAAATTAACGGCTACAATTACTTACAACTACCCGCACGGTGCACCGGCAATGTACTAAAGTGAGTACTACCTGTGGCTCTTTCCTAATAGCCTGGTAATAATATTTTATGGCCGTTTACCTTTGTAAACACGGATAAAAAGCCCGTACGCGACCTACGCTGTGAAAAAAGCGGTCGACAATTGCGTTAACGGCGTTTCCTTCGAAAAAGAACAAAAGAACGTTATTCGATCGCTTTTTAAAAATTTGACACGCTACACGTTCTAATTTTTAAACAGAACTTCTTTTTAAATTACCTTTTTATTCTTTTGTTAGTAGAAACTTTTTATGTTTAAAGTTTCTTGTAACACAATAGTGTTTTACTTCCTTTTTTAATTTTAATGGAGAAAGCATGTTGCGATGGGGTATCGTTCGAAGAATCCGCGGATGGGACGGGGGATGTGCCAAAAAGAGATAAAGTAGTTTTATTGATCTACACGGACGTTCGGGAGCGAGTGTGAGTTGAATGGAACGAAGATAACTTGCCGCCCCAAGTTTTTACGTCCTTTTTTCTCCGATGCACTTTTTTGTATTGCCATCCCTCTCGGACCACGTGACCTAAGCAGGGTGTAACTCACCCTCGCGGCCATAACTTACTCATAGCGATAGGCGGTACTGTCGCGTATAACGTGGTTTGTATTTTTTTCATCACCATTTTGATGTTAGATGTTTCTTTCTGGATATCTTGTTCGTGACGTGGTATTGTAGTTTTTTTAACTTCTAAAAAACCTGCGTTGTTTAAATTTGAATTAGGATAAAGCTCTTAAGTTGAACTATATAAAAACACATATTAAAGTCACCATTATAATTATTCTATCTTAATCAATTTGAGACATTTGAAATATTTTGACCTGAATTTTTTAAGTTATCTTATAGGGTATACTCACACCTTTTATACTTCCTAAAAAACTTAGTTTTGCTCTCGTAAAATCAAGAAACTATGAGTAGTAACTATAAGTTTAACTATAAGTAGTCGGGTTTGGTACAAGATAGTCCTCCAGTAAAAAAACCCTTGCGCGAATTAAACATAAAGACCAAACATTAATATAATAACCTACCAGGAAATAACATTTTTTTATTCTTATTTTGTTTTTATTCACGGTCGTTCATCCCAAATGTGCATCCATAAATAACGACGCTCCTTCAGTGTTCTCTTTGGGCCTTGATTTATTTTTTGTCTTGCTTCTACTCAATTATATTAACATTTTTTGTTTTGTTTTCACTAGCTTTATTAACTAAACTATACCCGCTGGTAGTGCTACGTTTCAAATTGCTTGAAAAATATAGTAAGTAAGTACCTAATTAGTAATTTTTATTTAATTTTATCACGTGTTATTAGAACTCTTGCCCTAAATAGCTATTATTTATTTCTACATAATACCTATATTATTGTACTTGTACGGTTCATACTTCATTCATATTTCTTTAAAGAATCCCAAACAAATGGGTAAATAGGTGTTTATAAAATTTGGATTTATCCACATATATATATGTTTGATGGAGCTCCAAATTGCAGGTTTAAATACAACAAAATAATAAATAAAAATTTGGTAGCTATTATCGACTAATCGATATTTTTTAATACCAAATTGCTAGTTTTTTTAGCACTGTCAATTTAACTATAAATAATATTACCCTTACCCCCCTTCTAATAAACATTGCATAACAGTGGAATAGCTAGTCAGTGTTTTCTCTTGTTTTATCTTTATCCATTTCAAACTTGAAAGAGAGAAACAAAACACAAAATAACTATTCATTAGCTATACAATGTTTTTTGGTAAGGGGGTTAATGTACAAGCAAAATATTCCAACGGTAAATTCACAATCTTGAAATTGAAACTAAAAATTCAAAAGTCGCATAAAAGTACTATAAAATCTTTATCATAGAAACTATAATCGTAAAAATCCACAACTAATCTTCAAAGAAGCCGCAAGTAAAAAAGCTGTTTACAAAATTAATATAAGCGGCTGTAAAGCGCAGTCGCTCAAACAATCACGGCTGAGTGTTAACCGATCGTAAACGTCAAAGCTAACGATGACGATGATCGTAAAAGTGTCGTTAAACAAACAATTAACGGACGGGTAAGTTCACGGCACTATCTGGAATAACACTTTATGAAACAAATCGTTTAGTAATAGTTGTTTCACGGATTTAGTAGGATTAGTGAGATTTTGTGAGGTAAGTAATACGATTCTTTGCTTTTTTTTGCACATTTCACTTTTGACACAAGTGAGCATACCTTTTTTACTCGCTGAAACTATTTTATCGACCATAAAATGCATTTAGATTGTAGTTCCTAGCATCAGCTTTGAATAAAAAGAAAACTAATACCTACGTATTATTCATTTATTTTTGTAATTACGTGATGAATTGATGAAAGGCTTCTTAAATTAATACATCTAGCAATAATGTCGTATGTAATGACATCAATGCATTAGTTTTTCAAATTAGAAGAAAACTATTTTATACTTGGGGAAATGAGTTAGTAGCGCCATCTGTGGTGGAGTAGCTGAACGAAATCGATTCTTTACAAAATTAACGAATCCGTACCTATTAAGCGTGATTCGGAATTAAAGAGTAATTTTAAAGTAATTTACTTCAATGTGAGTAGTATCAATAATGTTACATAAAATAAAAACAACATCTACTCAGAAGTTTAACGAAAGGTCCATTTAGGTATATTAAATGTAGGTCTTCAAGATATACCTACTTATCCAAACTTGTAAGATTAAAATACACAACACAATAAAGATAGTAATGCTAAATTAGAGCTATAACAATTCTATTAATGGTTACAATGTTCTTATCTATCAATCTTTTTTCCAAATTGCGCTCAATAAATCTATGAGGGTAATAAAAAGACGTCAGCCTAGACACATTAGCACATCGGACCGGTAGACACCTCGACGCCCATTCAAATGAATCTTTATAGTCTCATAAACCACCACTTGCGGTAGTAAAGTGATTTATCCCCGTCAAAACAGCTGATCGCCGGGATTGCGCGCAATACGAGCGGACTCATAATTTTACAGCCAATTTACAAACAATAAAAGTCATTTTCTTGTCTTACACGCCCATTCGCCCTCCGATATCTCCATATTCGACGGTCGCAACCGTAACTCGTAACTTTTATAACCCAATAAAACCATAACCTCCGAATCCCGAGCGCTTGAAATTGGCGCGAAAAGATAGAATAACTCAGCCAACCGCCTGTAGAGGGCGCACGTCTCACGTCACCACGTCGCGGCAACTTGTGCCGCCATCTGTGTGAAAGTGGGTGAAGCTTTTTATGAGCCATTTGAGGTCGGTCGGCACGTCGTAAAACTGATGCTTTATTGCTTCGTCTGATGACGCTAGTGTTGCGTTGCAGTACTACTGTTTGTAAAGCTCTGTTTATAGCTTTGGTTTATAAAAATGTTTTAAACTGATTTGTTTATTTGAGTAGTTTATTGAGAATAATTAACTAATATGCCGTCAAATTTAAATGAATGCTCAAATCAATTGTTACTTACTGTACTGAAAGTATCACTTTTAAAATAATTTCTTTTCGAAATATCTGAATTTCCTAGATCAAAAAGGTGTATAAATAACAAACCCAGACAGCAGAATTAAATAAACTCGAACAACAAAAATGAGGATTCTCCGAGTGTATTGTCGTGTTATATGAAGTGCCTCGCAATATACAAACCGTAAATTGCATCGTAAACATTCACTGAACGTCCGCTCGACGGAGAGCTTTCAGTGTTTCTACTTTTTGCCACAGGTTGACAGCGGCGTTCTCGACATTTATTATTAGCGCCATCTGTCAGCGAGCGGTTGAACTAGGAACAGGGTCTCGTAACTCATTGTGGAATTGTAGAAAGTTATCTTCAAGATGCGATTTTAAATGTAATCACTAGGTTTTAATAATTAAGTAATTTAAAAATAAATAATTATAGTTTATTCACATTTAAAAAAGAGTTGAAAATTGTTGTTTCAAATACCAAAACGATATACAACTTAGCTACTCAAGTCATACCTAAAAGAATAGATAGTAAAGTATCTTAGCTAGATGGCGCCACATAAAATTTCAGACGTGTTTTTACTTTTTTGAGGGATTCATTCTTCGATAGTGTCCTTAGAGAATTTAGTTTTGAGGTTGCGAGTTGCTGAAATAATGAATAAAATCTGATCTCATCTAATGGATTAACAGATTTTTATAAAACAAAGTTATATTCATGAATATTTATTATAGCAGTAGGCATCGCCTGTAAAGGAAAGATTTGAATCCCGTTAGTGATTCAAATTTTTCCTTTACAAATTAATCTGTAAACAAAATTATCTCATTTGTTACAGGCATTTTTTAAAGTGTACCTGCCGCCCAGCTACTTGGTTTTTTTTTAGGTTTGTATATAACGACAAGGACTACTATTACCTATGTAGCCAAGTCCATGAAATAAATTCGAACTAGAAAGTAACTCGATATTTGGGGGCAATTATAAAAGCGGGGGTGAGTGACAAATCCCCGAATAAAACAACAAGGAAATAATTCCGGACATAAATCGCCCTCTCGGTGTGAATAGAATAGCAATTATTTGGTTGAGTTGGTGCCTCCTCCTCCCAAAAAGGTGGGTTACTAAGTGTTCTCGATGTCAAAATATGTTCGAATTCGTTTCATATGTTTTACTTGATAAACAATAAAGTGGATTTAAAGTCTATTTAGTAGGTAAACTTGTTGGTCAGTAATTAACTGATAAGTTACTAGGTAGGTACCTACTTCTAATAAATAAATTGACTACTACGTGAACTTTAAAATGGTAACCTATAATTCCAATACGACTTTGATAATAAGTTTTGTTTTCAAACATAATACGATGAAATATAAGTAGGTAAGTACCTACCTACATAGGCAGGTACTAGCAGCCTACCAGCTATAAGATAATATCTCAGATTAAATAATCTTAAAATACTACAAAATCAAGAGTCTGAAAAGACGAGTATTGGTGAGAAGAGGATGAGTTTGATTCGTAACTTATTAACAAATAGTAACAACTCATGGGGACCTCTGAAACCAGTCTTAAAAGAGCTGCCCCACAATTCTTATTCCACATTCTTATTGGCACCTAGAGGGGGTCCAGAGATCTTCGTTTAATGGTTTTATATGATACCTAGTATGTGTGTGAGAAGGGGTACCGTTATTTTGTTTAATTAACATTGTCACGTATTTTCTAAGGTCCGGCGACATTAATACCGTTGAACATAGTTTCGGTGACTACGGTCTTGAATATTTGAATAAATAATATGAAATACTAAATGAAGTTATCGATACCAGTTTGTGTAATTAACATGTGAACAGATATTGATAAATTACTTAATAGAGCGCATTGAATATTAATTTTAATTAAGTATCTGAGTGCTAGTAAGATCATTAACAGAATTGAATAGTTATAACTGAACAGAAAATAACAGAATTGAATAGTTGTAAGCAGTGTTGAATAGTTGTAAGTACAAAAGCGTTACCTATGTTATGAGCGGCCGTGTTACTTAACATCAGGTGAACGACTAGCTCGTCACGTCATTCAATCACATTAAAAAAAACCTATATAGGTAGCTAAGTACTCCCAATTTTCAGCATGAAGTATAGGTAGGTATGAAACTTCTATTCCAGTATTATCAATGTTTATCCGATAACTTTATGTCTTTTTGCTTGTTTCCAGATACGACCCAATTGGAGGATTTTGATCGCAGTGACCATTAGCGATTCGCGATAGAGCTATGCTCGGAGTCTCCGTGTAAGATAAGATCGGATATTATGAGAACTGGAGGAGATTCGCAAGTAAGCATGGAAATGATTGCTACTTTAAAATCATTGTCATTTCATCATATGATTTATTTTTATCGCTGTGATTTTTCACATACTGTGGTTTTTCATGTGCCTAATGAATTTACAGTGATTGGAAATGGAACAGAGCTGTGAAGTTGTGATCTGCTGTAAATGATTACTAAGAAATCTAACGCTACTCTCTAGATCAAAGTTCACCGGTACATCACTGGCACAGTGATAAAATGAAATTATACTCTACAGGTCTGTTTGTTTTCTGAAGCATAAACAAAACTATATGTTTTGATACTCACCGCTGATGAGCTACTGTCGCATTATGAAGTCCGAAGCCACGATTCATTGAGTGTGATTAGGTATCACACAGTGATTTGTAGCAGGGTATGTGACAAAAAGGAGCAGTGATTTGATTTATGAAAAATAAAATCATATGATTTTTCACCTGCTCCTTATGAAATGATTCATGTGCATTCGCAAGACAACTAATGTCTCCGATGCTCTGCTTGAATATAGCTCTTAGAATTAGCACGTTGAATTGGCATTGGGCAATGGACAGGCCACATCGCCCGCAGAACGGACAACCGAACGGTTCCCGTGTTTTTTTTTTTTTTTTATGTGATTGAGTGACATAACAGTTGCAGTGTCACCCGGAACTTTAAAACAATAAAGTTTCGCGTGACACTGCACTGCGCACGTCATCCTGAGACATCACCCAGTCTAGTAATCAGATTACTAGACTGAGTGATCAGATCATAAAGTCTCATTTGCCCAGTAATTTCACTAGCTACAATGCCCTTCAAACCGGAACACAGCAGTGCTTGCACACTACTGCTTGGCGGCAGAATAACTGGCAAAGCGGTGGTACCTACCTAAACGAACTTTGCAGAAAAGTCCTACCACCTAGTGTGTGTTTCAATAAAGAGTTTATCTATCTATATATCTATCTATCTATCTATCTTCAGGCTGATGATGAAAGTTATCCGTCATACGCTATTTCATATAGAAGTGTCACAACCATTTTTGCATTAGATAAATATAACAAATCTACGTACAGGATCATTAACGTTAATATCAGAAAAACAGAGCAGAAATCCTTTTCCTTCCGAAAAATCCTTCCACGACCCACTTTAATCAAACCGAAACAATACCGCGGAAAAGGGAATGTTCGAGAGCAATAAAGTACTTGAGATAGAGATAAATTAGCCTATCTCTAGAGACGGATGGGGAGGAAAAAGTTGAGGGTTAACCCTTCGTATCCACTCCCAATCGAGGGGTGAGGTTTCATAGTGTTTTTATTTAGGTATCAGTGCTTAAAGTGGGTGGGTGTATTGTTTACTTGGGGACAGTTGAGGTTCCCTAGAAAGTTTGCTACTGATATTAGTGAACCAGTTGAAAATGCATAATAATGTGCTTTTTTAATGATTTAGTTTTGAAAATGCATAATAATGTGCTTTTTTAATGATTTAGTTGCCAAGTACAGTTTGGGCACGTGTCCTGTTTTTATATAAATGTGGAACTGACTCTCAAATTAGGTACCCAGAATACAGTCTAGTATGCTTGGCGAAAGGTTCTTTTCTTAATGGTGGTATAAAATGAGCCTTGAAAATGTGTACTTAATCCGAGCTATGGTGACCGAGCGGTAGCATGTGCGCTTGGCAATCTTATGGCACCGAATTCGATCCTCAGCCCTGCACTAGTGACTTATCTAATAAGTTATGTGCAGTTTTCGAAGCCATTGCTCCGTGCCTCAGAGAGCACGTTTAAGCCATCGGTCCTGGTTGTCATATGAGCATCTATGGCAATCGTTACGGGTAGTCAGAAGCCTGATAGAGCCTGACGCCTTGTCTAACCATCCCTGTTACTGGTTCCTTATGGGTTGCGAGTTCAGATGGCAGTCGCTTGTGTAATTCTGGTAGCTGCCGCTACAGGTTAGATTGGGAGCCGACCCTAATAACAAATAGGAAAAAGCAAAGAGGATAATGATGGTGTACTTAATCCGAATCAATATTTTCGTCAGCCTGTATAGGTAATCCTATAGCTGAATAGTCTAACGTAACTTGAATAGAAATAACTTTTGCCCTTTACTATTATCACATCGTTTCGGGCCATCGGGAAATAAATCCCCCTATGGACTTGTGTACTGAAATTTAACGAATTCCAATAGTAACAGCTCACAATTCCAATTAGACTTATTCTAATCAACAGTACTATTTCAAATGCACCCACAATTTACGGGCAAGGAATGCAGGTACGCAAAACGTGTTCAGACTACATTAATACGCGAAAATTGAATAACTTTTAAAAGCGCATGCGCACAAAACCAAACCCAGATTAAATGTCCGAATTCAATTAAAACGTCTTGGAGGATTTACTGCTAATTTTAACTTATGGTATTGATTTGTTTGCATGGAAACGAGCTAGTTGACCAGGAACCAGGAACCTACGCTAACTTTTTAGCAGCAACTTTTCTGTAATGGGTATATAGAGACCATGCCTACATACCTACCTATCAGCATCAATGGAAGAGAGACCCTTGAAGGTCTGAAAATCCAAGAGCCCCAGCCAAGCATTACCATTTGTAAATGTCATTTAATTTAAACGAGTATAGGTGCCAAAGTAATCTGGTCATCGTGGAAGTAGTTAGTATGCCATCCATTACAGTAATGACCTTTTAACCACAAAGGTGAGCAAGTTATACTAATTATAAGGTCATATTACGGCACATCATCCTTCAACGAGGTAAATAAGTCAATTTCAAAATGGCCGCCTCAATTTATTCGTTAAACACCCAACAGAAAGAAACCAGGGTATCCAAACATCCAGGTATTCTAATAGTTGACTACTAATTTATTGTGTACATGGTTAACCGGCCAAATCATAATCATTAACTCTTGAGGCAATTAGGTAAGTAGCGGTCAGCGCTGGTGGCTACCGTTCAGGGCTGTCGCTAAATGCCAATCGGCCGCTAGGGGCATGCCCAATTTGCATAAACTGCACCACGCCCATCAAATGTCAATCTGACACACGCATCAAATAATGTTTTCACCTCACTAGCTCGGAAAGATTCTCTTTGTCATTCGAAATCTGGGCGCAAAAACGCATTTTAATCGCTAGCGTGGAAAGTGTTCTTAAAATTCGAACCTTTCTATTGAATAATTTTCTCGTCAAGCATTGAGGATTTAACCACAGATCAGTAGGGTTAGCACGGCCGGTAGACAAAACTGAACATCATTCATTCATTTGAACCACTCGCTACGCTCGTGGTTCAATCCTAGAATCCGTCGCTTGCTCAGGTTTCAATTCAGGTACTCGCGCCAAAAACCAACTTTGCAGCCTTGTATAACAAATAACTATTTCATCGGGTTTTATAACAAATGTTATTTTTTAAAGGTATCGCCTGAATACTCTACCGTCCGTCAATGTGTTCTCAGAGACTGAGCATATTAATATTTAATAGGATAGTGATACTCGTTCGTGAGAACATGTGGAAAATTATACTTGCATTGAATTTGCATCCATTGAGATTTGCTGAAAGCGTAAATAGAGCGAAAATCTTTTCATATCAGTTCTATTGTTGCATTAAATAAAAAATACATCCGAGTTCATTTAAAAAAATTATAATCACTCCGTTTAATAAACAATTTTATTGAAATGTAGAACACAAGAAACGTTTGAATTTATATTGATCATTAAAAGAGCTAATTTAATAAACGAAAAGATACAGCGACGATAAAATCGATTTAACACCAATAAACACACAAATAAACGTCAAACACCATACAGTAAAGCCATCAAACTTTATAAGCTCCTAACGTCGACACATATCACACATTCATAATCACACAATCAAACTTGTTACTTTTACACCCGTCGTAAACTAATCAAATAATCAAATAAAAGTTGGAACGCGAACAAGCCAATAATGAACTTTTATTGGTCAGTTTTACGACGTCCCATAGTGATTGTAAAACGTGCCACCGCGCACCGTGCTGTAAATGGCAGCTACGTACCTACACGCTACCGCCCTCTCATTGTATTGAGTGACTATTGTTTGTGAGAACCAAATGTGATTGGCAACCTGTATTCGGTAGGGTGCTATTGTGAGTAAAGGTGTTTTCTGAGATTTAGAAAGCAGATGTTTGTCTACATCACAGACCTACAATATTTTTGTTACTCTCAACCCTAGATCTACATGCAATATTTTTCTGCTGTAGATGACGGTACTTTGACAAAAAAATAATATTATAGGTTTAAGTCCTAATGATGCAATTTTGAGAAGTATAGTTTGCCAATGCAAATAACGTTAATTTTTATAGGGAAGTAAGTACTACATAATACATACAAAAAAATTAATGCAGCATAATTTGTAATCAAATCAAATCAAATCAAATCATTTATTTTGTGATACACAGGTCATAAAACAGATGTTACAACAAAAATATAAAGTTCATACTGCGATCAGCCGCAACGGCATACACAATTACAAATAAGCCGAAGCTTTTAATATAAAAGTGTCACTTATAGCATTATGAAATACTTAAATTAATCAAATTACATCACAGATAAAGTCAATGATTAATAAATAGGTCCATGTCATTGTACTATATTATAGTCAATTACTTAGCAAAAAATTCATTAAGGGAATAAAATGTATGGTCGATTAAATATTGAAATAATTTATGCTTGAAAAGATGAAGGCCCTTTTATATGGCTTGGAATTTTGTTATAGATTCTTGGCCCCATTGTAAATACACTTGTAATTTTTATGAAGTTTCGTATAAGCAGGTAATAGTAGTACGCAGTAGTACGTGGCAAGTAGTAGTATTTTTGTGTGCATTCTTATTTATTGGTGTTTAATAAAGTATTATTGTAGATGTTTTTTTTTTTTTTTTATGCGATTGAATGACGTGACGAGCTAGTCGTTCACCTGGTGTTAAGCAACACGGCCGCCCATAACAGTGCAGTGTCACTCGGAACTTTAAAACAATAAAGTTTCGCGTGACACTGCACTGCGCACGCAGCGCAGTGCAGCGCAGTGTATTGTTTTGTTGTACTTTTTTAGTGTCAATCATTTATTCGTTTCTACTGCATAGTTAGTTAAAATAGCTTTTAGCGACAGTTGCAATAAGAACGTTAATTATTTCCCGATGTCATTTTATGTTGGGATACATTTTACTAGAGGCATTGTAGGTATTAGGTATATCATACAGGACGTGTGAATTTCACACTCATTTTTTCTGTTAATTACATTTCTATAAACTTATTGGTTTTTTTTTATAAATACATATTTTATTTTACCGATCATTGTTTTATGAGGAATATTTTTTAATTTCTTGCAAAATGTAGGTAATACTTATTTATAATGAAATAAGACTTGGATCATGGCAAATCATCACGAATTAGTCAATGGAATTTAAAAAATTAAACTTCTGAATTGAATCTTTTGGCATCTCTATATTTAAATCAAATAAGCAAATCTATCATCATCATCAACAGCCTGAAGACGTCCACTGCTGAACATAGACCTCCCCTAGAGAGCGCCAATTGGAGCGGCTGCTCGCCTCTTGCATCCATCGGCTCTCCGTGGCTTTCACCAAATCGTTGGTCCACCGAGTGGAGGGCCGGCCTACGCTGCCTCTTCCGGTTCGTGGTCGCTACGCGAGAACCTTTCTTCCCCATCGGTTGTCAGTTCTACGAGCGATGTGGCCTGAAGTACATCAATAATGTATATTAATTCAGTACATAAGCATACTAGTACCTACCGTTTAATTTAGCAGATCTATGTCTATATCAAGTTCGAAGCACATAACCGATAATTTTAGCGTACATTATCGGCAGCAATTATAAAGCGGTATTATATAGCTTCGGGTAGCAATAGCGGTTAGTTTATTGCGTCTGGTGTACTCCCGGCTTTATTGCTGTATCCGTGACAACATGGGCGCAGTTAGGATTTAGATAAAAGGGGCATTGGAAAACGAAGGGAGGTTTTGCTCATCTTCTAACATTCGTCAATGAAATTGGAACTATTTTCTCTACGTAGGTACCACAAGATATATATTTAATTTAAAAAATCACGATGTACCAATGGGAGAGCCCTATTTTTACCAAAGATGTGGAATATCAAAGCATATTTATACAGGTAAGCTGTGTGTGTATATATACGTAACTATTGCTTAAGCTCCGATTTCAAATGTAATTTTTAGGTAGGTTTAGGTAGGTTACTCTCTGTAACACTATAAATAAATAAATAAAATTGCATTTATTAATCAACTTCAAATAATCAATAGACTTTTATTTTATGACATGCGTGTGAATTCTACCTCCACTTCATGTTCTCAATTTCATTGATATCAAGAATGAAAGCCTCTAAAAGCAGGGGCATTTGACCCCTCACCGCTCTTCCTTAATCCGCCCCCATCACTGACAATTAATGACTGTTGGCGAGCGAATAATTCGTTAAACTCGTAAATTGGGAATCGAACGCTGCGTAAGGGTTAACTCGATTAACTGATAGTATAGGGTTAGTTTATTGTGTGTGGTGACCAGATTATTATCATGTGTGGTATTTAACTGCGATCATAACATAAACAGTACCTACCTACTCACAACACTAGAATTTGAATTTAATTCCTGTGCGTTACATTGAAAGCAAACAATTTGCAGCCGTGAATTCACAAATAGGTACCTAGTTACCTGTAGCTTTGTTTTCAACGAACGACGAAAGTTGACTATGATTTTTACTACCCGACTACGGCGAAGCAGAAAGGAAGGTTATGATTTTACTTTGAACACTTTTGAAAACTGTTTTAAATTCCAAACTAAAGTTGCCAAACGCTCTTTATGCTAATCTTTGGCAAATCGTATAACAAATAGGTAAGTACGAGTAGATAGGTATCAAATTAAATTATAGATGGGTACTTTATGAATACATAGTGACACTTAATCTGTTAGGGTACCCAAGATACAGGCTTTTGCCTAGTTTGGGGCCCGTTGGATTCTTAGTACATATAGTATAACAATAAATCTAATCTAATATTTTTGTAATAATGATAAACACTTATATTTTTTTCTGGAAATAAATTATTCTTATTCTTATTCTTCTTATAGGCGGCCGTGACGCTTAACACCAGGCGAACAACTAACACGTCAAATCCTTCGTTTACATAAAAAAATTACAAGTGCTACTAAATAGTTACTAAGAGAGTATAAAAATGCTTTCGAATCAACCTCCAAATTTTCAGCCACAAATAAGTATTACCTGTATCTTTTTAAGACTAGAGTGAATAAGCTCTTCGACTGCATCGTCGCGTGAAATGTTGGGGTATTCGTACATAAAAAAACAAGAGACCTCATAGGTATTTGATTAGGTATTATACCTTAAAATTAGTGCTAAGATTATATTGTTTCTCTTACAGTAAAGAAGAGTACCTACAGTAAAGTAACATTAGGTTAAAGCTTACAGAAAGCAGTTACTGCCACTAATGGACATCCACAACGACAGAAGTTTATTTGCGAGGCATTTTTAACTCAATTGAGTTCTCAGAAATCGATGGCTGCTACCTTATGTTTATGGTCATAACTAGCTCTCCTAAGCCAGGCAAGATTGACTTTCGAGTTAGATGAAAGACGGTTATATCGTTAAATCACCAGCGAGAGGTCAGATTGTCAAGCTGTTTAAAGTTCCCTCAATCCGCCATTTTAGATTGGTTACCTTAAAAGCTATCTATGAATCCTGTTTAGGTTGTAGTTTGTACTTGAGTCTCTAGGTAGTATTAGGTAGGTAAGTATTATTTTAGCCTTAAGGCTTCATAGGGTCGTATCTAAGTAATGTATTTAGTTACCTATATTATTTACCTAGAGCCATATAATGTACTGTAATATGATAATAAATTACACACTAAAACATCGTTGAACTAGTGACAATTTCACTTGATTAAGCATTTTATTTTCAACTAGCTGCTGCCCGCGGCGTTGCCATGCGTGGACTACATTACCTATAGTAATAGTTATAGGTACTTAGCCCCGATGCAGACCGGCTACCGTCCACAACCACCGATGGCTGCCACGCACCACCGCAACTTACATTCAATAAAAATATGCCTTACACCTAGGTTAGGTTTGTCCAGACATATGGTAACTTTATGGTACTTTCGCAGCAGTAACGTTTACGCGCGACAGCCACCGGTATTTGGAAGCTGTCACATCTTATGCTGTGCAGTCTCATGCTTCTGAATAGGTTACTTGTGTCAGTGTAGTCTTTGTTCTGCATAGTACCTATATTTCTTACCTGCATTGCATAGGAATGAAAAAACGGCTTTATTTTTAAATCTACAAGCCAGAACCTTTTAATTCGAAAGATTTAATAAAAATTTAAATTATGTAAGCTTTAATATATTATCTTTTGGTACGTATCTATTTACTCCTAAAACGCCATACAAGTCATACAACCTGTAAAGGCATAAATAGAAAAACTATAAAATAGATAGGTAGCAAAGAAGGTTAAGTTCTCAATTACTTATTGTAAGTACCTAAGTACCTCTTAGAGTAGCGGTTATAATTATTACTCTTTGGTCATATCCTACACAGAGATTTTTTTCTTTAATCTGTGCCTCCAGATAAACCAGATAGATGACATAAAGTTACCGTCAGTGTCCAAAAATAGCCTCACCATCTCACCATGAAGCGGCCATGTTGTTTATAACTCAGATTCGTTTCGTAATGAAAACTTAATAATTATGACCAAAAAAATTAATGAAATTTCAATTTTAATATATCCTATTTTAAGCGCCGGTTTTTTCTAAGCATATTAGTGAAACCTGCATGAAAATCAGTTCAGTATTTACAGAGTTCAGTCATAACAAACAAACAACGACACATCACTGTCCCTAGATGGCGCTGACACAAATAAAATGTCATAATGTATGGAAAAAGGGCAAAAACCCGCGGGCCTGCATCGCGCAAGCGATATTTTTTGAACAATAGAACCTATTGGATAAATTACATTGGTTATAATTATGTGTGTGTTCCAAAGCATACCAGAACTTCACATTTATTATATGTAGGGATTCAAAACACAGAGGGGATATAATACCTTTTGCTGCCAGGTATATAGGGTACGCTACTTTAGGCAGTTGTAATACCCATTATTGTAATAGATACATAAATGCAATAAGTATTAAGGTAATAAAATAAATGTATGTAATTTTTTTTATTGACAGCATGTCCAGTCATAAGCTACAAGTTCGATTCCCGCGACATGGAATACTTGTATTTGAGAACAGAAAAAAGATCATATTAATTGTTCTGTGTCTGGGTGTAGTGAGACCGTGATCCTGGTATTTCCTTTTAGATCCCTGAGTATCTTGTTTAGGTACCAGGATCTAGGTATGTATACATACATTGTACCTATAGATCCTGGAACCTAAACAGGATCCTCTATGCGACTATTTCTTATAAGGTACTTACCTACCTATGTATGTTTATTTAATAAACCTAACAGTGGTCTATAGCTCCTGAGTAAATGGGTAAGTAACTACTATTTTATTGGTAAGCGTGCTCAATCGTAAATCACATCACATACCTAAGTAGTACCTACATAAAAAGTAAGTAGGTAAGCATCTCCTATGAGATGGCAAAACAATGTGAAAAAATCTCAATAAAACGTTGATGAAAAAATTACTTTATGTCTATTTAGCTGGGTCCGCGGCGCAAGTACGGATCCGACCAAACAATTGTTTTTTTAATGTACGTACAGTTTTCCAGGAAAAAGCTGAATGATTTCTCACATAAAAAGATTGTAAATTGAAGTAACTTCCCTCAAACCGCCATTTTAGGAACGTCCCATTTAGGTAGTAGGTGGATATATAGTATTTAGTAGTCGTGCAGTGATCGTATCGGGCCGACCTGGCCTGTCCCGCCGTTTCTTAACCGTTCGGGTAACCTCAGCCTCTGTTCACTTCCTGGGAAACTATTGTCTAGCCCAGTTGGTCGAGACAGTGATTAAGTGAAGAAGGTTCCTACCTATTACTTATGTAGAACTAATAGGTACGTTTAAAACAGGATATTTTCAAGATGAAATGCACTAGGTATTAAAAAAATTCTTAACGTAGCTTAGTAATTACGTATTTAATTTTTTTTAAATCTAAATTAATGACGTGACGAGCTAGTCGTTCGCCAGATGTTAAGCGTCACGGCTGCCAGTAACAGATTGCAGTATCACTCGGAACTCTAAATTAATATAGTTTTGCGTGACACTGCACTGCGCACGTCATCCTGAGACTTCGCACAGTATAGTAATACGATTACTAGACTGTGTGATCATAAAGTCTCATTTGCCCAGTAATTTCACTAGCTACAATGCCCTTCAAACCGGAACACAGTAGTACTTGCACACTACTGCTTGGCGGCAGAATAACTGGCAAAGCGGTGGTACCTACCTAGACGAACTTTGCAGAAAAGTCCTACCACCTAGTAATTTGACTTGCCTTTTAATTTTACTGTAGCTTTAAAATGTATCATTCACCATTCAATGTTTATAAATGCAGTTGGTTTAATATAAGATAGAATACTACTAATAAAAGTTTTAGCCCTACAAATCCAATGCAAGAAGTCAAATTACAGACCAAGTTCATTGCATATTACATTCAAAACTTATGCAAACACGTGTTAATGCATAAGCTCGCAATAATTACGAAGAAACCATACTTCCCGAGCGCTATAAAGCCGACCTTCGTTCATATAAAATTCAAAATTCAAGCCTTCTCGTTGGCATAGCCTGCGAGGCAAGCTCGTGCCGAGAAGCGCCTCTGTAGCAGAGATCTTTCATCTTGCCTGGCAACACCACCAGATACAACGAACTTTAACACAATGAATATAAAGTCTAATACAGAACAACAGCACCCTGACGTATTGCACACCACATAATGATATATGTACCTTCATATAAGAACATTCGCCGCATCCATGTAACAGTACTCGTTTTATTATAAAACAGGTCTACAGAAGCTATATAAAATTGCAATATTTTAATATGAAACCGCTGGTGAATATCAATTAATTAAAATAAGAATAAAAATGTCGACGGTCGTGTATTGATTAATCGATCATGAATTATTCAGGTTTTGTTCTAATTAAGACCCAGAATGTTGGAAGCAGACCATGGGTTTGATGGTGCTTACTAAGTAAGTAGGTACTTATATCGTCGCTTGTTTGACTAAGTGACGTATCTGACATTTTTACGTTTCTGAAATTTTAAATGTAGCTTTTATCTACTTCAAAGACACGTCGAACTGTCTAATCAACGTATCTGTAAAAAAATGTCAGATACGTCACTTAGTCAAACAAGCGACGATATATACTCAAGATGTGGGTAAGCGGTCTGTGCCTTGTTCACAAATAGTAGAGCCGCAAAAATGAGACAAGTTAGCCATTCCAAGCTACGATGCGGTTTTATTTGTTAACAGGTTCTATACGGGTCCCTCAGAATATTATTCTTGTATGAGACTATAGGCAGGCCGTGGTTTTACTCGCATTTTTAGATGCACAGTCCCATTTAAAATTTAAAAGGCATTCTTCATATACACACCAATGTCAACGCCATAAAAATAAGTCACACTCTAATTATCAAGATAAATAAGTCAGTCCATATAAAATTGGCAGCTTAACTAGTTAGGTACCTACCTATAGTTTAAAATGTCATATACCTTGATGTTGAGGGGAAAAATTGATATGAAGGGTTATTAAGCCTTGGTTTTTTTTGCTAACCATACAATATAATACTTTGATATTTATTACATAATAATCAAATAATAATATATGTTTTATTAAGATAGATCATGTTGTCAATGCCTTATCAAGATAAGACTGCGCATGTCCCATACTATTTTAGTTGCTGGATATTGTTCATCAATCAAAAAGAGTCGCATTACATTTAAGCACGTAATTATAAATATTATATTAAAGGTGATCCAATTTAAGTTTCCTAACTTTCATTAAAAGAAAAACACGTACTGTGCAAAATTGTACTAGTTATTTATTTACTACTGAAATATTGAGTTTTTTTCATTAAATATGAAAAATTACAGCGGTCAAATGGGCGCCCCTGGACATTCTACAGGAGTCAATTCGTCTAAGGTAGTTTTCTATGAAATCTGGGTCCACTATCGCTCACAGCAGCAATATTCTCGGCTGAACGCATGCCATGATGATGCACACGGCTCAACTTATCTCTAATGCTTTCAGTTTCTTCAAGTTTTCTCACAATGTTGCGAATTGTTCGCTCATTAAGACGATTGTTTTGACCATAATCTTCCCGTAAAAGTCTATACACTTTTCTTACAGAATTGTTATTTCTGTAGAATAACTGAACAATTTTAACACGTTGCGCCGTAGTTAAGCGATTCATATCGTAAATGTTATATCTTAAACTAGCATTTGATGTTTCAAATACACGCCATTATCTACAACTTTTTTTTACAGTGTTGCCAATATAGGAAACTCAATTCGGATCACCCTATATATAAAAGTTTATGGAGGTCTCTCTATGTTATAGGTAGCAGGTACACGTGTACTTATTTATGGTACATAATGTCCATGAAACGAATTACGATAATAATCATCACCACTTTTTCCAAAACGGCAATTGTTTGTAGAGTAGTCGAGCACACTTTTTTTAAAAACACACTTCGTTAAAGGCTTCCAAGTTCCATTGCAGACTGAAATGGTCGAATATGGCTGAATACTTTGAGTTTTTATCAAAGCATCTGCCTTCTATAACTTTTATATAGCGCAGGTATGTTTTAATTAAGTGAGAAACATTGCATTCAAGTGGTCGTTACTCTTAATTGGAAGACGGTACATTAATATATTATACAAACAGCGTATATTATATAGGTGTGTACCTGACCTGATGTACTTTTGCTAACGGCAAATAATTATAATAATTAGCTATTTATAAAAATTGTTAGGCATGGCTTGAATATGAATGATTTTTAGCACTTATGCAGGTCATAAATCATTTTAATAATTTAATTAACGTTCACCCACGGCTTTGTCGATGTGTGGTCTTTGAATTAATTTTGTACTGTTAATTACTGCTAATTTTATAGGGAAAGGTTTTTGTCGAAAGCTTCTCAAAAATAACCGTAAAATTAAAATTTTATAGATATCCTTTATTTGGTAGATAAAATTGCCTTCAGTGTCAGTCAGTTCAATTCTATTCATGGTTTCGCATACAATTAGGTGCGTTTAAATACTTAAGTACATTGAGCTAGCTGTGCTGCCATAATAATGCCTCATTATTTTCCTCAAAATGAACAAGTATTTTAAGTTTAACTTTACACGATTTTGCGAGCAAAATTGAGATGTTTAAAATGCGAGGTTCGATTCGTCGGCGTTTGGGCAACCAATAATTTTTCGTATCTGCTAAATAATTATCTGCTATCGCAATTTCGGCAGGCGGGTCGTGGACCGCAAATATGGCCGACTGTGAGTGCACGGACAGCAAAACAAATACAGGACTGCAATACCAAGTAGGTATAGACGAAGAAGAAGTAGATTAGTCTTGATTGAAGAGAGTGAGTGTGTGTGTTAGGTGAGTGGAGTAGTTTAGAATTATAAAAACCTAACGCGTACGGTCTGTCCAATTAAGAAAAAATTCCTACTAATATATCAAATTATACCTCCGTACATTAGTGATTCTATTTGATTTATATTTACTTACGCTTCCATTTTAAGTAATACCGTACAAGCTTTTTATTAACAGCTATAGGAAAGTGATATAGAATTTTAAAAAATTAAAATTACACCTAGGTACATGTGCTTTCATCTAAACATTTATTTTCTTATAGTGTTCAATAATTTCAATACAACAAAAATAAAAAATAATCACAATAATAAAAAAAATCTGAGGAACCTTTGCGACTTGTATAGGAACTAAAGAACAGAATAGATATATAGTACTTGACCAAGGTTGCAGTAAATAGATAATAGACCAGTAAATAAAAAAAACGTTTTCAATCTAAATGAGATCTAGCTCATAATATTTCCACACTAGGTAAGTGCTTAGCTATACGAACAGTTTTTGCACTGCAAACAATTCTAAGACACCTACCGGGACACTGCCTATATACGACCTTACTCTCAGAGAGAAAAAACATTCGCAACATTGTACCTCGTTTGTAAAATTCCATAGCACATTTTCCTTTACCTACATGCTCCAGTTTTTATTAAAGCTGAATAAAATAAATCCTAATTTAGGTGTCAAAGTGTCTGTGTGTGTGTACGAATCTCGTTAAGATTTTTTATCGTTGTTATATTATTTTTTGCTGTCTGTACGTGTAGCGTCTGGAATTCAGTTTTTATACCGCTGACTCTTTAGACATGCCATATTCGGTATTCGAGATCAAGCGGAGTACCCAATATGATTATTAGTAGCTCCCACCGGTCTTTTCGTTACTCGATAGAGTTATTAAGAACACTTACGAAATATTAAAACGTTATACACGGCGCGTGCATGTTATAATAATAACTTTCTGTATTAGTTTCACACACCTAATTAGAGTATAGTGGCTGTAGCGTAGTGCTAATTCATAATTAATTAGTTATAACGGAAGCAGTAAAGAATGGTATAGCGTTTAATAAATTCGAAGGAAGTTGTTTGTTATTGATATTATTTCGTTATTAATTGTGCCTATTCATAAATGTTACTAGAGTGGGAGACGATCGCAAAAATAAACTGCAACGGACTGAGTAAAAAGTATTGAAAAACGGTTACGCGGACGCGGAGTAGAGGTCTCGGTCGCGCGGCTTCGAAAACGGCATAGCTGTCAACCGGTGATGGAGCAAGTCAGTTTTTCGCGGCCGTCTCCACTCGATAAATAATGGCGGTGACTTTGACAAAAACTCACCTAGTCCTGTTTGGTGGCCGGCGGCGCGCACTCCCCTCGCTATCACCATACATCCCGCATTCGTCCCGCAGTTGCATCGCTGCCGTCCCGCAGTAGCCTCGCTGCCGTTTTGCAGTCATCCCGTACTCGCACCGCACAATCCACGACGCTTTTTCTGCCCATTCCGCGGCGACAACTATTCGCGAACCACTCACTTCCATAACTATAACCCTAACTATTTACACGTCTATCTCGCTAAATAATAACTACTTATATTTATGGCAATTTGTTTAACTTCACCGACTATTAAAACTGCAGGAACACGATCACGTTTACACTATACTTATGCGAGAGTATTGAGATTTAGATGGCGCGGAAAGTTATTCTGTTTCACACTGTCCGATAGTACATTAGCGGATAATTAATTTAACTTACGACTCTTTATTTACTTAGCTTTAAGGGTACGAGACCGGGTCTCTTTGGTAGGCATATTAAATTTGTACAATGTAATTATAGTTCGTGTCGCCGACGCACCCGAGCTGGGAGCGCTACGATCGCACATAATATGTAAAACGCACTACGATACACCTACACTATGTTACACGGAAGAGATTTCTACAAATTGCACTGGTTTCCGAACGCGAACATTATCATATTGCGCGCATAAAATATACATATAAAAATCAATAAATCAACAAAAACAAAAACCCGAAACACAAAATAATACGACCCGTTTCTATTCTAGCATTCAACAGTTTATTGTTCTTTCATTCGTTACAAAACTTTGTCTAATTAATTTAACAAAATAATCACAACAACCGAACAACACTTAAATAACGAGAAAAAAAATACAAACAATTTACAAACACAAAGCTAGGGAGTGTCCGGCGGACTGCGATTGTATCACTGTTCAACAACTCGCGCGAGTGTACCGAGCTCTTAACAGTTTTAATGTTCGGGGTGCCCTTGCGCAGCCGCCGCTGCGGCCGCCGCCGCTGCTGCTTTCTGTGCTTGCGCCTGCTTCTCCTGCTCGTTTAACTCTTTTATAGCCTGAATTTCTTTCTTTAATTTCATCCTTCGATTTTGGAACCATATTTTTATTTGCCGCTCCGTTAGACACAGCGCGTGCGCCATCTCGATGCGTCTCCTCCGCGTTAGATAGTGATTCGTGTGGAACTCTTTCTCTAACTCTAACGTTTGATATCTAGTATACGTTTGTCTTCCTCGTCTTCTGAGGCCGTTCGCTCCTGTAACAAAGAAACAACGATATTAATGACCGGAAGCTGCGCTTTAAAGTCAAGTGGGTAGTTAAAAAGAGTTGCTTGTATCGATGCATCTGCCGATACATGAGGTTTGAATGGGATCGGTTGTCTCGCCGGCTTAGTTCAAATGACGTTACAATTGGCGGTGACGACGGCTTCATTTCGTTTGAACGTCGATGTTGATAAATGGAAGAGTTGGCCTTTGAGCTGCCGGCGACTAAGGGGTGACTTCGGGACCGCCTGAGACTTTAATAACGCAGTCTTGATTAAAAAGCATGAGCAAGCGTTAGGTAGGAAACAAAGTTTATCACACTAATATTATAAAGCTGAAACTTTGTATGTGTGTATGTGTGTATGTTTGTTACTCCTTCACGCTCAAACGGTTGGACGGATTTGGATGAAACTTGGAATATAGGTGGCTTATGTACTGGATTAACACATAAGCTACTTTTTATCCGCGGGTGAAACCGCGGGGCGCAGCTAGTAAGTAAATAAAGGTTAAATTCACTTCCCTAATAATAATAAGTAATATCCAGATAATGCACTAGTATACATAATACAATGAAAATATCAATGCCCCAAATTCAATATGCTATTCTTATTCTTATTCTTATTCTATATGCGGGCGATAAAGGCCTGCACTGACGTCCCGCATAGGGTGTTTTGTGCATTTACCCCCGCCAGCCTCTACCCCAGCCACCCTAACTCCTTAAAGTAGCGGAGAACGGGCTTGGGTCGCTGGCACAGCTGTTCCAGTAGTGATGGTGGTGGTGACGATGACGCTAAAGCAGGTGAAGCAAAAATGGATGCGCTAGAGCATGGCAATGATGATGATGAAGATGATGATGATGGGTTTTCTTTATGATCTTTCAGATCAGATGGTTCATTGCGTAGACCCGTTTTGATTCGTATGTCTTCCGTAGCCGTACAGTGGAGCAGCACGTGCTCCACGGTTTCCTGTTCCTGCATGCAGCCCCAGCACAGGGTCCCCAATATGCTATTTATTTGTTTAATGTCTAATAATATTTATTGCTTTTGAATAGTTAAGAAGTCGATGCGCGAAGCAGATAACTGGGGGCAAATAGCCCGATAGTCGTAAAAATTCGATCGACGTAGGGTTGCTATATTTATTTCAAAACACATTGCACCAGTTATAGGTTACCTATGTCCAGTGTCCATATCGACCAAAGATTGCTTAAGTTTCAAGATTAAATATCCACCTAGGTATATCATTATTTTTAGGTTTTGGAATGGTATGTACTTGTGCACTTTTGTGGAAGGAAATCGTTAAAGAGATGAAGATTTTTCATCAATAACTAAAAAGTGATGTATTTATTGCCATTTTTGGGGTTTCCAAATCGTGAACTGTTTCAGGAAGTTTCGCATAAATATGGTAAATATTTTTTCTTAAAAAAAATTCCATATTTGATAGCTGATGGAATAGATCCACGCTACATTTAAAAAAGTAGTGCGTGTACACTGTACATGTAAAATAATACAATACGAATAAGTGAGACAGCCCTATAGTAATTAAGGTCCACACAGAATACTTCATAGTTAACGGCTGTGTATTGAAAGGTTCCATTGCATGCCGGTACCTACCATCCTACATTGCGTGCTCTTATATTTTATTTCATGTATGGGATTTTGAACGCACGCTGAGATAATCTACTTTCTTTTTGGTCACTTTCTGAATGCAATTTAACCTACCACTCTTGGTTTGGATCACTTTGCTCATTTATTGTTTTTTTATAGAAGTACCTAGTACGTAGGTATACCTAATTGTAGACTGGCCTGATAGCTTAGTTGGTAGTAGCTTGACCTTTTGAACTGTAGGTTGTGGGTGCGATTCCCACCCATGACAAAACATTTTGTGTGATGATCACCGATGTTTGTTCTGTATCTTCGTGTTATATCATATTATAAGTAGGTATGTATTACAAAAAAAGTATTTTATCAGTAATCTGATTCCCAGTGTAGGTACAAGCTTTGCTTAGTTTATAGATGGTGCTGTGCTAAAATAATGTCTGTTTTTATTTAATTATGACTTAAGACGTAACACGAGGACCTGTTTTATTTTAAATCTTTAATAGCAAAATAACTCAGAACTGTGTTTATTTAGGTAGAGTATCCATCTTCAGAACACATTTTCCTTGACAATATAACATAATTATTATCTATCTTTCATTCTTAAAAATATTCTAAAGAATTAATACGTAGGTACCTATACTATACTACGTTTAAATTTGTACTCAAAGAACATGCACCCTTTTAACAAACACGTCACTTCAAAGAAAACACCTATCTTGAAAACAAAATCATCAAACAGTGCCAGACAAAAAATAAAAACAAAAGACAACTCGAACACAGACGCGTTCCAATGTGTTTAAAAGAAGATTCAAAACGAAAATCATATTATTTTAACTTCGCTCCCATAATAAAGCTTCAATTTAATAGCTTAATTATCTCAAGTACTTCGATTGAGAGTTAAAAGGCCACCAACCCACCATGCCTTCTGTAACTTTATCTGGCCTTCATGGTTTATAATATGACAACCGTGAGAAGGGCTATAAGCTATTGTTTATCGAGAAAATTTCTTGGCCGAAAGGCATAGCTTATACGCATATTATGTAGGTATAGGCTATGCAATTCAATTAGAGCTTGTTAGAGTGAACTTTGACCTGTATTAAACGTTAAACAAAATTGGAACATTATAAATTAAAACTACTGCCCAATCCATAATATTTTTTAGTAATTCTATACATTTGGCGTCGCCAAGAGCAAACTTTTTTTTTTTTTTTTAAATCTTACATTTATTAGGTACCTTGAGTCGCTTTGCGACTATGCCGGCACCATTGTGTACATTCACTATAGCTTAACACTTAATTAAGTCGTACACCATTTTATCTTCATATATACAATAAATATGTGTAAAAAAACATGCAGGCTTTACACACTAGGTACCTACTGAATACTGCTTTGTAATAACATTGAGGTGACTCTATAGGAATTTAGTCCCCATATTTCCTCGTAGAGTCACCTCTAGTTACCTACTATTGTTCCCAACTTTCCTCGGCTTCCTCGGACCTCCTCAGAAGTTAAGTGCAACCTTTTTAATAATTAACAAAAATTGTTCGCCGTAGGTAGTGCTTGGTTAATTGAGTGACGCTAATTACCTAAACCGTAAAAGCCTCTGAGAGGGCGGCCGCGATAAATATTGAGGGACCTCGCTTTTCTTTATGTATTGGGCTGTTTAGAAAATTACTCCGCGTCGTAATTTATGGTGATTAAGCACTATACCTTTTCAATCTAGTAAATTAATTATATCGCCATTTTCGAGAGAGATTTAATGCTACCTACCTTGTTTGTTATTTAAGTATAGATAAGGAAAAGGTATTCAAAATACATTTATCATGTGTATGTACTTCATTAAATGGAACATTGACGAATGTTTCGTGTTGCCGATAAGCAAATGGCTTTTGAAACTGATTACGGTAAATGAATTTACGGATTTACGTTTCGGTAGGTAGCTTTCACTTCTGATCTGATGCACTTCTGTACATATTTTTATGAAATATGACGTAAGTAATTTGCAGCGAGATATTTTAATTTGAATGGAAGAAAGATAGAGAGATATTTATTTGTGTCAAACACCAATACAACGACGCCAATATTTTTAACAAAATATCTAATAGTGTTTGCCACAAACCGGCCCCAACTCAGCATAATGCTAGTTGCAAGCAACCAGCGCTGGTCTTCCGGTGGCAACTTGCAGTTATTGTGTGTAGAAATAATTAAAAGTAGCATTCAATAAAATAACCGGCCAAGCGCAAGTCGGACTCGCGCACGAAGGATTTTCCGTACCATTATCTATAAAAAAGAGCAAAAATCATGTTGTATGGAAGCCCCTTAAATATTTATTATTACTGTTACGGGCGGCCGTGTTGCTTAACATCAGGTGAACGACTAAGTTCGTCACGTCATTCAATCGCATAAAAAAAAACTGTTTTTTAGTACTTTTGTTGTTATAGCGGCAACAGAAATACATCATCTGTGAAAACTTCAACAGTGTAACTAGCACGTTTCATGAGATGCAGCCTGGTGACAGACGGACAGATAGACAGACAGACAGACAGCTGGACGGACAGCGGAGCCTTAGTACCTAATAGGGTTCGTTTTACCCTTTGGGTACGAAACCCTAAAATTGATGACATTTAAATACAAACAAATATAAACCACGATAAAAAGAGTAAGCTCGGGTAATTTGGGTAGCATTAAATGGACTCGGAAAAACATCACGGAACGCACGTGTGCCAACTAATTAGGACTTCCACAATTTCAGTGTCAATTCACTCCTTATAAATTCACCTAAAAATCCAGGGTGCGTCGTAAAAGCAATAAACATGACACAAATGGCTTCATTAAGGCACTGGGCGGGGTTTGCGGTCTAGCAAAAAAGATGTGTAGTGTGCCATAATATGTAAATAATGATGCTTAAGGTTTCCGTTATGCACAAGTCAGGAAATGTCATCTGAGAAGACGCATTACCTACGATGTTCCGCTTTGAAAAGGCGTCGTTCATAAAACATCACATTATTTTTCTGAACCCGATGTTACACATCACATTATTTTTCTGAACCCGACGCATCCTTTTTAAAATATATTAACATTTTAAAAAGGATGCGAGTCACAATATTATTAAGTGATTTAAAAATGCTAAAAGAAAACTGACGCAACAGTTATAAAGCCATAACTGTAAGTATGATCTCAATTCGATCATGATTGCACTCGCAAGAACGCCTTGCGGCCCAAAGTTGGTCCAACGAATTTCACAAGCCAAACATTAACTGGAAGAATTTTCGGCGAAAAAGGACCACAGAAAATTACAATAATCTGACTCGCAAAAATTCGAAAAGAAATAAAACAACGTTCAATGTACACGGCTCCGAGGAAATCGAGGAACCGTTCCCAAGATTCCCTTACAAGTGTCGAGCACAACCCGTTCTGCAACACGTGTCGCAAACAAAAGAAACTTGTCCAAGTTCCCCCTCCTCCCTCCATCGGGCGACAAAAGGATTGCGCAAGTTATATTAGTCGTAAAGAATTTTGGACAAGGATCTATAGGTTGTAAACCGCCCTTAAATTACAATGGCCCGCAATTGCGTAGGGCATTTGCAGCAACTGTTGTTTTCTTCGATGTTTTAATTGTTTCTAAATCGTAAAACTTTTTACTTTGATTTACGGTTTTTGTTTAAGTAGATCGGGTTGCTTTTGAAACTTTTTTGTGAGACGAGAACACATGGCTAACGACTGTTGTGTTAATGTAGGAGTATTTACGCTTGTGGGATAGTTAAGGGGTTCTAATGATAAAAACAATGTTTTTTATGGTCGTTGACTTCTGTGAGCCAGCTGGGGACTGAGATTTATGAAGTCTAGTGGACGTAGAAGAGTATGTCGCTGAGTATGCGTTCTTGCGTTTGCATATTTCAAGGGAAGGGTCGCATTAAAATGGATCACTACGACGACAGTGCCCACGCGCACAATTTTCTTCGATAAAATTATGCAAAGTAGATTTTGCGCGCCGAGTCTAATGAGTCGAATTAAGATAACGTGGTGTGTTTCAGTGCGCTTAACTTGTTAAACTAGTCAATAAATGTGTCTAGGACTTGTCCAGACAAGGCTATGCCTATGTGTATCTATTTAAATGGTGCATTGGACTATAATTTTTCGTTTATTATAGAGCTTAGTGAGGTAACATAATTATGTATTATTATGTATTGAGTTTAATTATATCTGCATGGGGTGTAATTACGTATTTGTACCCTTGATTATTATTCTAGAGTTTATTATTATCGATAATTATCTATTTAGAAATTGCTAGACGTTTTAGGTAGGTAGTAGTACCTATACCTATACCTACTACGATGTTTGTTCTGTGTCTGGGTGTTATATTGCATTCTATGTATGTATTTACAAAAACAAAAAGTATCTAAGTATCAAAAAGGTCAGTTATATGGTTCTCATAGTTGAAGCTGTGCTTAGTTTGGGCATATGTGTAATAAATACTAATAGTGAGCCAACTCCTTTGTTATACCGCAAAATATATACAAGACCGTCTCGACGTCTAGTCCCTAAAAATTAGCAAGGGTTGTCAGAAAAACATTTTCTTAGATAATTGTGTTTCGTAATAATTTATTTTTGTCACAGTTGTTCGTACAGTGGCTCTTATCACACCGCTATTAGGTTCATAATCCAAGACATTACGGACGCGTGCTTTTTACTTTACATTACCGCACTACTGTTTTATGATGATATCTCGATTCAGTTAAGTTCTCAGTATTTTACTGCAAGTTATACGTAGACTACGTAGTATCATCATGATCAGCCTGAAGACGCCATACGCCACTGCTGAACATAGGACTCCCCCACAGAGCGCCACTTTGAGCGGCTACTCGCCTATATCTATCGGCTCGCCGCAGTTTTCCCCAGATTCTACGAGCGATGTGGGTTGTCATTTCCATTTCAACTTGCTAATTTTAAGAGATATAGCGGTCACTTTAGTTCTCCTGTATATCTCCTCCTTACGTCACGATCTCATCTCACAGAGAAACACCGAGCATATATGCTCGCTGCGCATCTTTGAGCTTAGGTATTAATGAGGCCAATAGTAAGAGACCATGTCTCAGTTCCATAAGTCATCACTGGCAACACACACTGATTGAAAACCTTCGTTATATAGTTATTCGTATTTTGGACGAAAAGATAGATCGAAGTATTCTTCTTCTATTCACGTAGTACGTTCAATATACGTAGGTAAGAGGCAGGTACTTCTTAGTAAACATTCAATTTTATCAAATTATATGCAAACAACCATAGCCATAGTATATCCTATACTAACGGATCGCAAGAGTAGCTTGAACACAATCCATGCAACTTGTTCTGTGTAAGCGACATGTCTGAACGGGCGTACCGACCGCAAGCGAAGCCGGTCGGTACTACCGCAGACGTCGCGGGCAGGGGGGGACCTCCGCTCTCCTTCATACCGCACCTTATCGTTGCTCCGTCTAGCCGCCGCCGCCGAGTTGACTCATTATTAGTATTTATTACACATATGGTTTGGGGCTAGATGGCGCTGTGTGAACCTTCCACACATATTTATTTTTTTATTTACTGTAGGTATGGGAATTATGGAACATGGCGTACGTATGTACCCATCAATCAGGTCTTGTTTTAAAGAATTTAAAAACACAGTTATATAAAAATATTAACAGATCTTGAATTGAAAAAACAAAAAGTATTTATCAGTCGTGCCTCCGTCAATCTTATTCATCTTAAATCTGCCTCAAACATGTCCAACAAGATACTCTATAGAATTATCATCTCATTACAAGATTGGGCGATTTTAATGCAAAATCACCACCGCTTATTTTCCGTAGTACCCTGTCTTGCTCCAGTCAACGGTATCGAATGTAATCACTGAAATTGTTAACTTGAATTGCAAATTACGAAATTGGTACCGAAAATGTTCGAGGCGGTACCGGTAAAGTATGCCTACTATACGTTTATAAGGTACCTAACTAAAACAGGTATGAGGACGTACCCAAACTACCTGGGTGGTCCACGGCATGATACTGACCGATTATGGAGTATATAAACACATTGGTCGTGCCTGCATGTGTCTATGTGTGAGTTATTATTTAAAACGAAAGCACCAAATGAGTTACTGTGTCCGAACACCGAGTAATTATGGCAGTACCGTTCGCGGAAAAATGTAAGAATTTTCAGCGTATAATTGCAGCAGTAATGGCTTATGAAGAAGATACTTAATGAAATGATAAATACATTCCACGAGGTTTTGCTTGTTCACATAATATAAGCAGTGGCCAGACTTTTGAAAACATGCAAGACTAATAATATAATTAAAAATTTAAAGGATTTAGCGGGGCGTTTGGTTGAATCGGCACGTGACCAATATGCTGGCATCTACTTTGGTCAAAGGGTCAGCCGCGCTATACAGGGGGTAACGCTGCCAGCATTATGGGCACGTTGCCAAATTCTACTACTATAGACCTTTTCCAGTCTAAGGTTAGATAATTCAAGATTTCTTTAGATTGTTATTTTTATTTTAAGTAGATAGGTTGTTTATGTAGTTAAATTTATTATATAAGATTTTTTAGTATACATATATATATATATTTTACACTAAAAAATCTAAATTTATTTTAGTATATATAGTATAGGTATACTTAATATATTTATTTATATTTTACTAAAAAAAATCAAAGAAAAAATAACCCATTAAACAGCAAGACATTCTACAGATTAATTTGTAGAAGAAAAATTTGATTCACGAATGGGATTCGAACGTGCACCCATCCGTTCCTAAAGCCAAGACATGCTTTTCTTAAGCTACCGTGACAAGAGTGATCTCAAGTGAGCAAGGCATTTGTAAAATATGTTAAGAAAACCCGAGAGATATGTCACCATTACAACATAGCTGTAATTTTAATAGATTTTCCAAGGCACCGCAGCAGCTTTACCGCTATCTCAGGCCTTCCAATCAGTCCACTAGATGTGTATCGACTCAGGCCTGCTTGTTATCTCAAAAGCACAATATGAATAATACATTAGTGGACGAATGCACTCGCTTAAATCGGACTAAGCTTAATTGAAAGCCGCAAAGGTTGAGAACGAAGCACTGAGGATAGGATCGAGACCCTGAGATACTTCGAATCGTTTGCAACAATCGATACCTAAAACGAGTTTTTATGTAATCGGTACACGCTGTAATCGATTTGATTCGGTGGTTTCACGAATTAAAGAAGACACAATATTAATAAATAGTAGACCACCTGGCTACTGAGGTTATTTTTTCAACGGGATGTAGGTAGCTATAAATTAAATCACATTCGAGTTTTAAATATTGAATTATTTAAGATAGTAAACGATAAACTTAAGTAAGTAATCAGTAATCACACAAAAGATAAAACTTTAATTTTTGGGGTCATCATTTTGGCACCAAAATATAAATAAGTGGTAGACAATAAGCCCTTGGGACTGCATTTGGCACACAGCCACAGAAGTAACAATAGTATAATGTCCTATGACAGGCTATAGCGAGCGATATTAATGTAACCTTAAACTCATATTATATAGTACTAGCGGCTCACCCCGGCTTCGCACGGGTACCTATAATAGTTTTCGCAGCGCACGCAATGTAAAGAATATTACATTACATTTTTTTTTTACACCTTGGGTTACATTATTGGAGTTTTAGTAAGGATCCCTAATTTTTTGAAAATATAATATTATGTCTATGTCACCCGGGGATAGTGTAGCTTCCAACAGTGAAAGAATTTTTAAAATCGGTTCAGTAGTTTCGGAGTCTCATCATCATCATTAACAGCCTGAAGACGTCCACTGCTGAACATAGGCCTCCCCCAGAGCACGCCACCTTGAGCGGCTGCTCGCCTCCTGCATCCATCGGCTCCCCGCGGCTTTCACCAGGTCGTGGGTCCAACGAGTGGGGGGCCGGCCTACGCTGCGTCTTCCGGTTCGTGGTCGCCACTCGAGAACCTTTCTTCCACATCGGTTGTCAGTTCTACGAGCGATGTGGCCTGCCCATTGCCACATTGTTTCCGAGTCTATTCAATGAAAACAAATAAATTTTTTTCTCTTTAAAATATTGTTATAGAAGACTATGTACGCATGTCTAGTTAGTAAGTTATATGATGTAATTTTAGCAGAGCGTTTTATCTGCAATCGGTACAGAAAGTAGTAGAATCGATTGAAATCGTTTGCGTGCTTTTTCGTGTAAGGGTAGGTAAGGTCAGGAAAACAATTAAAAAGGGTAACAATTACATTATTTAATTTAATTGCCGCTATACGTCAGAAACGTTTAAGTCAAATTGCTTTGGGATATTTATCGCCCTACTTTACACTTCCGACTATATTCTCCATAGAGACGTTCTAAAGCAATAAAAGCAACATTTTACAGTAACGAATTTGAATATTTCACGTTATTAAATACTTAACATTGTTGTTTTTTTAATCTTTTTTTATCTATCTATCGGAATTTATGGTTGGACTAAAACCAATCCGGCAAAAATTTCCATGATTATTCTAATTACTCTCTAATTATTCTAAACTACTCGGTCCAATTAAGTGATTTTAAATTCTAGCATAAAATGCTAATTTAATTTGATTTAATAGAACTCCACATGTTTGTTATGTGTATAGAAGGGCGGGACTCTACAGTACTTAGGTACCTAGTAAAGTTTGTTTTAGGTAGATATACTAACGTAGCGTAGGTCTCTTCTAGTAAGTACTATACAAAAAACTTTAATTACGTTTCAATATCCCAGCCTAGGTATATTAATTTATGACTGTGACTTATGGGCCTCTTAGAGGTGAGTTGTCCCCAGAGGTTAACAAGGTCTGCAATGCCTTGAAATTGTTTTAAAAGACTAGTTAAGATCATTATAAATAATTATTTTGGTTCTTGGCCAGGCTCTTAAAGGAAATAAGGTATAAGTGGTTGTCAGTTGTCGTCTCTTTAAATGAATATATAACCTGCACCAGCACATAATACAATAGGATGCATAATGAAATGATCGATAGTAATAAGGACCGCTTTATTTCATGTACCTATAATACGATGACACGGTGTGTCTTCGTGATGCGTAACCTTCAGTACTTAATGTAATGATTACATTACCTGAAGACACCTATTAAAATAATTACACACAAGCGCACGAAAAATGAAACTCGCGCGGCGCCGTTTTACCGAGAAAATTATCATTTTCGAACTGAAACTGCATTGCCAACTGCATTTTTGCCCGATCCCCGACCGCGCCCTAGACGATAATTTCTCTTAAATGTTAAATTGCAAAATGATGGCGTTCATGATCGAAACTGCGATAACTTCAAAAAACTTGTTCTCGATCGATCGAATCGAACCTTGTCACCGACTATACCGAATACCTTATGCCCTTCAATTTTTAAAGTTAATCGTTTTAAGACCTCATGTATTTTTTATGAACTTTATGTGCTTACGAAATGTGACTCAACAATCGAACCCTTTTGATAAAATCGCTTTTCTATCTGATATTGGTTCATAGATCAGCGTAGAACGCAATAAAAATTGGACGTCCCGAGAGGATTAGACCAAACCCTGACGTATGTGACATGAGGAAGCCTTACACTATTCCTTTCAAAGGGGAGACCAATACGATGTTATTTAAAAATCAATTTGGTTTTGTATGCACTTAAAATTCTGATGCTATGTGACGCAGTTATGCCCAGGAGCTTTTATAAAATGACGAATACATCAGCTGTTACCCAAAATAAATGGCCCCTTAAATCAAGTATAGCCTAATATTAAATCTGAGGTCATACAGCGTATAATTTGCACAATACATCGATATCAATAACATCTATATCAATAGGCGTTTGTTAATACAAGCCAAAGTACAAGCATGCATTCACGCAAATAATTTTAATACAAAGCACGGCGCTGAAACCTCACTAACAAGAAGCAGCTGTCGCGATCTCTCAAACGGAGACCATTTTGAAAAACTCGTTAGTTTTCGAAAATAGATTATAAAATGTGTCACTCCTTCCCGTATAAATCAGGGGTGATTAATGTGGCCAAGTCGGCCCCGGCCGCGTGACGGCCGAGGCCCTCATTGGGTGGCACGGACGCCATATTGCTCAGTGCTTGTCGCTGTCAAAGTTTGATTTACAACCGCCTGCTTTCTCTAGTGCACGCCTTTTCTTTTACTACCCGCTTATATTAAAGACTCGCCATCGCGAAACTTCGATCCGTCTTCAGTGCAATACCTAAAGGGATTTCTTCACGGCACATATTACAAAAAACGATGGTTTGTTTCCACGGTGTTAAATTATAGTGACTACCGAGAAATAAAGCTTTTGATTTATATTTTGACACTTTAAGCCAAAACATTCGTGTTTTTATTGTAGCTAATCGGGAATTTATTGTTATCATAAAAATGACAGATATTTATCTCAAGGACGGAGATTACTTACATTGTTTAAGATTTATTTTCAGATTTTCGACGTTATTGTGCAAGCAAAAAATCACCAAGATGAACGTTATTTTTTCACCGTCACAAAAAGGTACTTTTATAATTTAACTTTTAAAGCGATAAATACACAAATTAAACAGATGACCACACCTACAATACTATAAGTAGTAAGTTTACTACTGTAATAGGCTAAACGACCACAAAGTAGTCTAAACTCGCCATTACTGACATTACATATCCTGGCAGATTCAAAGCAAATTCATCCATATAACAAATATCATAAGATCAAAGAAAATGGCCAATGTGAAAGGCTCAGATCCTGGAAACCTACAATTTGCCATTTAGCGCGCATAAGGGAGAATGATACCCGTAGAAATATCACTTGATATCATGTTATTACTACAATTGAATTGAGTAGTACGGATAGCAAAAAAATATCGCACAGGTGTAAAAACACTGATATAACTCCCTTCTCTTTTTCACATAGTACAGGATAAGAGTGGTTTTGGACCTAATACTGAAGGTAGGATGTCTGTAATTCCTGAACCACAAAACGGACGACCTTGAAATATTTACGGGACAATATTTAAAGTACTCCCTTTGTAATAAAATAAATGAATGAAATCGGACCACACGTTAATGAATTACAACTAAGTACATATTTTTACTTTCATAGCCTCTCCCGAGGGAACCGTGGTCAACTTCGGGATTAAATGCATCCTAAAGCCTACCTCGTAACATGAACTCACATCAACCCAGGTTTCATTTGAATCCATTCAGTAGTTTCGACGTGATGCTCAGCCAAGATACAGACAGACAGACAAAAATTATAGTTTTAGCTTCAGTATCGATAAAAATAACGGGGAACCTTCCAAAAAAATTTTCAAAATATCTTCTTTATACTGATTTGCACCTGTTATAACTGTTTATTATAAGCATAGATAAGCATAGATAGATAAATAGTTAAACGAATTGAAAATTTCATGTTATTTACAAAGGTACACATTTACACATTGCAAGTATAGTTACGTGCCTAAATTTTATTAAATACTTATGGGTTTTTTTGCACCTTTTTTTTAAAACTATATCAAATTAAAGTAATATAGTAATAAAATATACAGCAATAGTACCTAAACTTACATAGTAATCTATACCCCTACCACGTAATCATTCTGGTAATGAACATCGCCTGCCATCCTGCATGCGACCATTTACAAGACCGTGAGTGCGAGCAAGAGAGCACACGATCATGATCGCCACCAGACTTACACAATAAGGCCCCAGTTTTGAAAACAAGTAACACATCTTCACTATATAAATTGATAGATCTCAACATGTCCATTCACTATTTATTCACCTAAACTGAGATTATATTACGTACCTAATCATTAGCACTTCATTCAAGTGACGACAATACGATTATAATATTCTGCTCAAACGTATTTTATGAAGTTAATTTTGTTTATTCATTTTTCTATTTATATCTTTCTAACCTTTTTTGAGGGGAAAGTAAAATATTTTCCGACTATTTTTCTGTCTGTACTTAATAGGTACCTATAGGAATAAAACCGCGGGCGTGCATTGCTCGGCCCGTGGCTGGATCTTGCCGGTGCTTACTAAATTGATAGTCGGCCGATGTAATCCATTCGAAGAAACAAAACGACTGTTGACATAAGATATCATATTAGCTCGCCTTGGAACTGCATTGTAAGATTTGTAAGGCTATACGCAATGTTGAGACTTGAGATACAGAGAGAATTATACGTTAGATTAATCAGAGTCAGCGACGAAAGCTATAATATGATGGAAAATATGCTATGTGGTATATAACAAAAACAGTAGGTATGTATTTACGATAAGTACCTAATAATACAGCAAAAAGTGGTATTTACAACTGAGCGCTACCGTGCTTCGGAGGGTACGTTAAGCCATCGATCCCGGCTGTTGTCGTAAGACAATAGTCGTTAAGCCAAGTCAGAAGCCTTTGGGCGGCCTAAAAATTCTGACACCAGGGCTGACCACTTATCTACGCCTACACGAGAAGAAGAAGAAGACCCAATAATTTTGATCATAAATATTGTTTATAACTAAAAAGAAATTGTTCTTGTTATTATTACCAGCCATGATCGTCCCACTGTAGGGCTAGCACGGCCGGTAGACAAAACTGTCTTTCCCCTGTTTTACTCCAAGCAAGTATGAAGAAAGTGACGTAACACGGGGAAAGACAATTTTGTCTACCGTCCATGCTAACCCAGCTGCTGGGCAGAGGCCTCCCTTCCTTCTTTCCAGTCTTCGCGATGAAGAGATTTTATGGTCCAGTCCGGGCAGTGGGAATCAAGCTCATGCCGCCACCTTTTCCTGGATCTACCGCGGCGTCCACGCATCATTGTCGTCTTAGCCCATAAGTCATCTGACATGCGACAGATATGGCCGGCCCAGTTCCACAATAAGAAATTACATAATTAAAAAGAACCAATATTTATTTACTCGCACTGTAATCCATTGACAACTAAAAAGTTGATTAGTGTTTGATGAGATTAGATTAAAACTAAATGGTTTTACGTTCCTTCGTTATTTAAAACTAAAGTTAGTAAGATAAGTTCTTTTTTCAGCATAAATCCCCAAATTTTCGTACACAGTTTCAAGTCGTACCAACAATACATTCTCGAAGTCGAGAAGCGCAAGCATAAGTTATTCTCCGCCTATCCGAATTTGAAATTCCGAAACTTTAAATCCGAGCTCCCGAAATCGTTGGGAAATTTTAAACAACACAAAGTCACCTGCAAAGGAGTTGGTATTCAGGAGCTTCGGGAAAGCAAGTTGGGCGTAGCTTTGTACCTAAGCTAGAATTAAGTAAAGAAACCGCAGCGCCTCGCTGTCTGACGACTCACTTAAATCTTTACTTAAACTGTTGGGTTTAGTGTATGTTTATATTTATTTGAAGTACCTACTCGCTTATCTTTGATTCAACGTGTTATTATATTCATCATCATCATTAACAGCCTGAAGACGTCCACTGCTGAACATAGGCCTCCCCCAGAGCACGCCACCTTGAGCGGCTGCTCGCCTCCTGCATCCATCGGCTCCCCGCGGCTTTCACCAGGTCGTCGGTCCACCGAGTGGGGGGCCGGCCTACGCTGCGTTATTATATTAATCTGTAGGTAATAATATAATAGCTTCCCGTATTAGGTATCTACTAGAGAAACTACTTAAATTATTTATATGTATATTAGCTTAGCTATAAAAGAAAGTATGAAAAAGGGCGAAATACATGAGGCTTTTCTTTTAGCACTTTTGTATATACAATTTACTAAAATGTAACGTAATTTTGTAATCTGAATAAACTTTTTTTTATAATAATCTTTAACCATTTTTAAAGATTTTTAATTTACAGGGAAGCTGATGCTAAATGGGTTCAGGCCTACAACTTATGTTGAACAAAGAAGCTGTGGACTATAGTAATATGGACAATATAGCCCAAAATTTATATTAAACTATGGTACTGTTTATGTCTGTCTAGATTAACTATGTATATGAATTACTTTAATTTTATTCAATTTTAAATGAATTGAAATAACTCTCAAGGTAAGTAAGGTGAAGTGTTTTAATATACCCATTTTAACTATTTTAATTTTTTTAAGGTCCATGCTTGAGTATATTAATTGTAGTACAGTTAGGCAAATCTTAATACTATATTCACATTTAATGTTATGGAAAATAATAGCAAATAAGACCACAACTTTACAAGTGACCTCACGGAAGGTGCGAGTTCCAACTCGTTGAGTTAAAACGCGTCTTGAAGGAACCTTGCGAAGAAGTGAAAAACGTATTACACTGAATCTTCTTGTCATTTCAGGCATAATAATGTCACTAGAACACCAACCTCAGTATATCGTCCAGTACAGTCAGTATCGAATCTGAGAATCACAGTAAGATAATTCGCGATCAACCCATTGCGTCAGCGATAACAGCAATAAGAACCCTACCGAAACCTGTGTCAATAAAGATAAAGGGAAACTAATATCAAAACAGGAATAGGTACGTGATAAGAAAACATTTATTCCCCATGTTTAATGCATGATTTGTCATAATTCCCGGCCGCCCCCGCTTGTCCGTTGTTTTGTTGTACCAAGGAAATGGGCGCACATGATATATTTGTTATCTTATTTATCTTGGAGAAAAATTGTTTGAGCGGGGTTAGGGGAGAACAGAAGGCATCCTCAGGTTTATTAAGTAACATGGCGCAGAGATTGCGTTCGTGTCAAATAAATTATAACTACGGTCAAATAATATCGCTTTCACTTTTTTGCAATTACTAATTTTTAATGTATAGGTTCTACACGTTATAATAGGTTACTGTTACCTGAAATTAGCAATAAGTACGTGTAATATTACGGCAAAAGCAACTTTCAAGTTAGATATCGTTTTTAGGCATTTTGCTTTGTGGGCAGTCTGATCATAAAGGATCTATCCAACCTAAAAAATAATGATACCTTTCATGATGATGTTCGTTTACTTTTCATTTGTACTGGATGCATTACAGCTATTAATCGTAAGACAAAAATTAATTATACTGCATTGTTTAGAAATACATATACATTAGGTAGGTATGTAGGTATATTTCCTGCAATGCCACTATTAGCTAAAAAAAACCCTAGGTACTACAAAGTAGGTATAAAAATGAATTTATTTGTACATAATGAATACCTATACTTACTTTAAGCATTGCACGAACCTACTTCAAAAATCAAACTTACATACTTTCAGCGACACCGTAAACTTAGATAACTATAGGTACTTACTTATACTACATTTACAAATCACTCTGTAAAATTTATTTTACATGAAAGATGTGCACATTTAAAATATGTTACACATTTTCAGGTAACAAAAAGTTTACCCTGTTCAAGGGGAGAACAGAAGGCATCGCCAGAGGTTTATTAACAAACATGGTGCAGAGATTGCGCCGTGTTGTAATTGCAATTTATTTGCGTTGCTCGCTCTCAGTCATAGCGGCTTGTGCGGTGCGGACTGAATGTTGAATACTTTAATGAACAAAGATCCTTTATTCTTTTTTTTTAACTTACTATAACTGTGTGACAGCCTCCGTGGTGTAGTGGTTGAACAGGTCAGCTCATAACCCGGAGGCGGCGGGTTCGATTCTCGCGACAGGACAAGTATTTGTGCACAGAAAAAAAAACAAATACTTGTTCTGTGTCTGGGTGTTGTGGGACCATAGTTCTTGTAGTTCCTGGGTCCCTAGACACAGGGAATCCTAGTTATGGTCTAGGATCTATCTATGTATGTGATCGTTGGGCGCTATTTATTTATAACTACTACAATAATATACTAGATACCACTAGCTACACAGCCTACTGCAAAAAAAATCGGGCTGAATTGAATTTTTTTTTTGTTGTATTTAAAGGTATTTTACAATTATCAATTCATTAATGACGACACATAGCACATTCTTACGAATGGCATAATTTAAGTCTTCAAAGAAAAATAAACAGATAGTTTGTCTTTGAAAACGACACCATAAATTTTTTAGAGAGTATAGCGATTATAAAAAACAAAAATATCGTTTCGTAATATTGTAAATTTCAAGCTCTAATAATTCAAACTTAAAACACTAGGTACGTTAATTTCCAAACATCGTAGCTCAAAATCCAGAAATGTATTTCTGCGCTTCCACGTGGGTTTTTGACTTCGACGTGACTCGACCCTCTGTTGCTGCTGCAACGTTTTGCGGCGATAAAGCCGCGAATCAAAAGTTGGCGGTAAATCACAATATGGCGTCCGCTGCCCCGTGTTTGCTCTCGCCCACATAATCCGTTCATACGGCGGTAAATCCATCCTGTACTGTCGCGCCACTACTAAATCATCATAAGAGAATCTACCTCTATATGTGTAATGCAAACTACACGTATTGCCCATTCGGTTCGGCAACATCCCTTGCACGCACATCAAAGGGTTGACTTAAAGCCATTCTTCAGCCATAAACGACGATTGCTTTTTCAGCATATTTAAAATTCATAAGTAACAGCTTATTCCAAGAGTAATCAAGAATAATCGCGCAAAATAATAAAACTTTAATCTGCATACTTTTTATTTTTTAGTTTACAAGCATTCGAATGGAGCATATTTCATTCAAAAATATCGGTCTCAATACGCAAGTAACTCGCTATTAAGCATTTTTATTCCCAGAACTTTCGGAAAACTGGTATTACCTGCATTCGGATTCATTATCGAATCGTCGAATACCGAATGAATCCGCTGAAAAAACCCGTCGATTTATTCGATTCTTTTTTATTCCGATTTACGCGGTGCGCGCCAGTTACTGAAAAAGTTGGAATCGTAATGCAGTCCTGCGGCATTAGTTTTTCCATTTATCAGCTCGCTCGCTACTGCAAAGCTATGAGGGATTAACCCAGCAGTGTGGGGTGGAATGCTCCTGGACCTGCAAGTCTTCGAAACTTTAAAGTCTGCGCAGTACCTGACTGTCTAAGTAACGCGATACACTAGTTTTTGTACTGAATTTAGATAAGCACCTAATCCATAATGCATTATTAGGTTGCTATTCCGTTTGGCATGTTCCCAAGTTTAACAAACTTGTGCATGCGAGGTTTTCTGCGTAGGCTCTGTGTTCTAGTATTGAGCAATTAATTCTGTCTATAATAGAAAAGTTAAACAACAAGCAATATTTGTTAGTGAAACATCGCAATTTTTAGTTGAGTGGTGTGCGTATACCGTGTCCTGCAATTTGGCTTTTCCGCTCGATTTATGCGAATATCGCCGTCCCGCGGAAAGCGGACAAACATGCGGAATTTGTTGTTTGTACAACGCAATTTTTTAGTTCTGCTCGTGTTTATATCAGTCAGTTGTCTAGCCGAGAGAGAATTGTGCTGTTGTTTACATGACTGCGAGCAATGATGATTGTTACAAAATTCATGGTGATGACAAAAGGTTGACATGGACAATTTTTTGAGTGCCGTAAACACACGTAGTAGAGAAGTTATTGTACTCATGCAGTTTTAAGTAGATTATAGTAGTATTTATGTCAAACTTTGTTACAGAGAAGCTAAATGTAAAGCTTCAATACAAAGAGCTATATCATCCATCACTTTATTGTGTGGTAGACGTTTTCTGCAAGAGATTGTATGGGTAGGTAGCACTTTTCCAGACATTCTGCCGCCAAGCAGTGGTGAGGCATGAAGGGTAGGTATAGGTGTATACATATACCAAAAAAAAACATCAGCAAAGACTACAGTAATAAGATTAAAGACTGACATTAGGTCCTAAAGTCTCATTTGTCCAGTAATTTCACCAGTTATGTAACTGGTGAAATTACTGGACATATGAGACAAATGATGATGATGATGTAATTTCACCAGTTATGTAACTGGTGAAATTACTAAACAAATGAGACTTTAGGACCTAATGTCAGTCTTTAATCTAATTACTATAGGCTTTGCTGATGTTTTTTTTTATTTTTTTAAGGGGTGAATGACATGACGAGCTAGTCGTTTACCTGATGTTAAGCAACACGGCCGCCCATAACAATTGCAGTGTCACTCGGAACTTTAAAACAATAAAGTTTCGCGTGACACTGCACTGCGCACGTCATCCTGAGACATCACGCAGTCTAGTAATCAGATTATTAGACTGATGCATCAGATCATAAAGTCTCATTTGCCCAGTAATTGATATATCAGAATGACGTGCTCATGTAGTGTAGTTACCTATCTAGCAAAATTTTATAATTTACCTACTCGTCTCTTTACATCATCATTTAAAAAATCCATTCTACATAAAATGTGACGATCTGATTATTCACTCATCTTCACCAAAACCAAAATCCCTATGACACTTTAGTGCGTCAATCATTCGAACATGAAAAAAGCTTGTAGCACACTGAAACCAGCTAGTCGACCATCACTCCGTCAGTCTCAAGCTTGGACAATGGCACAGATCGTTTACGTTTGTTAAGCCATGTCTGTCTGTACGTCAGCGGTTTATTGGACATACAGAGATGGGAGATAGCCGGCGCACGACCGCCAACGAAGCGAATTAGGAATCAGTGTGCGCGCGCCTTTATAATGGCCTCGTGTGACTCTAGTTTTCTAGGAACTGTGTTTTAACTAGCTAACCTATCTAAGTCAAGTATTTCATTAGTTACCCTTATATTATTATAACGAGTTTTTTTTTATTGCGATAACTTTAGTAAAAATAACTTGAAAGCGGAAAGGCCTCTACTTCATGATACAATATTTTAATTTAATGATAATTTATTTAATAACGGTTCAAATTCGAATTATAAATAGAGCAATAAAGCTTAGTTGTAACTTATTATTTCTCAGTAAAATTAATACAGAATAAGGCCGTGTACAGACTAGCTACGTGATTCAGCGGGGAGGCTTGTAAACAATGCCGATATGAAATATTGGCTTCAACCGCGCCATAAATACAGCCGCGCCGACCTTAGTACACAGTATAATTTATTTACTTACATAGGTTTATTGGTATTGTGAGAGGTGCAAACGGTTATTATGTGCTTTCAGTTTACATAGAGTACTCTGTGTACATTTAATGATGTAATGTAAAGCTAATGAAATGAACAAGCGTGCTACACATTAAACAACATCGCCGCTTCGGGATACCGTGTGTACTAATAATTTCATTATTCATAATTTCATTTCATATACCTCATTTTTAATAATGATGAAATTTATAATGGTGGTTATTTATAAATAGCTTTGTTTATAATAGTTACTTTTTATATTGATCTTTTCTTATACAATTTATTCAAATAATGTTTAAATTTATAAAATTTTATGTTATAATGTTAATGTTAAGAATTTTTTTATCATATTTTTGTTTATTATAAATTTCATTACTTATAATTTCATAATAATCAGCATTCATAATTGTATTGTTTATAATGTTCTTTTTTCATATTTTTTTAGTTAACTTAATAATAATTTTGAGGTAGTTAAATCATTATATACATATGCATGTATACCCTAAAGATACTAAGATACTAGTCTAAGGCAAAGTCATAAATAGGTGCGACGACGAGCGAAGCGAGGAGGAGCGTTTGGTTAACTGTGAGCATACATCGCATGAGCCGAGCGAGCGAAGCGAAGCGTAGCGAGCGTGCCGCGGCAGCGGCCGGCGAAGTGCCAGAAGTCACTTATACTTATATAAAAAAATACATAAAAAATTACAGAAACCATCTATATTAAGTTTCAGATTACCTGTTTTTGATTTAAATAATTTACACGTGTTTTTATAGACATTTCAAGTTATTTATTAAAATAATGCACAAAGTTCACCAACAAAACCAAAACCAACATGACATGAGAAAATATAAGTTATTTTACAATTACCCGCACACGGTCCACACGTTAATCTTGTTTGTTTTGACTGGATGAAGTGCCTGCATAGATTGAAGAGCAAATTGGCTTTCCGTACTACGTTTTTATAACTGATTACGTTAAATATAACAATCAACAGTTCCGTCACATTAATTTACAGTATTATTGATATTTTGTTTTATGATTTAAGTTAGTTATGGTAAAAGAACATTATAAATTTGTACTATTATATTATATACGCCTTATGAGTTTCATTCTTATAAATTTGGATTATTATTAATTTTGATTTATAATAAATAAAACTAGATGTAGTGAAAGTATATTAAATCACATTATGTGAAATGATGATTATAAGTAACATTTTTATTTGTAACAAAATTATGATAAACGATTTTATGAGTTTCTACAGTGAACCCGCCGCTTCCCATCAGTTGAAACTATTTAGTGAAAGTCATAAAAAAGCATATCAACTACACATTTCAGCAAACTTTTGCTGAAATTTTCTAATGATGACTTTGAGTAGGTAGAGAGCTTCACAAAGCAAATCAACCATGCAGCCTTTATTGTCTGAAAAAAGCAAAATGTTTTCGGAAACCGCGAAAAATTTTAGTTGCAGTGCAATATTTCTATCTACGAACAGAGAAGACGCATACTTGATCACTTGGAATAAGTATTAGAAAATTCGTGTAGCCTTCACGTCAAAACCGTTGACCTGATTTTGATAAAATTTTGCACACAGAAAGCTTAAATATAGCTTAGAGCAACTATTTTGCTCGATGGATATAGATACAAAAAAATACCTACTGTAAAAACTTAAGTGTTAAAGTAGTAAAACCCATTTACAGTGAGGCAAGGTAACTGGTAGTTAGAGTTGCAGTGCAGAGTTAGGAACCTCCTAACAATAGGACGTGCCGTGTCAAAGAGTACCTACTGCCTTCTAAATCTGACCCTTGATCCAACCTCTCGAAAGCGAGAGTCTCTCGAGATGTTTTGATCCGTTTGCTATCACTGCTTACCTAAAACGCAGTGTGTTTTAATCGCGTTGTGCCTAAATGTCATTTCGAATAAGCGTTTGGACCACAAGGTTTGGACTAAGTAGCTTACTAAGTGTAGGTACTTCAATATAGGTGCTTATTATGAAACTACATCATTTTTCAAAAGTTAATTCTTAAGTGATTAAAAAGAGCTACATCAATTCATACATACCACAACGTACTTTGTCGAATTGGTACTAGCAAAGATGTATCCGGTAGGTATTGTATATCCCCCGACTCCTATTGCCGTATAGTCCTAGATATTCTCGTCTGGGCCCTATAATACCCTAGACAGGATTTAGTTGCAATACAATGGGCATGTTTGGATTTCAGACATCCTTAAGAACCGCAAATCCCTATTGGACATTGATTTATGTAGCTTGATATACTTCTTCAATTCTTCATTGGTTCATTCTACCCACTGCAGGGCATAAGCTTCCTTTTACGCTATTCATCCCTTTCTTGAGCAACCATTGGCCAGGTCTTTCCTTCGACGTCGTTCTTTCGTTCTCAATCGAAGACTCATCTTACAAAAGTTCTTCTATGGCGGCGCGTCTGTATAAGCATTAGGTACTCGTGGCATATTCTATGTTTATAAATAAATTGAATTGAAAGCAATTGAAATGTTTTTGGATTAAGTAGAATTATATTCCAGGCGATCAATGTAACTTGGTTGTTTAACCAAATAGAAACATAAATGTAGGGGTTTGGTAGTACGAGTTTAGTACTGTGAAAATGATCAAATTCGGAATGAAACACACAAATACACGCCCACACATTTTTTTTTCACAAAATAAAATTATATTTCTTCTGTTGCATTGCAATCAAAGTTCCGTCATCACCTCGCTGGTCAAAACCGCGTGGATGGTGCGGGTAGGAGGCTAGCAGTCGAAGTGGCGCTCTGTGGGAGAGGCCACTGTTCAGCAGTGTACGTCTTTAGGCTGTTGATGATGATGATATTCCAAAATATCAAGGGGCGTACTGTGAGCTCTAAGCGCGATTCAAAACAGAGCCTATACTGGATCGCTTGTCAAAATTCCCACACAAAAAAACAAAGCGATCCAATATATAGGCTCTGTATTGAATCGCGCTAAGAGCTCACGGTACGCCCTGGAGTCAAATAGATTTGGATTCGCGTCTTTATAATAGTAAAAGTAAATAAAATAATAATAAATAAGGGTGGACCGTTCACACACTGCCATCTAGTCCCTAATCTAGTTAAACTAAACATAGCTTGTACTATGAAAAGCAGAAAACTGATAGAATACTTAGATACTTTTTGTTTGTAAATACATGGAATACAATACAACACCCAGACACAGAACAAACACCTATGTTCATAACACAAATGATTGTCCCAGGTGGGAATCGAACCCACAGCCAAAAGGCAGAGCTACCACACAACTGCACTATCGGGTCAGTCAAGTAAGTGCGAAAACTATATACTTCATTAACATATATGCAAACACAGTAAGTAGGTATAAACCATGCGGGGTCTGAATTTAGCCGTTGTTAATTTGTCACAGTGAATTAGCCACGGGCGGGGTAACTGATAGCGTTCGCATGTTGCACCCTGTGCTACGCCAATATGCTCGTAAACGTCGCTCCGAGGATTTAATGCCTATAGACCTATGTCTAGTTACTAGTATGCGTATCTGTTTAGAATGTTCTTTGAGCTGTGTCGATTGGAAATATTTGTTTATAATCATCTTTTCTATAAGTGTACATATAATAAAACTGTAACTGCGATAAATCTGTACACTGAGTTTTTTTTTAATTTTGATTGCATTACACTTCGTAATCGATTTAAAAATAGAAACATTTTTTTAATTGTTTTGTCTATCAGTCTGTCTGTCCCTTTGAATACGCATCACGCTGGAACTACAGAACGAATTTTGCCGAAATTTGGTATGGTTATAGCTAATTTCTCAGAATTTGTTTTCTAAAGCGGCCAAGTGCAGGTTGCACGAAGAAACAAGAATCTAATTTTTATGCAAGATTTTTTTTTGTTTGTATATTCTTTTTTATTTGCCTATTTATTTATGCTTATCCTGTCGAAGGGAAGAGAGCAGGGAAAGGGAAAAAGATGCTTCGCCTACCTCCCTTCTAGCCATCCCATCCATTCATCCTTTAACAGGGTTAGAACGTAAAACTAATCAACTCGTGCGAAGCCGGGGCGGGTGAACTAGTTTACAATATAATCATAGTTGTGACGTGACACTGTTATCAGTTGGTTTGTAGGTATAAACGAACGGATGACCAAACAAACGGACCTTCATGACCTTCACGCAAAAACATATCAAACAATTTGACATAATAATATTTTACATCTCTCATATTCGGTAAGTAGGTCCTTATTACCCCCAAATGTGGCTTGTAGGTAACCAATTAGCGCTCTAGGGTAATAATGTAGCTAGAAAAGCCCTAGGGCGGTAAGTAATTAAAAAAAATTCACTCTTTTTTTTTCTTAGTTTTTGGCTCCACACATAGTGTATTTAGCCAGAGTCAAGTATTGTAGTTTTTCATCGTATTATGAAATATTTCATGTAAAGTCAAGTCTTAGTCACAGTCAGTCAGGGTAGTCATAGTCCAGTCTAAGTCAGGTAGTCATAATCCAGTCTAAGTCATGTCCTAGTAAAGTAGTGGCAACTTTACTAGAGGCTTCTGTGGAATTTTGGAAGCAACACGAAAAACCACGTTTCACTACATTATATCACTTGCCAACACTTATACTCGTAATTCAGCACTTAATGCGTAAAATGCCACTAATTTTAAACATTAACACTAGAAAAAGCATAAGTTTTGTGAAATAATACAATGCAACGACGTGAACTTTTTCACGTTCCCGCCAAAACTCAAACTTCACTCTTTCAAAAAGTTCGCGTACATCTAACCATCACACTGGCAATAGACATCATGCATTCAGCCCAATGACAAAAGAGGTCGCTTCGCTATTCAGCCTTGTCTTCGTATGAATAATAGTCATCAATTTTAAATATCGAACGGCGAAGATCAATTTCGTTCTTGAAAAAAAAAGATGAAAAAAGGCGGGAATAGAAAACTTTTACTTTAAATGTTTTATTCTTGTAATGCCGGGTTTTTTTCTACTTACCTCATAATCGAGATGTAAAGCAGAGTAGTTAGCTCGGGTGTAAGCATCAATTGCACCCTCGAACTAGGTATAGGCGCCCTCGCTGCGCTCGTGCGCAATTGATGCCTTACAGCTTACAGCCCTTGGCTACTAATCTACTATTAACCGCACTATCAAAATGAAAAAGCATATTTTTGAAATTAAATTCTATGGCGCCTCTATTAATTAAAAAGGTCATTTTAAAAGGGCTTTATTATGTCTCTACTTTAACTTTCAAAATCATTAATTTCAAACCTTTCAAGTTCAAGTCTGAAGTTTGCTTCATAGAAGAATGTTCAACAGCACTCAGCTAAATTTACTGAGACTCAGCAAATAAAAAAAAAATCAATACTGAATCCTTCGAATCAGAGTAAAGCTCGGCAAGTCTAACGAAATAAACATAACAATTATTTTTGTCCAAGTTACAGAACTATCTACGAAAGCAAACTAATTCATCACAGAGATTAGAATCAAAGACGTAACGTCAATGAAACCATAAAATAGCGTCGCCTCAGCAATTCCCGAACCCAAACAAACTTAAGAAAGTCATAAAGGACAACGGTATATTTTAAGCGATTATAATTTTGAGTGAAAAATTGTAAGGAACGGTACAAAATGTTTTAACTTTTGTACCTTTGTCCAGGATATAAAGGGAGAGAAAGTTGCGCAACGGTCAGCTTTCTAAAATCCGATATTGTTTGTCTATTGTTCATAAAAATGTTTTTGAAGAAAGTTAACTGTAGAGGACTGACTTTGAAAAGGACTTAAGAAAGTTGAGAATTGCAGTCTTGTGGCCGGTTTATGACCAAAAGCTCTTGAAAGTTAAGAAACAATAGACTAGCAAAGCATAAAAAATTAATGACCATAATAAGTAAGTCCTAATAGTTCTGATGTTTAACAGATGTGTATTCATAAGGGTCAATTCAGACAGAGCAGCAAAATGCTCGAGCAGTTTTTAAGTGCTATCGGAATATCAACCTTATTTCATTTAGACAAAGCTGAAAATAGTATGCAACATTAAAATCTTACCTATTTTAATGTTGCATACTATTTTCAGCTTTGTCTAAATAGATTAAGGATATAATATTTTTAAAACTAGTAATTATCGTAGCGATACATGTAGTTGTAGTTAAGTTAGGGTATGATGGGGCTGGCATACCATGTGGTAAAAGTCTCTAAACAAATCTTGAATAAAAAAATCAATATCACGTACCGTCATAAGATCTACTCTTAATGATTTCAAATAAACAAGTTTTTAAGCATAGATAGTAATTTCTGAGAATGTTGACCTTACAAATCCTCGTATAGTTTAATGAGACTAAGTAAGAATATTTGTTTTCTATAGTCAGTTATCAGCTCCGCGTTTTGCTTGTCCTCGATTATTAACATTATGTACTTACATATGCAACACCAACATCAGTTTTATACAGAAAATCTAATAGCACAAACATGCATAAAATAATTATGCTATCATGTCCTTTATGTAGTAGTAAAAATATATATACAGAGATATAGTTTCTGTCGTGTCTGGGCGCGGTTAGACTAGCTTGTTAGTGCACAATGCTGGAGACAGCATTCACATCCAGATATAGTTCTATGTCCTACTGGGCAAGTACTTAACGTATACCACTCGAGTCTTTCTCAGGCAAATAAAAGAGCGAAACGCTAAGTTTGAAAAGATTGACGACTTGCGCATTTTTATTATTGGAAGGTACCTACTTTTTATTAAATTAGGCAAAAACAACGTCACAAAATTTACTAGGCATTCAACGAACAGAAGGTATATGATTTTCTTTCTACATAAATATGAAATTCCAATAACTGTTGCATCTGCACTATAAATTTCAAGTATCAAGGTGTGATCAAGTTATAATAATAAATAAAAGAAAACAAATGATAATAGAACTTATTGTCTTAATGAAGATACATTTTATGAAGGTATAATTTACAATGTCAGTCATAATTATGCCGATAATCAATCAATTTATTAAACTGAGGCATGTTTAAAAAAGTCATAACCAATAACGAATGTTTAAGTAAACATGCAGTAATAGACCATAAACAATGATATTCAGTTAATGGAGACGTTTACGACTGTTATATAGCGCGACAATAACACATCAACTGTAGCAAGCCTCATTGACTCGAACGCTATACTATCAACTTGATAAATATTCGATTAACATACAAACATATACTTTGTCACTATAACCTTTCGATATAATCTGTGCTCTATTAAGGGAGCGACATATTATGAAATGGTATTATCTACATTTCAATTCAAATACGATTAGGAAATCAATACAGGCGCTTTGTAAATATATATAACACAAGCTACGAACATTCGGTAGACTGAACTCAAATATTCATTCATGTAAATTTTATACATCTCCAGAAGTTTTATGGACACTTTTAACCGTTCCTGTTTTCACATTTATACGAAGGTCTCTCACATAAAAGTTCGGGTTTCAAAAACTATTATGAAGTCACTTGAATCTAGTTCATAAGTTTCCACTCCAAACTGGCGCACACAGAATTTCCACCTAATAAAAGGCCATGTTACGTGTAGGGAGCGTTAGACACGCAATTACCGAGTATCCAACATAATCAGATCCCTAGCTTCCTTTGCTGTGGCTTTGAAAAAGAGGAAGCAGGGGAAGATGTATGGAGCGCCGTGGGCCAGCTATGATTGGTGAAGGTACACGGAGTTTCACGTTCAACGTTAATTAGTGCGTGCCTCACGTTCCCGAGAAAGTATGGATGTATGTTCTGGAGATTATGTGTCAGTAACTTGAAAATGGATGCGGCAGAACTTAGGCAACGATACTGTGAACCAATTTGATAATATTGATCTAATGTTAGATCCAATAGCGCGTTAATTCAAGAAGCAATTTGACGTGGAGATTAATGCGCAGAACAATTTATAGACAATTATCGTAACCAACAACGCACCGGGATCAATTAACACAAAGGCTCTATTGCAAATTAAACTAACTGAACGCCTATCTAGGCGCCTATTAGATATTCTAGATTGCACCGTCGGCTACTGGCTACAGAAATTTATGGGTGAAGCTTTAAGCTTATCGCGAATGAAGTGTTTTAATTGGTCCCGATAATATCGCCTTTACTCATAATATTAATTTAAGCAACAGAGTGCTAGTAAAATTGTTATTTGGCTCTATGAATCATCATTGCAACTCACAGGTCACTACATGATACGGACAGAGTTTATGTTATGCACCTAAATTATAATAATATAGACTATAGGTAGAAAAAATTGGGAGCAATATATCATAGGGTACTTACTATATTTTTAAAAAGTATAAATTATATAAATAGAAGTAATTGTTGGCTCACCAAGAATGACTGCAAGCCCTTGGGCGAAGCAAGTCCTAGCGTAAAAACTTGCGAAGTTCGAGTTCATCGAGCTACATGACCATAGAGATCTAGGGTTACCTTTAGTTTCTGAGATTTGTTTACATGACACTGGGTAAACGACTTCGACACGAAAACTAAGAATACAAAATAAATTGTAAACCATAATCAAATTTTTCATCAAATGAATACTTTTTCAATGTAAGTATAGGCGTCTTAAATAATGACGAGATTCTGCACGATCATCACAAAATATCAAATTATTTAAAGTCAATTCTATTTAGCATAGTATGTTATTTTTTTTTTTATTTTTTTTGAACGGGCTAATGCTGTTGGTCTCTACCGACCTTTACAGCGTCACCGGGCGGGAGGGCAGGCGCTTAAGGCGCCCAACCGTCAAAAGTGGGAGGCAACTAGCACAAGGGCACCCCTGGGGTGCGAGCCTCGGCTTGGGCCGTTGCCGGGATAAGAGGATCGAGAAGGCTACGTCCACTGGAAGAGTGGACCCTATGGAAAGTCGCGACCGTTCTAGCTAACCTACGGGGGGTACGTCGACCTCGCCGGCAGGGTCGGTGTCTGATTGTGTTGCGCTGGTATCCTATACCGGTGCCGAAAGCGGTACCTGAGCCAGAAGGGCTAGACTGATCCGGCATAGTATGTTATTGTAATTGGACGCATGTATGGCAAAATTCCAAATCCGCAGGAAACCTCAAAACAGATACAGGTGTTTTATTTTCAACTCTAATCGCTCCAAATTTTAATTGCTCAAATTTAAATTAGGAACAATTTTTCAAAGGTTCATGCCTTACCTACTTAGGAATAAAAAAATCGTTTTCTTAGTTTATGATGATGCAACTTGAATCCAACAAGGAACGAATAAAACCATGATGAAAGATAAAAATCAACAAACGCTTTCAACACTCCTAGTAATTGGCAAGACCTCGTGTGTATACAAGCCTAAGCCATGTGTAGTGTGCAACTGGGTAATTCATCTATGTCCAATGTTCATCCCTGGTGGCTGGCCATCGTAAACACACCCACCACCCGTCAGTATGACCACCTCCTTGTGGAAACATTGATCAAGGAAGCTACCTTCACTTCGTAGGAGTAAAAACAGCTTTCAGCGTAACATGTTTGTTTATGGAAATAATCTAATATGTCAAAAAAATAAGAAGATAAATACGTTAGTAATGAACTATGAAGTAACATAGGTATTTATAGCTACGTTTATATATTGCCGTAATATTAACTAACCTATTTTGCTCATGTGAAAGAATATTTAATACAGTGTATGTAAAAAATTTGCTGCATAAGTCCAGCCGTTTTCATTACAACAGTTTTAGTTTGCTTGCGTAGCAATGGTTTGCACAAGTGAAAAGCATTCCCTTTACCAGTTGAACCAGATATCTGGCCGACTGTCAATTCATTAAAAAGTAATCGCTCATTTTATGGTGCACATGGCATCTGATTCTATTGTTAAGTCGTAGAACAGGTGATTTTTATTGAGTAAAGATAATAATATACTACGGGCACAGAATTTAAATGAGTACTCAGCGCGTACGCAGTCATTTTACGAGTAATTCTTATGCGTATTATGAATATCTTAATAAACCGTATTATTTTGCAACGCTTCATCTTCAGCACTATATTACAGTTAAAACAAAAGCTTAAATTATTGATTTTGTATGCAAAATAGGAGCAAGATAACATTTTATGCGATCAAAAAATCGAAAGAAAGAACTGATACAAGGAGCAATCTGCCAGATCTGCCAAAAGAAGCCGTTAGCAGTTAATATAAAAATCTAATCAACAATGCTAACCAATACCGAATTAAGACAAATTCACGCAAACATTAAAATTCAAGTGGAGAATTAATAAAGAGATAAATAAATTTAAGAGCAGCGGGAATGTGGGTCTGCCGTTACGGAGCCGGTTCGCTTTATGTGCATATCGAAGATGGATGGCGGTGGTGGCGCAGCGAGCAAGGCGGCGCGGGGCTAGCGGGGCACGGGGACGCATACCGCCCCCCACCGCCGCCATTATGGCCGCGACCACTCCAGCCCCGTCAGACGACAAAAATGCCATAATAATGGCCCCTGAATAGTTTTTGCTGCACCCGTTCCAAATACTCCAAGCCCCCGATACGTGACGACTCGCCGGTCATCTCTCTCTTATTGAGAAATTCGTCAGTTTTATTCCCTCAAAAAGAACATGTTGAAAGCCACGGAATCCAGTTGTGTCATTTCAAACACTTGATAAGTATCGCTGGAGTGGTTTTTCTATAACATTTCAGTGGAGTTCGCTTCGTTTATTATTCAGTGAATGTCCAGTTTTTACTGGAGTTTGAAGATGGCACGGTCACCTTCAAGATGCTTTTAATTTTGAACCAATAAGAAGTTCTCTTTACAAAGTATGGACGGTCTCATGGCTGTTGACAATGCCTTATTAAATAGCGATCCAGTTTCAAGCCAATAAAAAATATCGTTTGATTCCGCTCGAGCCTTCTGGCAAGGAATGCTTATAAAACCTTCTTAGATAATTCTTCTGTTCCAAACTAGTCTGATATAAATTCATGTGCTGAATATCAATATATCAAAAAGTTTAAACCATAATTTTATAGAGGTTTAAAATTAGCATTATTTTCGCCTTATAGGTACTCAAAATAATGACATCAATAGAGATATTTGAAGCTCTTAAAATCCCACACACAACATTAAAAATACTTTTAAAGCCTTTAGTAACTACTTATAATCAAAATCATATCAGCTCGTTTCAAACAGCTAATTAAAAGCAACGATCTGCCAATTATTGGCCAGTGTTATTATCGAAGCGGCATTATTAAACGTCACAAAAGCTGGACCAATTAAAAGTTTCCCCGAATGTCCGAACGAGAAGTTCAGAATGATAGCACCGTCAATTATGGCTGCCTGCCCGCAGCCGCTCGCCCAATTACCAGCCAGCCCACCGATTGATAATAACAGTTCTGAAAAATTCGCCCAAACAAATTCGGGTTATCGCAGAGACAGAGAACCTCCAGCACCCAGCCAACCAGACTACTTTCCCAAAGACCAATTTCGACTGCACCACTTAACCGTCGATAATGTTAATTATTATAAACAGCACATAATTCGAACCAAGGGAAAACGAAACGAAAAAATGTACGACCCGACTGAAATTGAACATTTCACAAATGGTTGTATTTACGAGCCGAGGACGAGAGGAACTTCGAAAAAACTAGTTCGCGCTTCATGTATGAACCATGACGTGGCAGCAAGAACAATCACCGCGAATAATTCATATTCCAAGCGCGCTGCAAATATCCAGGGCCGATTTACGGTTTGCTTCTGTGTTTCTCCCAAACCGGTATTAGTTACTTGCAGAAATAATTGGATTTCGATTGTGCAAGAAAAAGGCATCCGCATGGTACATCATTACCAGTGCCCTTTTAGAGAATGTATAAATCGTAATTGGGGATGTGTTGCGAGCGCTATCGCCGCATCGGTCGTGTCTAACGTTGCAGTGGCGGAGCTTAAGGAGCCCCTCGCCTATTTAAGTTCCCATTCGGCGGCCATTTGAAGGGGCGCCGAGTCGCGCGACACCTGTATGCGTTATTTTGTCGCATAAATTCTCGTCGATTCAGTCGCGAGCGGCCAAGTCCCTTGGTTTATTGAACCCTGCTTCCAGATAAGGCGCAGCTACGGAGTAGCGGTGAAAATATCCAATAATCTCTCGTGATTTTTCCCTGGCTCGTTTGCATTTCCAGCTGAAGTTCGTGAGCGAGTCCCCGTTTCTCATAATTAATTCAAATCAAATCGCCCACGAGGCTCCCAATTAACTGGTGCACCATATAGGGAACACGGCTTTACCGAGGTTTCCTCTCACAAGACGGCGTTATATGTTATGTAGTATTGGTATTGCAAAACAAACTGCATTACGTATGGACGATACCACGATTTAACTAGATAGTGAATTAGCACACAATAAAGTTTATCTGAAGAATCTTGTGTGTTTGCAGCCGCTATCCTAAAATGTCTATTTCCGTGCAGGGAATGGAAATGTCGCCAGGTTGGATAAATGTGTGCGCGGGCGCAGGTGAGGTAGAGACCGCGAGGGGGCAGGAAAGCTTCTTGTTCTGAGGAAGGCAAAGCTCGCGAGCTGTGCACTCACGCACGCCCGCGCACACTTTATGCTCTTAGTTACGAATTTAAATGAAACTCTATTTCAATTATGATAAAGCAAAAACAGCAGATCTCAAATTAGAAATCGCTTTTTAAATTTATAGACTACCAGGGAGATACGTTTTAAATAAACACCGCGACAACCATAAATCTAGATTACAGAGGTTGTCCAAACATCACACAGATGTACGACCAAAATAGACATTTCATAAGAACTTTTGAGTCACTAAATTTAATCATCAAAGGTTTTCGAATACAACTTACATAGAAAAAAAAGCGAGCAGTTTTAGCCCCCTACTCTCATATATACATCAAATCACTTTTTCCTCATAAAGAAACCCTCATAGGTACTGTGGGGTTAATAAATATTAGCAAATAGGCACTTCGTATGTACTAGCGTAACGCACTAGCTTTTAAACGAATTGCTTCGCATAACAATAAAACGCGTATAGGCCCTTTCACACATTCTAATGTGCCCAATGCTCCTTCATTTGTCGGGGGCAAGCACGCAGAGGAAATATTTTTCCAAATCCATACAGCCTTAAGGATCTCATAAAGCAGTCGTTTTCCCCACGCGAAAGTATGGAAGTGAGATTTATGTGGGGGACTTCGGTCTAGAGCTCGGGGCTTTGCTATGATGAATTGACACTTTTTCAGCGGTACGCCTACAAATTTCAACTCCAATATACGCACTCGGAATGAACAATGAGCAGAGACTTTCCGCAGTTATGGCTCGGAAACTTTTAATGTCTCCAATGAGGTAAGGCGATCGTAAATATTACCATTTGCGAGATTAGTGGCCCTTTCAGAAAGTTGCGTAACGTGCAACAGCTCTGAGTACCTACTGCTGATTTTACTCCCGGCTTGTTTTTTATCAGTACGAGGTTCATTAACTTCGAGATTTTGATGCGAGGTCAAGCTATAAACAGACGTCTAAGCTATTTATATTTTAATTTTACCTCATTATACAGCTAAAAGAGGCATGCTCACGTGTAGACAGGGCCGGCAAAAACTATAAACACATTATAAACATGGCACCACCATGGCTTCGCGTCACGGAATCTTCGCCTGCATTTTTGCATAACAACCAGATCTGATTTGCTGTGTGTTTCATAACAAAGTTAACTAGTAAATTTTTACAAATATTCAAGTTTATTACATCTAAATAATGAAATTGTACTAACGAAGTAATAAAAGTATAAGATTAAATCGAAGCAGTCGTAATTCAATAAAAACTATACCAAAATATTACAATGATGACTTCATTCAAAAGCTTTAGGCAGACGTCTAAATTATAATAATAAGCGGGCGTGAGCTCAGCGGATGGCTTGTCTTAATAAAGCCATTATAAATATCTGGATACTTCGATGTACGTCCACCCGTTTCGACGCCAAATGCCAAAGGGTTACTGGTCATAATATATATCTTGAGACAAGAATAATTTAAATGTGACGTTCGTATCTTTTCACTTATCGGCCACTGTATATACTTGTATTTGACGTGTAATTAAATACAGCTTTAGCATTTATTAACTTTTATCTTATTTCCCATAGGGACCTAAGAGATTTTCAAAAGGTGCGCAGCCAAACGAAATTCGTTAAATATTGGTATGTTTCATCTTCTCTCGGGCAAACGTTGACCTTGCATTGTTTCATTTTTAACATTTATCAAGGTCTTATTTTCATCGTCGATACTTGATCTATTCGAAACCAAGAATTGCGAATCATTTATTGTAGCTATAAATTTTGTTTCTTTCATAATATGATGATTCATATTTATATGCTTTTTGATTACAAATAGATGGGAAGGAGTGATTCAATTGCTATTTTTTCTAAAACAAAAGCAAAAGGTGCTTTCGTGATACTTGAAGTGGTCGTAACTATTGATTTAAATGGACCGGCAGCTAACAGTAGTGGTCTCGGTCGTATGAATAAAACGTATACAAATTTAATCAAAGAGAAATCTATTAGTAAAATGAGAAGTAAGGAAGGGAGCGTACCTATACATATTCAACGAGGTACTGCATCACGAACGAGCCAATTTATGCGGCAACTCCTGAGAGTATCTTACTTTTACCTCGGCCATATGTAAAACTGGAGTATTTCTTCAGTTTGATCATATCGTCACCTGGTTTAAATGGACTCTATTAACGAGTTAGTTAAACAAATGTAGCTTTGTTTTATTGTGTTATTTAATACGTACCATCACTTTTGCAATATCTACGTAGATAACCAGCTTGATGAAAATAATAGGTACCTATTCTGAACGTGAAAAAATTACTGTTGTAGAGATATTTACTTTGAAGAAATAAATAAAACTCTTTCCTACAATAAATTTAAGATCCAAAAATTTTCTCCATAAAAAAATAACAATGCCCTTGTACCATAAAAAATATAAAACTCATCGTTGCGGTTTGTAATCATACACACGACTGCATATTTCATATGCGCAAGTCTGTATAAAGCACTTGCCGACTGTGGACTGCCTAGTTCGGTCGCGGTGCAAGTTTCCTTTAAAGTATTAATCAAGAGGCATGTTGACTTTTGCAATGCCTTTTTTATTTCACAAGTGCATCTGCCGTCCACTACCTATAAGCACAGCGCGCGTTTAAAATATACTATGGCTTCAGTGATAACTTTAACACTTACATCAAGCGTAAAATATTATGTTTATGAAGAATATAGAACAGCGTTTGACTGAGGAAGGGGACATAAATTTGACTTGTATATGATAGTATCTAGCATAAAATAAGAAGTTACGGCTATTAGCTATATGAGAATTTATTAACAGTAATAGAATAACAGGTGCACCAATTATTAATTATTAGCTATATTTTTATGTAGACAATAGATATAGGTGTAGCGCAAGGACCACCCATAGGTCACAAATTGTATTACTTGTATGTACATCAATGGACTTCATTATAAAAATGTATGTAACGTATCGTTAGTTGTACCATAAAAGGCACTTGGACAGATGCTATCGGGTTGAAACGACTTTATCTAGTCACGTTGTTATGTATAGGTACAGTTACGTCGGGAAACCCGTACGATCTAAAAGGGTTCCAATTTAGTTATTTTGTGCTTTCTATGCAGTGTGCGGATTTGGAGCAGTTAAAGCATAGACCTGTGTAGTATAGGAGGTGAGAGTACCGTTTGGTAAGGACATCAAATTACAGGGAATGCACATGCTGTGTTACGATTTAGTGCTGTTGTCTTTATCAAACTTTACATTTACTTTCTAGTACTTACTGACCTGCTGTGTACGAAATTCTTACGTTTCATGTTCGTTTTGATGATTATTTTTAGTACTTCATGTACAAATAGCATTATTTAAATAATAAGACAGTTTTTCAAATCAAACCATACCAAATCAGACCCAACTAGTAAGTGTAAGTTAATTTATTTCACACCGAAGATAATAAAATGCTTCCTGTAACAACAAAAAAACCCTTAACTGATGCTAAATTACTAGCTTATATTTAAAATATTTCTTTTGAGTAGGGTGGAAGTGGCGTGTAGCCAGACTACGGTAAACTAGTCCGGGATCGATGTCCCATTTGGGAAACAACTTCGTAGTAGTGACGACAGAGATACCGCTGTGCCTTTTGAAATATACATTTGAGTTAAAAAGTAAAACTATGAGCTTTGCGATAAGGTTATTAGGTAGTTTAATTTGTATTTTTGAATAAACATTTTTGGAATACGAAACTCTTGGGAATATGGAGTGCACATAATACTGGGTGGCGCAAAAGTAAAGACCCTATTTGGTTCAGCTATAACATTTTTTCTAAATTAGAAAACTAGATTTAGGTTTTTTTAAATGTATATTTGTGCCATTAAATTTCGTACCATTAGGATTTAAAGATGATGTCTTTTAAATGGTGACCTCCAGAGTTGATACACATTTGAGCCCTATTTATGACATTTTGCATAACTTGCCGTAACACTTCTCAGGGCATGTCAATAAGCAGAATACTCGGTTCTGGGGCACTGATAATCCGCGCATTATTCAAGAAACACCTCTACACCCACTAAAAGTTACTGTATGGTGTGCCATCTGTGTTGACAGAGTGATCGGACCCTATTTTTTCGAAGACGCTAGAGGCAATGCGATAACTGTCACTGGAGAACGCTACAGAACCATGTTACGTGAGTTTTTGATACCCAGTTTGGACGAATTGGGGCTGGAGCACATCTGGTTTCAACAAGACGGCGCTACGGCACACACAGCGCGCGACACTATGGACTTAGTGAGGGACGCTTTTCCAAGCCGAGTTATCTCTCGTTTTGGCGATTTGCCTTGGCCTGCAAGATCACCCGATCTGACCAGTCCAGACTTCTTTCTTTGGGGTTTTTTGAAATCTCGGGTGTATGTGAACAAGCCACAGACTCTCGCAGCTCTAAAAGAAAACATTCGTCAAGAAATAACGAACATATCGCAGGAAGTGTTACGGCAAGTTATGCAAAATGTCATAAATAGGGCTCAAATGTGTATCAACTCTGGAGGTCACCATTTAAAAGACATCATCTTTAAATCCTAATGGTACTGGCACAAATATACATTTAAAAAAACCTAAATCTAGTTTTCTAATTTAGAAAAAATGTTATAGCTGAACCAAATAGGGTCTTTACTTTTGCGCCACCCAGTATAAAGCTTATAATATAATAGCATTGCATTCTATAGCTGCGAGAAATGGACGATGACTAATAGAGACAGAGAAAGACTAGAAGCGTTCGAGATGTGGTGCTGGAGGCGCATGGAAAGAATAAGCTGAACTGAAAAGAACACCAACAAGACAGTTTTAGAAATGGTTGGAGAAGAAACAACGCTAGTCACCATAGAAGGCAGAAGAGGAAAGATGTGTGGCCCCTTGGTACAAAAGACGAACTCATAAAAACCAAAAAAACATTCGGGGACCAACTGAAAGAAAAGGCTAAATGTCATGTTGTACCGAGAGCTGAAAATGCTCACAGAAAATCGTGAAGAATGAAAGAAACTCGACAGACAAGAGTTAAGCTCTCAAACGAAATAAGAATAATATAGAGCACAGACGGAGAAAAAGAACACACTAGTCTGCCTGACGGAAAAAGTGAACGCGTTACGGAGTACCTATTAACTAATCTGTGGCAATATGTCTATCAGTACCACATGTTGCGGTACCTTTTTTGGTACGCTGAAAAACTTTGACAAACAGGTACCTACAACAAATACATAGGTATACCTGTGTATTTACATTCGTTATAGGTACTTAAACAAGTAAAATGCGAAAGAATTTTTAGTGAACTAAACATTTTAATTTGGTTTATTAATATTGGATTTCTAGAGGAAATCGGATTGAACCGTACATTTTGTTATATAGAACCCATGCATTCAAAAAAATTATATTTACTTTCCCCTCTTCACTCTGTACTGGCACCTAGCATATTTTATGGTCAAACGTCACAAGGTGAATTTGTTTAACCACCAAACGTACATGATCATCATCATTATCATCAACATCCTGAAGTTGTCCACTGCTAAACATAGGTCTCCCCCAGAGAGCGTCACTTTGAGCTGCTGCTTGCCTCCTGCATCCGTCGGCTCCCGCGGTTTTCATCAGATCGTCAGTCCACCTCTGTCTGACCTACGCTGCGTCTTCCAAATACAATGTATCTAAAATTACAGATTTTTTGTCAATGCCAATGCTGGGATTTATCTAATGAACAAGGTCTCAATGTGATTGCATCTTTATTGATCTTTATGTATCCTTCATTCATACTTTTAAACTTTACTTTGAAAATCATATTGTAATCATAATACTTCTGTGCGAAACGGATCGAAGCTACCCTTTATTTACTCTCTTCAACTGGAACGATATTACTAACAAAGTAAGCTAATAAACTCCTTATAGACCCTCCAATTCAGTATTCAACACCTCCGGAGCTCCAATAATCCCGCCTATTCCGGCCATCTTCTAAATACCTGTAGATCTTCACCATCCCGTTTAATTAACTCCATACTCGGAGTCCTTCGGAGTACGGGTCTCGCCACCAACAATGGCCGTTGGTCGATCCGCTCCGAGATATTCAAATATGTCTAAGCCTGTATTATATTGGTCGCATTTATCGTTACAATTTCTATTCTATTTATATGTGATTTAAGTTGCTATTGATTCGGCCTGCATTGCTCAATTAGTTCCCTATATTTTTGCCGTTTGTTTTATTTCGATTCTAGCTACGACTGCCTGCATTAATCGATTGAATTAAAATCTGGACTATGTTTTTTTTGAACTTGAAGTTGTTTTAAATCGTTTCAGCCAATACAGCTGCATTTCATTTCAAACATTTTTTTTTTTTAATAATAATAACTGACTGTGAAGACTGTGTGATGTCTCAGGAGGACGTGCGCAGTGCGCAGTGTCACGGGAAACTTTACTTTAGAGTTCCGACTAGTTCCGAGTGACACTGCAATCTCACGTCAATCGATTACATAAAAAAAAAAAAGTCATATTTCTTAAACATCTATGCTTATTCACCAAGTAGCTTTTATATTGATACATACTTTCTAGTCGTAGTAGTAGATTTACTATTCGCTGTTAAACTCCAGTTCAAATATTAACAGCCTAAAAAAATTATTACAAGCTTTTGTGTAGGGAATTTGGCGTTTCATTCATTTAATTATTATTCCTTAATCCCATTTTCATAGCTTTATTTTTTTGCAGGTTATAAGTATAGATGTTACCTACTATTGGTATATTTTTATGTCGTTAATGGTTACGTTGAAATTGAATTCCAAGATATCAGGTATTGTCTACTGTAAATTTTTATCATCTCAAGATCCGATGGTGCCGTTCAACACGAGCCAAATATTTATTTGGTTTCAAATTTTGCTTTAGGGAAATTAAGATGGCTATCTTGCAGGACTTGTAGTGGTCATAACTATGGGTGCTCTTGGGGATAACAAACAATATTTTGGAACTGCGCTTCTGCAACAGTTTAAGAGTTTCTTTAAGTTTATGAGTACCAATATAAATTCACTGTTATGTATGTAAGTATTATATATTGCTTATAATATTTAGGTACTTAAAATAATAAGTTGAACATATGTAACGCATATTTATTTTAGTTATTCCGATATATTTTTAACAAAAATCTAAACTTACTTAAACAAGTACCTCTTAGTACATTAGGTAGACCAATTTAATTAAGTACATTAAAACTAAAACAAAACTTATATATTGATATGTACCTACCTACTAAGAGGCGCAGCGATAGAAAGACGAAAACAAAATCGCAATTTTTATTTAATAGTAAGGATAAACATTAGTTTAGTTAATAAATAGAAACAACCACTACCTGTATAATATCGCAAACATAATTCGATAAAAAGAAAAGAAGCATAAGCAAAAAAAAAAAAATAATATACCCACACTAACGGAAGCAGCTATTATAATACATATAATAATGATCAAATTTAATATGTAGCTTGGATAAAATTATAATTATACGTTCAAACAAACTTTTTGTTCGTTAAAATAAATGAACCAGAAACCAGTCCACTTGTTAATTCAAATAAATGAACAATAAGCAACTATGTCAAAATAACTCTACCTATGTGTTAGTGTACTCTTTTCTGAGAAACGTTATACTATAAAGATTTATATCGATATGGTTCCTAAAAGACTCATCATCATCATTGACAGCCTGAAGACGTCCACTGCTGAACATAGGCCTCCCCCAGAGCACGCCACTTTGAGCGGCTGCTCGCCTCCTGCATCCATCGGCTCCCCGCGGCTTTCACCAGGTCGTCGGTCCACCGAGTGGGGGGCCGGCCTACGCTGCGTCTTCCGGTTCGTGGTCGCCACTCGAAAACCTTTCTTCCCCATCGGTTGTCAGTTCTACGAGCGATGTGGCCTGCCCATTGCCACTTCAACTTACTAACTCTAAGAGCTATATCGGTCACTTTAGTTCTCCTGCGGATCTCCTCGTTCCGGAGCCTATCTCGCAGGGAAACACCGAGCGTTGCTCGCTCAATAAAAAAAAAAAAGACGCTCCTAAAAGACTGCATATCGGCATTAGTGTAAAGTTAATCCATTATGTACTACAATAATTTATTGTTAAGTAAATGGTAAACGTAACTCGTAATTAAAATAGTTTATTCTAATCCGGTGCTCAACAAAGGCCAGTTTTTCCACGGATATACAAGGAAATGTATGCGGGTTTCGGGACAAGATTCGAGCGATTTATTATAACGAAACATTATCAGGCGTAGAAATATCTAAATGAAGTAACTAATGTAATTTTGGGCCGCAAAAAGTAGAGGTTTATTGTCACCGGCAATGGTTGACCGGCCTACGACAGTGCTACGAAACCGCTACGACGCCGATGTACAAATTGCTACGACTACGAAATGTTCGTTTTGGCACAATAATTAATTTTATAATTTTGTTTTAAATAGTAGTAGGTAAATTTTATTGTAATTTTAGATTTTACTTTAATTAAAACTTTTAAACTTGATCATTATAACATTTAATAATAATATTAATTACCTAACAACTAAAAAAAAATGTTTAAGAGTAGTAAATGTACATTTTTGGGAATAATTTGTTGTTTTTCAATATGTTTACAGTATTACTTAAACAAAATTTAAATATTTAAAAAAATTATTTAATTAAGAAATTATTTATAATTTTTGACTTTCATACAAACTACTAAATTATTTTACGATTCTGTCATTTTAGCCGTCTATTAACCTATAAGAAACAAAAAATGCAACTTAATGACTCAGCTTTTGTAAAATTTAAGGCTAAAACTGATCCGCTTCGCTTATAACCTTGCAGTGGTTTAGAAGCGGCCGCGGAGTTTACTGCAGGCATATAAATTAAATGCTTACGTTTCGCTCGCCTCGCTCAGCTAGTTTAATTAAGCGTCTTTGTCTGTGCGTAGACATCCAACATGCTCCGTGTTGTTCTTGCAAACCACTGGAGACGCATAATCTTGCCCAGATATGAGACCGCAGCTTTGTTTGTGTTAGTATGGACTCTTCTAGGTATATGGGCATGCAATATTTGGTTTAAATTAAAAGTTTATGGAATTAACACTTTTATGTGTTCAAAGATCATCTATCTGACAATATTTTACTATGATAATTTATGTCAGTGTTACTAGGACTTTTTACTATAAAAGTAGCTAAAACCACAGTTTTTTTTATCCACAAATATTTAAAATTTAAAATTGTAGGGCAGTATAGGTAAACACAGTATGTGCGAGCAGATTAAAAAAGCACATAGGTCTTTAACTAATAAGGTGCCTTTTCATAGGCAGAACACAAAAAACCACCAGAAAAATGTTAGAAATAAGCTCTAAATGAAGCAAAACTAAGTATAAAATTTTGGGGAAACGACTCCCCCATAAATAAACAGATCTTTAATTAACATCCCATAATAAACAATATTGTAGGCACACAAGTAAATTTGAACATGAATAATTTACAGCTTTGTCCTACAACACTGCGTCACATAAATTGCCTAAAACAAATTGCCTAAAAAGGCTACGTTAATTTTCGCAAACACTGTACACGAGTACCAACATGACCGTGAGATTAAATTTTCAAACGTGTCACCCGCAATTACTTTTTTCGGAGAAAACTCCATTTCATCATGCTCGTGTCACCGACCTTAATCTGATATAGCATTAAATATGACAAACGGATACCTGGTATGAAGCATTTAGGACGACTCTCGTTTCTCTGACGTCACAACACTTTTTAACTCCGCACACGCGATCTACAACGGGACTTTTGGGACACTAAAATACTCGGCCGTTTACTGCTCCGCTCTTTTGCAGGTATAAAGCTTTTTTAAGCCTAACAATAGCGACTTTCTCTCGGACAATAACTCAAAAAACTTTGTTTTTTATTCGTTCGATGCAACAAAACCAACTTTCTCTGCACTTGCGTAATAAACCGTAACTGAGATAACAATGTTTCTGTACTTTTAGTTACTGTTGTAGCCGCGCCGCGGATCGAGCTATCCGATCCTCGTCACATTCGTGATGATACTGAAAAACGGTATTCTTTTATCCAGATATCTCTTAACGAGGTTAGTTTAGGCTAACTTTTGTGATGTGACTTTTTTGTACGGCTTTATTGTGGGTCCATATGAGATATAGCGTATTGGCGTCGAGGGTCTTAAAGGGTTGCGCCGTTCTTTCATGGTTTCGATGCGCAAGAGTGAGTGTGATGAAACGATTTTGTTAATAGTCTCCGAGTTAGAACGGAGAACACGTTTGAAGAATAATTTGAATACCCAAATGCAGATGGCTTCTTTTATCCGAGGGGCTTTCGAGACCGCCGAACTACAAGTTAATTAAGGTTTGGCCATCAATTAAATATTGGTTTTGATTGTTTCCATTTTGCAGATTAAGTTGTACGCAAGATTTATATTTTAATTGTGTTTTGTTAATTAAGAGATCCATTACGGGAGCTGCGGCTGGTTCGATCAAGTTCTTATTGAAATGGTTGACCATAAAGCTTTCAGAGATTTCATGTCGAGATCCTTAAGTTGTTTATTCTTGTAACGATACATAAGAAATCAAGGTTTATTTGTATCAGCAATACTATTAGGTACCATCCTATCTTTTTTCAAATTACCTCCTTACTTCATTATTTAAGTATGTATTAGGCATTATAACAATTTAGAATACACCTATATTTCCTATTGATAATATTATTTAACGAAATCTACATTTTAGGCATCAAATCCATCAACAACTAGGTATAGATAATGCGGGAAGTATGTAAACACATTATAAACTTCAACTTGGTTATTCCTCTGTCTACAAAAACTAAAATAGTGGATCGATTATTCACCCACATTCATTGACCCACTGACAATAACTGCTCAATGCTCACTCCCTATCACTATTATGTCACTGAATATGGAAATACGTCCTACATATCTCCTTATCAGCAACAATACTTCCGCATAGACAAATATCCACAATGGCTTTCAGCAGTTATAACTCTCTACAGTCAAATCCCGCATTCGTATCTGGGACGATGCATTCGTTCAGCAAGCGGATTCACTGAGCGAAACACCAAAATTTATTAGGTTAGTAGTAGCCGTAGGTCGATAAAACTACACACCGGCTCCAAAAAGACGTAAGTCAATAAATCCGATTGAAAAAATTACGACCATGCGTGGAAATCGTAAAGCTAACTTTTCAGTGAAGCTGACAGAAGGCTGTATCTGTATGACTGAAAAGAGTACTGCGCAGTGCAATTTGCGATATATTTTTCGCTCTTTCGATGGTAGGCGACATAAGGGCGTTATAGTGTTGAATTACCATATTTATTGCTAGTTACACGAGAAAATGAATTTATCTAAGCCGTTAGGGCCAGGAATGGGACGTATACTGACATGTGATTTTTCCACACATATTTTTCACCTCTACAGTTTATTTATTTATTTATTTAATGGTTTTGCACAAAGGTGTACATGGATAAACTTAATACTTCTACTCTACTTCTACTTACTGTTTCTATTTGGGGTTTAAAGTCTATATATTTGAGGTTTACTGAGGTTCAGTATCAACGTAAGTAATGCATACTTTATAATATTTACTAAGTACTTGCCGGAAATAATAAAAAACCTACTAAGTACGAGTCAGACCCGTGCACCAAAGATTCCATACACATGTATTGTAGGGAGGTACCTATGTACTTTTATTGTGACTAATAAAACTTCTCCCTAAATTTAAGTCAACCTTTATCACAAGTCCTTCTCCCACTTGACCGGTTTTAGTATTTGTAGTTATACTACAGAGTACCTAAGCAATACAGTCATACCTACCAATGAAAAAAAATCATATAACCTATTCTATTCTACCGAAAGAGAAAAAGAAAAAAAAAATGGAAAGAGAAATGAAGAACGAATGAATGATGATGGAGAGAAATGGGATCTTTAAACGATAGGTTCCCGTTTTACCCTTTGGGTAGAATAGAATACAACAATTGATCCGATCCGTAACAGGAAGCCGGATGTCATTTTTACATCATATACCTATGTGTCATTATTGTTATTTAACTAACAAAATAATTTATTTATTTATAATCAAAAATTACAAAACGGATAAAGTTAAGGAGTCCCTATACAATGAGCGCAATTTAACGGTTTTTTCATTGATAGTAGGATAGTATTAAAAAAAATGTTTGTTAAGAAGTAAAAAATGTCTATAAAGCTACAAATTTGTGTTAATATCGCGTCATCGCCTCTCTGATGTGGCGAGTGCGGGGCAGTAAAACACAGCGTTTAAGGAGGTACCTACGTAAAATACTGTATAGCACGCAGGGACCAACCCTGAGACACTGAAGCAACGACTAACACTGTGACCCGTTAAGGAAAAAATCTATCCTGTTGCAGTGTATTTCGATCTGGTGCGACTCATTGTGAACCCACCATCGCGGCATCGGCATCGTGGGTATAGAAATGCATTTATGTAACGCTACAAAAACAAGCTCTCCAAAAATAAATTCTACATTTAGTATGTTATATTTTTTTATAGTATAGTAACATAGTTTATAAACCTTGATACCAACACATTATGAATTGAGAATATTCCAATACGAATAAAATAAATTAACATTCTATTTTCTTTGACTATGTAATGTATTTATATGCTATTTAGAATTACAACATATTAAATGTAATATCGCTGTATTTAAACCAAATCGTTTTATGATGTCAACTCGGTCACTGCTAGGGACCCGATATGACAGGGCCACGCAGCTGCGAACTTTGATATACGAAATAAGACTTTATTTTCCAGACGCCAACATCTATTTTCGGCAATTTTGTTCCACGTGGCTCGCTCATGCTTCCAAAATACTTACGATGGTTTTAGTATGCCTTTATTATGCTTATTATTTTACCGCAGTTTTTTACCTGAAACAATAATAAATAAATCATTATTAAACACGGAAAAAATACACATTATTAAATTGTAAAACTTAAAATTATAGTGGTTTCTAATTTTGTTAAAAAGTATTTAAATAAATAAGTATTTATGTAATAGCTAAATCTAATCTAAAAATATATACATATCATGTATAATAGTTGATAACTTTAGGAATAGATTTGACAAGAACACAGTAGCAAAAACAACTGTAAAAATTTCACTTTATTATCAATTTTATTAACTCCTCCGACTCTATCAAGCGCGCTCCAAAATCGTCACCTCGAATAAGTAGCGCGCCCCTACCTGCCGGCACATAGTGAACGCACATACGTAGCACACTCTGTAAACGCCTCTGACAAAACCGGTCCCGAACGCCAACAGCATACAAACAACTCCCGTTCCGACACATTCTCCGTCTTTCATCGACGCCAAAACATCACATAAATCTAGCTCGCTCGCTCTTACGAGCTAACTTCATGATGTTCGAACGACGGACCAATCATAGCGATGCCAGCCATCGCCATATTGAATGACGCGACCCAGCGCCCTCTGTCAGAACGAATGCACGACGCTCATACCATTGTTTTCCCATTGTTTTTGTGTGATTTTCAATGTTTTCATCAGTTTTAAATGTTTATTTTGCATCTAATCAGTGAACAATCATGTGTTATTGAGTTTTCAGGTGTGATTTCATGGTTTTTGAGTGTATTTTCTATAAAATTAATGAGTTTTGTTGAAAGAACGCCACGGCTGAGTGTCTAGAGCTAAGTTCAGAATGTGCTAAGTATATATTTGTTTTGTTTTTTGTTATATATGGAGTTAAAAACCTACTTATTGTTCACAAGCTGCATTCAAGTTAATCTAATATCTATAATTAAAATGTTGGTTGATTAAAAATACTTCAATAAAATACCAACAACAATCTTGTTAGGTGGGGATAGCGCACAGGTTATGCTTATGTTATGATGAATATTATGGTAAGTTTCTGAATGAATAACCTATGTTTTCAAGCCTTTCAACTACCAAAATTTTACTATTACTATTAATTATTTGAGTAAAGACAACTAATCGACGATTTTATACAAAAAACATTATAAACATTTACCTAACACGCACTGTGTTGCCTGAATGGCAATTAAAAACGTCTTGTTATAGAAATTTGTTGACATTAAGAAAAATCACAAACATAAAATCTTGAAAACATAAAGATTATAATTTTATCTTAAGAAATACTTAGGGAAAAAACATATTCATCTGATTAAATGTGATTTGAATACCTAAATGCTTAATAAGTAAGAGTAACAAGGGTATTTAAACATTGGCATCATAATTTTAATTTAATTAATGAAATAGTCTAACAGAAAAAATCTTATAATGCAATGAAAGGTTATTATTATACTTTTCTGTGTATGCAATTATTTCCGACGGCGCGGCGACACAAGACGGGTGGAAAAGCCGACGGCGCATGCGTAATGGTTGGTTACCCTATATCTCGCAAAATCAAAATGGTTGTTTACAATCGGTAAGTTTGTAATAAAATAACAAATGTTGGTAACAGAATATCAAAAGTCAAAACCATTAAAAAAATCTTTAGTTAGTTGGGTAAAATACGTACCTAAAATGTGTAGTAGTTATAGGTAACGTATAGGACGATTTGTTGTAACTTAATTTCATTCTTTATTTTAATTTATAATATTAGCCGATGGTCTTCTAAAACATATAATACCTACATAAAAAATACCTAAAAATAAAGAAAAATATGCTAACAGCTGATACGTTTCTTTCTACTTAAATTTAACTTTAATCGAATAAATGAGTGAGCCAATGAGTGGAACACCTTGCCGGCGTCCTTGTTTCCAGCTAACTATGATCTGGGTGTCTTCAAGACGAGAGTGAACAGGTATCTTCTAGGCAAGCATGTTCCGTCGTAGACTGCGTCATCACTTTCCACCAGGTGAGACAGTGGTCAAATGCTTTGCCTATAAACAATATAAAAAAAAAAATACTGTAACAAATAGAAAATATTATTTGAATGCAAGATTGAATAAATTAAAGAAATATATGATCTCGTATCGTCCTCGTGGTATAGGTTTAATTAATCGTAGGGTATATTAGGTAGGCCGTACCCAATGCTATATTTTTTACAGAAAATTATGATTTTAATATCGCAAAATCTAAAAACACGACCAATGATGCATTATGTAATTGATTATTTGTTAACTAATTATTGTTCTTATTATTATTGATGTAGGTAACTTAATTTTGTAAACCTATAATTAAATAAAACACACTGTAATCATTATATGTTGTGAAATCAAACTGTAAACAAAAGAAAAATGTTTTACTTGTCAACTTATAAACAAATATACACTGCAGCAAGTAAAAATAAATCGCTTCGGCCGTCTACGAAACTGGAGCTTCGTAACAAGTTACGAACGAAGACTTTTTCGTCCTTGTACGTAACCAGTTACGAACAGAGACGTTTTCGTCCTTGTACGTAACCGGTTCCGATCAAAGACTTTTTAATCCGTGTACGAAACCAGTTGCGACCAAACACTTTTTTGTCCTTATTAAATACAGTAAGTGCCTGCTGCCTACCTATTCTTAGATAAAAAATATGCATTATATTAATTATAATTTTTATTTCTAATTAATTATATCTCCGTCATTTATTATACAGTCATAATATTTTTAATTTATGTATTATAGTCAAAGATTTAGAGTAAACTCAGCAGAAACTTGTTCTTCGTGCGATATTGTGAAAGTTGAGCGTAGCCATTGTACTATTCTGAATTCTAAATAGTCCGCTGATGAATAAACGTATCTGCATTCAAATTTAATATACTACGCCACAAATACCTACTTGGAAACAATGTAAGCAAAACTATTTATTTACTATTTTCCTTATTTCGTTATTTATAGCTTATTTTCATTTCATTGGTCTCATTGTTTATTTTATTTTAGGTCTGTTTGGCTAAACATTAAATTAGGTAGTTAAATAAATGTTTCTGTGATTCAAATAGAGCGCGAAACTCAGATAAAAGTTATTCATAAGATAAAACAAAATCGGTGCAACGTCTATCCGTGCAATGAGTTGTTTTTTTAATTGAATATCTATAATATTATAACAGCTGTTTGTCTTCTAAAAAAGAAAGAATTAAATAAAGAAAAGTGAATTTTGTAGACCGAATGCTGAAAAGTTAATATTTTTAGTTTTGGTAGGTTTATTATTTATTAGTCGGATATAGCCTTTATTCGCAGCTTTAAAATGATATTTATTAAGTTTCGCAGTTCAATTCTTAGCTACAAGCAACATTTTATAGGTATCAAAGGTTTAATGGCTGTCGGGCTCTATCGACCCGTCGAATAAGCAGCAAGATTTTCAAGAAATAGATTGCTTTTACAATACTTCCTTGACTCTTTAAGAATAGTGTATGGTCGGTATTTACCGAGCTACAGCGCAACGCTTGCATTACAGAGATAATATACGGTGCCAAGTCTTCCTCGAGCAAAAGATGCGCAACGAAAAGGAAGATTTACTGGGAAAATTTTGGAAGTCAGCCGGGACTGCTATGTGGTAGCTTTCATTAATCACGACATGGAAAAATACCACCGAGTTCCGACGAAGTTCCGGGTTGAACATTATTTAGGTAACAGCTTTAAAACATTTCTCAGACCAAACTTTTCCATTATGACTTTAAAACCCAAAAAAACACAAATTAATCAAATTAGCTTAATGCATGTTTCATTCTAATTTAAACAAACGGGCCGGACCTAAGCCTACTTAAACAAATTTACAGCGATCGTTTCTTCTAAAGGTGACCCAAATTACCATGAAAAAAGTTTAACAGCCCTTTATTTCAGAGCAAACAGAGGCTGTTGGTGGGAATCCCGTGTAATCCTGGCCACTTATCACGCGTGCAAAATGCAAATTCTAGCGGGCCGGGCGTACGCAAAATTAACGAAAACGCAAACCGGACCGGGATAGCTACGTCACTAAAATTGTCAAAGTTTGCAAGCAGCATTATCAAGGGATAAACAAGGTAATCTACGTCACGGAGTTCAGAGCCGTTTACGAGCAGAGACTATAAATTCAAAAACGTAATTCGCTTGTTTTAAGGCGAGACACGTTTCGCAATTTATTTTTGGGGTTATTTATCATCCCACTCCTGATCACGGGAGTTGGAAAAGTTGAAAATTGTCCCTGATGTGCTATAAAAACGATGACGAAAACTTTGTTCAATTAAAACAACAAATTTATTAGGTAGGTACAACTTTTTTATATGAATAAAACAAATCCATATGTAAATAGATTAATTTACGGAAAACTGTAATAATTACCTATACCTTCTTCTAAAATTTTGAATGGAGCTACCTAATTACATAACACCATAAATGGAAGTAACAAAGTAATAAATATGTAAATAAACGAAAACTATTTTATTGAGCAAAATTAGTGTTAGGTAGTAGTTTCGTGAAAGTTTTTTATTTTATAAAAATAGCACTTGCGTGCTCAAAATGTATTTCACTTTATTGATTAACTTTTGAGCAAAACTTGGCACGCCAACGTATCTCACACAAAGCAAATATGACGTTCAAATTTGAGATGGAAGCATACTTTTTTTACATGTAAGTATCTACTTCGTTTAGTTAGTTCCTTTTCGATATTTTTACACTGAATGGTTTGAGCACTAATTCTTTCCTACGTAAAAACCTTTCTTTATCATTCATCTTTTTATAAACAAATGGTATAATGTCCTTTATGGTATCTTCAAAACTTTAAATATTGTTATCATCATAAAGTACTATTATTAAGAAAATAAACTCGATTGTTATCAGAACTTATATATCGAATCAACTGCTCAGTATCAGCTTTTCAATTTACATTTCATTAGACATATAGTACTAACACCGATTTGTTCATGACATGCCATAAGAGTGCTTCTATTACAAGTATTACAGCCACACTGTTATGCAAATTTTAGCACCCAATTACATTGTAATGATGACGTAGGTTCACAGCATTTGATATTTAGCCCGTAGCATTAATATCGCCAAGTCCGCCGGCTAATCTTCGACCATTTAACCGAGGTATGGTCTGCCGAAATACCGAAAGCTTAACTCTTGTTTGTTCGCTGTAATTCGGTTTTAACACCTGCGTTTTCAGAGTTGTGTAACGCGATATGATGTGTAGATTCTATACTGGAACTAGCACACTGAGGTTGATTATTATCGTCTTATTGATAAAATCATATTTTTGTAAACGATCAGATAATGCTAGCGACCTTTTGGCCGTTTAGGGAGGTCTTGGCCTCGTAGTTTCTTGTCGTATAACGCTATAATAGGCCCAATTTTGAAGGCTTTAGTTGACAGTCTTTAACTTACTAAAAATATCCCCGTCTCTTACATTACCGTCTATTAGACAAGGACAGCAACAGTTTTAGGAGTTTTAGCTCTGTCAACTAAAGCCTTTATAATTGGCCCCAATGACTATATAGGTAGTAACATCGGTATGGGATAACCATACGGTTTGTATGGAGCACAAAAATTGATCTTATGGAGTGTTGATGGCTTTATGGGTCCGCGGTTTTAAGTTTAAATTGGTTCCGATGATCGATTGACGATATTTATATTTATGGTTCGGCAAGGTGTCTTGAGTAATTACGTATGTTTTAAATTTTCGATTAAGAATGTACTAGATATTCATGTGAACAGTTGAGGTAGGTTACTATAGATATGCTTGTAGTTTTATTAACTAGAACTATTTATAGTCACGAACCTCAATATTTTTATACCATTTATTATGTTTACTGCGTGTGCGCAATGTCCTCTAATAACATATTGATTCAATTATTTAGCAACAAAAAGACTTACAAATATGGGACAAGAATTCGGTTTTATACAAGAAATTTGTTTGTCATTTCTTACATACTATACAATTCACAAAATTTCAAAAGACGCCTTCCTTATAAAGATAGGGAGTCGACGATCTATATTATAGGAAGTACAATATGACTATGTAAAGAACACTTAGCTTAGATAGGTAAAAGTGATGTCAAAGCAGTGACACAATGATGGCCGCTACAGATCGAAGGGTACGAGGTACTTAGATCGAATTTTTGTTTAGCTATATCGCTAGCTAGTGCTAAATGGACTTAGACGTAAGGCAGGCTATTCGCCTGATGTTCAGACTAAATTTAGAGAGACTTATGGTGGCTGGAAAATAGGAGAGAAGGAGAGCCAATCCTTATATTATCTGTGGCCAAACCATGTGCATATAAGCATGTGGGTAAATGTGCTGAAATGATAATGATTAATTCAACTTTTTTTTAAGTCCAGCCGTTTTCTAATTTAGGTTTTTAACTGTTGTGCTGGGCTTGTACACTACAGTAATATATTGTTTTGCTATTTTAGTACACAACTCTATATCCAATATTCTTATATTTTTATTTTTATGAAATAAAATACCTTTACCTGCTAAGTTATTGAAAATTGATTCATACCTATTGTTTTGACGAGACATTGACGTCTGCGTTGACCAACTTTTATAGAAATTTAAAATAGATCAAACTTTTGTCTTGAAAAACTTCATTAACCGGTTGATAATAAATCTTGTAAAGGCCCGTGTATACAAGCAAAAAGAGGCAGAACCGTAGCTGCTTATGCGAAAGCACGCGACGAAATTTAAGCGTACGGCATGTTATTATACCTATTTACAATATTTCTATTGCTCACGATAAATTGACTGCGGTAAATTTGGTGGCTTTAACCCAGGTGAGGGCATATCTGCATATTTATGATAGCCTCCTTAGAGGGAGCGCCTTAAAATGGCGGAAAACGTAAGAGTTTTTTTTATCCCGCAACTTTTAACAAGATCCACCTTATTTATGCGGCACTAGGGCGGGTATCTGATGAGATTTATTGGGGGGAAGCGTGACTGATCGGAGAAAACCTTTGAGAAACCAAGGATACGGTTTTTTCCGAATTTAAATTGGATCTTTTGCATTCACCTAACTTTCGAAAGGAAAGTTTTAATGGCTGATGCGCTAAAAAAGTTGGTAGCTAAAAATATTTCTTATTGCCCGGCATTAAAAATGTATTTCCAGTAAAAACTACCCAAATCATTTATGTAGTCGAAAATATTTCGACGATAAAGTTCAAAGCACGCAAGTGCCGTTAGAAATGCACTACAATGGGTGTGCACATACCTTTAATTAATTTTATTACAAGATGGCTTAACGCTTGCCAATTAAACTAATAAATAGGCAAATATTTGCGCATTAAAATGTTAATTATCAACAAATAAACACCTAATTAAAATTAGTCATTAGACAAAACATTAATGCCTGTAAATAAATTATGTCTAAGGTATTCCACGGCAATTAGACATACAATTGTAATTAATAATTATATCTGATAGATAAATAGTTATTGGGACATTAGAATTTCAATTATAATTTGTACAAAACTATGCGTCGGATTGAGCCATTATTCTGTATCATTGGTTTTAGATTTGCCATTAATTTGTTTCCGCTTAAATACACTGATTGCTTTGCATAGCTACATAATATACCTGAAGGTGATTTATTACCCTGAATAAGGATACATTATAGATTCAGCTATCTATTAAACTTACTAGATGGCAATACCAATTACTTACCGATGAGTAAGAATGGTTTTCGAGTGGCGATCACGAACCGGAAGTACTTAGTACTATTGTGTATTCTGTGCCATAAAACGCAGCGTAGAACCAGTTAGACTGACAAATTAGTCAAAGCCGCGATGACTGCAAGAGGGAAGCAGTCGCTCAAAGTGGCGTTCTATGGGGTTATATTGAGCTGTGGCCGTCTTCAAGCTGATGATTATGATCAATTACATACTATCTCTTATTAAACTAGATTTCAATCCAGTCGAATGCTGACGTTTTGCATATATAATTATAAAAATTTTGATTAACGATTAATTATAAATAATAATAACGCCCAATGATCACATACATAGATCCTAGAACTTAACTAGGATTGCCTGTATCTAGGGACCGAGGAACTATACGAGGACCAAAAAAAGGACCATGGTCCCACAACACCCAGGCACAGAACAAGTATTTGCGCCTTTTTTCACGCACATGCACAAGAACTTGTCCTGTCGCGGGAATCGAACCCGCCGCCTCCTGGTTATGAGCCGACCTGCTCAACCACCACACCACAGACGCTGTCAATAAAAGCTGTATTTCGTCCAACATGCTTTGGATTAATGTAGTTGTGGTATAGAACAACTGCTACAAATACAACGAAGAGTTACGTAAATCTCTATTTTGTGGTAGAGTATTGATAAAAATTATAAATAATGTATTCGGGGTATACCAACGAGCCTTGGAGCGTAGTATTCTAGAAAACAGACTAACAGGCCAAGTGAGCAATACCATACTGCGCTTCAGAACACAAATCGCAGACGTTGAAGAAAAGGCTGCTAGCCTGAAGTGGAACTGGGCCTACCACATCTGCCGCATGTCAGATGACTTGTGGGCTAAGAAGACAACGATGTAGACACCGCAGAACATCAGAAGACGCCGCGATAGACCCAGAAAAAGGTGGCGGGATGACTTTAGATTCTCACTGCCTGGACTGGACCATAATTGCTCTTAATCGCAAAGACTGGAAAAAGGGAAGGGAGGCCTTTGCCCAGCAGTGATCGATCGATGAGAGTGAGACGATCATGGCTAGAGGTAATAATAATAAATAATATTTGTACCGTTACCCGTTTACTTACTAAACTGTGGTTATGCTAAAATAAAGTACTTCCATTCTAGCTGACTCCTAATCACGTTTAGTTGACTCCATTCATCATCATAATAAGAGTCGTTTGTTTTGCATCAATAACTCTCTCAGTATTATCTTTATCAGTTACGCAACCAGCAATTAAGTTTCTAAATTTAATACGTAAACATATCATAAATCACGGCAATTAACTAAATAATAAAATGTCAGTTCAGATACGTCAGTCACTGCATTCAAACTGTCACAGTTTCTGTCGATGCCCAATTTTATAAGACCCTTGCAACTAACTTGACGCTCATAAATTGTGCTTGAATATTAAAACTTAAATGGGTCTTTGTATATCGGTGATTTATCAGAGTGCAAATCAGTCATAGTTCAGAGTGTCAGCAGAGCTATGTGATAAGAGTAGAGTAATGCGTTGACAGAGTAATGCTTATACGAAAATACGAAAGCATTCGTTTTATGATATGCTTACATACAACGTATCTTTGTATCCATGAGGGAAAATGATAAACTTCCAAATATAAACTGTTTTTATGTAGAAAACTGCACATCGTTGTTTTTACTAATTTACGAACACTTCTTATAGTTATTTTGTCAAAGATAAAAGACCAGTCAACTCTGTAGGTATACCTAATATCATGCGTATTTAAGTTCCTACCCACATTTTAAGATTCTTTACTCACATAAAGGTAATAGCCGGTAAGAGTCACTTTTCAATTCCAATAATAAAGTGGCGCCACGTTCGATTTAAATTGTCACTGATCAATCTCTCCCATTGAAATGTGATCAAACATTATCAATGATTAAAATAAGGAACTTAAGTACTTCATCACAACACCATTTTAAATTAGTTAAGTATAGGTAGGTACTTAAACCTGACATAAAGATAATTAATCAAGATAATTGATCATACCTACAGCGAGTTGATTTTATCGCAATAAAACAAACAAATGAATGCGCGCATAGAATCCGTAACAACAGATAAACTGAGTCCAATGCAAAATGCAACACATGTCACCTGTGTCGATATGCTAAGCAGATTATGTATGAATTATGTAAAGAATATCCCAGCTGCCGGTCTTACAATGAAGAATGCACCAGATTGTTCAGCTAACAAGCCTTTTTAGGTCGATGAGATTTGTGTGTATTTGTTTAACTACGTTTACTTGAACAAAACATGAAAATCTCTAACCATAGATTGTCTCAGAATTCTATTTTTGTGTACAATCTTTTAATAAGCATTTTCGATTCTGTAGCCTTGTTGAAATTATTAACAAAGAACAAGCGAAAGGTACAGAGAAGTCACCTTCATCAAAACATAATTCGAAATAGTGTTTGTTTCATTTAGAACTGTTAGAAATTCCATTCTAAATTTAAATTTTAATATGTTCGCGTATTCATACGTCACATCAATGCTTGTTTCCATGGGTTGCGTTCGCAATTTACGTCTCTCGCGGGAGACGAAGAGTTATGTCGGCGTAGGGAGAAAAGGTTCAAAAAAACTGGCTACGAGTCGGTCGACAAGTTCAGCCAATTATAACTGACAAGCAGCGCAGGCGCGGCCGCGCCCGCTTAATATCAAGCCTTCAAGCTATAGTACCTTACTTTAGTGTTTCATGACACGATACATAAGTATTTTTATTTAGTACAAAACAGGATATGTAAGTAATTATGTAGTTATTATTAGTTTTAATTATTGTAGTAGTTAGCTTGAGTAATAAAGGCAAATTGCCCGTTAAAATTAAAAAAAAAAAAAAAAATGTATTGAATACCGCCAAACCTTATTGGTTCGTAACAGAAATAATTGATATCATTTCGCAACTATTACTTAGTAAAAATACTTAGCAGTCTATACATATAACATATAAATATGCTTTTGAAATACGAAAAACATTTATTCCAAATTTGAATTATTTTTTATTTTTACCGACGTTCCACGTTCATTACACGCTGGTACGTTTGAAAAGTTAAAAAGTGGTCCGGAATGATACACGGCGTGCGATCCCCATGAAATATTACACCGAAGCTGACACCATAAAGCAAACCCCGTGGCAGAGCCGATACAACGATAGCGACACCGGGAACAGACAGACGCAAGAACTGGCTTCGAAAAATACAGGATGCTCTAAAACTAATCAGGCATTGAATAATATTGAAAAAGTATACGATACTAGATATCACGCCCCATACCCAATTGGAACAAAGACAGTGGAAAGAGCTTCCTTTACTCTATATTTTTAGTAGTGGGTACTTAGGGGGATAAGACCTACGAGATGAAGTATATAGGTCTATTAAAAATGTATAGTAAACAACTGTGAAAGTTTAAAACAGGGTTTTACTCTATAGAGAAATAATAAGATAAGTAAAATTAATTTAATATAAATATTTCCATTTGTTTCAAAAAAACCTATTCAATTGATCATCTTGATTAGAACGACATAATAACTTAATATCTAATACAGGTCATAACTTTATAATTACTAACTATAAAACAGTTAAGTGTGAATTGAATAACTAAGTAGGTGCTCGTAACTCAATGATAAGTAGATCGAGAACGAATATAATAAATTATAATTCTATATATATTCTATACATACTCAGATAAGAATATTATCTAACGTATTACAGAGTATGTTCTAATATTTATCATTAGCAAAATACAAATCAGTGGATCAAAAATTATAGGCTGCCTAATATGTTAGTGCAGAGCCAGGATCGTTTTTTTCCTAAAAAATTAACAATTAAATTATATATTATATTATCCTACTACAAGTATTATGGTCATATTATGTAATGTAACCACTAGAACAGAGGTAGGTATAGGTAAAATTATTATTATATAGTGACTTATTTCAATAGAAAAATTAAGTCGCACAATTTTTTGACATCTATAATTTTGCCCATTTAGGAGATTTTTTTCTCCCACTGGATAACCAACTGGCTATGAAAGAATAACTAATGTCAAAGTTGGTTACTACTGAGAATAAATTATTTATAATTTTTATTTTCTTCATAGTTGCAGCTACAAAAAATAATCTACTAGTTGTTCTTAAGCCCGTAATAATTTCACGTGTACCTAATATATACATACACTTGTACTATCACCTACATCTCATTATTATTTGTTATACATTAATGATAATGCTCGATCAATCTCATCTCCGAACAACAAATCACCAGCGGTAACGTAACTTCCCAATATAAGATACCTAGATCTAGATAATTAGATTTACCGGGAACTTTGCCAAGTCCATTGATAAACACAGCGGCACGCAAAGACTTGAGTCGTGATATAATTAGATAATTAATAATGACTCATAAAAACACAGTAAAATATGCTTCTAAATAAGTAATAAAAATAATTAGCGCGATAAGAAAACTTGGTTGCCAAAAATTTTCAGACTAAAATTGCTCGGATATGAAACCACCTGTGTATAACTCCCACATATTTTACTCGCCAACACAGGGACGTAATGAAGCAATTATATATCGATATTTTTATGCATAAAATCCTTGGCGGGTATTGCCGGCCGTGGAACGCTCAGAAATAAAACAAAGCGAGAGGTTATTGTTGGAGCGGGTAGGTGTGTGTCTCGGTTATCGAGCTTTTAACCCGACGCGCGACACGTCGCGACACCGCAAGATTTATCGCCTCACTAGCCCACCACTCATTCCAATATCCCAGCGGAATAAATTTTGAATAAACAACCGAAATGATCGAACGTGAGATTCGGTGATACCTATCTTTTTAACATCGATCCTGTCCATAAATGTCTCGTTGCACTGCACTAGTGAGTAGTGATGCGCTTTTATCGATTTCCGAGTGTCGATTTAAGTTAAATGCGAGTTCCAGTGTCACGTTGGTCAAAGTTTTTTGCATACAATCAATATTGCCAGAACGTTGCTATCAAATGATACCTATTTTATATAAAAAAATACTGTAATCTTTCAAAAAGCTCTCTTAGATTATACTTGTCTACGATCTCACGAACAAGTTAGATAGCTCTACTCCCTAAACATGTAAAATAAGAAATAATCAACATTTCTATTTAATAAATATCAATTTGAGAAAATCCTACGTTCTTCGAGTTTTATAATTTATTAATAAAATATTAATAATTTATTGAAATAAGGTCATTGCTAAACTAAACTATTCTAAAGGTTGTTCTCGATTTTTCATGACTTCAAAAGCACGTATTCAAGGAAAGCCCTCAATCTGGCAGCACCGCATACAATTACTGTTTCCTTGTCTTTTTCCGCGCCAAGTCGTGATAACAAGCGAGATAAGGATGGAGTGTGTTGGATGGAGACGTTCCTCCGAGTGGTTTATGCCTCCCGCAGATACCCTGACGTATGCGCTCAGCGGTTTGCACTGTCATCTCATCTACAAGTCTACATTCGGTACGAGTTATTTTAGTACGTTTTAATGCGACGATATGACTTGGCACTCCAATGTTGACTTCATTTTCGCCTATGCTGTTTCCCTATTATTTATAATTATGTTTTATTGAAATTACCATTAACCTGAAGTTACCTGAGGTAAGTCTACCGTAAAGGCATGAATGCTACTTGTACATTGAGCAATAAAGCTCAATCGACAGCGTAATTCAACACCTACACAGCTTAAACTACCTACACGCCTAGTTTTAAAGGGAAGGCTAAAAAATTCTAGGCATGTGTGCGTGTTCCTTGGCCGAGTTTGTTCAACTCGGGCCGGGACTTCAGTTAACTCGTTCCCTCGGATTTATGTTCAGAACTTTCAACTCGCAGTTCCTAGCGACACTGACTTCCTTTTTGCGCGACGTGCGATTGTTTCTAGAAAATAGGACTTTTTTTCTTTTTAATTACCCCCCTTTTTCCGTTTATAAAAGTGACAAAGCAGTCTGGCTTCGTTTTTTTCCTTTGTTTACGTCATGTTTCCATGGTAGAAAATTTATTCTAATGGATTGATTTATAAGTTGAAACGTCGGAGCTTTATCAGTGCGCCATATAAATAATTGATGAGCTAACTTGCGAGCAATGCATTCTTGAAATTCCAAATGCGTTAAATTTGAGAAACGTAATACGTAGGTATACTATAATATGCTTAGGTAGGTGTTTTTTCTATCATCAGCCTTTTTATCAAATATAAGTACCTAGGTAGGTAATTTCAAAAGTAGAATTGCAAATAAAGCACTCTTACAGCAATAAACCGGTCAGAAAACGATAGATTTCCCTATTACAAGCGATAAAAAATTCTTTAGGCACCTATCTATATCCACACTTCCATTCATTCTGCGCTCTGATAAGATGGGCCGAATAGTGGCTGGACATTTATCTTAAAGATTAATGAGCCAATTTTCTTAGTTGGCTATAAAAAGAATCGCTAGGCCGACCTCGAAAGCCATCATGGCCACTTACGGGTTAACTTTTCGCATAGTGACGTTCGATTCCTCTGCGAATATCGAAAATGCGTAATCTACAGGATAGATGGGGGCATTATCGGTAGTTTCGTTGTGCAACTAAGCAATAGTTCCAGTCGTTATGTCTCAAAGGAGGAAGTCGTTGTTTTCATTCCAGACTCCAGCCATAAATACAAAGATATCTACTGGATGGGCGTCTGTTTCTTATACTTACCTACCTTTAAAACATCAAATGTTTATGATTCATAAAATCTCCCCTGTCCTTCCAATAAATAAGGTAGCAAATTTGAAATTTGAAATAACAATTATTTGGACAACATTTTCTTCCCCCATCCCAAGGGCGGGATATAAGAAAACAAATTGGATTAAGGTGTCAAAGGTGAAATAAAAAACGCGGATATACTTTATATCTGCTCGTTGTCTGCGTAACATCAGTTGTGAAGCCATGAAACAATGCGATCAAACCTTTTCCTATCCTAAATTTGACGCCATAAGGTTTATACTGGCTTAAAACTTGTTTTGCAACAGAAACTGTCACACAAGCGTTGTGTAATCGTATTTGCATTTAAAACGGTAAGTAAACATAGAGTCGAGTATTTTGTGAATGGACGAGTCGGTGTTTATGACTCGTTTTATGACCTGTTAAGCGTAAGGATCGCTCGTAAAATAAATTGTTTGATCGCTAGAGTCAGTCTAGTTCTTTTTCTTTATAAACAGAGATCTCTTTCATGGTTTGTTTTTACCACACGGTACTTTTAATGACTCTATAAAAAACAAATTAATATGTAAACAAAAGCACAAAGTAGGTATGCATCAAAGGTATAAATGCTTGAAATAAAATATAATGTTAAAATAATAATTATAAAAGCGAAATAATGACGCTCCAAAATAGAGCCGGGGTGATTTCACGCCAGTTTCAAGAGACAAAAAGCTTGTACAGAATAATAAAGCAGTCTTTGTTTTCGGCCACATAAATCGAGAGTACAACGCGGGCCGCTAACTTATTTTTGTCCGGAGGTTGGCACAGGCCGCAGGATAGATGGATCCAATTCCAAATTATGTCTATCTTGGGAATTAACAGGGGATTCCGGTTTATCCAAAAAAAGAGGCGGGGTAGGGAAGGTGGGGTGGTTATTTTGGAATTAAGATGCCGGATGCGACGGAACGCAGCCGCGGGTTTCACGCCTCGTTAGTAATGATGATGCAAGTGTGTAGATATGCATTTTTTTTTAAACTACTTATACCTAGTATACCGTGAATTTTAATTTAAATCTGAACCCGTAATTTCGGAAATTAATGAATTGTGGATGTTTTCTCTAAGTTACATAACAAATTATGTACCTACACTTTATTGATATGAATAGGTATTTGTCCACCCTTAACTAATAATATCTTTAAAAAATATACAAAAATAAAACCGATCATTTTATTGCTTGGTGGGATTATCAGAAAAAAGTAAATTTTGGAGTCAATTCAATAAAAAAACTTCGCAAAACTTGTATGAAGCAACTACGAAGCTAAGTTCGTCGGGTTTATTTATGAATATTTAGTTAGGTATGTAGATAAAGCCCACCTAGAAACATAAGATATGAAGGAAGTACCGGAACCTACAGGGCACCATTTTGTCTCGCTAGTTGTCTGATCATTTATTACTTTTATTAGGCACAGGGGCACCTCTTTAAACAGGCCTTTTTAATTTCTCAAGTAAAGACTGTTAGGGTTACGGCCCGCGCAGCAGAGTGTGGAAGTGGCGGTAATATAACTATAACATCTAAATTTTGGTGTAGAGAATTAAAGATAAACAGTAAAAAACAACTGTAAAGTTTTCTATTCGAGTGACGTACATAGCCAGGTATCAAAAGTAGACAAGAACGTACCTACATTATTTTTAATTTAAATATGTCTGTCTTTACTAACAAAGACTACCAAAACAGACCTAACAAAATTTAAATAAACTCTACCCATTTTAAAAACGCCATCTCATCTAACTAATATTTCGTGAAATTAAAATGTCACGCCAAAAATTCTGTATATGTGTTTTAATGGGGTGTCGCCAGGGTTCTTAAGTATTCCACCCTAATACCAAGTCTCCTTAGGCTGGCACGTCCTCCCCTTGATATATTGGTCCCAGTTCGTCGTACATAATTTTGCCGGGGGTGGTGCCACCCTCACTCCCCTCTGTTGCGAAGCGATCTTTACAATGCTAAGGTTTTGTTTATTGGCTTATAATGGGTTTAAAATTAACTTTTGATTTCGATGATCAAATTCTTGGTAGATCTAGACTGAAAAGTTAGTTAACAATCTAAGCATATTGGTAAGGAACGGCAACGATTGCAGTGCCACTCATAACTCTAAATTATAAAGTCTTGCATAATGACACTGCACTGCTGCTATTATCCTGAGATATCAGCATTCAGGACAGTCTAGAAATCATATTTCTAGCATAGTCTTGATACCTATATGATTTCTAGACTGTGAGATTAAGTCAAAAAGCCTCCAATGCCCAGTAATTTAATTTCCCTTCAAACCAGATCACAATATACGTAGTGCTTGCACATATACTGGTTGGCAGCAGAATGTATGGTAGAGCGGTGGTACCTACATAAACGAATTCTTGCAGAAATTTCCTACCAACAAAAAACAATATTATATAGAAAGAAAATTTTCGGGTGATCTGCCTGCCTTCCTTTTGTGTTACCATAAGCACAGATTACTGAATATGTTACTTCCATAAGCCACTTGCTAAGTCTGTTGTCATCAGAAAACTAAAAAACAAAAAAAACTATACATGTAGGTATTAAAAATGGGAACTGATCACTAACTGATGGGAGAACAATTTTTTCAAACAAAACGTCAATGAACCGATAGCACGAACTATAACTACCAATAAATAATATTCACCAGTAAATATTTGTTTTCAGAGATGTTCTTGTTTTTTTATCCGATAGCTGTTTCCTAAACTGATCGTTTCTGTAATCAGCTGATTTATTGCATCCGCAAACAACGATGGAATAACAGTCATATTTCATGAAATTACAAATGTGTTGCATGTTTTTCTTTTCTTGGAATCGTCATCATCATCATTAACAGCCTGAAGACGTCCACTGCTGAACATAGGCCTCCCCCAGAGCACGCCACCTTGAGCGGCTGCTCGCCTCCTGCATCCATCGGCTCCCCGCGGCTTTCACCAGGTCGTCGGTCCACCGAGTGGGAGGCCAGCCTACGCTGCGTCTTCCGGTTCATGGTCGCCACTCGAGAACCTTTCTTCCCCATCGGTTGTCAGTTCTACGAGCGATGTGGCCTGCCCATTGCCACTTCAACTTACTAACTCTAAGAGCTATATCAGTCACTTTAGTTCTCCTGCGGATCTCCTTGTTCCGGAGCTTATCCCGCAGGGAAACACCGAGCATAGCTCGCTCCATAGCACGCTGCGCGACTTTGAGCTTACTAATGAGGCCAAGAGTAAGAGAATCTCTCTTCTTCGTCTTGGAATCGTACAACTAAATAATTATAAAAATAAACATTAATAATTGTAGGTAAATACTGGATATATTTGATATCCACTCAATATAATTTTTACACTGGTTACCCTCATTTTGTTAATCTGAACTTTAGTCCATATCGTTAGGAATGTAAAGGTCAATAATATTATGTTATGTACAAAGGGACCCCTTTTTCTCAAAAAAAATGTTTTTTTCCATGTTTCCATCTAACTATAACCTAGTCATGAGTGAACAGGTATCTTCTAGGCAAGCATGCACCACCGTAAGCCGTGTCATCACTTACCATCAGGTGAGACAGTGGTCAAATGTTATGCCTATAAATTATTTAAAAAAAACAACCAAATCAGTTTAAACGTTACGGTGTGAAAGCACACAAACAAACAAACATGCAGACAACGTTTTACTTTTAAATAATATTAAATCAGGGATTAGCAGGGGTCATCTATTATTAGGTACTGATGTTATTATACCTAATGTTGAATGAATATCACCAGTAATCCATCTATCTAAAAATGTAATCAGTAAGAACATATTATGTACTGATACAGTACCTACAGTTAATCAATTACTGATCGCCTGGGGGCTAATAGATCTCCTACACGGCACGTGACCTTAAATATTGAGTTAGGTGCAGTGGTCCGAATCCCGAACAAAGTAAGCCAATTCGGGAACCAAAATTGAAAAATATTACCAGGGTAGCTTGTGTGCTTTATTGGCAATTTTACGAAAATTTTCAGAATTATATCTCACGAAGTGTGTTTATCGTGTACGTGTGAGGAAATTTCTGATGGGAAAAAGTTATCCAAAACCACAGTTAAGAGAAGTTTCGAGCAATTTGAACTTTCAGTAATTTTGTTGGTTCATATTAACTTGAAAGTTATTTTAGCTACACAAAGGGCGTTTCTTGTTAGACGAAATATAACGTAGTCCATTAGTTAAATTAGCCAAGATTTCTCACCCTATCTTGGCGAGATATTTATCATGTGTGTACTTACTTTAGGGAGCCGTATAATATATTGTGGTTAGAGCATTTAATTTTGTATTCCTTATGAATTACACTTTCGGTAATGTTTTAGTAATTTGTGAACGTGAATAATTTCTAAGAGGAGCATAATGTACGTTAATATTTTGTTAGCAAAATTACCTTTAAACCACAACCACAATAAAAAAGAACCACTTACTGTAACCATGTAGACTGTAGACAGGTATTTAGCTTCATTTTGCAAACGAAAAGCGTCGGTAGGTACATTACATACCATATAATTTTTAAGCATTTTGGTAACAATTGACCCAGTGAAAAGGTCAATAGCCTTTATAGAAGGTATTACAAGAAACACTTAAATTCAGTTCAACTGCAAGTAATCCTAAAAAATTGGTCTAAAAGTTACCCTCAGAGCTTTCACAGCCACACTATTTGAAGTTTATCTCATACCTATATCAATTCAAAATTCTAAATTCGCATCATAGACCATTGAGTCATTAGAAAACAATATGGCGACCGCATTGTAGATCAAGTCGCCCACGCGCCGTCACCGCAGCCCTGTTTTGTTTATGGCGACCCAACAAAACAGAATTTACCTTTGACAGTTGGTACAGGATTCTTTAACCTTTTGTTAGTGAGTGAGAGTTATTAAAATTAAAAACCACAAAAAATATAGCTTTAATATTAACAATTTGTTTGCATTTTTTAATTACGTACCTCCGTGTCGGTAATTTTCCGTTTTTTATTCTCTCCTTATGTTAGTACAGTTTAATGTGTAATTTCATATAGTTATTTCCTACAGTTTTTAACTTATCGACAAATGTTCATTCTGTGCAATGTATCCCACTAAGTATGTATTATGTGGGTACCTATAGACAAAAATAAAGAAACGCATACAGCTTGAGTATCCACGGTTTATTTCGAAGAAAATATTAGTAGAAAATAATAAATATTTGTGGACATTTTCACACAGCGCCATCTAGCCCCAAACTAAGCAAAGCTTGTACTATGGGAACCAGATAACTAATAGAATACTTAGATACTTTTTGTTTGTAAACACATACTTAGAATACAATACAACACACAGACACAGAATTAATATCGATGTTCATCACACAAATGTTTGTCCTGAGTGGGAATCGAACCCACAACCTACAGATCAGAAGGCAGGGTTTCTACCAACTGAGCTATCAGGCTAGTCAAAAAAGTTTAGATTTAAATAGCAAAATAGTTTAAATAGTAGGTAACCTATACCTTCTAATAGGTAGTCATATACTTATTTACTTTGTAGTGCTAATAAATTATACTTTTAGAATGTTTTTAGGTAGATAATTCTAATTATAAAAGTATATTATAATATATTTTGATTAAAAAAATAAGATTTATCATCCGACAAAATATTGATCACCCCGCCTTGCCATTTGATTCAAAGACATGCAAAGCCCACCTTTTCGAAATGATTTAACATTTTATTAACCGCGAGCTCCTCAGGCAAAGTTAAAGTACCAATTTGCAGCCTTAATTACGTCGTGACAAGGTAAACTTCAGCTTTTATAAGTGTTATTATGCACAGCTAGTTAAGATACGAAGCACTAACAATACCTAATTGAATTATATAATTTTATACGTCAGACTTGGAAATATATTGCCGTATTATGTTTTACCGATATTGCGACGATAAAATTGCCCAGTAAGGTCCATCATAGATGACTTTTAAATAAACAATATTAGCAATAGCTAAGCTAAACTATAGTTTATGATTTTATTAAAGCTCTTCGACATCATAAACCTAAATTTGGTCATCACAAAAGCGTTTTTTGATTATTAATCTGTGTGTTTTTGTTTGTTTTATATAGGTACAGGTTCACGTGTGGTACAGGTTCTCGAGTGGCGACCACGAACCGAAAGACGCAGCGTAGGCCGGCCCTCCACTCGGTGGACCGACGATCTGGTGAAAACCACGGGGAGCCGATGGATGCAGGAGACGAGCAGCTGCTCAAAGTGGAGCTCTCTGGGGGAGGCCTATGTTCAGCAGTGGACGTCTTCAAGCTGATGATGATGATGATGATGATGATGATGATGATGAGGTTCATGTCTAATTTTTTCTCTTCCCTATAATCTTTTGTCGATAGAGATCATACAGGAACTTATAAATAAGTAGATATGCACTCATTTAATCACTGTATGTTAAGAACGAGTTGTTGGTGCATGCGTGCATAAACCATCCAGGCATCCGATTAAATTATTTAACGTCTTCATTCCCCGTGGTGCACGCAGGTTGCATGCCGGCACGCGGATGTTGAGAACATGGACTTGGGTTGTACCTTTTATATACCACCCTGTATACCTACATCTTCATGACCCCTTAAACCTTAACACAATGTAGTAGCTGTTAAAATAGCTAAGCAATCGCTGTATTTACTATGGAGACTATACTGTAGCGAGTCTCCATAGGCGTACGCGAAGATAGAAGCCTTCTGTTGAAGGTTAGCTCGATAACACCGACCTTTGGTGCTGGGAACCTTTCTCCAGTACGATAAGTCTAAGATAAAAACTTTCTTAGAATAGAGTAGTTTCGTAACATATTCAGGAATTTATTGAATCCGCTTATAATAATTGTATATTCTGGTTTTATTGTTCTAAGTATTATCATAAAATAAATAAATATATAATGTAAATCTAATTATTTAATTAAAATAATGATGTGGCACATAGAATCCGATAAAATAACCAGATAATCGAAAGTCAAAATTATTGCAAATGTAACCTTTACGTAGCCTTGATTGTTATTATGAATTTTACGCTTACTAAGTATATCGTGTGTTAAGCAGTTTGTATGTATAAAGCAATAAATAAAGAATCGCCAGACAGTACGTTTAAGATGGCTTTAACTGTAGTATATTATTTAATATTAAAGATCTTAAGGTAAACGGGCGGAGTGCCTGCAGTTCCGCGATAAGGCACCCCCTCCCCTCCCCACGCCTTTTGGGGGTGGAAGACTTAAGAGGCAGCCATACTTCAAATTGCGTTTAAGTTAGATAGCTAGTTTGATAAATTGCCCCCCATTATTGCATATCAAATGGGACCCGATAAAATTGTCTCGGTGATAAAGTAAGGACTTTTTATTGAGGGTTCAACTTCTTTACTTACTTTTTAATTGATGGTGTTTGCAGTGGAAAAGAATAAATGGGCGTGCTTACCTGAAAGGAAATGAAAATGTTATTAGCTTTTGGTTCAGAAAAAAGCTTAATTTAGTGGAAAAATTGTTATTGTACATACATTAAAATTTTGCTAGCTTTTTAAGTATTGTCTACAATGCTAAAATAAAATAAAATAAATAAATATGTGTGGACACTTCACACGCAGCGCCAAACTAAGCATAGCTTGTACTATGAGCACCAGATCACTGATAGAATACTTAGATCTATACTTTTTTGTTTTTAATACATACATAGAATACATATAACACCCAGACACAAAACAAACACCTATGTTCATCACACAAATGTTTGTCTTGAGTGAGAATCGAAACCACAACCTATTATCATACAGAAGGCAGGGCTACTACCAATTGAAATAAGAGGTCAATAAAAAAAAATTTAAATAAAATTCAGTGTCTCAAGGTTTCAAGTTTATTTTAGTCCGTTTAACCAAATGATTCAGACAATAGCTATCACATATGAAGTATGAGCACTAAATGAAATACACACTAAAACAAACGGAATGAATTGCGAACTCAGCACTACATCAAGCGGACGAGGCAAACAGTGAGGACGAGCTTTACATCGATATTACTTCATGCTCGATGCCATTCGCCGTTACTACTCTATACTCGAGCTGTGCACCCGTGATCGATATCGATACGTGACGTGAGATACGTTGTGTCCCATCACTGCTACGTGTGCCAGTAAAAATGGAGTAAGCTTTACTCTTTTGCTGGTGAAAAAGGAATGATTTAGTCCATTATGACAATGTTGTATTGTACCTATTAAATGTCCTTTAACCTATCATTCTTTACTTATTATTGGGCAATTGCTATAACTATATTTTTGATTATTAACCATATTAATCTAACGAACCAACCATAACAGCAGCAAAATATTCTTAGTCATAATGACCTAGTATTGGATACTTCGAAGCTATGAGTTGTTATATAGTTAAAAACAAACGATACTATTTATAGATCAAACCAAACTCCAACGTACTCTCAACGTCCATTTGGCATCCAGCTGCTAATGCTAACTCCACAATAATATTTATCCACCTTGATTACGATTACGCAAACGATGCTGACGATTCAAAACGCACAATAGCCCCGAGCTACTGTATCGTAGATTAAACATCGTACGCCAAATGAACGTGCGATAATTTATCGTACGTGCCCCCGTGTGTATTAGCTGTATCCGACTGTAGCCTGGATGCCGGCTTTCGATATTCGGCGGTTGGTCGCGATTCGGTATTTACGATCCAACGAGCCGCATTAGACTGTCCGCCGTAGGTAAATTAGCACAGATGCTAGCCTCTGTTACAGTGATTCATTTCAAATTGGCTTTCAGCGGGAAAAAGGCTGTGTTAAGGGAATGGGAAGTGGCTTTTAAAACAGTCAGCTTGTTGTCTTTTAGGTATGGATTGGTTGCGTCTCTACAAATATGTTTCTGGAAACTTAGAGGTTAGGTGCATCTAGCTTTTTAGGTTAGCAATTAGATACAAATAAAAAATACAGTAACCGCAAATCACAATTATAGCTGCGTCACGACAATACGTATATAATTTTATTAATAAGACTATTGCAATTTAGAGATGTAGAGATGAGATAACTTACAGTTACTATTAATCTCATTCTTTGCATATAGTAACAAATTTTATAACGTCCGCGTCATTGCTACCAATTTACCTGCAGCTTATAAATTAATTTCAATATCTTTATTAGCCATTTCATTGTCTATTGTACCTACCTTGATAATATAGAAGCAAGCTGGCTGACACATTATGTATGACCGAAAGTCTAAACTCAAACGAGGTGTTAAAAGCACACACAAGCACCAATTACGGTTAATGAATTCTTAGTAGTAAATTTACAATACGCAATTAAACGTCGTGTAATGTAAAGGGCGTTGCTAAAGATCGGTAGTAGCGGTTACGCCTAGAGATGGCTATCATAATACGCCGTACGTGCTAGTACCTATTACCTAACTAGACAGTACCTACATACAAAGAACAGTTTTTTTTTCATATACCTAGAAGTAGTTCGTAAGTGTATACCAGTTCCAGTACTTCCTATTGCAGTAAAATTAAATATAGTTTCAATACATCTTCAGGGTGACGAATTTAATATATTGTATAATGATTACAAGGTCTTGGCAACTGTCCACACGTATTGTTAATTTATAGCGTTACCGGTAATATTTTATACGTATTCGCTATGATCTTACTCGCGCGAGTTAATAATTTTCTTTTCTTTTTTTGCAGATTGAAACCGACGACTTTAATAAAATAAGCACTACGAAGCGAAGAAACGAAGTTCGACAAAAGAAAACATATATTATAATAGTAAAAGAAAAAAATCAACAAAGAATAAAACACATCAAGAAAAAAAAAGAAATGTAGGTCTGTATAATTATCAAGACGTGAAAGATAATAAGTATGAATTAGGTAGTTAAATAACCAATTGAATTGCTTTGATTGTTATATACATATTATAATATGTAGTGTATGTAATAATAATAATAATATTCTAGCCCATACGTAGGCCGCGAGCCTTCTCACTCAACTCAAAGAGAGTGTACCTATTATGTAGGTGTCTGGGTGTTATATTGTATTCTATGTATGTATTTAAGAACAAAAAGTATTTAAGTATTGTATCAGCTATCTGGTTCCCATAGTACAAGCTTTGCTTAGTTTGGGGCTAGATGGCGCTGTGTGAAATGTTCACAAATATCGACACTATTCGTGAGTAACAGTCGGATACATATTTATTTAAAATATTTATTTATTTAATAAGATACATCACTACAAACATATAAAATGTGGCTGTAATTTATGTTTAATGAACTGCAAATGATAGTCCGTGATATACACAAACGCAATATTTCTCAATAATGAACCAGTGAAATTACCTTTAGTATAAATAATCCGCGGGAAAGGGTGGCATCGATGTGCTGCTACTGCAAATCAGCCCCCTACTTTACCCCCTTACCACACCACGGCTGTCGACGATAAATAAAATTCACGTTTTAACAATAAAATGCATTTTCCGCAAATGCTCCCAGTGAATTATTGTTCGGGCTTTACGAGCTTAAAATTATATGGCCACGTGAAATTTTCGATCTCGATAATGCATCGGCCAACACTATTTTCAGTCACTATATTGTTTCATTTTTTTTATTGTATCAAAATTTTAACTACTTTCAATTTTTTTATCGATTTCAAAATGATGGTGTATGTATTTTTTCTGTTTCTTTTGCGATGTTGGTCTTAAATAAGTATCTCCTTAGGGGATTAAGTAATGCGTTTCGTATGAGGGCTGCATTTTTTATGCATTTTTCCATTTACCAACTAACCAATGCACCCCTGAAATAACAGTCACGTATCACCCATAAAAAATATTCACAAAACATTTCCCAACGGGAAAAACTTGGGTAAAAACAATGTTTTATTCGCAACAAAAATAGATCACACAGCCACTTGATGGAGAACCAATGGCATGGTCCCCGCGGCACAGATGGCGACACGAGCGCAGAGATAGCAGAAAAATATGAATTGTAGCGTTCGATATTTGTCACTTGAATTACAACTCCCGGCGGACACCCGGAATGGCCGAATTGCTACTCGCACCTCGTTCGGCCAATGATCTATTTTTTCGGGCGCGCCATTTTCGGCCAGTGAAGAATGGCCTGCTGTAAGTTACCAAATCCCTACCCTGTGTACTATTTTCTATACTATCTTATAGCCACTAAAAAAAAATTTTCCTACGTATGTCGCAAAGGAACTATCCAAACATAATAGCTAACTGATGTCCACCTAAAATTCATTCAAAGAGAACCTTTACTATATATATTTATATTATGATATCATAGCGAAATACCTACGTAAAATAGAATCTTGAAACTTTAAAAAAGTGACCAAAGAATATTATGAAAGCTTTCACGCTCAATAGTGTTGCATATAAATAATCTTCCACTGTTGTATGTTTAGTAACCGAGAGCAGATCTTTCATCACTATTACACACAACTTCGCACGGTTCGGGAGCAAGCAATAAGCAAACAAAACTCGTGTAATAACGGCCAGTCACGCCAAGGAAACCAATTTGGGAGGTATTCGTAAACGTCAAATATGTTTGTGCGCACCTATTTATTGCGAGCATCCCTCACGTGCGAGTAAATAACGGAGACACTGCGATAAAGTGAAAAGAGATACCAGAAACGTACGACCAACTTCGCCTTAAATCTCATCCGGACGCAGCCCAAACCACGCTTTAATAGCGCGCAATAAAGTTTGTTTTTGTTTGCGCTATTTACGATCAAAGCTCGGTTTTAAGGGTGATGCGTATACAAGTGGAAAACTCCGTGCGCCACGTGCGAATGATTCACGATCGTCCCTTAATTAAAGAAGATTTTAATTGTATCGGATGTCTGTGAAAGCGAAAATAATGCACTCCTAAATTGGGGTTGGAGTTCGGAAATTTATTTTTGTTGGACGCTGAAAATATTGCTTTGCGTGTTTTAGCCGAAACCAATCTTCGGGATATTCCACGGTTGGAAGGGCCACGCGAAACATTGTTTTAATTAACTCTACATTTTTCCAGAATAAAAAAATCGATCTAACGAAATTTCCTAATAATATCTACAAATCTTACAACAGCTATAAGTACCTACCTACATTTGTAAAACGATATAGAGGTAGATGGAATAACTTTTCTATAATCTACTTTAGCTTTTCCTTTGTTATAAATTTATTATTTTACGTTAAGTTGAGAGGTATAAAAGTTTAGGTAGATAAAATTACCACCTGTTTTTTTAATGTGACGAAAGGATTGTACTATAGCTATAGATAACAACATAAACGGTTTAGATTTAAGGTGGTTATTTTTTCGGATGACCATAATTATCTGCGTTCAATTTTATCTAATAACAATTACACAAGTGGGAATAAACCAAACATTTGAATATCCTCCTAATAAACAAAACCGTCCAAAGTCGAAACACCGTTAAATTAAGTAAATTCATTTTGCGTATATAAAGTCAAGCTGCCGCCGACTTTAAAATATCTTTCTTAATTACAGAATCCTTTGTTGAACGTATCTGATCTATGTAAGTCGGGGCGAATGTTTTAAATAGCAACCCAACAAATACGTTCCGGTCGGGAGTGAGCGCCTTAATGGAAGAACCACTGGAGGGTTGTCACTGTCAGTTGTAGAGTATAGACTAAAATATAGCATAGAGAGAACTTCATTATCTGTCAAGCGTACCACCTTTTTTGGACAATTTTTATATGAAGTGGACACTTTGATGTAAATGAGTCTGACAGATTTGTATAGAAAAAACAGTTGACTCGAGTCGAAAAAATGGTACGGTGACTTTTTGCAAGCGTAGCTAATTACTATATTTTGTTTCTTTCCTTCACCACTGACGTAGCGATACGTGTGAGCAGTACAAATATAATGTCGTTTTGATGATGTCTCTATGCTTTTAGTCTATACTCTAAGGTATAAACTAAGTTAAGAAACAAAAACAATACAATACATGCTTAACAATAAGCACTTATTGTAAATAACACAAAAAGCAAGTACCTAGGTATACAAAAAAACATCTTGACGCATCTAAATAGTGTTAGTGGATAAACATACAACTATTATTATTGAATAAAATAACATAAATTAAATTAACAATTAGAAGCCACCTTGCATTTGTAAGTAGAATCTACCGACCGTGAAAGTATGACGGAAACAGTGTAACAATCCTGTAAGCTTTAACACCAGAATATAATGGAAACAGTACGTAAAGTCCCAGAAAACTCGCATTCGGTCATTTTTAGTTCGCAAAAATAAATCAAAATAATATCTCAGACGCGAAACTTTTAAAAACAATAATCTACCTGTGATTTCCATGCCCATTAGTTAGCTTTTGTCAGTTTTAAGAAACACAATCAGAATAATCATCATCAAAATCAAAGTGATTTAAGCAGCACACACTGAAACGCGTTTAGATGCGTCTGCACATCTAAACGCGTTTCAGTGTGCTGCTTAAATCACTTCGCTTTTCTGCGCAGCTTTGACTCTGCCTTTTCAGTATCTTCTCTACACTTGGAGCGTACTTCATTTGGCGAACAATGGAGCAGCCCGGTCCCGGCGCCCCACCGGATAAATTGACTCGCCTTAACTCGCGCCCGCCCGCGGAAAATTGGGGAAAATCGATTTAAATATCTCGAATGTGATGGCTTATCTCGATTGTAGGAGTAAGCCCTTAACAGACATTTACGCCCGATTTTTTATACAATCGAATGAAATGTTTGTACATAGTAAGGTTACATAAAGTAGTTTATTTATTTTTTTAAACGCAGAATAAGCAGTAGTTTTAATAAGACTTTGTAGGTGTAATCAAAAACGTTTTTCATGAAAGATGGAATAAAACAGTGATGTTTATCTAAGTTCCATTACATAAAAATGACAATTTTGAGCTGCAATTTGCAACAAAGTGTTGTCCTGCCACGCGCAATTAAAACAAGCAGACGCAATTAATGAAAACTATTCCAAAGTTCAAAAGCATGCATGTAAGGATAATCAAGAGATGCCAATTAAGCGTAGGGCTGGCATGGCGAGATCTAGATAGGTGGCTGTCCCGCGTTCTGATGAATCTCGACTCGCACGCGAGCGAGTCTTGCCTTGATTGGCGACTTGCCTTTCACCACATTAAAATTAACTGGAAATGAAGCGATCGATCAACTTAGTGAAACGAGGTTGTTAACGTAGGATGTTCATTAATGTATGGTCTGTCAAAAATCAGTTCAAGAATACAATAGTCAAGGTAGTTCCATACTAACATCGACATATACTTTAAAACATCCTCGGTGATAATCTATGGCCCCAAAATGAAAGAAGGCTATAGAAAGAAAAAAACAAACCAAAGAAGGCTATAGATATAAACAGGTTTCCAGGTTTCTTTTTGTCTAAAGTCTAAGCTCTCAAGACACTTTGATATCATTTCTTTTTGCCTTATAGCTTATTTTTGAACCAATACTTTTGTTTATGAAACTTTACTTTAATTATGACTACAACACATGTATAATCTCTGAATTTGAGTTAAAATTGAGCTAAAATAATTGAAGGGGTGTTTGTTTTTAAACGATGTTATTGGCTGAAGTTTATCCCTCCAGACCTCAAACCAAATAATCCTGCTTAACTCAACCTTAATAGAATCACCTCGGGTTGCTTTCCGATATTTACTGTTTGATTTTTTCCCCTCGTGTCGTGATTTTCGAAATACTCCCGGTAAAGAGGCGTGTCACAATGACCGAGGGTGGTAGGTAACATAACCTTTAATTAATCTACTGATATGTTAGGTGAGAGTATTATTATTTTACGACTTCCGCAGTTTGCAAGAAGGTAGATTATACTTGGGGGTTTCTTGTTTTAGGAACACAAGTTCAAATAAGAGTTTGATTTTGGACAATTTCAGCAGTGGGTGAATTTTTTGGAATAAGGTTTTGGACGTAATCACCAAACTCCACACCATAAAAGAATGAGATAAGTCACTTTTTCCCATAGATTTACCAATTATTTTTTATTGTAGTTTTCATCACCATTACCATCATCATCAACAGCCTGAAGACATCCACTGCTGAACATAGGCCTCCCGCACACCTCAAGTGACCGATATAGCTCTTAGAATTAGCAAGTTGAAATGTCAATGTTGAGTTGTCATGTTGTTTTAAAGTTCCGGGTGACACTGCAACTGTTATGGGCGGCCGTGTCACTTAACATCAGGTGAACGACTAGCTCGTCACGTCATTTAATTACATAAAAATAAAAAAAATGTCAATGGGCGGGCCACATCGCTCGTAGAACTGACAACCGATGGGGAAAAAAGGTTCTCGAGTGGCGACCACGAACCGGAAGACGCAGCGTAAGTCGGCCCCCACTAGGTGGACCAACGATCTGGTGAAAACCACTATTGTAGTTATAGCACTGTATAATTGTAGATATAGTGAGATATTTTTTTATTTTGTTGCACTATTAGCGACTCGACTGCCTTTATCCCTACTAATAAAAAGTTAGATATATCTTTAGTGACAATTACCGAAAAAGTTTTGGCAACTCACAGACCAATCTATGAAGAAACCAAATTCGATTTCGCAGTTAGTTTATTGAATTGATCATGCGCAAATATTTATAGATGGGGCCGTAACAAGATAGGGTCACAATTTATTGTAAACCAAGTGTATACATATATACACATAGGTAACTGACATAAATTGACATCGGTAGCAATCAGACAAATTGGCTCCGAGCAAACCCCTCCAGTAAAATTAATCTGATGCGTAGGTTTTCTTAGAGGAAACCACTTAGTCGGGGGAATTATTGGACACAGGGAGGAGGCGATCTAAATTATATTATTTAGAAGAGGCGTCCCGCGGATTCATTCACAATGCACATACCTCAAATCACGCCTTACGTGATGTGAAGCATATTTTTATACCTTTTTCAGAAATTTTCGGGAATAAAAAGCATTCTACGTTGAATTTCGTAGGTACCTACTTAAAATGTAATCGGTGTACAAAATTTTATCGAAATCGATTTACTGTCATTTTGGCATGAACACCACACCAACAAACAAACAAAATTCCACTTTTGTATTAGTATAGGCATATTAGGGATAGAGATTGCTAATTTACTACCATTAGCCGTTATCGGGTAAGCAAAGACTTTGCAGCCACCTTATTTCACTTTTGTCTGAGTATCGGCTTAGAACATACGCTATTATAATAAAGATGCGTAATTTGTTCACAAATGCGTGGTACAAACTACCACATTTTATAAATCTAAATCTATCTTTTTAATGTGTAGGTACATTAAGTACATTTATCATTTTAGTAAATACATAAGGGAGTAAATTGGTGGGCAAGTCATTATATGCAATGGCACCATCCACTGCGCTAGAGGTCCTAACCTAAAGCCTGGTTTTCACAGGCCCAGTTTCTGACCACCCAGTAGTCAGCAACTGTACATTCTGCTGTCTACACACAGTATTTTGAAGTAGCTGACCGAGAGCAACTGAACCGGTCAGTACTGGCTCAACTTTGTTTTCACAGACCCAGTAGCTGCCAGACAGTAACTGTCCTTCACTGTCCGCCAGCTACCGAGCCTGTGAAAACTAGGCTTAACTGTAACGCCACCGTTTGGCATTTGTTTTTTTTTTCATCGTTTTCTGTATCTCTGGTCCAATGAACTATCATTGGACCAGAAGATGAAAGGCACGTGTTTTATTAAAATTTTCGATTACAATGTGCATTTCGAATTGTATCCTAACAGCAGCTGCGTTCTTAAAGATTTTTGTTCAGACAAGACCCCTGTTTACATACATGCGTGTAGTGGGTGCGTGAATAAATATTCTACAAATCCACCTTTAAATAAACAGTACAGGGGGAATAACGTTTTTGCCTCATTCTGGGTAAACGATGCTTGAGATATTTATTAGGGGATGAATTGAGTTTTAGATATTGCACCGTTTCTGTCTCAATTTCTCACAGAAAATACGATGTGAGCATTATGTCGCATATCTGATTTGTTAGGCACGGTCAGCTTGAAAAGGCAGTATATTTTCTATATCACTATTTTATTTATGGTTCTTTTGTTAACGTTAAATTTTTAGTATTTTATGGTGATAGCTTTTTTAGTAAATGTCAAAGCTTGTAGTCTTACAACTTATGTTTGAAACTTTTTTGAATCAATATAATGGAGTCTTCTTATAATGAGAACGTTTGTTGTACCTATTTTTATATGATTATTAGATAACCTTGTGTGTTATACTCTTTCAGAACAAAAACCTAATTTAAATATGTTTTGTAGGTATGCTGATTGCAGTTGGATGAGAAGAGTCGAAGACCGGGCTATCCAATAGGATAGGTACATTGGGAAAGCCTATTATCCTGGACTAAGACAGGGTAAAGATGATGATGAATTACAAATATCAATATGCTACTTAACAAATTTTTAGTAAAATGTTGGACTATCACTAAAACAGGTCAGTCACTTCTTATTAAAATAACTATTTTCATGTATTTCTGTGTAAATGTAGTCTTCCACAAAGCTCTTACTTATCGCACTTGATAAGATTGAACTAAATTATATTGTAACATTCGAATTCAGAGATCAAAAAATTACCGCTCCCTTACCCCCACAAAGCCAAACCCCTGGCATTAGCCCCACCAAACATTAATTACATCTGCTCAAGACGCTCAAATCCTCGGAAAAACTGATTAACTAATTAGAAGAAAGCCTCTGTAAGAGTATCTTGGAGGGCTAATCACAAATTAATAGGAGTACTATGGCGCTACCATACACATTCATTGACAGTAGCTCAAGTAGGCACATTATCAGTTTCGTATTTCGTCTTCAGCCCATAGCGCTGCCACTGTTGAGACAGGTGGGCCTACTCTCGCAGGAAGAGTGTGTAGGCCATAATGGCACAAGTTCCAGCATGTCGACATATTCAATGATAGCATAATAGAAATCTTCTGTGAGTTTAAGTCATTTTATACGCATTGTTTAAGTTAGGTAGCGTTTTGGTGTTTTTTGTGTAAGCTTACTATAGTTTTATAAATAAATAAATAAATGATCCACCACGCTGGCTAAGTGCAGATTGGTAGATTACATATTCTCGAATTTTGTGATTCTGGGACATACGGGTTTCCTCACAATGATGTTTTTCACTGCAAGAACGAGTGCAAATTCCACACATAGACAAATATGACTTCGCCCATTTTTTTTATATAGCTATGCTTAGTTATAGGCACTCAATTAGGTACCTACTTATCTCGCAAATCGCATTCATGTCTACAAAAATAGAAAAGGGGAATATATAGTAACTTCTCATACTGTCTCTACATATTTATTCATTGTGCTTGTACCGTGGTGTCGCGGCGTGATGATAATTTCACCCTGCTGCGTTAAGATCCTCATCAATTATGACGCAGCCACCCTCGAGCGCTCCCCTTTGTCAGGGAATGCCTAGGTTTTGGCAAGCGAAACTGCTAGCTGGTAGTTCTGCTTCTTTTCATTTAAGCATCTTAATGATCTAGAATTTTCTTACCTTTTGGAATTGGCGCTTTGATTTGTCAAGTTTGTCTACGTCAGAGCCGAATGCTGAAAAGTAAAATATATACGTACTCAACCCAAAAAACTGAAATGTTGAATTCGTGTTCTATACCTACATATAAAAACTAATCGGAGTGCAATTAAATGAAATAAATTCCAAAACAACAACAATTAATAACAAAGTCTCATTGATACGCAACTCGAGTATCACGCGATACAACTGCAAATTAGCATTATTAAATGTTTAAATTAATATTTTATACCGACCCTTATAAATAACTAATGGGCAGGGTATACGCAGCCAGTATGCTTCCGTTTCTAAACCGCACTTGATTTGTTGTTCCGTTACAGCGTCCCTACAAGAGTTACAGCCAATGTTTGAAACATTTGGAACCGCCACATGGCTCCAACGCACCCGGACTCTAAATTTAGAATGACTTATTTAGAGACCAAAACGACGACATTAGAATCAGTAAAATGCCAGAAAAACTACAAGTTTTGGTAAAATTTTAATTAACAAACAGTAAACAATAAGTATTTTAGAACCTAATCATTTTGAAAAACGAATTCAAAATTGAATGTAACGAAAATATGGTAGGCCTGTGCTTCAATCTAAATTATATTTTAACATATCAGCATTTAACAAGAATTGAAGGTGAAAATAACTGCCATCATAGTTTCTATTTTGAATTTAGAATAACATTCATCTAAATCCTACAATATAAATACGACAAAACCGAGTCAGTGTTACAGATAGGTAAGTATGAGCAGATTTTATTAGCAGTTTACAATTTGAACGGGATCACCCTAAACGCGGCTCTTGTTGTTATGCCATGAATATAAATCGTAATAAATTCCGTGGGAGGCGCGGCGCGGGGCAGAGCCTCAAGGGCTTTTTTCTTAAAAATAACTTTTGTCAGAGTAATTCGGAGCAGCCTCGAGATTTACGGAAAGGTGGTGTCACTCCCGTAATTAGTTTTTAACTAGTTGTGATAAGGGTCCGCAGTGTTTTACGTTGGCTTTGTAATAAGTTCAGACTTATGGCTTTGAAGTAGGTACACTAAAATTAACCGAATCCGAATCGATAACAACAAATGTGGAAGCGTTTTTTGTGCAAACCGAAACAAAAGCGTCCAGAAAAACGTCTATGGTTCTGAATGATTGTTCTAAAATGTCAAAATATTTTTATTGTTTCCATATTTCGCGCGTTTGTCCGTCATAGAATAAAAAAGCACGAATAAAGTTTGATTTATGGATGTATGCCCCGAACAAGAGAAAAAAGTTCTTCCACGAAACTTCTTTTATTCTCGGTGAAAGTTGCGTAAAACAGAAGGCGCTTAGAAAAAAGCAATTTTCTAGCTCAGGTGTGTGAGATGTTCTTTATCTAACTTTGCATCCGAACTGCTTTGTTTATGAGACCATATTTTTTCCAAGTTTTGAACATTTTATTACTTTGTATCGTGAACTCGCACCTTTTTACCTTTTTAAACGCCGACAATGTTCCAAACAATAGTTGTTTTGTAAACTGCCTTTAGTCTAAAAACTTGTCGCCGCTACCTGTTTTGATATGCATAAAAATTTAAAAACAGTAGCATTTAAAAAAATAAGTGCGCGGCACATCGCCTTTTAATGGACACGGAAAATATAATTTGAAATACTCTTTATGGTTTGCATAATGTAGCCAAGTGGGCCAAAAAATGGTTGTCACCGTCTGGCGGAGTACATTAGCATGAAGGGTGTGGGGAAGGAGGCTTTATCAGGAGGGCCTTTCCTGAGGGAGGGCCAAATAATGCGATATTGCTCGTTTGTGCGAGGTCCTATTTATCTATTAAAAAACTGGAGATTTATGGCCGCGTATAGGAAACTTTGGGAAGTTTTTATGTTGTTGCTGTGAGCGAGCAGCTAATATAAGAGATTGATGCGTGTTATTTTGCCTCTGTATGGCTCTATTATTTTTGTTTGCGGTGGAATGTTCGTGGAGGATTTGGTGCAAATAATTATGAGGTCTAATATTGACTTTGCTGTTTTTTACCATTTAATTAAAGAGGGCCGCTCGCTGGTGCTGACTGCATGCTTTCCGATTCTACTTACATCATCTTTCTGGCAAAAAGCAGGTGGACAATACGGCCGGCCTTAGCCAAGACATACCTACCTATCTACAAGTACCTTACCTAACTAATTAAAAAAAACTGACTTAATTTACCAACTTGATTGACTTGTTTCTTGCTCTGCTAAGTGGTAGAGCAAGAAATATAATTTAAACTTATTATTTCTGGAGTACCTTGCTAAATTCCATATCTTAATATTCAATATCCCGTTACAAGAAGGCGAAACAATTAAAATAATTATTCCAGTGCAGATAACAGAGCATTTATATACGAGTAACGAGCACAGTTCGGTAACGTTATTCCGGTGGGGCATTCACGGAAAGTCGTGACTTTCGTGATTCAGCTAAGGCGAGCCTCTGATCTGACAACGCGTCATTATGACGCTTATGGAGCGGGAATAGGCATTAATTGATAATGGGTGACCCTGTCTCCAATTTATTCGATCTCTCTTGGCTATACCTGTGTCTTAAAGTTAACCTATTTTGTTAAAGATAGAGTTTAATTTCTCACTCGATGAGAGTAAAATTAATGGATTCGTTATTTAAAACAAACGTTAGAATTCATCTATCAAAATATCGTCACAACCTTTGTGGTGGTTGAGCAGGTTGGATCATTAACACAGAAGCTGCAAGTTCGATTCCCGCAACAGGACAAGGATTTGTGCACCAAAAAAGCGGATGTAGCTGTCTCGTTCTGTGCCTGACTTTCGTGGGACCATGCTTCTCGTAGTTTTTCGAACCCTATATAGATACAGAGAATCCCAGTTAGGGTCCAGGATCTATATAATGTGATCGTTAGATATTATTTATAAACTTATACTTTGAGAATTGCTATCGAAAGATTTCACCTACTCCGGGGCGATTGGGTTCATACACAAAATAATGGCTATATCATACATAGAAAGCCTCCTACTGGCAGTTTAGTTACCTTAATAAATATAAAAGGTACTTAGATTAAGGTTTATGTGGTGTACTGGTGTATATTTAGTGTCATAAATTGACCGTTAATTTACTTTTTCCAACTTAATAACACCAAATTGAAGTCCCAACTCATATTGCAGGCATTGTTCACCAATGACAAATAATAGCTGATAATACCACAGTATCGGGTATCTGCTGAATTTAGCACTATGTTCCGAGCCAATATTCGGGGCTATAATAAACATACGTCATACGTTATGTATTGTTTGTGTAGATGCAATTTGGTAATGAGATTGTGGTGGCCAAAAGTTGCGTTGTTATAAAAGTACTAGGTAATACCTATAATATTTGAATAACAAAGATTTAGATTTTGAATTTTAGCACATTATTCACTTACGTAAATTTACTTGGATACACAATATTAAGATAAGGCTTAGATACAACATTTCTAAGTTTTCTAAAGTCAAAGAAATATTTATGGTGATTTAGAACTTTAATAAAGGCATTTCAAAAACAAACTTATTTGTACAAGACAATGACAGAGTTTAGTCAGATTATAATTATCTAGATTAAAATGATTTAATAACAATGTGCGTATATAGTTAATTAGATGCTGCAATAGAAACGTCAGTGGCCAATACATACCTACATAACCTACAGAGGCTGAAGGCTCCCGATCGACCTAATTTGAATATATTTTCCTCAAAATGTAGGTAAGTATATCATTTACAGAATTGAAAAAATGCACGTTAATACTACCTTTACGAAAAAAATTCTCGATTAGAAAAAATCGTATAGTGACCTTTAAAAACTTATTCAAATTCAAAAATGTGCTACATTGTAATAAGACACCAGACACCCCATTGAAATAAATTATAGTGATATGTTATGTTTCAATGCATCCAGCTGCTGACTTATTTTTTTATAACAATAACCATTTCTTTTATAATTAATTATTTGTACCTCAAAATGGAAAAGTCGACGCGCAACGCAACGTAATCGCCTTATTTTTGCTACGCAAAAAGCGACCCTATAAACACAGTATACGTTATTTTTTCAACTGTTATAATAAAAGTGCTCACATTGGGTGCTGTTATCGTCTTTATATTGATCTCAAATAGTTTGAACTCCAGTTCATTAGATCCGAAGTGACATGATGCGACAATGAACATTTCGCACCAAGACTAGCCGTGACAGATGTTACACTTACTAAAGCTACCGTGTTCCGCCGGGTACCGGGTTACCTAATAAATAATAGCCGCACTGAGTTAAGACCTCCCAGTGAGGAAGCAAGAGCTTGTTTACTGCGCAACCCCAGCAGTCTTGTGGCCACCTACGCGATATATTTTGCTTAGCAAATTGCTCAGCGCTCGGTGTCTAATAACCCTTTAATGAAGGTACTGCGATGTTAATATTATTTGTGTTAATTATAAAAGGGGATTTTTACGTGTAAGCAAAATTGATTGCTCGATCTAAAAAAACGTATCTGATGCCTAGTCATTACAGTTTTACTTATGCTATTGCTACGTTTAATTTAAACCTATTATGTAGAATTCAGTAGATTAGGTACATACTACTAAGGTAAACTCTATTGAATTCCTTTTACAAACCATTAGTTCATTGGACGTGGGAGTCACATTACCTGCAACAAAAAAAGGAATAATTAGAATAGATATAGAAAGGCAATGAACGTTATTATCAGTGATGTAAAAACCAAACTAAGCTATGATATCGATATTTTATCAATCATTGGTTTAAAAACATCAACATAACAAGTAAAACTGTCTGCTGTAGTACTGGTACTATGAAATAAAATTGTTAAAAATCAAGTGTTAAATTGAAAGAGAAGTAGCTACCTACTTCTCTTTCAATTTAAGACTTGATTTATAAGGTATAACAACAAAACAATATGTAAATCTTTTCAACGATTGATATAATCCAATTAAGCTTTCTAAAGGTAATATACAGCACACCCCTCTAATATAATTTACAATAATAGTAACAAATTATGTAATTTAACTAATGTAACGCAAATGAATTCAACCAACACGCGTCGAAGCCATTGACAAAACTCACAATGTGTCAATAATAGCTCATTTGAATACAATCTACACAAATATCCGCCTGCAATCACGACTTGAACATGGTTGTAGTTTAGTTTTAAACTCACGCCTAATAGACTTAATACGCAGACGAAATTGTTATTGGCAAGTTAGGTACATACAGCAAATTACTTCAATTTAAAAATCTGTAGCCTCTTAAGTTATAAAAACAACTTTTATATTAATTGTTACAGTAGGACCTTATCCTTTTAACAATGGTGAAATTGTAAGTTGGCAATTAAACCCAACGTTTGGGATATAAATTAAACTTTAGCCCAAATTTTACAGTAGGTAGATACAACGTGTAACGCACACATAAAGTTCGAACTTTGGCACACTACCATAAATCAAGGGGCGTTATGCGCCATGTTTCACAAGCTCTCGATTCGTCCTCTCACTCACGCCAACGTTATTCGTTATACAAGCATCTCGTTCACACGCCGAGTTGGAGCTTTGAGAGACCCAGGGGAGGGGGGAAGCTGTCTAGTCGTGACGTATTACTCTGTCAGCGGTTGGTAGGGTCAGACGTTCCGAGCAGTGTTGCTTATTTAATTTTTATGGGTTGACCTACATCCGAATATGAATCCTATTTCTCTAAAAATAAAAATAATTATGATACAACTCTGATAGTGGAAGTGATTCCTAATGAAATACTCGTTATGAATATCGATATCGATATGGGCGCTAACTAGTAAGCTGCCGCGACAGCACTAATATATGCCGAGTAGGTTTCCAATGCAAATCGCAAGTTCGATTCTAGAATAGACAATGCGAGTGGAAGTTTATTGGACCACCCGCAAAATAATTACACCAATAAGTATGAATATTATTAAAAACGATTTAAGAGTATGAGAAAATAAATTAAGAGTAACCTATGCGATCTTGTATCGTGTCACGATAGAATGTGCGACGATACATTAAATCATAGGTATACATTCAAAGAACGTGAAGTGTGATGAACAGCCAATTGTAAAAGTGAATCACGTTTAATGCGTGATTGAATTGTTAATATAGTTCTTGATAAGCCATTAATAGTTAGTAAATCATCTGCTTCATGTCATTCGCTTTCGTCGAAAACATCCGCTTCATTTATAGCACCTATAGTAAAGTTAATTGATCAACATGATCTTAAAAGCTGTTGATTATTAGTCGAAGTAGATTTAAACTTTTTGCTGCAATTTGTGATTCATTGTTTTTTCTCAAACAGTTCTTGCTGTTATTTGTATCAACGAATTATTCGGCCATTAAAAGTATCGTCCGTGTAATACATCTCATTGGTCGGCAATAAATACGGCGCTATCGAGAGATATCGACCGCGGGCCGCGCGACGACCTACCCCCTACTCTAATGAATTACACAATGAACTCTCATCTAAATACAGAAAAAAGCTTTTAAAGGCACATATCAAAAATGCCCACAAAAGCCTACTAAGACAGGACTTGGAGATTTATAACCCTCCCTTTGTTAAATCACGTAATCTCCACGTGGAGCCGCGATATAAATGGAGGTAAATGAAAATAAATGTAGTTCCTCATTCTGTTGCCTATTTACATTGTGGTCGGACATAAATCAGGCTCTCTTTAATGGTAATCTATTTTAAAAATTACCTGTTAAATCACATTAGGACAGATAACGCATTGTTTGGGGTATGTTTGTGGAAAATAAATGTTTGTCGGTAGACTTTTGAGATTTGTTGCCTTCAGGGTGGTATTTAATATTATGTCCAGATTCTCCAGATGTTACAATAGGTAAAATACAGTGCATTCGTTTCGAATTAGAATTATAATAATTGCTAGTTGGAGTAGGCACCTACTGCATAAAAGATAATGGACATAATAGGAAAGCCATCAAGTCCCCCTTTTAGGTCAAAAGCATCTCAAGTAATATAAGCTCGAAATAGGTAAATGCCATTTGCATAATAATAATGTTTACTAACACTTTTTTATAGTCCTCTGGCATTTGGTCTGAAGTAGGTATCAAATGTTTATTTTTGGGCTGTTATAGATTTAAAATATGTAAATTCTACAAATTAATTCAGTCTAAAACCACTCCCATGTCTGTACAGTTGCATTCGGTTTAACTATGACAAATATTTTGACTGTCTTAAATCATATCGATATCTATAGTGCGTGGGCGAGTATCGAATCTAAATTAATGATAATTTATCGGCTTTGTTTCAAATACGTGTCTATCAGTCTAGCCACAGGCTACGGAGCCATTTTCGGCTATATCCGGAGGCCAAATTGTACGCTTGTTTGTTAATCTACTCATTCATATGCGTAACTGTGGTGATTATTACATAAAGCTCTGCATATTATATATCTTTAATTTTTAATAGTGCATATCTACAGTTTACTAAAAGCAGTACCTATTTTATTTATATTTAATAATTTATTCCAACAAAAATTTGAATCCTATTCCTATACTTGATATCTATAAAAACCAACCAAAAACGAGGTCAAAAGTCCCAGAAAACAACAACAGCGACGCAGCAAAATAATAAAAATAATTAGTGATGCGACTTCCCGCTGTCTCGTCGAGGCACATCGTAAGTCTCGCCTACATACGCGAGAGACGTCATGCAAATGCAATAAGAAATACGAGAATTTACGAGATGAATAAAAAGAACTGGCCCGAGGCGATATATTACCAGCAGATTTGCCCGAAAGATGCTGACGTGGGGTACATGTGAAAGCAAAGGCTTTGTAGGCACCTTTAAATTATATTATATTATAGCTTGCGAAATTCTTTAACTTGTATTAGAACGTGATTTTATTTTATAAAAGCTTAACGATGCTTTCTAATTGAGTTCTAAAATGTCCCTTAGTCTAATAAGGTTACCTACTCCCAATTTTACAACTATGAAGTCTTGCTTTTGTTTTTTCTTATTTCATTTTTACTTAGTAGAATGTTAACAGGGTAAGTTAAAAATCTTAAAATTAAGCTTAGTATCTAAGTACTTACTAGTCAACTAAGTATAATAAATAGTATTAAATAGGGTATTTTAAATACCTAATAACTTTATAATAACACGTTATATTTTAGTTATTACTTGTTGAAATATTTATTTTGTAGGTACCTAAATGTATAAAACTCGAAAAAGATGCAGCACCTAATAATATTTCGTATTTATTTATACTTGTTACGTACATGTACCTACGTAACTAATATATAAATATACCTAAGTACTTAAATCTTATTTTGACTTAGGCTGGGCTTTTTGATCCGTAGTTAAAGTAAAATAGTCATATATTAGTATAACCAATAGTAAAATTTTGTTAGAGTTTCTAACCATTGGTCACTCTTAGATAATCACAAAATATTGTGACATGTTACTGCGGGCCATTTATTCGATTTATCGATACGTGACGCGGCAATTAGCACATCACTAGACAAAGCCCTCTCCGGTGCGAGCCCACAAATCATAAAGATAACATCTTCTACAAATTTGAATCGGATCTTATTTATGATTTGCCTTTTTCACAGCTACGTTTTGGGGAAAACTCCTTTATAAATCACTGATAAATGGTTATTGGGTTTCGTACCTAATTTCAACTTTGTTGCCGCTCAAAATTTTACACAAACATTCTCTTGCTTGATTACTTCTCTATATTACTGTAATAAGTATACTAGGTATGTAGTCATCCGTTAACCCCTTATCTATGTCCAATGAGAATGCACTTAGAGGACCACGCTTATTGGCAAAAAGTGCAAATTGGAGAGTTCCCACGCTCCTTTTCATTATTCGCAACAACATAATAATCATAACAAAAGCATGTACAAACACCGTACTCGGTTAAACAGCAATCGCATAAACAAACCCCAACAATAAAGCCAAATAAACGCTCGAGCACGCCATCCAATCGCACCTTGAATCGGGCATAAAAGAACATGAATACCGGCGAAATTGAATACACCTCCGCTCAACAGGAGCATTCGAATATTGCATTCCCCACCGTACTCAGTCGGGTAATATCGAACACGAGGAGACTTCGTTAGTGGCCATAAAATCGTTTACGAGCTGCCGAAGAGCCCTCTTCAATAAACGTGCCGTAAAAGTTCAGTTATTCGAAGCTAGATGGCGGCAGTAGTGGTCGCTTGAACGTCGCAATGATTTTACTGCCATCTATGGAGCTTTTTAAGCGTTTAAGGTGGGAAAGAGACAGGTTGTGCTGCGCCGCTGCGTGGCCTCTCTCGCTTTACCAGGCGGGCTATTCTGATGTTTCACCAGCGTGTGGTGAAGTGGTAATTAATAGCAAATATTTTCCAGCTTTTGGTGCGATTTGAAAAGTGTAGGTGGTATTTGAAGATGTTATAATACCTACCTATTTAATTTTGTTATTAGGAAAGTTTTCATTTTCTGTATATTTACTTAGGTATCTTTCACGACATGAAGCTTTTTGCTCGGCCATATTTTATCAATGCTAAGGGCCCGTCTCATATACCTTGTTTTATAAAACTTAGATCCTCAGTAAACCTAACTCGATTCTGTCTTAATTTCCCTCAAGGCGAAACTATTAAGTAGGTAAAAGAACATGAATTAATTAAGTACCTACTATTTTACTTAATTACCTAATAAACATCAAAATATGACTAAGTATAATAGTCGTTTTATAGTGTACCTATTACTTATAGAATAAGACTTGGCCTTAAATAGTTATTTAAGGCGAGGTCTTACCCTATTATTATAATCTGCGTACAATTTGACTGACTCGTTTAGCATAAAGGAAATTTCGAATGAATTATTTTCATAATTTCCATCCTGTAGGTATATATCTAAGGCTTAATATAGCATCGTCTACAGTTAACTTAAAAAATAAACTAATCTAATTAGTGCACTTTTTATCTACTATTGCAGTTAAGTCCGAGCTTTATTGTGAAAACCAACACCTAACTTTTTTGAAATCTTGGAATATTGTTTTGTATTCCTTTTTTTTAGATTGCGGACATAAACGTGTCAAAGCCAGTGGCTTAAAAAGCATATCAGTATAATATACATTGCAATTTGTAATCTACTTACGTTACGTTTTACTTAGACCGCTTAGCTGAAACAGAATGAAGTATTTATAAACAGTTCTAATACAGAAACCGACGTGATAGGCAAGCACAAGCTGTAATATAAGAAAAATGAGACATTCTTTATAAAAAACGGTAACAAGACCAAAATAAGAACAACTGAGGACAAACTGGTAGAAACAAGCGGTGTTTAAATTCTGAACTGAGCACGGACAAGTCGTGTGATGAACGGTTTCACACACATTACACCCGCCGGCCACAATAGGGCTGCTAAGATGCTACGAAATTAAAAAAAAACCTTTTTGCCAAATTTTGTGCAGGACAATACTAACAATTAGTAGTTTTATGTTTTAATATTTTTATTTATTACTTGCTTGCGATTTCATTCACATATTAGCAGGCTCGACAAATGTTTAAATGTTTATAACCACAAAAACCTAATTCGGATTATTACGAACATTGTTCTAGCCGTTCTCAAAAAATTCTTAAAAACAGCTAGAAAATGTAAAAATTTAAACAAAAATCATAAAATAACTAAAAAATAGATTTCGTAAGCATTTTTATTTATAGGTAACAAAGTAGTAGATTACTACGTAATAGGTACATATAGTATCTATTTATTTGAAAGTATTTGTTAACACTAATTCACGGCTCAAATCTCCATTCATCTCATCATAATATTGATATAGATTATAGTAACATAACAACGTTTTGAAATAATAACTAGCTGGACAGTACAGATTACAAAAGGGTAGGTAAAATGTTTGAGATCATTGTTAAGTTCATGACTAAAGCTACAGTTCTTATTTTGTTGATGGACAACCCTATCAATGTTCGAAGGTGGTCTCATTAGATCACGCCCTTATGTGATATTTTCCTTTTTCACATATAAATTATATAAATTGCGCAACTTAATCTTCTTGTATGAACTGTTAAAGTGAGGCTAACCATCGCCTACATCCGCAAAATGATGCTTGGAAAATCGGTTTAACTCAGCAATCGTTTATCCTAGCTTGGCCATTAAATATATTCTAAATTGGGTATAAGTGAGAGCTCACCTATCAATTACCTATAAACCTCTTTGTTTTACATCCGCTATATATGTATGTGAGTACGTGAGCAATTTCACTCGATGTAGAGTTCTTATAACCGTCTTACGTATATAGAGCCGTATTAAAAAATGGTAGCGACCACAGATCCTATAAAACAAGCGTAGCGACGAATTCGCGATATATAATTATTTAAAACTATCTATATTTAAATAACGACAGTTTATTTTTCATTTTCATTTCCTACGAGCTGTACCTACAGTGTTTTTTTTCATATTGTTTCCACCGAAACTGTTATCCGGAGCATATCGTCTCTACCAGGCAACGGGGATCTGACAAGGACGCCGCGCCGTTACATCGGCTTGTTATTATTATTATCGAACAACTTGAAAATTCTTCGATTAGTAAAACGATATGTATCCATAATTTATTACCTGTTGTATATAGTTATAAATCTGCGTATTCCCATCACAGTAATACAGTTATCAATCATCGAATGACGAAAAAATCGATAACTAGACAAAGAAGATAATCGATATAAAACATGTTCCAGTATAAATCTCAATAAAATTGATCTCATCGTGAATAAAACTGTGTTGAAGGAATTAGGTAGACGGTACGGTTAGCAAATACATTAAAATATTGTTACAGAAAATTATACCCGTGTTTTTGAAACTTATATTTTATTGCTGTAACTAAGTTTAATAAAGATGTCTTCGAAGCTTCGAATTTTGGCCATAATATTTAACTGATTTGCACTTTCAAGCAACTGTCTTGAAAAATGATTCAGGTTCCTCCAAGAATGATACAAAAAATAAAAAATATTCTAAAAATTCTGGAAAGATTTCATCAACTTGAAATCTTTCCGGATTTTTTAGTATATTTTTTTATTTCATTTTCTTTCATATTATCAGTTAAATAAACATTTTCTCGAAGTTGATCGGGTGGTTGTTGTTTAACAAAGTAAATACTTATTATAAGCTATATGAACCAGGTAACTGTAACTGATTTTCAATCAATCACAACTTGAGCGGTTACAAAAATAATGAATGAATTTCATTAATTCAATTCGATTGGTCGGTTGCGCACCGACTCTTTTTCATTTGGCCTATCAACTGCACTTACCAATCAGTCGACCAAGCGAGAACGCTCGCCAAAGTACATAGTCAGCTTAGACACACCGTGAAAAAAAATTTAGACGAGAACGACCGAGAACGAGGTGTCAGACCTAAAAATAGGTAATAGTAAAGCAGGAAGCAAGTAGTAGCTTACCAATATTAATTACCAATTTGTTCTCATATTTTGCATCAATCACTGTTACTACATTGACAGAGCAGTTCTTGTTAATGCGAATTTAAGAAACGATTAAATTTTTAGGAAATTTCTGACTTCGTAAATTATTAAGTATTGTTCTGCTGACTCTACGCCACAAAACCGGTTTTCTTATGGTATTTTGTTTTATACCTACCAACTGCCAAACACTAAACGCAGCGCTATCAGCCTTTTCATCAAAATACTTTAGATTGTTCCACCATTATGTTTATTCATAAATTATTGTCAGAACAATTGAACGATTTATGAACTGACAAGATGTTCCTAAATTTTACTCGCCTCGGGGTTCGACAAATTGTTAATTTTAAATTATAATGAGGGATCCTAAATGTGCATTAAATGAGATACAGTGTTTGTTCGCATTTTAAATGCTAATTTGATCATATTTTTGAGATGTTCCACAGATTTGGTTTCTGTAATAATATGCTTTCTTTTCACTGTATCATGGTAACGGTAGGCCTTTTGATCCGTAAGGTAACTAATGGTCAAAATTTCCAACAAATTCTAACCAATGGTTAAAATTTGTTAGAATTTTTGACCATTGGTTACCTTAACTACGGATAAAAATCCCACCCTACTAAGTAATTTAGGTTTCCTCGATGGTGAATTTTAGTTATCAATTAAAAAATGTGTGATCGATTACTTATTCTACTTTGCATAATGATGTAATTTGATAGAAGTATCTAGTGACATATGACTTGACAATACTAGGTACTAAGAGCTTTTGAAATATTTTAATTCGAATGTATTTTATTTTATAATGCACTGACACCAAAACATACAGAGAATTATATTTAAATTATAGCAGACTGATCAGTGATCACTCTCTGGATCTTACGGGTTAAAGTAAAAAGGCCCAATCTTTTGACTTTTAAACGCACATACGTGATTTGATATCTACTAAGTGTTCCTATTATTATATTCTTAAAATTTAATTACTTTTAACTTATAATAATGGCACGGATAATAAAGGAACGGTAAACACCGTTCAATAAAAAATTGCCATTATTGTTCAGATTGATTTCTGTAAATCTAAATACTTAACTATTTTTCGAATAAAGAATTGTAATCATTAAAATTGCCCAATCGTATTGCTGCCAATATAGGTATGTTATAGTATAGATATTTCAAATTTTTACTGTTTTGTTGCTATTATTAATAAAAATTGAAATAAACGTTGTATTAAATTTAAGTTAGTTTATTGAAATTGGTGAATTGTTATTGTACAATGGTTATTTGCGGCAGTCAAATTGGTAACCTATAAGTAGGTAGGTATGGCTTTTTGAACATGACCTTTGTATTGCTGTCATCATCCGTTGATGGTCAAATACTGCACTTTAGATAGATCATATAATAAACAAAGGGTAAAGGTGAACACTCATATAATAAACAAAGGGTAAAGGTGAACACAATCAATTAATATTATTCACTAATACTAATAAAAAATAATACACGTGTGTTATAATATAATCTACTGTTTGTTTACTTCTCAACCAAATGCTGCAAGTTCAAAGTACAATACTTTGTAATTTATAGACATACACTTGAAGGTCTTGATTTAATTAAAAATAACCAAACACGTAGTATACAGTTAGTGGGTACCTATACCTACCTATTTAGGTATTACCTACGTAATTATAGAATCATATTTATTTCTGTGATGTGGCCTCTATTGTCTCTTCTGGCTGCAGTTTGTTTTATGTAGGTAAGTATATTAATATAAACTTTTATATTAAATTTTATATTTTTTTATTTTTTTATTTTTTTATTTTTTATATTAAGGTTTGAATAGCTGTAAGTACTCACTTACAGCTATTCAAACCTTGTGTAACAGCAATTTTTAGATCTTGACGTCAGTGGAAAAATCTCCATTTTTGAGACTTACTCCCTTAAGTCAAGATTACGGGAGCTCAACAAAGGGTTGTTATCTCATTGATCTACAATGCGGACAGACGAACAGACAGTGTGGTTTTCTGCAATTATTATGATAGAGATCTGTACAGATATGAAGCATGCACTCCGTTGCGCCCAGTTGTCTGGTATTTCAAGATTTATAGCTCTGCTGTTGTATAAATCATGTTTTATTAGTGTTTTACATTGTTTTAATTGATTTTAAGTAGGTTTTTACCTTTCTCTTTTTAAAACGTGACTTTAAATCGAGAGTAAATTCACTTTGTTTTGCATTTATAAAAACAACGTGTTGAGTTTTATTAGGTGGGTATTACTCACAAGATTTGTAGTGTTTGTATGGCTGTGGAACGTTTTAGGACAGAGTAGGATGAATGGATATAGTTACAAATAAGTTCTAAGTTCTTACATTGATTGATTTGATTTTGAAATTTCTTTATTAACATAATAATACATTTTTGCAAGACTTGGCGTTAGCGTCTAAGTTACAAATTTATTCTAAGAATACTAACTATGGTTTTGTAGGCTGAGGGCGCCTCTTAAAACTAACAATACTTAACAAAGTTAATAAATATCCAGTTCTATTTAAAGCACAAATTTTAGGGTAGTTGGAAAAAAGATAATAATTTTACGCATTACTTCGCTGTTTCGTGCGTTTTTAGCATGACTATGACATAAATATGATAAAGCATTCAGCTAATTAACATAACAAGCTATTATAGGTATTCTATGTATGTACATGTATTAACTACAAAAGTACAATGTACCTAAGTATTCGTAAGTTATCCGTTCACGGCAGTGTGTGCGGATGCGGAGAAGCCACAAATATTAATTTACTTTGGAGTTGAAAGCAGAAAATAGCAAGAAAACCTATGAGCAAGTCAATTATACATTTTTTTATGGGATTTATGTGTTCGTTGCTCTAACCCGAAACAAAAATACTTACTAGGTAGCATGATATAAATATATGTATTGTACAAGTAGTTCTTACATTGTTTGACCATAGTTGATAAGCCTCTAGCCCACAATCATTTACTTCACGGTTCTACCCGCGCGGAAGAATTACTTATCCCAAAGTAACTATAATACACATCTGTCGTTCAGAGTCGTTTCAAAAAAAAAATTCAAATTCAAATTATGTTTATTGTAACATGAACGGCATACCTACCAATTATACATATTACACAATAATAGATCAACATATTATTACAATTAATTATAAGAATTAAAACAATGTCAAGAATTAGAACGGAAATAACATAAATAATAACAATATATAGCTATGTCAAATTACTATCATAAAAATCAAAGCTGAGGGAAAAAACACAGCTACTAATATTTAGGTACGTACACAAACTGTCGCAGCTATATGTAGGTACCTACCTATAAGTAATAGAATTTCTTATCAGACTTGTTTTAAAACAGCTCTGGTTAGGGATTATTTAGGTTAGTATATATAAATTAATAATAAGTAAGCTTATAACTGCAGTAGCCATTACAAAAAGTTATTTGATTTGGGTAAAGAAAATTCAGATCTGAGAGTTTTAAGAGTAGTGGGTTTTAGAGTTTAATGCCCTTGCACTATAATATTATGTAAATTAAGACAAAATTACATTACCAGGTTATAATATGAGGTCATGCATGTAATTTCTTACAAACGAAAAGCACAGAATAAATAATAGTAAGTAAGTAGGGTAGTTTGAAAGTTCTCAAACAAACTTCGGAAAAAGAAGATTGCAGTTTGCACTTTCAATTCTGCGTTAAAGTTCAATACATCAAACAAAGCTTTAGTTCTGATGGCCAAACGCGATTCAGTCTCACGAGGCTACCATCTACCACATATACTGTGTCTTTCTCCAACAAACTACTACACAATCTGTGGCTACGGCTATAGTATATGACACGTATTCTGTGTTCGCGGGCGTTTAACATCGCGTTGTAATTCATGATACATTGTAGCTCATTGATATTTAACTGTGCGAAAAACACTAGCTTTGCTATCGATGGGCGTTGCGGTACTTGCGGTTGGAATCAGAAGCATATTAATTTGAATTATGGTTTTATAACACGCGTTTTATCAATGACGTTCCTACCAGCCACAAGACACTTTTAATACGTAGTTTCCTACATTTATATGTTACTTCGTAACCTATAGTCGTACTGATTTTAAGGGCGAGACAACAGTATAGTAGTACGTCTGCATTTTTTATGGTTGTAGGTAGGTTTGTACTATTAATTAACTATTATGAAAATTAATTGACTTCAATCATCATTAATTCTCTTTGCCTTTTCCCTTTTGTTGTTGGGGTCGGCTCCCAATGTAACCTGTGGCGGCAAGCTACCAGAATTATACGAGCAACTGCCATCTGACCTACTACTACAACCCTATACTATACTGACTACCCGTAACGATTGCCATAGATGTTCTTACGACACCCGGGACCGACGGTTTAAGTGCTCTCCGAGGCATTTTAGAATTGAGTCAAATTCATTGACTTCATTCTTGAGTTCTTATTCTAAAATCATCAATAATATCAGTATACCTACCTAGAGTTAGAGGTAAAGTCAAAACAAAATTATATTTTAATCGCAACCAGAAGAGCGCATTTTTGCGTGAATATTCATGATGCGTTGCGGGTCTCCTCAGTCATACACCAGGATAATTCAAAGCCCATATTTCAAAATACATTGTGGTTCATTGGAATTTAATTGTGTGAAAAACAGAGCTCTGCTCTATCGATAGCTGGGCGGGGTCGCAGAATCTGCAGCATAATATCATGATTTATGAGCTTAACAATAACAAATAACTGTGATTATTTATTATTCTTGTGAAATTGGCGTAGAATAAGTTACGATAATACGCGTTGCATAGTTTTACTTTTAGTTTACCAAGTAGGTCTACGGTGTCTTGAAGTATTTGTCTACGTTTCACCCGCTCATTATTTGCTTTTTGTCATGCCCGGAACCTCAAACATCCATCAGCAGGCATATTTATTCCTAAATTCATGCGAAATGCCTTAAATTTTATGTCAATTATACTTTAGATTACCTTGACCACAGATAATATAATACTGTACTAGCCTAGGCTATACGTTTATTTCAAAAGAGCTGTGACTCTATTAACTCTACATAGTTAGAAAGGAAAACCTGCAGAAGAAGTATTAAGTACCCTCTTCATTGTGTAATGGATTTAAATGTCTGCGGTCTCTAATTTCACTGTAACCGCATGTTAGCTTTTTATTCCTTTCCTCCTGTGACGATTCAGCATCATTAAATAATTTTACGTAAGTACTTTTTTGGTGTATACTTACTCTGTGCAATCCTCAATGTATTATTTTCGGTATCGTTAATAATAACCCTCGATTTCTCTTACATTGCAGCGAAATCGCAGGAGATGGATCCGATTACGATCATTCCCTAGAACCTAAATTTTACAAACGCCTTAACCCCCACAAAGTCCTTAAAACCAAATTAAACCAATTGGCAACACCTTAAAGTCGATAGTGCAATAAATAACGGCTGATTTATGAAAATTTATCATACTCTTGAGGCTTAATTTTGAAATGATCTTCACTTACAGCCCTAATGCAGCATATACGTTTGCAATGATACGTGAAATGGAACCTTTTGTCCATGTTTAATGGGTTGAATTTTCATGTAATATGGAAAGTGGCGAAAGACATTTCTGTATTGAAGATGGAAAGTGTGTCTGCGTATTGTTTTGATAAGCTGTAGAACGGGTTTGCAAGATTTATGTATCGCATGATTTAATGCGAACGAACTACTTGCCTTTGTATTGATGAACGTTCTATTTTCGGTCCAGTTGTTATCTTTTAATTGTTTACAGTTTCATAGCATAAATATTCATTCATTAACGCAGGTGACGGGCCTACGAGACAACAAGAATTAGGCTGTAAGGGTCCATGCACAATATAATGGCCGCTTCACATCCGTTGGTCAACTTGTTATTATGGGAGCCTTCAATTAAATTATAATAGCAGGTCTGTATTATTATTAGATTGGCAGCCCTGTCGCTCAGGGGCCAATGGGGACTTTGTAATGCGGCGCCTGCGCACGGTCTCCCGCTGTGTTTTGCGGTGGTGCCAACCTTAAAGAAATGGATGGAGAACATTAGCTTATTAAATTAGTTTATAAATACGACATTCTCTTATAAAACGTATGTTGTTAAATAAAATGAATATAGAGTGTTTCAATTAAGCACAAATTCTGCCTCTATTACCTAGTTTAAATAATAATGCAGTCTTGAAGAGAACTCAGGACAACTAAAGTGACCGATATAGCTCTTTGGAACTAACTCATTCGAAAGACTCAAAAATACCTAACGAAATTAAAAATGTAGACAAGAACTGCTAAAACCAGAACATCTATCATAGTCATCGCAGCTGGCATGACGCAACGGCTCAAATCGTACGGACTTTGTACCCAATTTGACGGAAATAACCTATTTCGTACTGAGGCGAATTCGTTTCCGAATATGAATTCCATTACGGAAAACAACGCCCACAATTTGGCCACCCTGATGTGGTGCCTAACTGAAATCTATTACGGATTGGCGCAAAACTAAACCGTCATAAACTTATGTAAAAAATACTACAAAGGTATAACGAAAGTAAATTTCCAAATATCATTTAAAATTTTACGATACATATAATAATAAGTATATTAAACTAAACTAGACCTAAAAATTAAACTATATCTAAAAACTTTAAAACTAAAATATAAAACTAAAAATAACAATCTAAAGAAATCTTGTACTATCTATAGACCGGCAAAGGTCTATAGATAGTTCAAGCACTCCGCAAAATCTGGATTTACGATACTAAACATTTTACTTAGGTGTATGATGTCGGCTGAAAAAGTAAAAAAAATGAATAGGTAAAAAATGTATAGGTGTGTATGTAATATATAGAGTTCTTAGTACCTAAATCCATGTGAAATCCTAGATCGAAGTACTAAGGTAAAAAAACAACTTTAAACTAAAAAAAAAAAAAATATTTAAATAACTTTTGTGTTAAGTAGGTAGTACTTACTTAACTATAGCAAACTATGAACTAAAATAGTTCAAAATTAATTTCATAGATTTCATATTTATTTCCTTTTGCTTTATTTCTATAAAGTTTATAACTTAATGAGTGCAGTGCTAACCCATGTACACAAAAACAGCTGGCACAATTCAATAGAAGTCAACTATCTTATTGACCGCGTCAATACCAATCTGCGACAGGGTACTTACTGACGAATCTAGAATTGGCACAATATTGGCAGCGAAGAATGGATCATGTTAGAATGAAATTGACAAAAGTTTCAGCTGTTTCGTTCTAGGTATGGTTAGCTTAGTTAGCTATCAGGTTTCGATAAACTTCACACCGACGTTTCACGCCATTTTCGCACCTATATTAGTATAGAAAATGGCACAAATTGGTGAGATGATTATTATATTTTACTTAAATATTTATACGTTTACCGTTACCTATACCTATAGGCGATAGATTGTATATAGTAGATACCTACTAAATATTCGTTGTGAGAATAATACATAATTATATTATGTAGTTTTAAACGCCACAAATTGATCACTCCGCGGTTTGTGTCTAATTATTAACTCTAGTATAATCTAGACTACCGATACCACATAAATCTTATGCATCCGCACAATAGCAGCATACAAAGTAGGTATCTGTACTGTAACCCTATTATGCGAGTTCTATTGACACATTTCTACGATTGGTAGCAAATTGATCGTTCTATATTCGTGAACTACAAATCATGTGCAGTTATAGATATTTGCGTGTCATATCTGAAAATTTATAGCCTTAGCAAGGTCGGACTAAGAAATGGATATTCACCAATACTATCTATTGTTTTATGGCGTAGCTAAGCATCGTTGCGTTCGTACGTCTGGTTTTTTGCTAAATTACTGTTTGAATACTAAAAAATAAACTAATATTTCTAAGTCTTTTTACTGAAAAGACTCGTGTCTCTGACACGTCTTGCGGCACCTTAAATCTATTTTTTAACATTACAAAAAACATAATAACACATCATGAAGAAACTTTGAACGTAACCATCTTATTAAATTACTATAACATATCTTTTTAATCATACAGACAGGTATTACCTACCACTAACTTGATATTGCATTCGACTTTTTGTAAAACTTCTTTAAATGGGAAGCAGTCTTTATAAATTATTGTTAACTTGTCATAAGTTAATTCACAGTATACAGGGTGTTTGGAGGGTTAGCCCTTAGAGTATAGACTAAAAGCAAAGAGAGATCATCAGAACGATATTATATTTGTACTGCTCACACGTATCGCTACGTCAGTGGCGAAGGAAAGAAACAAACATATAGTAATTAGCTACGCTTGCGAAAAGTCACCGTACCATTTTTTCGACTCGAGTCAACTGTTTTTTCTATACAAATCTGTCAGACTCATTCACATGAAAGTGTCCACTTCATATAAAAAGTGTCCAAAAAAGTGGTACGATTGACAGATAATGACGTTCTCTCTATGCTTTTAGTCTATACTCTAAGGGTTAGCCAAACGATTTTCTTATCATTTAACGGCTTATACGCGAACTTATATTTTCCAAATAGATCCCCCCCCCCTCACGCCCACCACGTTTGGCTAACCCTCTACCAAACAGCCTGTATAATACAAACATGTTGCAGTACCTTCTATCAAAGATATTATGCCTTCCTACTATTAGATAGATAGATAAACTCTTTATTGAAACACGAAGTTAATTGGCAGTACTTACTAATATTGGACATGCGTAAGTTGTCAACCCTAAGGTACAATTATTACTCGTGGTCTCGTGGATCAGGCATCAGCATTACCTACAGCTGGAAATGCCACATAATTACTATCGATTATCGACCTGTTATTTGTTTACTATCCGTGACCTGTAAAACGTATTTCATCTACATTGTACTTTACCAAGTTAGATATAGAGTTCAAAATGCGATTGTACGTGGCAGCCACTAAAATAGGCTAGGTTGATTTTGTGGCAATCTAAAAAGGTTACATTCAGTGTTTTTTTTTCATGATAATATTCATTTAATAATTTTATCGTGATTTCGTTATTATATTGGAGATAGATATGATGAAGCTAATATCAGTCACCATAGATTAAATATACCCACTCTATATACCATTTTAATAATGAATACACTATAATATAATAGCAACTAACGTAAGTAGTATTCATAACTACAGCTAGTAAACGGCTAGCACTCACGTAATTTTAGTCGAGTAACTCGACTGGTTTAACTAATAAGTAGATACACTACTTGTAATAACATATTTGTTTCTTACCTCACTAACAAACTTCTGTTGCCGCTAACCATAGATAGTTCTCAGCACTTAAAAAATAGTAACAGTAATAAAATAACTCAAAAGGTGAACCAGTGAAGGGTTACTAACCCATTATCCAAAGCGTTTAGGAAAATGTTCAAGATAGTCTTGATACACGCCACATGAGTGGTAGCCCTCCTTTAGTGATACATTATTATTACCTGGGGAAAATAAGATGTGGTCAGATTTGGGGTTATAATCTGTTTTTGTGGTCGATAGCTATGAAAACGTCTTTTTATAAGTCTCCAAGAACTTTGCTCCTGTACGACTCGATACTCAATTTTGACCATTGTTCGTATAAAAAGTAATGCAATTTTATTTTCAATTTGTAAACAATTTAAAATTCGATACTTAACCGAAATTATGACTGAAAAGTTGAAGTAGAGCAACTTGTCTACCGTACTGCAAATACTTATGGAGAGATTGTATTGGTTCGATTCATGCAATATGCAGCAAACACTTTGGTGTTTGCTGTTTTGGTGTTTGGTTGTTACAGTGACAATTCGTCGTATTATTAACCTAAATTAAATACACTACAATCCTTCTTCACTTAAATTAGGGTTCTAATTGACCCATATCTGACACATTAAACCCCATAGCACATAAAACTCATAATTATGGATGTAACCATGCGGTAGACAAGTATGACGCATGAGTTACGCAGTGTCTATCGGCTAATCTGTGGCGCGATATCCATATTGTTATTACACACGCGAACCCGATATAGAGACATAAATAATATAAGTGTGATGGTGGTTTAGATAGTTCCAGTGACAGAGTCCAGTTGAGAAACCTCCACAGTCCTATAGTAAAATTTTTGCATTTTAATTTGAATGTCTAAATTAATTATCAGAGGTAGATAATAGACACTTAAATTTAAACAACTCAGATTTTGTTTGACTTTTGTAATGTAAAAAGAGGTATAGATTGACCTTTCTAAGATAGTAAATGATGACAATTACTAAAAAACCACAATATGTAATAATTACCTAAACAAAACCTAATGGATTAAGATATGTAGGTTATCTTAAACTATGCAAAAAAGAAAACCTACATGCTTTATTTATTTGAAACAGAGAACATTTTGTAGCATAAATTATCGTTTTTAACTAAAGTACTTATATGTAAACAAAAAGTAAGGACAAGGGTTTATACAATAAAACATAAAAAACGCATAAGTTTATTAAGGAAATGGAAACCTAATTAGAATTACATTAATAAAATAAAAAGTTGTATAAGGTAGTTAGATCTTATCGTCAATACATGCGTGGATAAGTTATGCTGATACCACAGAAATAACATAAACATTAAAACAAATAAATTATAATAAATATCTTATTTTATACAATATCATAAGATGAATAGCATAGATAATTAGATTATCAGAAAACAATGATTACGTCATCTAAATAAACTATACCACACTTTTTGAATATATTTTTGTAAGTAATTAGGTACAGAGGTAACTTTTTAGAACAATAAGGAATAAGGAGTTAGCCTTCAAATAACTTTATTGTACTTTTAATCTCTAGATAATAATTAAATGATTTGAAACAAAAAATGGAGTAGGTACTTTGGGAATAATTACTAAAAAATCTATTAAGTAAGTTTAATATTGGCCCATACAGTTATACAAGATTAAAAATTAAATTTGTAGACATGATTACTTAATCTTAGCAATGGACACAAAAAATATCTTAGCGATCCAGATTGCTGTTAATATTATTCATGTAATTTGCCAACACATTCTGACTGCTGACTCATAATATCAAATATTAAATCAGTAGGTATTTAAAAATAACAAGTTTATAAATCAAAAATATACAATTAATGTAAAGAACAGTAGTTTACCTATGTGGAGAAAAGGCAGTCGCGTCTCGCGACTGCCTGTGTGGGAAACTCACCAACTGTTATACTCAGAAATAAATATTTCATCACAATAATATTGCGTTATATTTCATCTTGTCTAGACGACGCTTAACACCGGCTAGGTAATGGAAAAATTATAAAATTGAGTATACGAACTCTATATTAGAAATATATGGAACTATTTTACTAGAAATATAGGCCCATACCTACCTACGTTGGCAAATTAAACATAGAGTACTATAGAGAGAGTACAGTAGATACAATGCTAATGTTCACTTTTTTATTCTTGTACCTGTTTTTACTGGAGGAAAATAAACAAAATACAATGGCTTTCAAAGTGCGATTTTTAAATTGATATCTTAATTTATGTCTTTAATTACCTAATTTAAATACAAAATTAAGACAATAAGGCTAGGCTATAAAGCTTACCTATGTAAGTAAATTATGTAAAATACCACTCAAACAATAGTAGATATGGGAACATTTTTTGACTTATTAAACATAAATTAATCAATTCAAATAATTGGATGGTTGCATGCAACATGTAACCGTAATCAGTGTAGATTATGACAACACCTAGAATAGCAATAAACAATAGTCTAACACAGTGGCCGAATGCACCCTGACCGGACACAAGTAAAAGGAGAGGTTGTAAACAAAACGGAGCCAGCCACTCATAATTTTAAACGTTACGGCCGAAACGGGCGCGCGGCGCGGCGTGAACTGTTACAGAACTAAAAACGCTAGAATAGAACCAGACCGTCTTAAAAATATAAATTTATTCACTCGTTATAAACCCAAGCACAATATGACTATTTAATTTATTTTATTAAATAATTGGTTCTAGGTTGAAGTTACGTTTTATTGGACTCATGCTACCTATTATTATCCATCTGGAAAGTAAATAATAATTCAGTTAACATTTAATGCCTCCAGACATTACGCTAATAAAATATCAGTTTGTTACACACCTAAGCTACCTTCAATAAAAAAATTAGATATTTACCTGCCTACATTAAGTAATTGGTGGTTATACCTACATACACTTTGTTGGAGTTATACATTGCACATAATGATTAATGTTAATGATAGCTAACAAAAGATCAGATAACTGGATCACACAAGATATGAGATCAGTTATTTAGTCAACTTATTAATACTTATAAAAGAAGTTGACTAAATATGTTCTGATCTCATATTATACTTATACATTAATAATTACCACGATTTAGAAAATGTCCTCGCTGGTTCCTACGTGGTGTCCTACGTGTTCTAAAAAACACAACACTATTCAAAATTATTTAGTCTATTCTTAAATAAGCAAACCAAATGGCGAAAAGAGATAAAGCATTACAAGGCAATAATTCGTCACGTATTTTATAGTCTGCGCGGTGCGAGCGTTGTGGGTAATTTTTATTGAGTCCTTGAACTTGTACACAATTTTGTCGGTCGATAATACCAACGCGGTTTAACTGCTTTAGAGATGACTCGTTCTAGTTTCAGTGATACCCTTCGTTTAATAAAACCTACAAAGTTATGAAACTAATCTATTGAAGGTACCTACATAATAAGTTAAGGGTGCTGGACTTTTTTCCAAGTTGTAGGTACGTAGCCGAGTGAAATATTGCAATTAATTTCAAAATAAGTTCAACTGTCAATAATTGAATTGCAATAACAATATAAAAACTGTTCTATTAACGAAATAAAGCTATGAATGCTGAAAAAAATGGATTATATGAAATTAACATGTGCAATTCAACTTTTCTTATCGAAAAAAATAGATATTATAAGATGCATTATATTTAATAAATTAACCCGAGATCTCGCTTCGTTCAATTTCATATAAAATATCCTTGCCCGCTACAAACCGATTAAATCTGGACTTCTGTAACCATGTAATCACAAACAATCAATGCTCTTACGCAAGTATTGTGAGGAAATTGTACTAAAATACTGGCCCTGTGGCTGGCAGTAACGGTGATTCGTCTTCGTGCCTCCTCAAATTGACTGACGCCTTAATCACTGATTCAGATTGTAATTTTGGTTTTTTATTTGTTTTCTTGGCTAGTTAGCGCTGAACACTGATCAAATAAATGTAAGGTGTTCAAAATTTTAATTCATTACCTATGCAAATGCATAATTTTTGGTAGAATAGTCTAATTAAGTACCTAAATAAAAGGTAACTAAAGCATTTTTTATTTTTTACCGTATGTAGATAGGGCACCTAGTACCTACTTATTGAGTGGTCGTGGTAGCCTAGACAGTAGATACTTATTCAGTCAGGTGAGTGAGTAGGTATTATATTTTATTATAAATCTATGTAGATACCTACATTAAATATACAGGACGTATGTATTGTTTATAAAAACTAAGCCTCAGACACATAAATTATATTTTTTGTTAGACAATGTGGTTTAATAATACTGTGTATCGAAGTAGTGCCCGATGAACAAAAAGTACGAAAGCAACGCAATATCTTGCATAAGGCGATTACACACTCGCGGAACGTACGCAGCGATATCAGAGATAAACTTTTCGTAGCTCGTGGTTAGGTGCCATCAGTGGTGCGGATACCGGATTCTCCAGTCGTGGTTGGTGATGGTGACACGAGCACTTTTATGCATTATGGAATGGATGGCTGACGGAAACGCACGTATATTATTCTCGGTGTGCAAACGCCATAAGACTGGTAAGACCCCTTCACAATGGCAAATTACTGATCTTTGACATCGCCAGGAACAATGGGAGACGAAGTCGGGAATTTATGATGTGGCGGTTGTGTCATAGAGTAAGTAAGTTAAGTATTTCAATTAACAGATGTTCCAATTTTGATCGATTCTTATTATAGACTGCAAACTAATAACAAGTAATGCTTTTTCCAATATTTGATAATTTTTAATGTGTAAAATCTATAAGAATTCAATTTTTTTTTATTAATTTACAGAAGTTAATTAAATAGTACCTACCTACCTAATTATAATTGTTTATTTTAATATATGTGAAACATTTTTACAATTTTAAATATTGGAGGGAAAATTCTGTTTTCTGTAACCCATTACGCTTATGCGCAATTTATGATGTGTCGGTACTGTCACAGATTCAACAATGCGCACACGCACTGAGTCACGATCAAGTGACGTTCGAGTAACGTACGACTCGCGGGTGATTTATCTCGATTTGCATACGAGTTTGATACAGGTTCGAATCGTAGGCAGGTTTCGAGGTCAAGTTCACATCTTTTTATTTTTGTTCTTTGTTCGCGATATAATTTAGCGTTCTAAGAGGACCTTGGTAGGAAGCCAAACGTTTATAAAAGTTATTTGTGGTTCACGTCAAATTATATTGAATAAAATATTTAGTTAATTTGACAAGGACTGATTTAGAGCCAGTCAATTAGAAAGAGCATCAAAATATATAAGAGAAGTCTTCCTCAATAGCGCGTATTAATTTGATAACGATTTACTATAATTAAATTAGGGTATGTAAACAGGACGTTTTATAATTTATCTTGAGTAATATGCTGTAAAAAATTAAAATAATGGCCGGTCCACACGGAGTCTTAATGTTTTCCGCCAACGATCGTGAGAGTCGTAACATCGTCGCCTTCATACAGTTTGTTATTTTATTATTAAAATATGCACACATACAGTCAAATAGTCTGTAATTATAAAGATTTATGTTTTAATTAAGCACTTTATTTTATATTCATATGCCTATTTATCGTCGTTTCATATGTCGTTTGTCGACAGTGTGTCGGCCAGGGTAGCGTACCTGGTACTCCGAATAACCAAACGGTATTCGTTGAAGGTTATACAGGTATACGCGCCGACATCGGCACACTCAGACGATGAAGTAGAAGCTATGTATGAGGACATATCCGAAGCCATGCATACTTCCGAAACATACTTCACCGTTGTGATGGGAGACTTCAATGCGAAGTTGGGCACAAGGAATAGCGATGAGCTGAGAGTGGGGCCATTTGGATACGGGCAGCGGAACCCTCGAGGACAGAGGCTGGCTGACTTCATGGAGAAGGAGGGACTCTTTATGATGAACTCCTTCTACGAGAAGCGGCCATCCAGGAAGTGGACGTGGATAAGTCCCGACGGTTCCACTAAAAATGAGATAGACTTCATCATGACGACCAAGAAGCACATATTCGATGATGTCTCTGTGATCAGCAAGGTGAAAACCGGTAGCGATCACCGTATTGTTAGAGGCACATTGAATATCAATGTTAAGCTCGAAAGGTCACGTCTGGTGAAGTCTACGCTCCGTCCAAATCCTGTCCAAATCCAAAACCCCGAAGGCTTTCAGCTGGAACTCCAAAATCGCTTCCAGTGCCTAGCCGACTGTAACACAGTGGACGAGCTAAACGACGGGTTGGTGGAAACTGTCCAAGCTGTTGGATCGAAATTCTTTAAGACCCAACGCCGAAAGAAGACTCAAAAGCTCTCAGAAAAAACTCTTGAGCTAATGGCCGACCGGAGCGAAATGAAGCTGCAGTCTTCAGTTGATATGTCAGCCTACGGTGAACTCAATAGACGAATCTGGAGTTCCTTGCGACACGACTTGCGTGATCTTAGTACTTCACGTATTGAGGCCGCAATTGAGCGGAACCAAGGCTCTAAAGTGTTCGCAAAGGATTCGTCTATTGGGCAACACCAAATGACAAAACTGAAGACCGAAAATGGTAGCGTCATTTCATCCAAGCCTGAGATTCTGAGAGAGATCGAGAACTTCTATGGACAGTTATACACCTCGACACGTAAGCCCGCTACTAACACGGCTCAGGACATCAGAGCCAAGTTAGTCCGACACTATACCGAAGATATCCCGGACGTCAGCCTGTACGAGATTAGAATGGCCCTCAAACAGCTTAAAAACAACAAGGCACCAGGTGAAGATGGAATTACGACCGAACTTCTGAGAGCGGGTGGTAGACCGGTACTTTTAGTCCTCCAGAAGTTATTTAATTCTGTCATCCTTGAAGGTATAACGCCAGAGGCATGGCACAAGAGCGTGGTGGTGCTCTTCTTCAAAAAAGGCGATAACACCTTATTGAAGAACTATAGGCCCATCTCGCTCTTGAGTCATGTGTATAAGCTGTTTTCGAGAGTCATTACGAATCGTCTCGCACGCAGGTTTGATGAATTCCAGCCTCCCGAACAAGCCGGTTTCCGAAAAGGCTTTAGCACCATAGACCACATCCATACGCTGCGCCAGATTATACAGAAGACCGAAGAGTATAATCGGCCGTTATGCCTAGCGTTTGTGGACTATGAGAAAGCCTTCGATTCAATCGAGACTTGGGCGGTGCTGCAGTCCTTGCAGCGATGCCAAATTGAGTATAGGTATATCGAAGTTTTGAAGTGTTTGTACAGTAAGGCCACTATGTCAGTCCGACTACAGGACCAGAGTACGGAACAAATTCCATTGCAAAGAGGCGTGAGACAGGGAGACGTTATTTCTCCGAAACTGTTCACAAACGCATTGGAGGATGTTTTCAAGCTCTTGGAGTGGAAAAGATCTGGCATCAACATAAATGGCGAGTACATCACTAACCTTCGTTTTGCCGATGATATAGTCATAATGGCGGAATCGCTCGAGGACCTTAGCACCATGCTCAACGACCTCAGTAGAGTCTCCCAGCAGGTTGGTCTTAAGATGAATATGGACAAGACAAAGATCATGTCTAATGCTCATGTTCCACCTATACCGGTAATTGTTGGGAACGATACTCTCGAAGTTGTCGACAAGTATGTCTACCTAGGACAGATTGTCCAATTAGGTAGGTCCAACTTCGACAAAGAGGTGGCGCGAAGAATCCAACTCGGCTGGGCAGCGTTCGGGAAGCTTCGTCCTATCTTTTCGTCCAAAATACCGCAGAGCCTGAAAACGAAAGTTTTCAATCAGTGTGTGTTGCCAGTGATGACTTATGGAACTGAGACATGGTCTCTTACTGTTGGCCTCATTAGTAAGCTCAAAGTCGCGCAGCGAGCTATGGAGCGAGCTATGCTCGGTGTTTCCCTGCGAGATAAGCTCCGGAACGAGGAGATCCGCAGGAGAACTAAAGTGACCGATATAGCTCTTAGAGTTAGTAAGTTGAAGTGGCAATGGGCAGGCCACATCGCTCGTAGAACTGACAACCGATGGGGAAGAAAGGTTCTCGAGTGGCGACCACGAACCGGAAGACGCAGCGTAGGCCGGCCCCCCACTCGGTGGACCGACGACCTGGTGAAAGCCGCGGGGAGCCGATGGATGCAGGAGGCGAGCAGCCGCTCAAGGTGGCGTGCTCTGGGGGAGGCCTATGTTCAGCAGTGGACGTCTTCAGGCTGTTGATGATGATGATGATGATGATGCCTATTTATAATATTTATATTATCACATTGAATTGCTTTTACGAATAAATCACGCCATGGTGCGAGAGCCCACTGCAAAAATACCTACGTCATCGGGTACCACAATAGGCTATCTTTAGATCGTTAACCGACACTTAAACATGTAAAAAAAAACAGGTCTGCCAGTTTCGATCCTGCCGGGTCATGGAAATAATCCACCTCCACCAACTTCATATGTCTTGAATCCTAAGTTTCGCCAAGTTTAGACCTGGCAGACCTTTTAATCTATTATCAGGGGCATCTTGGCTATTATTGGGCATAGGTTTCATTGGGGTATTCGCTGAGGTAGGTAAAGAGTGTGAAGGGCACATTCTTAGGGGTCTGCCAGGTACTTCCGGCAGGGTGCGCAATGGCAGACCAATTTTTTTTACTTAATTAATCAATGGTTAACTGTTGCTAGAACTTTCATTCGGGTGTACATTTTGACAAAAAACAATACGTCAAAAAATTTCAATTATTTCCATGACCCGGCAGGATCGGAACTGGCAGACCTGATTATTTTTACATATTTAGATGTCGGTTAACGATCTAAAGATAGCCTATTGGGGTACCCGATGACGTAGGTATTAGTGCAGTGGGCTCTCGCACCACCATGTGCTTTAGTGATAGACATAATACAAATAATACAATGTTACGTATATGAATTGTTTTTTATAAAATAATATTTTTATAAAGGTTTCATAGGTCTTTACTCTGCACAGAAGTGAGGTAGAAAATAGACTAAGTACAGGAAGCGGAGGAAACAAGGCGAAACAAAATAAGGGCGTTACACGATTTACGCATCCTGTATCAGAGTTCTCTACTGTAATGTTACAAGTATTATTTTAGTGATGTTATTTAATTTTCTAAAACTAAATTGATACATAATTAGATAACAAAAGCCTACTTCACACAAAAAAAAAAATTAGTATAGTAGGTATGTAAAATAAATATTGTATTAGGTATTAGGTAATTTGGTAAAGAGCTCAATGTATAAGATATTAGTGAGTTGAGCAATAATTTGCAAGTATGAAGTAAATGCCAGTAAAACGTATAGGAGTAGGTACCATAAAAAAATTATATTACATTTTGTCTAAACTTGAACAACCGATAGACAATCTTTTCAAGTAACACGTTATTTGAATAAACCATTGTTTGTTTTTTAACGACTATAATAAAGAAGTTCTATTGATTACCTGTACCATTAAAATTGTGCAAATTTTGGTGGCATCATAAAACATTACAACAATAGTAGTTTCTCTACCTGACCATAGTTAAACATCTTCATTGGCTTTGGTTAATTTGAGTAACGGAAATGGTTTTACAGCTCTTTTGTACCGTTTAACAATAAATGTAAAAAACAAAATGGTTACCTACTCTATTAATAAAAAAGATTTTACATTAAAAAAAACAAGCTGTAAATACTGCATAAAGAACTTTCACGCGAAATAAGCACTTAATTTAACAAAATAGGTTTATTCACATTATTCACAACCGAACCAAATTAATGAATGCACTTTATAGGAAATTTATGCAAAATTAATGAACAATAAATTCGCTTCCTCCATTAAGAACGATTTTAAACTGTTAACATAGAAATTGCTTAAAATATCGTATCTTAACTGTATTGTGACGTCATCAAACAGCTGATGCTTGAATGTGGTGGTAAAGATACACCCGCAAGTCTCGCAACGGAAGGGAATGAGAGAACGACAGTAGGCAATGGAGCTGATGGCATGATAAAAACATTATTGTATAAGAAATTATATATTAGTGTTCTAGTTATTTATTGAAGATTCTATTCATGCTTTAAGTAGCGTAGAGGTAGTACCAATAGCATATTGAATACGGTAGCTGAGCGGTACAACTCGCCGATCATGCGGCACTTTGTGTAGGTATACACTTGTGGATAGAGGCAGGCAGGTGTATGCGTAGAGGGTACCATGTTGGTGGGTATACTGTGTATTTATGTAATCTTGTCTTGTGTGTTTATTATTGTCAATTAATTAATTATTATAATTAGATTACTAGCATTAGAAGTAAGCCCACACTAACCAATGGATTTGTTAGTCCGAAAATAAAGAATTTTGATTTAAACATAATTATGTAAAGCTGTATAATGCGGTATGTTTGACCATGTCAACACGCCATATTTATACCTATATATCTCCGTATTAAACTGTTTAAATTACCCCGATGTTAATTAAAAGCTGTAGCAATTTGTCGAATAGCAAAAAAACGTCGCATAGTCAGTACGTAAATGTCGTATAAAATCGCGATACGGCGCTTTGGCCGGAGCAAACTCATAAACTGTACGGAGTAACAGCGTCCGGCTTACAATGTGACGGTTTATACGGTCTCAGGCAGGTGTGAACATTATCTTAATTCAACTGCTACCGAACGATCGGAAGGTGTGTTCCGACCTTTATGTCGCAAATTGAAAAATCTTGCGCGGGATTTTGCTCGTGCTTCCCTTGATTTTTATGTTTCAATCTAATCGTTCTAATTTTAAAGTAAGGTATTGATTTCTTTCAATAATTTTTAATCAGTTTATTTTTTACCAGTTGCGTCTTGATAGTAAAGACAATTATTATTCATAATAAATTATTGTAATTTATAACTGAAAATAGTTCAGTGGCTAATAGGTCACTTAGGTATATTTTGCCATGTGAGTGTAGGTACAAATTACGCTGGTGACCATGGCAAACAACCATCTTAGCATAATGACTATTATTTTAACGTAAAGCTACGAAATCTATGCTCAGTATATTTTTTTCTGAGGCGTGTGTATTTCACTGAAATCCTCCTAAACGGCTGCCTCAATTTCAATTTTTGTGTGTGTTCGAGTAGATCTCTGGGTGGTTTAGATAACCCGTACGAAACCGGGGTGGGTCAGCTAGTATGTACTAGATTCTACTAGAATAGGTTCTTATACTACTTAGGGATATATAATCCACCCAGTAAAAGAAATATTTAATGCCATAATAAAATTATAGGAAATTGATTCTAAATTATGCATATTAATAACCTGGGAACGAATAAAACCTAGTAATTTATTAATACCTACTCCATAAGTTCCAAAGGAGAAGTCTAATGGATCGCATATTTTCATCAAATAAATTGTTAATTTATTCAAATTGGAGACAATCAATTCTTCTTAATGTTTGTTTTAGTCGGTTGTACCTATAGGTATTAGGCGCTTCCTTAAATGTTTAGGAAAAATGAATGGGTTTAATTACCTTCAGATTGAATACGTTGACTAATTTAGTACCTCACACTAAGGGTAGATGTTTGCAGATTTAGTATTTCTCTCAATGTTTCATTTTTATTTTAGGTGACTACAAGATTTTAAAAGAAAAAATACTAAAATAATACTTAAATAAATGATTAGGTAATTTAAGTATTGGGCAAAGTTTGGGAATACATTCAGAAGTGGCTCTTCTTTACCAATATGTATTTTGAATAGATAGTACCTAACTTAGGTAGGTAACTACTTACATTATGTCTACGTATTTGATATATAGCTCAAAACATTTTTTACTACGTTGATATCACATTATAATCTATTGAGCGACAGGTTCGCAGACACGATAGTATTCTATTGTGTTACGGTCGATATCGACCCTGTGCCGGTCTGTTAAATTAAGTACTTAATGGTACTGCAAAACAAGACTAGTAAGTATTTGAATGCAAAGCCCTCTAAAGAAGTTCTCCATAATAATTAAACTTCAAATTTGATTTTTATTAAGTGTTGTCTAAGTAAGTCCGAGCTAGTTTCAGCGGGGTCAGCGGGCCACGCCGGAATGGCGGGGCTCACCGCCCCCTTAGCCCTGGATATAGACCTTCTGAATATGGCATTTTACATTAATTAAATTTGTATATTAATTGTAGTCACTTAAAATAAATATTCTTATAGCTGATTGGAAAAAATTACTATACCTAGTCATTAACTTTTGTATTGCTATTTTTATAGTTAAACATAATGGGATTTAGGCATTTCGAACAATGGAAAAGAAGCCGAAAGATCTATAATTAGGTCCCAGGCAAGTACCTATTTCTTACATTTCGTTTACACAACAGATATAAAAACTGTACCTAATTCGTGCTTTAGATACAAAAGTGGAAAATCAAGCAAGCATTCGCTCACATTTTCAGTACTACGGATATAAGTGAACAAAGTTGCTCCACATCTAAGTGTTACTTATGCAGTAACGATTTTAAGAACGTATTAGAAACATTTTTTTTTTATAATAAATTTATTAATCCAGTTCAAATAACTGTAGCTCTAGTCTATCAAGTATGAATGTCACCTCATTAAGTATGGTATATAAATATATATAAATATATAAATAAATATATAAATAAATATGTGTGGACATTTTACACAGCGCCATCTAGCCCCAAACTAAGCATTATAGCTTGTACTATGGAAACCAGAAAACTGATACAATACTTATATACTTTTGTTTGTAAATACATACATAGAATACAATATGACACCCAGACACAGAACAAACACCTATGTTCATCACACAAATCTTTGTCCTGGGTGGGAATCGAACCCACAGCCTACAGTTCAGAAGGCAGAGCTACTACCAACTGAGCTATCAGGCCAGTCAAATATATATAAATATTATGTATTTAAAATAACCAGTGCTCATTAAATTGTGCATTTAAGGTACCAGTTAAGTATATTTATCCACAGCTCAGGTTAAATCAATCACTGGTAGGTATTATAGACAGGTGTGTCACAATTATTATAATACTTGAGACGAATATGATAGAGGTGATTTAAGTATTTTATGTAGAGCATACAGCCAGGGTTCCGTGATAAAAAATTACAGTAGAAAATATTTTTAAATTATTAAAATACAGAAAAAGCCTGCGTGACTTGTAGAATGGAAAGAAAACAGTCCCCCAACTATGCATTAAATTATACATAGACCAATTATTTCCCGGCACTTAATTGAAAGTTAAAACCCATTATTAATGTATACAGCACATTTACGTAAAGTACAGTTATGCATTTATGCTAGTGCAGTGTTTCGTTTCGGCCACTTATTCAAAGTGCTAAGACTGTGTTTGGTTTACACTGTTTGTAGGGACATATTTTCGCGACGGGCGGCGCGGCGTGCTTTCGCATTTATAATACCGGTGTATGACCTCTTAAAATTACTTACTGACATATTTTAGCTTAAACAAGTAATAAAAAGCTGGAACAAAGACCACGTTTCACACAGCGCTTCAAACATTTTGAAAAATGCCAGATCACAACTAAATTATCTTCACATAAAATAAACATTTATAAATATATAATATATAAATACGTTTAGCACGCAGTCAGTGACTGCATTTTCCGCTGTTAACATGACGGCACGCTGCATAATGTTTATGTATCGCGATACGAGGGCAGTGCAGGAGGAAATTCTCATCTAAATTCTGCGCAGACGCCGATGATTCTAGCATTCGTGAGTTGACAGCAAAACGAATCTCTGTCTGATCCGTGTGAAAAAGTAAAAGCGAAAATCCTTCACGATACGTTAAATTTAGTCAAGGACAATCTGGCAGAGATTGGCCCATATTGCTCGGTTGCGTTTCAAGGAGCGTCACGTCTTGATACATTCGACAGCTGCTCTACTCGGTGTCACGACGGAAATTGGCAAGACGTGCGTCGCATCAAATGCTATGCACTAAACACTGTGATGAATATCCACCGATGAAATCGACTGTGCTAGGTCACGCCTTCACAATTTCGAAGCTATGCACACTAAAATTCCTCTCACAAAGACTGAATCACTGTCACGAAGTATCGATCAAACGTCTGCTGCATCCAAAAACTGAACTTGCACTAAAAGTTTAAAGGATACCGCCATAGATACGGTGAGGTGGATATCTTAATTTTCGAGTCCTTCGGGTTACTAAATTATAATTTACGATTGTGTTCCTGTCCGTAAAAAAGCGGCGTGCTTTAATAGAAACGTCGTTTTTTTTCACATGTAGTTTAACCGAAGTTGAGCTTTGGATCGTTTTTATCAGACCTTGACTGGTCATTTCGGTATGAGAAAGAACAACGATTCACGTTGTTATCTGTTTCTTTGAAATAAGTAGTTTCAATTTTACCTTATCAATTTAATGAGAACTGTGAATGAATAATTATTTTAAGACTCATCTTCTTATTCTGTGCACACATTTTGAATTTATGTTATGAGAGAAAATATCAAAAAAAGTAGATGTTATATTTATACTCCAACATTATATCGGCATTTATGCGAATTAAACTTCAGTATGATAAAAGATCTGGGAACTGAATAAATTTCGCTAATATTATGCATTTAATTCTAATAATGCGGCACAAAAATCATACGTGTTAGTATTTTTAAGTGACCGAGATGGGTACATAATATTCACTGTGTGTGTCCCTTAAATGGAACGGTTTATTAGTTAAGCATGTGGTAGGGCCCATACATGATGGCCATCGGCACCGGCGCAAGCTTTCCTTTCGATCCTGCCGTGAATATTTTAATTTTATAACTTACGGATACTGTTTGAATGCTTCAAATTATGTTTTGGCAATAACATTAACTGATTCTCTACATACTTTCTGTCTTAAAGTAAGAACACTAACAATAATCTAATAAACCTTTATAGTGATTGACAAGTTACAATGATTTCTACTGAAATGATGTGATAAACTTTATTGGTCGTTAGTTCGAGATCCGAGACAAATCAGTGATTGGTGAGACTAATCTTACGGATTTGTTACGGCACGTAATATTGTTCTGATTGACCAGGGATAATTAAAAAGTAGCGAGTTTTGAATAAAACTACAGGTAACTGTGTTGCCACAGTTATAGTTAAAAGTTAACGTAGTCTGATGGCGGGACCGTCTATTCGATTTATAGGTACCTACCTACATTTAACGTCAGTGGCTTGCAGTGGCACAGCTGGCTCACGACTGACACGAACATGTAGTTATTTGTATATTTTTTTGAGATTCTGTTTTTGAAATACTGTGCATGTTGTAACATCATGAAATTTGAGACTATGTGAAGTTTTTCATAGGTTAACCAGTTTACGCAATATCTTTCCTAAGTTCATGTCTATTTCAAGTGTAGTAGCTATTTGATAGTCAATTAGTGTCGCTTTGACTACATAGCATATTTGCATAGTTTTACATAAACAATGTTCCTAATCCTTTTGTTCTATAAAGAAATACTGGGTACATCTACATATATATATTTTAGTTTTAAATATAATTTAACTCAAATGTTTGCTCTCAAATGCAAAAAACTAAAGAAAGCCAAAGGAGCATAGCCTTAGCATATAAACTTGAGACAAGATAAACAAAGCGCAATTTTATATGTGCCATAGATCATAATAGAACAAACATGCTTTAACCAACTTAGTTTAAAAAGAAGATGCATTGTGTACTGCAAAACGCTAGTTTCGGCACGAAGCCTTCTACGTCAGGTCCTTAAATACGAAATGTCCAAAAGGTTTTAACTGCACATTACTTTAAAATTGAACTTTACTCTCCAAAACATTAAGTTTGTATCAAACCTGAAGGAAATCAGAGACCGACCTAAATAATCAAGAATGAACTTTTTGGAAATGAAAATAAGTATGAAATTCCAATGTGTTATATTTTTGCTTAGAATAAAAGATAGTGTGCTGTTTATAGAGTGTACGTAGCCATGCACTGTTGAAATGAAAAATTAAATATGGTTTAATAGTTTACTGGGAACAGGGTTACGATGTAAAAAAAATGATTGCAGATCTCAACAATCACAGTGCACGTTGTTTTTTGTTTTTAACACGCATAAGTTTCTCAAATAGAAACTTTCAATACTCAACAATTATAGGTAAACCTACATGTTAGCTGTATAATGATTTGATGAATAATAGTATATCGATCAATGACACAAACAGGAACCTTACCGTCATCTATTCGCTAGTGATTCGCTTTAGGTCTTCAATGAATTGCTCTAAGAGGGACGGTAAGGCCCTACATCGCTCGCTTAGTTAGGCATGGGGTAATGCACAAAATGCACTATCTATTTCTATCAAGCCAATTTTCATAAATCGTGTTTTGGCCACTCGTTTAATAGTGTACCTTTTATCACTGAGCTCCTCAAATTTGGCACTCACAGGGCCTTAAAATAGCGCTTTCTTTCTTTTTTATCATTATTAATTTAATATAGGTAGTACCTACGGTATAAAAAATAAAGTCTATTGGTTGTTTTGGTAAAAGTGGTGTGTAATCTCTTGTAACAATTATTCAAGCCATGTATCAAACATCAGCTTTTTTAAGGACCGCCGTCCAAGCGCAGCGAGGCGTTAAAAACTGCCATTACTTCCAAAGACTTCTCATACCTCTTTGATTACTTCACAACTTTTCTCTCAAGATTCACCAGTACAGTGTGATTCACACAATGGAACAAGAAAGATCCATGTTCACACGTAATGGTGGCTGTGAAGTTAGCGCGAAACGCTGCGCAGTAGTAAAAATTAGATATGCGCGTGCAGAGATAAGTGGTGAGTGCAGTGTGCATGCACCACACTACACAGCCGCCATTACGTTTGAATCACACTCTAACAATAGTTTAAAATTCAATTATTGGCATGTGCAGTGTGCACTGTGCGTGCATGTCATGTTCTGATGAGTTATGTAATGAGCATTGACATATGTATTACTTCGTAAGGACAGGCCTGATGACAAGTTAAAACGTCGCTTCAAAGTGAGAGCCAAATTCGCAGACTGGCAACCACTAGCGCTTAGTCTGTGATATAAGTTAGACGATAACGGTCGAGTGCTACAAAGAAAACATGCACTGTTGTGCTGTGAAAGGTTGTACGAACTACTCCCCTAAATGTAACAATAAAATATGCAGCATATTTTACCATGACTAAGTAATGTTTTAAATACTAATACTTCGTTTCGTAACAAAATGATATATTTCCTACTTGGAAAATCATTGTAAACTTATACAATAACAAGACGTTATGGTGGCGTCACCTTGATGGCGCTGATTTTTTTTTTGACCAAAAAAATGTTAGTTCGGGCATATCCTGAGATTTAAATCTATGGTAATTAGTTAATTACTCCACTGAATTGAGCATGCATCAACTTGACTAAACTTCGGCTGCAAAGTGGTACTTACATAGGTGATGTTAATAAATTAAAAGGTACCTAAATATTTTTAATTCAGATTGTGTTTATAAAACTTCAACAAAGTATTTATTATTTTTTTTACAACTTATTATCCCAAAAGTATTCATGTATGTATAGGTTAGCTATTAGTCTCAATACCTTACGTATAGGCACGCTACCTACAGGTCTGGCTTAGACCAAAAATGTTTGGAGTGAATAGATAGTGCAGTTTGTTGCATTTCATAAAAATGTTAATAATATAACTGTTAGTTTGTTTAGAGAGAAGTACTTTGCCCGTTAAAATACATTTACAAATAACCAATTTACGTAAATACATCAGTATGGTTTTTTACAGATGCTTATTTTTTTTTTGTTTCAGATAAGTAATCAATTAGAATGAATAGCTTTGCGCTCGCTTCAGTGCATCTTCGAAAAGCTGGAGCACAAGTCTCGTCTGACATACGAACATTGTAAAGCCCAGTTTTACATACTACGAGAGAGGAAAGGAGATTTATGCACTCTCGGGAGTCTCTATGGTTATAGTGTAAATGATTTTCATGCGGTATGATATTAATAGATCGTTTAAAAAGTCATGATTTTTTTTAGCTATAGGTAAGAAAGAGCTGCGCCTCGTGATTTGATCGTTAACACTCATTTTTGACCAGTTCAGAATGAAATATTCTCAATCCTATCTTATTACTTGCATAGTAGTCTACTTACCAAGAAAAGACATCGAAGAAAAACAATCTCGCAAAAAAAATAAGGTTTTATCTGAATGCCTTCCAATTTTTTTTTTAGTTGGCTACTTTTGTAACCTAAGTCTTAGACTTAGATTTAAAGTAATATTTTATCATATCGGAGCTTTTATAAACTGAAGATTATAAATGTATTTTATTTATTTAAAAGTTGATTTACTTAAGATGTTTAAGATCCCGTATTTAACGTATTGTATTTACGCTTAAGTTAGATAAATTGATTCGGTTTGCTACTTCATTTGCACGTAAGTACTTTAATTATCTATGTCTAGACATTGTCTGTTAAACATCTCTGCCACACAACGTCTGCCGTCCTATAAAATGATAATACTTAATTAATTAGACAACAACTAATTATTTGATCAAGTTGACTTAATATTTATTATGCTATAGACCAGGACTAAAATCTTACAACCCTGCTTATAGGAAGAAAAGAAGAAGTCACCGTAGCCTATGGATGGACAATGATATTTTACCTGTAGATAGGTAACAATACTTTCATGACTCCCCCCTGTTTTGTAGCTCTGTGGAAAGACCGCTGCCTGCCACATTCATTGTCATTTCACATCTTGAAAATTAGATGTCTTATTTAGGTTACACCTAAACCTAAATACCTTATAAGGCTGGGTTAAACTGTAACCTAAATCTTAACCAGGAAGTTTAGTATTGCACCATTGTAACCATCTATAATATTAATTGGTACATACAACAGTTACATCGTCCACGCGAGCTTTTTGTCTTTTACGTTCAATAGTCAAATTAATCTTTACTTTAACCGGCCAACCTTGAGTAAGTAGATAAAATTCTCGTTAAATAAAGACGATTAAATAGGAACTATAAAACATTTCCGCTTTTAACTGCCGACTTGACTTTAAGTTTGATTAAGGGAAAAAGAATTAAAACAATTAGAATACTCGTGTTGGGTAGTAAGTACCTGTGCCTACCTGTAAATACGTAGGTACTATTAAGGATTCTGTGGTTTTGGCGTAATCCAAAATTATTACCTACCTAAGTTTCTACAACCAGTTCTACTCAGAATAAAGGAAGCTTTTAGACATACAAAATTTGCAAAAAGGTAGGTAGGCATACTAGAGTATAGATTAATGCAATATTAATGTCTTTATATTTAGATTGTTTTTAAAAGATCACAGGCAGCCGTATCTGAAAAGAAAGCCCACACTAGGCAGAGGCACTTGACATTTTATCACTTCACAGTTGCACACCTTTGATCGATCTCATCCAAGATGGCCGCCGCCGGCGCGAGAGCAGGCGGGAAATGAACACACGCGCACCTCCTCCGCCATAACCGACCCGTCAATCTCTCGAATTTAGAACATGGTGTACTAATTTTTTTTTTTAATTTTAAAGGTAAGTAAGCAAACGTGCTCGTCCGTGGACGGTTTGCGTTGCACTAAATTAACAAAAAACATTTTTAAGCGTATTCAAAACTTGAAACCCATAAAACATAATCTCCCCCATTATTAGTTTATGGCTTGCGACTGTTGTGGGCTATTATGTTGTTATTTTTCTGTGTAGTAGTATTTGTTTTGATTGTGTGCGGTGGACGAGCCAGCCGATTTGGGGTAGGTACATTTACAAAAGGTCTTTATTGAAATTATCTTGTACAATGTTTCTCACAATAATTATAACAAAGTTATTCTTGGAGTTTTATAATACTACTATAATATATCTTATGTTCGAAGTATTTTAATTCTATTTTGTGGTATTTTGTTCAGTGTTTTTTTTATTGCGAGCAAATAGGACCATGAGTAGATTTTTATTTATAATTTCTAAAATTAATTTTAATGGTAAGTACCTACAGTATTTACCTACAGTACCTATTACTTATTGTAAAAAAATGTTGCGATTGCCATCCCACGAAATATAATAAGTACACAAATTATTTACCAATTTTTTACGTGTTATTGTCATTTTATACTCATACCCAATATGAATTTTAATATTGCTTTTTAAAGTAGAGCAACATTCGTGGCGTTGCAATGCAATGTAGATGTACCTACTATGACATGCCCGCATTTTGAGCATGAGGATGAGGCATTCCATAGACTCTATTATATATTCTGTGTCCATAGTAGGTCGGTAATCTAACAAAGGTACCTACTACCTACCTAGTAGGAACCTAGTTGATAGACTAAGTAATATCGGTTTGTATTTTTGTACAGCAAAATACCTACCATTTTGCTATTATAAGTAGGTACTTTACATTGTGTACTTTCAAATTACCATCCTAACGCATAAATAGACTATTTGACTGCTTCATTTTTAATAATATAAATAAATAATATTCCTCAAAATATAAACAGTCGTGAAAACAAAAATTAAATAATTATATTTCAAAAATTACAAAATTACAAGCATTTTAAAATACATGAATAGAAAGAGACAGCTGAAATGCGCAGTGACGTGAGTAATTAGTCCTTCATAGTACCTCTTCACTCCCATGGTCCCAATCTCTTTGGCATGTGACGTCACAAATTATGCCTTCAGTAGCTGTGAAAAAGCTCCACACGATCTCTGTGTGAGAAAGGGACAGGCGATGCTCCTTCCAGAAACTTAAAATAAAAAGCGCATTACTCCATGATTTATGTACCGATTTTTTATTTTTTTCAATAATCACATTCATTTTTAATAGTAGTCAAATAGCCAATTATAGGTATGCTGAGGTAAAGTAGGCATTGATTACAGCGAAATCTTGGAAGGTATCAAATTATTGGTCTTAGTCCGGTATACCTATAAGTTATAAAACAAGAAAATAATACTTTATTGAATAGAATTACTATAGAAGAACAATAGAAGTAGGTACTAGGTGCCCACTTATTCCATTTGACATTTTTAATGTTGTTCTCTAAAAGGACAGGTCTTTTCTTTTATGGACCTTGGGTGTTTATTTAGAGTGCCATTAATCAGTGTATCGTGAATGTAAAATGAAAGATTAATGATGAGATGGATTTATAGTAAAATTATAATTTTTGTATTAACACCTCTAAAATATTTATATTCGGCTTCAAACAAAACGAAAAATATTGAATGCTTGCAACTCTGAAGTTGGCAAATTGAATGATTTATACTATCTGGTCTTGAGGCAGGAATGCACCACCAAAGTATTGCACAGCCCGATTGTGAGACCAGCAGGAATTTTTGGCTCATAATAAATTGGCTTTCGAACAAGCCGGTTTCCAAAAAGGCTTTAGCACTATAGACTACATCCATACGCTACGCCAGATTATACAGAAGACCAAAGAGTATACTCGGCTGTTATACCTAGCGTTTGTGGACTATGAGAAAGCCTTCGATTCAACTGAGATTTAGGCGGTGCTGCAGTCTTTGCAGCGATGCCAAATTGACTATAAGTATATCGAAGTGTTGAAGTGTTTGTACAGTAAGGTCACTATGTCCGTCCGACTACAGGACCAGAGTGCGGAACAAATATTGCAAAGAGACGTGAAACAGGGAGACGTTATTTCTCCGAAACTGTTCACAAATGCATTGGAGGACGTTTTGAAGCTTTTGGAGTGGAAAAGATCTGGCATGTACATAAATGGCGAGTACATCACTAACCTTCGTTTTGCCGATGATATAGTCATAATGGCGGAATCACTTGAGGTCCTTAGCACCATGCTCAACGACCTCAGTAGAGTCTCCCAGCAGGTTTGTCTTAAGATGAATATGGACAAGACGAAGATCATGTCTAATGCTCATGTTCCACCTATACCGGTAATTGTTGGGAGTGATACTCTCCAAGTTGTCGACAAATATGTCTACCTAGGACAGACTGTCCAATTAGGTAGGTGCAACTTCGGCAAGCCGCCTGCCAAGCGTGGTGATTATGGCAAACCCCCCCCCCCTAATGACAAGCACAAATAAAAACGGCCCCCAGTCCCCGGCAGCTCTGCTATCCCGTGGCTACGGTAGCGGCCACGGTAACGGCAGGGCAAGGGGTGCGAAGAATCCCCGGCAGACGCCCGGCTACCAACCCCAACGACGACCCCTGGCCCTGGCAACACATAACGTGCGCACACTGAAGGCTGACGAAAGGATGGTCGAGCTAGAGGCGGAGATGGGTAAGTTACGCTGGGATGTAATGGGATTGTCAGAAGTCCGAAGACAGGGACAGGACACGATAATCCTAAATTCCGGTAACTTATTCTTCTACCGGGAGGGAGACCAACTCTCCCAAGGGGGTGTCGGGTTTCTCGTCCGCAAGTCTCTCGTCAACAACGTGGTCAAAGTCGACAGTGTGCCGGCCAGGGTAGCGTACCTGGTACTCCGAATAACCAAACGGTATTCGTTGAAGGTTATACAGGTATACGCGCCGACATCGGCACACTCAGACGATGAAGTAGAAGCTATATATGAGGACATATCCGAAGCCATGCATACTTCCGAAACATACTTCACCGTTGTGATGGGAGACTTCAATGCGAAGTTGGGCACAAGGAATAGCGATGAGCTGAGAGTGGGGCCATTTGGATACGGGCAGCGGAACCCTCGAGGACAGAGGCTGGCTGACTTCATGGAGAAGGAGGGACTCTTTATGATGAACTCCTTCTACGAGAAGCGGCCATCCAGGAAGTGGACGTGGATAAGTCCCGACGGTTCCACTAAAAATGAGATAGACTTCATCATGACGACCAAGAAGCACATATTCGATGATGTCTCTGTGATCAGCAAGGTGAAAACCGGTAGCGATCACCGTATTGTTAGAGGCACATTGAATATCAATGTTAAGCTCGAAAGGTCACGTCTGGTGAAGTCTACGCTCCGTCCAAATCCTGTCCAAATCCAAAACCCCGAAGGCTTTCAGCTGGAACTCCAAAATCGCTTCCAGTGCCTAGCCGACTGTAACACAGTGGACGAGCTAAACGATGGGTTGGTGGAAACTGTCCAAGCTGTTGGATCGAAATTCTTTAAGACCCAACGCCGAAAGAAGACTCAAAAGCTCTCAGAAAAAACTCTTGAGCTAATGGCCGACCGGAGCGAAATGAAGCTGCAGTCTTCAGTTGATATGTCAGCCTACGGTGAACTCAATAGACGAATCTGGAGTTCCTTGCGACACGACTTGCGTGATCTTAGTACTTCACGTATTGAGGCCGCAATTGAGCGGAACCAAGGCTCTAAAGTGTTCGCAAAGGATTCGTCTATTGGGCAACACCAAATGACAAAACTGAAGACCGAAAATGGTAGCGTCATTTCATCCAAGCCTGAGATTCTGAGAGAGATCGAGAACTTCTATGGACAGTTATACACCTCGACACGTAAGCCCGCTACTAACACGGCTCAGGACATCAGAGCCAAGTTAGTCCGACACTATACCGAAGATATCCCGGACGTCAGCCTGTACGAGATTAGAATGGCCCTCAAACAGCTTAAAAACAACAAGGCACCAGGTGAAGATGGAATTACGACCGAACTTCTGAGAGCGGGTGGTAGACCGGTACTTTTAGTCCTCCAGAAGTTATTTAATTCTGTCATCCTTGAAGGTATAACGCCAGAGGCATGGCACAAGAGCGTGGTGGTGCTCTTCTTCAAAAAAGGCGATAACACCTTATTGAAGAACTATAGGCCCATCTCGCTCTTGAGTCATGTGTATAAGCTGTTTTCGAGAGTCATTACGAATCGTCTCGCACGCAGGTTTGATGAATTCCAGCCTCCCGAACAAGCCGGTTTCCGAAAAGGCTTTAGCACCATAGACCACATCCATACGCTGCGCCAGATTATACAGAAGACCGAAGAGTATAATCGGCCGTTATGCCTAGCGTTTGTGGACTATGAGAAAGCCTTCGATTCAATCGAGACTTGGGCGGTGCTGCAGTCCTTGCAGCGATGCCAAATTGACTATAGGTATATCGAAGTTTTGAAGTGTTTGTACAGTAAGGCCACTATGTCAGTCCGACTACAGGACCAGAGTACGGAACAAATTCCATTGCAAAGAGGCGTGAGACAGGGAGACGTTATTTCTCCGAAACTGTTCACAAACGCATTGGAGGATGTTTTCAAGCTCTTGGAGTGGAAAAGATCTGGCATCAACATAAATGGCGAGTACATCACTAACCTTCGTTTTGCCGATGATATAGTCATAATGGCGGAATCGCTCGAGGACCTTAGCACCATGCTCAACGACCTCAGTAGAGTCTCCCAGCAGGTTGGTCTTAAGATGAATATGGACAAGACAAAGATCATGTCTAATGCTCATGTTCCACCTATACCGGTAATTGTTGGGAACGATACTCTCGAAGTTGTCGACAAGTATGTCTACCTAGGACAGATTGTCCAATTAGGTAGGTCCAACTTCGACAAAGAGGTGGCGCGAAGAATCCAACTCGGCTGGGCAGCGTTCGGGAAGCTTCGTCCTATCTTTTCGTCCAAAATACCGCAGAGCCTGAAAACGAAAGTTTTCAATCAGTGTGTGTTGCCAGTGATGACTTATGGAACTGAGACATGGTCTCTTACTGTTGGCCTCATTAGTAAGCTCAAAGTCGCGCAGCGAGCTATGGAGCGAGCTATGCTCGGTGTTTCCCTGCGAGATAAGCTCCGGAACGAGGAGATCCGCAGGAGAACTAAAGTGACCGATATAGCTCTTAGAGTTAGTAAGTTGAAGTGGCAATGGGCAGGCCACATCGCTCGTAGAACTGACAACCGATGGGGAAGAAAGGTTCTCGAGTGGCGACCACGAACCGGAAGACGCAGCGTAGGCCGGCCCCCCACTCGGTGGACCGACGACCTGGTGAAAGCCGCGGGGAGCCGATGGATGCAGGAGGCGAGCAGCCGCTCAAGGTGGCGTGCTCTGGGGGAGGCCTATGTTCAGCAGTGGACGTCTTCAGGCTGTTGATGATGATGATGATGAACTTCGGCAAAGAGGTGGCACAAAGAATCCAACTCGGCTGGGTAGCGTTCGGGAAGCTTCGTCCTATCTTTTCGTCCAAAATACCGCAGAGCCTGAAAACGAAAGTTTTCAATCAGTGTGTGTTTCCAGTGATGACTTATGGAACTGAGACATGGTCTCTTACTGTTGGCCTCATTAGTAAGTTCAAAGTCGCGCAGCGAGCTATGGAGAGAGCTATGCTCGGTGTTTCCTTGCGAGATAAGCTCCGGAACGAGGAGATCCGCAGGAAAACTAAAGTGACCGATATAGCTCTTGGAATTAGCAAGTTGAAATGGCAATGGGCAGGCCACATCGCTCGTAGAAGTGACAACCGATTAAGAAGAAAGGTTCTCGAGCGGCGACCACGAACCGGAAGATGCAGCGTAGACCGGCCCCCCACTCGGTGGACCGATGATCTGGTGAAAGCCGCGGGGAGCTGCTTAAGGTGGCGCGCTCTAGAGGAGGCCTATGTTCAGCAGTGGACGTCTTCAGGCTGTTGATGATGATGATGATGAATAAATTGATGTGCATGGCTTCCAAATACCGGGCTGTCTAGTACAATAATTTATTTTCAATATTGCATGTGCACAATTGCAACAGGCAGTAATGCACGACCCGGAATGTACAGCAGGAGGCCATGTACATAGCTTTGAAATACTGGGTACGTACATTATTTGGTTGTACAATCCTGACTCTACAAAGAAGTGATTGTGATTTATGCTTGTCAATTCAAGTATCTTCTGTGGTTTTCTAACTCGTATTACATTTCTATTGACGCAGTAAAATACAGTGCTCTAATATTGCAAATCTAAATCAGAGGTTCAAAAAAAACTAAAATCATTACGGAGTAACTTTATATGTAACCATAGATCATAAGCCACTATTATCATTTTGATTAATTGCAACTTATTTAAAACCCACTTACAACCCTCTCCTTTATATTTTCACCGGACGAGAGCGGGTATGATTCAAGGATTGGTAGGCTAAAGAAAGAATTTTTTGCTTTAAGAATCAATGATTTTATGTGATTACTGTTGCAGTCAAACTATACCTAGATAGTTACTTCAGCTTCAGCCAAATTATTAATCTTTTTTCTTTAATTTTTATACATGCGTCCATATATTAGATCGTTCATTAAAATGAATCCTTACTATTCTTAGCCAATACCCATGTGCAAAACTATATGCAATTATTCAGAAACTATTGATTAAAAATCTCATTCCTTTCAAACAAAAATACCTAGCAATTTTAAATTCTCACCCTCGGGCGATTGCCCGTTGCCAATTTCCGAACCTGTTTAGAAATTATAGGGCCAAGTGGCCCAAGTGCGGTTGGTAACGAAGGTTATATTATAAGGCTCTTTTACCTGTAAGTAATATGACCACGGTCTTTTGTTATAAGACTTATAAATTAAAACTAATACTAAAACCTACTAAATAGGTCTTTTATAAATTTTAAAGGCTTTAGTTGACAGATCTAAAACTCCTAAAACTGTTACGGTTCTTGTCAAAGATGGCAATGTAAATTACAGATATAAATAAGTACCTATACCTATAATATTTTTAGTAAAATAAGGATTGTCAACTAAAGCTTTCAAATTCGGGCCTAATTCCTAATTTTAAGGAGTTTCTATATAATCTATGTATCACAGGATAATGTAGAGTATGAAATAAAATCAGGTGGAAACTATAATTTTGTATGAACGTCGTTGTGACATCATCAAGTTTTTTTAGAGAATTTGCCTCATGAGTATAAAATAGATTAGTAGGTACTTACCGCCATTAGAAGAGTTCGTCCTGGATAAATTCTCTATTACATTAACTTACGCAGAAAATGTCGGAAAAGTAGTATCAAGAAAAAAGTACGAACGAATAGTGAATAGGTCTAGGCAAGCATGTACCATCGTCACTTTCCATCAGGTGAGATTGCGGTCAAATGCGGGCCTATTTATTTATTTAAAAAAATGATTAGACTAGGAAACGTAGGCAAAAGGTAGTCAAAAGTAATAAAGTATTGCACATTTTAATCATAAATCGTATGTAATAATCTAAATCGAGCACTAAATGTCTGTGTTAAGTCTTAATAAAATAATAAACAGAACATTTTATTGCCTTATCAAAAGGGGGCGTTCTTCATCATGCGTCATGTTCAACGGGTCTAGGGTCATCACCAACATGCTTTGTACAATTACTTAGGTATTTATTTAAAACTCTCCACAAATGGTTTATATACAACAACATAGGTAAGTGTTGTAATTATTATTAGGAAAAAATACGGGCTAGTTCATGAGTCTCCAATAATTTTCTCCATCAACAAGGATTTGTGAAATTTTGTCCACAAAATCCCTAATAACGCCTATTTAGTTTAGAATTTGTGGACATTTTGAATGCATGTAGGTATTTATCTTTTCAGGTATTGTTTTTCTGAAAGAGCTAAATGGTACCTATATTATTATAATTGATTAAAAGTAGTACTGCCTATATGCAATTAAATTACAGATAATTTAAAAAATATACAACTATTTTATTTTTGTCTTAATACTTTGATGAGATAACGATAGTAAATATTATGATAAATAAAAATATAGCCGCACGTATTTTTTTTTTTATTAGGTATAGCACTAAGCTATAATTAAATAAATAAATAACGCCCAACGATCTGTATCTAGGGACCCAGAAACTACGAGGACCATGGTCCCACAACACCCAGACACAGAACAAGTATTTGCACTTTTTTTTTCACGTGCACAAATACTTGTCCCGTCGAGGGAATCGAACCCGCCACCTCCGGGTTATGAGCCGACTTGCTCAACCACCACACCACACCACAGAGGCTGTCAAAAATAATTAATAAATAATTATGGTTTTAACGTTTATGTGATGCTATGGTACCTACCTACCTAAATGGCTACTCATTAGCTCATACATTAATAAATATAAAATACATTCACACCAGTTATGGTAACCCTAACCGCAAAAGTTCCACAGAGTAGAAAAATGACCAAACAGGACGGTCACACCGCTTTACCGGACCGGATGGCGTTCAGCAAGATTGGAACATCGGAACTTTTCATACACATCCCACGTCCAGCAGCGTCCTTGTATTGTTTCGCGGACCGTGTTGCGTGAACCCAGAGTGAAATATGGCCGACAGTGCCACTCATTTTTATTTTATTTTTTTAGCCTGTGTTACTTAATTTTATCAAGTCGCATGAGTTATGAAGGGCGGGACCACACGCGTTGCTTAATTATCCGTTAGTAATTTTTTAATTGTGATTTCCAACCAGTTTACCTTTGTGAAAGTTTGCCCAATTAGAACTAGGGGTTTCGTTTTGATAGTTAACTTTTTGGGCACAAATTAGAATGAGCGTACGTACCTACGTACGTAGGTAAAAAACAAATCGAATTGGAAAACTAAAATCCAGTAATGTAAGTCATATTTTACTGACCAATAAAGTACCTAATCATTGGGAACTCCACAGTTCACATTGAGAGCATCAAACCTTCGTGTCCGGTCGGTGTGCTTTCATCGATTGCGGCGCGTAATCTGGTAATTTCTTCGCTAGCTACTCATTGCCACCGCAGGTTAGACGACAGTTACTATTAGCATTCTAGTCACAGATTAGGTGACAGCCTGTATGCGTTCTTAAGTTAATAATAATGCGCCCAAACTAGATCGGTTCGATGACCCGGGGCGGCGCGGGCGCGGCGATCACTCCCGCCATAAGTTGGAGCCCTAAAATGACGCCGTGGTAAGTCTTGCGGTGGATTTATTTGTTATTTTTTTAAAGCATCGCACCTTTACTATGGTACTTACTTATGGTAGACATAAATCTCTACTGTGACAAACTAAGTGGACTTTAATAAGTATACATGAAATTATTATTAAAAAAACGGGTGATCTGTAAGTCAGTCTTCTTACCTAATTCATAAAATACCTATTCTGATACCTAATAGGTAGGTAGGTATAGGATTTACATTAAGTTTTTTTTATTACCAGTTAATTCTATTTCTGACACGTAATAGTAATTATTATAAAATATTTTAGAACTTAATATGTTTAAATAATTGCAGTGCCTAAGTACTCAAAAGCAATAATTTAATTATGTACCTACAGTAGTACAGTAGTACTACACTATGTAATAAATGTAAAAAATACCAAAAACGAATAAAACTTGTGAAAACAAGAGTAGGTAAAGTTCATAACTATTACAAAAGTAAACTAGGTACTAGTAAGGACGTCTAATAAATTCTTAAAATTACTAATTAAATTAATCAAAAGAATACAACAATACAAATAAAAAAGCAATAAAACTCTTTGACGACTCTAGATATTTTGTTTTATTAATTTTCACACGCACTAGACACTTCATAAAATTTTATTTCATTTTTATCGCCTTAAATTGGATATTTAGTGAAGTTTCCGAGATTTGATGACCGCAATAAAATCATGAATGGCACTTAAATCTGTCCCACTAATAAGGTGCTAACGAGGGTCGTTCGTTTTATGTGCTTTTTATTGACACTTGAGTTGACGGGCTCTTTACCTGCTACCGCCTTGCTTACTGACATTTTCTTATCGGTGTCTTACAAGACCGAAGTGGATGGAACCTTCTGATTTCAACCGCCCGGCCCGCGCCCCAATGGGACAGCGTCATTTTAGAGCCTCTAATTTTATGGTCAGAAAATACATCAAATACAGAGTATGGTTTGAACACACTGCACAGGTAGGGTTGTTTTAACTTTTATGGCATCTAATGATAATTAGATTTATGTCCAGATGCTACGATAACGAATTACTTAAAATTCATATTTGGAGAACTTTTGAGTAATTCTGGAGCATTTAGATAAAGATGCAAATTAAACGATCTAGCGAGACCGAGATAGTGAAGGTCACTGACCTGCTATGGCCATCCATGGGTAGAATGTGTGGTTGGTAGGCTGGTGCTGTACAGGTTGCGCCGCGGCCGCCGCCGAGCCGGGGAGTGCACACTGGTTCCCCCAAGGTAAAGCTCGTCCAGGACTCGAGGACTCGCTGTATCTTGCTTCAGGAGTACATGCAGCAGGTCTGACCAGAGCGCCTAGACCTGAGCCCCAACCTTCTTTCCCTCCGTAGCCATTCTGTTGGTCAGCGCCTGGCTTGGAGCAGTCAGCCTTGGCGTATTGCTGTTCGCCGGCGTAAAGCTTGCAGGCAGCTGCGACCGAGGCGTCGTAAGGCGAATCCTGCGGCCGCGGTTGGTGCAATGCATGAGGCTGAGCATACGTGAGCCCAAGTGGGAAACCCCGGTACTGGTCCCCGCCACCACCACCCTGGTGCACGCCATGCGCTCCGTAGAAACCACCCTGCTCAAAGTAGGAGTTCATTTTGTCCAGTCACCGACACAAGCGTCACTAAGTTTAGAAACACTCTTATGTCATCACGGCGCGGGGGGCCGTGATAACGCGACCTCCGCCAATGTCACTCCGAACGCGGACAATGTAATTTAATTTTATTAATTTTATTGCCTCTTAAACGTCACTCGAGCGTCATAATGGGCTTCGTCGGCGATAAAGGCCAGTTGACGTGTGTTTACTTTTTACGATTATTTTACGAGTCGGGTGCGCGTGCCGCGAGTTTTACGACTTTTTAAGCGGTTCCGTCTGGGGCGCCCGTTCGTCTCGCGGAGGCGGGTTTTGTTGGTTCAGGAGCGCGGTGTGGTGGATGTCGATTGTCGAGCGAAGTTTTGCGTCGCGTGTGGCGGGAGCGCGCGGCTGTTAGCCCGATGCGACCAGCGCGGCTCGACTCACGCAATCTACTGTCTGCGGGCCACGCGCGCCGCGCCGCCCTGCGACCGGCCCGCGAACAAGAACACACCGACGACGATTGTTCCGTCCCCTTTTCGCTAATGACTATAAATATTATCAGTTACGCTCTCTTTTCCTTTCTTATCACTCCTTCCAGAGCATGCAATTAAGCTGTTCCTAAATAAGTAGAGCTGATAGGCACTTGAACCTCGAAACTTTACCGAAATGTAGAGTCGCGTAGAGTCAAGTGGCGCCTGATTTTTTGCTCTAAAGTAGAGTCTATTAATAAAAAATAATTTTAGCGGAAGCTCTTGCCCAACACAAAAAAGTCAACAAAACCCAAATAAGGATTCCAACTGTAAAGTTAAGCCGCAGAAGTCGTAAACTCATAAACGTACAATTAGTGAAACGGGCGAGTAAAGAAAAGATTTTACAACCGCTCCTCGACCGGCACAATGAGCGCGCAGTATCGTAACAAGGTGCTGAATAGAGTGAGAAGTCGTAAAGATGATTATTATTTCTTCTACTACCTGTTTTTACGGGCGATATCGCTGTTACGCTCACACAAATGCGTTTTACGCGCGTTTGAAAGTGATGGGACGTGATTCGTGGACAGCTCGGGTGTGGGATGTAGCTGCGGGTTGTTTGGTTGTCTCTTTCTCGCGCAGCGTGGCGCGTGCAGTGGACGGTACACTATCGAAGGGTAAACAATAGCGCATTATCGCAAGCACTCACTTCGCGCGTCGAAATGAAGTCATCAAACGAATGAATGGCTCTTACTGCGGCCTGCAGGAGACACACTCGCATTTTTATTGCAGTCACCTCTTTAAACAAATATTTGCCGATAAAGGGACGGTGGCTTTGATAGTTTTTATTAGCGATTTATATAATTTTCTCAGGTACCTAATTGATCAATTTACAGTCGAGGAATAGCTCAGGGTACAGTAATATTTAAATAACGAGATACTAAAAATTCTATAACGGTTTTCTGGTAATTTTACAACTACTACTTAAGCTTGGTAGAGCTAATTACCAATGGTAGAGCAATGGTAGAATTAATAATTATAGTTATTTAGGTAGGTACTTTAACAAATTAAGGCATTTAAATGTGGATATATTGTATTATTTTTTCCTATTAAGAATGTAAATAATGTGGAATCAATATTATATAAAAAAAATGTAATTGCAAAAAAAATATATATTGTCCCTTAATATCTTACTTAAAATTATAGAGCTCCCATAGCTGCCTATACCTAACTATGTTGCAACATGTTAACTATCTCTACTTTTTGCTTTGTTTCAGATAAACTCAGTCTCAATCGACAGTGGCTCTATGACAGCAAAATGGTAATTATATGGGAACTCTACATCAATGATGGCGATACCGGTAGTCCGATATGCAGAAGAAAAAAACGGTTATTGATTCTACATTATTTTGCAATATGAAAAGAGAAAAATTTCAGTAACAGGTACATTTTCAATAAATAAAAAATATATAAATGGTAATGTAGAGCTTGGGAGAGGTCTATTGTACCTATTACTTTTATTATTACCTTTAAAATCAACGTTATGAGAGTTTTCTAATATACCTATTAATCAAATTCAATACAAAAAACTTTTTTTAAGAGAAGAGTACCTATAGGTAATTAGTTAATTAGGTACCCTCCCTCTTGTCCATACAAAAAGCGCTAACGCTTTTCCACCCCTAAATGTTATCAGAATTCAATTTTTTTTATATGTTAGCTACACAGTTAATGACTATGCTCGTACGTCTTCTGTTTTTAATTTTTCATAACATCTTTGCAATTATAAAAAAAAATTGTGGTAATTAGAACACTGAACATATTTTCAAAAAAATCAAGACGTACAAGCTTAGATTATAGTCTATCCAAACGATTGGCACCAAAATCAGAAGATTTTGTTAAGATTTAGTGTGGTAATTTTTTAGGTTTAGGTTTAAGATATTTATTTTCACTTAAAGAATTATATTCACTTGCAAGTGAAAATACAAAATATTATTTTAAATGCGAGCAGGAACGACAACATAAAGGTTTATAATAGAATCTTCTAATAATCTAATAGGCTAGCAGACTCAAGTAGGTACCTATTTTAAATTAGTTATGTTGTTATGTTGATGTAGGGTAGTTGCATAATAATTATAATACACACCAGAATGGATTCAAAGTGCAAACCACAAAATTGACATAACTATTACACAATAAATATCACCTACACATTCACAGTAGGCAGCTTGATTTGACATTTTTTTAAAATTAAATTGTAGGTACCTACTTGAGTACCTAATATAATTAACAATTTATTTTAAACGTTGTTACTACTGCTACTTTACCTATACGTATGTAATAGCTGTTTTAACAATAGGTATATTAATATAATACTAACGTAGCTAATTATTAGTAGGTAGCCAGAAATTTAAAGAAAAGGAAATCAATTAACACATGATTGAAACCAACAACTTAATAAACTTAACATTAGTGCGTAGTATAATAGGTTAGTATTGTATATATTACATACCTATGTATAAATATACGAAAAGGTTTCACTGTCATAAATATTATTTTTAACCTAGGGTGGGGTACACTACATATGGTGGGTGGGTATAACAGAAAATTAAACTGAAAAATCATAACAATAGATAGGTACGAGCCAAAAGCAAAGCAAGTCTTAAAATTTATATTTATATTGCATAGGTAGGTACTTAAAAATAAAAATAAAAGCGGTGAAATTATTATTGCAATCAAAACAAACACGAGTATGACGTGCTATTTATACGTACCTACCCGTCGTACACACAAAGTGAGTTTCCATTACGTGTCATCTAATTGTTTCCATGTAGCTATTGCCATGGACAATCAGGTAAGATAAACATGAAATTTTTTAAATCTTATTTTTATACTTCCCTTCCCCAGTTAATATAAAAATGTATATAAAAAATATATAATGTGTATATGTATATAATGTGTATATGTATATATTTTATTTTATTTATTTATTTATACATAGGTACACAAAACAAATTACAATTGACGACTTATTCCAAATAGGTAAATATACAAACAAATCTGTTCTAGATTGTAGCTTAAATTAATTATATAAAAATGAAAACGTTGTCTGTTTGTTTGTATATTTATTTTTTACTGTATATTATTATTTATTATTTATTTATTTATTTATTTTATTTAAAATGCTAATTGTGCTTACAATTATTTAGTTTCCGTTATGTTTACATAATATGTAGTGCTTTAATTTCTTTTTAAATGAATTTAATACTTTTTCATTTTTAATATGATTTGGCAGATCGTTATAAAGCTGAGCTCCTTCATACATTAGGTTTTTCTTTCCGTAATTTGTTCGCGGTTTAGTCAATTGGATGTCATTTGGTCGCCTTAAGGAACGCCCGAAACGCTAAAATATAGGTAAATTCACTCGCAGGCTTTTTGTCTCTATCTTACATGCGGATAGTAGAGCGACGGCAATACCATTTTCAAATACTAGTACGGTTCTCTTAGTTTTATTTATTTAGCACCTAGGTACCTAATACCTATAACTTATTATATAAGGTAGGTACCTAATTATGATATATAGGTAGGTACTTCCGAGCAACAACTCGAGTTTTGCTGCCAACGCGGAAAAGGGCACGTCGTTGCATTGTATTATTTTTCAAAACTTGTGCATTTTACAGTGTTATTGTTTAAAATTGTAGCGTTTTACGCATTAGATAGATAGTTAAAAAAAAATATAAACAGAATTTTACAAAAACATCAAATTTTTTAAGTTCGAGTGTCACTGCTACTGTTAGGGCGGCCGTGTCGCTTAACATCAGGTGAACAACAAACTCGTCACGTCATCCATTCTCATTAAAAAAATATATATAATTCAGGCTAACTCTACCTTTTTTGCTCTGTTACAGAAGAACTTTACATCGATGGTGACAACACAGACTCTACTTCCATTGAAGAACTAATCCTAGAGAATTTAATGACATTATTATATAATTAATTAATTAAAAGCAAAAATTAATTAAAGGCAGTGGATTAGCACAGCCTGCTATCATCATTAACAGCCTGAAGACGTCCACTGCTGAACATAGGCCTCCCCCAGAGCACGCCACCTTGAGCGGCTGCTCGCCTCCTGCATCCATCGGCTCCCCGCGGCTTTCACCAGGTCGTCGGTCCACCGAGTGGGGGGCCGGCCCACGCTGCGTCTTCCGGTTCGTGGTCGCCACTCGAGAACCTTTCTTCCCCATCGGTTGTCAGTTCTACGAGCGATGTGGCCTGCCCATTGCCACTGCCTGCATTGCGCAGCCTGCTATCGCAATACCGAAAATGTGAAGTAGGTACCTACATAAGTCGGTACTTCATAACATTTCCGAAGATATTCAGCTTCGTTTGCTTTCATTTATAAAAAGTATAAAGAAGCAAGATTCGCAAGAGTATAATTATATGTATAAATGTAGGTAGATACAAAAAAAAATCCCAAAAAACGAAAAAAAAAACAAAAAACAAAATAAAAAGAAGACCAAAGACAAAGATGAGAGATGAGATATCTGATCAAAGTCAAATTTAGTTTTCGTTAAAACATTTACCTGGACAATTTTGCTTCAGAATGAAGTAGGTATTCTTATTACCAAATAGGTATATCAAATAAGACTATCAATTGAAATCTTATAAGACCGCTGTACCTATTGAGCAGGTACTTATGTATGAAACTAGTTAGAATTTTAATTAAATATGTTTTATGATTGTTTTTTTCATCTATCTATTTTTCAGACTTGAACCTCTCCAAAATCTAACTAAGTAGTCACAAAACTCAAAAGTAACGGTTCACTTTCATTATACATGTAACCTATAGTACCTATAATCATACTGAATGATGGGGAAGAAAGGTTCTCGAGTGGCCGCCACGAACCGAAAGACGCAACGTAGGCCCACTCTCCAGTAGGTGGACCGACGACTTGGTCAAAACCGTGCGGAGCCGATGGATGCAAGAGGCAAGCAGCCGGTCAAAGTGGCGTTCTATGGTGGAGACCCTACTATGTTCGACAGTGGATGTCTTCAGGCTGTTGATGAGCACCTATCTAGGTATATAGGTGATGCCATATCCATCACACCTGGTACCTCTACAGGGGTTAAAACAGTAGAAAATATTTACTTACTTAAGTAAAAACATAAAATGAAATCAACCCTTATCAAACACATCTAGATTATTGTCCCAGAACCTTATCTAAATAAAGCCTAGATTCCAAGAGCCTTATTCAAAGTGCCAGATGTTGTGATTCGCGTCGCGGGCGGCATGAGGCGACTGCGCGGGCGCAGGCACGCGTTTCAGTCGTAAACACGATTTTTACAACTTCAACCGCTCATAAACGTCACTTGAATTGCGCCGTTTATAGAAGTCGGTAAACAGAAGCAGATTATTCGAACTGGTGTTGTCAGGTTCGAAATTACGACCTATTAGGTGTAGTTTTTGAGGGGTTTTATTACGTTGTTATGGTCGGGTCCGTGTGGGGTGCCAGATTCCCTGATATCCTTTAAGAGGCTTGGGATGGCTGATTAATACTGGTACTTAAAAAATACATGCTGGGTAACCAGATTGGTGACATAAGCCTTTTGAAGTTGTTTCTCTAAGATCTTGGTAGTACTACGTATCACACCCCTAATCATATTTGTAGCTAAAGTAAGCGCTAGATGGCGTTAGTCGATACATTATTAGCTAATTACTTACCACAGCTATAGACACGGGCCTTTCACTCATAGGAAGAAAGTGTAATCCAATACTCCGCCGTGCACCCTGGCCAAGTGCGAATTGGTGGAAATTGTAGCATTAGCGCTTTCAGAGATTCGTGAAGAATTTATGTCATATAATTATAGTCATCTTTTATAATAAAAAAAAAATATTAGTAGACTTTTACATTAAATATTAATATTATATTATTTGACATATGAAGGTACTTATATGTACGTTCTATTATAATATATAACTATACAATAGGTTTCTAAAAATAACTTAACATTACCTACTCATAGCTGTGGCTATTAATGAGCTGAAATATTGCCTACTAACAGCTAATTTAGAAGTTTTCTTAAACTGTTGTACCTGTAAGCTATAATTTCTTACTGACAGCGTTTGATTCTTAAATGCAAGGCTTGTTGAGAAAACCAAACATGCAGATAACTACCTCTCAAGGCAACATAAAGCTGTGCTAAATCTTGTAGATCCTAATAAATTCCTCCTACTTTGATTGAAGCAAACGAGAAGCTGTAAACATAACATTAATTTCTTCATTGATTGATCATATCTTACCACCGTTGTAAATAACCACGAATCAATTTACTCCATTCAAGAACAAGGTACTAAGCACGGGACCTCTGGCAACATTGTTTCTTAAACGCCTGTGGGGCTAAACCTCTATATAAATTCGAAACTTTATGGACGTAGGCGGCCGCACGTGAATGGTTATTATGCCGTTCTTTCGACATTTATTGAACCATTATTGACTTGTTTAAAGTATCACCCGTTTAATAGAGATAAAGGACTCATTGATAGTTTATGGCTTAATCGTGTGAGGATAATAATAACGAGTCGACGATTTGCTTGCCCGATCCCGAGCGTCTCGATGTCCGCTGGGATTGAGCGTTTATGACTGTAATTTGGCTTTTTATTGATGCTTGGTAGAATTTATACAATCATCACTCATCAGCGTATAATAGTGTGTTAATTTTATGGATGTATTAGGTAGGTGGGTGGATCATACTGCAACAATGTCTAGAGCGTGCCTCGTGGAGCGATAACGTAGGAGTTGCCTCAGGTACCTTTCTACAGCTACTGGGCGGTTCTGCAGGAGTATTATGATGTGAGATGATGAGCTGATTGAGTGGTTTATGTAGGAATTAAGATTTATCTTTTAATGCTGCCTGACGAGGCTACAAAGTTGCAGTGTTGCGGTAGATCAGCCATTCTGCACGGAGGATTTATTAGATTTATGACCAAGCTTAATAAAATTGTTTATTATTGTAAACTTAGCGATTAATAAACCTTTAAACTTTTATTTTCTTCTTTTTTATCAATGATAGGCTAACATTTGAGCATGGTCTCACCTGATGGTAAGTGGAGACGCGGTCGACGAAGGAGCAGGCTTGCCTAGAAGATTCCTGTTCATTCTAGCCTTAAAAACTCTCAGATTAGTTAGTCAGGAAATAATGACGCTGGTAAGGTTTTCCATTTCTTTGCTGATTAGTTTTTTTTGCTGTTTGTTGTTTGATTTATTAGTTTTTTAAATGCTATACCTACCTACTATTAATATATCTATTTCAACCTATGCATCAGATGATTTTAGAAAGACTAAGATGCTGCGCATACAGAGTGTTAGTTAAAACTTATTTTTCATCCCATCTATTCGAAAAGAGGCGAAAGGTTTCTCGATTAGGTGCCTAAAATAGGTCATTTAGGCGCACTTAATAAGTGTGGCAAAATGACTTTTCATAGAGGGGGATGAAATGCAGAGTGTGCCACACGGTACCAACATTATTTATACTCAAGAACCGACGTATAGGTACCTATTTGTATCCCTCGCTACGCGTAGGATTCTACTCTAGAATGCCTCGCTACGTTCAGGATTCTACTCTAGTAATTGCTCTCGCCCTAAGTCAAAGACTTCTATGTATACGGAGATACCTACCTGATCGAAGATGTATACGCTACATTATACCCTAAATACATTATTTTGGTCCCTTGTGACATAATCTGCTAAGGACGTTGATGATTTCCTAATCACGAAGTACCTAGATGATACCTACCCACATTTTCAGAATATTCAGTTAAGTAGTCTTCATTTGCTTCTATATAATAGAAACAAGAAAGGTATTGTAAGTATTAAGTAAGTAGGTAATGGTAAAGAGTCTTTACTATACAAAGACTGAAGAATAAAATATGTAACTTGATTCAGTTTTGTTTTATTCCACTTTCCCTCTTAGGTTTAATTCCAGGTAACCTACATAAGGTGAATTGAATACCTACTTCATTGTATGATACCTATTGTTGAATAATAAAATAATAACTCGGAATGCCAATAATTCTTACGCAAAAATAGGTACCTACCTACCTATCTAATCTAAGGTATCTATGGTATCTAATCTACTCAACTGCATTTATGCAACCGCAGCTCCACCTAGGTACATTCTGTGAATCCAATAAAAATAAAGCCATCGGTACTTGTTGGAACTTTTAAAATCCTAAGTAAATTGCAGGTTTTTTTAATATACAATATTAGTGCCTAACCTATTATTATTTTAAAACTCGCTACACTATTTACAATAATTAGAAATAACAAATAAATATTTGGTTTCAAACAACGCCATCTCCCGGAAAAGCTTTGAAGCATGATGGGCCCCTTAAGCTCTTGAGAAGTTTCTAAACGACTATTTTAACGTCCCTCTATTTGAAAGCTGCAACATTGGAGTTTTTTCTATTAGGTACATAAATTATTAATACTAAAAGCAGCAGGTTTCCTAAGGAATACCTAAAATTATGCAGATTTTTATAAATAAATATACTTAGGTAGATAAAAATCGATCTAAAACATTACACCAATAAAAATATATGTTAAACATAGACTAAAAATTAATATTAGGTAAACATTTCAATAGCCTACTTGGCTACTTGGCTATTGAAATGTATTCGAAGTCAAAGACTAAAATAAATATTAAAGTTTAATGTTATAAATTATAATAAACAACTTATCCAAAACACATTAAATTTTAATTAATTAAGTAGGTTTTTCGTAAGTTACACAGGTAAATATATTAAAACTAGGTACCTGCCTATACTACAATTAGGTAAGTACACTGTGGATTGTTACCTATGTAAAATGTCTTTAATCATTCAGTTTTACGACTACCTGTTTCATACGTCATAATGTTTCATATTTGTATGAAAATGTGACTTACTAGACACCCACAACATAAGTGCCAATAGAAAAGCGATAACACAACCATAAAAGCGAATTTTATTGCTTTATTCATCATTCTAGTAATATAAATTCATCAAGACACTTGTTAATCGTAAAATAAATCTTATTACAGTATAAAGTGATGTTTAAATTGACGACAAGCGTTTTATTTTCGTCATAACAATAAAATTTATTTTTATGAGCTCGCGTTTAGTGTTTGTTTTAGCGCCATCTCGCGGTGGTCTGTGGGACCGCTACGTGGTGGTACTTAGCTGACGTCACGTAGTTGGAGCTTTTACGACGCGTTCACAGCCCCAATGAATGGAGGTGTCGTAAAATGGAGAATTGGCGATTCACTAAATTGTTATCTCTACATTTTTGTAGGGATTCGGAACTTTTAGTAACTACTATCTAGTACTACAACGGAATTTATTTACTACTTCTACTTACTACAGTTTTACCACTAGATATTTTTAGCGTGGGAAAAAATGTTAGTTGCTGGTAAACTTACTTACCTATTTATTTATTTATATTGGGTATTATTGCTATTTTATTTAAACTGTTATTTTTATTGGTGACAAACCAATAGTGTTTTCTTTATAAAAGCTTTACTGGGGAATTTTTGGTGTAATATAGCGTCTTGCTTACGTAATATTTAACATGGCATTTTATCACTACTTAAAAAATCGACTCTGTACTCTACGTTAATAGAAATAAAGTTGATAACCACTTATTCACTTCTTGTTCTGAGTGATAAATAATATACATTGAAAAAGCTAATTAGTTATTTATTAAAGAATGGTGCTGACTCCAGCAGCTATCGTTGTTTATTAGCTGAGTGCAATAAATTGCGCAGAAATGAATTTATTGACTGCATAAATACATAAATATAAGTAAATGCTGCTGCAGCTGGAATTAATTTAGATAATACTTATCGGTAGTTAAGAGGTACCTACGTATTAGATAGATGACCTATAGATAGGTAATTTTTTTGTAAATTACCTACCCTATGTTAGGTAATATTATACCTATAAGGCCCGATTTCACCAAACTAGAATAAATTTTATTCCAGGTATAACTTTCCGAGAACAACCGAGTTACGCGAATATAGCCCTTATACCACCAATTTTGTGAAGGAATAAGACTTATTCCTTGGATACAATCAAAATGGCGTCTTTTTTGTGTAATTTCATTTGTCATAGCCGTATACTTGGAATACACGTTGGTGAAATCGGGCCTTAGACAGGTAGATAAACTAAGTAAATTAAGTTTTAATAAATATACCAATATAATTTTGTAGGCAGTAGGCTAATAATATTATACCTTCATCTACCTAAGTTCAAGTGTACGATTATATAAAATACTTACTCATACTATTTGTTTGGTAAATTTTAGACACTAAACAAGAAACAAGTAAGTATAGCTATTTTCACAACATCATTTAGGCCCGATTTCACCAAAGTTTATTCCAAGTATACGGCTATTCGTTACTCTTGGATACAGCTAATTGACAAATGAAATTACACAAAAAAGACGCCATTTTGATTGTATCCAAGGAATAAGTCTTATTCCTTCACAAAATTGGTGGTATAATAAGGGCTATATTCGCGTAACTCAGTTGTTCTCGGAAAGTTATACCTGGAATAAAATTTATGCTAGTTTGGTGAAATCGGGCCTTAGTGATTTATAATTAAGTAGGTTTACTTATGTGATAAATAAAATTACTGAGGTAGTACAAACATATGGAGAGATACCCACGTACCTACTTAGTCTGTTAGGTACTTACTTACCTACTAGGTGAAGCACTAGACCTACCTTAGTTATATATGTAAATAATTGTAGGTTTACCTACCTATTTTACCTACCTTATTTAATTACAAATTACTTATTAAATATAAATTATTTTTTTTTTATCATTAAAATACTTTTTTTTTTAACGGGCAAATTGCCTTTATTACTCAAGCTAACTACTACAATAATAAAAACTAAACTAAACTAAACTAAGCTAAACTAAACTAAGCTAAACTAAACTAAACTAGCTACACTACCTACTACAAAGAACACTTATGGACTGTATAATAGCCGCGATGGCCTATAGACAGTCCAAGTGCTCCAGCCCACTACCGGTAGGTAGCGTACCCAACATGCTGGCCGCATTGCCACGTTGAATTGCAATGCTGATGCGTTGGGCCAAATAAGTGCCAGCATTTTGGTCACGCGTCGCATCGACTTGGCGCTCTGATAGACTTTGGAAAACGCGATGAGCTCCCGGTCCCCACGGACCCAGGGTATTATATTAACTAAAATACTTAGGTATTATATTAACCGTCAATAAAAAATCAGCAAATTGAAAATGAGATGCTCTCTGCCTAAAAGCCTGCGTGCGGTGGTGATGGTATTCCTTACCAAACATAAAATTTTTTACACTCCTAATTTTGTAATATTTTGCCATTTGTTTTCAATAAATTGGGAAATTATCATTTATCACTAACATTAGTGAAGCTATCTAAAAAAAGTAAAAAAATAAAAAACATCATTAATAATATCTCTACTTACGTAAGTTTTCGCCTATAGGTAACTGATAATTGATCAATTTAATTTAAGAAACCAAAGCATAACTAAGTAAAGTTTAGAAAAAAATGCTTAACACTTTAATTTATAAAGGAAAAATTTTAATTACCAACGGGATATGAACCCGCGTGTTCGTGATTCAAATCTTTTATTTACAAAATTAACCTGTAGATCATGCTAAGCAGGCGATACTACTTACTATATAAAAATCATAAAAATAACACTTCTTGACGAATAATAAACAAAATTTTGACGTGTCGAAATAGCCTCTCTGTAGTCTTGGTAGAGCGACTCAAACGACAGAAAATCACCATTTAAAATAAAAAAAATATTAAAATGAGAATTTTTCCTTAGCTAATCTCTCTCTCCCTGCTTGCCGGCCTGGAATGAACTTGGATACCCATCCATGCACACATAGAAAAACGATGTCCCCACGCACTTTCCACGTTCGCATTAAAAACTAAACAATCTTTGCATAATTGTCTCATTCACGCACGAGGGATTGTAACGACCGCTTTGGCATCGCCGTCTCTCTCTAGCACGATCGTCAAAATGGCCTCCAAACGAGATATTTTGAAGGAACGACGCCAACTTTTGTTGTTGTAATGGGCGGAGCGTGCATGCACAGGGACTGATTAGGAATGCTGTGATGGCTGTGAATGGTTTTTTTTTATAAGATTATTTATTTAAAATTATTAATGACGTAGTAAGTCTTCAAAGAATAATTAAAATTAGATATTGGAAAACAAAATTAAAAAAAAAGCTAAGGGGGTTTAAAAGCGTTTGTGAATAATACTTTTTTGTGCTTAATCATATTATTTGTAATATCGTGTGTATTACCAATTAAATTAATACATTATTTAGAACAACTTGAACTTTTATTAAATCAAATTTTTCAGGGACTTGAAGTCGTCCAACGACCATGTCAGCCCCATAGTACTCACAACTAATGCACATATACAATTTTATATGAAAAAATAGTGATAGGTATGTAAGTTACATTGTGTATATCAGTCATACTATACACAGACTGATAGGTACAGTAGACTAGTTGTACCTAATTGTTGTAATGATTCAGTTATTAACTAATTTCAATGATATTATTCGATTTTTTGTGTATTTTTTGATATTATTATTCGATTTTTTGTGTACCTAAAGCATTTTGCCGAAACATTTAATGATTTATTCACATAATAAGATGTACTAGATTAAGTGTTTAGTTATTATAATATATACCTACCTACAAAAGTTCATTAAATGTAAATTATGTTCTTTATAAGTGTAACATCTAGGTTTCAGGCAACTAGAAAAATATTATGTTGAAAATTATTATGTATTCACATGTTGGTGCCAACTGCCACCGTATATTTAAAAGAATACTTTTTGGCTCTTACTTTTATTATAAAATCCAGCAAAGGTTATAATACAAATTTTTCCATATGCTTATCTGCAGTTATTTTAAAAGAAGTTACTTGTTTCAGGGTTTTGCTGGACGGTACGGTATTAACAGTCATCTCTATCTATATGAATTACATAACTCATGGATCTACTGTATATTAATAATATCTATGAATGTTATTAGAATAGGAAGGAAGAAGGTAATTAATACTAAGATTTATACGTTGTATCATAGTAAGTTATTAATTATTATAATTATTTTTTTCACTGTACCTTTTTTAAATATCATTTAATTTTAATCATAAATTAAAGTTAATGAAGCTTACACACTTATTAATATATTTTATTAATATTTATTAATGAAATATTTTGTTCATTCTAAATCCATCCCTGGGAACAGGAATTTGGGTATGGCGCCCGATGCGTCCCGCAACGACCAGACACTGTGAATTTAGCTACTTTAAATCTTCTATTTCAATAGTTTTATGTTGATATTCAGTGAAAAAAGTGAGAAAACTTACAGTAAATTGAAAAAATTGTGTTATTTTGCAGTGTTTTGTTGAAATGGAATTAAATCTTTTGAATGAACCTGTCCGTGTTTGTTGTTACTTACGCCATTACGCTTCTGATGAATGAACGAGACGGCTCGCAGTGGCGCGAGAGAAATAGCGATACACTCGTTTCTTTCACTCTCGCGTAAATGAGAATGCTTGATTTTTAGGTGAGATAAAAATTTGAATTTAATTTTTAAGGTTTATTTAAAGTACATTTTTAATTTATAATGTTTTAGTTATCAAAAACTTTTTTCTTGTGCATTTTATTCATAAGCACTGACTGGCACTTTAAAATGACTTCAAGGATGCTTTAAATAAAATTGACCTTATAAAACGTTTGCTAGGTAGGTACCTACCTATGTTACATGTTACATGTCGCTATAAGATGTATAACTATCTAGGTAGGTATAATGATTGTAAAACGAATATTAAGTTTTTTATTTTTAAGAGGTACAATAGGTATTTGTCTTTATTGTAGAAACGATTACTGTTTTCTAAAATTTACCATTATCAAGTTAGAAAATTAGGAGTACCAAATACCTAGCCATACCACCATTAGTATTATGCTTTAGGTAGGTACCTAATAGCATAATACTAATGGTAGGTAACTATAATAGGTAGGTACCTACAACCTTACAAGCAAATTATCATTGTCCTGTTTAGGGTATCTGCCTAGGTATATATATACCGTACATCTATTACCTATTAGTAGGTACTTACTTAACTCACATTAAATTGGCACATTATAACAAAAGCGGAAACCTGAAAGGGTACCTATATACCAACATACTTTTTTTTTTTTTATGTGATTGAATGACTTGACGAGCAAGTCGTTCACCTGATGTTAAGTGACACGGCCGCCCATAACAGTTGCAGTGTCACCCGGAACTTTAAAACAATAAAGTTTTGCGTGACACTGCACTGCGCACGTCATCCTGAGACATCACCCAGTCTAGTAATCAGATTACTAGACTGAGTGATCAGATCATAAATTGCCCAGTAATTTCACTAGCTACAATGCCCTTCAAACCGGAACACAGCAGTGCTTGCACACTCTGCTTGGCGGCAGAATAACTGGCAAAGCGGTGGTACCTACTTCAACATCACATTGTCATCCAACCTTGTTGATGGTTGTATAGCAAAACTTAAGGAATAAATCCAAAATCATGCCTTTCTGTTCTAGGTGATATTTAGATAAAGTTTTTTTTAAGTAATATGACTAAGTCATTTTTATACTAGTACAATGGTTATATATGGTTTGGTTTATAATGGTTATACCTAATCTACCTAATCTTTACCTAGGTGTTTCCCTGCGAGATAAGCTCCGGAACGAGGAGATCCGCAGGAGAACTAAAGTGACCGATATAGCTCTTAGAGTTAGTAAGTTGAAGTGGCAATGGGCAGGCCACATCGCTCGTAGAACTGACAACCGATGGGGAAGAAAGGTTCTCGAGTGGCGACCACGAACCGGAAGACGCAGCGTGGGCCGGCCCCCCACTCGGTGGACCGACGACCTGGTGAAAGCCGCGGGGAGCCGATGGATGCAGGAGGCGAGCAGCCGCTCAAGGTGGCGTGCTCTGGGGGAGGCCTATGTTCAGCAGTGGACGTCTTCAGGCTGTTAATGATGATGATGATGATACCTAATCAAACAAAAATGCATCCCACCTCGATAAGTTTGTCAGATTTTATAGCTCCATTCTATTATTATGTGCCTCAGCCTACCTATATTTATTTATTTATTTATATATAGGTACACAAAACAAATTACAATCGACGACTTATTCCAAATAGGTAAATATACAAACAAATCTGTTCTGGATTGTAGCTTAAACTATGTGTACACAGAAAAAATATAAATTACACAATCACTACCGAGACATGCAGATGAGAGTAGGCACCCATCAGCAAAACCACAAGCTTTGCTGATGGGTACCCAATGACAACGGTATACTAAAATTAAATTTTGAGGAGTTTAGGGAGTGTCACTAAGGGTGAGGTGGATCATTTCGACACAACGCAGCTGTTGTGTCGGAACCATATGTTATGAAGTAAGGCCTATTTAGATTACACAGCATTTAGGCATCAAACAGGTACTCTAGTTTTGATATTAGTAGGTATCTTATAGGAAAATGTCATCTTCAACTGCACTGATCAACTTTTGTCTGGGAGTACCTAGGCACCACAGAATAAATAATAGTACCTACGTTCATACGTACGGACATTATTCAATGAAAAGTCTGATATTTAATTTACCAATTACACATAATGTATGTAAGTAATTTACCTACATACGTTCTCATAATAGGTATTTAAAAAGTAAGAATATTACACTTACTTAAAAAGTTTTTTTTACCTTGTATGTAATAGGTAATTAAAAATAGATAGTATTTCATTATTTTAAATTAATTTTGTTGTGTATTTTGTGTGTTGATTAAGTAAGTTATCCCATTTGAAATAATCATCATTACCAAATCGAAGCTTTCATAAATTTTTGTCCTCACGTGACCGGTGTCAGGAGTAGGTACCTATATAGTTTCAAAGGATGCTAATGAATTCAATTACACCCGTATACCTATAGGTAATCACTAATCACAGTAAAGAATCGAATATACCCTGCCTTCTCGATATTAATTAATTAAATAATATTATACAAGGTGAGTTTGAACCGGTATGTTATCCCGAAAGGGGAGGACTGGGATCATGATAACTCACAAGTAGTGAGAGCCTTAATTGAAACTGCGTGTTTCGAAACATCCATACTAAAAAATAAATCCATTCACAAAATTGCACGTGCGATCGCTACGAGAGTTAACAAGATACTATAAATTCATTTCTAAACACAGGTCGGTAAACTCATTTGAGTGCATTCGATCAAGGATGAAGTTCAACTACCCAGCTGCGCTAGGGCTATCTTCGAACGTAAACTTTACATGGCATTTCTCCAATGAAAAACTATTAATTTAGAAAAGTCGTAGAAGAAACATGTGTCTACCTTGGGGAGTAGATTTACCCCCTTTCGAGATAATACCCCAATTCAAACTCACCTTGTATATATTATCTTTTATATTTTATTTGCATTTAGAGCCTGCGCTGGGCCCAAGAGCCTAACAATCCATTTTAATAAATGTTGAATACGAGTTGTCATCAATGTCGAATGATGTCCTTAAAAACTATTCTTTTCACTCGAAATCTGCCTTTCGTATTTTTTCCAGAAATCACCTTCTGTTTCATAGCGCATAGGTAGGTAAGTACACAAACCTACGCGCAATATATCACACAATCATCTGCCTACAAATGTTCTAAGCGCGTATGTAGGTGTCCCAAATCGCCGAAACGCTTCGGGCAGCAACCAAATTAAAAATTGATTGGGTAATTTAAATTCGTGAACACGAATCCCGCTTCCCGGGAATCCGAGGGCCGCCGGTGAACGGTGAAAGCTAACCGATTACGACATTTGTGTAACTATTTAATGTTTGGTGGCTGAACTGAAACGATTTGTTTGGATGAAAGCTTCGTTATCAAAATTGCGGAGTTGATGGTCGAATTTTTGTTCCGTAAAATGGCGGTTACCATATCCAAAGGAATAAACGGGATCCTCTGTCAATTGACCTCTGGTGTCTGTCTATTTGTCTGCCCTAAGTAAGCATAAACGGCTGTATTCACCTCTTGAACCGTAGGTAGGTACAATACATAAGCAGTAGGTCACCTAAAAAATGTACAATACCTATACATAAGTACGGTAAGCTCACTAAAAATATGCAAAATAAAAATTAAGGAGTTTTTATTAATTTTTTTATCTATACGTATAATGAAAGTGTAACTGGGCTAAATCTGTACATACATTGAATATTTTTTGAAAATTTTGATTGCATTGCACTTCTTTATCGATACAGACATGCATCACGCTGGAACTACTAAATGGATTAAATTTGGTATGGTTATATAGCTAATTTTTCACAATATCATTTAGGATACTTTTTTCTAAAACAGCAAAGTGCGTGATGCACGAAGAAACATGTATCTAATTTTTATGCAAAATTTGTTTGTTTGGTTTATGTTTTATTTATTTGTACTCATCCTGACGAAGGGAAGATGGAAGGCAAAGGGAAAAAGATAGAAGAAAAGGATGAATGGATGGGACGGCAATAGAAGGAAGGCAGGCAAAGCCTTAAACTTGTGTGATTAATTGATTATAGTGCATTTATATTAAGTATAGGTACTCTGCTGTAGTACGGTATATAATTTACTAATTATGTAACAACAAATACCTACCTACAAAAAATCGAATGTGGAAGATGGAGTTGAGATAGAGGTTTTTAATCACTATTCAATATGGAGATAACGTATCTTATCACAAATAAAAAATAAATATTCACACAGCGCCATCTAGCCCCAAACTAAGCATAGCTTGTACTATGGGAACCAGATAACTGATACAATACTTAGATACTTTTTGTTTATAAATAGATACATAGAATACAATATAACACCCAGACACAGAACAAACATGGGTGTTCATTACACAAATGTTTGTCCTGAGTGGGAATCGAACCCACAACTTATAGTCCAGAAGGCAGAGCTACTACCAACTGAGCTATCAGGCCAGTCAAAAATGTAAATGTAAGTAGCACAGCATACATGATAGTACCTACTGTACATATGTTTACGGAACCTTTGATGTACGATGAGTCTAACACACACTTGGGTGGTTTTTATAACTACCTATAGGAACCCAAGATTCAGCCTTCAGTTTAGGTTATATATAACTAAATGGTTTGGTTGTTGAAAATGCATGGAACTGACGCTAGCCTGATAATTTCAGGTTAGTTAATAAGTCTAGATGTTTTGTTATAAGTTTAACCTGCATGTTTCTATGTCTGTCTATTCTATAGCATCGTAGCTCTATGGTACTTTCTATTTAAAAAAAAACTATAGCAAAGCGGGACATAAAATAAATAATATAGTGTAACATAAAATGCCCCCCGTGGGGCCTATTGGCATTAAAACAATTGCTATGACGCTATTATTATTATAAGGTTTTGTATGTTTAGCCACATCATAAATGATAGTAGGTAAGTACTATACCCGCGGGTGTAATATAATTCATCCTTATTTACAATACAGTACAAAATTAAATCAAATGTTTAAGTACTGTCTTTAATTATTACCAAAGAAAATAAAACTTTTAAAAGTATTAAAATCAGTCGTGTCAACTACGTTAGGCGACAGCAATTTTCATTACAATATTTATCTTTGACGTGTGTACTGTACTTTTCACTGGGATGTCAAAGCATGGTCAATGGCATAACGAAGTGTTTATAGTAGATAGGTTATTATAGTCTGTACTCTTTAGATCATACTGGGTGGCGCAAAAGTAAAGACCCTATTTGGTTCAGCTATAACATTTTTTCTAAATTAGAAAACTAGATTTAGGTTTTTTTAAATGTATATTTGTGCCATTAAATTTCGTACCATTAGGATTTAAAGATGATGTCTTTTAAATGGTGACCTCCAGAGTTGATACACATTTGAGCCCTATTTATGACATTTTGCATAACTTGCCGTAACACTTCTCAGGGCATGTCAATAAGCAGAATACTCGGTTCTGGGGCACTGATAATCCGTGCATTATTCAAGAAACACCTCTACACCCACTAAAAGTTACTGTATGGTGTGGCATCTGTGTTGACAGAGTGATCGGACCCTATTTTTTCGAAGACGCTGGAGGCAATGCGATAACTGTCACTGGAGAACGCTACAGAACCATGTTACGTGAGTTTTTGATACCCAGTTTGGACGAATTGGGGCTGGAGCACATCTGGTTTCAACAAGACGGCGCTACGGCACACACAGCGCGCGACACTATGGACTTAGTGAGGGACGCTTTTCCAAGCCGAGTTATCTCTCGTTTTGGCGATTTGCCTTGGCCTGCAAGATCACCCGATCTGACCAGTCCAGACTTCTTTCTTTGGGGTTTTTTGAAATCTCGGGTGTATGTGAACAAGCCACAGACTCTCGCAGCTCTAAAAGAAAACATTCGTCAAGAAATAACGAACATATCGCAGGAAGTGTTACGGCAAGTTATGCAAAATGTCATAAATAGGGCTCAAATGTGTATCAACTCTGGAGGTCACCATTTAAAAGACATCATCTTTAAATCCTAATGGTACGAAATTTAATGGCACAAATATACATTTAAAAAAACCTAAATCTAGTTTTCTAATTTAGAAAAAATGTTATAGCTGAACCAAATAGGGTCTTTACTTTTGCGCCACCCAGTACAATACAATTGAAAAGGCTGGTGGTTAAATCTATGCAGTTAACAAAAATTGAAAAAGGCGTAGTTATATATTATGCTCGTAACATCTTTGCAGTCAATTAGCAATATCTTTCCTCTTTTGATGAATCTATTTTAGTAAAATGTCATAAATTAATGGAATAGATTTCCATAAATAACTAGGAAGATTCAATGATTTTCGAACCCTAATTTTATTTTAAAATGTTTTGATGCGCAACGCTGTAACTCTATCACCACACAGTGGTGCGAGGCGAATAAACTCCGGACACAAACCGTAAATAAAAACATTTTCGACACGTATAAATATTTCGACGGATATCGACGCAGGCACGTGCGTCGACGCTGCACCACAGAATAGGAAATAGTTTATAAGAAAAATGAGAACACAGATTACTGTAAAGTTAGTTCGTAAAATCTTAGCATTCGACTCAAGCGCAATTCTGTTCACAGTTCACACCGAGGCGACTCGTTCTTATACCTACTCGTACTGTGATTTGTGAGATGGTGATAATTACGTGATTGTTTTATTGAAATTGTGGTCCTGTGCAGATTACAATTTTATAACTATTGTCCTTGAACAAAGATTCGTCCAAGCTTTTGTATGGTATCAGTCTCACTCAGCCTTATAGATAATTATAGCCAAGTCTATAAAACTATTTCAATGAAATTTATTATTCTGTCACTTCGAGGCATTGTAGAGGTAAAGATATTCAACAAAAAAATTCTGAGAATAAATTATTTCCTAGTTTGAACATAATGATGTATAATGTGACAATCAACGATAAAAGTACCTAGACTATACCTACTTAAACTCACTACAAAATAAGAGGCCCGTTTTGACAGCTCACTTTTTAGAACATTAAAGTCAAAAGAAATAAAAATACAAAACGATTACAAGCTCATGTAGTTCGGAATCGATTTATCGTGATAATTGAATTTTCAGGCTACCGTTTTTTTTGCCTAGCATCCCTAATTATGGCATAATGACAACTGTCAAAATGAACCTATTATTTTGTAGTGAGTTTAGTAAGTATGAAATATAACGAGTGGTAACATCACCTACTATTTAAACCTACAGTTACAAAAATCGATTCTCACGATTAATTTTGGGTGTAGGTAAAGATTAATTATATATTCGTAAACTCGTATCTAGTTACTAATAAATGACTAAAGTAAACACTTGTACCTCTACGTCAATAAATATTAACAGAGTGTGGCATTTTTCATCGACCGATTAGGTAATTTATCTTTGTGATTCTAATCTAATGAAATAACGCGACGTCGTTTTTTACGTTCCAACATGCGCTATTCTGTCTGAGAAAATGTTCGATTTTTCCAAAGCAGACAAAAGATTAGTCGTACCTACTGCAGAGCTTGTACGAGACGAGCATCCCACTCTCATTTAAATGTGTTTTACATACACTAGGAAAGCTATCTTTGAACTACAATAGAGCAGATATAATTTGTGTGTCTTTGTTAGTATATTATACCATTACATTGATACAATAGGTGCTTTTGTGATAGTTCCATACGAGACCACCGCTATTGTTTAGCTTTTGTATGCCATGTGCTACTAAACGTATTTGTATAATATGAAAATTAATACATTATTCCGCTTCCTTATTTGAAATTATTGCCTCAGTATGTGATTCGATTTATATTGAATTCGTGAGCCGGTTGGTGTTACCTTATTAGAATTTTTGTCAAGATGATACAGCCAGTAAACTTATGAATAATTTAATATTTGGTATGGTATGGATTTAATACTAAACAAACAATATTTATAAAATAGATAAGTAGAAGATTTACACATATGAAATTCGATAATATTGGGTACACCTACCATGTATAATAATGCTTACTTGGTAGGTAAGTAGGTACCTATTTGCTTCAGCAGATTAGATATCTATATGCGTCCATAGTTTATGGTACGAAAGCACAAACAACTCGATTGATTTTAACGTAGGTAGGTACGAGTTCTTAGCTTTTGATTTAATTAACACAATACACATTATTTATTGAAAATTAATTTGCGTACCCTTACATAATTATACTGTGTAGGTTCCCAAGTAGTTATTATGTGACCAAAGTGAAAGCGCATGCCCTAAAATTGAACAAAAAAAGTAACCCGATGCTGTTAATATCAATATTTCAGGCACGGCCAATCACAAATATTCGTTTTATCGTTCTATATGGGTAGTTACGTAGATAAAAGGTGAAACACGGAGAAAGCAAAAAAGAAACAGCGTCGGCGCCGCCGGTCGGCAGTGTCGGCTCGGGAAGCGACGTCGGCTGAAAATACCAAGCCACCCTCGCGTCACCAGTTTCGTAGTAGGCTTACATGCAGCCATCACATAATGAAAGTTACGTATCATAAACGTATCAAAAATTCTTATTTGATGTAGTTACCTATACTATTACTGTGCAGATGAGTTTAAATGTAGAAGTAAATTAAGATTATTATCTAGCTATGTAATTAATAAGCTAGTAGTAAGCAATTATTAAAATCAGTGATTATAAATCACGTTAATAATAAACATGTCTAGGTAATTATAATTACTATAATTTTACACATGTCACAATTTTTTTAAGTACATAAAGAGTTAAGTATTTACACTTAGAAATAAATATAGGGAATTAGGGACCTACCTATCTATCTGCCTACAGCAAAAATAAATTCTTGACTCTGAAAATCAATTAATTGATTAAGATTTTACAGTGTTTAAGTAGTCTAGATTCCCGAAAATTTTCAATTGACATCATTCTGCGTTTAACGAAGGGTATCTAATATTTATGTCATTTAATGGTCAAGAAACAAATGATAAATTAAAAATCTATAGCTACTTATAATATAATCTGATGAGATTGCGGTCAAATGCGGGCCTATAGTTATAAAAAAATATAAGTTGCAGTAAGTTGTTTATAAATAATAACTTAGCAAGAGCATTGACCTTCAACAATAGATCCTAGACCTTTGAAGTGCGACGTCCGCTTATCTCAAAAAGTCATTTTCAAATTTAGTCCGAAATAAGATTCGAAATAATTTTAAAGGAAGTTTTTATTAAGTTAAAAAAAAAGATAAATCTCTGGAATTCGTGATTAAGAAATAGGCAGGGTGACATCCCGTTGTTTACATGTATTATAGGTATATGGGAGCATAATACAATAAAAAAATACTTATAAAAAAACTAACTGAAAACAAAAATTATAAATTATGTATTTTAGGTACTCATTTACATTACAAAAATTATAAAGTTATACATGCACTACAAGATAATAATCAATATTATAACTTAATTTATGTGAGTTACAAAAAATTTACAAAATTAGTATGTGCGATATAATCTAAACACAGTGGAGGCTAGTTTTATTAAATAAGTATACTAATGAAATATGCTAATAATTAAAAAGAAATGATTAGCATATTATTATTATTATTTAATTTTTTGTGTATAAAAATGTATGCTTGGCTTACTTTAATTATTATTTTCTTCCAACCGACACGTCTTTCACACTTCGATACGCTGTCAACAAAAAGTCAGCCATTTTGTCTACGTGTAAGCCGTCCTTGCGGGGCCCCTCCCGCTGACTGTAGAGGGGGCGCTCTACAAACATGATCCAATCTAAAATGACCCACCCGTGATTTAAATATCGCCCGTATTTCGTAGCAGTAAGAGCGAGGTCTGGGTTTAAGTTACTGTGGTAATGGTAGTATACGGGCTGTTTATGTAGCCGAAACGGGCGCTTCATACAGCGCCGGCGACACTGCCATCACTTTCATTATTATTGGGCGATTCACGACGTTTACTCTGCACTCGCTGAATCTCGGTTCCGCTGTTCAATTAAAACGTTGGTGATTGTTATTCCCATTGTTTCCTTTCTTGAATTTTACCGTCGAACAAAACACGTGATCACGTATTGACGCGTGGTGTTTTTTTGCTTTTGTGATCGTGAGAAAACTGTACTTAAGGCTAATTGGGTACTAAGTAATACACATAATTGAACTTTTAACTAGGCCTGATAAATTCAAACAAGGCGAGACCGGGAGGTATTTTTATTTAATTAGAGTGGCTAGCGTGCATTGGTAATTTATGTAGTTGACCCCATTTATTCTACCAGCGTTATTAAATACTAACTTCCCATAATAATATATTTTGCAGAGTGATATTTCGTCCAAGTGGTTACCACATTACGAGCGAAACTTTACGCAGCGTGCCGTTTCACGGACCTCATTTTGGTTTTCGGCCAAACCCAAACATTTACTCCATTTGCACTGTTAATGGCCCATCCTTATTAAATTTATACTGGGTACTGTTAAAATTTCAGTTGTTTAATTACTCGGAATTTTGGCCCAGGGAAACCGTAATGGGCGCACTGTGCGGACGGGGCAAAATTAGGTGGTTAGACCAACATGGCAGCCAGAAGGGTATATCGTTCTGCATTCAAAACGTTTTTTTATCTACTTCCTAATTTTATCTTATTTAAACAATGATAATTTAAGTTGAATGACGTCGTCATTTTTGAAATGTTTATCTAAACGGCGCGGCGTCTCGTGTTATGTTCCTTCCGAAAAAGCCCGTCGTCGGGAACATTCTCCTTCCCTCTCACTCTTATGTTCTCGAACTCGTAAAAGTTGTTGAGACGTTCAACGTTTTATGTTATGAGAGTATCGTAAAATAAAAGTGCATCAAACGAGCCTCCCGTTTGCATTGTCCGCGATTATTATCCAACGAATTCTGAAAACCCCCTGTTTTCATACAAGAAACTTAGTTTACCGAGGTCTTTGTAATTTGGTTGTGTTGGCAGGGTTCCTTTACGATTATTTAGTCGTAAAAATCAAAGTTATAGCCTATTTACACCCGTAAATGTATGTTAATCTTAGTTTTACGAGTGTGCGGTGGCTTATTGTTTAATCGTTAATCACTTATTGCTATAGGTCGGCGCGTAGCTGGTTTTACGCTTATGACGGCACTAGAGCCACTATTTTCTGTGAGATTTTATTAGATGTGAGCTTTCTATGAAGTCGTTTGCTCTACGATTACTTTCAGATCTGAACTTCTCTACAGCCTTAAAAATTGTGTTAAGTATAAATAAATAACAAAATTGTGAAAGCATTTAGGGAGGTACATAAGTAAGTTAATTTTTTCCAGTTTCATTATGGTAATAGTATACGATATTTCTATGAGTAAAACTGCCCATTTCTTAAAGTGCCTATCTATGGCAGTGAAAATTGCTGTTACTTGGTAAAAGTAGTTTATGTTTAATCCTAAATCATCATAGATGCTACAATATAGTTTCTAAATATAGGTACCTACCTACCTACCTACCTACCTACCTATACCTTTTTAATATAGTGGGGAAAGCTAAAAGTAAGTACATTAATAATAATTTACCTTTTTTTTTTTTTTTTTTTGGTATAGGTATAAAGTTTTAGCAGTGAATGGAAATACTTATTGAAAATAGTTTCACTTGACATTTGACATTGTATCCATAATTTGTACACAGGCATCCCATTGAAACAAAGACATTAAACACGATGTCAGGACTGCAGACAATATTCTACACATCGTTCTTATATAAATCTGGACTCTTTGCACCAACCAATTGTCTTAAGCCTTGTCTTCTTTCAATACAACTTCATTTTTAACATCAAAGCTATAGAGTTTAATTTATAGTTGAATTTGTAAGTAGAGTTAGTACGAAAAAGTAGCGTGTCTTAAATGTCGTTGAATTAACTGCGTCGGCGCATGATTGCATTGCGATTTGCATCGTTGTTTCTTGAAGGGAGCTAGAGTGATTTACTTGATACTTTCAACGTTAGTATGTGAACCTTGATATGCATTTGTTTTCAGTTGCCATTCGAATACGGGCTTTAATACCTTGACTTTAAGTCTAGTGTATAACAAATTTTATCGATAGTTTACTTATTTCGTTATAAAAACGGGTTGCACTTGCGTGTTTGTGTTTTAAATAAGTAATGAGTGTTTTCAGTCTATAAATAATATTAAATTGATCGATTGAAAAGCAATTTCTGTAGGAATAATATAAAACGGGTTTACAGCAAGAAATTATGTGGGCAATTAATTTAAAGATAATAAACATGCAGCAAAGCTGACTATATTGAGGACAAGTAGCGAGGGAAACCACAGAATACTATTTAGTAGGAACCTAGTTCTTCGTTACAGGTGTAATCGAAGCTTTGGATCGGAGTTTTGTTTTCTGCACTGTGCTGGAATACTGCACGATGCACCAGTTAGTAGTGGCAAAGTTTATTTTCAAACACAGCACATCCTAATATTTGATTGTACTATGCACTTCAAATTTTATATGCTTAATATAATACAATAACTTAAATTAACTTTTTTAAGTAGGTAATCTCATTTTGACTTGTAAAAGTGCTAAAATTTTTGACTTAACTATATCGTAGTGAAACTGTTTTTCCTTTAAATACTTACGATGTCTCTAGATATATATAGCTTTCTCCAATAAATATCATTGTAGAATTGAGTAATTAATTACCAGATTAAGATATATTTTTTATTGTCTGAAAATGTCTTCCAAATTATTTTATTATGTCAAAACTTAAGTAACATATAATAAGTATACTAAACTAAACTAGACCTAAAAACTAAACTAAACCTAAAAACTTTAAAACTAAGATATAAAACTAAAAATAACAATCTAAAGGAATCTTGAACTATCTATAGACCGGCAAAGGTCTATAGATAGTTCAAGAATCTAAAGGAATCTTTATTATGAATTTATATCTCTTTTATTATGCCTGATTGTACACATGCACACACATGCACATGAAAAAAAAAGCACAAATGCTTGCACTGTGTCTGGGTGTTGTGGGACCATGGTCCTCATAGTTCCTGGGTCCCTAGATACAGGGAATCCTAGTTAGGGTCCGGGACCTAGTATGTGATCGTTGGGCGTTATTTATTTATTTATTTAATTTATTTATTTATTGTGCGATAATTCCACGTAGTAATAGAAATATAAAGATTTTTGGTCAGGTATTTTTAAGGGATTTTTCCTCTCTAGCTATATAATAAACCTTCATCTAGGTATGTTAAATGTCTAGATTCTACAGCCTCTTTAGTGGTTAAATTGTCTTTGCTCTGCATGGGTGAACGGAAAGCAGCATGTTTTTGTTAAGCGTCAAATACTCAAAAATTGTAGAAAAACAAAAATTTTTGTTATATTAAGTATCTTTTTGTACAACTTGAATTTTTGGGTCCGTAGACAGTTTTATCTCAATACCTACTTAGGTAACAGACAGACTGGTGGATGATAGAGTGGTCAAATGCTTTGCCTATCAACAATAAAAAAAAGAAAAAAGAAGTGATCATAAATTCCGTTTTTACAAAAAGTGTACAGAACCCGAAAAATAAAAATGTCGAACTATCTGTATTATTTATTTAACACGCAGCTGATTAAAATGCATTGATTTGGGGTCATTGACCTCTATATATAGTCTTAACGTTTACCAAATATTAACATTTAGATAAATATCGATCTGTAACCTGCGATTTAGAACACAAAACTGGTTACCATAAAATAAAAATACAAACCTTATCAAAGCTCCATAGCATTGACTTTCAACAATATTTTACAGTAGGTACCTACGCTACGCTATACTCGCATATTTATACCTATGTAGGTAACTTAAGTATATCACATCCATGTATAGTTCACTTTCATTAATAAGATGATATCATGAGACATCTCTATAAATATCTATACTTTAACATGAACGAAAGTATACAAACGTAGGAGAGCACTGACCAGATACAGACCTACACAAATACGATAGGTACTATCATTTATTCTGTACTAGTCCTGAACAAGCATAAGGACCGTGCTACACCGACATAGCTCAGCCAACAAGCCTAGTTTCCATAGTCCGTACCAACTCCACCGGGCCTTGTTCCTTTATCGGGGCTGTCTCGCTGATACATCGTCACACCGCGACTGTAACTTAACCGGGTAACTTAGAACTAGCTTGTTTACTTAGGTGGTTTATTACCTTATGTAAGCTGGAATCCTTTTGGGTTTTCTTTTGTTTTCGTGAAGAAAATGTTGACTTGATGTTTTTGTCATGAGCCATTTTCTTAGCTAGACACAGTTAATTAAACAGACTAAAAAACAAGGTGGCATTTAAGAATGATTTATTAAGTAAAGCTCTACCTAAAATGTACATGTTCTGAGACCAACTTATAAATCTGTAGGCGGACAGTTGCGCCCAGCATTATACACGAAACGAGTTTGGGTTGAAACATAAATCCGTAAATAAATATTTAAATGAGGAACCAATAACTCACCGCGACGCGCTGGCCGCAAACAAACAGAAAAAAACTTATTTAAAAAAATATAAAATCCACAGTGACGAATCAAAACAAAGGATTTAAACTTGGAACATAAATCGGCTTGCATTTCGGTCACGTCCGTGGCAGAGTCGTGACATAGTGCGCGTCACGAGATAAAAGTCCTTCGCAATCAGGGTTGCTGCTATGTAGAAACAAACCGACATGGGTATGAACTCATCTAACACATTGGTATTCATTGATTTATTGAAATAATTGTACTAGGTGGTAGGACTTATCTGCAAAGTTTGTCTAGGTAGGTACCAGCGCTTTGCCAGTTATTCTGCCGCCAAACAGTAGTGTGCAAGCACTACTGTGTTCCGGTTTGAAGGGCATTGTAGCTAGTGAAATTACTAGGCAATTAAGACTTTACGATCTGATCACACAGTCTAGTAATCTGATTACTAGACTGTGTGATGTCTCAGGATGACGTGCGCAGTGCAGTGTCACGCGAAACTTTATTATTTTAAAGTTCCGAGTGACAATGCAATCTGTTATGGGCGGCCATGTCGCTTAACATCAGGTGAACGACTAGCAAGTCACGTCATTCATTCTCATAAAAAAGTGATAAATTAATTGTGATGAAAACTAAAAATGATTACATAAATTATACCTACACTTCTAATGCACTATTCATTTTACTTACTACCTACCTACTATAAAACCAGATACATAATTGGTTGTCAATTTATCATTGCAAAGATATTCCACAGTGTGTATTGGTAGTAAAGTACGATAATAACACTTAATAATGGCTTTAACATTTGAAGTATCCACGTTAGGTCTCTACAGTGAATAAACCAAGTAAATAAGTCTTCTTCTTCTTCGTTTATGGCTTTCTATCGCTTTTTAGCAAAAATTCTGTCAATTTCAAGTGGGTAAAAGTTTGTACGGTTATGTCATATCAAAGTCCTATTTTGTCAGTCAAAAGGCTCTAAAAAGTCGTTGCAGAGAAAATGAAAATGCATGGTTATATAAGCTTGGAACTATTTGCCAACACTCGTGCACGTTCACGAACACTTAGGGATAATAATCCACCCTTATTACACATTAAAATTCAAAAATACATAGGTTTTGGTAAAAAATTCAAAATTCACAACCGCCATTGTCGGATTTTCTTCAAATACCTAAGTAAGTCTAATGGATTGTAATTTTACTGTCAACACAATTCTACTGAAACATTTTACAGATTCATTTAATTGATATTGACAACCCTAATCACATAGCTTGTGCCTACTCACAGAATTAAAAAAGAAGCAAAAAGCTCAGCACTTCACTTACCAATGTGATTGAATACTGGTTAAAGCCAGGAATTCAACTTTATCATGTTTTGAAAAGTAAATAAACGATGCAGGTGTCTGTTATTAAATTCTTTCGAGAACTGCAAACGTTGGAGTTGCATGCTTGAGATTTTTTTCAAAGAAAGAAATTTGTTCGTTTGTTTTACGGGTGTATGGCAAAACGTTTAATGCGTCAATATCAATAGCAAAATACTTTATACGTTTTGCACGTGATTGGCCTTGTTAAAATAAGTACAGTAGAAGTGAGTACCTAGTAGGTACAGGTCTACTGAAATAAGTACCTAGTAAAAGGAGAAAAAAAAGCGTTGGATGGTGCCATAGCGCATGATAATAATTATACACTTAGGTGTGTGTATACTTACATAGAACTTTAGAAAAATATTAAATTTAGTTATTTCTTTGCTATATTTTTATTTAAATTGTTGATAATTAGCGACCAGGCTACGCTACGTCCGCACTAAATTTGAAGCCAACCATTGACTTCTTTTCGACGGTAATAACATCATCATCATCATCATCATTGGCCTATTTACATCTACAAGAGATGATTTAAGTAGCGTCTGTATTATTGCATCTCCGCTCATGGCTTATTAAGCCAATACGAAAGCCACAGATGCGGTCACATTTCTGACAAATATGTTGTGACGTGGGGGGTAACGCGTTTTCTGCACGTTGGTGTCTTATTGTGCGTTTCTTAGCCAGTAGTTCAAACCACGCGTTGTCATACGCGTGCGAATAGACCATCCACCGTAACCTTTCTCTATTGATGGCGATCCTCTGCGATTCGCTCCCAATCAGCCACTCCAATATTGAAACTCAACATGTCACGCTTAACGCTAATAACATAACGCCACCAAAATTCGTCATTGAGTATAATTTTATTATATAATACCTACTTATATCTACTCAATGATGAATCTTCTATCTTTAAGAACCCGTCTTCCAATAACTCCCTAGAGATATCGCCTCCACCGTCCCACATAAACTTAATATAGCATAACTCACAAGTGTAAGTTATGGCAGAGTTATTCCTCGAGCCCCTTTTTGCTACTTGCGCGGTGTTTATGCGCTGTGCGTGTCTATCTGATCGTGAGGTATGCTTGTCTTTGTTTGTGCTGGGTAGAAAAGTGGGTTTGCTAAAGCTGTTAGTAAAACAACGTTTAGTAGACCTTGAGTAGCAAGTTGAAATAGCAATTTGCAGGCCACATCGTAGAACTGACAACCGATGGGGACGAAAGGTTTTCGAGTGGCGACCACGAACTCGAAGAAAGACGCAGCGTAGGCCGGCCCCCATTAGGTGGTTAAAGCCACGGAGAGCCGATGCGGATGCAGGAGGCAAGCAGTCGCTGAAAGTGGCGCCTAGTGGGCGAGGCTAATATTCAGCAGTGGATGTCTTCATTCTGTGGATGATGATGAAACCTTGACAGCGGGTGTGGCATAGCGGTAGACCGTGCGGCTTTCAAACCGATGCATGATTCAAATCCTGCTCGGCCCACGCCGGTGCCTTTTCAAGTTTAACCTAATAAGTACCTATTGATGAATCATTCATAAACAAATATGTTATCTTTCTAATCCGTTGTACCATGAATTTACCACCAGAAACTGAAATTCATTAGGCCGTTTAACAGAAGGCCGATAAAACAATTGTCTAAATATTTTTTGTCGAAAGTACTTACATTATTATTATTTTATTTTAAACGCAGATCAAATGAACGCATGGTCGAAAACACATCACTGCAGTCATGAACTGCTTTCTGTACCTACAAGATATTATCTTCTTATGTTAGCATCAATTTTGTCAAATGTTCTGACTCATCAATTAGTTTATCGAACATACTTACACGAATCGCCAAACTAACAGTTGTAGCTAACATAAATATTATTATAATTTAAATGCCCACAAATATGTAACACTGCAATTCCACGCAGTTCTACTTACACCTATTAGTTTGACCAGCCTCCCTGTACCTGCCAAATAGGCATTTCTAAAGAACGTAGTTCTGAATTAATCAGACATTAATAACATAGCTAATAGCTATATATTCTTATACGTATATTAATAATATATTATGTAAATCACAGTCTAAGTAGCAAGTGTAAAGTTGTTTATGAAAATGTAAACTTTAAAAAAGAATTTTGTTATTTTTGATTCAAAATACTTGTACTAAAATGTTTTGATTAAATGACAGTATTGTGTAGATTTAAGAGCCTTCAAAATAGCTTCCATTTTTAAGTTGTAGACTGTTATTCGTACAACAATAGGTAGTAGTACCTACGTTTTTTATTGTTCATTTTAAATGCTGTTCTAAAACAGCAAAACGATTCCAGAACACTTATCCAAAAAGAATTTAAATTATGTAGGTACACACTTATCATGAAATATTAAATGTTTCATTTGACAAATTTAATCAAGAAAACGCACCGTAGGATTAATAAATAAAGAAGTGTCAGGTAGAGTCACTTATAAAACAGGTTTTTCGAGTTCTTACCTTTACAGATCCACTGCACAAGTAAAATAAAAAAGTAAACACTGTTGAAACTTATAGATCACAATAACTATACACGGATATATCTTTAAGAGCACTACATGTTTCTAGCCGAAATAAAGTCGAGCGTACACTAGAACGATTTTTCAAGACTAAATTCCCGACAACAAACCTTCTCTAACACAATGGCCTCAAACGTATATTTAACTTCGATAAAACAAAACAAAAACATCTTGTACAAAACGTTTTAAGGCTTTTGTTGAAACCGCGTTCGCAGAAGACCTCACAAAAACTAACAAAAAATATAACCCTTACAGCTACAAAACAAAGAATCGCCGTCTTAAAATGGGTTAACTGTGTCGAACAGCCTTGAAAAGATTGTCATAAAAATGTTAAAATACTCTTAAAAGCACACCTTTCTTTATACGGTGTATTAAAGGAAGAATCCCGCAATGTTTCGCGTTGTTCTTCCAGGCTTTATTGCCCCGTAAACCACTAAAAAGTACCTTGTTAGTCTAACAGCAACAATTTAGAATAGTGTTCCGGGCCATTAGCGTGTGTTGAGAGAAAGGTATGAAAATGATTACACCTTTAGGGAAAAGAAAGACTTTCTATACAATTGGTTATTGTTGGTGAGATTGCGCAAATGTTTGCTTTGTCACCTTCGTCATGCGTTTACAGGTGATAATTGAACAATGTGAATATTATGACGAATTCACAAAGAAATTTTTATTCTGCAATGTGTTTAGTTCAGTTTTGACATTGCGGTTGTTGGATTCGGTTCAGTGTAGCGATTTTGTAAACTAATTTTTATTAATCGAGTTTCTATCAAATTGGTATTATTAAAGTGTATAACTATGGGACTTTACCTCATATTATTTAAATAAAGGTATGTTAATAAATAAAATTCAATCATGAATATGATGGATGGCTCAATCAAATGTTGCTGTAATCAAAACTATAACTGTAATGGTAAGTGGCTATGAATAAACCTTACGTTAAACAAAGGCAATAATAATTATGACGTCAACAAAAACAAATCCAAATTATCTAGCATTTATCAGTATCTATTTGTGAATACCTACCTATAAATAAGCCTGACCACATTCACTACCACACACTTAATCATATCTAAACATACACATTCAAACCTACACCACTGTACACTAGATATAGTGGAACAGTGGACGGCACAAAGCCGCCTAATAGAGGTACAATCGTCGCTACATTTCATAATTATCGTCTATTTTGACTGGACTGTATCGGAAGCTTGCTTAACGAGCCACTCTAGTTATGGACAGTTCATTTGGTGCTATTGTTCAGTCAAATGTGCCTTGCTAAGGAAGTATTTTAGAGTTTCTTCGCTGTTATAACTACTTGTATTGTAAAGGTACCACTAACAAGCAAATTCTATTCAACAACCTGTTGTAGTGGCAGAAAAGAATATTGGAAGATTTTTCAGTGTAAGAAATTTTGAATTCCGTTTCCATCGTTAAATTTCATCATCATCATCATTAACAGCCTGAAGACGTCCACTGCTGAACATAGGCCTCCCCCAGAGCACGCCACCTTGAGCGGCTGCTCGCCTCCTGCATCCATCGGCTCCCCGCGGCTTTCACCAGGTCGTCGGTCCACCGAGTGGGGGGCCGGCCTACGCTGCGTCTTCCGGTTCGTGGTCGCCACTCGAGAACCTTTCTTCCCCATCGGTTGTCAGTTCTACGAGCGATGTGGCCTGCCCATTGCCACTTCAACTTACTAACTCTAAGAGCTATATCGGTCACTTTAGTTCTCCTGCGGATCTCCTCGTTCCGGAGCTTATCTCGCAGGGAAACACCGAGCATAGCTCGCTCCATAGCTCGCTGCGCGACTTTGAGCTTACTAATGAGGCCAACAGTAAGAGACCATGTCTCAGTTCCATAAGTCATCACTGGCAACACACACTGATTGAAAACTTTCGTTTTCAGGCTCTGCGGTATTTTGGACGAAAAGATAGGACGAAGCTTCCCGAACGCTGCCCAGCCGAGTTGGATTCTTCGCGCCACCTCTTTGTCGAAGTTGGACCTACCTAATTGGACAATCTGTCCTAGGTAGACATACTTGTCGACAACTTCGAGAGTATCGTTCCCAACAATTACCGGTATAGGTGGAACATGAGCATTAGACATGATCTTTGTCTTGTCCATATTCATCTTAAGACCAACCTGCTGGGAGACTCTACTGAGGTCGTTGAGCATGGTGCTAAGGTCCTCGAGCGATTCCGCCATTATGACTATATCATCGGCAAAACGAAGGTTAGTGATGTACTCGCCATTTATGTTGATGCCAGATCTTTTCCACTCTAAGAGCTTGAAAATGCGTTTGTGAACAGTTTCGGAGAAATAACGTCTCCCTGTCTCACGCCTCTTTGCAATGGAATTTGTTCCGTACTCTGGTCCTGTAGTCGGACTGACATAGTGGCCTTACTGTACAAACACTTCAAAACTTCGATATACCTATAGTCAATTTGGCATCGCTGCAAGGACTGCAGCACCGCCCAAGTCTCGATTGAATCGAAGGCTTTCTCATAGTCCACAAACGCTAGGCATAACGGCCGATTATACTCTTCGGTCTTCTGTATAATCTGGCGCAGCGTATGAATGTGGTCTATGGTGCTAAAGCCTTTTCGGAAACCGGCTTGTTCGGGAGGCTGGAATTCATCAAACCTGCGTGCGAGACGATTCGTAATGACTCTCGAAAACAGCTTATACACATGACTCAAGAGCGAGATGGGCCTATAGTTCTTCAATAAGGTGTTATCGCCTTTTTTGAAGAAGAGCACCACCACGCTCTTGTGCCATGCCTCTGGCGTTGTACCTTCAATGATGACAGAATTAAATAACTTCTGGAGGACTAAAAGTACCGGTCTACCACCCGCTCTCAGAAGTTCGGTCGTAATTCCATCTTCACCTGGTGCCTTGTTGTTTTTAAGCTGTTTGAGGGCCATTCTAATCTCGTACAGGCTGACGTCCGGGATATCTTCGGTATAGTGTCGGACTAACTTGGCTCTGATGTCCTGAGCTGTGTTAGTAGCGGGCTTACGTGTCGAGGTGTATAACTGTCCATAGAAGTTCTCGATCTCTCTCAGAATCTCAGGCTTGGATGAAATGACGCTACCATTTTCGGTCTTCAGTTTTGTCATTTGGTGTTGCCCAATAGACGAATCCTTTGCGAACACTTTAGAGCCTTGGTTCCGCTCAATTGCGGCCTCAATACGTGAAGTACTAAGAGCACGCAAGTCGTGTCGCAAGGAACTCCAGATTCGTCTATTGAGTTCACCGTAGGCTGACATATCAACTGAAGACTGCAGCTTCATTTCGCTCCGATCGGCCATTAGCTCAAGAGTTTTTTCTGAGAGCTTTTGAGTCTTCTTTCGGCGTTGGGTCTTAAAGAATTTCGATCCAACAGCTTGGACAGTTTCCACCAACCCGTCGTTTAGCTCGTCCACTGTGTTACAGTCGGCTAGGCACTGGAAGCGATTTTGGAGTTCCAGCTGAAAGCCTTCGGGGTTTTGGATTTGGACAGGATTTGGACGGAGCGTAGACTTCACCAGACATGACCTTTCGAGCTTAACATTGATATTCAATGTGCCTCTAACAATACGGTGATCGCTACCGGTTTTCACCTTGCTGATCACAGAGACATCATCGAATATGTGCTTCTTGGTCGTCATGATAAAGTCTATCTCATTTTTAGTGGAACCGTCGGGACTTATCCACGTCCACTTCCTGGATGGCCGCTTCTCGTAGAAGGAGTTCATCATAAAGAGTTCCTCCTTCTCCATGAAGTCAGCCAGCCTCTGTCCTCGAGGGTTCCGCTGCCCGTATCCAAATGGCCCCACTCTCAGCTCATCGCTATTCCTTGTGCCCAACTTCGCATTGAAGTCTCCCATCACAACGGTGAAGTATGTTTCGGAAGTATGCATGGCTTCGGATATGTCCTCATACATAGCTTCTACTTCATCGTCTGAGTGTGCCGACGTCGGCGCGTATACCTGTATAACCTTCAACGAATACCGTTTGGTTATTCGGAGTACCAGGTACGCTACCCTGGCCGACACACTGTCGACTTTGACCACGTTGTTGACGAGAGACTTGCGGACGAGAAACCCGACACCCCCTTGGGAGAGTTGGTCTCCCTCCCGGTAGAAGAATAAGTTACCGGAATTTAGGATTATCGTGTCCTGTCCCTGTCTTCGGACTTCTGACAATCCCATTACATCCCAGCGTAACTTACCCATCTCCGCCTCTAGCTCGACCATCCTTTCGTCAGCCTTCAGTGTGCGCACGTTATGTGTTGCCAGGGCCAGGGGTCGTCGTTGGGGTTGGTAGCCGGGCGTCTGCCGGGGATTCTTCGCACCCCTTGCCCTGCCGTTACCGTGGCCGCTACCGTAGCCACGGGATAGCAGAGCTGCCGGGGACTGGGGGCCGTTTTTATTTGTGCTTGTCATTAGGGGGGGGGGGGGGGTTTGCCATAATCACCACGCTTGGCAGGCGGCTTGGTGATCGCAGTAGGTGAAGATTGATTATCACCAAGACCGAGGGGAACGCTGCGACCCATTCCCTGGATATTCCCTTAGCCGCCTTCTACGGCACCCACGGGAAGAGATGGGGTGGTCCTATTCGTAACCGGGACCACACGGCATCGTTAAATTTAAACAAGTGTAATATGTTTTGTGCGTTCTCTAATCACTTGTAGGTTTAGCTTTGCACAAAAATTCTCGTCATCTTGCCGCGATGTTAGTGCGGAAAACTTGCATTGCGTTTCCAGTCCCATGCCGTGCATTGTAAAGCTCCATCCAGTTGGTATCGGTTGACCCTTTTATACTTTGTCGTTTTAATTATATTGAGAAAAACAGTTATCAGTTAACCAAAATACGAATAAACCATGCCATTTTTTGGTACCTAAAAACGCTTTTAAGATATCGCGTATCATTTACATTTAATGTAGATATTTTTATACGATTTTTCCATATTAGCTTATGAAATTACATTGAAATAAATGCTAATTTTATTAGCATACAGAAATATTGAAATACGCGTAGGTTATTTATATGAATTTATTGGAAATATATTAATGGGAGGTGACAATAACCAACCTGTTTGTTAATGGCCGCCCAATCCACGGGGCTTCTAAACTTTTCTATTTATACAATTTGAATATTTTTAATACTGTGATTTATGTGGGGTCAAATAGTTTATGTGCCTAGGAATATATTTATTTTATTTCTTAAGCTGTTATCTGAGAATATGTACATTTTCCTTATAATGTGTTATTTTATAAACTTTTTGTGAGAACGCATAGATGGAATTTTAACAACACCGAAGAAAGTTATTCATGTAGGTACTGTATGCCACACGTGAGAGTCATCATTCATGGCACAGAATAAAATAACAGTTTCGTATTAATTTATGCTAAAAAAATACCATGGCAATGGCCTCAGCCACAAGTCACAACACCACAAGTAGGTACGTGTTTCTGTGTTTAATAATGATTAGGTAGCTATTATAAAATGCTTTAAAAATAGAACGCAATAGTTTTTTGTTAAGTACTTTTTTGGTCAATAAAAAGCGAAAACTGATTCGCAAGGAAATACCAGTGACATTATATTGATAAGATTACCAAGAAATCTTTGCTGTTTTACTTCGCAGAATTAGTACCTAATTCAAAGTCATCAACCGGAATCGTAACAGGCCATCATTACGCGCGTTTGTTCGACGTATCAGGATCACAATACCGCTGCCAAACGCGTCAGTATTATGATGGGAGTGACTTTTAATGCACCATTGGCTGGCTAATAGAGGATAATGAGTGTTGATGTACTGGGCTTCCGTATTTGTATAGGTTTGTGATACAATACCTCTACCACAGTTGCGATGATTTCGTTATGATTATACAGATGAATGAACATTGGAATGAAATCCTTGTTGGTCTTATAAATTTATAAATTAATTACTCAGATAGAGGAAGTGATAAGGTGGCTACAGTTTAACGATTTTTTAATTGTTCTTCTAAAGTATTTGCTTCAAGATAGTGTGAGTCGGACTCGCGCACCAAGGGTTCCGTACCATTATCAATAAAAACGAGCAAAAATATCACGTTTATTGTATCGAGGCCCCTTAAATATTTATTTTATTCTATTTTTTAGTATTTGTTCAGATGATGTATTTCTGTTGTGGCTATAAAGCCGCAACAGAAATACATCATCTGTGAAAATTTCAACTAACTATCAGGGTTCATCAGATACAGCCTGGTGACAGACGGACAGACAGACAGACAGACAGAGATAGATAGACAGACAGACAGACGAACCGACAGCGGAGCCTTAGTAATAGGGTTCGTTCTACCCTTTGGGCACGGAATTCTAAAAACGAACAGCAAAAATCACTGATGTTAACCCATACAGTCGTATTCTAATTTAGATCGTTATTTCGAAATCGTAATTAACTTATTGAAAAAACAGCTATTTACTACAAAACTCAAAATGAGGTTTGACGACATCGTTTCGATTCCGACGTCGTAAAAACAGAAGGAAATGAACTACCTATAAGTCTGTCTAATAGCTCTTGCAATTAGTCAACTATCGGCGCCTGCATTCTCAATTCGATAGTAATATTTTACTATCGAGCATGTTTTAATCTCGTCACGCTCATGCGTACGAGCCCGTACGCTGTTCCCATACATGACTAGTCGTAGATAATGTAGGCGTGAGTACGCATCAGAGAGTGCAATAGTGGGAACCTAGGTTTACTCGATTTACTGCAATATTGGTTCGCTCTGCAATACTGTGCATGGCAATAGGTTTGACCTATTTGTTGCTGTATTTTTCAGCTAGCGACTGTAGTATAGTAATTAAGAATTCTGTGGGTCGACTTTATTTCAAATCTGATAAGAGTAAGTATGTAATGTATGTATACATTTTAGGGTGCGTTGACCCATTGCAATCATTCGATCCTTTAGATTTGCTTGCCTTATTCATAAACAATAAAGCTAAACATAAGCTGTATCACTTTCTCATTGTTGTTAACGAAAACTGTACCTATAGAGTTTATATAGGAAAGAAATGTATGCTATAAAATAGTCTATAGTTATATATATTCTATAGTTATTAATAGATCATTTTATAGCATACATTTCTTTTTAATGTTTATGGTATTAATGATAGTGTACCGAAATAACAAAGCATGAAGTAATCTAGCGCAATTTAGCATAGAATATGCATCATATCGGTAGCAATAATGCTTAAGTGTATAATATTATTTTCACCTCACTAGCTCGGAAAGATTCTCTTTGTCATTCAATATCTGGGCGCAAAAACGCATTTTAATCGCTAGCGTCGAAAGTGTTTTTAAAATTCGAACGTTTCTATTAAATAATTTTCTCGTCAAGGATTGAGGATATAATCACAGATCTGCCTGAATTTAACCTTCTTAATATTACCAGTCCACTGAAAACTCATTGATACCACAGACTACCTCCTAAAAGATACCATATTTTTCTCGTTCACCAACCTCATTTTTAGAATAATCGCGCTGTCCAGCACCAAAGAGTATATAACCAATACGCTATCCAGCACGGCGACTGCATGGAAAATGGATGAAAAACACTTATCCTTTAATTTTCCATGAATCACGTGACGAGCTAGTCGTTTACATGATGTTAAGCGTTACCGCCACCCATAGCTAAATTAATAAGCTAAAAACTAATCTTTTCTTAGCCTTTTAGCTGTTTTTCTTGCATTTTCCTCGCTTTAGTGAGGTGAAACGTTGTGTGTTGCACTCGGCAGCAAAGTTTTTCTGCGTCTCGTACCTTGGAAACCTTCGCTATGCTCAGGTTTCTTCATTTGAACCACTTGCCACACTCGTGGTTCAATCCTAGAATCCTTCGCTTGCTCAGGTTTCAATTCAAGTACTCGCGCCAAAAACCCACTTTGCAGCCTTGTATAACAAATAACTATTGTTAAATAAAATATATGACAGTGCGATATTTTCCTATTATTAAACGTAGGGTTACTATAAGTAACACAGGAAACCTCAATAGATTTTCAAGGGTATAGGATATATCACTAGAACCATTCTCCGTTCCGTTAATATACATAACGCTGAGTCCAAACCCCATATTGCAATCTAACTGCCTATTATGTAAATTTATCTCCAAACACGATACCTACGTATACCTATAGTTGTATAGGTAAGTCCTCTGGGTCGGCTCATTACACTTAATTGGAGGACCATTCGCGGAGGGCATCAGGTCCCTGATAGCCCCTGATGGCCAGTTGGGGCTAAAACAGCCGCACTAATGTGGAACAAAAAGTTAGGACGTACTTAGGAAGTAAAAAATTACGTATAATACGCTTGGGGATAGGGTTCAAATTAATCTTGGTCACAAAAATCTGACCTTTTCAATGATGTGCCTAGAAATGGCCTAGCTCGGAGTTTAGGAGAATAAATTTGCAACTCAAACTGAAACGAATAGCCTAAAAAGGATCGCTTAGGTGCTTAGCGGTGAGGCCTAGAACTGTAATAATAGGGAGCATAGTTAAAAATTAATTTTGGGGAAAAAACACTTCCCCCTTGTAAACAGGTAGGTAGTTATATTGACAATTACATAAAACGTAAAAACAATACCAATATAAAAATATACAAACTTCTATACTTAACAAGAACTTCTGTATTAAATAATATTTGGCCAAACACAAACATAACATTGTAATAAAGTGTACACTGGTCACCGTAACCTTCATTTTGCCGTAGTTGGGAAAAACTTCGATCAAGAATATATACCTGATGGAAGGAAAAAAATGAGTAGGACAATAATTGTTGCGTTATCAGAATTTTTTTCCTGTCGTAAAGGCTATCTAGTATGTATACGATACTTGTCGAAGTCACGGGCGAAATGCGCAGAACTGTATCTGAACCTTGTACGAAAATACATCATGTAGAGTCTTAATCTAATGTAATATTTTCAAGTGTTTCTGTTTGCCATCGGTATATAAATATACAGCCATAGTGTAGAGTCACTCCGAAACAATAGTTTATGAATATTTCAGCTACCTTTGTAAGGAAAACAATTTCTCGCTTACTTTGCGTTCAAGCGACTTGGGGAATATGTGAAGGCATAATAGATAAGGCTTTATAGTAAGTCGCCTTAACCGCTTTTGTTTTCCGAGTAAATATACATTTTTCATTGGAGGCCATGGGCATTAGAGCAAAATTACCTGTAATATGTGCGATATAATGGTCATAATTGCGTGTGTTATGGTATACCAGGAGGCTGTATTGTACAGGTGGAAGTTAAATTGATCCCTTTCAATGTAATTTAGAGCGATTTATAAGACGTTGGTGGGTTGTACCGTTGTAGGTGGGATCCCTTTAGCACTAACGCGTGAAAGGTGGAAGAACCCCATCCTAGGGCTACACCTGATGCGTTCAAGATAACACCAATAATTTGTAGGTGGTTCTTGTTAATAAAATGTATCATTCAAATGTTACCTACCATGTAGGTAGGTACCATGTGGTGTGGGTGGTGTGTGGTACCATGTACCATGTGTGTAATGTTACCTACACAATATATGACATATTATACATATACTCGTTTGAGAATCACTGCTATTTTATTTTTCTTATGAGTCTCTATAATATTGAGCCTATACCTAACTGTAAACCGTGTATCTACCTAACACAATTTGTTGTAATTCAGTTACTTTCCAGAAAGAACTGACAACGTACCTACTCAAGTATATAAGTACTTGAATAGTTACGTTGTCATTTCTACGAAATTCGGTTCAGACTGCTACATTACTTGATTAAAAAAAAATCTGGGAAAAAAATACATAGCAATGGGTTTTAAGAGTGTTTCTCACGCATTTTTTGCGTCTTCGGTTCGAGATATGAAAAATACCGAAGTAAATATGCATTTAGATGTCAATAGGTCCAAACATACCTATTCACAGACTCTACGGCTTAGGGAGAGTCACAATATCATAACATTTTGTCAAACGTTTTTTTATATTGACAGTTGTGGCAGGTGTAATATCACACAAGAAGTGAGTGGTATGACAATTGACGATATTGCCGGTGGTGATGACGATACCATAGCTGTAGTCCCAGCATGAACGAACACCCCCAAATGAGGTTGAATGTACGACGCGGTAGATCGACATTTCATAAGCTTTATAATTATGACTGTATTTTGTGAGACCTCCCTAATGAAGGTAAGACGGATACTTTGCGACCGTGAAATTACTTGTGTTAAGTGTAAATTGGTGAGTTTACTTTAGTAAAACTATATTAATACTACTTGAGCCCTAATTTTGGGAGTTTAAAAGGGTTTTCTTGGTAAATTATGATTAAGAAGCCATTGCCACACGTGTAAAGGGGTTTGAATAAGTGCAAGTTTTAGAAATAATTAAAACGTATAGGATCTATACAACATTTATACAATGTTATGGTTCCCTTTTTTCCGTTTGTGTGTCACTTATGAGAAAAGTTCTCCCCTATTTCCTCTTGTCTTTTTACCAAAGAGCAATAAATAGTACATACGTACAATCTAGGTTTTATTTGGGGCAGTGTGCAAACGTCCACAGAACGTTTTCATTATTTTTTTTCATAGGTACTCTGGTATCTATTTCCTTTCCTTACAATTAAACTGGCATCTCTTATGAATGTACTGACGTATAATTGTACACGGCAAAGCAATAGCTACCGGTATTAACATCCATTAATAACCATTGCGTGTCTTGCATTGGATAATATATTGAAAGGATCTGAACACCTTTGTGAAATATTGCACACTTTTATCGTATGATCGCGTCTTATTAGTCTCGCGTGTAATCATGCATGATACATAATTATGTAATAGATACCACGTGCCGGGTGTAAAATGTTTTGCTTGTAGTACATTTTTTGTCGATCCTAATAAAAGGCTTAACCTATTGACTAAATGACAGACAATGACAGCCCAAACCTCTGGATTCTGGACCAAGAGAATTGATAATTTGAGAATGTTATTCTTTTATGCCGTTTAAATTGGAGAAAAGAGTTTTTGAAAATTGAACCCCTGTAGGGTTAGCACGGCCGGTAGACAAAACTGTCTTTTCCCTGTTTTACTCCAAGCAAGTATGAAGAAAGTGACGTAAAACGGGGAAAGACCATTTTGTCTACCGTCCATGCTAACCCAGCTGAGGGGGTCAAATACGGTGCTCAAAATCATATGAAAAAAGCTAGTAAAACCAAGAGATAGGAGTTTATATTTTAAGAGATATGGGTACCTTCTATACGCTTGGTATATATCCGCTCTACAGTGTATTCGGTAAACAAACGAGCGCTACCCAAAACCAATCAGCCCCTTTACAAACGTACGGCCGGGCGAAATTAAAACCTGCCTCGCTATCACAACTCGCAATAACCAATCTCTTATCCGCACATATCTCTATAGACCTTTTAACATAAACGGAACGGGCCGCGGGGCGGCGAACTAATCTCCATAACTTTAATCCTTTAACCCTCGCTGTACCAGGAATCCAATCAAACAGTACAAGCACCCCCCCTTCCCCCCAAACCCACGAGTTTCCTCCCCCCTCCCCGCGTCTCGCCTACGCAGCCTGTCCCGAGTAATTATCAAAGCTTTAATGACGTCATAAATCGACTGTATAATCTAATCTGGAAAAGCCCCGGGCTCCACCGAGCGGCTTAATGGTGTGAAAGCTACCTTATCTCCTGCCATGTGTGAATAGAGCTTTATACGCGCGCGCCTGAAAGCTCACTCCGGGAAACTTTGGAAAAATATGTCGTAGAACATTCGAGATAAGAATGTGGGACGAGGAACGCTTTCAAGTTTAATAGAAAATCGAACATTATCGTAAAAGAGATGTCTTTGCTAACAAATTCTTTGGAAGTGTATCTTTTAAAGTAGGAACTGGTTAAGTGCACGGTAAAGGATTAGTGCATGAAGTTACGCGTTAACTTTCGTAAAAGCTTATTTTTATCTTTTCTGAACTTTTCGGTTGAGTACCGCCGCACTTGCTTGATAAAAAATTCGTCTAGAAATTGGAATATTCTCGTCTGTCCTACCGCTCTGGTCTATTACAAGGAGACAGACCAAAAAAATTTAATTTGTACATCTGTACAAGACCCAAGACCGGAACTTTCGTGGATAGAGAAAATTTTGATTCCGGTAACAATTATTTAGGTACCTGTATGTTTTTAATACGCTGCGCTGCAATTTTTCTCAGTGTGTCAATAGATTTTTAGATACAATTATTTAAAAAAATGCATGATGCAATTTGATTACCATTCAGTTTTTGTTACTATTCACACCGTCTATAGATATTAATGTTTTTTTTATTTTCTTGAGGCAATAAAAAACAGCGATTCTTTAACTAGGTCAACCAATCAGTCGATCAGCATGATGCATATTGCAGACAAATTTCAAAACGGTAGTTCGCAGACTTGAGATCGTGACTTAACTTTTACTTCCTAAAGAATATAAAACCAAATAAAATGTATCAAAATAATTTATTATCACTCGAATCGCCGCAAATTACTTCAATTTTAGATTTTGAAAGTCTTTACACGTTTAATGACTGCAAACAATTTGCTAACAACATCATATTTCGATGCAATTTCTAAGCTATAGGTCAATCTCTCTGTAACAAATCGTTGATTACAGATAATAGTTTGATCTAGACTTTAGAGCCGCCGGTGTTCCGTAGCTATTATTGAATTACACGCCAAATTTAAGCTAACGCCTTCAGAACCACTGTTTTAAACATCACCGCTCATTTTTACTGCCGGCAATTCGTTCTACAACCGCAGACTAACAACTTATTCCAATCAAAAATTAATCATCTGCGTCTTTTATCATAAAAAACTTGGAAGTTCCATTAGACTGTAGCAAATGGGAATTTCTCTTACCAAACGATTTGTTTTATATCGTTTATGCGACGATTCAATTTTAACAATCAATCGATTAGAATCGAAATGTTTCTCACGTTTTTGTTTTTAATCTTTTGTGAAATCAAGCGATCGCAGATGAGTATTTGTGGGAACATTGATTGATTGGTGATAGACTGTGCACAGTATAAATAGAAAGGGTCTGTATTTTTAACTTACTATCAGGTGATACCGTGGTCAAATGCAAGAAGCCTATCTGAAAAAAAAAAATAGAGGAGCCCCGTTGTTTCAGCCACAGACCTATAATATTTTCGTTACTCTCCCTAGCTCTATGGTTTCACCCAAAACCATATACCCGTTTCTCCACAGGAACATTTAATTGACTGGAATAAAAAAATATACTAAGCTGTTTTAAATAGTATAGGTAGGTATCTGGGTGCAAAATTTCATCCAAACCAGTTCAGCAATTTTGGCTCAAAAGCCACGCAATTAATCGAAAGTTAATTATTTTAGACTTAATACCGTTATTACTTTTGATATTTTTTTACTCATAAGACACACTCAATTTGTTTGTTGGTATAACAAATAAGCTCTTAGCTTATATTTCTTTTACTGATTTTTTAATAAGTGTACTTAAGGTACCTACGTATTTTGACTCAATTATGAAACCCATTTATATTTTCTCCCCGCTAAGCCTTTTTAAGCCTATCCTTAGGTACCTTATCCTCATAATCACGCAACACCATTATCCCAAAATTCGTCTCTCCCTGAGATCCCCCGCCTCGAGTGTAATGAACAAATAAATAAATTGCGCTATACATGTACTGATATACCCAGCTTAATTTGAACTCTACGAGTAAGACAATAAGGCTGGATGTTTTTTTCGTTTGGAGACATAAGTATTGATGTGCTATGGGCCCCACTGCAAGGGGTAAGTGATTTTCTGTGTAGCACCGAATCTGTACTAAACCTACATTATCTGTAGTTATATTCTGCTATTTTTGCATTGAGTCTTGTTGGTGGAAAACAGCGCATAAACTTTTTTGGCTTAGACTTAATAAAGCCTCGAACATGCTGTGTCTCTACCAGTTTGATTAGCAATATCACAGATTACGTAATAGGTGGTTGATAAGCGATAGTAATTCGCAGCTTACATTTTAAGCTCAGCAAACGCATTTTTTTTTTTACTGTCTATCGTCGATAATTATTTTATGGGGAAGAAAGGTACCCAAGTGGCGACCACGAAGAGGAAGACGCAGCGTAGGCACCTGCACTAGGTGGACGGACGATCTGGTTAAAACCGCGGGGAGCCAATGGATGCTGGAGGCAAGCAGCCACTCAAAGTGACGCTCTATGAGAGAGGCCTATGTTCAGCAGTGGACGTCTTCAGGCGGATGTTAATAAGGCTGTGATGATGATGCGAATTATTTTATTAAAGACGTCATCAGTAAAGTCACTATAACACAACCTTACGTTTCAGTTATAGTATTTTTTTTAAATATCCTGTTTTAAAACCTTGATGTTTTATTGCTGAAAACTCCACAACCTTGTGTACTGAGTTTCTTTTATCGACTATCGTGGAACGCCGTTCCTATTGCTATAAATAAATATAGCGCGTTTGGGCATAAAGCGCGCGTGCAATACTCCCAAGCTATTCACTATCTGAACGAAATCTACGGTCACGTGAGTTTCACGAAAGCTTTCCGAGAACATAAATCAAAGCTACTTTTATTTTCTTCCATTATTTTCGTACAAAAAATGGTTTTCCTGCATAATAAATTCACTGACGGCAATTTACGGCTAGCCTCTTGCCCTTTTGCCGTCCGTGGCCGCAATTTTCCTATTTTCTCGAACATAATTTTCTGAGATAAAAAATGGTCCAGCCGAGTGTGACCACATCAAGCTCGTAAACTTTGTTATTTAATTACTTTAGGTTCTGGGTCGTTATTAAATCATGTAATTTAGAATATAGTACACTGCGATTTGGTCCTACCGATCCTGTCTTTGCAATATTTATCGATTGCTAGGGTGATTAAGGACCTAATATAAAGAAGACTGTCCTAGTATTTGAAAGTGTTGTTGCCGTCGCTCTGCTCTCCACACGTATGATAGAGACAATAGAGCCCATGAGTGAATTTACCTACATTTTAGCGTTTCGGGCGCCAACTGTTTTCACCCTCTAAAACTTAACAAAAACTTTTGATTTTAGTGTTAATCGTTTGGATAGATAATCTTTGCTTGTGGGTCTTGATTTTTTGAAAATATGTGTTGTGTTCTAGTTACATCTACTTTTTTTCGTCATAATTTTGACGCCAAATATTTGTAACTTTAGGTGGCTATAAATACGAAGGTATTGTAAAAACTTAAAGCAGTTTTTACAGGGTAGACTACAAATAAAAAACATTAAATTCGGATACTACGTTTAGAGGCGGAAAAGCTTTGGCAGTTTTTGTATGGATCATTGGGGTGTACGCTTCTCTTTACGCACTAAATCAAGGCGCAATCGTTACTCAGGTTTGTGTATATGTGTTTAAGTTTCAATTTCAATTTTTATTTGAATTATTTCATATTCCACATTGAATAAAAACAATTGAACAATTGCTAATCAACTCAATCAAAATCAACGTAAACTACAATCGTTCATTTAAAACGGAAACTACTTAGCTTTTGTCATCGCTTTCGTGACAAATCGAACTAAATTGAAACTGTTACGCAAAGGAGCGGAAAATACATTAACATTAAAACAAATAATAACAAACGTTTTACTTCATCAGCACCTAAAAGATAACTTTTAAGTTAAAAATAACTCTTTTATTTTAAAGTAAAATCACTCATCCCTTCATATATTTCGTGCGTCATATTCAATATCGCAGGCCACAAATAACGTCTGTACCCGACAAAGTGTTGACTGTTACCTTTGGCACGTATACAGGGTGTCTTGACGTTTTGCATTGCATTAATAGTTATTTGTTATACTAGTCTGCAAAGTTGGTTTTTGGCGCGAGTACTTGAATTGAAACCTGAGCAAGCGAAGGATTCTAGGATTGAACCACGAGCGTAGCGAGTGGTTCAAATGAAGAATCCTGAGCGTGGTTTCAAAGGTACGAGACGCAGAAAAACTTTGCTACCGAGTGCAACACACAATTTTTCACCTCACTACAGCGAGGAAAATGTAAGAAAAACAGCTAAAAGTCTAAGAAAAGATTAGTTTTTAGCTTATTAATTTAGTTATAGGTGGCGATAACGCTTGACATCAGGTAAACGACTAGCTCGTCACGTGATTCATGGAAAATTAAAGGATAAGTGTTTTTCATCCATTTTCCATGCAGTCGCCGTGCTGGATAGCGTATTGGTTTTGTACTCTTTGGTGCTGGACAGTGCGATTATTCTAAAAATGAGGTTAGTGAACGAGAAAAAGATGGTATCTTTTAGGAGGTAGTCTCTGGTATTAATGAGTTTTCAGTGGACTGGCGATATCAAGCAGGTTAAATTCGGGCAGGTCTGTGATTAAATCCTCAATTCTTGACGAGAAAATTATTGAATAGAAACGTTCGAATTTTAATAACACTTTCCACGCTAGCGAGCAAAATGCGTTTTTGCGCCCAGATTTTGAATGACAAAGAAAACCTTACCGAGCTAGTGAGGTGAAAAAGAAATTAATTATTAAAAAGCGTACGACTGTCTTACGTTTTACCTTTACATAGATAAGTACCATTTATTCAAGAGATCTATTTTTAAAAACATAGATACTACTTTTATTCAAAATTTAGTAAAGAGACGGTCTTAATATAACGTTACGTATAAGAACATGCCTGGTATTCCGACGTGTAAGCATTGTACGCGTTCTTTTGACGCCAAAAACGAACATAAAATTCAAGCTAGAGCTCGTCTCACGAAAGATGACCCGCAGACGTGTCGCCACAGTCGCGCGACGAAATGTTGCTAAGCTCTACTATTTTAGACTCCCCAAAATTTCAATATAAAATAATAGGTGAATAAGGATTTCATTTACTAAATTGAATAAAACATTACTTACATTCTATATACAGAAAATTATATGTATTGACAATTAGTTCCACTTACTGCCGCGGGACTTCTTTCGTGAGACGAACTCTAGGTAGGTATAATGATTGACTGTTAAATCGGCAAAGATGACGTCATCGTTGAAAGTTTAATCTTAAAAATATCCATAATTTTTATAACACCTTGTACACATCACATAATATCTGTGAAACAAAGTGCCTCTCAAGGTTGTATAAATTCGACACCCATTAATTGTACGTCCGTATACGATGTTTTGACATTGACTCTTCGCTGCCAGACGAAAGAGTACCTAAAATGTTATCTTGGTATAAGGTCATAATAACATAGGTAAGTGTGGGTGAAACAGAAGTGAGTTTTGCCGTGTTAAAATTAGCATTCTGACACAAGAAAAAAAGAGATTTAACTGTAGTTTAGGTTAGGTGTATATTGTTACTTCTATCACGATGTAAATATAAGTATAGTATGGTGTACCAAGCATATAACTTAACTTTAAGTTTTTAAAACACGATAACTTTTTAAATATAATTATCAAAGTGATTAAAAATGACACAAGGTGATTATCTCTCTTTTTAGCTCGATGTACCTCCGGTACGTTTAAGGTGTTATTGCTATAAAAAATATTTTGATTATTGATTTTTGATTAACATATATATAAAGTAAAAATAAAACACTGTTTTAAACTTTCACGGTTGTTCACTATTTTTATAATATTACTTACGGGATCTTTACCGTGATTTGAAACATTTCTGAGTCTGCCCGTGAACATGGTGCATGTAACTGTGCCGAAATATCGGGAACTCAGAAATGTTTCAAATCACGGTAAAGATCCCGTAAGTAGTATTATAAAAAAAGTAAAAATATACAGAAAAATAATAATTTTAGTATTTTAGTAGTTTATGCAAGTAGGAGGTCTACCGATAGTAGCGTATTTATAAAGATAGCATAAAAATACTTATTTATAATATAAATAATTTTGTAACTGTATTATAGTTATAAAATTAATAAATATGATTTAAATGCCATTAGTATAGTGGTGGCGGTGTGGCGGTGTGGTGGTGGTGGTGGTGGTTGTGTAGTGTGGTTGTGTGTATTGTAGTCTGTATTAGATAAACTAAATTATCACCAATAATTGTTGGACATAAAATGTAACTACATTGTATTGACACGCTATTTACGATATAAATGAGTACATAATTTTATATAGAACATTTATGTTATTCCTTAGGGGTATTGTAATTATTTTTTATTGGTATTTATATTGTAGTTTTGTTGCAAATATGTAGTAGATAAGAAACTATAGTTTAAGGCCTTGAGTGGGCGAATTGGGAAACTGTAATGCCCACCCAAAGGCATGTTATGTCAAATAAATAAATAAATAAATAAATAAATAAAAATAAATAAATAATTATAATGTTATATTTGTTCATTCACTATTTATACTAAGTACTTGTAACTTCATTAGATATTCGTTCTTTTTTTAATTGGACAATGTGCCTTTTACTACAAAATACCAACTACTACTAAATGCTACTAGCAACACTACCAAGGTACTACAAAAACGTTTGGACTGTATACCTACTGGTCACGTGGACCTATAGGCAGTCAAAATGCTCCTGCACTAGTAGGTTATCCAACATGCTGGCAACATTGTCCCGTTGAATTGCACACAGCTATTGTAATGCTGATTCGTTATTATTTGACAAGTCTCAATCAACTTTTTTTTTTCTCTTATATTTTGGCTCCACACATAGTGTATTTAGCCAGTGTCAAGTATTGTAATTTTTCACAATGATAGAATATTTCACGTAAAGTCAAGTCTTAGTCACAGTCTGCGTAGTCATAGTCCAGTCTAAGTCAGGTAGTCTCAGTCCAGTCTAAGTCATGCCCTAGTAAAGTGGTGGCAACTTTACTAGAAGCTTCTATAGAATTTTGGAAGCAACACGAAAAACCACGTTTCACCACATTATATCACTTGCCCACACTCATGCTCGTAATTCAGCATTTAATGCGTAAAACCCCACCGACTTTAAACATTAACACTGGAAAAAGCACGAGTTTTGAAAAATAATACAATGCAACGACGTGAACTTTTCCGCGTTCCCGCCAAAACTCCAATCAACTTTAATCTTTTTTTATTTCTCTTTATTTAAGCTGTTAGTTCTCCTTAACTAACCGTGCTTATTATTAAAATAAATAGATCCTGTTGATATTGATGGTACTTCATCAGAACATGCATGTGCCGATTGGTAAGGTTGTTTACTTCTAAAAAAAGCAGTATTGTAAATGTAACGTATAAGTATTGTGGACCCATTTGAGCATCTAGTTTTTGGACTCAACACATTTTTAATAGCGATTAAGTCTTTGACTGCTGTTGGAAGAAATAGCTTATGAATCTGCTCTATTTTCCACATCGTTATAACTTAAAACAGCATTGAGTTGAAGGAGGTATCAACATAACTCATGATTAAAAAGTCTGTGGTAGTGGTACCGCCTTAATGGAAGGAAAAGCTTAGATTACGTAAAGCAACCATTATAAACAAGGCTCAGTGTCGAGATACCGTGAGCCACGGTATTTAGTCATCTATTTAAATAAAGAACACCATTAATTTCGGTTCGGCATTATTTACTGAGCTAAGCAGGCACGGAGCGGGTTCCAAGCGATAAATCGACTGGAAAGCTCCGAATAAATCTTTCGAATACACGATAAGAATCGATGTCTCACGCGACGTATTTATTTATTCGTACCTATATATACAGAACCCGGAAGAGTGGGAGTCGACGAACTGGATGTTTTAATGCTTTCTCTTTTCAAAAATAAATTTGGTGTCGACTTCTCGAGGCAAGTTTCCCGATTATGAATTCGAGTTATTCATATTTCGAAACGGGGTAGGTAGGTGTTGGCGATTTATTGGACGTGAAAAATGGTTATGCTTTCATTTTTAATTTTTAAAATATAGCCTTGCAGGCATGCACGTATTTCACAGTTATCTTAACCACAATCGCTACAAGTAATTCCGTTCGTAATCACTATTAACCGAATGAATGAACCTGGAAGTTCTGACGAAATATTGCATTTTCAGAAATCATACTCGTGGCTGCCGACCCAAATTCTGTGGTCACGAAATTAGTGTTACATGTTAGATTGTTTAGATATCTTTAATTCGGTTACCTTATTGCTTTTGTGACAGCTCAGTCGTGTTCTCTACATAACACTATTTAGATTTTAATTTAAATTAGCCGCTTTGTCAAATTAAACCTAGCGACATGTGGCAAGGTTACATTCCTTGACGACTAGGCGGTTGGTCACCGTATATTTTTACATAAAATAAACGTATAAATGTCTGAAAAATGCGCCACTCGCGTTTATCATACCTATTTATTAGATTTATTTATCAAATATATTTCTAAGAAACGGCGGATTTTTTCCTGCAACCGTAAAAACAGAGTTTAAATACCTATTCCAATTCGATATGAGACTTTATGATTAAATTGTTATTATCTAACAGCAAATTAGTTTTACGATTAGGATTATTATGTTTTCATGATTATTTGTTAATTTCATTGAATTGGTTTTATGGATCTTTACGAAATATTACTCAATAAACTAGTAACATTATGAATAATCCAATACATTGATAATCTAGGAAACCTAGATACCTAATGTACACGAATCTGACGAAAGCAAGAAGCTATTGTTTTTCCTCTTCCACTATTGTGTTTAAGTGTAGTGGGAGTGAGACATCAAATAAATGTTTGCTTTTTTCAATTCTTTTCTTTATTGAATCGCGTTATCACATCACACTAATATTATAAAGGCGAAAGATTGTGCGTATGTGTGTATGTGTGTATGTTTGTTACTCTTTCACGCTCTAACAGCTGTACGGATTTGGATGAAATTTGGTATGGAGGTAGCTCAGACCCTGGATTAAAACATAGTCTACTTTTTATCCCGAAAACGGGAACGATTCCTGTAGGAATGCGGGTGGAACCGCGGGGCGCTGCTAGTAAAACTCATAAAGAGAAAGGCACTTCTATAAAAAAAAACAACAATTACAATAATATTTTCCATCATAATTTATTGTTAATTTATAATTAAAAAAAGTAATTTTACAATCAATTGCATAACTACGTAAATACTATCTATCAGTCCCGTGTACACCAACCCCGTTACAGATTACGCAACAGTATGTACCATGTGTTTCATAACCGAAATGGCGGTCGTTGACCCCATCGAGCAGTGTGTCGGTTGGTCGAGGCCGAACAAGCGTTTATCATTGCGATATGGTTCATAATATTTATATGTTAGAACCACTTACTACTATTAAAAATACTTATTTTATGTGCCTACCTACATACATAACAAGATTGTCTGTGGAATTTAAAAATAAGTTACCTAGGTTATTTTGGTTTTTCTCAAACGTCTAAACTATCTTGGCAAAAACAGCCGTCGACGATAGGTAATGTATGAATAAAAGGCTGTAATACGAGTTACGAGAGAAAGTTTATTATTCTATGGAGCTGTAAATGATTATGATTATTGGAAAAAAATAATTTTACGATCACATTGCTGCAAAAAACTACGATCAAGCATTCAGACACAGCCTATATGAAAAATCAACGAAAAGCCTATACGAAAGGTATGTCACAAACATCCAAACTAATTCTGCTATTTATATTCATTTAAAACAATCCGACCGATACCTAAACATGCCTAATTTAAAGGCCAAATATTCTGGTCACAAGACACGCAATCACACAAGCCGCGAACTTCGATCGTTCCAAATTCAAATTGTATTTTTTATTCATTTATTTGAACTGGCCTATTACGAGTAGGAGGTGATAAACAATGAGTATATAATATTTTACAGAAAAGACAAAGGTATGACCATATGGCAATAGTTCTGCTAACTATTGCCATATGGTCATACCTATAGTTTAAGCATTTAGCGTCTAGTTGGTTGAATTGTAACTAAATCAAAATAAATCGATAAATATATAGGATTGCCTACTTAACAATAAATATAAGTATTGTATTAGCGAAGAGCCTCGACCAACACCTCGAGAGGCTCTCGCTAGACGGTTGGTTCAAGGGTCAGATTCAGAAGGCAGTACTCCTTGACACGGCACGTATTGTCAGGAGGTTCCTCACTCTGCAGCCTGACCACCGGTAGCTTGGGTCCTGCTCCGCTGCCGGCGGCACTCTAGGTTTAGGGGTTTTTTATAATATTTTTGTAATTTATTTTTATATGAATATTGTAGAAAAACCTAAATCTAAGAAAAAGTAATAAATGAGTGAATATAAGTATAAGGCATAGGTACAAGAGAAATGAGAGTTTGGCTCTGGTGGTACTGCTGACTCCCGAAGTAGGTAACCCACAACTAAAATTACAAATTAAGTTGGTAAACAATAATGAAGAGTTGTATTAAAGTACAAAGTAATTAAAAAAAGGAGATCCCAGAGCTGGCACATACTTCGCTCAGAAGCTAAGCCTTCTCATTCAGCGAGGTAATGCTGCCAGTATTCTGGGAACCTTACCACGCGGTGGTGAGTTGGATGGCGTATTTATGTTGTAAATTTTGTAAATAATGTTTCTAGCTGTAGTTTTTTATATTTTTTTTTCGTTTTTTCAAGTTTTTGTATACAATTCTTAAGAAACAATACTTTTCTGGCATTAAAAAAATATATACTGAAAGTATGAAAATAAAGGTAGGTAATTAAATAGGAATATTATCTTGACAGACATGAAAGTCACATCTATTACCTACTGTTATAATGTAACCCTAAAAACTTAAGTTTGTCGGATAATTATAACTTAACACCACTCGACATCATGAGGTGTTTTACTCAGTACTTATCGCCTTATTTTATCCATCCAGAATAATTCAGATACTTGGCCTCTTGCCATTGTAATAGTTGAGATACAGGCAAATGGGCGCTGCGAATGGAAATCGATACTAACTGCACTACATACTGCATCGCTCCAGTATAAATCAGCCCCCTGTACCGCTTGCCAAAGACGGTCACTTCTTGAATTTAAATTTAAAAGCCGGAAAGCTCGTTTTAAGATGTTGTCTGTAGGAGACTATGTATTTGAAACAGCTCTTATCTTATGATTGGATCTCAGAAACTTCATGACTGATAAATTGCTAATATATTATTTTTTTTATTTTTCAATGTGTGAGATATACAAAATATTATTTAGATTTATCTTGTATAATTAAGTTGGTGCATAGATTCTCTGCTGGTAAAGTGCTAGCAGTACAGCTTCTTTGTATAGTCATATTGAATTTGACACAAAATAAACGCCCGAATTCATAATAAAAGAGTGTTGTTTACAAAACCTTATTAACAAAACTCTTGAAAATATTTCTTACATAACCTTAAATTAATTAAACGAAATTATTAAAAATTATATGAATCTGAATTCTGAACCACTCTTGACCTGTTTTACAGTCAACGATCATGAAGGAAATCTTAGCAACAATTCTAGAAAAAGCATCGTGTTCATGCTGTAATGCGGGTGTTTGATGAATATCATATAGGTACCTACGTTAAAGATGGTTTTGTAGGTTCCTCTTGCAACGCCCAAAGAGTAAACAGATACATTCGTTCAAGCTCCCTTCCTAACCTCTGTATAAGGTTACCCGAAGCCCGTACTACACACTCCGTCGGCAGATAAAGAACAGGTCACTATGAGGCTGCATTTATAGGACACGATGCAATCTGTTACACGATAATGGCTGTAAAAAATTTTTTAAATGATCATTTACTATAATTATACTACCAACCAATTACCAATTACATGCAAGTTTTTTGTTACAGATATTTATATTTAATGTTTTATAATGTAGGTATCGATGCGATGGTTGTCTCATGCATGCTTCGATCAGGGAGTATCCTTGATCAAAGCATGCATGAGACACTCGCAATAATTATAATCGGTATAAACGCCTATATAGATAGTATCGACTGAATCGTATAAATTACTTTTCCTTGGTTGTAATCTAAGTTTGTTTATTTTTTCAATGTCACCTTTTTGTCTTGGTTGGTGTCTGATTATTGTAATCAATCAACTTCTGAATCACCCAGAGCTATTAAAGTCGTACTGTCTGACGTGATCTAGCCAGCCGCTAAGACGACTGTGATATGATTATGATCCAAAACGCCCATGAGGTTAGTAACCAGTGTTAGAGCAACAACAAAACCACCCGATATCGTGTAGCGACGTGTAAATTCTAAAGGCGCCCTTTATTTATTATGCGTTACCTGCCCGAAGCGAACAATCCCAGTGCTAATATATTTTTGTAATTGTCAATAATATTTCAAACGAAACTCAACTTTAAATCATGGCGTTAAATGCATAGTTTTATTGTTTATGAAACGTATCGGTTTGTATGATTTAAAAGTGGCTATATTATGGAGTTTCGCTATTTCATTATTTCTAAGTGGAATAAACATTATGTTATTCAATTATTATTTTAATGGTACATACACATTGCGTAAGTACATAGCTATCTAGTATATACTTGTATACCTACATACCGAATTTATTTAATAACACATATTTAAATTAAAGTGACCGATATAGCTGGCTTAGAATTGGCAAATTGAAGTGGCAATGAGCAAGCCACATCGCTCGTAGAACTGACAACCGATGGGGAAGAAAGGTTCTCGAGTGGCGACCACGAACCGGAAGACGCAGCATAGGCCAGCCCCCCACTCGGTGGACCGACGATCTGGTGAAAGCCGCGGGGAGCCGATGGATGCAGGAGGCGAGCAGCCGCTCAAGGTGGCACGCTCTGGGGGAGGCCTATATTCAGCAGTGGATGCCTTCAGGCTGATGATGATGATTGAAATTATTATTTTTTAATTATTTAGACACAAACCTTACATAAAAGCATTTTTATAAAGTTAGAAATAGTGACTTCATGACTTGTGTTTGAGTGTACAGTCTGCAACAAAAATGAGCTTATATTTCACTAATTACTTATTTCGATTATTTAGTCATATGTGTTTATATTACGTAGTTTACACTAAAAATAGTGTTTTTTCTTTTATAAGTATGCTTTAGTACTTTCTATAATCTGTATTATACTTACCTACCACTCAGTACTATAGCATTTAAAGAAAGCAGCTTTTTGTAAGTTAAACCTAATAATATGATTTACATTTTATTTAAGTTTATTTTACTTAATTAAATGTTATTAATATATATTATACGCCGTAATATGTATAACCAATGTTTGCTAAAATGTTAATTATCTACTTCTTATATTAGATCCTAATAAATATTCACAATGTTCATGACAAATTGTTAGAGATATGCTGTCTAAATTTGTAAAATCCAGTTTTTGTTGTCATTTCCGTTACATGTAGCAATAAATTAATCATTTTATTACTATAGTTTTTGATTATGGTGTTTTTATGCGCAGTTTAAGATTACTTAATACATTTATATGCTGAATATTGTCATTTTCTACGGATAACGACTATAATCGTTATATAAATATAATCTTTCAGTATCAAAAGCTAAATTTAAATAAATTATTAGTTTTAATGATCAATAATGACCAATTAAATGTCACCAAAATGCAATTCTTGAGGTTTGAATTTAAAATCCTATAATAATATAATGTAGCTTAACATCACATTATTGCTAAGACTAAATTATTAGTACATAGCTATGAGATGGAACATATTGTATTATACCTACTATACAGTGAGCTATCCATTATAAAAGCTCTGGCTGTTTGTACTGTAGGACGCGGGGTTGATTCCTACTCAGGTGACATATCTTTGTGATTTGTTTTGTGTCTGGGTGTTATATTGTCTTTTATAAAAATGTATAAAAAAGTAAATGCATAAATTACCTATCAGTTATTTTGTTCACATAGTTTAGCTTAGTTTGGGGCTACATCTAGGTATGCGCAACTGTGAGAAATTTACATAAATAATAATGCTGTCGTCATAGCATATTTTTTGGGAGGGTCTTTACAGGAATGTATTTAAAGCCGAAAATCGGTGATCATATCTGATGGCAAACTGGGTTTGTGCTTGAAAATGTGTTAATTTTAAGAGTTATTTTGTGAGTTAAATGAAATAGGCATACTTATCAAATAAAAAAAAAAACTAGTGATGTGTTGAAGACACCAGCCTGGCTATTTGATTTTGTAAAATAAGTGTTGTTATCGCTAAAAATTTGGACCAATATATTGGCAAAGTATTTTTTGGGGGTCATTCTACGATTTTATTATGGAAAAGCCATACTACTTAGTTAAATTGTATTGAGTCACCGTTCTTTTTAGTTTTATTTTCTGTATGTACACTACTTTTTCAACTGATTATTTTGTTGCGTCAGTCGCACTGATGCGTTCAAAAATAGTGCTCTTTGTTGGTTTTATGATCAGACTGTGTTAGACTGAGTTAGGACTTTTTTGCTGATGCTACTAGCATTAATAAATTTCAAAAATCGCATAGAGTTTAAACTTAATGATTTAAAAAATGTTTATTGCTGATAAAATTTATCATTAGGTATTTTTACTTCTGTGTTTTTAAAGATTTTCAGTGTTCTAAAAATGAAATGAAAAGTTGATTGCGAATAATTGCAGAAAATAATTTTGTGCATATGAAATAAATATAAACAACAATTTAACTGTAGTTATAGGAAGTAATATGTATAATACTTGAGTATTTTTTTTAATTTCCTTCTACCTAAATGTTTAAATGGTCAATAAAATTACTTTGATTATCATTACAGCGCATAAAAGCATGGAGCATAATTCCTTGGTTTACATTGGACCAGTGCTTATCACTATCAGTGATCACTGATCAGCGTAAAGGGTGACCAATGCCTCACCAAATACCAAGACGGGCAGCTATACTGTTAAAATATTGTTCTCGCAGCCATATTTAAAATTCATGCCATGCAAATTAGTCCAGGCAGTCGCTGAAGCAATTACCGATGCCTTTGGCAGTGTGTCGTAAATCGAAAAATGTTTATGTGTCAGCAACAAGTTAAGAAATAAATAAAAGTTGCAGTGATGCCGGTTTCGAATCGTTCCTCATCTCTCTCAGACTGAATTTTACTGCACGAGCGTGAGCAGGATGGAAGATAAGACGAATTGCCTGTTTGGAAACTCGTTTATCATCAGGCCAAAAGTCGCCTTTTTTGCGGTGTGGTAGGCGTCGATGGCTGCCTTTTATATTATTCCCTGAATTTTGAGGACACCGAACATGCCATACTTGGTTTTATTTCAAGCTTGTATAATAAATCTACCTGGTTTTAAAAATAAGGTAGCTATGACCTCATCAATAATTTTAATCACCGGTATTTTATATTCGTTAACTCCATTGGTGATTTATAAAAAACATTTAGGTACTTATTATATTCTTATTATATTGCCTTACTAATTTCAAATAGTACCTACTGTCATGGATTGATTTTTAAGTGTAAACCACACTTCAGGTATATCTATAAAGATATTATAGTTCTTAAAATTTTAGCAACCAGCGGAATTTGAACCCGCGCCTTCTAACTCACCGGATTAGACGCCCCACCAATTAGGCCATGGTCGCATGATCGCTAGTTACGAAAATCTTAAGGACTATGTGTTCATCGACTAAGCAGTCGTGGCGACATCTATAGAACCTGTTTAAGACAGGTAATCTATTCATTAGTAGTAATTTCGATACTACCTAATGACGAGAGATGGCGCGCTTGCCAAATCTATCATGGATTGATTTTTAAGTGTTGTCACGTGGTAAATCTAGGCCTAGGGGGGCGAGGAGGAAGAAATGAGGTACTCACACTGTTGGATGCTAGTATATAAATTTTATTTTCTAATACATCGAAGTGCTCCTTAATTCTAGGTGTTAAGTATAGGCACCCTACCTAACTAGGCTCCACAATACACCAACGCCACAGTTGCCTAAGGACCAGCTCAGTCGTAATCTCAGGTGTGGATCAGTGAGATTCAATAGTACGGATTTCTCTAACGGATTTTATATGAAAAGAAAAAAAAACATGGGCGCCACCCAACCAGATGGGTTGGGAAAAATAAGAAGAGTTACTTGGTGGTCCTCGAAGCCGGCGGGAGAATACAGGGCTTCGTGCCACGATGGCCCAATGCTCGCAGGGGAACAGGCTCAAACGCTGCGCTGAGCCGTTCCGGGGACGGACGGGCGAGTCCAACCCCACAAACAACGTCCGGGCTTGGCCTCGGCGCAAAATCAACGGGGATGGCCCCGGCAAAAAAATCTTCCACCCCAACAATCAAACCCTTTTCAGGGTGTTAAAAACATCAACCGTGGAACACCAGGCAAACGCCGACAAACTGATGAGCGTCGGTGACCACGAGGCATCGACCATGCGGTCGGCAAATGGTCGTCAACGAAAGCTGCTTTAGCTGGAGGCGGCTGATATGCGGCGGAACTCCGCTTTTAAGAAAACAGACGACGGTCGTGAGAGAAAAAAAGCTGATGTGGACCCCAGCAACCAGCTTTATAGTCGCTGTTTCAGTGGTGCCAGGTGGTAAAAACGGGCTCTCCCCAGGACTGCAACGAGATCGCCCGGGGTAATTGTGGCATCTATTCCTCGGGATCTCAGGGCACTCCACAGCCCAGGGTAGGTTCCGAGAAGGATGGGAAATGGTTTCCCTCTTCCGTTCCGGCCAGCGTCATTACGGGATAGGACGATTTGGAACGTAGGCCTACAGCCTTCGTTCGTCCACAAACTTCCACAAGATCCCAGGTTTTCGGCAGGCCGATCGCCTGCACGAACAGGGCACAACGTAGAAGACGAGGAATAACACTTTACCAACCACAACAACATAAACAAGGGAATTTTTCCCTTAACCTTAGTGGTTAAAACGCGGTATGTCAACACCGACGTCTACCAAAGAGTATGCAATGTTACGCTACCGACCACAGAATACACAGAAAATCGTCAAACAACTAGAGATGTGCAGTTATCGACTCGACCAAAGGAATCAAGTCCGATATTAGCTCTAAAGAGGAATCCAGAATCTAAATTAGCGAGAAAAGAAAGGAAATCAATGAAAACTAAACTTTTGGAATATTATCATATGGTCACACACAAAAGAAAACTAAGGCGGCCCATACACGATCCATTTTCGGTTCTCTGTGTGGAGAAAACATTGACGGAAGTTGATTCGTCAATTTCTAGTGCTCAATAAAATTGAACGTGTATGGCCGGCCTAAAAGAACCGGAGGCACAGATAACAACAAAACTAAAGAATGTTCCACGTGATGCACAGACTAAAAAAAAGGTTGACGCAGGCACCTGAAACACAGATAAAAGAAAATCCGCTGACTAATCGATGATGGAACACCAAAGTGAAAAGTAATCCGAGACACAGATTTAAAAAAAACTAAGCCCACTCACAATGAGGCGCGAGGTGACGCGACGCGACGCGTGTCGCAACACTAGTACCATGGCTGAATAGACTAGGCACTCAAAAAAAAAACCTTCTGACACCTGTCAATGTGTCAGTCAGTAACAGCTGTCAGTGTTACTTAACTAAAATAAAAAAAAAGAGAAGAATGGATACAGCTCGTTACAGTGTAAACCACACTTCAGGTATATCTATAAAGATATTATAGTTCTTAAAATTTTAGCAACCAGCGGGATTTCATATTCATATATATATTCATATTCATTTATTGTGCTCACATATAATACAGACTAGATGTACATGTCAGGTTGTCTTCAGGATTAATATATGTGCCCTGTAAGGGCGCTGCACATTTACATTTTGAGTGGTTTCTACAATTATATAAGTTTATTGGTACATGTCGATGCTATTATTATTTAATTCTAATTTTATTATTTACATAAACTCTAATTACTACTATTATTATTATTATTAAATTCTTATTAGTCAGGAGATTACAAAGCATTTCAAAAGATTATCATTAATCTATCCACAATCTATTCCTTCATGCGCAGGATTACATTTGAACCCGCGCCTTCTAACTCACCGGATTAGACGCCCTACCAATTAGGCCATGGTCGCATGACCGCTACCTGCGAAAATCTTAAGGACTATGTGTTCACCGACTAAGCAGTCGTGGCGACATCTATGTATTATTTTAGGTTGCTAACTTGACATTATTTATGTACATCATTTAAATTTTTGAGTTCATAAATTGTAACAACTAATTAAAAACAGTTCTAAAAAGTTGAAGTCAGATTTTTAAAGTACTAAAAGTATTGTATGGATTCGACATAGCGGACCGTTCGGGCCGAGGCATGGGTGCTACTATTAAAGGTACTACAGACGGTTTTTTTTTTCAATAAACCAGTGAGCGTTCTTAGAGGTCCGTCGATTTCCTTGAAGTGAATTGGGTTAGAACGGGTAGTCTTATTGCTTAAAGCAATCTCTTCCAGGTGACCTTGGGATTGAGAGCAAATTCAGAATTAATTTGTGTCTATACGGTGTACAGCTAAGTTGAGCAGTGACATTGCACTCTATTTCATATTACAAAAATGATACCTAATGAGATACCTGGGGTGGCTTGGGTAAATGCTGGCAGGTGGAAATACACAATACACCTCCAGCGGACGTCAGTGCAGGACTTATTACCCATGTAGAATAAGAATAATAAGAATAAGATATCTAATGGCTACAACTGGTAATTATTATAAAATAATATAAAAATATTTTATTTCAGGTTATTCACCCACTAAAACAACAAACATGATTCACTAAGTACTTAAGCCATTACAGCTTACATCGACATTTTTATGACTTTTCGTGGTCAAGAAAGGGACACAGCTTGAAAAGGACACAGGTCATCGGGGACAAAGGTCATCGGGGACACAGGTCGCTCAGCGACAACCCCTGAAAATGAATGAAAACAAAATCAGTGATACAGGCCAACTAGGGCACAGAATAAAATATAATAGTAGGTATAAGTAGGCAATCAGTAGTAGTAGTAGTAGTAGTAGTAGGAAGTAGACCTGTGGGGCGATCACGGAACTTTGATTGCAATGCAACTGGACAAATTTCATTCCAAATTTGAAATTTTTTACAGTAGGTAACTATGCACATAAACTGCGTACTGAAACTGTCAAATCCATACATTTTTGTGGTTATATTGGTTGCAATCAAGTTACATGATCGCCTAGCAGGGTACATTGATATTTATGAAGATAAAACATCATACTTAGGTAATGGCAGTTGAATTTTTACAGTAGCATCATCGCGGCCGTCGTGTGCAATAAAGCAGGCGCCTGGTGCAATTTACAATCGTTCAAACTTGGCCGGCTCGCTCGCCCGGGAAGAGTTAACGCTTTAACGCTGTTTTATAAACTGCCATCGTGGCCCCAGTGCGCTATTAATTACAATAGTTGACAGAACTGGAAAACTTTCTATTTTAACTACGCCATATCTAATAGCAGGTAGGTAGGGGTCTGTTCGTTATGTCCACGGTATCCCGTAACCATAGTAAATTATACATTATAAAAACAAGATCCCATGCTTGCATACAATGGAATGAAACGTCAACGCGTTACGTTCCATAATGTACCGTTTTTACGTTGAGATTTGTCTAAGGTACAGCTAAAATGGTTATGAATTTAACAAACATTGATAAACATTTATAATTTTTCCTTTACAAATTCATCTGTAGATACGCTGAGCAGGCGAAACTGCTATAATTTTTTTAAATATTTTTAATTTTTCTAAGATATGAGTATTTAAAAAAAACTCAACGTGTGGGATTTGACCCCGCGTCTTTACGATTATTTGTGTCCAAAATTTCAACAGATTTCACCACGCGTACCTATTACAGAACTAAAGGGAAATATTTGGCTGGATTTAGACCGGCTAAATCAATATACCATACATTACTAGCTTGGTGTTAATTCCATCCAATACCCTTACTCCAACCAGCGATGTATATCGAATTAGTCATTTAGCCTCGTTGAATTTAGTCTAATTTAATTGCAGCATAATACACCCAGTCATAAATCGGTGCTCAAGCCTTTTCATGGAAAAGCTTTTTTATTTCTCTCATTAATTTATGAATGAAATCAAAATAGACTCTCTTCGATGATTGAGCGTTGTACTGCAATATGAACCTTTATTTTAGAGTTAAAATTGACATTGTTCATGTTTATACCAAATCAGATCAAAGTGTGCTATTCATAGCACTTTTACAAGTCAAATGAGATTAGGTACATAAAATACTTAAATTATTGTGAATACTGAGCATATAAAATAACAAAGTGCGCAAAAAAAGTTCTCTTTTCTACAACAGGTGCCAGCAATCCGGCACTATGTAGAATAGACAACTCTGATCCGTAGCTTCGATTACACTTGTAAAAAAGAAGCTACAAGAAAATTTATACCCTTTTAAAACTCACTACTTACCTATTAATATAAAGATATTTAGCCTAATTGGTAGGGCGTCTAATCCGGTGAGTTAGAAGGCATGAGTTTCAAATCCCGCTGGTTGCTAAAATTTTAAGAACTGTAATATCTTTATAGTTATACCTGAAGTGTGGTTTAACTTAAAAATCAATCCATTGATACCTATTAATAGTATGTTTCGACAGCTACATTCAGTATTATCATATTTAAGTAGTCATCGCCACTTAACATCAAGTACGTAACCTAAGATAGTGACCGGCCGCGGCGTGGTTTTAATACACGTCATTGTTATCTCATACTAAAATAATTATGGTAAAGAAGTACCTATTCAAAATCAGCTTATAAATAATTACACTTACCTACTGTGGTTTGTGTCTTCACTTGCGGTACAATTTACAGGGTCTTTTCGATGACGGATGAGCTGGTAAAAGGCTTGCGCACACTCTCCAAAATGTAACCGATAGAAGACCGACCGGCGACCTTGCGTCTGTGTTCAAGACTTTGAATTATCCCTTTAACTAGTCTCTGGTTTTTGCCTGGTCGATGCGACGCGTGACCAAAATGCTGGCACTTATTTGGCCCAACGCATCAGCATTACAATTCAACGTGGCAATGCCGCCAGCATGTTGGGTACGCTACCTACCGGTAGTGGGCTGGAGCACTTGGACTGTCTATAGGCCATCGCGGCTATTATACAGTCCATAAGTGTTCTTTGTAGTAGGTAGTGTAGCTAGTTTAGTTTAGCTTAGTTTAGTTTAGTTTTAATTATTGTAGTAATTAGCTTGAGTAATAAAGGCAATTTGCCCCTTAAAAAAAACTAGGCTGTCATCGTATCTCACTTTATAATACACACAGCATCAGCACACACAATTGGATGCAATATAATATTTACATCTTTAGGTGTTGTGACCAATAAGATGTATTATTAATGTACACACAATATTATAATGTTATTCTAGATGATTGGTCCCCTCTTCCCATCTGAAGGGCCGTTAGCTTGTTTGCTAGCTATAACATAAAAAAGGCAATGAATATTTAAAGAATACCATCTACAGTTTTTGTCTGTTTGAAAATTCATCTTTTTGAGATATCAAATTAAGATAACGTAAGACAAAAATAGCATACCGCAAATGGAATAAGTACATACGTATTTTATCTTTGAATAAAAATGTCAAATACTTGCCGTGTAAAGCCTGCAAAGTATGTTTATTTACTACCATTCAATTGACGAACGATTGAAAGAAACAACAGAATTTATCAACGAGCTTTTTGTCGTCTCACTACTCAGCTGTCGATTCGTAGATCCACTGATTAATATTAAAGACTCGTCGTGAAGGACTAAGAACGGATGTCTCACTTTTTCTCGTTAATTCACCTTTGTGAGAACATGACCGCGACCCTATAATGTATGTAAATTAGGCACTATACCCTTCGTATCGAGCAAATTGAGAATTAAAAATTTAAGGACAATTTAAACAACACCTTTCGTCACGATATTTTATTGCTAACTTGAAACAATGGTGAGTAATGACTGTTGTGACGAAATATTGTTGAAAGAGTCGAATTTATTGGAAAGTCATTGCAGGCATGGCTAGGACCATGTAAGGGTTGCTTAAGCAATTATAAGTAGATACCTACTCTTCTTTTTGTCATTGATGGTGAAGCGAAATAAATACTTTACATCAATGGCTGTAATTATGGCCGAAGGACGTAAATTTTACGTTTCGTCACATTATGGTGAGTTGCGTAAACTGTATTTTACGAACGTATGCATATTCATAATGATGCAAAATTTATTTTAATACGAGGCTTTTAGTCGTTGACATATGTTGTAATTTAATCTAAGTAATATTTTCATTGGTTGACACAGTTTGTCATTTCGCATATTTTATTACGGAAATAGTCTCATATCAACAGCCGGAAGACGTTCACTGCTGAATACGGGCCTCACTCATAAAATACCATTTTGGACGCTTATCATAGGGTTTGCCATAATCACCATGCTTGGCAGGCAGGTGAGGTGGCTTGGTGATCGCAGAAGAACCTCCAGGAAATGGGCAGCTGCAATCGCTGCTGCCCATTCCCTGGATATTCCTTTAGGCAGCTCTTACAGTGCACCTACGGGAAGAGATGGGGTGGTACTATTGGCACACAGCCAGGACCTCATGGCAAACAACTACAACGAATAGTCTCATCATCATCATCATTAACGGTCTCATCAATAGGCCTCCCCCAGATAGCTCCACTTTGAGCGGCTGCTCGCCTCTTGCATCCATCGGCTCCCCGTGTCCTTTCACCAGATTGTCGGTCCACCTAGCGAGGGCGTTTTCCGATTCGTGGTCGCCATTCGAAAACTTCTTCCCCATAAGTTGTCAGACGAATACCAGGTAGGCGAAAAGTCTACCTGATGTTTAGTTATAAAAATAGAGCTATTTATTACAAAAACTGAAGATGTCGATTTGTATTTATTAACCTTCAATCACATCCGTGCAGTGTTCCCCATTGAATTGGATTAGCCGGTTTGGCAAGGTTATCTGTCAGTCAATATATCTTCGAGGTTACATCGCGGTGCGAACGAATTTGATACACGACCTGTCCTTTTTATCATTAAGCCGAATACTCAAAACACAACAGTTAGAAGCTTTTTAATCTAACCAATGGTCATATTTAGGCTTGGCTAGGTTAAAGTTAAAACGTTTTTTAGCATAATATTTCTTTTCGCTTTCTGCCCTTTTGTGTCACTTTAATTTAGAGATCCGAGTGACACTGCAATCTGTTATGGGCGGCCGTGTCACTTAACATCAGGCGAACGACTAGCTCGTCACGTCATTCATTTACAAAAAAAACACCATAGAAGCTTCGTAAGCTAGCCAGTGATCATAACTAGGCGTGGCTAGGTTAAAGATAAAACGTTTTGCATTGTACACTAAAAAGATAAATGTTGTAAACATAACGGTATGTAGTTACTAATATGAGCATCAATCAAGTAATTATAAACAGGGTTCTTCTTTTAAAAGAAAAAAATCAAATATTTATTGTTAACTTAAGCATTTACGTTCTCAGTCCTCTGAAAGTAAGAATCAATGAGTGCAGACATGCTATCGGCATCGCTGAGATGTTTCCACTTCTTTTGATACGGCCGCTGCGTGTTTCGACTTATCTCGCTTATAACGGGAAACTGGTCTTGCTCTTTACGAACTTTCGGTGGTGTGGCTATTAAATAAGCGAGTTATGTTCCTAAAATACAATAAAGTTATGTTCTTAACCTTTTAACGTCTGATTTTTATAATAAATACACTAACCCCCGGTACTAATAAATATTGTGTAGCGGGAGAATACTCGTTTTAGTGTTTTGTCTTTCTCTGTTGAGTTTGAGCATCCTAGACAGCATCGTCACTTAACATCAGGCGAGATAGTGGTCGAGCGCAAGCCTATCAAACAATAAAAAAAAGAAAAAAATGGACTGAGTTTCTATTCCACTATTATGCAGTATTTATTGGTATACACCCCCTGGTGTTTTGCACATTTTGTACTTTATAGTGAGAACAGCTAATTATGAATGAATCACCTTGCCGGTGTGCTTGTCTTCAGCTAACTATAATCTGGGGCTCTTCAAGTCAAGAGTGAACAGGTATCTTCTAGGCATGCACCATCGCAGATTGCGTCATCACTTTCCATCACGTGGGACAGTGGTCAAATGCACTGTGGTTGTTGCTTGCTTAAGCAATTTAAAAAACAAGTAAATAAAGAAGCCGATGAACTGTTTAAAAAATCATCTAAGTATAGTTTTTACAAACGTTGAGCTGTATTCGTTTGAATTGGGAATCAAAATTATTTCAAACTAAGAAAATAAATGAAATTCGGTTCTATTTTTTTCACTCATCATTCCTTTTACTTCTATTTTAAAGATTATAAATGATCTTTAAAGATCAGATTACTTACTAATTTATAACTTCGTACCAAGAGTATGTATTCATAGGTACTTATTCCTAATTTTACAATTTGTGTACTTTTTCGATAAAACTTAAAGAAACCATTTTACCTCAAAGAGGACAAGGAGCTTCCTTTGACCTCGATTATCATGGCCGCATCCAACGATTTATTGTTCCAAAAGTTCAACTTTAACTCCGATAAGGTTACAGTTTACGCAGACCTCCTTGCTTGTTACATTCATGTTGAAATTTTACCTTATATTTTTTAAGAACCTGCAGGTATAATCGCAGTTACCGCAAACCTGGTGCACCATTAAACAACTGACAATTATATTTTGACCGCCCCCTGCGCCAGTGCCCTTAAAGCATAGTCCATACACTCTACCTACGTTACTCTGTTGGTTCGTTTGTATGAATTTTATATCAAAACGGTTGACCCAAAAGACTGTGATACTTTACAAGTAGGTTTAAAGCAGTACTGTCTTTCATGTAGGCTATATATAGGTATAGATAGAGTGCGATTCAAACGTAATGGCGGCTGGTGCAAGCGCACAGCGTATGCGGACTCCGCATACCCTGCGCTCACTGCTTACCTCTGCCCACGCACATCTCAATTTTGCTACTGCGCAGCGTTTTACGCCGACTTCACAGCCGCCATTACGTTTGAATCACACTCTACTAGGACTTATAGTTCGTTCAGCTAACTATTTAAAACACGAAACCATGTTGCCAACACCTAGACCTAGTGTTACAGTTCAGATTAACATTTCTCTCAATTCCTCGAATACTTATGTACAAAACGTTTTGATTACTCGTTTATAATGCGGACAGCAAAGGAGTGGAACACCTTGCCAGCGTCATTGTTTCCTGACAAATATAATCTGGGAGTTTTTAACGCTAGAGTGAACCGGTATTTTCTAGGCAAGCATGCTCCATCGTCAACCGCGTCGATTCTTACCATCAGGTGAGATCGTGGTCAAATGTTATCATATCGTTGATAAAAAACATGTCAAATTTGAACTCAAAATATCTCAATGAAGGATTCATTAGTTCACTCATTTGAATGAACTGTTATCAGTTTCGTTTTTTCTCAGCACTTTATTTCCCTCTCGGAATCTTATGCAAACCTACTAACTGAATGTAAATAAAACTCACAGCAGGCAACTCCGAAGGCAAGCTATAGGTAGGTAACCAAAAAATAAATTCACATACGTATTTCGAAGAATCACCAAACGTAATTTAAATTCGTCGATTCTACAAAACGTCTTGATTGACCATAACCTATTCGAATTTTATGGGTTATTAAATAATCACTTTCGTTAAGGGCTCTATAATTTAGATTGATTGGAAGCTTGTAGTAAATTAATTTATGATTTGACACGTTTTAATTGGTCACGTCGATTGGAATCGTTTGAGAACCTAGTTTCAAAGAGCTGTAGGTTTGATTTATTAGTATCATCTTCATAATTTAGCAGCTCGTTATTGCTTTACTAGCTGCACCTCGCGGCTTTACCCATATAAGTTTTTGATATTTTTTCTCGATCTACATAGGTCCCTATACTTTCTAACTCCCAAATTATCTCATGGAAATCAGCTGCTATTGCTGAAACCAATTTCAATGAGTGGTTTATAACATTTTAACTTTAAGAGGACCGTTTGAAAATGTTATTGCCGTCGCACTGCTCTCCACACTTATGATAGAGACAATAGAGCCCATGAGGGAATTTACCTACATCTTAGCGTTTCAGGCGCCAACGGTTTTCACCCTCTAAAACTTAACAAAAACTTTTGATTTTGATGTCAATCGTTTGGGTAGATTATGATCTATGCTTTTTCGTCTTGATTTTTTGGAAAACATGTTCGCTATTGTAGTTATAACTACTTTTCTTCTTCTTCATTTTGACGCTAAAAATTCGTAAATTTAGGTGGCTTTTTAAATACGAAGATATTGTAAAAACTAAAAAAAGACGTATAGGCATAGTTTTGTCTGTCCCCTCGAGAGGACAACACGAAGGGACAGACAGGAATAACTCTTTTTTACAGGGGAGACAACATGTAAAAAATCTTAAATCAGATAACATTAAGAAACGAATTGACACTTTTTGTATGGACAGGATAAGGGGGTATACGATTCACTTAATTCTTGTTTTACAAGAACTAGAGCTAACTTCACCATACCCGTGTTTTTCCCTTTGAACTTGAACAACTATTATTCACATAAACATCACATTAGCGATAATTTTATAATTTAAGACTTTAATTACGTAATCATTATTTTTAAAATGCACCCCTCTGCATAATTAATCCACCTTTAATATTTATGTAGGTATATTGTGGTCAGGTTTTGTAATTGCTTGCGGTAGCGGATGCACCATTATAACTAATTATTAATTATTATTCTTACCAATAAAGCTAGATCATTATTAAACATGTCTTATCAATGATTAATATTAAAATTAATGAAGTTTATTTTGATTAAAGCTCGGTGATTATAAAGTGGAACTTTTGCATTTACATCAGGTACTTACATAAAATTTAATTTCATGCAAAATGTGTTTTGATAAATTATGATTAAGTTAAATTACTTAATGTGTTTGTGAAGCGTGTGAATTGTTAAAATTGTATTTAATTCTTACCATCTCGGTCGCACTGTCTTCATGTGTCATTTACTATACTGTGTGAAGTCTCAGGATGACGTGCGCAGTGCAGTGGCACGCAAAACTATATTAATTTAGGGTTCCTAGTGATACTGCAATCTGTTATGGGCAGTCGTGATGCTTAATATCAAGCGAACGACTACCTTGCTCATCACGTCATTTATTAAAAAAAAACCGTTATTTTGTAGTTCACTAAAGCCGTATTATGAAGACAACTTTTTGATGATTTAACTTGAAAATAGTGCTTACTCTAAAAGTCAACATGACTATCCATACGTTTTCTATCAGACCCGGTTGCTTGTTTCTTCTTGACTGCTGTGTTTTTTATTTAGCAGCCTTATTTTTGATTAACGTGCATATAGTTAAGCACGTACTAATAGTTGAAATCTAGTTTTAATGATTATACATAACCTCGTGGTTTTGGCGGGAAACGCGGAAAAGTTTACATTGCTGCATTGTATTATTTTTCACAACTTGTACTTCTTCCAGTTTAAAATTAGTGGCGTTTTACGCATTAAGTGCTGAATTACGAGCATGAGTGTGGACAAGTGGTATAATGTGGTTAAACGTAGTTTTTTGTGTTGCTTCCAAAGTTCCGTAGAAGCTTCTAGTAGAGTTGCCACCGCTTTACTAGGGCATGACTTAGACTTGACTTTACGTGATAAATATTTTATAATATGACGATAAATTACAATACTTGACACTGGCTAAATAAACGATGTGTGGAGCCAAAATATTAAAAAAAACACAAGCTCGTGATAAATAGAGACCAAAAATGTCGCATGTTTTAGCTTCATTAAATCGCCTTTTAGCCTCTTAAAACGCGATGTAATACATAAATATGCCTTTTTTAACTTAAGTATGTTCTTTTTAACTTTATTCAAATTATGGCTGCATGATTATAATAATGTTATGGTAATTTCTAATTTGTGTGGGCTGGTATTATGCAGGTAGGTGTTGGATAGTGTTTTTTAAATGTGGGTCAAGATTGTGCTGAGATAAAGTGGATCAAGGTAGCCTGATCTTATTTTGTGGGGATCATAATCATTTTTATCTTGTGGAAGGACATAAATAAGTACTTTTGTTTGCAAGTCTTGTATGTTGTGTCTCAGGATGTCCAATTGTCCAGTGTCCAGTCCAGTTTGTTTCCAACTAACTATAACCTGAGAGTTTTCAAGTCAAGAATGAACAGGTATCTTCTAGGCAAGCATGAACCACCGTAGGCCGCGTCATTACTTACCATCAGGTGAGACAGTGGTCAAGTGCTATGCCTATAAATTAAAAAAAACCGTGCAGCAGTGTCACGCGAAACTTTATTAGTTTAGAATTCCGAGTGATACTGCAATCTGTTATGGGCAGCCGTGACGCTTAACATCAGGCCAACGAATAGGTCGTCACGTCATTAGTAAAGATAAAAAAGTAGTTAAAACAAATAAAGAACGAGTAGGTCTTGGCGAAAACAACGAGACTGTGGAAAACTGCTCGCGCTGGGTCTTAGGTATATATTATGCTATATGAGTACATATATTCGTAGTTGGCAGCAAACGTGTACAAGCTTTCCTTACAAGCCCATAGTTTCACTTGTACAGAAATAAAAAACGCTACGATCTTATAAAAAAAAAAAAGTAAGGTGCATATATATATGTAGGTATATACCTCTTCCACCAGTCAGCGATTACCTTGCTCCTTACATCAGATTTGCAGCTATATTTCGGCAGTCCCCGAGATCTGTAACTGTTTCCAGCTTCCTACCTAATACTGGTACATCTATAGCGACATGCTTAGCTATATAGCTCGCGTAGCTATCCAAAGCTACGAGCTTATACGAAAATTATTCATGGGCCGCCTTGCTACGGCCGCGCGAAAGCCTCTCCGCATGACGCCCGGATAAACTCGGATGAATACATTTAAATAGAGAACGCGACACTACACTAGATTTACTACAGCATAATGCGTCGGTTAGTGATGTCAATAGGCTTGATCTTTTTTATTAAAACAAGCCTGGTTATTTAATCTTGTTTTATTTTAATAATAAAAGTTTTTTCGTTGTGTTTGTAAATGTAACCAATGTAAGCAGTTAGTATAGATTGCACACGACTATTACGATTTATTACTATTATTACTTTATAGTAATAATGGTAGTGATAGATATTATTATCTATCATTAGTTTTCTAAAATGACTCGCTTCAAATTATTCAATCAGTAAATGACAGGACTAACAGTGTGAATGGCAACAGAAATGAAAAAAATGATGGTGAAAGGTAGGATAAAATTGCACAACGTTTTACGAGCAGTGATTAAATAATGCCAAAAGATATATATATTAAATATATCCACATATCCTTTAATTTGATACATCGAACAACTAATTTGATACCTGTATCGTGAAAATCTCTACGCCACGGCGAGTTGTTTTGAAAATTACATAATATAAAATCTACAAATATAAGACCAATTTGTGATCCATTTTCCCATCCCTATAGTCCATAAGTTCCATTACTCACAGATATAACTCGTTTCGGTTATAAATAGCACGGACATGGTTTAGAGTGGTGTCGGCCATTACTCTACCGGACAAAAGGGTTTGTTAGTTGAGCCGGTGGAGCTATACTCCATTCGCTGTGCTAGAGAAATTATTAAGTAGAGCTGGATTTGGTTGATAAGTTGTATCGATAGTCTTGAAAATATTTTACCAATGGACATCACTATTCTCTTGCAATATTAATGGTGCAATTCATTAGTACGATTAAGCTATTTCTTTTATGTTACTTGTACAGTTTTCAGTAAAGTTATGATAGCAGTTCTGCGAGCAGTAGACTTCGCGAATACAAAAGCTTTTTTGCAACTCTGTTTGGGAATATTGATAGAAAAATCGAATAATTACTACAACACATTTTTAGATTCCAAAATGGTATTTTGATATTTTATTTAATGGACTTTTCTATATTATATTTAATCGCTTAACGATTCAATCTCCGTTCTTGCTCTACTCGAATCTGACAGCTATTGGGGAAGATATGAGCAGTATGAGTTTTCAATTCGACAATCAATTCGACTTGCACCCAAATGAATTGGGAATTACTCCAAAAGTGAGGTGAAATAAGTGGAACACCTGGCGCTGACAAGTCACACTGTAGCTTTCAATATGCTCTGTCTATGTTTATCAGTAATTATAAATAAATAAGACACCATAGATTATAATATTAATAATTTGACTTTTTTATTGCACTCACTAACATAATAATTGAAAGTAATGAATATTAAAGTTAAAAAAAACTATCTTTCCATAGTCTAGCATTTTTTAACTCTGCTCAGACAACTGGCTCAGTATTTATAGTTGAAAATATCAACGTGGTCCTTCTATACGGTCTTAGCTTGCCCACGCGCAGCGGCATTAGGTATAAAGCTATCAGAAGTAAATAACGGAAGGAATTTATTTATAACCACAGTAAATAAAAACGATAATTATTTATTTTCTCAGTATAATAATATAACGGAGATATTTGTTGTAATCAGTAAATGCTTTTAATGGCTGTTTTAATTCAGAACAGTTTTTGTCTTTATTAGATCTACGACAACGTCTAGTCCAGACTAGTAAATCCAGTCCACACGGTGGTAATGCTACATTTATAAGTATTATATAATCTGTGGTAATGCTAAGCGTTGTTACTACATAGGCTACCATGCATGTTCCACAACAACAGAAACAAAATTAACACAATTACCCAGTACATAATTTCTCTAAGCTAAAACCCCTTAAAATCGATATTAATTAAATCGGAGCTACTTTATCTGTGTGCCTGGAAGATTAGGTAACATGTTTATTTGGTTTGATTGCTCCACCTAAAATCAGGTCAACACTGTCTAATAAGTAGGTATAGTATATGCATACATACCTAATTCTGTACACGAATGTGACAGTGACGCAACGTTACAAATGACAGGGATACGAGTATTGTCAGGGGACAATACTCGTATCCCTATTTTTGTAGTGTGGGAAAAGTATGCCCCCTATTCGTCTAAACAAATAGCGCCAACGCTTTTCTTGTCATATGTTGTCCAATTTCGATTATTTTGTTTACATGTTGTATACACAATAAAAAACTATGCTCGTACGTCTTTTTATTTTATGTATTGCAATATCTTTGTAGTTATAGCCACCTACAGTCATGAATTTTCGGTATCAAAATTATGACGAACTAAAGTAGTTGTAAATAGAATACGAAACATATTTTCAAAACAATCAAAACGTACAAGCATAGATGATAATCTATCCAAACGATTGACACCACAATCCACACAATCCACAAAGTTTAGAGGCTAAAAACCATTTTCGCCCGAATCGCTAAAATGTAGGTAAATCACTCACGGGCTCTATTATCTCTATCACACGTGCGGATAAAAAAGCGATGGTAATATCATTTTCAAATACCAGGACGGTCCTCTTAAGAGTTAAAACTCTACGCACACTATAAAAATAGTCTCTGTCAATGACAAGCATCAAGCAAGGTACTTATCCCTGTCATTGTGTCATTTGTAACGTTGTGTCACCGTCACACTCGCGTATAGAAGTATTTATCGGTATACTCATAAATAAACGAAGTTGCCTATAATATGTAAAGCGGATAGCGTGTGTTAGGTGTCAAACCATTAAAATATCGCTTCGCTAGCGAACTAAATGTGTTCCTCGTTTTGGCACTCACACAAGCCTATCTCGGTTAATATCATTAAGAAAATGAGACATCGCTTTTGGCACGCTATCCTCATTATAACTGTATCTACAGTATATTTACATATGCATTTGGCTGCTACTACTATATGTTTGCAACATTGTTATCAAAGTACTTGGACCACCTTATAGGTTAAGAAGGTTCAAAATTATGTTGAAATAATGTTGATACTGGTAATGTTGTGATGACTTATGGAACTGAAACATGGTCTCTTACTGTTGGCCTCATTAGTAAGCTCAAAGTCGCGCAGCGAGCTATGGAAAGAGGTTTTTAAGAGCTCGGCGTTTCCCTCCGAGATAAGCTCCGGAATGAGAAGATCCGCAGGAGAACTAAAGTGACCGATATACTCGTAGCTCTTAGAATTAGCAAGTTGAAATGGCAATGGGCAGGCCACATCGCTCGTAGAACTGATAAACGATGGGGAAGAAAGGTTCTCGAGTGGCGGCCACGAATCGGAAGACGCAGGGTAGGCCAGCCCCGCGACTCGGTGGACCGACGATCTGGTGAAAGCCGTGGGGAGCCGATGGATGCAGGAGGCGAGCAGCCGATCAAGGTGGCGCACTCTGGAGGGGGGGGGGGGGGCTATGTTCACCAGTGGACGACATCAGGCTGTTGATGATGATGATGATGATGATGATGATGATGAATGTTGATACGGTTATGGCAGCGGCTTGTATCTTTGATATCGATACTTAAACTCGTAACTTCAACTTCTTTCTCCTTATCTTATCTTTTTCTTTGACTTCTTTATGCATTAATTTACTTTGGTTGTATACAAGGTACACCATGCTTGCGCAGGTGGCTTGAGGATCGCAGAAGATTTTAATGCTGCTCCCCATTCTCTGGAATAGCTCTTACGGCACCCACGAGAAGAGATGGAGCAGTCCTATTCTCATTCCCGCGGCGGGACCACACGGCCACGGCGGGTTTTTCGAACGCCTAGTCGTCTAATAATTGAGCATGATACCTGTATTCCTTATGAAGCTCGTAAATCATTCTGTAAGGACAATAGGGCCAATTTTAAACGCTAAAGTAAGTAAAGACTGTCAACTAAAGCCATCAAAATCTTTATGTAGTTGCAATATAAAATTATCGTCATCAGTCCAATACGTTCCCACTACTAGGTGAGGGACCTTTTTTCACATGGAGAAAGCCAGCAGAATCCACCGCGCTGCTCAGGTGCGGGATGACATGGTCATGTTCTTGAATTTTGGGATTCTTGAAAATTACGGTTTCCTCACGATGCTTTCCTTCACTGTTGTAAAGCGAATGCAAATTATGCATATTTAATAAAAAATTATATAGGGAAAGCATTTGACCACTGTCTCACGTGATGACGCAGCCTGCTATGGTGCATACTTGCCTAGAAGATAACTTCACTCTCGACTTGAAGACTCTCAGATAATAGTTGGAAACAAGGACGCCGTGCAAGGTGTTCCACTCATTGGCTGTTCACATTATAAAGTTCATAGCAAAACGCTTAGTGCCGGTTGATGGAATTTCAACCATATATGGGTGCCATGTTTTTGTGCGCCTTTTGTCCGGAGAAATAAGGGAGATGGAGGAATAAGATTGTGTATGTATATACCTTGAATTTCAAGGATGTCTAGCGGGATTTAAACCAGAGTGCTTCGGTTTGAAAGTCGCACATGCTATCACTGAGCCACACTCGCTCTCAAATTGCACATGCAGGTACTAAACGCACAATTTTTTCTTGGAATGGAAATTGGAATAATATAAATTAGAAAATTAACCTAGAAATAGAGCTAAATAAATGATTATTATTACGAATACATTAACGGTTAAATTTGACAGTTCATTCGTTAAAAGAATTTATTTAACGCTAACGGTGTATGATGTTCTAATAATTTTATGAATATGAATATAAGTTTCTTATTAGTGAGGTGTACAACGTACATATGTAGATGCTATCAGACGTTTGCAGGGAAAATATCTTGTGTATAATATTTACATCTTACTTTATTCATCTACCTAACACATTACCATAGATAAAATTAAATGTTATACGTATTATATACTTAAAGCTATTTATTTTATGTAATATTTATGCCATAATGTCACCTATCCAAATAAATATCTAGATAAATTTAATTAGCTTCCGTATCTTTGAAGCAGTAAAGACATCCTGTATATAAAAACCTCTACCTATCATTTAGGCATTTTTAAATGTGACATAATATATTAAAATATTGGCATAAGAATATTGGAAATATATAAACTAATTATCTAATCGTTTTCACATATACTTTTCAAATGCATAGGTACCTATAAGTAAGTACGGATATTAAACAGTTTAAAACATAAAGTGATATGCCTAATATTCAAGCCGAATTATAGAGCTTGGTGTCGAGATAGGGCAAGCCATGGCGTACCTTAGGCTTGCTGAAAGTTCAGGTGACTTCCGCTCCGGCTCGTTCTTGGTACAAAGCATAGAATTCGCCCTATTCAGATAGGTCAAGTATATGGTACAAAGATTGGCCACTGCCATCCAGCGCGGTTATGTGACAATTGTGCTATAGGCACTGGGAGCAGTAAAGGCTGAATTATTTGAATGTCATTTTACTTCTACGTGCAAAATATTATTTAATTTATTGTTGACTGAAATGCTTCAAATTATACTGTACAAATACATACATGAAATGGAAATATTTATTACCTACTAAGTATTGTTTTTTTCCTTGTAAAGCATATTTAATATCTAGCATTATTCTTAAATTAGGTGGTCCAGTCATTGCAAGTTAACTATGTCAGTATATCAGCAACACAAAAAAAACTATATTTCAATGCATTCAAAGCCTTTCCCCACATACGAATGTCAATCAGCAATGTAAGCGCGGATGCTGCAATTAAACTCGCTCGCCCTTTGATCTGAATACCTTAATGCAAACGAATGTATGACTGCCATGCGTTCTACATGCTTGCGAGATGAATGGCTTCAAAATGTAAGAGGCAGCGGAACAACTTGACCATTTATGCGATTCAAGACGCTTCAAGGGCGTGACGAGGCTTCGAAGACAATTTAAGGTAAATAATAATTTAATATGTAATGCTTTTTTTCATATACTAATTATACAATAATACTGTGAATACACGGCTAATCTCTAATTTCAATCTCACGGCTAATTACCGTCGAAATTATAAGTACTTTTCATTAATTCTGTAAATGTTAGTTTGCTTAACTTTTGACTAGGCTTTTGGTTTAAAAAATTGTTAATTTTTGCTTGCAGTATAAAGTCAAAGTTTTAGCCAAGCAAATATTCAAGTATTATTAGTTATTTTTTTTGTTGTGTTTCATGTGATCATTTCTATTAAGTATATAATTTTAGGACATTAACATCAATAAGTAAATCTATCAATCATCATCAACATAAATAAAAGGCTTTGTTCTGATTGACTGCCGGACTGATAACGTGTCATACAGCCCAACCACTGAACGTAAAGCCTCGATATTTGAAGCATGTCTTCCATTCATGATGGAAGACATAGTAGACTGCAATGAGAATCGATTTTTGGAAATTTAACCTTTTAAAGCTCATGATACCTGAGTCTTCTATCTCGCTCACGTGTTTTGACAGGCAAGTTTTTTGCAAGTACTTTCAGTCATTTAATATCTTCAAAAATATAGAAAAAAGCGAGTGAAAAAGAGGCACACACAGATATCATGTGGACCCTTCAGGGTCAAAATAGGATGGTATTGAATATAAGAAATACGTGGTTAAAATCGCGATGCGGCTCTAGTGGTCAATAAATGTGGTAATCGTCGCTTATGTCTTGTACCATTCATAATGTAGAGCAAATGAAACTCATGGAATTTATACGAGCTGTATTCCGCCACGTGTTTGGTATAATTATATTCACGTTTCGCTACATGGCGTAGTGACGTCTATTTCAATGCACTGGAGCGGTACGTTCAGTTGGATAGGTCAATTAACGTTTAATGTTTGGCATGGATAGGGCTTTATCTTTAAAAAACGCGGTATGAATTTATATTAGATGACTTTAATTTATTTAAACTTATAGTAAAGTAACTAGTAAGTATATCGGACGTAACATAGTGCTTTGTAGTAGGTACTCACAATAATAGAAAGTCATCATCATCATCATCATCATCAGCCTGAAGACGTCCACTGCTGAACATAGGCCCAAAGAGCGCCACCTTAAGCGGCTGCTTGCCTCCTGCTTTCATCGGCTCCCCGCGGTTCTGACCAGGTCGTCGGTCCACCTAGTGGGGGGCCGGCCTACGCTGCGTCTTCCGGTTCGTGGTCGCCACTCGAGAACCTTTCTTCCCCATCGGTTGTCAGTTCTATAAGCGATGTATAAAGAAAAGCATTGAATAGAAAGTATTAATACGTTTTTGAAATGATTAGTTTTGTACAGTTGTTTTCTATTTTCCCGGTATATAAAGTAGGAGCAAGAGTCGCTAGTCTATTCTTCATTTCACCTTAAAAGTTTGAATAAAAAGTCAAATACTTAAACAAACAAAACATTCTATTCTAACATCGAATAACAAACCATTTTACAATCTACAAGGGTCGACCTAAATGAAATCAGTCCAAATGCCATCGCAGCTATATTTAGCCTACGCGCGGTGTATCATAGGATTCATAGGCATAGAGTAGTTTAGCTACTCATTTAACTGCGCGTCACGTATATACCGCATGTGTCATGACCTAACCGGTCAAATGTGGAATGACCATTTTGGAACCCGGCCTGTGTATTGTGTTATATACCAGTAAAACCGTGCCTCAACGGACAATTTCATATTTTCAACCCCCGATTTTCTATTGAATTTATTAAAAGTTAGTTGAAAAATAATCAAATTTGGAAAAAAATCAACGCCTTTTTTAGGAAGTTTTTTAATGGCAGTTATTTTACAAATTAGCTTTTACACGTCGATTATCATAAATTCCCATTATTCATTATTTTGTTTTTAATTATTACCTAATTAACAATAACTATACTATACTATACTAACTTGAGAAATTAAATACTGAATATAAAAACTTGATATATCTATTTTTAATGAGTTCTTAGGGGATAATCTCAAAATAGTTTTTCAATTTTGGACCTTCCAAAAAATAAAATGCTGTTCATGTTGTTGTCCTTCAAATGTTTAATTAGTTTAACTATTAATAATAATCAAACGAAAAACTATAAACTATAATTTATTATTCTTCTTTAATATTATGCTCTGCTTTGTACTGTTCTATAACTTAAAAATGATTTATTTTTCCAACCGATCTAGTAGATAATAATGTTGGTTTTACCAGTTTTTCAAACATGGTCTTTCGAGCTAAACAATTACGAATGAGTCATTTTTAAGCTCTAACAAAAATGATTGAACGAAATTTAATCAGCCTTGTATGAAGGTTAATTACTGTTTTACATTGAACCATGTGTTTCCTAAGGTTTATCTCACATCTGACCTTGAGGATGCGGTAGCGTGGAAACGTGACAAAATTCTAGATAACGTTCGTATTTTCATACCAGTTTCTGTGGGAGATGAAAATTGTTTAAGATAACATCTCACATGTATTTCTGAAATGCTGGACCTTGGGAGGGTCTTTGCCATTATATTTTTCAACATTATAATTTGTATGTCATTTTTAAAACTTTTAATACATTGTGTCGTGTTGGGGAAGAAAGGTTCTCGAGTAGTGACCACGATCCGGAAGATGCAGCGTGGCCACCCCCCACACAGGTGCTGGACAACGGTCTTGTCAAAACCGCAGGGAGCCGATGGATGCAAGAGGCAAGCATCCACCCACAGTTGTGTTTTGTGGGAGGAGGCCTATGTTCAGCAGTGGACGTCTTCAGGCTGTTGATGATGATGATGATGATGATGATGATGATGATGATGATGATGATTGTATTGTATGTCATTTACCGATACTGTTAGATTGTATCACAATAAGTATGTAAGTATCTATTATATAAAAGGCTTTGTCCTGACTGACTGACTGACAGACAACGCACAGCCCAAACCGCTGCACGTAGAAAGTTGAAATTTGGAGCGTGGCTTTCTTTAACGACGTAGGCACGTGCTAAGGAAGCATTTTCGAAAATTCAACCCCAAAGGGGGTAAAAAGGGTAAAATATAACGTTTGAATGAAAAACCTACATTTCGTGACGTATCGTTTTGAAACTTGGCACATACAAACAAGTATATAAATAAGTGAAATGGTATTTTTTACTTTTTAAAAATATCTTGTAGTTAAAGTTTGTATAAGTGTCTTTCACAAACTAGGTTTTGGTATTTCAGTCGCGTCCAATTATCTGACTCTCTCTTTCTCTTTAAATACTATCAACTTTATCCTTTTACAATTTTATATAGAGACTTGCCTGCTGCAAGTATTTACACTTTTGATTAATATTACTTATAAATACCAAAAGGTATTCCAAAAACAAGGCGTGTTGATAAAACTAGTAGTACTTTCTTCAAACAATGAAATTTAAAAGCCTTGTAAATCACCACTGAAACTTTAAACCCCGACAATGGTACTTAGGGCGTGTTTAATGGAACTTCTTATCCGACAATCTAAAAATTTAACTGCTTCTTGGCTGTGTTTTGTGAAATAGGACTGTCGTAAACTTAAACGATGGTAGGTTTTGTGATGGAAAACAGACTGTTAATTACATACTTTGTTTTTATTAAGTTAAGAACATTATGTGAGACAAGTACTATTAGGTACTAGTGGCAAAGTCGGTAGCTCTATGAGTATAATGACGCGCAATCACATCACACCATTCACTTAGTCAAGTACGTTAGCTAACAATGATTCATCATCAACAGCCTGAAGACGTCCACTGCTGAACATAGGCCTCCCCTAGATCGCGCCACCTTGAGCGATTGCTCGCCTCCTGCATCCATTGGCTCCCCGCGGCGTTCACCAGATCGTCGGTCCACCGAGTGGAGGGCCGGCCTACGCTGCGTCTTCCGGTTCGTAGTCGCCACTCGAGAACCTTTCTTCCCCATCGGTTGTCGGTTCTACGAGCGATGTGGCCTGCCCATTGCCATTTCAACTTGCTAATTCTAAGTGCTATTCACACCGGTTATATAATAATATTCTAAGAGCTATAGAACAATGATTAAATTTGCTAAGTATTGGTACCTACAGCCACATATATCTAACATGATTATATGAAATAAGAATTACATTTGCCTTTGTCAGTAACTTTACTTATTGTTATAATCCCTATACTTCATTACAGGTTATTATATAACTTTTTTGAACCGGGAAAGTGTGAAGAGATGGATGTATCTGCTTCAACTCGGGTTTGCTTTCGGTATTTCAGATAAGAGCATGAGCAATGAGCATAATCGGTCAAGAGGTTAGGGTAAGGTCTGAGTTAGGGGACACAATAATTGAAAAAAAAATTGCTGTCGCGAAGTCTACTTACTGTTCATAGAACTGCAAGTTACCCTATACCGATGATTTTATTTATTTGTTTTTATTTACTTATTTCTATTATTTAGAGAAAATCGCGACGATAATCCATTATCGCAAGAAACAGAACTAGCAATGTGAAAGTACAAACATGTCTACCTAACAAGTCAAGTTTTATCAAAATCATATGAACGGTTTCATTCGAAGCGTTTGATAATATTCGTACGATGTGTGTGTATATTGTTGTTTTCATTTATTCACTTCATAACACTTGTTAATCAAAACTATCTATATTTAGAACAGTTTAAAAGAATGATGAGCTTGCTTGAATGTAATGTCTTAATCTCAGTTATAAATGTTAATATTTATTGTAATGAAGGTATAAATGTTGCATAAGTAATAGGAAAGTTTCAGCCACACCACACTGACAGAAACACACACAATTTCTCATTTAATAATCATGAATTTTCTTCTTTTCCCACCGCTTTATCACCGACCATTATTTTTTAACGACACACTTATACATTTGTACTGGCACCGACAGTCACAGACTAAGTAAATACGAGACTAGTGCCACATAAACATGTATACAATTTAATGTTCTCGTTAGGCTAGAGCGTCAACTCATAATTTTCAATTTGTGTCCACAGAGACTATAAACATGAAACATACATCAGAGTTGGGTTGAATCAGGGAACGAGTGGATGTAGGTACCTACTTTGGATACGTGTATGCGTACGCATAAATTCTATTTAGGAAGATGTTTATTGGGTATTAGAATATGTGTGTACATCATTGGCTGGTGTATTACGAAATATCTCAAGTTTTTCTATTTGTATATTTAGCTAAAGTTGCACAACTTGTCTATTGTATAGACTATAGTTCTGCCCTCATAGTGAAGAACGCAGTAACTAAAATTTTTGCTAAAATTGAGCTAGATACATATTCGGAATCGCCAAAAAAAATTTATATTCTGTTCATTCTCACGTATCAAAACTCAACCTGGTACCCAAAAACCTAGGAAGTAAGAATGCAGCAACTCGACTACTCTCGACTACTTGTAACTTTTGTCTTCGCGTTTTCCTCGAAAACAACCTACTTACTGCATTTTTCATATGGACGACAAAGTTATAAAGATCGTCTCGAATACTCACTATTCCATCCAGCTTTCTTGTAGATTTATAAACTCTTTATTGTACAAAAATTACAAAAAGTACATCGATGTACAAGAAGTGGGGAACAGTGGGCGACCTTATCGCTAAAAGAGATCTCTTCCAGGAACCCCTTGGCTGGAGAGGATTCATCAAAGTCGTTAAGGACGGGGTGAACATAAATTACATAAGCTACATAAATTGTATAACTATTACTAATAAGGTAATTAGGTTAGGTATTGGGTTAGGTTTGTGCCTTGTAGTCAAATCCTATTAACCAAGTGTTTTAGCTACCACTTGGCCATCTAAACACAAATATCACACGTTTCACCTCGAATTACAATTATTGATACTATCGATTATAATTAATAGACAGTTATCAACAGTAATCGATTTTGGAATCGATATTCAGCCTTACTAATCGGTTGATTGATTTCACAGCTGATTTGATAGTGTTGTTAATGATTACACACGGTAGGTTTCTCCGTTATAAGTTGTTTTTCTTTATTTTTAACACAATAAGCCGGATTTTTACATTTTAATATAGTTTTTTTAAATCGAAGCATTTAGATAGCAAGTAGATGGAATATGAATATCAATTTGCATTTCATTTGCACATTGAATAAATTTTGAGTGTATTTCGGTGGATCGTATTTCTATGAACATTTGTTAACTTAAGTAGTGATAAAATGTTTGATTTATATTAGTCTATGTTAATATCTTGCTCGTCCATAAGGTAAACCTATACACCATTGCTTTTACTTTTATAAACATGTATTGGGAGTGTAACTTCCTAGTCGTGAAAATACTAAAACAGGTGAACGAGAGCTTTCGATAAATGAAAGCGTTGTAATGAAACCATGGTATGTTGGTTGAAATTTTTCTAGTACCTACACGACTGGTGTAGTAGGTATTTAATTCAACAAAGAGGTGGTATGAAGAATCCAACTCGGCTGGGTAGCGTTCCGGAAGCTCCGACCTATCTTTTTGTCCAAAGTACCGCAAAAAACCTACAAGTACCTACCGCAATCCATCTACGTTAAAATCTGCAATCGGAAGACGCCTGCCGAGCGTGTTGATTATGGAAAACCCCCCTATAATAAGCATAAGCAAAGCATCCAAAGTGGCATTTTATGGGGAGGCCTATGTGCAGCACTGGGCGCTGCTCCTGCTGTTGATGTGATGTTATGGACTTATTGCAAGGTTCACCTGTGCCGTACTATTTTTATCTGAATTACTTTGGACCAAAGCACCGTGAGTTGGATTATTAATTTTCAAAACACCACTTTTCTTATAGAAAAATAGGAGCAATAAAAATCCCTCGTTTAACTAAATTAGCTACAAAATTCTAAGCTAAGTCTAGCCGTTTAGGTCTCGCCAAACTTTTCTTATTAGACACTTAACCGTCTATATCTGCTTAAGTTTAAAGCACTTACTTTAATTAAAGTCCTCCCTGAAGCGCAGCGCAATTACTCGGCCCGTGTAAATGCAAATAAGTTGAGAACACCCTGTTGTTTATGCCAACCGCTGTGACCGAAAGATACAATCCAGCTGAGACGTTGTGTCTCTCATCATTGAAAAAGTTAGGCTAGTGGAGGAAGACATCTAAATAATTTTAGTGCTAGTGAAGAAGGAAATTGAACTTTTACTGACTCTGACTGTTTCATCAAGAAACACGAAACTGAACGTATACTTATATTAATATAAGGGCTAGGCTTGACCTAAAGACAAACTATATAGGTTCCTATACCTACTCAGTGACTCTTCAGCTATGCCTTATTCCTTATAAAGCGTTTGTTACTAAAAAGACAATATTTTCTAGGAAAGACGGTACAATGCTTCATACTGTCAGTAGCTGAAAACGCGACTACACTCTGTACGTCCACAAAGTTTCTCCTAAGTTATTACGAGTGTCCCGTAAGTTTCACCACAACATAAGTTCTGTGAGCTCGTCTGTTGTAGTTAAAAGTTTTGGCAAGTTTCGAGACTAGATTCCTTGAGTTGGTAACGAATGGCTGAAACTTCTAAAACTTCAGGGATTATTAGAATGTACCATCAGAGTACTTAAATCTCCTTGTCAGGCTTCTGTGTGTACCTATCCAGTGAAAAAAAAGCTCGTGTAAGTGAGAACCATCGCTCATGACCAGGGGCATTGGCAATTCATTCCTAATATTTTTCATACTTACAACTCAGTGAATGCGTCACTAAAGTTACATAGAAAACCCTGTGTAAAAACAACTGAGGTCAACCTTAAAGAATTTAGGTAATTGTCAAGATCACAGCACAGATGAAACCCGGACTAAATTGGCACAGGCGGATGCTAATGGTACCGATATACTTAGTACAAGAGAGATGGCCCAGATCCAGTAGTGGGATATAATAGGTTATGGATGATGATGATGGACAGTTCGTTTTAGACGTCAACTTATCTTGAGTTTAATCTTGCTTGTTTTCAACTATACGTTACAAAGACAAGCAAGTGCATGATTAACAAAGTTCAAAGCCCTCAAGGTTGTGATCAAAAAGCAGTGCTTTAGCGATGCGGCTGCAATCCATTACACTTGAGATAAAATATCGCTGGTGCTTCCTTTAATTTAAGAGAGTTATGCCCCACGTAATTTTATTCACAGTCATTTGTTGGTAGGATTATGACTAACTTAGTAAGTTAAGTATTCATTCTTTTTTACCCGTTTACGCCAATTTGTTATAAACAACTTACTACGGAACAGCTACAACGAAAATGTAACTTACAATTAATTTCACCTAGAATATGTAAAACATACAGTAAAATTTGCACAATGCCTTTGTTTATGTGTCACCAAAAAAGAAGCAGCATCAGATCATAGATTATAGTACATTATTGTGTTATCGTCAACCTTGCATCTCACAGCGAGTCATATTGTAACACATAAGGACAAAATTAAAATTAAGTTTTGAAATACGTTGATGAAGCTTAATATACTTTGATTAGTCCTATGTCTATGATGCAAGGTGCACTACAGAGTAAAAAACATAGCTTTTTTACTCTGTAATGCATGTTTGTAGTAAAATACTACGAAGCTTAAGTAAGTAATAAGTATTGCATGACAGCCTCTGCGATGTGGTGGTTGAGCAGGACGGCTCATAACCCGGAGGCGGCGGGTTCAATTCCCGTGACAGAACCAGTATTTGTGCACAGGGGGCAATATTTTTGTCGTTTGGAATTTGGATCTGGATGTTGTGGGACCAAGGCTCTCGTAGTTCCTGGGTCCCTAGATACAGGGAATCCCAGTTAAGGTCCAGGTTCTATGTGATCGTTGGGCGTGATTATTATTGTAAGATTTTTTCAGCAACTGGCATAGTCTACTATCATCGTCCAAAGGTAGCACAAAACTGCAGCATTCGATCGCTGCGACTGCCATATTTCAATTGCCGCGTCACGCATTTAATGCCTAAGGAGAAATATATGTATTAGAGCCAGTCAATATATGAAAAGAGTTGCTCAATCATAAATATTTTTGAAGCAAATTATTGTGCGTTGGAAAACATATCTGAATATATCATTTCGAGCTCCGTGATGCCAATTAGTGTCTGAGAAAACACCCGGCAAAGTTATTGAGCTGCCCTTTGACCATTCAAATATTATTGCTGAATACATTTTGCATTTGCATCATGTTTGCATTTTGGTATGCAAATACCTTTTGCTTTAGTGTATACCTACTAAAATATCAGAAAAATTTAAAATTATTATTTAACTTTCCCGTATTATACGAAGACAGATGGGGAAGAAAGGTTCTCGAGTGGCGACAACGAACCGCAAGACGCAGCATAAGCCGGCCCCCCACTAGGTGAACCGACGACCTGGTCAGAACTGCCAATGGATCCAGGAGGCAAGCAGCCAATCAAAGTGGCGCTCTTTGGAGGAGGCCTATGTTCAGCAGTGGACGTCTTCAGGCTGATAATGGTGATGATGATGATGATACGAAGAGAAAAAGTTAACTAAACTATACGTAATGTATAGATTTCTATGTTTTAGAATGAAATACCTACAACATCGATGTAGTCGATTTTTATGCCAAAACCAGAATAGATATTTCAAACAGGAATTCAAATCTTGTATAAACTACGGAATCCTAAACATGGGAAATATTTTGTCATTTTTTAGGTTAGTTTTGATGATGATAGGGATCTGTTTGATTGTACCTAGTATATGTTTGTATTTAAAAATAGGTTTTTCAGATGTGCTTTCAAATTTTTTAGCACGATAAATACGAAATTACAATATTTAATGAAATATTAACTGCATGCTTCTTGCTCTGCATACTGTTCAATGATAACTCGACCTCTGGTGAATGGCACTTGATGTAAATAACGTTTGATAATAAATTAATTCATGCTGAAGTCAATGATCTTCGCAATTGCACAGAATATATATAGTACTACGTACAGAAGGCTTACTCCGCGAAGTCACTTAAATAAATAGCTACTCTTGCTGGAACGCTATAAAGTGTAGTTCAGCTCGCACAGCGCTACAAGCCGTCCTCAAACAGTTGGCTCTCGTTCTATCGCTGTATCGCTGCTCTTCTGACGCATTACGCGTAAACGGACCTACCCGTCTAGCCCGGTCCCATGTACTGGTAGGTTCATGTCATGCTTATGTCATGCCTAAAGCGCGGAGTGACCTGGCCTGGCAATAGTTATTATTTGTCCTTCTTTTGTTTTTATGTTGTTAAAGTTACTATATGAACATAATAGTTTTTATCTTTATTACTTTGAAGTTTTGGTTGTTTGGATGGGATAGGGCGCTATATCATTGTATTATTAAATGAAACAAGTTCTCATCAGTTTACATAAGTCTAGCGATCTTACATACCAACTCAAAAATCTAAAGAAAAACGAATAAAACAAAATGTAAAATAAGAAACTAACACTTAAATATACTTAAATTTAAACTCGTATAAATGGTACCTACCTACGTCTAGTCGTTCTTGTAGGTACCTAAATACACAAATAATTTATCAGCAATGCCAGACGAGCAGTTTCTAAAATATAAAAACAAGCTCAAAATATTATGCAATCAAAGTGAAGAATTCACGAGAAATAACTAGGCTTTAATTTATATGATCGAGTTAATTGATGTTTGATGGTCTATACGGAGTAGATTATAGAGAATGTAATGGTGTATTAGAGATTTAAATAAATTGCTCATCTACAAAATTAAATGATTGCCTCTAAACTGAATCAGTGAGTCATTAATTAAGTACTTTGTGGTATACAATAAAGAATTTTTTTATTGTATTGTATTGTATTGTGACTTATTAGATTGATGGTTAGGTATATTATGTAGGTACCTACCATTTTATCAGGCTCTGCCGTAAACGTACATCTGTAACAACACATACGAGTAATATACTTAATAATGTTCTGATTATAATCATTATCATATCCTTTTTGACGTATGCTCTTCAAAGGAATATTTTGTTAGTTTTGGCGATTAAAGTGAGTAGACTAATTAACGACCTTAAAGGATGACTTATATTCAAACTTTTTTGTAGTTAAATTAAATCGACTACATCATCCCACGTCAAGTGCGTTCAGTCTTTACAGTTCCCAGTACGAGGTTGCCTATAAATCCTCGATTCTCGTACACAGTCCGCATTGAGGCCGGTCAGAAAGTACCATTCTGTAAATTGAATGTGCGATCGCTGACAATTTACGATGCCACGCCATCTACCGGATATTTTTAATTATTTGATCAGACAACACTGATAAATCAACTACTGTAATTGGACCGCCGCGCCAGCACAGAATAAAAAATATACCTATCTACCCGTTGTTGCTTGCAATATTTAATTAGAATTCAAACGCCTTAAGTTATAATTTAAATATAAAATTAATGCGTAATTGAGTACTTACGATGTGTTCCAATTTCAAAATATGATTTCTATAATCTAAAATAAATGTAACTTTGACTAAATACGGTGACTGGGTCACTCTACAGTTGACTAATGATTGATTTTTTAGATTCAATGAAATCGAAACTTAATACGCTAACACTGCTTTCCCAACTCTAATATCATTTATTATTGTTACAAACTTATTTAATAGACTAAATAATCCTGTTATAAGGTATCTACCATATATATAAAATACTTACTCCAGTTGCACGTGCACGATTCAAGATATAGCATCTCAAATCGTGCCTTGCCCTCCACTGAAAATATAGCTCGAGCTTCGCTACCGCTGCCTTATCAAGGACTGGACTCTGCAATCCCAATCATGTCCGAGTCGTATTTCAAAAGAGATAGACGCTTGTCGGGATCTACAGGCGAGCGATAGAGAGGTGATAGGCGGCCGGAAAGGCGGACGTTGACATTTTTACTGCCGAAGATATCGTTCGCGATAAATAACGTGGAATTCGCTCCGCCTGCCCGTGGTGGGACAAGGTGCTTGGGTTTTAGTTGAATATTTCGCTTTCAGTGCGATTTTGGTTGGATTTTTTGATATGCTTACGCGGTTTACCTATACATGTTTACGACTCTTCAAAGTGTATTATTATCTTAATATATATATGTAGTTAAATTTATACAACTAATAGTAAAGGCTGTCAAGTAATTTATGTAGCCTATAGATTATAGGCTAACTATAGGCTATAGTTAGCCCTTTTAGTAACGAAGCTATGCCAACGTTATTAATGCTTCAAATATAATGCTATGATGGGCGGTTAGAAAAAAGTCATTATTTTTATGGGTGTAGTATGTTTCAAATCCCCTGAGAAACTCGTACCTTTGAGTGGACTGCAGCGACTCTCAACCTATTCTTATAGTGGGTCGCTTTATATTTTCAAATCCCCTGAGAAACTCGTACATTGAAACATGTGATAACAGGTTTAGCGCCGCTGATTGATCTTGCTTATCTCGCACACTTCCTTGTACCACGAAAGGTAGATGCGTAAACGACAGTGAGACGATGCATAATTTTTTTATATGTAAATGAATGATGTGACGAGCTTGTCGTTCGTCTGATGTTAAGCGTCACGGCTGCCCATAACAGATTGCAGTAATAATAATTACTGTAATAATTAATTTTCTGATAATTGTATTTAAAGCGATAGGTACTGCCGTTTTTTTTCGGGGCTAACATATTACTGGGGAAGCAATGCACAAGCTTCTCAGGGGATTTGAAACATACTATAGTATAATACAGTAATTTAATTGTTATTAATTCTGCGTTGTACAAATTGATTTTTCAAGTACCTACCTATACTTTAGTATCTAATACTGAGTACTTTTCATTGAAACATCTACTGCATATACATACATCTAGCTGATATGTTTTGACGTATAAGCACTTAACATTAAGCACTTTATAATGTTACCTATAATTATGCTTAGTATCAACAATAATTTTATTTTTAGTACCTAATATCATCTTGTCTTCTAAAAGTGCTAAACATAGCCTATACGCAATAAAAAAATACTTTTAACTTTTTAAAGTACGTGACCGTGACACGCAATTGGGTCGCAGCCCGCGCTACGCGCAAAGTCATCAGGGGTTCATGCATTTTCATGAATACCGTGCGCACAAATCACTTTTATAATAATTTCAGCTTGACGTGTTAATAAAAAGCCTGCAAACAATTTTAATAAATCTCTGCGTTATTCAATGTGTACCTATCGTGAAACAGATATTTAAATATTTATATCTTTGCTATACGTAGATTACGTGCCATTGCATTACGGCCTTTCAGAACTCGTATTATAAAGTTTTCATTTTCACTTAGGTATACTAGGTAGGTAGGTAGGTCATTTGTAATTCAATTTGTTATTATAATTTCATATATAAGTATGGAGCGATTAAATCGCTTAGTTTAGTGTGTTATAATTCAAAAATATTTTATTTACTTAATTCAATTTATAACACTAGAACTATTTCAGGAAATTTGTATTATATAACCCGCCCCGCCTGTCCGCGGTGCAAAGCTAAACCCAATCCAACAAGCCAACAACAACAAGCCAATTAAACTGGCAGTAGGTATTACCACGTTGGATGGCAATGGTCAACCTTTGCACCAGGAGTTGTCTCAAATCCACCAAATTCTTGGTTTCAGCACGTTAACTACGCATCAGTTTCTTTGGCAATGAGCAGCACAAAATAAATAAATATTTGTGGTCACTTTACACAGTGCCATCTAGCCCCAATAATATTGCGGCCTTGTTTATCTATACATATGATAAAACTGTAACTGGGCTAATACTGTGCATTGAATATTTTTTGAAAATTTTGATTGCGTTACATTTCTTTATCAATACAAATTGGAGGCAAATTTTTTTTAAATTTTTAGTGTGTCTGTCTGTCTGTCCCTTTGAACACGCATCACGCTGGAACTACGGAACGGATTTCGGTGAAATTTGGTATAATTATAGGAAAATTTTCAGAATAACATTTAAGATACCTTTTTGTTTTCTAAAACAGTGAAGTGCGGGTTGAACGCAGAAACATTTATGTAATTTTTGTGCAAGAATTTTATATTTGTTTTTTTTATGTAAGTATACTCATCCTGTCGAAGGGAAGATGGAAGGGAAAGGGAAAAGGATGAATGGATGGGACGGTAATAGCCTATCTATTTTCCCCTATCTTTTTCCCTTTCGCTTCTCTCTTACCCAGGGGTAAGGCGTATAAAACTAAATAGCCCGTGCGAAGCCGGGGCGGGTCAACTAGTATTAATATACAATCTTATCTCTTTTTGTAATAAAAGAGCTTCATTTTCTAAATTTACAGGGCTACTAAAAAAGACAGTAAAATTCACTTTAAAAGCGTAGATAATGTGATATCTAATTTTTTCATAGGGGTCAATAGGTAATTTATCTATATTGCCTTCTATAGCCGACTAACACCTTGTTTGGTATAAAATATTCATATAACCTTCCCTTGGCTTATTTAATATGCGCAACATAATTTGCCTGGCTGATAGGTATTAGATTTAGTCTGCTTAGTTTCTTATTATTTTGCTGTTATTGGATCCCATCTCAATTTTTGTTTAACTTATTTTATTTATATCTAACATGTTTTCTAGTGAAATATGTGCTCTGTTTTGTAGTAGATATGTATGTGCCTACCAATCTTTAGTATCATTTGATATTATTGTAGTACCAAGATGTTTAAATAATACAGCACTTGGCCTACTATGATGGCGTGTATAGTCATCTATAGTATATTTTTCAATACTTATAGTACAATATTCATAACCACGAAACTGTAGCTGTAGTGTGGTTATTTTATGTATTTTCTAAGGCCAATTTTGGTTATTGTTTTGTTATACTGTCTCCTAAAACTCAACATAGTAGTTTGAAGTTTCCTGTAGTTGTTGTCTTATTGTGACGTTACTTCACTCTACAATATTATAGGTTTAAGGAATTAAAAACCAGCATCAGTAGATACACAAAAAATACAGCTTAGTTAATGCTTACGCTTTCATACCTACTACCGACAATGGCGACAACCCGGTAAATAGATAGGAGTGTGAGTTCACGTATTTGTTTATTTGTGAAAAAATATGGGCAAATATAAATAGAGTAACTTAACATCGTCGTATTTAGGCAAATAAGACGAATACGCTAACACGAATAGCGATGTGAAGTGCCTCCATAACAATGTTACGTACCTAACTAAAATATCCTAAGATGACTTTCCTAAAATACAAAGAGACCATCTTTCATCCGTTCCGTGTTCCCTTGCGGCGTGTCCATGGCAGAGTAGGGTAACAACAAAGTGCGCAATGGCGTGGAAGAATCGTGGCCTCGCCCTTGCGAGACGTTGAGTATTTTCGATCAAAGGACTAGCAAATATTTTAACGATTGCGTTATATAGAAACTAAAGACTTCAGAATAGAAATTTGACACTCAAGGCTTGTGCGGGTAGCATGTTGTACGCGAAACGGGTAGCAAGTGCATATTTGGGTAGGACATTTGCACTTGCGCAGGTAGTAATTATAATATTATTTATCGTCATTAGCCGGAAGCGTCCACTGCCCAACATGGGCCTCTCCTATACTGCGTCACTTTGACCATCTACTTGCCTCTTGCATCCAACCGACGACTCCCGTATATCGATGCAAGCAATCCGTGCATTTTAGCACACGTGCATTTTATAAGACGCCACAGTACATTATAAGTAAAAATATTAATTGTATGATAAAACAGGTCTTTAACTTTAACCCCTTTTTTGCTCCTAGGCTATCCATCCGACTCAAACTGAAAATGTAACTATTTTTATTTGTGAAATATACTTAAATTGAATAGCTAACTTAAATTAAATACCTACGAAAAAATTAAATGGTTAATTCCATGCATCACGTGTGTATGCCTACCCTTAATTTTTTATAGTTAGTCTTAATATAGGGCTCTTTAATATAGGTCTTAATATAAATAGTCTTAACATAACATATTTTTCTTTTTTAAGAAATAAATAAATATTTATAGGAAAAAACATAAATATTGTTGAACAATTTCTTGTTATTACAATAACTTAATATATTTCCTATTGTCATACTAAATAAATAACTCATTATTCTAGAGCTTCTAGAGAACCCATTCATCCCTATATTTTGTAAAACCTTTCGACACGGCTCGGTTTTGGTTTTGTTCGGCGTCAGCGTGGGGCACAAAGGGTGCAATGGCGTGGAAATATCGCGAGCTCTCCTGCGACACATTACGTTCTCTTCGCTGCTTGGAACATTATCTGCGCGGTGACTTTATTTACCAAACATTGTACTTGTAGCTTTACAGTTCTCATTCCGGTCAAATACAAAATATGTTTGTGCTGTAAACGTTACTTAGTTATGAATGGTAAACAATTTGATAGACAGGTCACTTTTTGTTTATAAACGGTATTGAATGTAGAAATATAAACAGAAATGACAAAAAACTTGACAAGCATTTTAGCTCGATTTTTATTATTTATTTACTGTAATAATAATACATTAGTGAGTTCAATTCTACAGTTAAAACATTATTTCAAAACGTTATTATTATAGGTATACCAAAACAACACATTCAAATAATAAAAGTTACAATACAACCAACAATTGAACTTCAAACTAAAGTTTATTAGCTTACGCGCTATTACATCAGCAAATTCTGAATTACTAAATTATGACAACGGTACGAGCCAGTAATTTTGACAACACCACAATCCCACAAACATTAGTATGTCATCGAATTTTGGAAATAGAATAAACAAATGATGACGTGGGCATAAATAACTCGTGGGTATAAGTTATTGCCCGAGCTTCGGAAGCGAACGCCGCATATCCGGTAGGGGAGTCACCCTAGTGCGTGCGACGCCATCTTGTATTTGATATTTGAATGGTATTATTGTTATATGGTAATGATGAACGATAAACTATTTGATAGGTTATTTTGATTTGAGGATGATACAAATACCGAATCATTTTTAACTTTTTTACGTTATGTAGAAGGCATAGTGATAACTATACTAATGCAAACAATACCGAGAAAACTAAACTCAAAAAAGAATTTTTGTTTAAAATAAGTCTAGTAGGTACCTAAGTGTATTTCCACTGAAAATCTCCTGTCTCACATATATTATAAACTTCAACGCTTTTGTGCATACCTATGTTTAATTAACAACCAGGATTCCTAAAAACAAAAAAAAATCACGATAAATCTATTTTTCTAATAGCTACGTTTTTATCACAAAAAATTACGATTAATTATGATACTTTTGCTCTCGTTACGAAATTTATTTCAAACAACTTGTAGTATTTTGTAAACGTACATTAGTCATTACTTTAGGGTGCTTTTTAGTGTGCGTGTAAACTTAATAGAATACTAAATTTCAGGATTATTTTTTTATGTCACATTATTAGGAGAAGATGTCATTAGAATTAAGTTAATATGACATTAGTCTCATTTAACATCCAATTTAGTTAAGACCACCACCTCTACTCTCCATCCTTTTTAAGCCCTTATCTTGATCTAATTTAATTTTCACTCTTGTTAAGTGCTTTCATAACGAACGCGTGGGCTCCCACATTATTTAAAATTATGGACAACCTACTAACCAACATCCGTTGACATTCCGCGTCTCTCTGTAACTTAACCATTAGTTTAACCAAAGGGTTGTTACAATGTAAGCGTGGGGGTCAACGTTGGCTGGTCGTGTTGTAAATAAATAAATGAAGTACCCGGGTGTTGATTAAATTAAAGAGAAGAATTTATGTTTTGTACCAATTTAGCAACGATGTGAAATGGCGACCATATAGGGGTACCGTTGATGCGCTTAACTGATTGTTACATACAGTATGCAGCGATAGTGCGCTTGTGTAGTGATTATTTCAGATACTTTTATTAAGGTTTGCTTATATGTAGTTTTTGTGTGAAATTAGCGCATTGTCAAATAATACAAGTGATTAATTAATATTAATTTTAGTAATGGATTGAGTGATTCTTGTTTGCGTCATGCTGGGAGCCAGTCAACTTGTATTGCTTTTTATGAAATAAGATTAGATGAATCGAAATTATCATAATATTAATAATTATTACCAAGCTATCCCTTGAAAGGTTTAGGCCAATTATTTAGTTATGATGGCGTTCGATAAATGGATTATTCTCTGTATCATTCTTAATTCCATCAAAATATTATAAGTTTAATTAGAATTTATTTTATACTATATATAAAGACTATTTACTATTTAAATTATTTAAATATAATTTACTAAGTAAATAATCTTAAAAAAAATGCAAAGTATAATAAAATAATAGGTTCGTTACATAACGGGTACTTAAATAAAAGAATTCACTTAATCGCCTAAGATTCTTATGTCATTTAAAAATTTTATGTATTTGATTTTATACGGGTGCTTCCATCTGTCCGCATTTATTGGAACTACGTGGAGGTGGAGGCTTCTACGCAATCAAATTGATTATAAACACGAACCTTAGTGGCGCTGTACAACGCGAACGAGTCATTTCATAAAGGGTTATAGTTATTTTTTGTTCTTACAATAACGTACTGCTATTTTTATGTAATAAAGTAATATAAATTTAAAATACCATGTAAATATTAAATACCTAAATTGTAGGTAACTATTATAAATTATAAAGTCTGAGAAACTTATGAAAGAAATAACTAAGTTAAAAATGTAGAAAAATATAAATGGTGTGTATTGAGAATTTGGAATAAATGGTTAAGAAAACAAAATAGCAACTGTTAGTTTCGCTTACATTCACCATGTCTTACTTAATTTTTAGCTAACAGTACATTTTATATGAAAACGTAGACGGAGGCATTTTACACTCACGTTATAAGAATACCTATAGGTATGTATCATACTTATGATTCAATTTAAATATAACTTACCTACTATAAAATAGGACAAAGTTACGATACAAACCTACAAAGGTACTACTACTGAAAGCAGTTTATCGCATATCCTTTTAAACACACCACTAAAAACATAAATCCCGCAGTTCAAATAAACACATCAACCTAACAAACCTCAATAAATCCTCTTATCAGGTCCAAAATAGACCTCAGACTGCCGTCCACCCCTATTCCTGAAGAGTGGTCGCATTGATAAGCCCCTAAGGTCAGGTCGCGAACAGTTCCGCAGATAAGTTTCGATTTAATACGTTAAAAGGTGCCCCTAATGGGGTCGTCCGAATTCGTTATGGGGTCGAATGTACCGTGGTATTTCTAGGAATAACGCGCAGGGCGCAAGCAGGTCCACGTGGTACAGTATTTGGGACAGCTCCTGTATGAACGTTTCAGAGATTAATTACAGCTGTATGGTTATTTTATCTTTATATCCAAATTATAAAATGGTGGTTATAACTATTTTTATCTGCTTTATTATACAGTAATAGTACTGCAATAATATTAAATAAGTAGTAGTAACAAAAGAGCAATTTATTTTATAAAATGCTGTCAACTGATACAAAAGTGGATATATTTTGTAGTTATTGAATAATATAAAAAACTGTTATTCACGCATAGTTCAGAAATCATAAAAACGGGCTAAATATCCATAATAATATTATCAATTATGTACAATCTCATATAATTTAGTACCTACCTAATAATTCACCAAAACATAAACCAATAACCGCCTTCTATAATATGCAGTTTAACAATCCATAAAGATAATTTTATTAGAGGTATAACGACTGAATAATATGATTTCGATAAACATTTATTTATTTTACAACGAATTTATAGTGGCAATAATATATGAATTATTATTGCCAATAAATGAGCTTAAGTCCCGATATATGTGTTAATATAAATTAAAGTTATATTTTTGGCAGCTAATTTAAACATAAAGGAGAATATAATGAATATGTTAACTTAATAAAAAGCCCATTAAATCATACTTCAGATGACGTTAATAATTGTTTGTATGATCTTCAAAGACCTTTTGAATTTATATAATACCAGTTTATTTTCACGCGGCTTCGGTTGCTATGCTTTATTTTTAATACAGGAATTATTGGCACAAATTGCACATTAAGGTTATATTATGCGCATATTTATCAGTAGTTTAGATTGTTGAATAATTTACAAACATCGTCAAGGTATGCTAATGCTATATAAATTTATGAACGCCATAACTACCTACTTAAAAAAAGCTTTAGTTTTTGCGTCGGCTAAGTAGGTACTTTTACCATTAATTATAATTAATTAGGTTCTACTAGGGAAGAGTAGGTAATTCTAAGAGAAGATGAAAAAGTAAAGTTCAAGTCACAAGTTGACAAGGTACCTACTGAAAGCTGTTCTATGTATGCAATTTGCTGAACTTATACTTATAAAATACTTAAACTTAAAAATTTTAAACATACATAAGTAATCAATTTGTTGTATAAAGTTTGAATCATGAACAGGGTTTGAACTCGCATGCATCAGACTACAAATTAATCGTAGATTACGCTAAGCAGGCGATACTGCTATAAAAATCATAAACATTTTATAAAGTACCTATCTAGTAATTATTTATATATAGCTATGGTTAATCTTATATACATCGTAGGTACAGTAACAGAAATAAATTATGTTTGCGCAACTTTAAATTATACCTAATCGTATATTAATTAATATAAAATAATAACTAAAGAATAGCTATTTTTACAGAAACAATAATAATAACACGTAGGTACTATGTAATAACAAATTAGCTTGTAGAAAATATTCTCATGCCCCGTAAGAAATGATAGTAACAGGTTTGAATTTGGAAAAATACTGCTAAAGCAGTGTATATAACTATGAAGTATTACACAATTAACGCATTTTCATGACTTAATTAGCGGCTACAATGAACGAGGCAGGTTCGTTAAATATGAAAATTAGAACTAATGTTAATTAGATATGAATTAAGATAAAAACACTGTTATTGTTTGCGTAACTTAAGCGACATGAACAAACTTTGAACGTATACAGTTTTTTCTCTAGTAAATTTTTATGTATTTATGTACTTACATGGTTTAATAAGACAAAGCATTATTATAAGTACCAACGTACTTATAATAATATGTTCATTTTAACAAAATATGTTTATATGTTGTTTTGTGTAAATCTGTTTATATGTTTTTTTGTTTCGTTAAATTATAAAAGAGTAAGAGAAAAGGGAGGAGTACTGTTAACTGTACTATACCTACTATACTGTATTAAAGATACGTCTCCGGAACATATGAAACCCGTTTTCTTTTTTCATAAAACTCTTGGTGGTATAAGTTAACTAATTTAAAGCGTTAACTAATTTAAGTTTAATATTAAAAGTACTGAAGTGTCATGAGTCAGCTGTTTTTAGTAAAACATAACCTGTTGGTTATGGTCTTTCATACTTGAGCTGCAGTTAACGGGTTTATAGTAATCGGTGCGGATTTTTATGTTGCAGTATGCAGGTTAATTATAAAAAAATAATATTTTATGTTTTATTTAAGAGCAGTTTTAAAAGTCCCAATTTAAAGTCCACCTATTAATTTAATTCAATTAAAGTTTTACGAAACGTTTAAGAGACTTTTAATAAAAAATACTGAAATGCAATCATTTTTATATTAATGGGAGATGCTAAAAGCACTGCAATTAAAACTTCAATTAAACCAGCATCTCAAAGCGTTATCAATTTACACCAATTTTCAATGTTTATATACCTAACCAAAACCGATGAGAATCAGCATCGATGTTGCGTAATCGGTATAAATTTTTAATAACCATCTATATTAAAAATAACATCGTAAAAATTAATGTTTCATAAATGGCACAAAATAATTATTTGGCAGTGTAAAGCGACCGCCCGCACCATTTATGGTTGCCACAGCATATTTTAATTAGCAATACATGAAAATGCTTTGAAACTCGAGGTTTTCAAGCCGGGGTTTGTGCGGCAGAATTATAATCGCAGTAACACACCCCTGTGTGCCGAAAGCCTTAGTGCTGTATGTGTGCTGTTCTTAGTAATGTGCGTTCTTAATTAGAAATTAAAAGTTAAAAAGCTTGTTCGCGTCGTAACCAAGTTTGTGTCCATTTCGGTTCCAAATGCAACGTTGTGATCATGTGGCTTTATCCAAGTCGGAAGTTTAATTCAGTCTGTAACAAGAGAATAAACTATTTTATTTAATTTAAAGTTTTTAAAAAGGATAGCTACTTAAAATTATCATTTGCATTAAAACATTTACACTGTTGAACATAAAAGAAAAATCATTCGAAGTACCATAATATATCACTGACTATTGCCTAACTTCTAATTTTTAAGAGTGTAATTACAGCATTTAATTTTGGAACCCGACAACCCTAATTAGGAGTACCGAAAACTAATAAAAGCTAACTTGAAAGTCATACCGAAAGCCGCATTCATAAGGAAAACTTAGCCGATTAAAATTCCTTTAACGAGTGCGAACCATCCACTTTAATAAATACAGGCCCCCCCCTAATTTCCCTCCGAGAGATTTAAGCGGTATAAATTCTGTAGGCTGAAAAGAAACTCTCAGAAAGAAGAGCTTGTACATTTTTATGGGCAGTCTCATTCGCCCTCCAGCGTCAACTTGTCTCTCCTTTAAATTAAATTTTCACTCCTAATTTGAAAGTATAATGTCATTTCACTAGAATTCCGTTATTAAAACTTTTAAATCATTCGGAAGTTTCGTACGCTTCGAGGGTGGCCGCTCGTGATTTTTTAATCAAAATGGGATCATTTCTAGTGATTTTTTACGAGTATGCCGTTCCGTGGTATCAAACTGTCATTAGCCAGTTGCGTATCCGATATTGCTTTACTTTGAGAACTGCTCGGATTTTATGGAATATTTAATTTGAGACTCACCCCGTCTTGGTGCAATTTTTATGGCAGCGAAAGCTCCTAAGTTGTGAAAAATTGTTTTATTAAAATATTGCTTACCTTTTACATTGCATGTTGAAGCTGGGAAGAAAGATATTATAACAAGTTCCTACAACAATAAAGATATTTATATAAGCATTAGACTTAGAATATTTTCGTTACTGGTCTAATACAAAATAGTTCTAAAGCCATTTCTTGATAATAATTTGTGGTCAATTTCATCTGTATTTAGCATAAAATAAGCATTAAAAAACAAAAAGTTCAAAACAAACATCAATCCCACGCTGTAAATATAAACGTCTCTTATGCGCTTCTATGTCATTGACATAAAAGATAAAATCTAAGTTCATTGTCCCAAAAAAATAAATCTGTTTCAAATTGAGACTTAAAAATAAAATAACACCATATCTCTAGCTCGACAACATGTGTCAACCCAACCATTCTTTCTCAAACGTCCAAAACAAAAAGGGTTGTCTTGTCACTCGTCACCATTTGACAGTTGTAAAACCGTCTCGTCATGTCACGAAATGGTCAATAAAATTCGTCTGGAGTCCTTGACACACAGACACAGTGCAGACGGTTCTTTTATAGTCCATAAACATTTTACTAGCTCGACCTTGAGTAGGGTCTGCAATGAGGTCGTTGCACTCAGTTTATCGCTGTTTCGGAGTATTCAGAGCTGTTATGATGAGAGGGAAGAGGGAACACGTGGACGCGCTCGAATCGGTGGCGAGAATATTGAGAACAGAGTTGCGTTAGAATTAGAAGTACAATTTACGAGTAACCGAGAAGTATTGGGTGCACAGTTCTAATTCATAAAACCATTGTTATGCATCACTTCTCGACACTCCACTGGCTTATACGGTTTATATAGTACGTATATAGTCTGTGGCACAAATTCAGTAGTGTTATATATACGATAATTGAATAGTTTTCTTTTTCAGGTATTCCAGAAAGACCGTATATACCTACGGTCACTTTTTTTAAGAATAGGTTTTATTTATATTGCAAACCGATTTCAGGTAACAGAATTATCTGTTTTAAAATGAAAAAAAAATGAAAAAATTGAATTATTGTTGAATTTATTTATCTTAATTCCGGTCAAAATTAACCTAACGATAACCATCATAGCAATGGTTTTAAAATGCCTTGAGATGTCTACCTGTGCCCAAAAGTACTATACTTAGGTACCGTTTAAAAATCAGCAAACCCTTTATGAGCTTTTCTTTTAAAAAGTACCTGGCCAGTGAAAAAATGAGACAATATAACGCAATTCTATGATGCTAGAAACAAAGCCTGGATGCAATATCCCAAAAATGCTTTCTTCGAAATTCTTGAAAGCGTTGCATCAAAATAACGGGCTTTCGGAAACAAAAGTTCTTTGTACTGACAATGGAAGGGTTGTTTTCTTTCGAAAGCCAATAAAGGGTTCGAGGGCCGGATTTGTTACCCTTTTGTCTATTATTCTCTTCGACAATTTATTGCGCAAAGTTCCGTTGTGAAGTATGTTTTTTAATACGACAATGTTTGCGCTGACCATGGCCGTAAAAACAGTTTTTTGTCACATCGGCTTTTTCGAAGGCATTTTAGTTCATTTCAAGATTTGGTCAGGTAGAGTTCAATTTTAAACAGTGAACCCCTACGCATAGAATTAAAAAAAACTTCTACGTTTAAATGTTGAAAATCGGTCTATAATTACGTGAAGTGTTATATCAAACAAATAAAAAGAGATTCAGGTAACCTATATTTTCGGGTAAGTTTAAATGGCAACTACAATGCTATAATATACATTTAAATTAACGCATCATACGATCACTTCCTTAAACCAAACATAGATAGTTTACTCATCCAAGAATAACCTTCATTACATCCATCAGCAACGAAACTAAAACAAAAATGGAAATCCAAACAGAACAATATCATCACATCTAAATTTAAAAACCAATCTCGCGCTGGAATCGGATCTCGTCTCGGCATTCCTTAGCTTTATCCAAGTTATCCTGTACGGCATAAATCGCTGCGACCCATATAACTCTCGTGAGCCATTAAAAAGATAAACAACTTAATATAGGTATAATAATAAACAAGCCGGAGTCGTATCGTCTTAGTTACCCGTGCCGCTCATAATTTTATTTATTCACGAAACCGTAAATATCTTTAGGAATAATTCGGAAGGCTCTTCGCGAGGATTAAGGGGGAGGTTTGCCAGAAAATTATATTCGACTATAACAGTAACCATGTATCACCTGGTGAAGCTTAATGTTCCTTCTGGCAATCTCGAGGGTGGCGCGAGGCGGCGAGCGCAAATTACTTTTTCAAAGTATTTACATGTAAATAGAGTTGCTTCGAACTTGTGTGGATCTGGGGCATGTTGGGATAGTTGCTTAGTCCACCACAACCACAGAATCAAAGGAGCTTTGTTGTGATTCGGTACATAGCTTACTGTTTAACTATTAAAAATATTCCAATCTAAGCTGGTAGAAATGTAAATTTTTTGACCTATATGTTTTTTTTTTACAAAAAATTTGTTATGCCCATGAGTAGTTCATTTGGAGAATGAATAAACTCCTGACTCTAAAGACTTTAAACAGACTCTAAAGTTTTTTGGATTTTAGCTCGGTGTCGCCTGGTGCGTTTCAGATTAATACGTAATAAAAAGTGCCATTTTTTAAATTTTATAAACTACTGTATTGTAATGAACCATCAATGCGAAGGGAAGAGGCAAAGTTACAATTATTGTTATTACCCACCATCATTTACATAACACCCAACCCCTCTTACATATTCATATCTCAAAATTACCAGAAATTGCAATTCGCAAACTCTTTAAGGTGATATCGCTTAAAAAGCACGCCTTATCCATAAACCGTGTATAATTATCATCCATTCTACTTATAAACTTTCATAACGGCCTATACGTCGAGTTGGCCTGCGCTACTTTTGGGGGGCCTTACGCCTTACCCCCTTAGGGTGAGCGCACACCCGCCTTATAATGGGCGTCTAAGAAAAACGGGTGCACGGCTCGGAATAGAAAACGCTTCTTTGGAAATAGCTTCGGTGGAAAGCTGCCGATTTATGCGCGCTACGGGATCCGCTCGGAAAATATCCAAGAGCGGATTTTTAATGGCGTCGTTGTTTCTGTTTTAAACGCGGCGTGTGAATGGAATACTCAAGTTAGAGACGTCGCGTGTTTTGTTTGTGGGATTCTGAGTTTTTGTTATAATGTTGTCTTAAAATTATACCTACACCTACGTGAAAGTCTTATATATATTTTCAAATGAATACTTATAAGTAAATAAAATATTCATTGTACTTAGTCAGTGCGTACTAAAATCAACAACAAAAAGAATCATAAACGTTTGTGAAGGGATTGGATTGTTCGGGTTTTGTTTGACACAAAAATTCAGTTCCACAACGAAACGAAATGTTTTCTCTTATTATTAAAAGGAATATTATTTGCTCAAACAAAACCTTCACAGGGCAAAAGTAATAGCGCAAAGCGTGACGACAACGCTGCGTTTCAACCAACACAAATTCTCATTAACATAAAGCAAGCTAAACACAACATGAAGGCGAATAAACGCCTATCTCGCGCCTCCACGCGAGCTGCGTTTTTACTGCGTATTACAGCGTGATATTAGCACAGTATTTCACTTATAATTCGCGGTTTCGGAGAGGGCGCGCGTGTGCGGCCGTGTGCGATTACGTGAGACAGTGTGTAGTGACCTTTAACGTTGTGGTGAAAGAAATTAATTTTAGCTAAATATCTGTCCAAGAGATTAACAGAATGTAAATTAATTATAGGATAAATTATAGTAGATATATTAAAACATTCCATGTAGGCTTTTATAGCCCCAGCTTAGAATAGTAGACGATAAATAAAATTATTTAGTGTTTCTAGGTTTTCCATGTTTTTTACGAATGGTTTGATCATACGAAAAAATCTAGGTCTGTGGGTTTGATGAACTAATCATTTGTTTAGCGTCACGGCTGCACATAATAGTTGAAGTACCACCCAGTACAAAAATTATAATATCCACACTGCACTATGATTCATCTTGAGACATCAGCATCAGTACAGATGAGTTAAAATCATAATAACTAGACTTTGAGATAAGGTCACAAAGTCTTATTTTCCCTATAATTTCAATTTCATTCTTCAAGCTGGAAATTAGAGCTTGCTTGCACACTACTGCTTGGTGGCGAATACACTGGCAAAGCGATGGCACCTACTACTATCTAGGCGAACTCTTCCAGAAATGTTCTACGTCTATTTAGGTATTTTTGAGGTATGGTATGAAATCTCTGAGAAACCATCTTGTACATTGGAAGTAACGCTCCACAAATTTAAATTATTTTTTTTAAAGTTAAATTATACATCTACCGCCTTTTCGATCAAACTAAAATAATCCCCAAGAATCGTTAAATTTTTAGCTGTAAGTCCATTGTTATATAGGTATGTATATTAACATAACTAATTAAAAAATATAAATATCTTAGTTTCATTAAAATAATGTTTTTATTAGAACAACCACAAAACCAATCTATTCCTGACAACACCCCCGATCGATACGTGTCATTTTTTATCACCGGAAGATATAAAAACGTCTTAAATAATGAATTAATAACGTACTCTGGTGCTTAGGCCTAAGCGAAATATATTAGTAGGCAAGTAACACATCGTCCCGTCGGTATAATGAACATGGCTCCCTCTGGAAGGGCCATTAATCACACCCCTGCACCCCGCAAACCCCCTCAAAAAATCCCCTCGACCCCCTCCCGCTCAGAATGTTTCCAATTCATCACGAAACCCCGCCCTTGACAACTCTATATGAGACCGCCGCGTCCCAAAACTCCCTTGCCACAATCTCTTAGTATAAGCTACAGAAACCTCGTACCTACTTTTGGACCACTGCTGTCCTTAAATTCGCTGTACGGGTTTTGTTGAGGATCCTTCAGAATGTGTTCGGGGAGTTTCGGGACGGTGAGTGTATTTTCTTGTAATGCCGACTCAGTTGTATGGCGGCCATTACAAATAAATTCTAGCTTACCTTTATTTTTTAAAGCGGATTGAATATTGCTTCGTTGTTTTCACGACTATAATATTGCAGTCTGTAGTTTTATTTGTTTGTTTTGTGGAAGTTCTTTATTTGTATGTCAAATAAAATTTTGTTATGCCCGCCTTTTCCTATCTATGATTTTGTAAATGAATATTTGGCTCTACTGTCATATTGTAATGTAGACAACAAATAAATTACAGATGTTTTTATTAAAATAATTAAATAAATACATTATTTTCTTCATGTTATTATTACTTCGTCCATTTATGTCTCTACAATAATTTAGTTTATGTACCAAGACAACATAAACGCCTGGTAGTCAGTTTAATTGCTTAGCACATTAAGCGCACATAAATTAGTATTCATTGCGGGCCATTGAGCTTGCTCCTGGTAGGTACTACCTAGATTAAACAACTTTCTCTACATAAATTATGTAAAGGATGAAAGGATTTCTGAACATAAAGTATTATCATTCATTTTGCAATATAATTTAATGAACGTAGGTAATTACACTTAATATAACGTGATAAATAATGGCATCACAGAAAAAGGTAAGTGTTGTACCTAAGTTTTTTTTTATTAATTTTACAACTAAACGGAGAACCTTTTTATAAAAATTCTTCCATTTAAAAAAATGAATACAAGCAAAACGCTTTTAAATATGGTTGCAAAGAACTTTTCATTCTTCACTGTTTCAGTTGACTCTTTTTCCTGTGATGAAATGGGATGCTACCATTTATCACGATCTTATTAATAAACTTTATTTCACGTCTCCGCAAATGAAGTGCCAAAATACGTAAACGCAAATGACAAAACAAAAGAACTGCGCAAAGAAACAAACAAAGATAAACAAAGGAAGGCAAAACAAGGATAAATAATGGAAAAGTTGCAATTACTCTGTCTAGGCGAGTGCCGTCGGCAAGTTTACTAGCTTAGGGATTTATGCAGGTTTGGGAGGGAAATAGTGTTATGGCGTTCCTTTTTTAAGGAATCTTTTTCATTCTGGCAAGCTCAGTACTGCGCGCGTGGTACCGAGCTCGCAGCGTCCGTTGGTTTGACTAAATTTCATTTATTGATATCTATACTACTTATAATAAAACTGTAACAGGGTCAATTCTGCACATTAAAGATATTTTGAAAAATTTTGTTGGAGGGCTCTCTATAATCAAAACAAGCCAAAACTATAATTTTTTCCTTTTTTTCTGTCTGCCTATATCATGCCGAAAATACTGAATGGATTCAAATGAAACTTGGCACGATTTGAGTTCATATTACGAGGTAGGCCATAGAATACTTTTAATCCCGAAATTCAGCAGGGTTCCCGCGGGAGAGGGGATGAAAATAAAAATATTTACTTATTTGTAATTCATTAACGCGTGGTCCGATTTTATGAATTTTTTTGTTGAAAAGGGGGTGTTTTAATCTACCCGTGCGAAGCCGGGGCGGGTCAACCAGTATATAAATAAGAGCATTAATTTAAAATTACCTATAATTCACTCTGTAATTATCGAGGAAGATGAAATGAAGTATATTTTTCATATAATGGCTAAGTATAGACATTGAAGCTATATGCATCAAATATTGACGACGAAAACCTTGCAACTACGCATAATTTTGTAAAAGCACCCTTAAGGAATTTAATGAATAGTAAAAAGGTAAGTAGACACATCTGCAAAGCAAGTAAATAAAACTGAAACTTTACTACAAGTAGAACTTAAAAGACTTGTCCAAAAGCTTTACGTACTTGCAATAAAAATTAATAGCTCATTTGATAATTTTTGTTTTATTATAATATCTTAATTACGAACTGTTAATTAAGCCAATAAATACACTAATAGCTCAGATAGCGTAAGCGAATAAAAATTTTTTGGTTGATAATTTTGATTTGGATTTTTTTTGAGATTTATAATTTTTACTTAGGTACCTGTAGGTACCTTATATTTTCTTTTTCTTGTGAGGTGAAAACCAAATTAAGAAGTTTTATAGTACTCTCTTTATTTACAATTAGAAACAGTACAATAAGATCATTTTAACAAGCAAAAATTTTCAATTTATTATTTTACTTATACATAATCATTAAAAATCAAAACATTATTCTCAAGCAGAGGAGAAAAAGATTACAGTTAAGAATTGATTTTTTTTTTATTGTTAGCTGCCTCAAGGTCTGTATTATATAACCTATGTCGGTTTGTGAATTATTATAACATATATTATGTCAGACACTATTTCTTTAATTGATTTTCACATAATTACCTATTACACGTATAAAATTTTTTTTAAATGTAAGCTTTAGAACCGCTCTTCAATAACAGTTTAAGTGACAAGCAGTAGCGCGTACTGAAGAACCGTTTAGATGGCGTATTTTGGACCGCCTATGCGAACAAACGTTCAGAAATAAAATGCTACATTAAGAATCGTTTCGAAAACACTTCCAGTAATGAGGCCGATCGTAAGTTCAACCGGTAAATTACGTAAATGCTATCTAGCGATTGTTTGGTGCAGAGTATGAGTGAAAGCGGCAGAACTGTCGCGCAGTAGGCTTATGACAGTGGTGTCTTAGGTACTGGACTGTGCTGATGGCTCAGGATGATGTGCCTAATGCAGTGCCATGATTTTTTTTTATTTTTGAGATCCGACTGGCACTGTGGGTGTTATGGACGGCCGTGACGCATTTATATTTTCGAAATTATATACTTAGTTATGACTTTTTTATTGTTCAACAGGTGACTAGTTCGAAATTATTCTTAGCTGTGATTCAAGGAAATCCGTTCAGCCGTTTGAAGATCATCAGATCTTTTCTAGTTGGCGAAGGGAAATTACTTATTTAAACGTAGAACTTTTTTTATTTTCGGAATCGTTTTTGGTAACTAAAAAAAAAAAACTAGTTATTTATGTCTAACCTATAACACTAGCTGTATCAGCGCCGTATTAGAAAAGCTATATTTACAACTAATCACAAAGTCCTATCCTTGTGACCCTTGTGTTTGTGTAATGGCTTTCTTGTTCCGTTCCCGCTACCCACTTATCACTCGCACCAACATGCAACAACAGCACCGCAGCTAGAGTAGTTTATTCGCAATAAAGAAAGTGGAATCCCGGGTTTCGGTCCAATTACCGGGATATACGCGGCAATCCCGGTGACGTGTTACCTAGTCCCGGGATCCCGGGGAAACGGGCGCAGCAATTATACATATTGCAGCCTACCCGATTGTAATAAATATCGGGAAACGACTAAACTATCGCTTGTTTTTGTTTGTGGATACGATGTGCCAGTGCTGACTTAATTGTGTTATCTTTTTACTCACATTTATTGCGATGTGCATATGTTTTAATTAAAAGTTAACTAACTGCAAACTAACGTTAACTAACTCGTGTATCCTTTTATGGCAATGTGGTCCCGGTTTGCGACTAGGACCATCTTCTTCCCGTGGGTGCCGTGAGATCAAGGAAAATATATAGAATGGGCACTGTCTTCGATACATTAAAATCTTCTGCGATCACCAAGCCGCCTGCCAAGCGTAATGATTATGGCAAATCCACCCTATGATAAACGTCCAAAGTGGCGGGGGAGATCTATGTTCAGAAGTGGACGTTTTCCGGCTGATGATGTGATATACTTTGAGAGATAAAAATGTAAAATGATTAGTACGAGTACCGCAAAAATCACGACAAGGTTTACTTTTAATCACTAATATTATTATGTGTAGACACACATACTTAATAATATGTAAAGGTGATTAAAAGTAAATTACATTAGTAAAGTGTAAAGTATATTTTCGTAAAACACACAAAAAGTACATGAAAATATAATCTATATGAACTGTTACCGCTTTCGACATAACTAACATCGAAATCTTGGTACTGAAGTATAATTTAGAACCACGTTATAGAGCTACGGAAAATCAAATGAAAATCAATCGCACCCTCAAACGTCGTCAGGGCAATTTCGATCGTCATTCCGCTTGAACCCAACTGCACACATTTTCTTAACCCCAAGACGCCAAAGCTATAAGGATCCAGAAGGCGCCTGTTCAACCGAATTAAATAAAGGAGGAGTTCTCAATTCGATTGCATTTTTAAACGTCTTTACGTGAATACTCCGTTATTTAGATTAATTAGGGACTTGAACATTTTTTTTTCTATTTGAAACGATATACTTTCAGATCGGTCCCATAGAAAAATATCATCAAAATCGGTTCTCGATATATATTATCATCCAAGTATTTTTCAGTATAACAATAAGGTGATTAAAGACGGTTCAACCCTCTTTTCCCTATTATTGATTGAAAAAAGGACCTATTTCACCCAGAACGCTGACTACCCCTTTAAAGTTTTTAACTGTAAAACTACTTAGAATATTTACTTCATATGTATTTTATCGCCAAAACCACTTTGTATCTACAGCATCAATTAAATTTTAAAGTAACATAACACGTCGTTAGTCTATTCCGTTATTTCCTTAATGCTTTACAAGTTTACATTATTACAAAAAAATGCTTTTAAGCTGCTTTTGCCAAATGTCAAGTGTCATGAGAATTGCCAATTTTTACATTTTTATTTACGGAAAGCTGAACCCTGGAAACGTTCTCGACGCAGCGGGGTCTTACAGGCCTACATTACACCCATGGGAGAAATCCACTAGTTTTTCCAAGCATATCTTATTGCCCTTTTGTTCACTCCCCTGGCTGTTACTTTCATCGCTGGACTGGGGTCTGAGAGACCGGTCTCGTGTCTTCCAGACGTTGGTTGACGAGTTATGTTTCTTGCTCTGAATATGTTAGGCATGATGTAGGCATGTTATGGTGTAGGTACTAAGAAGTTTTCAGAAGACGAAAAAGTTGAGTTAGATCTAAAGAATGTTAATATTGCTATTCATTTTGTTTATTACGAGTCTGCTGTGATTGAAATGTTGTAATTTACTTTTGACCTTGGTTTACTGCTGAAGCTTCGCAAATATTATAGTATCGACAGCTTCTGCGGTGTGGTGCTTGAGCAGATCGGCTCATAAGCCAGAGATGGCAGGTTCGATTCCCGCGACGAAAAAAAGCACAAATACTTGTTCTGTGTCTGTGGGACCATGGTCCTCGTAGTTCTTGGGTCCAATCCTAGTTAGGGTCCAGTATCTATGTAGGTATGTGATCGTTAGGCCTTAGTTATTATTGTTATTTATTTATTATTTCTTAATATCAAAGGAAACCAAATCAAATAAATGCTGATGAGAGGATTGTTACGCAACCGTTAAACCAATTACCAGCGCGTTGCCATCTGAGTCCAAGATTGCTAAAGGATTAAAACATGCAAATCAAACAAGCAGCCATTCCGTTGGAGGGACGGTTCCCTCTGAACTCAACCCTCCTTGTCTTATTTATTCATCCGACTCGGAAAAATGTTGTTTTGTTTACTCCCCTTGTTGGCACAGTGGATGCTAGAAGCGAAAATCCGGACTACTACACTGCTTGAGTAGGTAGGTATAAATATAATACGCAGCACGAATCTAGGGTCATGAAAATGTTTTAACCGTAGGTAACCCTGTCTTTTTTTTTATTCCGTGAAATTAGTAAATAGATGTAAGTATTCAAATCCTTAGCAAATTTTTTTGGGTGTAATTTAAAACACTTATGTCATTTATTCATTTATGACACTGATACGCGTCAATTCAAAAATCGCGTAACCATTTGGAGAGCGATTCTGACGAAAGCTAGCGAACTATTTTTTCCCAGTTCCACCGTTCTGTCGAAAGTATAGAAAGAAGGAGTGAAAAAGCAATAGATATGTCTGTTCTTTTCAGATCTCTGTTTAATTGTGCGTGTATGATTAATAATTGCCGCTTTCGAGTATCACTCTATGACTACTTCAGTTGCTGACCTATTTACTCACTGTTATTTTTCTGTGTCTTGGTCAGAAATACGATACCTATTTAGGGAAATAGTTTGCTTGTTTTGGAAGTTACCATTCGAGTAAAGTAATGCCAACTGCCTTGAGAAAGTTCATTCTAATTTATAAATGTTATCCGCGGAGCTGATAAAAGTTTTCTGAGTTGTGGAAAAGGGCGTCCTTTTGTTTTGATATGGAAACTGGAACGAGGCCATTGATTTTGTACTTACGTTATACTATTCTGAGAATTCCTTTTTCTTTGACATTTAATTTAACTATTTAATCAAATATTTTTAAATTAATGGAAAATTTGAAAATGTCACTGCTACCTAGCTCTTTTTGTGCTTATGAGTTCACTCAAGAAGTTGAATAAAATGTCTGTTGAATCATAACTCCAAAAAAAAAGTGACTAACTGACCTTTGTATTAATCTTTGAGTACTCAATAAGAAGAGATTAAAAAGGGGACTTTTGAAATTCTACCCCTAAAGGGGTGAACAGAAAGGTATATTAGAGGGTAATAATTGTATAAGGAAACATTTAAGTGAAACCGCAGAATGCAAATGTGGTTGCTAACAATTGTAGCTTTTTCTTATTTTCATTACGCTATGTACCTAATTACTGTGGCAATAAAATAAACAAATGATTTCTACATTTTGTTCCAACTCTTTCGAACATGAAAGACAAAAACCGAACGGAACGACATAAATTGTTAACACAACATATCCCAATTCTAGAATATGTCACAAAGTTACAATCAACGCAAACGGCACAAAAAGCGTTCCCAAAAACAACTCAAACATTTCTTGTAACATTCCCTAATTTTCTACTAGAGTCTGTGCTTCTTTCCCCCAACGCTACCCTTTTTAAGGGGATTTCTTTATGTTGTGAGAGCTCATTCTTGGCGTCCATCAAGACTATTCCAGCGATCGTTACGGTCTCGGCAAATGTACCGAAATCATCGCTTCACTGCCGTATTCCGTCGGTACTCTATACCGACATATTGTACGTACCTAGCTGATTGTAATAAGTAGATATGGAGTTTGATTCAATTTGGATGTGGAACCAAACTTGTGTTGTTTATTGACTCACGAAGATCCCGTTGTGATAGTTTCAGATAGATTTGGTTAAGTGATATTTGGCTATGTGTTGCGAATTATTCTATTAAACTTGCATGAGATAATAATTAGCTCAATTATTGATGGTGTAGAAAGTTATTATACGTGAACGCTATCGTAGAAAATGTTCATCATCATCATCATTAACAGCTTTAAGACGTCCACTGCTGAACATAGGCCTCCCCCAGAGCGCGCCACCAGATCGTCGGTCCACCGAGTAGAGGGCCGGCCTATGCTGCGTCTTCCGGTTCGTGGTCGCCACTCGAGAACCTTTCTTCCCCATCGGTTGTCAGTTCTACGAGCGATGTGGCCTGCCCATTGCCATTTCAACATGCTAAAAAATTGCTTGAAAATGTCCACTGTCACTATACATATTAAACGTAAGTAGATACGTATTTTTTAAAATTTATTGGTAGATTTTCATAATCCACTGTTAATGTTATTTTACAGCTTACGCATAAACTGTATTATTATGATTTGTTATAAGTTGGCAGTTGAAAGTTCATTACTGTTTTAAACTTTATTTAAAAATTAGTATCCAATACTTTTGAACGCAAACAAATGCAGTAAGAAAAGCTGTAAAATACATTTTACTTATTAAAATCGAGGAGCATTCTCTCGAACAAAGCTCGTGGACATTTTGTGGGTAGAAATTTTGTTTTAATAAAGGACCCAGAGCGACCGCAGCCGTCTGATATTACAGCTGAGACACCCACTAATGCCCTCTTCTGATATTACGGAGAAGCATTATGATGTGCTTTCGGCTGACAATCTCTGGCTTATGCTGTGTTTAAGCATTTACTGGGCCGTTGATGACTTTGTTCGCCGTGTTTACTTAATTTTTTGCTGTCGTAAACTTGATCTGGAATAGTGGAATACCTACAAGTGGCGCTTTTAAGGTTACGTAACAGTCAATTATGTGGACCGATAAAACACATTGTTTTGCCTCTATACATTGCTTTTACTCATTTTTGATTATCAAAGTAATAAAAATAAATAGATTTATCTAATACTTCATAAAAAATTCATCAGCGCAGCAGACAGACATCCTGTCTAAACATAGGCCTCCCATAGTACTCCACTTTGTAGCTGACTTGCCTCTAGGCATCATTTAAAAAGTCACAACTGTACCTACCTTATATTTTCGCTAATATTCAAAACGGCATAAAATTGTATTTAAAAATGTATAAGCCTAATTGTCTCTGTATCAATCGGTTCTAATACAATCATAGTTAGAACTAAATTACCCAAATTAAGTATTTATGAAGTCAATCCCTGATGAGTGGTGCTTTTTGGGTCTATGTTCAGCAGTAGACGTCTTCAGGCTATTGACGATGATGATTTATGAGCTCCTGCCAATAATTGCAACAGCACGAAACATTTTAGCTCTAAATGAGGCGGGCTTGTTGTTTTGTTAAACAATACACTGCCAGTCCACAGTTCTAAATGACCGCAACCAGAGAATTAGTTACCTAATAGTTAGTAGATAGAGATATATAAACTGTGGTGGTTGGCAATTAAGATTGGCGACTCCCTAAGCAGTTAATCCGAAAATACGTGCGTCGGGTGTTTATTGACTGCTGTTCATGGGTTAGTTTGTTTTGGATAGGGTCCCGGTGCTTTGCGAATTATCTATATCACTTTAGATGTAGGTAGAATTCGGTTTTGGGTTACCTAACAATTGATTCCTTTTTGCGTTATACTACCACTATTACTATTTTTGAATCAGCAATTTACATAAATATTGGCTATTGATATGGATATTGGCAAAATTATATAGTGATTAATAAATAACTACTTTTGTAATTAACCTTTATTCAACTTATGTACCTATAATACGTAATCTTTTCGACTAACCCTCTCTTTAAATACTTATGGTTTTTTTCTGATTTTAAGTAATCTACCTCAAACAGAAAGAAAAGAAATAGTCAAGTACATGCTTGTTTTATATAAAACCATTCCATTTTAATAACCATTCCGCAAAACCCAGTGACCTAAATAGACTCAATAAGCCGCTTAAGTAAAATCTCCAATGAAAAAACTTAAAGAACTCCGTAACTATTTCAAAAGTTAACAAGTAGCGCTCGTGGAAATTGTGAGTACCTAATAAGGGGCATAGAGTGGAGGTTCCAGTCCAGCACGTCGGCTTTATGGACCGTTAGTGCTGTACTGAAATCAATAAAAGTACCGGAATGTACCGCACATGCGCACTGAAGACACTGAGTCGGCACTGAGTCAGCTACATTCGCTTTATAACCACTTGTATTTGTATCTATGGCCATTCCCTACTCTTTACTGTTGACGGCGTAAAAAATCCGGGAAAAATTAATTTGTTCGGTCGTAAATACCCGCGTGGGTTCGCAGGCTTGAGTTTTTGCGATTACGCTTAATTCAATCTTTTAATAACACTTATTTCTTTGCCACGTCGTTTTTCCGACTTTACGACACACAAAAATTACTGTTTAAACACGTTAGAGACGGAAACGGTTGATAAATATTATAACCTTACCCGAATGGATTTATTTTCTAAAGATGACACGTGCATACGAGCGGTATCTACATTATTATTAATAACTCTCAGTTAGAAGCCGTTTTTCTAATGCATTAACAGTAAAAGCTTTGCCACAAAATTCACTGCAAAATAACACTTACGGTAATAGTATTAAGGTTGAACATAAAAGTGTATTAGGCTGGGCTTTAGGGAAATTATTTTAAGAATCTTATTATTTATCACAAAGCTGGAATGGCCGGTAAATAAGAATAGATGTGGCTCCAAGCTGTGACTAATGGTTGCTGCTTTCATACAAACTTGTATGAGTTAACATTAGTTTTATTTATATTGGAATGAAGACATTTTGAAACCCGCCTACCAGAACCACCTAATTGGGTGTTTAATTCATAAAAAATCTTTGCCTTAATGGCCGATCACATTGTTTATTTGAAAAGGTCTATTGATTTTTTAATGTTAATTAAGTCATTATTGAAATTATACACAAAATATTTTAGTGTCCTGTTTCCATAATTAGGTTATTAACAGAGTTGATTTTATATAAATAATACATAAGTAAGTAGATACTTATCTATTTAAGAAGTGATTAGTTTTAATTAATAAGTAAGTATTTATTATGTATATTTCATATACCTAACTAGAGGCGCACTGCGGTTTCACCCCTTTTTTCATACAATCTTTTACACTCCATTTGAACCCTATAAAGGTTGAATTTTGAGAAATCCTTTTTTAGATCACCCCTCCAATATAAAAGGAAGGCACCCTCCAAACGTCAAGTCTCTGCGTTTTACGGTTTGGGCTGTAGGTCTGTTATAGAGTTAGGTTATTGAAAGGATTGCCTTTAATTTTTTTAACTATGCTGATTTATGATGATTAAATATTACAATAACTTTACTTGCTACCTACAATAATTGTTAAAAAAAGTTTCTGAAACAATTGGCATTCTCAAGAACAAAATCGTAAGCAGTATACACTCAGCCCCAAATAACTCACTCTAAGCGAAAAGTCTCCTAAAGATTTACAAGCGACACTTTACGATGTTTTTATGAAGTGTTCTGCCATCAAACACGTTTTATTATTAAATCACTACTCAGTTAACAATTTTCCAGCCATAAGCATCAGCTACAAAGCTGATATGGCCTTTAACGGCACGACAATTAATTAAAAAGGCATAAACGCCACTTTTATACACCAAGAGTCTATAAAGACTAACTTTTATGCGTCGTAAACGCGATTGTCTGCCGACCCTGACGACTTCGATACTGCTGCGTTTGGGGCCGCAATACAGCGGATGTGCCTGAGAGGAATCTTTGGGAATCAAAAATATGAATGTGTAGCGATAAGTGAGACAGCCAAGGAATTCAAGGAAATATTTTTATCGCGGTCGTTATGAGGTTAATTAAAAAGCTGGCTGCGTAACGTGTGTGACAGTGCGCGATTTTTAATTTAATTTCCTGTCTGGTAACAACATTAATTCTGTTCATTTCAAGTATTTATATCTTTTGTGAGGGATGTACACAAAAATAGCCAAACAATTGAAAAAACTAACAATGTTTTGCAAACTTTTAATTGTACAAACGCCAACAATGCATTTACATTCATCTCCATTTCAATGGAGATACTCTATTAATATCAAATCCAAGCCTACCTTAAAAATATTGTAAATGACACATTGCCCAGCTCGAAAGAGCCTCAGATAAAAGAGAGACACGTTTTCCAGAGCATAACATTAAATCACAAAGATACTGAGAACAAACATCGCATAAAAGCAATTCCGATCAAAAGCTTAATGTCTCAGACGAGACATAAAATAGATTTATTCGAGTCTCCCAAAGGAAACTCCGGGAATGAAAATTGTGAGATTTTTTAAATAAACCATTAGAGAAAAAGTTCCGGGCCATTTGAGGCGGTTTATTGTGCCACTATCGGGCGCCATTGTTGACTGCAACGTGGCTTTTCAAGCAAGGATCTATGTTCAATGGAAGCGCTACTTTAGACTGTCCTGCTACATCTTCTCTTTTTTACACATCACAGTGCGGTAGAGGTGAAGAGGTTTGCGTATAACTTTTTTTAAGCCATGCATGCCTTTGGCATGCAATTTTTGTCTTTCTAAATCATTCCAACAGAATACCCTAAATGTATTTTGCAAAGTTATAAATTTACACAGAATAATTTGACAAAATGTCTCTGCAACAATTTAACGTATTTGTAAATATACTCTGATACCTTGTCAGCTCTACTATCATGGGTGGGAGAAAAAAAAACATGTATTTTACTTCTTTTTCCCTCGTGGTGCAGTGCACTTGCAGTGAAGAAAGACATGGGAAAGATATTTTTTTTTTACTTGAAATGCTGGTGTAGGTAAAGTAATAACTGCAGTTATCTGTGATTACAATGCATACAATTTTATCTTCTAGAAGCTACAAAAATTTAATAAATACTTGTTTATATTTGTGGTAAAAACTTGTGTGCCTGATGACTGACTCGTTTATTTAAATTTATTTACCTAGTTAATGAATTGACCATAGCTACCATTCGCTCAGTTGTGACGATGGAGGAAAATAAAGCAAAAATGCTACATTTAAAGGAAAAAACCGTGGCTCAAGAATGTCAGTATCACAAAAAATGGCGCTTCGCTTTCGTGCTCTGTGGTCAGTATCGACAGCGGGGAAAACTTCGCACTTCTCTTGTTTTTCGTTCGAAGCTAACGGCGAACTTCTAGCAGCGGAGAGGTACAAGAAGAAGGTTCGCTAATGATATCACATCCAGACAGGTTTATTCAAAGTAACCAACGACTGTAGAGATTTCCCTCCAAATTATGTGTCTCTGAAATGGAGTGTTTGTAACCATTAATTTTTATATTCCGCCGCATCTTTTGATCTTTTTACATGATAAGGAAATTATCAAAAAAGAGAAATATTAAATCGCCGATAAAATTATTTTAATGTCCGTTAAAGACGACTTAACACGTCTAATGAGGGACCACATTCTGTGGAAATGACTTCAAGTTAATCATGGAATAGGTTGATCGTTACTCTTGATAACGTATTAATCTTTTTTATAATTTGAATGTAAATGTGAGAAGTGCTTGATACGTGTATGATTCGGGGTCCGAAGTAGGCTTTAATTAGGCAACTTATTTAAATATTGAAATCATGAAGAGTTAATTACCTACAGTTATTTTTAGCGTCTTCCTTTTAATCGAAGGGTATTTGGCAAATCATTTAAAGTTAGAGGTTGGACAGGAGACCATACATTTAGGTATCCAAGTTGATTATATAAGTTGATTATAACCTTATTTTTAAGATAGTACCTATATAATATTCTACGATGATAGAATTTATGTCCTAGTTTATTATAAAAATTCCCCAGAACATTAAAAAGATGTCATTATCTAAAATGCTAATTTAGGATAGCAGATTTTATTTTATTAGTTCCCCTATTCGTAATTAGGAACTATCAATTTGTTTAAAAGCTACGCTGATCTTGGTCGTATAAAAATCTGTTTGCAAAATTTCATCAATTTTTATGTTTACTTTTCATATTTATTAGAGATAGGGATATAATAATATTAAACACGAAAAAGCTAACAGTTACAAGCATATGTCGGTTATAAGTATAGGTACTTACCTAGATAACAGGTGAAACAAATAAAAAAACAAAAACACATCAAACAAACCTTACACTCACAGAGAGGGTATGGAACAAAACCTACCAACAAAATAAACGTTATTTTTCGAATGGCCGATTTATTTTCGATGTACGTCGTACGTATTTATTTCTGGAAGCAGGCAGTACGTCAGGGGAGCCTGGGGCGCTTGGGGAGGTTGGGGTAAAATGGCAAACACAGGAAACGGATCCGGCAAACTTTCCCGCCGAGCCGGCAAAAGGGAGAGCGGGTATCCTGTGCGCTGAGGGTGACACCGATTTGAGAATTCTGTAGATAATAATAGAAATCATAATGCAGAAAAACGTAACACACCCTAACAAACCCGTTGGTTCCATTCTCTAATATTAGAGCACCCCCTGGTTGCACGCATATTTTTCAGTTTCCCGTAGCAATTTCCAACTTTTCAGGATAAAAGTAGTCGTATGTCTGATCTCCGTAGTTCGGTCTCCCGAATGTAAAATTTCATCTAAACCAGTACAGCCGTTTGGACGTGAAAGCCAAATAAACATACTATTTTCACTTTTATATATTAGTAGGGCTAAAGAATAGAGAGAATGCCTGAACAATGAGTGATAACTTACTGCATTAACGGCTTCTAATAACTCAATCGAATCCATTGCTCTATAAAATAGTAGGTATTAAAGAAAGTTATTTTCTTTTTCAGATGCTATGAAGAGATTCAGAAGACTTATGAAAAATTGAAATCTATAAACTTCTCAAATGCACTGAGGTCACAGTATGGATTGAGATTTGACACTTGAATACAGAACATGCGCCTATGAGAGAAATAGAAGAAAGTTCGACGATCTCAACTTTTCCCCATCGCATGCGCACCCTATTTTCTCTCACTCTTGATATATTTATATGCATTAATACCGGTTTATAGCCGAGAGATAAGCATAAATCTCGCCGTAGGCGGACCACGATGTATCTACAGCCCGCTTTATTGTAATACAGTTGAATTTATTTATGAATAGTCCGTAACGTAAAGATAACGCTGAGGATTTTCATTATTCTACAACTATATTTTCTCGTTCAAATTATTTTAACCAAAGAGTATATATAAACGTTAACAACAAAACATAGAAAAAGAATTTTATTGATTTTCGTTTCAGCATTACACAGGTAATGGTATTCGCAAATATCCCTTTATAGTACAAAATTATGTTTACAATAAATAAATATAACCTATTTCCTTTGTTGAGTTTGTTTTGGCCATTGCTTTATCATTATCATTTTGTACTCGTATCAATTCACTGCTGTTATTTTCATGTTGATATTAAAATTGATGTCTAAAAGAAAACTTTGATTTGTTCATATTTATGCCTCTCACATCAGCATACCATTCGTTCTAATTTCACCACATTTCCTTTCCGGTTACCCAATTCTTTGATGTCATACTTGGTAGCGTTTGGCCACATTTCAACTTATATTATGTGACAATATCAGTACTCAATAGCGGAGCACCCACTTAGTACTTAAGTTAAGACTGATAGCTAGCCAGACGACGTCTAAGAAACGCCCTAACACCATGATATAATTTCATCACGACTATACTAAAATTTCTTTTTATTCTTACTAAGTGAGGAGGTACATGCCTTAGCAAACTTTAAAGTACAGACAACACCTTCTTTAAAATTGACAATAAAAATTCTGTAATACTTCCCGCGCCACCTCACATAAATATAAAAACCAGTGAAATTAATATAACAAGCCCTAAAACCTATAAAACACATGCTTGCAGGAATGTTTTAAACATTTATTGAAGATATAAGGGAAGCAATTTTGATGGTGGAGCAGTACAACTGAAACGCTTTTGGTACATTACCTTTATGTTACGAGTGGAAAGATGCTTTACATCGAGTTTGAAAATATAATGGAAAATTGCAGAAACGTCTGTTGTATTTATATTAGTATAATAAATACACTTTAATATATTCACTAAGGAACTGTTAGTATGAAAGCAATGTCACTTTTTTTTTTTTAATTTTTGTATGTATAATTTCCTCAATAATAACATAATTATCTGCTCAGAATCCAATAGCGGTTAAAATGTAGTGCAATACCAATTGCAAAGCATTACACGACAATTGAAGACTAATTTTTTTACAATTATATATAGGAAAATACAGGTAGTAAAGTTAAATAGCAAGCATGCTCCATCGTCGACCAAGTCGTTGCTTATCATCAGCTGAGATTGTAGTGAAATGTTAGTCAATGTATGAACAAAAAAATCTGAAAAATAATGATAAATAAATAATAATATTTAAGTGGAGACACATTCAAAATATTTGTTTTTCTAACACTGTACGCAACTCAAGGTGAAGGGAGGCTGAAGTAAAATATGAATTCAGCGTGTCTTGGCTGTTTCTCGCACACGTTACTTGTTTATCCTTCTTAGGGAGAGCTCTCATTTCACACAACTGCTATGATTGCTATATAATCGCCATTCTTACAAGGTCCCCATCTCTCTTTTGTCTTTCTTCCATTGTTTGAAGGAAATGGCGGAGTTGCGGCTCTTAGTATAATGGTTGCATTGTTAAGCGTTCTCATAATAGCTTTTACGAATGAAAGCAGATTTTCGGCAACTGATTATGAGTCTGTAACGCGTGTAACGTTAGTTTTGTTGTGTTTACCAGTTTTATAGCACATGTGGATTGCCTTTATAGTTGTATTAGTAACTGTACTTACTTAAATAACAAAAGATGATGATAATAATGGACCATTATATTTTATAGAGCATGTTTTAACTGTATAATCATTTTGTGTTATAGTATTGTAAAATATATCGCTTTGTACCTACGACTGTTTTAATGGTTTGTTGTTCATAACGACTGTGATATTTATTAATTTATTAATCAGACTTTTATTATTGTTTTTCATTTTCACGTGCAAATGATTGCTTGTTTCATTGTTAATTTTGTTGATATGATTAAGAACAACTTCTTTCTTTTTATTCATCATCCCAAATATCATTATAGAATATTATGCTGTAAGGACATCAGATTTTTGAAGCAACTTAAATCAGATAGGTAGCAGAGACCCATAAGTTAAAGTAAATTAAAACTATGTCATAACACAGCACAGTTGCGGTACTTTATGTGTATGTTTTGCATGTTTTGGCATCGTATCAAAGTATTTTTGGCGCGGGCACCACTTCATGAATGCAGTTGATACTGCCGTCTCAAATATATTACGGTGATACCTTGTATATACTGCCTTAGTTTGTTTATTGTACTTGGTTTTATTTATGGTTTTACTTGCATGGTTTTCAGTTAGGTAACTTTTTGTGGTCTTCTATGATTTTTACCTACTGATTGCTTACTTACTGTCGATTCTGCAAGAATATTTATTTTTTTACCCACCCACCTCCACAAGAGGATAAAAAAATAAAATAAAATGAATAAAATAGAAAGACTGATATCTAGGTATATTAAACACACCCATTACTAAAACTCCTTTCTACTATCCTACTGTTGCAATTTTTCTGTTTTTAAACTTAAGCATACCTAACCACTTATCAAGCTTCGATTGGTCATGGTTTTTAATACGTTGTAATACGTGCTACGAGGTATCTATATAATTTTAACATACTGCCATTAATTAGTCGATAGTTGTAGTACCTAAGTGTTGGTCGTAGATAATTTTTCTTCTTACAATTACAATCAATATAATTTTCTACAAAAATAAAGTTAATTGAATGGGTTCTTGTTTGTCCAACAAATCGTAACGAAACCGAGCAAAAAAAAAAAACACCAGCGAAATTGAAAACATGCTATTGTTATGTTATACGAACGGCGTACCAGAAAAAGGCAATCTACATGGAGGGTTCGTGCCGGACGCCTCGAGATGAGGAAATAAGAATTCATCCTTTCTCGCCAAGGGAAAAGGGTGGTGAAACCGGGGAGTGAGGGGCGGTGAAGAGAGCGGGGGTGCCAAGACGGACGACGCCATTCGAAAAACCCATTATACCAGCTCTGGAGCTGTTTTCTATCTCGGAAGCGTACCCCACCTCACTCCTTACCCCCCCGCGCCCATCTTCAGGGATTCTCAACTTTGTTTATGAAAATTGCCCATTAAAGTGGCAATGAATGTAACGGTTTTGCCACTCGCAAAATTAATAAGGAAATTGATATAGATTTTTGGGTCGCGCTGCGTAGGCGAGTTCCTAGGCTCGTTATGACTGCCTTTGGTGATAATGGGAGCTATAATTTTTGTATGATAATTAGTAATTTTACTAGGTGGTAGGACTTTTCTGCAAAGTTCGTCTAGGTAGGTACCACCGCTTTGCCAGTTATTCTGCCGCCAAGCAGTAGTGTGCAAGCACTGCTGTGTTCCGGTTTGAAGGGCATTGTAGCTAGTGAAATTACTGGGCAAATGAGACTTTATGATCTGATCACTCAGTCTAGTAATCTGATTACTAGACTGGGTGATGTCTCAGGATGACGTGCGCAGTGCAGTGTCACGCGAAACTTTATTGTTTTAAAGTTCCGGGTGACACTGCAACTGTTATGGGCGGCCGTGTCACTTAACATCAGGTGAACGACTTAATCGTCACGTCATTCAATCACATAAAAAAAAAAAAAAAAAAAAGTAATATTTTAACGCTCTGTAAAATAGTACATTCGTTGTTATATTCTGCTTGAAGTATTTCTTCTTTTTTTTATAAGTAACATCAGGCTATACTTACTGCCTCATGTAACTGGCATAAGAAAGATAAAAATTAATAATATTTGGTCAATATTAAAACACAAGTTTTAGATATCTTGGCGTAGTAGGGAAACAGTGCTTCATAAATATTAAAAAAAACCATTGTATTCATAATAATAATCATCATCATCATTAACAGCCTGAAGACGTCCACTGCTGAACATAGGCCTCCCCCAGAGCACGCCACCTTGAGCGGCTGCTCGCCTCCTGCATCCATCGGCTCCCCGCGGCTTTCACCAGGTCGTCGGTCCACCGAGTGGGGGGCCGGCCTACGCTGCGTCTTCCGGTTCGTGGTCACCACTCGAGAACCTTTCTTCCCCATCTTTTTTCCCATTCATAATAATAGCTACCTAGATGCAATTTAATCGTTTATTTAGAAAACTTCTTAATAATAATTTGATCTTAGACGACTCATTGCTATTAATTTAAAAGCTCATAATAACTAGATCATTACTTCATATCTTTAAATTACGTATTGAAAATCTCTCCTCCTAAAAGTAATTTAAAATTGCTTCCTTCAAGATTTATACCACTCAGCCTCACCCTAAGATCTACAATGCCATTAGAAATTAAATTAAAAAACAAAATTATTACACTTGAACCAAAATTTAAATACACATTACTGTTCGCCCCTCTTTATTGGGAATTCGAGCGTTTCTTCAGGCTTTCGTCTTCTGTTCCGTTCTGACTCAAACGTTTTATTCGTGTTAAAGAAAGACAGAGGATATTTGCAGTTGCGGCTCGTAGCGCGATATAAAGAAAGATTATCCGAAGCCCCTAAGGAAGTTTGAAATTGCTTTTGTAGCGAAAAGGATTATATGTTAGTGCTACGCCGTAGTGGGTCTACGCAGTGGGGGTTGTATTCAGAAGATGGAATATGATTTGGCAGGTTTTATAATGTTTTATGGTATTTTTGACCTTGTAGTAATAAAAGAACCTACTTATTTACACGATCTTTGTTTTTCTCTTATTTTTTATCCAAAATCTGGATAATAAATTTTGTTTATATTAATACCTACCTCGTAGAACTAGCAAGTTGAAATGACATTAGAAAAGAAATGAAACGCAGCGTTGGCGGGGCGGAAAACCAGGTGGACGGATGAAATGGTCAAAACCGCATAGAGACCCGTTGGATGCAAGAGGCAAGTAGGTAGGTCAAAAAGGAGCTCTAGGAGGTCTATGCCCCGCAGTAAGCGTCTTCAAGCTGATAATTATGATAATTATGATGATGATGATGATGATGAATATTATATCAATTTATTTTAAATTTCATAGATAAAAGTAGTAAATAACAGCCAAATAATTTCATAATCAACCCAAACACTCTCTGAATTTAATTGTAATTTAAATTAAAACTCAGGCTGTTGATGTAATATCCAAAAGCATTAACAAATAAATAAAGTTACCAAATTAACGTGTATCACCTATAATACCTAGAGAAAATAACAATCCAATTTGCAATTTTAAATGTGGAATAAACAATACGATATCGCTGCGAAGCTCCGGGTGCGTCCGTCCGGGTCTGATCCGGTTTAATCCGCCCAAATCCGGCCGGAGCCGGTCGGGGCTGGAGTGGCGGGCGCGATATGCAGCCGAGCCGTACGGTGTTAATCCCTATTTTAAATTCTGATAAAATCCTTACCTGGAATACGTAGCCTTAATGAACGGTGTTATTCACTTCAGTTAATAGTACCTTTTATTACATAGCACACACACTAAAGTTGTGTTATTTCTTACGTAAGTATTTTGTTGATGATTCATCAGTCATTTCTGTATAAATTTATACCAAGTTAAATTTTACATAATACATTTTAATGTAAATAAGTACAGAATTTTGTTTTCATAATTCTACAAGACACGTATGCATTTATCTGCCTGCTTCTATCCAAAATTACTTATGTTTACTTAAAATCCTACATTAATGCTTAAAAGAGTGCGATACAAATAAAAACTTGCTTCTAAAATTTTCTGCGTTAGGTACGATGTTTTTAGAATCCTATAAAATATACCTACACTAATATCTATAACTAAGTAAGTAGGGAAACAAAATACAAATATTTTATTTTTCCTCTCATGAATATTGAAACATTTTCCGAAACAATGCCCCTTGTTCTAAAACTAACAACCATCCCAAATCATCAACACAAAATAACATTATAAATTCACATATCTGCCTATCACCATTCTACTATAGAAGCACAATACACAAGTAAAACAGTAAACCAACTACACAAACTTTTTAATACATTTTTTTAATTTATAAGCATGTACCATCGTAGACCGCATCGTCACTTTCCTTCAAGTGAGATTGCGGTAAAATGCGGGCCTATTTATTTCAATAAAAAAACACCTATTAGTTTAATAAAGTGATTCCTAAAAAATACAATCATCATCCTCTTTGCCTTTTCCCGTTTGTTATTGGGGTTGGCTTCCAATGGCTTCCAATCTAACCTGTAGCGGTGAGCTACCAGAATTACACGAGCGACTGTCATCTGACCTCGCAACCCATAAGGGACCAGTAACAGGGATGGTCGGTCAGACCAGGCGTCAAATTCTATCAGGCTTCTGACTACCCTTAACGATGGCCATCGATGTTCTTATGACAATCGAGAGCGACGGCTTAACGTACTCTCCGAGGCACGGATCCTAAAAAATATTATACCATACAAAAATACTTTATTAAACAACGAATTAGGTAGCTACAATGCACATGACACAGAATAAAGAATGGTAGAACAACGGGCGGGCATTTTATTAATCTCGCATATCATATCGAAGAAATTAATTTCTAAAATGCTAATGGCCAGGATATCTATTAATTTATAAATTGTTATAACACGGTAATTCTATATAATAAAAATATATCTAACCATTCCAGTAACGCTGTAAAGGTCGGTATATAAGGGACCAACAGCATAGGAGAGGTACCTAGTTATGTTGAAACAAAATTACTTACCGTTTTGTGGCCCGTTTTGTTACCGGCCTAAGCTGCGTCTTCCGGTTTGTGATCACCAATCGAGAACCTTTCTTCCCCATCGGTATGTCAGTTCTAAGAGCGATATGGCCTGCCATTGCCATTTCAACTTGCAAATTCTAAGAACTATATCGGTCATTTCAGTTCTCCTGCGAATCTCTTACACGTAAACATCGAGCATCTCTCCATAGCTCGCTGGGCAACTTTGAGCTTACTAATGAGGCCAACAGTAAGAGACCGCGTCTCAGTTCCATAATTCATCACTGGCAACACACACTGATTGAAAACCTTTGTTTTTAGGCTCTACGGTATTTTGGACGGAAAGATAGATCGAAGCTTCCCGAACGCTGCCTAGCTGAGTTGGATTCTTCGTGCGACCTCTTTGTCGAAGTTGGACCTTCCTTACCTACCTATATAGCTCAAATGTATTCGTATACTATCTTACAACTAACTTATCCATGTCTTATTTAGGTACCATAAGTGCATCACCTACTACTTACTCGATACGTTAAATCTTATTACAGAACAACTCTCAGTCATGAATCGGTTCTCAAGTCAGTAATAAAGTGATAATTTTGTGATTAAAATCTCGACTTGAGCATCAGATGACGATTGAGCTTTGTATTGTAATACGGGTCATGCTGATTTGCACACCACAGATTAGAGAAAAAAACAATTTGCACACGCACGCAGGGTTGGCACACGCACGTGGGTTCTACATTGATTTCCGCGTACCGCATGCGTATCACAAAAAAAGATTTCTATTTTTTGTCAACGAATGACGTGACGAGCTAGTCGTGCACCTGATGTTAAGCCAAACTCCTGCCCATAACAGTTGCAGTATAACACGGAACTCTAAATAACAACGTTTCGCGTGACACTGCACTGCGCACGTCACCCTGAGTCATCACACAGTCTAGTGAGATCAGATCATAAATTCTCACTTGCCCAGTGATTTCACTAGCTACAATGCCCTTCAAACTGTACACACTCGTAGTGTTTGCATACTACTGCTTGGCGGCAGAGTAACTGGCAAAACGGTGGTACCTACCTAGATGAACCATGCAGAGAAGTCCTACCACCTAGTGAGCTATTTCGGGCGATATTAATGCATGCGTGCCAATCCCTCGTGCGGAAGAAATCCGCGTAACACTAAAACGCCCTTACTGTATTTGTTTATACTGTATACAATACAGCAGGGGTGGCACGCACGCATAATCCACCGTGCATAACAGGATCGAAAATGATACATAAATTGTGAAAACGGACTGTACGGTCGATTAAGACCATTAACATGCGCGGGTCATAAGGGACTGTGTCCCTCCAATCAACAACCCTAACGTAGGTAGTGTGACGATGTATGGGTATGTTGGTTAGGATGTATGGAAATGGATCTGGATCCCTGGAGAGGTGTGTAATGTACCGTTTCTTTTGTTTCAGGGATGGAAATGGGACACAGAAGAGTACCAGTTATTCAAGCTCTGTTTTATTTTAAAACTGTTTTTATGTGGAAAAAATATACCTAGATTGCTGACATGTTTTACTTTTTTGTTGTGTATAGGTAATACATATCCATAGTTTTAGTGTTGTTGAACCTATAATAAATTATTTTAATAATTATGTTCTACCTACACAGCTAGGATATATAAACGCATGAGATAAAAGTTTAAATAAAATAAAAGGTGTTACCCTATCTTTAAGGTAGCTAATATAAGCAATGTGTATCACTTTTAAAGCATCGAAAATGACTACAGACTTTCATACTTAGTAAACGATGATGCCTATATTACAATTCCATTCTATTTCTGTTACTTTAGCCGCAATTTACTAGCTCTGAAAGCATTGTAAGCTGAAAAGCCGGTTCAAAGCCATAACTTCTCTTCAGCTTAGCAGAACAGGCTTTCCAGCGAAAAAATCCACCCACCATACCTAATCTCATTTTCTATACGCAGTTAAAAACCCCAGTCCCTATAAACCGGTCGACGCGTATCAGGATTCATGATAGGACGCTCCCACACCGCCCGCGCCTGCTCAGATATACGGTAACTGCCGCGCCACAATACCGTGCAATAAATACGGCTGTATTGTACGCCAGTACGGGTACATGTGCCTGTATGCTAAATACGATGTAGAGATGGAAGTACCTGAAATGTATTTGGTACAGAAATCTAAGATACGCACTTGTAATCGCATCGGGTACGATCTTGATGATCATATCTAGTGCATCCCTGTTCATGAGCATTATAGCAACGAGCGAGACGTTCTCTTAAAATAATAATAAAGCTTCTACGAGCGTGAAGTTCCTTCGTTGAGGAATAACGTTGTAAAAAACCCCGCTAGTTGAGTTTTGTTAACTATTTAATTGGCTAACGAACAAATGTTTGCAGTCAGCACAGAAAATCTAGCTACAAAAAGTACCGAATGCTCGCTAACAAATGTTCTCAAAGGCACACCTTCAATTTGATTATACCTCAAGTTCTAAAACTAAAAGATGCGTTTTATTTTCAAAATACGAAGCCCATTCGAAAAACTTTAACTGCTTTCGATCGTCCGCTGTATCCGCATTTTTGTTCAATCTTCTGACAGTCGCACATTTTCGATACGCAGTGTAAAATACTAATACTGCGAATACAGCAACAACGGGCACGACTGTTTGTATTGTTTATACCGTATTAAATTGCTAGAACATTGCCCGGTTATTGCCGAAAACCGTATTTCGGTGCGCGTATCGCTGTAACTTGTGGAATAGAATTGGTACGCCCTTAGCTTGCGGTATTGCCGTATTGCTATTGTTTCGCAATAGTTTAGACGATTTCGTGCGGAACCAGTAACAATAATCAATATGAGCTAGAGTCCGTATACCTAGCTAGGTACTTACAGGATATATTTTTATGACGGATGTCAACCGACTTTATATAGTTTAAAAAAAAACAATTATAGGTAACTCAAAAGATGCACTGACTTCAATGAACGTAAAAAATATTCCTGTGCGAATAAAATAATAATAGTTAAAATTATCAATAATATATCTGTAGTGTATAAATTACAAATTATTGTGAAACTTGTCAAACTATTCTTTATTTTTAAATATTATATATAAACGTTAGATATTATAAACCTAAAATACTCGTGAGCTCATAAAATTACCTAAAAGCACTCGGGTCATTAGCAGATTGTTCCAGGTCGCGTGACAGCCCTGAGTAAATCATCCTCAATGCGTGCTACAGTTTAGAAATTGTATTCATTAAACATTTCGAATACTATATGGCTCTATTTATTTTTGCCCTATGACTGAAACTAAATTGTGTATTTTATGAGTTCATTTTTAGGAAAATGAACAAAACATGAGCAAAACAAAATTTAAGTCAAAATCAAGTGTTGCGTTGCAGTTTGCCATCGCAGATACTGACCGGTAGCTTTTATATACAAATAAAACGTAATGTAAAAATTAATAAAAATCAAGAAATTCTGTATATTATGAAGATCGAATTAACACCATCTCGGTTTACTCTACTTAACAGAACGTCTTTCCCTTCTTTTTAATATAGGTCCTATCTAACCTATGTATAAAATTATAATATTGTCTAGTTGTTTGTACGGCATCAAAACAGCTGAACTGATTAATCAACCAAAGAATATTTTTGATCTCCGAAAATGAAAAGTTTTGCGGGAAAACGTGTAAATTGCTGGTTAACTATGGGGTGCTTCTAACTACTTAATATGGGGATTAATTTAGCGTGTGTTCATTTCAATAGTACCACTAGTAGTATTAGAAGTACCTAGTAGTAGTAATATCGTAATTCATTTGTGTAGCTCAAAATGAAGAATGAACTCATTATAGCAGAATAATAGAAGGGTATCGTGAATATATTAATATAGGTACTTCTATTTTTCGAAAGTTGGGTTGGTGAATTGCTTTATAACTGGCAACACTAAGATGCGCGTGATTGGATTAAGCAAGAAAAGCTCGATAAAAACTTGTCTTAATAGTAAAAAAGCCTTTGATTTTGAATTAAACAAGTGACAATATACAACGTAGGTATTATATAGTTGTAAATATACTTATATTGATGAGAGAATGGGGGAACAAACAGAAGTTTTGGAGAGGCTCCTGGGTTTATTTACAATATAGTACTTATCCTATTCAATTCACGGTGTATGTAAAAAATATGAAAAAGATAACATTGCACAAAAACCTATCAAATTCAGAACATTCTTCCGATACTAAACCAATATACCTCCTGAAATATTGAAAGGATAACCTTGTACTTATTTTTTTCACCGATTTCTGCCTCCATAAAGGTTGTTACCAGAACTTAACAAAGCCATAAGAAAAAGGAAGTCGATACATAAATGCGTAGGCTTATGGATAAAGCTATATCGGGGACGATGATCGGATGTGTACCGCACCTTATTTCAATAACAACAGCCGACACAAAGAAACCCGGTTGTTATGTATTTTACCTGAAAACTTCACATTGATATGAGAAGATACTGGAAAGGTTTGTATAGAAAACTCTAGTATTTTTATATTATGATGATAGAGAAATTAAAAAGTCTTCTTAAAAAGTTTTATAGATAGTGTTTTTCACAATAGACAGACCACATCGCTCGTAGAACTGAATGACTGAAATGATGGAGAAGAAAGGTTCTCGAGTAGCGACTACGAACCGGAAGACGTAGCGTAGGCTAGCCCCACTAGATGTACCGTATGACCTGGTGAAAACCACGGGAGTTGTTGGATGCAAAGGAGTGATGCAGGCACATATGTATTTATATATGTATATAGCTAATCAAAGAGGAGGGAGACCATTATGTTCAGCTATGTAATAGTATAGAAGCAAGAAAGCACAGTATAGAGCGGATGGGACGAAAAAATCTTATGTTAATTTCGGCGTTAGTTTAAGTTATACATGCTAAAGAAAATTTAATCAAAATCGATTATTCCGTTCAGGCATGAGTACACACAAACAATCAAATAAACAAATATACAAGCAAACACACAAAAATTAGCTTTTATTGGATTAGTAGGGATAGGGATTATTTTCTACTAGTTGCTATTAACCTGGAAAAAATGGATTATAAAAATTATCCATTAAAGCTGGAAGGCACTTGTCGATACTCCAAGAAAAAAAAAATTATAGTTTTAGGAAAACAAAAGAAAATGTCAATTTCTTCATTTATTTTATTTAATCGGGGTGCTTTTTGTTTTTACAAGTGCTGAAACTAGGTTCATGCTAAAATAGATTCTATGTCTCAACTTTAAAGTCTCATCTAGCAATCAAACGTGCACGAACCAGCCTTGCCGTGTTACGTTACCTATAAAAATAAAGCATTATTCAACATGCCTATAAACGTCACATGGAATGCCTACTTGGAATAATTTTCGCCCGAACACCTAAAAAGCATTTACATACATAATGTAGGTAGAATACGAATGTATGAGAGTTCAGAGGTTATTGTGATTATGGTTGATGTATGTGGGATTTTTCTTAGGTACTGTTGAAATGTATAATAGGTTATGATTCCTCGTTTATGATTTGGACAGCAAAGGCATGGAACACCTTACCAGCGTCCAGGCGCGGACACAGAAATGTCTTAAGGGAGGGCGCACAAATATTTATAGTAGGGAGTCCAAGAGTGGAATTTGAGGATATGGTGGTAAAACGCATAAGTACCTACACGATACTAGACCAATTTGTGCTCTTTTCTTTAAATGATGAATTCCATACACCTATATCTTCCTGGTAAATTGGTTAATTACCGTGCTTGGTGCTGGACTGCCTGCGCCAAAGGGGGCGCGCGCCCCCTGCGCCCCCCCTCCTTGTATCCGCGCCTGCCAGCGTCATTGTTTCCTGACAAATATAATCTGCGAGTTTTTAAGGCTAGAGTGACCGGTATCTTCTAAGCAAGCATGCTCCATCGTCGACTGCGCCGTCACTTACAATCAGATGAGACCGTGGTCAAATGTTAGCCCCTACACTAGCACTATGTACCTATGTTAGTGTAATGTGTTGTGAGTATGTTGATAAAAAAGGAGATAGTTGTAAAATAAATTAAACAGTAAAAATAACTCCTCGAACCCACACAAAGACTTTTGATTCTACTTTATAATTCGGACAGAAAATGAATGAAAAACCTTACCAGGCAGCGTCACTGTTTCCAGATAACTATATAGGTGGTTGTCATAATTATATAATGTGATTTGTGATATGTATAGACCCGTTTTAATTTTTTATTTAATATAATATATATAAATGAAGTATTTATGCTCCATCTTTGACCGCGTCATTGTCACTTACCATCAGAGCATAGGCATTTTTCCCCAACTGCCAAGGAAGAGTTATTTTGTTTTCGAACGGGATCTTATGGAACTAAGCCATTAGTAAAATATTCTTAACGATGCTTCTCAATGCATGAACATCAAGAAAGAAAAGTTTGAATACAATTTTGGTAACTATAAGAACCCAATCTGGCAGATTAAAGCCTATATTTAATAATTTCACTTCGTTTAATTCTTCTTGTTCTCATATATAAGTAAGACGAATGAGAAATATTAAATAAATAAATATTTAGCAGACCTAGCGCTGGTGTAAAACCTTACAACTGTCCAAAACACGGTTCAAGCTAAATTGATAAAATGACACAACTAGCGCCATCTATTGAGGGGAGAATACAATAGTCCCTAAAATATCAATATAATTTGAGTAAGACATCTGAAGTGAGATGTTGTCAAACGTATGCACATTTTGGCATAAAAAAAGAGTACCAGTCATTGTTTAGGTCAGTAGGTATCTTTTGACCGCAATCTTATTCAGCATCAGAGGCGTATTACACCTACTCATAATTTTCGCTGGGTCGATGTCATAGAAAGTGTCCGATGTAAGGAAAAAGACAGAGTGGGAACGAAAACCATGGAATTCTCTTATGCCGAAGGCCAACATCCCACCACTTTTGCACCAGCGTAGTAGGCGTAAGCATTCGTAATTTTGGATGCAAAATCTTATCTGGTCCCTGCTCAAAAAGACTTGCATAAACTTCTTAACACGTAATGAGAATATGTTATCAATTAAAAAAAGTTGTTATGATACAAAAAAAATGCCACTACAATAAGGAACGGCGTTTTAACCTTATAACTATGTTCATCACTTCAGTTAACCTTGAATATTACGTCATTTTGTTTTGAGCAGACCCAAGAGTGTCCTAATACTCGCCACGAACGCTATCGTAATCGATATCAAAATTAAAAACACGTCATGGCGCTATCGAATCGATTCGGGCAACGTCGGAATACGTAACTTCCGTTTTCCGCAGCATTGGGCACAATTTGAAATATTTTAGTACTGTTGTAACGACTTGATGCGATGCCGAAGGGCCACTTATATATCTCTTTTATCTTTTGTGGGCTCGCCCTTTTGCCCTTACAGGATAAAATGGGAGGGCTCGATAGTGGAGTGTATTTCAATTGTAAGTAATTTGATAAGTAGGTTAGTAAACTTTACCATAACATTTGGGTTTTGTTTTAATCCTCTTCCTGTTATAAACATTACTTGTCCGCCCAATTTTTTAGTTGATTTCATTCGGTCAGCTATATTATGCAATTGCCTTTTCACAAGTTCCAGGCAAATACATCGTTTTCCACAGTTTTATCATGCAACCATACTGGATGAAACTACAGACCATGCGGTACCTTTTGATATCCGAATCACTGTAGTTTTAGTCTACACTTTATCTATAAGTTTTCGTTAAGTGAAATTGAGTCAATATTATTTCCGTACCTATTTGTAATGAGGTAGAGTATAAACTTGTATGTATATATATTACATTTATATCCACAGCGTGACGTTATGACCGCCCACTGCCCACCGTCCATTCCCATGCAACAACAATGGATTAAAATTATATGCAAATAACGTTTGAACAGGGAGATATTAAGAGTTATAGATAGAAGGGTCAGCATCCATGCAAATACGGAATAGCTGTTAAATTTCCCAAGTGACCACCCTTCGTATGAAGCTATAACTTTGGAGTTATGTAGTTTTGTATTTAGATGCCCGTGGCGAGTGGAGTATGCAGGGACGTTATCAGAGTAACTATTGTAATTTTGATGGTATTGTAATTTAATATACTTTAGAGAGAGTGACGCTAATGGTCACTGCATAATAGAGTGGCTGCTCGCGTGTAATCAACATGCATCAAAAAGACTATTGTTCCGACCATTTCTTGTTCAATAGCCATTGATTTTAAGCCCGAATACAACAAAAAATGATTGTAAATGTTCAAAATTATTTTGTAGTTAGGTAGATATTTAATATTAATGATGAAACATTTTGTATAGGTAGACAAACGAGCCGCTGAGGGCCAAGCTGTTACCAACGCGTATGGACATCTGGAACACCAAAAAAAAAGAAAAAGAAAAGAACAACATGCAGCGCATGTTAAAAGATGCGTTCTCTCCAGACTGTAAAGGTCGGTAGAGACCAACAGTGTCAGGCCGTTAATAAAACAGATGCGTTTTTTATTTTTAGAACTCCCTATAAATTGATGCGAATCCAGCTAGCAGTATCCTTATAATTTACCCTACAGCATTAACTTCATTATAATCAATATTTTGTCACCCGATACATCCATCCAGGTACTTTTGACTAGAGGGAGAATTTCTTAACAGACAAAGCTCTATAAGCACCGCCTACTTTCTCCATCTCGATACCATAGTAGTACAATAAGCACACAGTATGGTAGGTACGAGTGCGGCCGTCCGTGTAACTGCCTTCGGCTCGTTGAACACCGACATCTCTATACGTTTGATATACTGATATTGTGTTCTATCGGTCGGGGTAGGTATTTATTTTGTGGCTAAGTATGTTGAACGTCTGTGGAATTATAGACGTGGTTGACAAGATCACATTGAAATATCAAAGCCTTTACGCATTGTTACTAATCGGAGTAACGGGAAGCACTTTTGTTTTGGAGAATAACGTTGTGTAAACACTAGTAGTGTAATTCAAACTCAATGGCGGCTGTGAAATGCACAACAAGCGGTGGGCTTGTAGTCCACTTCACGCTGCGGTAACCGCTTACCTCTGCCCGCGCACATTTAGAGTTACGAGTGATACTGCAATCTGATATGGGAAGCCGTGACGCTTAACATCAGGTGAATGACTAGCTCATCGCATCATTCGTTTATATTTAAAAAAAAGTAAATTTTGCTACAGCGCGGCGTTTTGCGCCGACTTTACAGCCGCCATCAGGTTTGAGTCACACTACTATACCCTAACTAGACTAAAGAAAGAGACTAGCCTGGCGTTTGCTAAGTGCACACGTACGTGCCTTACATAAAAACTTGTTAATATCAATATGTCCCTAAAACGAAATCGGAAAATGAACTTCCTTCTATAAATGACTATTTACTAAAAGCTCTGTTAACTAGAAATAGTAAAGCAAAATAAGTAATAAAATTAAACAGGCCATTAAGTATCTCTACATACCAGGTTGACTTGACTAATGCTATGTCAATCCAATAATTAGTAGAATTATTAGTATAATTGCACAACCAATAAAGTAGCCAAGACAGAGCAAAGCTAGATTAGTAGAACGTTGGACACAGAATCGGCACAATAATGATGTCACAGTAACACCTTCATAAAGTCATAGTTTAATGCAAATAAATCTAGTCGACAAGATGTCTAAATCAGGCGGCTATCAGGATTGCGATCGACTGTGTAGGCAGATGGTTTACGTTCATGTTAAGAGAAAACAAATGGCCTAGGTCGTTGCTTTAGGTTGTAAGATGCCAATGCAAGTTGCAACTATGTACATTTATAGATAAGTATTTGCGAGAACTGAGGCTTGCACTCAGTCGCAAGTGCCCTTACAGGGTTCATGTCTACCTACTACTGGGTGGCGCAAAAGTAAAGACCCTATTTGGTTCAGCTATAACATTTTTTCTAAATTAGAAAACTAGATTTAGGTTTTTTTAAATGTATATTTGTGCCATTAAATTTCGTACCATTAGGATTTAAAGATGATGTCTTTTAAATGGTGACCTCCAGAGTTGATACACATTTGAGCCCTATTTATGACATTTTGCATAACTTGCCGTAACACTTCCTGCGATATGTTCGTTATTTCTTGACGAATGTTTTCTTTTAGAGCTGCGAGAGTCTGTGGCTTGTTCACATACACCCGAGATTTCAAAAAACCCCAAAGAAAGAAGTCTGGACTGGTCAGATCGGGTGATCTTGCAGGCCAAGGCAAATCGCCAAAACGAGAGATAACTCGGCTTGGAAAAGCGTCCCTCACTAAGTCCATAGTGTCGCGCGCTGTGTGTGCCGTAGCGCCGTCTTGTTGAAACCAGATGTGCTCCAGCCCCAATTCGTCCAAACTGGGTATCAAAAACTCACGTAACATGGTTCTGTAGCGTTCTCCAGTGACAGTTATCGCATTGCCTCCAGCGTCTTCGAAAAAATAGGGTCCGATCACTCTGTCAACACAGATGCCACACCATACAGTAACTTTTAGTGGGTGTAGAGGTGTTTCTTGAATAATGCACGGATTATCAGTGCCCCAGAACCGAGTATTCTGCTTATTGACATGCCCTGAGAAGTGTTACGGCAAGTTATGCAAAATGTCATAAATAGGGCTCAAATGTGTATCAACTCTGGAGGTCACCATTTAAAAGACATCATCTTTAAATCCTAATGGTACGAAATTTAATGGCACAAATATACATTTAAAAAAACCTAAATCTAGTTTTCTAATTTAGAAAAAATGTTATAGCTGAACCAAATAGGGTCTTTACTTTTGCGCCACCCAGTACTACCTAGCTTTAGTAATTAACGTAAATTGTACATGAATTTAAACAATAAATGCATAATGAATAGTAGACATTGGAGAACTTGAATTTGAGCTTAGAAAACTTAGCGCTAACATAGGTTACTAAACTTCTTTCCATCTTTAGGTGTTCTGTTATACCTGTCTTTCGTGTAAGTTCTGCTATTCAATGCTAACTTTTACCTAACAGTTGATGATGAAAATTTTATATTATTTTTATGTAGCAATACATTTTTGAGCATTTTAGAAACCAGTGCATTGTGTGATATTATAATTTTCTATTATTTTTATGTTGTCCCTCGCAGTGTAAGAAAGTCGGGTGCCGTAAAAGCTGTCTGATGAAATATCCAAGGAATTAGGTACAGTTGAAGTAGGCTCAACTCAAAAGCCGCAGGGAGCCGATGGATGCAGGAGGCGAGCAGCCGCTCAAGGTGGCGCGTTCTGGAGGAGGCCTATGTTCAGCAGTGGACATCTTCGGGTTGTTGATGATGATGATGATGATGAAGTAGGCTCTCCGAATTTAGAATTTGATATAGCTGTTATACATTCACGAATAGCTCACAGTTTAAGCCGTAACATAAGTCTTGGCAACATCTTAAGATATACACCAAAATATAATTATCAACGGTTCGGTCTCCATATAAGTTATTTAGGTCAATATCTAAAATCCATATCGAATAGATTAAGGTTACCTTCACCGGCGTCCGTTCCACATCTCAATTTATTATTCACCACCGGTGGGTACCTATTAAATATGCATTTGTTCACGTTATTAACATGTCGTAAGAGGTCGTAAGGCTACTTTATTGCACACAACCAGTTTCTTGTATATCCCGTACTTTATCGCTAATATATTCATTATAACATACGTCTTTCCCATCGCATTAAAATACCTTATATAAATAACTAAACAAAAATCTATTCGATTATAACTTACGCTGAACAAAACTATAATTCAGGCAAAAAACGAAATATGGGGCCCAGTCTTTTTTGGGTAACGTCTTGATTAAGTAGGGACCACCTGCTTGGGCCCCGGTCCTTGGAACTCGATAAATAAGTCGGAAAAATATTAATGGTCACATAAAGATTATGTTGAAATTCAAGTAAGGGCTCTATGGTCGTTTTAGTTGTAATAAATTGAAAGGATTGCCTTAGAAACGCTTTTGTCTCGGCCGAAAATTGGTTTCGAATGGGTTGGTGATACTTGAAACTGAGTTTCGGGTGTGTTTTGAGTCGTAAGTCTCAGTTATTGATTGGGGAGCTATTACAGGTCTTTCTATGGGGTATAAAGATAATTTCAGTACAGTGTTATCTTATTTATTACAATAGATAATGTTATAAGAAAATGTCATGTTTTCAGAGATGAAATAGCCAAAAACGACTGAGGTAAAAAAATGTGAATCTTTTAAAAAGAGAGTAAAGAAATATTACTGGCTTTGTCTTACCGATAGTTTTGTAAACATCAAGGTTTTGGCAAAAAATATGAATGCAGCAAGTTCCATTGAATCGTGTTTACGATTTCAAAGCCAGTAATAAGTGCTTTTAAAAATACGACTGTAGAATTTTTAAAAAACACTTTCTTTGCAACAAAGATGTCATAATGTCTCTACCTTTACAACCTATTCAATAAAAAAATTAGAATTCCTTTACACTTTGTCGGTAATCACAAAAGAAAGTTCCACGACCGTGATGGACGTGCAGAATTGCATTTCACACACAAAAAGATAGAAGTTTTTGCGCATCTACATTGTGGTCGATTTTAAATTACCCCCAAAACTATAACACAATGCAACACTCCAGGTAAATAGGAAAACAAAATGGCTTCCCCTGCATTAATAAATCTCTCTAGACACTTTCTGCTTTATATCTAATCGCAAATTTATTATTCCAAGGCTCATCCTGGTACGAATTAACAATGAACATTATTATTAGTATTGAGATGTATTTGGAATTAAATCATTTGGGGTTATTTTGTTGCGATATAGTCGTTTTTATAGTCACAGTCACAGTAATGAAGTGGTTTTCTAATGTTGCAATATCTTAGAGATGAAGCTGCTGGTTACGGTCCGGCTTAAAATACAATACTTACCTAATATTCGTTATTTGGCTACCTATTTGAAACTCGAAGGAAATTTGTATTCATGTAACATTGTGGTAACAATGTAGATAGATATCCATTCACCTATTCAAATAATGATGTTTGCTAAGTACTAATCCTTATTCCATCAACAAAACCTTAAAGCGTCTTACATAATTATTTTCTTTATTATAGTTATGAAGGCATAAAATAATATGTTTATTATTATACATTTCAGTTTTATTAGTATTTTTTTAATACATCATAAAAAATTAAATTAAGGTTGCTATGAAATAAATGATGATACCTATTGTAAACAAAAGTCGTAACTATAGTCGGCAAGATTTTCCGGATGTCAGAAAGTAGCCGGAAGCGCTATCATCACTACTATAAAAGCTAAAGCTTCAGATTGAATTTTATATTTTGTTTGACACGAATGATTGACACCGGAGCCTCATGAGAGCTTGTCCCGTACACACGGAAGATTATTTGAGGATTTTACGACCTGAACGACGCGCTTCATCGATAAATTTATCTGTTGTGAACATTCCGGCAATTTTATGACTCATTTGGTGGCAGTAAATGTCGTTGTATGTAGTAAAGGTGCTTTAAGTTACAACTTTTGATTGTTATGGCGAACTAATGTCAATGTTGAGGTTTAGATAAAGTGTTGAAGATTTTATTTCAATTGTTTATTTGATTCCTGCTTATTTTTGGTGTAAAGATCAGTAAGACTTTAATCAGCTTTACTACTTGGCTTGATTTGTTCAATTAAAGACGTTCACTGCTGATCATAGGCCTCCCCCATAAAAGACCACTTTGGATGCATGTCATAGGGGGGTTTTCTATATAGAGAATTTATTTATTTATAATATTATTTTCCTTATAATTTATATGGAAAGGGAAATAAAGAGGAATTAGAATGAGTTTTGCACTGTGGTAAGGGCGGGTCAAATGGTGAAGGCTGGTGGACCCTTCTTCGGGTCCTGAAGGTTTAAGGTGAGGAGAAGTAAGTTCGCATCTGATAATAACTGCAGTCGTTGGTGAGAGGATCCTACCACTTAGCTATGGCTCTCGATGTTTTCATGGTATCAAAGGCAACTCTCACCTAATAAGTAAAAACAAGAACTATTTCCTCTATTCCTTTCAATGATACCTACTCTGTAACATTTCATTTGTGGTTACCTATAATGGAACCTTAGGCAGGCATGATAGTGTGGAGACGTACTTGTGATGTCATGCCCAACTTCGCCACAAAGGGTTCCTTTATTTCAAAACTGTTACGGAACCCTAAAAATGAAACATTCTTTACAAAAGCGATCCTGATTTGAGCTTTGTACACATGTTATTTCCTCACTCCCTCCACTATGTTGAAAGTACAGTGAAATGAGACAACGTGGAAAATAGTGGATATATAAATGTCGACTCCTTTTACAGTGGCGTACTTAAGTATTTGTAATTTCTAATTAGTATTAACAAAATTAATTATGTACGAATCGTATAGGTAAATGCATTTTACACGTGTGCTAATACGTGCTCAGCTCCGAAAAGATTTAGTGGATTTGTTGTTTAGTATATAGAAAATGCATGATCTATTATTAGACTATCTAAACGTAGAAATAACACAATACAAGCGTGCGAAGCCGCGGGCAAAAGCTAGTATTGATGGATAAACTAATCTAATGTGTGTACCTACCAAATAATTTTATAAAAAGTTGCAATGATGAAGTTTTCAAATGATATAGTTCAATATTTTATTTCAATGATATTTTGCGGCAGACGTCTTGAATCATAAAGGAGTATATTTCGTATTAGAATTCTACTTAAGGTTTTAATTATAAATATTTCATTCCGTGTTGTAATTTATATTTCATAATTTCACAATTTAATAAAAGCGTTGGGTTATAATACTAAAGCGTAATTATACTCAGGTAACTTATATAAACGTACCTTAGCAGCTACATTCTAATATGATTCTGTCTATTACCTAAATCCTAATTGTACATAATAGCCAGCTTATTATTATTACATTGTTATACTTCACGCACAAGAAAAGTACTTACGTACTTACTTATGTACATATTTTTTAAATTAAGCTACAGATATTGGGTAAAAATGTCAAAAATCTGAAAACCTGGCCCGCATAATAGTATTCTTTTGTCTTTCAAAATACTTTGCTGTTGGTAATGTACCTATGACTATCTCTGTCTTTGTTTATTTGTTTGTATTTTCCGGGGAAATAGGTAGGTACGTAAGTTTCTAGTGAATATGCTGGGTGCTACTAAAAAATTTTATGGGAGGATGTGACACAGCGCCATCTAGCCCCAAACGAAACAAAGCTTATGTATGTAACAGTACAAGCCATAGCAAATTAATAATATTTCAGACTAAAATGTATTTTTTGCCTTTGTTTTTGGTCATTTTGTTGTTTTCAATTAAACTGCATCAACAAATACAAGACTGACGCAACTTGTCTACTTCAGAAATTTGAGCCGTGTTTTCCTTGGTTTCCAGGCCTTGCAGAACGTACCATCTCAACGAAGGCTTCGCGGGAACAACATTACTCTTCCAGCAAGCGCCGCCCAGCCTCCAACCTTCTCTCCCATTGGCTACACACTCTCCGCCCAACACACACCTACAATTATATTTATAATGCACACACTGAAATAATTTACATTTGAGCTGAATTTGTTGCCATTGAGGGTAATTGAAAATTTGTTGTATTGACCCCCGGGAGCGTTACGAATGGCAATTGGTTTAAGTGATTAGTTTCCAGTTATTTTTCTATGTATTTTTATGGTTATTTTATGGAGAATCATTTAATTGCATGTCTTAGTAGGAAATAATCACACCCATGTATAAATGAATCGTCTTAGTATTGTCAAATAAACTGTCTAAATTGACGTGAGCTCTGTCTAGAAGTCCAAAACACCCAGCAATTATGAAAATGAATAAAAACCAATAGTGTTTCTATAACTATTCTACCGTAAATGACCAGAACTATTTACCTATGTTTATGATTTTATAGCAGTATCACCTGCTCAGCGTAATCTACAGATTAATCTGTAAAGGAAAAATTTGAATCACGGGCGGGACTTGAACCCGCATCCATGCGTCCCTAAAGCCGGGATATGCTTTCAAATTTTTCCTTTACAAAATAATCAATATTTATCTATGTTTAGATAAATTATTGCCTATAAGTATTATAAGTGAATATATATCGTACGCTTAATATTGTTTTGGGTGTATTAAGATAAGTAGAGACCAAAACTAGCAAGTCTGATGTGTCAAAATTTTATACTGATAATACTGATTGATAAAACAGACATTTATGAAGTTTAACTCCAGTTTATATTCAACAACTAGGTATATACTTATTTAAAATGTTCAGAGCATTATATAAACTTGATGGGTCTAAACATACGCAGTATAATGCTAATAAACAAACTGCTGTTTAATTGGTCCGCCCGTACATTTTAATTGGTCGTAAATCCACCGACGCTTCTTAATGGCTGCTCTGTACTTAAAACAAACTTTTACACTTCAGAACCTTGTCGAAATAACAATCAAAATATTTCCCATGCAACTCAAAAGAAGTAACACAAGCCTTTAACGCGGCATGGTACTGAGATATGAAGAGGATCTGTGTATACCATGAAACGAATAAATCTCGAATTAAATTAAGATTTTTCCATCGGCTGATATATTGCAGATATATTGGTTATCTCGTGAGTTTGTCTTTGATTGCCTTAATGGAAATATCTGGTAAGTACTCAGCTAGTTAACGAGTCTGATAGGATGCTGGAGAATGTGATGATTGTATCAATTTGAAGAAAAAACTAGAAGTACATTTTTTACATACTTGTTTATTTCTTTATGCTGTTATAACATACAAAGCTATTGATAAAACGCGGCTTAGGTTTAGACTTGCTGCTATCTACTTCAATATCTCAACATCTATGAAGAAGATGAAAGCTAGAGTGTCTTGTTTACTACGGCCTAGGTCAAAGTATCTGTTATCATCATTTCCTATGTAAGGCCTCACATCGAGACAGACAGGGGCAGGTATCTATTCCGCTCTGCCTTGGGCAGCAATTTCACTCCACACACTAGAGTAGGCAACATAAAAAATTTACTAAAATAAATATTCAAAATGACACTTGATTTATATTCTCACTGTGAAATACCTCAATTATCTCATCATCATCATCATCATCAACAGCCTGAAGATGTCCACTGCTGAACATAGGCCTCCCCCAGAGAGCGCCACTTTGTGTGTTTGCTCGTCTGCATCCATCGGCTCCCCGCGGCTTTAACTATCAGATCGCCGATCCACCGAGTGGGGGACCTTTCTTCCTCATCTGTTATCAGTTCTACGAGCGATGTAGCCTGCCCTTTGCCATCAATTATCAATTCAAACTACATTCATAATAAAATATCTATATGTATCTATTTATTTATTATAACCAAAAATCCCAAAATTGTTGACATTATTTCTAAGTAGGTAAGTAATTGAAGTATTTCGTCATCATCATCAAAAACAGCCTGAAGACGTCCACTGCGGAACAAGTGTATACACTCGCGCTTAAAATAAACGAAATCCCTATGGGCTACAAACGATAAAATACCTAATTTAATATTTAGTTTCATCACTAACATTTAAATTTTACCTCCAGTTTATTTTGATAACACTAAGTGGCTTCTGTTTCAAACAGATATTCGTGTTATTCACTCATCAAGTACAGAAAAACACCCACTGCCGACATTTTTACATTATGTTTTGTGAGAATACGCAATCCCGATACACTTATAGTGTTATGGTGTGGACTGATGTTACAGAATGAGCATATATCAGGGATTTTATTAACAAAATTTATGGTTTGTGTAAGTATTTTACTCACGAGTGAAGAAAACATGTCTAGGTCATACACATATTATGAAATGAACTTTAATACTTTGATCACATGACCTACCTAAAAGCTCCATTAACGATTCTTTTACTATAAATCAGATAAGGTAGCGTTTGACCAACAACTGATGCTAAATGATACAACTAAATGATCAACTGATGTTAAATGATAGAATGGCAGGACTTTTCTGCAAAGTTCGTCTAGGTAGGTACCACCGCTTTGCCAGTTATTCTGCCGCCAAGCAGTAGTGTGCAAGCACTGCTGTGTTCCGGTTTGAAGGGCATTGTAGCTAGTGAAATTACTGGGCAAATGAGACTTTATGATCTGATCACTCAGTCTAGTAATCTGATTACTAGACTGGGTGATGTCTCAGGATGACGTGCGCCGTGCAGTGTCACGCGAAACTTTATTGTTTTAAAGTTCCGGGTGACACTGCAACTGTTATGGGCGGCCGTGTCACTTAACATCAGGTGAACGACTTGCTCGTCACATCATTCAATCACATAAAAAAAAAAAAAAAAAAATATGGCAGAAGTCTGAAACCTTGCTGTCGTTTAGGACACGGTCGGTGTCGGTTAGGTACTGACTCTCAAATGAGGGAGGCTGATGGTGATGAGAGGTAGCTAGCAGAAGACGAACACTAGAAAAAATAAGTAGGTACTAACTAAAGCCAAGAGCCGATCTTTCATATGCAAAATGTGGAATGAGCTCCAGCCACTGGTTTTTCTGCAGACGTGCAAAATGGATCACTTTAAGAGGAGGGGTAAAAGAGCCCTACTGGGTAAGCAACGCATTAGTGACACCTCAAGTATAAGGTATAAAAAGCTAGAGGTCCACCATCAGGTGAGACAGTGGTGAAATGCTATGCGTATAAAATATTTATTAAAAAAAATCATAATAGGCTGTGGTGGCCGTGTGGTCCTAGTTTGCGAATAGGACCACCCCATCTCTTCCCGTGGGTGCCGTAAGAGCCAGCTAAGGGAACGTCCAGGAAATGGGCAGCAGCATTCTCCTCGGTACTTACAATCTTCTGCGATCACCAAGCCGCCTGCCAATCCTGGTGATTATGGCGAATCCTATGATAGGCGCCCTTCAAAGTGGCGTTTTATGGGGGAGGCCTATGTTCAGCAGTGGACGTCTTACGGCTGATGATGTGATGTGTATGTACTTATGTGTGAGTGTGGTGACCGTTTCCTATCAGTATGTTTGTTTGAAACCTTTAACATTACCTAGTAGTTCTGCGGACGGTAGACCTCTCAAGCACAAACGTTTTTTAAACAATTGTGTTTAGTCTGCATATCACATCAATAGCCGGAAGACGTCCACTTCTGAAGGACTTCCCCATAAAACGCCACTTTGGACGTTTATCATTGGTTTGCCATAATCACCATTCACCACGCTAGGCAGGTGACTTGGTGATCGCAGAAGATTTTAATGTACCGAGGAGAATGCTGCTGCCCATTTGAATCTCTGGATATTCCATTAGCCGGCTTTTATGGCAGCGACGGGAAGGGGTGGAGTGGTCCTATTCTTACGCCACCGGGACTAGACGGCTGATGCTATATTTATAGTAGGTAGGTACCTACTTAGTACGTCCCTATTAGGGATTCCCTAACTCAGACCTTACGGCCTTATATCTCGTCAACCTCTTGAATAATGAGCAAAAGCGTTGCTCATTATTGAAATATTTGTTTAGATTTAATACAACACGTTTCTGCCAAATATCATAAAAATAGGCTTGTAAATGGCACCGCAGCAAACTTCCCCTTTTTGTAAGAAATACCCCTCCTACCAAAAATCGGCGACGACACGGCGATAGCCTTCGGGGCTATCATTAGTCCCAGTAGTTCTATTAGCTTTTTACACACTGGTCGTTGCATAGTATGTAGATATACAATTTGCTTTTTAAAGAGCTAGCTGAGCAGGTACTTATACGTGCTGGTATCCGCGTTACATTCGCCCTTTTTAGCTTATAATAAAACAAAAACAATAAAGATATAATACTCTGATAGAAGCTAGAGACACCTACAGATTTTAATCTACGTCCATCTGAAAATAAACATGTGAATATATTCACGCAAAACCCATAAAGGGGTAGCTGGCAACGATTTAATCAACCGATAAAAGTTGTCGGCAGCCTCCGCTAGATGGCGGCATCAGATAAGAACTGGATCCGTATGTAAATAAATGACTATCTGAAAACGATTTTTTATTTATATTTGTTTTGGAATGTGCCGATGTCAGGTATGTTTGCCGTGCCTACAAAAGTAAAAAAAGGTTCTAAAAGATAATTTAATTTAAGGGCTATATTTAATGTTTCTAATGTCCGTCTGTACTAAAGTTAGACAGCTCCTAAGTTGGCACTCATCTCTCTTATGACATACCTACTGCAATACATTTGGGTATGTCACAGAAGAATAGAACTTATAGGATCTGTCAAACTTAAACAAACAAGCAGCAGGCACAAGCAGTCGCAAGCACTACTATATTCCGGTTTGAAGGGCATTGTGGCCAGTAAAAGTACTGGGCAAATGAGACTTCATGATCTGATCACACAGTCTAGTAATCTCTGTGACTCTGTAAAGTCTCAAGGTCACGTGCGCAGTGCAGTGTCACGCAAAACTATATTAATTTAGTTCTGAGTGATACTGCAATCTGTTACGGGCAGACATGATGCTTAACATCAGGTGAACGACTAGCTCGTCACGTCATTATTTTATATAAAAAAACTTTAGTACATACGGGCATAAGATTCTCCTTTTTTCTTTGACCCTACAGCCTTACATATAATTATTAACGTTAATTAAATTTTATCATTGCTTAAAATATCCTGTCAACTTCTTGCTGACACAAGCAAAACGCCAATACTCAAGCAAAACGCTACAAGGCCTTCATAAAAATTAAATAACTATTCTATATAAGGCTCATAATGTAGAGTCTTGCGTTGCAAATACCTACATATAATTAAGCTAAGTATTGTAACAATAAGTTTTATTGAATTTTGCTAAATTGAATTTACTGAACTTAGGTTTATCCAGATATAAGTATACCTTATTACCTACTCAAGGTTGGGTGTGTGCAAGTATGTGTGTATAACTTACCTATCTACATAAATTATGTACTGTAAAAGCAGAAATATTTTTCTTGTTTGACAACCAGTTATGAAACTTGGTTTTCTAACGGGAATAAACGGAATATTTGTAGGCAAATCCTGAGATCTTCCATGAGATTTACCGACTCTGATATGGTAAAAATTTGCAAGTTTCTGCAATTATCGTTAGTTTAGAACTTTCTACATTCACCCAATGTATCTTAGGGGTTTTACTACGTCACAAACATTGTAAGTAGTTAAATGATTATGATAAGATAGGCAGGTATTTATAACTCAGACACTTAGTGCACAAAAATAACCATGAAGATCAACAATGTAATTGACGAAGACAAAGATATTCTGACCTACTACGGTCAACTCAAACTTATTTTGGACTAGGTAGTGAGTTTGTTCGTAGTTTTATTTTTAAAACCAACATTTAGTAAAACCTAGCATTTACCAAATTATGATGATGAATGAAGCCCGGCAATACCATCTCAGAACTTTATAAACATCCGGTAGATCCATTCCATCATCATCCATCCACCATCCATTGGTAGATCCGAGTATTTATAAAACCTTGGTCTTTCCAATAAATAGGTTTTAGCAGTTAAAAGGCTCAAGGCTCCCAATCGACCTAACTTGAATGTAATTTTCTCAACATGTATAAGTCATTTACAGAATTTAAAAAAAATGCATGTTAATACTGGTCATACATATCTTCTTTCCTACTGTTGAAATCAAAACACGCTTACGAAAAATTTCTCTATAGGTATAGAAAACAATACATGAAGTGACCTTTAAAAACTTACTCAAATGCAAAATATAAATGTTACATTATATTAAGACACCCCATTGAAGTAAATCACAGTAAATTATGTTTCAATGCATCCAACTTTTAAGTTATTTTTTTATATCAATAAGTATTTTTTTGTATAAATTATTTGTACCTTAAAATGGAAGAATCAACGTTATAGACATATTTTTGCTACTCAAAAAGCAACCCTATGTGATACATTTTACGTTCTATGTTCGACTGCTGTAATAAATATGTTCGCAACGGGTGCCTCTAATAATACCTACCTATGTACACAATTTACGTGCTTGTTTATCTTTAAAAAAACACACAAAAGTATTTAAATTTTAACAATCACATTTTACTCTGTGTGTATATAGGTAGCCTAAGTTTAGGTATTCTACCTTACACCTACTTATTGTCAAATATATTAAGTAAGATCATATTTATAAGTATACCTACAGTGAATAATTGTGATTGAAGTAAAAATGTGATGGGAGGTAAATATTTTATATTTAGTCAACGAAACAGTTCATAATAAAATTTAAAAAAATTGACGTACAATATTTAAGTACCTTACCTTTTACTTCCATCCGATAAGCAAGCAAAACTGTTATCTATCTGAAACAAAAGAAAAACAATCTTTGAATTTTACAGTCTGCTAAAAAAATGGTCGTTACTTTTTACCCTATTTGGCCGTTTAGCGGCGAACTTAAAAGATGATGGATAATAAAATACAAATTGCGTTGCAATAAACCAAACCAAACCCTTCTATAAAGTAATTTAGTTAAACCGTTATGTGCATGTTTAGAGAAAATATTCTTCATATTTGACTTTAGTGCGTTTTTAAGCTCGGTTGTGATTTGTCATTTGTGAGTTAATAGACATAAAATTAATTAAAAAATTAAAATAAATTAAAATTATTAATGAATAATAATGCTATATACAAAGTTTTAATAAAGTTTTTTCAGTAACATGCCTTTGAAATTAGTGTGTCTATTTGAATTGTTACTTTATAGTTATTTTTTATTGGATTACCATTGTCATAATAACAAAATTTTATTGTGAGATCGTGACAGAAATATAATAATTGTTTGGATAATATAGGTACATAAATGACGTACTAACAAAATGTGACTCTAAAATGTAAATTTACCCAAGGTAACGAAATTGGATCGAACGAAAACATTCAACATGAAAACATATTAAATCAACTTGTTCAACTCTTCAAGAAATGGTAAGTTTGTAACAATGTATAAATATTATTTAGGAGAATGGGTTCTTTTCTAGATCACTATGTTCATGAGCTAAAAATCTACACATTTATTACAGCACCATCTATTGGCAATCTTTTAATTTACAATCAGTGGTCAGGTACATGTCAGGCAGCTCGTATAATTTGCCTGCATCGCCATCTGTGAGCTCACACGTGCATTAAATGCGCAACCAGCTTGTTGCATTTGCACTGGCCATTTTAGTTAAGGCATGTTCACACAGATGTAGTAAAAATAAACCTTGTGTTACATATTTTTTTTGGTTTTGAAAAGTATGTTTGAAATATTTACCAACTGCAACACATAATAATTCGTTTCTCCATTTTTTTTAGTTTCTACTTTATTGACTAACTGTGTGTTAGCCTTTTATTCTTGTGAAAAGACTTGCAATTGGCATGTTGCTTCCAGCTCATTACTCTGTGCCTTAATTCCTCAGAAATAAAGTTCTTACTGGTTTATCACAGACATTGCTATAATCTTGTTGGAAGACCGATTGAACTAACCAGATAATTTTAACCATGAGTATTGCTGCTCACCAATTCCTCCCTCTTTCTTGGAATAAGTCTAGGTTACAGGTATTTATATTGAGTTAAGTTACCTACTTACAAAATATACATATTTTACTTCTAGCTAGATATTTGTTTGAGTACCTACCTACCTAACATAAATTATTATAATAATCGGCTCTCGGATAAAAGATACTCTACGACTCTACTCCTATTAAATTCGACTCTAAAGTCTTCTGTGATAAGGTCGTAAATGAAAAGTCAGTTTTCATAATAAATAAATAAATAAATAAATAAATACGTGTGGACAATTCACACAGCGCCATCTAGCCCCAGACTAAGCATAGCTTGTACTATGGGAACCAGATAAGTGATACAATACTTAGATACTTTTTGTTTGTAAATACATACATAGAATACAATATAACACCCAGACACAGAACAAACATCGATGTTCATCACATAAATGTTTGTCCTGGGTAGGAATCGAACCCACAACCTATAGTTCAGAAGGCAGAGCTACTACCAAATGAGCAAACAGGCCAGTCAAAATGGAACAATAATATTGTTTAGTATGTTTATAATTTATTTATTACTTAGGTACTTACATTTTTTTTTTGATCGTCATAATTATTATGATCGGTTGCAAACGCAGAATCAGATCACTGTGATCAATGATCATGCATGATTTCGATCATAAGATCATATGAACACCCAGATAAGTTAGTCCCAGTCTCAGAACACAGAATAGATAATAGTACTACAATAAGAGGTCCAAAGCAAATTGATGCTTTGTTTGCATGCAATAAAACACTTTATACGACGTGTTGAATAATCGTTTCTCGTTTGAGTGACCATAAATTTGTATATTTTTAAAGTGACGCTCTTTCAAGTCAATAAAAGTTTAACGATTGTGAGGGTGCTGCTATAAAAGTGTAACAAGTTCGGTTGGTGGCTAGATAACGACTAGTTTTCTTGTAAAGCCGTATTTGGAAGGATTTTAAACTGTAAACTCACTGGAGTTCATTCAAATGCATCATCATTATCAGTCTGTGTTAGGCCACCGCATACTTAACTGTCATTGTGCGGCACTGAGTCTAGTCTTCAGTCTCCTCTCATACACTACTTAATCCCTCTAAGGCTGCCTACCAACCAAAAACACGTCTGCTCCATCGGTTGTCGGTTCTGCAGCAAATATTTTGGCCAGCCCACTGTGGATACGTAGCGTCGGTTAGGTACCCTAGTTAAAAAAAATACAATCGTTTGATTAGATAGCTTAGATTTTCTAGTTTAAAAAAATAGAAAGGAGTGATGTTTGTAACAGACACGTTGCAACGCAGGCTGATATGAAAGTTATTCCAATGTCGGTAGGTTTGATATTTATGGCAAATTGCTTTGCGCTGCCTCCTTATAGGAACGGTTTTAGGTGGTGCTTTTTTTTTCAATAATTCCATGTTATTTTGATGATACAAATTATTATGATGACCCAAAACTTTGGTTTGAAATTCGGTAACTACCACCATAATAGATAATGAAGATAGAGGTTAGAACTATATAGGTAGGTATATTAAAGCAGTTAAAAAAAGTTAAGGACGATTATCATAGGAGGATTTGCCATAATCACCACGCCTATCGCCACACCACGCAGTCGGCTTGGTGATCGCAGAGCATTTTAATAGAGATAGAGCATTCTGGATTCTGGACTTTTTCTTCCAAAAATGTTCACTTGGAGCACGTGTCCAAGCCACCCAGTGTAGTTTTCTAGCAACCTTTCTGTCCAAAAATTATGTCTCGTATACAGATAAAATATGTGTCTCGTAGTTTGGTTGGTGAGATTTCTGGACAAACATTCCAATAGGTATTATTTATTGCCCACAACAAGAATATTAATCTCCGATTTTCTTTAATAGCAATGACATGAAAAATGTAGGTACATATTCACATAATTTTTAAGTGAATATGTCTGAACTCTACTGGATTTAGGATTTCCAAGCATCTTGCCAAAATGGCAAAGGTTAAAGTAAATCATTACCTATTGGAGGAAATCCTTAGAAAATCACCAGACAATCGAAGTTGGTATTACGTAAAATAACCGGATATCGTTCCAAGTAATAAGTACCTATCTAAGTAGATTCCGTTTATATGTAATCCGAGCCAAAGGAGATAATAAGGTTGATTTTATACATCGAGATTACATAAACAACCCATTACACTTTTACTACCTTGAGTGAGTTATGGCAGAAGGTGGGGTGAGTAGCAACTGAGGAGTTCGAATACGTACTGACTCACAATTCAGTGCGGGCCCATAAATAGACAAACGCCAAGAGGTTATTCCTAACATTCCTAAAAGTAATCTATCTCGAGGCCTCACCGCAATATCGGTTTCTGAACGATTAACAGAGGGCGTGCGTGCCCTTCGGTTTTATGACGCTCTTTTACGACATCGTAAACTCGGTCGTATAATGCCTATAATCTTTTCCTGCTAGTCTCCGCCCCGTGCCGATAGATGGCGCTAAACCAAAAAACAGAAAATCACTGTCACAGAACCAAAGTCGAAGTTTTATTGTGAGTTCCGCTAATGTGGTGTGAAATTAATAGGTAATAATGCTTTTATGGGTGCTTGTGCGCTTTATAGGGGCATAAACCATAAAGTCAGGTGGATGTAGTACGGTGTATTTGTTTTAAGTTGACCGCAGGTGGTTGAGGTATTGTTTGACGGCATTTATAACGTTGTGGTAGACATCATAAAAATAACGAGATCCATGTTTAAATTATGGCGCACTTTTACAGCCTATTTCTAAGTTCGTGAGATGCTTTCGCGAGCGACAGGATGATGCTTTTGAAACTCATGACGCAACTCTCTTTACATTTGCAATGGCGTGCGCAGTGATCGAATCAATAACCAAACAATTAAATAAACAATAAAATGATATCTTTAAAACTAATAAGGGTATAGTTTTGGAATGTTTTTTAAGTTCATTTTCTAAAACTGTACAGCATAAATGAGGCAACGCATACATTAAACATAATGTCGATTGAAATAATATGTAGGTAATTATATCAAAACCTAAACGAAACTTATTTCGACGACCTAAGGCTCAGATTGCCATAAAATCTCAAGCTTAGTAAAATGGTAAGTTGATGAATTTCTATATGGACGCTCTCTAGATACAAGTAAACGTAATACTACTTATTATAGGTACTTATACTTATTGAGTATTAATGATTCTAGAAAAATAAAAGAATAAACGTATATGTACAGTTCCAAAAGGCAATATTCCCACAGTCTTTCAAAGTCACGTAAATCCAAAGAGCCGTAAGTGCAATAAACATTACAATATATTTAAACAGGCAACTAAACCCAGTAATTTGCAATTTCTAACCCCGTCTAGACTAAAACTATTTTTATATTACCCTCAATTACGGAATCGCTATCTCGCTCTAACTTGCTTATTTTGTGTGGGAGTGAAAGGGACGGGAGACGAAGAGGGTACGCCGAAATCCCGTCGATTTTCCATGCAATTGAATAAGTTGCGTTATGGTGTGAGGACGTCAAAGGTTTTTATCTGTAATGCTCTGGATGTCTGAACTGGATTAAGATACTACCGTTTTATATAAGTGTATATAAAATAAATATCTGTGACAACCGATGGGGAAAAAAGGTTCTTGAGTGGTGACCACGAACCGGAAGACGCAGCGTAGGCCGGCCCTCCACTAGGTGGACCGACGACCTGGTCAGAACCGCGGGGAGCCGATGTATGCAGGAGTCAAGCAGTCGATCAAAGTGGGGGAGGCCTATGTTCAGCAGTGGACGTTTTCGGGCTGATGATGATGATGATGATGGTAAAAATAAGTATAAGTAGATGGTAAGAAAATTGCTTTTATTTTATTATCAGTTAATTTATTTCGTTTTCACGCAAAAACGGCTGAACCAACTAGAATAAAACTTTAAAGTTGCCATCATGGAGTGATCTCCATGTAGATAACTATGTATCAACAAAGACACCTTTTGCTCCGGAAACTACTGTTTTAGGTGCTGGAAGAAGTTAAGAGTTTCTACATGATTAATGAGTGGGCAATTTTGCCTGGAAGTATCCATAAAGTATCCATTTGACTGGCCTGATAGCTCAGTTGGTAGTAACTCTGCCTTCTGAACTGTAGGTTGTGGGTTCGATTCCCACCCGGGACAAACATTTGTGTGATGAACATAGGTGTTTGTTCTGTGGCTGGATGTTATATTGTATTCCATGTACCTATGTATTTACAAAAAAAAGTATCTAAGAATTCTATCGGTTATATGGTTCCCATAGTACAAGATATGCTTAGTTTGGGGCTAGATGACGCTGTGTGAAATGTCCACACATATTTATTTATTTTTATTTATAATATGGTACAGATATTAAACAAAAATTAGGTCAAATCGCGTACCATAATTTTTAGAAGTCATTTAAGTCAGTAAACCTTTTCTTTTATCGTCATACAGTTAATACATGGATCGGAGGTAATAGGCTTGAGTCTTGCCATTTTTTTTATTACATAAATTAATAATATTTCTCAAACAATAAAAAATCATGAAAACAAAGATTAAATATCTCAAAAAATTACTTAAAATACAATAATAGTAAGAGACAGCTCAAACATGCAGTGACGTCACTCTTGCTTCATCATAGTAGGTACCTCATTACCAAGCTGTGGATAGCTTTACATACAGTCTCGACTTTGGCATGTGTGGCTTCACAACGTGCGTTTTCATTATAACTGCGGGGAATCTCCTGTTTTGTGAGAAAGAGACAGGCGATCCAGAAACTTTAAAAGCTTATTAATCCTAGATTTATTGACCGGTTTTTCTTATTTTTTCATTTATTGCATTCATTTTAACCTAATTTATATAAATAATAATTACTTGTTAATTTTTAATAGCAGGTCACAAGCCTATTAACAGATTCATTCAAATGAAACGTGCCGTTTTCCGTTTTGGAAACAAAATGCGGGTAGGTATATTTAACGCATCCAGCTCGCGGTGGACTGTTACGATTGGTACAGAAATGAAATCGATAAAAACGCACCTTAAGTTCGTGCCCTCGTGAATTCGCGGTGATGTTTTGTTCAGAATGGCGTGTTGTAGATAGATAGATGGATAAAACTTTACAAAACTGTATTTCACAAATACACAGAGGTTTGTGAAGTAGGTAATATTTTGAAGAGCGTGAATGGAGGCTTATCAAGTAATCTCTACCAGACAACTTTTGCATGGAGAGAGTTTTACAAAAAAAACAATAGATGTAGGTAGTATTCTCAATGTCTACAACAAAAAAACAGTTTTTAAAAAAAATTAGTATACGGTTTAATTAACCACGTAATTACAAACTATTTATTTAGGTGTTCGAGCCTGAACCTGAGCTTTACCCACCTTGGCTTAAGCCTAAATAAGCGTTTTCTACCCTTCAGGGGGAAAACGCCTCTATTATGATTGGAATGGAATGGATTTATAGAGTAGTGCTTTTACTTACTTATAAAAAGTAACAAAAAAATACAACTAAATGAAAATCCTCCTTTTTTAATAATAAATAAATAAATAAATATGTGTGGACATTTCACACAGCGCCATCTAGCCCCAAACTAAGCATAGCTTGTACTATGGGAACCAGATAACTGATGTAATACTTAGATACTTTTTGTTTGTAAATACATACATAGAATACAATATAACACCCAGACACAGAACAAACATCGATGTTCATCACACAAATGTTTGTCCCGAGTGGGAATCGAACCCACAACCTACAGATCAGAAAGCAGGGTTACTACCAACTGAGCTATCAGGCCAGTCAATGTAATGTCGGCTAAAAACAACCTACATTAGTACAATCTAAAAAGAAATTTTATGTTGTGTTAATAAATATAATTACAACAACGGAACACGAAAGAAATGCCAAGGGAGCATAAAACCAACACAACGTTTTACGTTACACCCTTTAACTCTATTTACCAACATAGTAAACCAAATAGGATGTTTCACACCTTACGAAATTACGCATAAAATTTTATTAAAATTAAAAACGGAAAGCACTTGATAACACGAAAATACAGTATGTAAAGCCCTCGGGAGTCGAAACGTGGCGGAATTTTCAGTAATGGCGTCTGAAACGCCCAGGGCCATTCACGGCCCGTATTTGCATTATCGCGGTATTAACTAACCGTAGCGTAAATATAACCGTAGAATAAATAACGCTACGTAAATATTCAAGAACGCTTTTGTACTGTAGGTGACTGTGAACGGTTAACTTGTTATGGTGTGCTACGGTTTTTCGTAGCTGCTACGGAGTGCGTAGCGCGTGTTTATCGGCTACGCCGCGGGAGTATTACAAACTCGTTTTTGTTTTTTTCCTGTGACGTTAGTAATGTTAGTTACAATTCGAAAAAGATGTTCCAAATTCAATTCAAATTCAATTGTTATTGTAATTTGCAGTTAACGTTAAGTTTAGGTTAACGCAAATTTTAGTAATCTTCGTAGCGACGTCCTTATAAGCCTTATAGCGAACGTTCAGCACCTTGTTTAGATAAAGGAATAATATTCAAATTAGGGAGGTTCACTATCGTTATAGCGAGATACCAGCGTCTATAGCCGGCGCTAAGTACGTTGGCACGATAGTTAATTTCCTTAAATTTCATTAGCAACTCTTCCAATTTGCATTCAAAATGTGCGCTCACGTACCTAACCACCTACACAAATATATAAACAAGTACCTTCCATAGTTAAGCAAAGAACCGTCCGAATACGCCGTTATTTTAATACCCTTATCAAAAAACAAGGCACATTACAAAATGGCCGCCATTTTCATGAGTTTTGCGCGGGAAAACGCTCGTGAGCCAGCCTGGAAAATTATAACAAAAGGCATCCACCGCTATCTTTCTAATTATAGTAAATCACCTTGCTACAGGCGAGATAAGACTGTGTGAACCAGACGTAAAAAGTCGTAAGAGCCAGTTGTGTAGTATTCAGTTACGACCTTTTGATATTGGCGCGGCAAATATTTCGCGCGCTTAGATGTGAAACGGCATAAGTATAGAAAGTGGTAAATGCGAGTTGAGCCATTTGTATGTGGAGAGGAATTGGGTTTGTTTCGGGAAGCGAGAACGACTTAAATTGTTACGAGACTGTAGGTTTATACGACCTTTTGTTACGCGAAAGGAAGCTCGTTCGATGAACGGTCCCTAGCGTTGTACAATTGCATTGAGAAGTATCACGTACTGGTATTGTGTTTCGTATCAGTAACTTAGAGTTTGGATATAAAAATGTATGGCGGACAGTTTGTTCGATTTCCTCTTGGATTCTTGTAGTTTTTCCTATAGATTTTTTATTTGGTGTAGATTCGTAAATAGAAATACTGTGATTACTGAAATTATATTAGGTACCATCCAAAGGTAGCCTGGAAGAAATCGCTTTATGCGATAAAGCCGCCCGTTGTTCCACCATCCTTTGTTTTTGTATCATGTGTATTGTTGTACTTTGGTGTTCAATAAAGTATTTTTGTATTGTATTGTATTGTATTGTATATTCTTGTCAGATGAAACGGCTTTAAGACAAATGTTATCGCAAATTATTAAGGTTATAAAGTTAACAATATACAAATTTTATTTGATAAAAAAATAGTTTTTTTATTACTTTGCCTATTAGTGTATTTAAGTTATTTTGTTAACAAAATTTAAAAATATCACAAGTTACACCAATGGTATTTGAACCTGACATACTCCAATAAGTCAAAACCAATCAAATAAGACCCTCCCTGCTTCCTCTAAAAGAACTGGAGAATTATTCTGTTAGATCAGTGGGCGTACCGTGAGCTCTTAGCGTGATTCAAAACAGAGCCTATAAAGGATCGTTTGTCAAAATCCCCATACAAAAAAAAAACAAAGCGATCCAATATAGGCTCAGTTTTGAATCGCGCTAAGAGCTCGCGGTATGCCCCCAGAGGTCTAAACTCATTGGGCGTGTGGAGCCTAAGTAGTTGAGCGTTTGGTATCTTTAAAAGCTTAAAGCTTTGTTTTGGAGAGTTTAGTGATAGTAGTTTTTATAGGTAGTAGTACCTACATAAAAGGAAAATTTAACAAAATGCCTACTTGGCGTACTATTATATAAAAGGGGCATCCCCTACTAAGTGGACTGACGACCTGGGGCCTGCTATCTAAAGCAAGTCGCTGGAATACAATTTGTACTGTAGATATTCATTTCATGTCTCGTTTGAACCGCGCTAAGAGGTGACGGTAAGTCTCCTAGTCAAAACCACGGGAGGGAGTTGGATGCAAAAGGCAAGTTCAAAATGGCATTCTTGGGGAGGCCTATGTTAATCATAGGACCTATGTTTATTTAGTTTTCAGACCGAAACAACCGAATGTATTAGATGTTGGCACACAGATATCTTGCTCTACCAAGACTTACATGGAAAATCAAGACTTCTACTTAGTAACAAACAGACAATGTTACCTTTTATGTATGTTGGTTAAAATAACATCTATTCAACCAAAACATCACCATCAAAGCGTGTAAAGGGACAAACAGAAATGCTCTACCTAGAGCCATAACTTGCGGAGAGCAGTTAAACGTACAAATGGCACCTATATTGCGCCCGCGGCTCTACCAACTATCCGCTACGTAATACTATCCAATTACATTGCTGGAAATTTATGTGGGTAGTTGTGTACTCTACATGCCCTAAGGTGTTGGCTAATAATTATATTAATAAAGAAAACTTACCTTGCCTACTTAATAATGAAAAGTAAATGGCAAGTTTTACTGACCACTGCCTCTGCCTCCACGAGAAGAAGAATGGACTCTACTTTTTTAGGCTTATGTGAGTATTAGTGTAGGTAATTTTAGTATTAGAAAATCTTCTATGTTTACTGCGTAAAATGTTAAGGTTAAAACATTAAAGTTAATTATGTAATTTATAATGCAATCCGCGCCCCGCGGTTTCTACGCACACACAATTTTCCGGGGTTAAAAGTACTCAAAGTGAAACTAAACTGGGACTAAAGTATTTTTTTAATTTATTATATAAAAGGCTTTGTCCTGACTGGGTGACAGACAACGTACAGCCCAAACGTAAAGACTAGACTAGCTAGACTTGAAATTTGGAGGGTAGCTTTCTTTTATGACGTAAACGGGTGCTAAACAAAGGTTTATGAAAATTCAACCTCTAAGTAGGTGAAAAAGGTCAAAAGTTTTGAAACTTGGTATATATAAACAAGTAAAAAAATAAAGGAAACCGTATTTATAGTTTTTCAAAATTCAACCTTTTAGGGGGTAAACAAGTACATAGTTCAAGTTTATATGGAAATTTAAAAAAATTGTCCGTATATTTCAATAAGTAGTTAAATTTTGTATAGTAAATAATTCTACTGCATAAGTACTGAAATTCGGGATGTGTAAAGAACATACAAAATAAAATGATACGGGTCTTGGAAATTTTTGAATTTAATCCCCTAAAGGGGTAAAAATATAGAACAAGGTCCCATCGTGAAACGCTCGCACAACCTAAACCGCTGAAGCTAAAGTCTTAAAATTTCAAAGATAGGTAAATACCTAAAATGCGCTATACCTAAATAGGTTACTTTTAAATAAAGTAACCCATTTAGGTAATAGCGTTTTTTAAGCGACACCCAAAAAAGGGAGGCTTAAGGTAACTTTGTCCCGGAAAAATAATCGGTTCTTGAGGGATAGTCCACGCGGGCGAAGCCGCGGGCATAAGCTAGTATGAAATATAAGCTTACGTTTGACCACATTTTGGCCTGATGTTACGTGGTGATGCGGTCGACGATGTAACGCAGGGCTTGCCTAGAAGAAACTCTTTCACTCTCTTATTGTAAACTTCCGAACTATAGGTGTCAGGAAACACAATGGTAAAGAGCCATCCATACCGGTTTGTATTAAAAGGTCGAGGTCCAAATCAATTCATTTAAACTGAAATGTACCAATAACACCTGCAAAATTGGAACAAAGTACATATATACCTAAATAAGTTTACATAATTCATAAAAATAATTGACTGGCCTGATAGCTCAGTTGGTAGTAGCTCTGACTTCTGAACTATAGGTTGTGGGTTTGACCCGGGACAAACATTTGTGTAATGAACATCTATTTTTGTTCTGTGTCTGGGTGCTATTTTGTATTCTATGTATGTACAAACAAAAAAGTATCTAAGTATTCTATCGGAGTTTTGGCGGGAACGCGGAAAAGTTCACGTCGGTGCATTGTATTATTTTACAAAACTTATGCTTTTTCCAGTGTTAATGTTTAAAATTGGTGGTGTTTTACGCATTAAGTGCTGAATTACGAGCATGAGTGTGGGCAAGTGATATAATGTAATGAAACGTGGTTTTTCGTGTTGCTTCCAAAATTCCATAGAAGCCTCTAGTAAAGTTGCCACCACTTTACTAAGGCATGCCTTAGACTAGATTATGACTTAGACTAGACTATGACTACTCTGACTGTGACTATGACTTGACTTTAAGTGAAAATTTCCATAATACAATGAAAAATTACAAAACTTGACACTGGCTAAATACACTATGTGTGGAGCCAAAATATAAGGAAAAAAAAAAGTATTCTATCAGTCATCTGGTTCCCATAGTACAAGCTATCCTTAGCTTGGAGCTAGATGGCGCTGTGTGAAATGTCCACACATATTTATACTCTTATAATTAGCCGTTCAAAAGTTAATATAATTATCTCCTAAAACCCATGACATTTTGAATCTGAGTTTGATCCAGGATCCAGTCCATCACAACCTTTAACAAGACAACTTCATTATCGCTGAGATTTTCATTCTATCTACATTGAAACACCTGAAAATAAACACGCTGCATAATAATAATAAGTTCTACAGCAATATACATAAAATTACCTTATAACGGTGCTTTATACTGTTTGTTTAGGAACAACTGCTTACGAAGCAACGGTGGCTGTACTATCAGCAATTCTCCAAATAGGGCTCTTGTTTTACGCCCATCGAGTCAAATCTATTCCGCACTGTATAAAACTGCTACTGTCCTCAAATTATTACGCTCCCAATAGGAAAAGGACAATTCGGCCGTTTCTTTCAATATTCCTGTATCTCCTCTCCTCTCGGGAAATGTAATCGACCGAGCACAGTTATATTACATTTTGTTATATAATAACGATTTTCCTTTCTGATGGCAATTCATTGCTATAGGAAGTAAAGTTAGAAACGGTTTGAAACGAACATAGGTATAATACATAATAATAATACAGTTATTGTTATACCTACTCTCAACCTATAACTCGTGGACACCAGAAATGCTTAAAAATTGAAGTTATCGAGTTAAATGTCTTCCATTGCATGCTGACTGTGAGTCGATTTTATTAACCGTGGTTTCGTCGCTCCGATGTATAGTGAAATTCAATTTGTAGTTTTTGGGTGATGTGGTCGTAGTGGAGGTAGGTTTGTGCGCTCCGACCTGCCTTCTATCTGCAAAATCAATGTGGCTATTAGCAAGTTTTCGCGCAGTCGCATAACGGGGTTGAAACGCTACCGGTCAGAAATGTCGGCGGCGGCGTTTGTGTCCTCGCTATGCAGATAACACTTTGCAATAAACAAATAATTTCTACTTTCGTCTCTTTTAAATTACTTCGTCAAATACTTTTGCAGGTTAATTTTATGATTCTAATTAGATACGCGTTGAATGCGATAAGTAATTTCAAATTAGGAATGTAGATTTCTATTCACTGGCTTTATTTTAATGTTAGAGTTGTTTGCGACGATAAAAATGCTAATATTTGTGCTACGTTAGCAGTTTTCTCGTTTGTCCTCGAATGCGGGCGTTACTTCTCTACGAACTTGGTACATGATTGCTAAAGTTTCTTTTTGTCATATTTAGGGAGTGTTTGTACGGAAACTTATGTTTTACCAGATTGAGTTACGTTCCCAAAATGTTTTGTTAGTAAACTACGCTAACAGGAGAATGTTTTCCATCTTGTTTTGTGTTTCTTACAAGTAAAGAGAATGTGGCTCTTTGGTTTTTCAACAAGAATTGATGATATAAATATAGTGAGAAAGTAAAATTTGATTCAGCTAAGAAAAAAATTCAATGAGAATGATCCTAATTTAAAATCGCGTAAAAGTAGGTAATGGTGTGTCATACGTCACGTGTACGATATCTATTTTAATATATAAAATTTCGGATTATAAGTTTAAAAATGTTTTGACATGTCACTAAATTATTCTTTGCATACCATTACATTATTACCATTTGCACAAACAATTTATATCTTAACTGAAAATACTTCACTTACTTGTTCTTATTAATTTAAGGCATATTTGACCTCAATGGCTAGACTGATGCAAAACTTATTTTGTTTTTATAATAGGAAACTTTAATTAGTTGTATTTTTTAATCTATGTTAATCGTCGACACGTCCATAAAACGCATGCACAAGAACTTCAGCGTTTCTGTTTTTGCATCATTAACACCAGAGTAATAATTAAAATACACTTAATTAACAACCGTGTTGATTTAATCGTCTTTAGTAGATTATTAAAAAGCAAGCTTAAAAAATTAAAAAAATCATATTTTTTACATAGTTTAAACATTTAATAGCTCTAATCTTAAAACAAAATATATATCAATCAAGTTAATTTTAATATTATTCAGCCTTGACCTGCTACTTATAGTGCAAAAAACAACCTATTAAATTATAATTATTGAACAAGATGTCAATATAAGAAAATACCTACTTAAGTACTTAATTTTTAATTTTACTTCTTTAATTTTATAATCAATCATTAAATCCTGCGTAGATTATGCGCATCAGCGAGCTATGGAGAGAGTGTTATGCTCGGGGTTTCCTTGCGAGATAAGATCTGAAATGAGCCGATCCGCAAGAGTACTAAAGTCACCGATATAGTTTTTAGAATTAGCAAGTTGATGTGGCAGTGGGCAGGCCAGATCGCTGGTAGAACTGACAACTGATGGGGAAGAAAGGTTCTCGAGTGGTGAACACGAACCGGAAGACGCAGCGTACGTCAGCCCCCCAATAGGTGGCGGCAATCTGGTCAGAACCGCGAGGAGCTGATGGATGGAGTCAAGCAGCCGCTTAAAGTGGTGCTCTGTGGGGGAGGCCTATGTTCAGCAGTGGACGTCTTTAGGCTGATGAAGATGATGAACAGATTATAACCACAAAAACCAGACGAAGAATACAGGATAAGTAAGGTAGGTATAAACACTACTAGCAAATATATTTTTATTCGTATAGTTCACTGGTTGGTAATAATGAACCATTTCGTTATTTCCAACCAGGAAAATTGTTGACGGAAACGTAGAGCAACTAATAATTTCATTGTTAGTGTTATTACCTTATTATTTACAGTCAAATATTCGCTCTAACATCGTGATAAATAATATCTTTATCACGTCCATACAGTTTTATTACAAAGAAATGGATTCAAGTTTAGGTCTTTGAGAAAAGCAACAAACTAAACAAAGTAATTTTTACCTTTCATTCGTGAAGCTGAGTGAGGAGGAATGAAGTCTGAGTATAAACGCTCTTTAAATCGATACTACAGGGGCGTTTGAATCTATTCACTACAACATGTTAACTGTATCTATAGGTTAGTTTGCGGAAATAGCTTGAACTCTAGTTACTTGAACTGTTTAATATAATAGTGTGGGTTTTTGATAAGTCAGTTTATTATTTCCTGTCTTATAAATAAATAAATATATATATATATATATATTCTCACTTCTTAATGCATGATGTGGCCATTCTATAATTAGGCCTACATGTAATTCAAAACCTGTCATGTATATCATGTAAGCTAAAATTTTTATTACATTTGTAAATCATGTAGTACTGTTGATGGTCCATAAATAAATAAATAAATAAAAATAAATATGTTTGGGCATTCACACAGTACCATCTAGCCCCAAACTAAGCATAGCTTGTACTATGAGAACCAGATAACTGATAGAATACATAGATACTTTTCGTTTGTAAATACATACATAGAATACAGTATAACACCCAGACACAGAATAAACACCTAAGTTCATCACACAAATGTATTTATTTATTTATTATTTATTTATTTATTTATTCTATGCGATGAAGCGTTTATCATTATTAGCATGAAATATTGTTTCTACATAAAATAACTACCTATTAGCGGCACCCACCCGCAGTGTCACCCTCATTAACCCGCTTTGCCATGTAACTCACAATTTTCTAGAATTGGGATATGTCATGTTGGCCCCTGAAAAAAGAAAACAAAGAGTTGTCATAGTGATCGTTTTACCCTACCACGGCGTTTATTTTCTTTGACTCGTATGTTTCTCCTCTTAACATTTTTACTTGTTTTCTATTGCAAATTGTACTTAGAGATCGTAAAAGTTAAATAGTTTTGGCATTTTACAAATCTTGAAAAGCTTCTTCATGAAGGATAATAAGCGAGTACACTTTGGTAAGTGTTAGTAGTAGAATTTTTATGTCATACTTATGACTAAGTACTAAATTTTACCTGCGCCGTGAGAAGTCTTAAAACTGTGGTTAGACATAGGTAGGACGTACATAAAATATTCTTGTCTGTATGTAAAATGTTTAGGTGGCAAAGACAATGATGACGATTTCCTGAAACAGATAGGTACTAAGAGGTAGGTATAGAGAGAGAGTGGGTGGTAGAGGTAGGTAGGAGGTAGGTATTTTCTGGAAACTGGAGACGAAAAAACAATATTTTTTTCTCACTTTCACAAACTGGCATTATATAATGGTAGCTTCTACAAGTAGCTTTATATAACACAGCTAATTTAGTATACTATTATATATTTTGTATGTGCAATAAAATATATCATCGGCCTATACGTTCCCACTGTTGGGATACAGACCTTTGTTCACACGGAGAGAGTGTGATATTTTTTTACTTTCGATGGTTTTTGCGGTTGACTAGGTACCCATTGTTCTCACCTGTTTGGTAATGATGAGGTCCAAAGTGTAGCACGCTTACCCAGAAATAAAATCCATAATCCAACACGCAGGTAGGTTATACAATAATCATGTTCTCGAATTTTGTGTTTTCTTAAGGGTTTCTACACGATGGTTTTCTTCTTCATTGATCTCATAACCTGAAACTCAGTGATCATAAGCTGGGACAGAACTAAAATAGGTATAAGTCAGTTCCAAAGCCACAAAAGGGCTGACACTGATAACTTTCTCAATAAACATTACTAAAAATAAACATTCTTAGAATTAAACTTTGGAATACCTAAAATCAAACTTTTTACATAATAAATAACGAAAAAATCACCGTTCCGTTAAAAAACTGTATTCTTCAAAACAAGTCCAAAATCATGTTAATTGTCAAATGAAGTTACGTTTTGAATCTGTAATTTACAAATTAATAATTCATGGTCAAACTAACTTTGTTAATTTTATTCACTTAGATTCTTAGGACATTGATATTTCAATTGTTTTTAAGTAAAAAGTAAGTATTCTTGAAGGATTCTTTACGTCTACTCTAAGGTAAAGACATGAATAATAATCTAAAACTTGAATGGATTAATACTTGAATTAAATAATTCATATGGGCATAATCAAAGGGTAAAACGGACTACTAAAGGGTTTATTACTAAGGTTCCGCTGTCTGTCTGTCTGTCTGTCTGTCCGTCTATCACCAGGCTGTATCTCATGAACAGTGATAGTTACACTGTTGAAATTTTCACAGATGATGTAGGTATTTCTGTTCCCGGTATGACAACAAATACTAAAAACAGAATAAAATAAATATTTAAGGGGGCTCCCATACACCAACTTGATATTATTGCTTGTTTTTATAGATAATGGTACGGAGCCCTTAGTGCGCGAGTCCAACTCGCACTTGGTCGTTTTTTTTAGAGATCATTGGCACTCTAGTTATTAAGACCAATCTAACTACTTTAATATTACTAGGGTTAGGCTAAATTACTTTAATTCGAAAAGTATTTTCGCATTTTCTTGCCAATTTCAGTGAATAAAATTTCAGTCTGTTAAAGCCACCGGTGGCTTTGCTGTTATGGTCACATGTGATATGATCATTCAAATCAACAATAAGTATATTATAACAAACGTAGGTACTGTGATAGTGATATTAATTGCCTTGTCTCCATATGTTTTATGATGCTTACTTAATAGAATTCCTGATCCTTTCCTCCTACTTGATCATTGAAGATCATCATCCTCTTTGCCTTTTCCCATTTGTTATTGGGGTCAGCTCCCAATCTAACCAGTAGCGGCAAGCTACCAGAAATACACGAGCGACTGCCATCTGACCTCGCGACCCATAAGGAACCAGTAACAGGGATAGTTAGACCAGGCGTCAGATTCCATCAGGCGTCTGACTACCCGTAACGATTGCCATAAATGTTCTTATGACAACCGGGGCCGGCGTCTTAACGTGCTCTCTGAGGCACGGAGCAATGGCATCGAAAACTGCACATAACTTACTACATAAGTCATTGGTGCTGAGCTGAGGATCGAACCCGGAGCCGTAAGATTACGAAGCGCACATGCTGCCGCTCGGCCACCATCGCTTTTCACTTGATCATTGAAGATGTAACATAAGAAAATTATTTGAAGGTACCTGGTGGTGGGTAGGTTTCTGCTTTATCATTATACCTTCAAATAATTTTCTTTAACTTATGTCAGATAGAACCTCCTACACAATGAAACAAAACAATTTCCCAATGGAATAAAAGCAAAAAGAGAATAAATAAAAGGATGGAGTTTTCTATCGCATCCGGAATAGTTTGCAAGCGGATCGCAGTCGCCATGTTCAATTCAGACTGAGTTCTATTTCGTATTGTGGACATAGAAAACAGATAGTATTTTTTGATTCAGTTTTAATGTCTTCATTACTCATAAATAATGGTTTCTACATTATTTGGCCACACCTTGTATCAATAACAATGTTGGTTTTTATGATTTTGAAGGTAATTGAAGTTATAATTTTTGTTGTTTTAGTTAAAGTTGAACTGAAAGTATGTAAGTAGGTACTTACCTACATCATTAAAATTGAGTTATTATAGCTATACTGACTAAAGTTTCTTATTAATTGACTAACACTAGAAATTTCCGAATATATCGAAATCTGCTCATTTCGAAAACTTTTAATTAAAACACACAGATTCTTTATATTAACTTCCAAAAACAAATACTAATATTATGTAAATAGGGTATTTAATATTAATAATTTAGTGCACTAGAAAGCAATGTCATAAATATACGGTTTAGTTTAATTTTCATATATAAAACTAAACTAATGTATTTTGTTGAATGAAGACTTGTGATTTTCTTCAAAATTGTTTAAAAACTGACAGCTCAGACAGATAAATAACAACGTTTTCTAGTAGTCTGTGTCAAAAATAGAAATTCGGTGGTTGTAAAACGGTACTACATATTGTGCTTTAGATATTATTTATTGTAGATATTAGCACATAAGATGACACGGATAAAGACGCAAAACTTGAGTTTTTTTATGTCTATCAATATCTAATTGATACAGCCTGTTTGCATTAAATTAGGGTGCAAGAAGCAAGATCACACTTTATTACTAAGTTTTTACGAGAAGTAAGTTACGTTTTCTACAGATAAGCTATGATTTTTTAACTTTTTGGGTTTGTGTTTTGCCAACCTGATTATCATATGAGAAGCTCAACACTAGCCAAAGAATATTGAGATGAGTTTGATTGGATAATAAACTTTTTAGACTTACTGTTAATTATAGCAATAGAGACCGCATCCGAAGTAAGTGATACGTATTAAGTGATTTCGATGCAGGGCGGGAGCGTTAGACCATGAAATTGGCCCAGTCTATGCCCCAGGACGCATCGCGGCGCTTAATGGCAGACGGCTAGATGAGATTCCAGCTATTTTCATAAATAAGATCGCTTTAAAGTACACCTCTATAGGTATTTGTTATTCACGGCGGTATTAAGTAGAATTTGAACGTTTTTTTAACGCAGGTAAATTGACTCGATGACTATATTTTTAAAAATTCAAAAAGTTTCTGAAATTTAAGACAAATATTTACTGGTTAGGTGGATAAATTCCTAGTAACTGCATTATGAGAGTTTTAATCTATTTTATCAGACCTTAGAGATTTTAGAATCGTTCAATATCATTCGAAATAGTCAGCATAATTGAGCACTTAAAATAGTTATTAAATATGTACTTGTTTTTATTTATTTGATATAAATTTGTAATATATATATTATGATATATATTTATATATATATCATAACACTTTATATAAGTAAATGAAATATGTAAGATATTGTATGTATTATATTTTATTATTATTTAAAAACCTTATAATATCTAAACTATTATTGTTATCTACCTCTTATTGTTATTTTTTATTTTGGGTAATCTTTCCTTTTTCTTTTTTCAACCAGCACTACCACTCGTTCCACACTACACAAAGGTTAACTGGAAGAAAATGCTACTTAGCATTAAGTTCGCCTATGTACTTGATTATCTTGTGCAATAAAGCATTTTCTATCTATTTATCTATCTATCATTACCGTTCCGAGAAAAATAAAAGATAAATTCATTACCTATATTACATTACACTTTTACTATTGTTGGGTATTGTGATCTAAAATTTCACTATTTTTGTTTTTTTTCCACTAAAGTGGTATTTAATAAACGTTGTGCTTTAGTATTAAACTTTGCCCAAAGGTATTTGTAGATTTTATTTAATGGATCGGCCTGGTCTTCACCTAACCTGTTGCTATACCCTAATGGGGTCATATGTTTTGCACACACATACATAACACCTGTATCACTAAATATGTACATATGTTGGCAATAAATAATTGAGTATTGAGTATAGAGTATTGTATTGCAGTGACAAACCAAGCAAACAATCTTAGTTTGTTATGAAACTAACGATGTTTCTTTCAGCTGGCGTGAGAAAAATAATATCACCATTGCCAGTTACAACTGAACTAACTGATATAGAATTTTTCTTTTATTTTTCCCGCACCTGGCATGATCCATTTCTCTCTCGCCTCGTGCCTGCTTGACGTTGAGTTTCAGGACACCCATAAGTACCTATACGAACTATCTCAACCCAAAAAATTATAACAATGTAGACTAATTAATAAGTACTCTATGCCTATTAATTTTTTTTACTCTCTGCCACAGAAATGGTGATAAATATATAATTATCATTAAATCTAACCTTAAACAAGATCAATACGATAACTCCCATAATAGTCAACATAACAGCAACTAAATTTGTTTTGGCTATAACAAGCCATTTTAGCGACTTTTAACAGCCATTAGAATTTGCTATGATCATTCCCTAGATACCAGGCGCCATAAAGGTAATGCCGAAGATAGTAAAAAAAACTATCAACAAAAACTATAAAGCCAAAGTATTAGACGAAAGGTCGGGGCAAAAAATTGGTGTGTGGAACGGGAATCGCTTGAGCCACTCTATCGTTCCTCCTTGCTTTTTGTTTGCAAGAAGGAGTGGATTGCTAAGCGAATTTCGGTTCAGTGTAGTGCGGTCCCACCTATTGTGAATTCCGTAGGTCTGAAATTTATTTGACAGCACCAGTGTCTGAGGAGAATAGAAAATGGCAATGGCTGAATACATTATGGATATAACTCATGGTTTGTTTTTGGCGGGGACCCGACAAGCGTTATTGGTATTTAGAGGCATTTAATTATTAGGGGCGATGAGTTTTTTGTGATATTAAAATATGTGACAGGGAAATGTTATATGAACGACATGGCGACAGCAAATTCATTAGTTACGGTGGGAATTAATTTCGTTTTGTGTATGCGACAAGACGCCTGCTGGAAGATAAGAGAATGTTTCCAAGTGACTCTTAAGTGTTTCGAAATGTTTAGGCAACAAATATAGGCAAACTAACAAGTTCATTTGAAAGATGAGATAAAGACGGGCCCCATAAATTGCCATACATTGATTGTTAATGATAACCAATTATGGCACTTAGGTATCTACATAAGTCCTGACCTTTCCATAGGATTTCCTTTTATCTTCTTCTGAATCTCAAGTATCTAAGGAATGTTACCTTACTTATCTAGTAACCAGATAACACAAAATCAGCGGAAAGCAGAGTCTGTACAGTTCTAGGTTAATTATAAGTAGGTACCACAACATGGAATATTATAGATCATTTAGTAAACTAAACTAATTTTTTTTATTAAACAAAATTTTTCATATTTTATTTAGTTTTATTGTTTAACTAAAGGAATGGTCGAGGTACAAAAATCTCTAATCGGTTTTAGTAGTTCTTAGATCCTGCCTGATATTATTCAAATTATAGGTATATAATCATTTTTGGTAGATAAATTACTTGAGTTATTTACGTTTTCTTTATATTCTTAGTGAATATCTGTAATATTGGAAAGTATCTAGTACCCGTTTGGTCCCGGGCTGTAGAATAAGACACCCCATTTCTTTCAGGTGCTTTAGAAATTGGTTAAGCTAAGGGAATATCTAGGGAAAGGGCAATTCTCCTCGATACATTAAAATCTGTGATCACCAAGCCGCCTGCCAGGCGTGGTAGTTAAGGCTAACCCATCCACATGACAGGAGGCAAGCAGCCGCTCAAAGTGGTACTCTATAAAAGAAGCATATGTTCAGCAGTAGACGTCTTCAAGCTGATGTTGATAATTATGATGATGGTTAGTACCTACTTACGTACCTACCTAATAATTGTTAGAATATCGTTATGACACAAAACGACAAACAAAAGCTATTTTTATATGAGACATGGTAACGTTTGACCACATTTCATATCAGGCTAAATCGCAATCAGGCTCAAGTTAGCGCCAGGCTAAACTAAAACTAGGAATAGACGGGCAGACAGGCACTCAACAGAGTGGTACATTGGGAGGTACAAGTAATTGCACCTAGTAGGTAACATTGATAAATTCTCTGCAATAGATTCGTTCAATCAATCAAGTTTTATTATTAACGACAAATTTGACGTGACAAATTTATCTCGTAAAATTAAAATTAATCTGTTAAAATGTGAATCACTTTATAACCTCTAATTTATTTATTTACCTAGTACCTTCAGCTACCCAAAGGATATAATTTAGTAATATTTTTCAAAGTAAATAATAAAACTAGGTAGCTTTGGTTGCATTTTTAATCACTACATTCACTGTTTTTGGAACTGTTATTACAGTAGGTATATCTTCATAAGTTTTCTGGTAGAGTGAGGTGCGTAGCATATGATTTTATGCTCATGCAAGCTTAAGTGTGATACAAGTGTTTTATTAGATAGTGTAATATGCAGTATGCAGAGGTATTTCAATGAGAACCACGAAGTTCGTTTCTTCTTCAATAAAGACACTACGACTAACTTGACTCAGTTTCTCATTAACTTACTTTTTTATTAGATATACTATGGCAATGCGGCCAGCATGTTGGGTACGCTACCTACCGGTAGTGGGCTGGAGCACTTGGACTATCTATAGGCCATCGCGGCTATTATACAGTCCACAAGTGTTCTTTGTAGTAGGCAGTGTAGCTAGTTTAGTTTAGTTTAGTTTAGTTTTAATTATGATAAACTAAATGCCCATCATTTATATTTAGCGTACCTCCCATGCACGATTTTAGTAACATAATAATCCCAAAGTTTCATAACTGAACATTTACTGATAATTTTGTACTTACCTACTCTAAATTATTTCTTTTTCGGTCACTGTAGAGAAAAACAGGTTTCATTTCAGGTCAAAATCAAAATAGCTGTACATTTTATTAACTCTTTATTCTCTTGAATTTTTGAAATTAATATTACAATATTGAATGCGGGCTTCATATACAATCACCCAACTATTTGCTTATATACCACGACACAGTCACATTTGATCGCATTTACTTGAGGACAATTCACCACTGTAAACAGACATTAAAACCTTTTGGAATAACATGGTCAACAAGCTCAAGTTACGTCGGTCAGTAGAGTTGCGAAATACTCAAATCGCAAATTCACAACCTTGTTTTTTAATACGCCAACCACCATTACTTGATACTTTGATTGCAGTCAATTCCAGCAAAAGATTTCTACTTTAACGTTTCTCTTTACAATGGTCAACTGTCTCGTCCACACGATCACGTCAATACATAAATACATAACGTAAACAAAAAATAAACAAAAAATAATGCGCCACATAAAACTTTCACAACTATTTACAGTTACTTAACATTAATACGACCTATAATTACTATATTCAAAAATATAGATATAGGTACATAGCTACAGTTAAAGATAAAAATTGATCGATTATTTTAATATATTAAAACATAAAGAGCAGAAGTCTTGTTACTTTAAAAGTAGATGAATATTAATGAACAAAACATTAACGTAACAATGAGTAAACTTAAATAGAATTTTAAAACGGAATTTGTATTTAGTTTGAACATAATAAAATACATTTACTTATATTAATATTATACACGAGAGCTTTACGTCGTCAAATAAAACATAATGCAATATTTTTTGCTAACAAAGTTAGCAAGTTACTCTACTGAAATAAAAAATAAACAGAGAAAAGCAAAATGGTTTCCATACACGTACTTTTTAAAACAAATCTAATGGGTACTTATATTCTTATTTGCATCTGTCTAAAAACTTAATTGAAACAACTGGACGCTGCAAATTGAGGAACAAAATAAATGTGATTAATATTTGACAACACAACGCTACTTATATTTTATATTTTAATTAACATTATTGATATTTAATGCTCAGTTAGGTACAATACCTACAGTCTACAAAACACTAGCAATATGGCAAGACAGCAATATGGATGGAGGACGTATATAATCTATTTAGCGAATTGCTCATTGTTTCATGTGATTTACAATACTTTATGACGCAGAAACGATAAAGAAACCTGACATAAATCAATGGACGTACATTACAATGTTACAGGATTTACCTATTGTTTTAGAAACTTAATATTACAGTGGTCTAAAGACACAGTACTAAGCTAATACAGCAAGTAATGGTTACAACGGAAGAGACATTCCAGTTTCATAGTTTCATGTTGTTTTCTAAATGTGCATAAAACTACACACTGAAAACCTGGTTGAGATTTAAGTAACTTGAAACTGAAATATGACGATAGTTGCACGACAGTTGCGTTTTACTTTGCTCAGGTTTTCGATTTGCACTTTCCCATTCTACGACGAAACAATCAAACAGAAAAACAATAAAAATGCAAGATTAACAATTTAATTTCGTATACACACAACGTGTTTAAAACTCAACTCTAGCCAAATGCAATTTAGTGTGTACGTCCCTTTTCGTGAAAACATTCATCTCCTTATTCCATTTTCCAATAAAGAAATCACTTTCTTCTAAAAACAAACTTTCAATTAAAGAACGAACTTTCTTTAATTGAATGAACTTTCTGAGACCGAACTTTTCATTAATGAACGAACTTCCGACTTGAGAACGAACATCTACAAACAACACTAAATTATTAAAGCGGGTTTTTAATTCAAATACTAACATCAGATTTACGCTTAACGTTTATTACATGATTCTACGATTATAACTATGCGTTTTATAATTTATAAAGCCTACTTATATACGACGTTACTTAAGTACATTTTGTTCGATTTTCAATTCTCGATTACTTTTTTAATTTAAAAATAAGATGGGATAAGGATTTATTCTAACGACAACCTTATATTACGTTATGTTAAATGAGAAATATGGCTTTTGGAAAATTGTGAACGAAGAAAATATTGCACGTAGCAGGTAAATGATAATTTCAATACAATGGCAGGAAAATGTAGGAAAATCTGATTACATTTGTGACTCATTTGAAATATGTCATTTACCTCAATGACTTTAATTACTTCGCAACATTAATGTTGTACTTATTTGTTACTAATTACGAAGGCTTTTAGGCTGCTTTACATGACGTTGTTTTGGAATTACTACAACTAGCCATTTATTTACTTTTTCTACTTAGAAGATTTTAATTATTGCTTCAAAGACATATTTTTGAATTAATTGATTTATAAATCTATTGACTTATCCATTCCTAATGATATCACGACGGTAAATATGTTTTTTTAAACAGCTACAGTTTTATACATAATTTGAATAACACAGTGGACAGATTTCGAGAGGTGATTCACAAAAATCAAGCGAAAATTCCAATTTATTATTAATTTTCTAGAGTTTACTTTTTAATTCTACCCTGACATTAATTTACGTATAATGGTGACTATCAACACTAATTTTTAATTAAGTTTTGTTCGGATTACGTATTGAGTTTGGAAAATAATTTGGTCGCACTTGGTAGAAAGCTTGAAAGTGTGATTTATATACATATTTTGGCACAATACGGAATTGAAAGCGAATAGTGAAATTCAAAATTATAAACTGTTTCTAGTAAAAAGCATGAGTTTTTCCAAGAGCAGCTTGTAAGCTTCTGCACAATACCACTGGACCATTAAATTTAAATATGCACATAGGCTTCCTAAAAATAGCCGGAAACATAATGCCGTCGTTGTCCCGACTTCAAAAAACAGCAATTAAATCTTTGTTTTTTCGAAAAAGGAACTTTATTCTTTCCTATATATTAAATTGCGTGAGTTTTTTGACGGTGAACTGTTTTATGCGGTAATTAACTAATTCTTAGCAATACTTCATACAAAGTCGAACCTATAAACCTATGTAATATAATACACTTATACTACTCATTTTTAATATTAAGTGTAAAATTTATATTTAGTCACATTATTGTTAATTAATTATATGTATCATTGTTACGTATATAATTTTGAACATGAGATGACTCGAGATTCGTGGACGTACCTTTTGCAGGTCCACGCCATTTTTGTTCATATTGTTCCATTCTATTTCGATAATTATGGACATGGTATTTCATCTTAGAAATATCAAAAAATACCTCCTACATTTATATATGAATTACTTTCGAAGAGAGAAATATAAAACATAACATTATTTACGACGAAGATCTATTCGCGATTGTACTTTCATACGTATTTTGTTTTAATTACTCATTAAGTTCTTATTACATTAGCTATGTTTTAGGTTTACTTTAATGTTGCACGATAATAATAACTTACGTTTGTCCAAAAATAATAATTTTAACTGAAAATATCAATTGACTGACTTAAATTCTACTGAACTGAATCACAATTTGAACAAAATCATAAAAAATACACATTTTGAAGTCAACTGATAAATAGAACAAATTTTACAATCATAAAAATATGACCTTAAAACATAACCAGTCCACTTTATAGCGAACAAATAATAAAATATACATCAAAATGTACATAATATAATATCTATTAATTAAAAAATAATATAACATAATGAATTAGAGTAAGTGGTAGCAATAAATACTATGAGATTCACAGATTTAAAATCTTAACTAACAACACCGAAGTTCACTCGGTTCCTATTTAAACCTTACAGCGATACTAACTTTTGTAAATTTTAGTAAAAATATTATTGCAATACAAGGGTGTGGTTATGGCAACAAAATATAAATGCTTAAAGCACATCACCAACTTGTCCAACCAGCGAACGACACGGAGGCAAGTCCTTCGCACTAAAGGAACATTACAAAAACAAAAGTCACTGAACGCCTCGACACGAGACCACACTCAAACCAGCCGCAAACATAAAACTAGTGGATACGAATCGACTAACGCCACCGCAGGTCCGTCGGGGACGCAACACTTCCATTCACACTATATGATACAGAATCAGTCATGATTGCCTATCCGGTGCGGGCACCTTACGTGGGGACCTTGTTCACTTTTATAAGGTCGTTGGAGCCTTTGTCGATGGGCATCTTCATCGGGTCGTGGTGGTGGGTCACGTGGTGCCCGTGGTGCTGGCTCTCGAGCTTGGCCTGCTTCTCTTGCTGCTGCTGCTTCATTCTGTCCTGCTCCTCTCTTTCTCTGCGTGCCTGCTCGTTGATTTCCTTGACGGCGCGGAGTTCTTTCTTTAACTTCATGCGTCGGTTCTGGAACCAGATTTTAATCTGTCTCTCTGTGAGGCAGAGCGCGTGAGCGATCTCTATCCTGCGCCGACGAGTCAGGTAGTGATTAAAGTGAAACTCCTTCTCGAGCTCGAGTGTCTGGAACCTCGTGTACGTCTGCCGTCCTCGCCTCCTTGGACATCCGTTCGGACCTGGAAACAAACATAAAAAGTTATTAATTACAAAATACGACACATAAACTTCTATTTATATGCGATTATTCGCGATAAATTAAAATTTACAGTTACATTAACGTTTTGTGATCGATTTATTGCATCATATATCACTATCCAGCGGCACGGATTCGCGAGATACTCCGAGTAAAACCCATTAAATTTCACTTTTATACCATTTTAGATTTTAATGGGTCATTAATATTTTATTGCAGTATTAAAATAATTCTTGGGTTATCCGCTACTGCGGCGGCCGACCAATGTGGATTAATTGCCGTATGTGTAGAAGAGAAACTGCGTCTTCGTAGCGGTTACCACTCGGCCGGGTAAGACAGGATTGTTTGTACAACAAAATAAGTAAAAACAATATAATCAAAGAAAAAAAAGTAACGGAAAGGGTTAGGAGCAAACGGTCCGCGAACAATAGTGTCCTTTCTAAAAAGAAATCGCTACAAAAAAGTCAGGGATGCGTAAAAGAAGGGTTGCGCAACTTTCTAATGCTTTGTAAGGTGTCCTTTTATTTAGTCACCGTGGAGACGCTTTCTGAGAATTCGCGAAAGTTGTAAACCCTTGGCTCATACGTGGATATTTTAAATTGTTACCGGTTCATTTAGCCCAGATTACTCAGCGCATGTATCGAGCATTCTCATTCACATTATAAGCTTCGTATACATAGACAGGTAAATGTAGAGTCCACAAAGCGATCGGGTCTCAGGCATCTCAGGACTGGTTTTCGAGTCAGCCAATAAATAAGGTAAGATAAATAGCCTTCCCATCGCGTATAAAATTGATAGCGGACCAACGGAGTGTCGGAATGCCCGGCCGTGTAGGCTGGACTTTACCTGATCACGAAAAGTATAGATACGGCTAATGGATTATTTTAATTGATGTTGGACACTTTTAAAACTTTGAAGAGTAAATTTACACTTTGTAACTGTCTAATAAACGTAACCAAGATTTTCATTCAATTTTTGTCTTTTATTAAGTATTTTTTTAATATTCTGCTTACTTTTACCTACGGTTCTCGCGATAAAAACTGTTAAAATATTTATTGTTTCAATTCCAAGATATTTAAATAACTGGATCTGCTGATAATTTGGTAAAAAAGATAATAAAGTGAATTAAATAGGTACATTGCGCCAAAGTCAATTAAAGGTTCCTGCATCGATAAAAAGTCAATTTTGTTGTCTTAATTAATACAAATTTAATACGAGTCAATCGATGAATTAAAATGTTAATTCCATACCGAATAGTGGTCGCAACTGGCACACTTACTATTCAAATGTGGGCGATACCTATCTGTACCTATTTGGGTATGAATGGTTCAAACGCACATTGGTTTGATTTGTAAAGAATAGCTGTCAATTCACACAAAGAGGCGGCTTTTGAAAGTACAGTACAAGTTAATTAGGATATTGGATTGTTCATAATGAATTAAACTGTTGAAATTATTTGATTTGTCCTAATATGTCACAATTTTTGCTAATTGTGACATATTATTATTTTTAAAAATATATTAGTCGTTCGTAGTCGTATTGTAGAACATTAATATATTGGCAAATATATTTATTTTATTTATTAGAAGTTACAGTTTTTAACGTTTAAGTATTTATGTATTTATATGTGTGTGTTGCTGAGTTGCTACCTTGTTTTCTGTGATTTAAAGCTTATTTATTACGAATTTGATACAAGTATAATAAGTACGTATAAATGTAATAAACTGGAAATGATTAATTTTAAGTGTTACAAAGTAAGTAGAACAGCAAATCGTAAATCAAATAACTCGACCAAGAGTCCGATGCCACGTTTACACGAGCGATAAATTACCAAAACTGCGCTTTTACTGCCACAATAACATTTATGGACGTTCTTATTTCAACAAAAAAACTTTGAAACTGTTTAAAATCTCGTAAAAAGAGAAAGGAATAATTATATAAGTGCGGTTAGAGCAGATGAGCAGATAAATCCGAGGACATAGGAGGGAGACAGGGATATCCATTCTAATTTTAAAAAGCAAAGATGGAACCCGAAACACAATACACGCATCTCAATAATGTCATAAAGGAGAAAGGCCGTAAGCGATGTTTGATGGCGCGTCAAATTGTACCTTCCGGTTTATGGGGTAGAGTCTAAATCCGTGTGAGATTAGAGGTTGCAAGCGCCCCTTTTTTGTCAAGGCTGGTGTATGTCGGCAGGTTAGCCACCCTTCGCGTTGCCGTGACAACGCGCGTTAAGGCACCTCCCGTCAGCTGGCTACCATTCTACCATTATTCCCGACAGTATTGTCACGAAGAGCTACACTGTCACCTTTGTACCTGTAGGGCTCATCTTTTTTAATGGTAACTGCTTTACCTTTCCCATGGCGAGATAAAGATCAGATTTGTTGCTCAGGATGTAAAGTACATCACGTTTGCATTGTTTTATTGTAATTGACCGATCTGATAAAGGTTTGTTTATTTCGGTTAAATGAAGTTATTTTTTAGGATCGTAAGGCTAAACGTATACAATATACAGGGTGTGAGGTTACGACTTTGTTTAGTATCCTTATTATTGTAAAAGATTACAGTGGCAGCCAGTGGTTTTCCTTACGTTTCTTCATACCATTAAACAGTTTAAACTTAACCACTTTAGGGGTAGAATAAAAAATCTTGCTTAGTTCACCCCTATGTCATTATAGGGGAAGACACCTTCACAGTGTTAAGTCCCTAGGTCCAGTAGTTTGGACTGTACCTAGTGTCCCTACATTGTCTAACAGTCAGTCATTCAGGACATAGCCTTTTATTCATTTAAGGAGGCAGATACTTATGAAAATTAAACAAATCAAATGATCAATGACAATTCAAAACGTTGGAATCATAAGAAGGTAAAAATCGTGTGGAGAAACGGCAAAAATAATAAACATGGAGCGCCCAATCACTGCTTACTTTAATATTTCAACAATCAGTTTATGCTATCATCAAGCCCTGAAGGATTCATTGGATTGAATTTAGAAAAAGAAGAAAACGGATTAAAATGATACTGTCACGAACAATATATCTCCATGCAAGGACATAGCTTTAATTAGAGTCATACATTGTGCCTCGCCACCGGCAAGCTATAAACACACCGCTACAAGATCTGCCTCTTACCCTGACTCGCTTTTTTCCCCAAAATAAATCTCACGGCATTCCGTCTCTTATTTATTATTTTATTTAGGTAACCCGCCTTTGTATAAACCAGTTCCATACATTTGATTAATGCTTGACCGCTCCACTGCAGTATTAAAGGTCTGATTGTGAATTATAACAGAATTTTTGTCCACTAAGAAGGTTATTTATGTTAGAAATAAGCCTGCGGACGAGATTTGTGGCCGAGATCCAGTTAAGGCTGAGAAAATATGGTAGGACGTTGTTATAGGGTTAGTGCGGACTTAAGTACACGGAGACATGTTTTGTGGATCTATAATATACACCAGCTTACTTGTCCGTGATGTGATATCGTATTTACTCGAGGGTAATTCTGACGCGTTGATGGCTTCTGATTGCACTGAATACACTGAGAATGGTTTTTGGACAAAATGCTATATCAAAGTGTCGTCATACTCATCTACATACTATATTTAATTAATTTGTATCATCATCCGGTGTCCCTAGAAAAGTTTAAACGTGACTAAATATACATTTAAACAGTTTGAAAACACATTAAGACTTAATTGTAACCTCTGAACATTAATTTGTCGTACCTTAGAAGGCAGAGTAGGTACATCCTTACTTCTTGAATAGGTGTACCCAGGAAGAGGTCATTATCGTTACCGTTATCACCACGCGCATACCAAGTAGCCAGTTATTGAGCCTAAAGAAAATATGAGGAATAAAAATAATAACTTTGTTTTAGTACTCTTTATAAGTAGATAAGTAGGAGACCTCACAAAACACAAACAACAAGAGCAATGTTTAGAGTTCATCGGATAAATTCTTAATGTGTCCTCAGTCAGGCTAATTCAGTATCACGCAGATAAAGGCGGCTATAAGAGGTAATCAATAGCACAAGTATAATGTATAGCTTAAATCAATTATTTGCACATTAAAAGTTCTTAAGGACGGTACCCGCGTGTCACCAACACCGCGTTTTATTGGATCGTAATTCGCCATTTCTCGTAAATAATCGGGAATGCTCGGGAGACGCCATCTTAAAATAGTACGCGTTCGAATTTCGAAATTTTGATTGTCATTGTTGTTCTTGGTTCGGAACTGGTCACTATTGTGATTGTTAATTTCCTGCGCAAGAGTTTTAAAGACACGTCACGATCGTATCATAAAGTATTTTATGACATGTCAATACGGTGAATGTCATGAAATTATAATGAACACGTTTATCTTCTAAGTATGTGATGAATCGTACAGTAGTAAAACTTTGAGACGCGTATTAATCGTTTCCATTATGGTTATAGACGTTTGAAGTAAAATAGGTAGGTATCAATGATACTCTTTTATAACAATCTTCTATAATCTATAACATCTATATCTTCTATAAGAATATTATAAAGAGGAAAGATTTGTCTGTTTGTTTGTTTGCATTGAATAGGCTTCGAAACTAGTAAACCGATTTCAAAAATTCTTTCACTGTTTGGAAGCTACACTACCCCCGGATGGCATAGGCTATATAATATTTTCAATAAAAATTAGGGATCCTTACTAAAACTCCAATTATATAACCCAAAACGTAAAAAAGTTCCCTAAAATATTCTTTTACATCGCGTGCACTGCGAATACTATTATACCCGTGCGATGCCGGGGCGAGCCGCTAGTAAAGAATATAACTAGATACGCACGAGCGAGTAAGCGGAAAATCTCTTGTAAGTACGCATATTAAACTGGCTTTGTTTCGGTTTGTAATAAATGGCAACGCTTATTATTATTCAATGTCATGGAGGCCTGTCGCTTTACAGCAATTAATTTTAATATTTTAAGTATTTAAACGCTGTGAAACTATGATACGAACAACTGTAATAAATCATTAAATCAATCAGGATTAGTTTTACTACCATATTTTAGTATTCAATCTCGAGACTTATCGCTTGGTTACACGATACGAGTGACTGGCGCCAGTGGCTTGAATAATTTCAATGCAGCTCTTGATTTGCATGGCTTGCACACGCGTTGAAAATACTACCGAGTAGATACATATTAAATTACGCATTTCTGGTTGAATAAATTTGTTTGTAGGACAGGCCCTCTATTAGTTATTTTTTAATTTAATACAACTTTGCAAATGTTTTCGTGATTGGAGTCTCAGTATTTAACAAGATACTTATTAGATAAATGGTAGAAATCGAAACTGAAAACCATATAATTATGTAAATTCATGTTTATGGTAGATATTTTGACATTTTGCAAGCATTGGTCAAACAACTGTCATAGAAGGTAAAGGTAGTTAGTTGCTCTGGTGCACTTCCATTAGTTTTATAGCTATTTCGTGTATTTTCGAAAAGTAACCACCTTAATTATCCGTACTTATAAGTTGAATAGATCTGTCAAATATTTTTTAATGAAAATAATTACTTCGTAGTTAAGTCATAAACATTTAAATTAATACTTAAACAAAAAATACCTACCTAATGTAATTTTATGACTATTACATTGCATTCTATTCGTTAATTGTAATTGCATCTGAATCATGTAACTTTAGAAGGAAAAGAGTAGGTACTTTTACTCGTTGAGACCAACTTTAAATCATCAGTTGCGTAGTCGCCATTGGAAGGACATCGTCTTTAGTGTATATAGGGCTGTCTCTTGAATTATACTTATACTTTCTTTTATTTTTATGAAAAGCGCAAATAGAGTACCAAGTGATACTGCAATCTGTTATTGGCAGCCATGACGCTTAACATCAGGTGAATGACTAGCTCGTCACGTCATTCGTTTAAATAAAAAATAATAATATTAAGTTTAGATAATTTTAAGACATTTACGCAGATAAAGAGAGAAAAGTTTTACATCACTTTTGGCATGCAATTGTAGAGTGGGGTGGGGTTCCTATTGAATTACAGGGTTGTAACAAAAAAGGATATAAAGTTCCGAGAAACTTGAATTAGACCAGTAATAACTACCTACCGCGTATACCTATTTATTGAGTTCTAATTTTACACTTAGTTTCGCAGTTTAGTTTGTCATCTGTTTTTATGAAAACTAAAGTTAACGGCCAATCATAGAGTGTATTACTGATTACTGCAAGTAGGTATATCCATATTGAAATGTACATTTATTTCCTATGCTGAATGATTTATGATAAAGACAAGTAGGTGGTATTGGTTTTCCCAAGATCTAAGTTGATGGTGTGGTAAAATTTGTAAATTATATTAAATAAAAGAAATCCTTAATTTTTTCGTAGAAATTAGGTTTGGTTTTCTCATACTGAATCAAAATAATTTCTATCATACTTTTAGTCGGTATAGGTACTCTGAATATATTTTTACTGATCAATTATGGAGCAGGAATAATATAAGAACAAGAAATTTCGAAATATGTTTACAGTATCACTTGCTTATTTCCAGTAAAATTACTGTTTTGCCATCCCTACAGCTGAGAGCAATATGGTGTGTCCAAGAGAAACGATCTTTGATCTGGCAATAGCTTGGATGACGTCACAATTTATTCATGAAACGAAATACTGTATTCGTACAGTCAGAAGAACAAGCTAGTAAAAACCGTGATCAAATCAGTGAAGAATAACAATTAACTTTTTTGCTTCTACAGGGAATAAAAGCAGGTGGCAAATGATGTCTGAAAATAATGCAAAAAAGGTTACCTATACCAGCTGTTTGTGTCAGGAACAGTGGCGTTTGATTGAGCTGATAACAACTTGTATAAATATAAACTGTGTTATTTAGGCAACACAAGTGCAGCGTTTGAAACAATTTAAACAATAATGATCGATCTTTTTATATAAATAAATAAATAACGCCCAACGATCACATACATAGATCCTAGACCCTAACTAGGATTCCCTGTATCTAAGGACCTAGGAACTACGAGGACCATGGTCCCACAACACCCAGACACAGAACAAGTATTAGCGCTTTTTTTTCCTGTGCACAAATACTTGTCCTGTCGCGGGAATTGAACCCATCGCCTCCAGTTTATGAGCCGACCTGCTCAACCACCACACTACGGAGGCTGTCAATATGTGTTGCAAATATATATTGAACTTATTTGCACATGGTGTTTCTAAATGAGGCGACCTTTTAAGTTATTACTATAATTTATTAATAATATTGTTGTTACCAATAGTTATAAAGTATATAGCTACAATTAAATACGAGGTACTTATTATGTACGTGGTAAATTATCGACGGTCGTTAATATTACTGAGCACAAAATGCACCCAACTAAAGGTATCAAATACCTAATAGACCTATGATACCTAGTGTTTCACTGTAACTGATCACTGATCACGTACCTGTCAAGCAAGTACATTGCCATTTACATATTTACAAAGGTTATGTTGCAACTTATTCATTTGCAACAATGTCAACTTGAAACTGTTGACAGTGCCAACCATAGTATATACCGTGGTAGGTATGTATATCGATTCTGCGTCAAACACTATTTCATGTTAGAGAAATTCGAAATTTGCATTTCCGTTCTTATTCATGTCTGCAGAAGCGAAGTGAATAAGCTTTATTCAAAAACATATTATATTGAAGTAATCTACAGCATCAAAATAATATCTGCCTTCAACCACCGCGCGGGTTTACTCGTAACTTTCTGGTTTTTCCGCGGAAACTTTCAATTTTACAGGATAAAAGTATTCTATGTTGTCTTTGGTAATATTAGTAACCATTGTGCAAAGTTTCATTCAAATCAGCGCAGTAGTTTTGGTGTAAAAGCTAAACAAACAGACAGGCAACATTAGATTTTAACGAGTTTAAAAGTATCTGATATTGTATGTACTTACATTTAATGCAATAACCTATAATGTTTATGCAAAACACACTTAGCGAACTTAGTTAAACTAATTAAGGTAGGTACTTTACCTATTTAAACGCATTAACAAATACAAAGAATACTTGTGTCGTAAATTTAATAGACAATTACACAGTCAAGTTACTTTATTTGACTGGCCTGATAGCTCAGTTGGTAGTAGCTCTGCCTTCTGAACTGTAGGCTGTGGGTTCGATTCCCACCCGGGACAAAGATTTGTGTGATGAACATAGGTGTTTGTTCTGTGTCTGGGTGTTATATTGTATTCTATGTATGTATTTGCAAAACAAAAGTATATAAGTATTGTATCAGTTATCTGGTTTCCATAGTACAAGCTATAATGCTTAGTTTGGGGCTAGATGGCGCTGTGTGAAATGTCCACACATATTTATTTTATTTATTTATTTATTTATTGAAACTACTCATAAAGGTGATACTTAAAATTTGCTCAATGTCTAACTGATAAAAAACGTAGATTCTATAGATTATAATAAAGTTACAACTGCATTGGAAGTTGGTTTTTCATCTTTTTCTTCCAGCACAAACTGAAATTGCAGTTGATTTTGTATCGTACAAACACACACATTCAAGACTTCCTTGTGGTAAGGGTTGTCGCAACAGCACTTATGTTTTGCGGGAAATTAACAAGTAGGAGCTGTAGTTACGTACTTTAAGCTAGTTATTGGAAGAAAAATATTATGCAGTCTGATGTCTTGTCACAATAACTATTGATGAGACTAGAAATAATTTTACCTGTGAATTTACATTTACGAGAGCGATCCGCAGTTTCAGTAGCAACTTACCAAACTTGCCGCGGGAACACAAAAAAAAACAGTGTAAAAAGTTTTAGTCGTTTCCAGAAAACAAAGGATTACCAAAATAAAGATATACAAACAACGTTTCACTACTAGTACAAAGCTTTGTAATAAGCATTTTATTGCCAAGCTTAATAAAATAATTTATCTGCACATCAATTCAGTTTAAACCAACATTTTTCATAAATTATTAAGTTCTTCACATACGATTTTTCGATGCGACATAGTTTAAATATGTTTTATATTTCCTATGTATGCGAGTAGTGCGAACCCTAATAGAAAACTGCGCAGTTATGCATGTGTGTGTGCGGTAATGGTTCGCACAGCTGCATTGCGGGCTTGCGGGACACAGTGAGGGACGCACAACTAACAACCACAGACAACCTGATTTAAAGCACAGCCGAAGTTCAACGCCCTGCTTCTCTCTCGATATGATTCCACCCTGCAGTGATGGTGTTTTGTTTGGATGTTTGTTGAGTTAGCTGTTAGTCTATTGATAACGTAGGTTGCGTAACTGATTCCTACATTATAATACTAATGACGGTCAATAAATTGGATTTATAGTCCCTCTGGTCATTTAATAATGCTATAAAAACGTTTAAAGAAAAATTGGAAAATTTATAAAAAAATTGATTTGAAAGTGTTTTCGTGTTGTTTTAAAAGACGTTCAATTTATTTATTAACACGGCACCTTAATTAAATTCAGGTTTATAAACCATCATTTTATTGCATTGAAAAATGCAAACATTCAGTTATCAATACACGGGAACGCCGACTATGGGAAGAAAAATCATGAAAATTCAGTTTTGTCAAAGTATAGAGTTTTATGTTAAAGTAGAGTTCACTATAAAATCTCAACCTTGCATTGTCTCTTACTGTTTACTAAATACAACTAAAACTAGCTGCTTGGTTGAGAATCAAATATTATATCTAACATCTAATATCGTTAACTGAAAAATCCAACGCCCAAATTTCCATGGACCACCCAAGATGATCAAGTCAATACCAAAAAATACATAATACTGGCTTATAGATACCTCTGGCCGTAGTTGTGCCTTATTAATTTGCATTATCTCCATTATCGTTAATATCATGGCATTTATTTGGTGACAGGTGTTTGGTAAAGACATAAACGGGTCAGTAATTTATTTTTATTTTTTAGTTATATATGTTTTGTTTCTATTTTGAGAATGGACGGCAGGTGCTGTTAAATCTAAACGTAAAGTTCGTTTTAGCAGCAATAAGAAGATTTTATGGGCCATATTCAGCAATTCTAGCAGAGTTCGCTTTCATGATAATATATTTTCTTTTTTTGACCATGTGGTCCCAGTTTGCGAATAGAACCACCCCATCTCTTCCCGTGGGTTCCGTAAACGCAAAGGGAATATCCAAGAAATGGGCAGCAGTATTCTCCTAGGTACATTAAAATCTTCTTCGATCACCAAGCCACCTGCCAAGCGTGGTGCTTATGGGAAATCCCCCCTATGTTATGATAAGCGTCCAAAGTGGCGTTTTATATGGAGGAGGCCTGTGTTCATCAGTCTGATAATGTGATACAGTTTTTTAGTCGTATATAGTCTATGTAGATGTTCTGATCATAAGTAACGATTTTCTTATATGATATAGGTATGAGCGACAAAGAAGCAGGCTTTCCCATGATGGTAAGCGGTAACCGTCCCCAATGAACAACTACAAACTACTACACTATAATATTTCACTTAATATATATAAATCAAGATTATTAATAATTGGCTTATTCATGTACAATTAATAGCTGGCATTATAAAAGCTATAATGCACTAAGGTTGGCTAAGACCTAATTAAATTTAACGTGTAATATAACTTCAGAATGTACCTATATACATGCACCTATAATAAATGAACATTATCATACAATTATACATGCATAGTAAATAATGGTCATTATAACATTGTGGCAAAGATTAAATAATAAACGACCATCGTTGTGAACATTATGACAATTTATTTATTGAAATGGATGACTTTATACGAGATAAAATAGGTCAAATGATATCTTAAATTGCATATAATGTTCAATTAAATTAGCCTGAATGTTTTCATTATATCTCAATTACAAATGTGGAAGATTTTTTTTTTAGTATGGAAGTAACGCGTATAATCTTAATAATGATTTTTATTTTCTTTTGATATTAAATCCTTTTACAGTTTAATTAAATTTTAAATAAGGATAAAAACGAATTCTATCTAAAATACTTAGATCTAATAAACTAAAGTTAAATTAATATTATGAAAAACTTCAAATCGGAGATATTTTAGAAGTAGGTAGGTACCATTTACTTCAAATTCTAATCTAATAATTGTATTAATATCTGCAATTAAGAGTATTTTGCAAATATAGCGTAGTATTAGGTACTTAAACTTCAACAAACATCAGTTCTAGCATTCTACGTTGTGCCGGTTCCCACTATAGTTATACTTATCAGACGATCAGCACCATTCTTTCAATAATTTTTAAATATCTATATCGTTCAATCACTTTCTCGATTTCAATGACAATTTTAAAAACTCTAAACGTTCTAAGGTTTAAGTCAAAATATATCGTAAATACGTAACTACCTCTCTACTTATGGCTAATGTCTAATAAAGTTATGTATTTAATGTCTTATGGCGTACACAGATTTCTTTGTTATATTTTAAATGTTCTTTTTCAAATCATCATCATAATTAAAAGATGTATTATTATAATGTTTTATAATTTTAATTAAAAAAATGTTTTAAACACATTAGAATGCACGTCCCATGACGGAATGTTAAAACTTTTAGCGAAAAAGGAAATATTATTAAAACTAAATACTTATATTTGTATTGAATTATGACTTCATTTCGTGCAGGTGTGAACAACTTGTATGCACGATAAATAAAAATATTTATTATTAATATTATTTAAAGGTGTTTAGTTATAAGGTAAGATTAAGTTATTAGCTATTTTGTATGTATTCATGTTTAAAATTTTGTTCGTATCTTAAATAAAGCAATTTCGATAAAACTGTTTCTAATATGCAAAAAAATCGCCTAGGTACCGGACCTAGCCCAGCTTAAAACACGTACAGTAGGTAACAATTGAATATTTGATATTACATTATAATTATCATATTATTAATGAAGTGGGAAAATATGTACCTACATGTACATTAACACATTAAATCATTTTAAATTTGAATTACATTTAGTTATTTCGTAGTAAAAATACACACTGTATGCTGGGCTACTTTTTCAGAGAGCAGTTCCATCAAAAGTACATAGATCTTTGTCAGCGTAATAATAGGTGTTTTCGGTAGCACACGAAAACGAGTTTATAACCATAAATATACAAGATTTTTAAAATTATGTAAATAGAGTAACGTCATTAAATTTTACATTCAAACCAAAAATAATAACGGCAAAATTGTGAAGAATAAATAGGCAATGCATTTTTATACTTTAAATATACCAGAAAACGATTCTGTGGAATAAAAATCTAAAAAAATAAATCTACTATTGTAATTATTTATTTATAACTTTCGCATTTATAATATTACTAGGTTTTGACAAAGTTTAAGCCATTATTTTAATATTGAAGCAATATACGCGTAATTTTATCTACATAATTTTTGATAGAGGCACTGCAATTAGGTATCGTATTAGTGGGCTACTTAAAATTTGTACAGAAATAAAACCGTATTAGCTTTTCTTAGCAATAGCAAAAGTTTGTAGAATAAAATTGGTTATTTGATCAAATTTATATTGCTATATTAAAAATGTATACCTAAATAAAAATAAAATAAGAGTAAAAATAAATGATGTAATAAACGTTGCATAAATTTACACTATCCAGTAAATAAATCGACAAATTACTCGTTGGTATTTGCCAAAATAATTGCTAAAACAAAAGACAATTAACAATTAAATTTATGTACGTCAAATGATGTTTCATTTTGAATAGTTCTAAAAATACAAAGCCAGAGTGCAAGTGCAAGTTATAATTATATTGCAACAACGCTCGGATCCCGGACCGTAATTATACAAAGTCAGAGCAGGATATGCAACTACCCACAAATGCTAAAAGTCCAAAATCAAGCTAGAGTAGTAGCCATTTGAAACTCTATCCCACAGAGTTAAGAATTTATTTGAAATTACAGAGCTTGCGTATTTTCAAGCAGGATTTCCCCTGTAGCAATGTCTGAAATATAAACGTTAGAGACGTGAACAAAATAAGTAGTCTACCGCCCATCGCACAAACCACATAGTTGGTTTAGTACTGACGTTTTAATTATGATTTTTGTTTGTAAAATAAATGGGTTTCAGTATAAAAAAAGATCTAATTGATGCATTATATTATTATGGTAAGATATTGTAAGAAAACCTGGTTCTAAATAACTTTCCTAGTATAGTTATACCTTTGGAAATTCTAATGCTTTTGGGTTAGGGAAGTAACTATTATTACCTATAGATGTAAACAAAAATGAATTTGATGGAATGCTTACAATTTACCGTGCGAAAGAACTCTGTTCAGGTCGATTTTCGCCATTTCTTCCTAATAGTGCAGGAAACAGCTTCACTGAAGAAGACAACAGATGCCACTTCCCTTTTTAATTATATCTTTGAAATACTCATTATTTACGTAATATGTCATTTAATATTGTATTTCCTTACATGCAATAACATCAAATAGTAATGAGTTCTACTAGAAAGTCTATCAAACTTACGATTGATACACTATTAAGTAGGTAACTGTATTCCAGTTACAGACTGAAAGAAATTATTATACCACATGATTTACATATGAAAGTACTTCCTATCGCTTTAAGTATCAATGATCAAAGCTACATGCTACCAAACAATAAACACTGGAATAAAGTACCTCTTTCAGGCCGCTCAAAGTCCCGGAAACAATCGGCTTACACTCCAGTTTTTTCGTCGTCAATATTTATATAAGAACCCACGTGTTAATTCTATAACGGGATGTTTGAAAGATCAAATTGCCCCTGTAAGTACGTGCTTCATTTCCTATTAGTTATTATTTGTAAGTATCCCTGTTAGAGATAAGCCGACCGCCTTAAGAGCTACATACGAGTTATTTTGTTAATATATTAGAGCCAAGTGATCGTATATTCTCGTCGCGAGAGGAGAAGACTGTTTTATTTTTGAAAATGACTCCATCAGTCACAGATAACGTTCTTGGAGCGTCAGAAAAAGCTGTAATGGTGGGTGTTAGATGTCACGTACGATTTTAAAGTGGTTAAATAGTAATGTTAGGATTGGTCCAGACCGGGGATTGCCCGCACAATTTGCTGCTCAATGGTTATAGATTTATTGACAGGAAATGTTTCATTAGACCGAAACTTCATTCTTTTAATCGCTATTCGGCTATGAATATGATTTATCGCGCTAGACAGACTAGTTTTGCAACAAATGATGATCTGCATCTTATTAAAATTCATTTGATTTTAAAAGATTATAAAACGATTCAGGTCTGAATGGAATCCATATTTTATGATATTTTTAAATTAAAATGGGCTATAATATATTATTTTAATATGTCATTTAAATACAAAAGTATGTGATATGTAGACGTAACCTGATTTTAACAATTTTATAATTGTCGAAAAACAAATGATGGCACATAATAAACGATATTGCCAGTTAAATACCAAAGCTGTTTTTAAATCTCAAAGAAGCTATGAATCACGAATACGCAAGATACGATACGTGGCAGTTATTTCTGAACGTGTGTCAGATACTGCTTGAGGGAACAATCACCTTATTGTTCACGGTATAGAGTGTAAACTGCAATGACCGTAGAGGACTAGGTATATCGGTCGCACAATAAAGGAGCTTTTAAAAACATCGAGGTATCTTAGCGGCTATACAGACGGTCGAGTTACGTTATGTTTTGAAAGCGCATAGACCTATTACGATTACAGTTCCAACGAAGTGTCGACTTCGGGTTACGTTTTATACCGTCATTTGAATCTTTAGCTCGGATGTTTGGTCCGAAACGCCCGTTCATTAGCATTTTATGACTGATACGACCGATAAAAGTGTAATAAGAGGCATTCAACGGGTCATACGATGTAATAGACGTTGGTCGGCCTGCTGGCAAACACTAGAGGAAGTTACCACGTTATTGGCCCATACGCATTCAGACGAACGCATTCTGATTCACTGAATGAACATTATTGTACATTTCAGATGTTCGGATGTTGGCTTTGTTTGTTTTATATATGCTTCAGAGCCAATATTACCGTCTAATATCTAAGTCAACGCTTAATACTCATTTTGAGTATTATAAACACTTACACATCTCACTCAATGCAATACAATCGAGTTATATGGGTAATAAAATAATTCATTTATGTGGATAAACGTGAAATTTATATTGCTACAAAATCATTCTCTCCACCGGGGTGCATGTTGCATCGTAATTGCTTCATCGCCGCGCCGCTTCTGGAGAACACTGAAGCATATTGTGGTCTCAATAAGATCTTCGTTTCCGTTCATTTTACTTACAAGTGACGGAAGCTTAGTCACTATTTTATCACAAAATAGAAAAATTTAAAAAGCACACGATTGATTAAGATTCAGCTTTCAAAGTCAAGGCTTAAGGACAGGTGACGAGACCGTGCCCCATCTGCCGTCCCGATCAATTGACCACGCTTCGATCCCTTCTACCCTCCTGGACATAAAGTCGCAGACCAGAAGCACGGAAGATCGTAAAGTTTTTTAGAACTCTCTCGACAAAACGCGAATAATAAAAGTAATTGGGACCCATTCATATTAATAGACATTTACGAGGTCTCCACCATAAAACAGAGATTGTCATCGCGCCTTACGCAATAACTGTGCCTATAGACTATCTCATCGTGTTGTATTAATTCGTTTCTGTTTGCTGAATGGGTTTTATCGCCAGTAAATCATTAGCACCGGATGTGTTTCTATGAATACATGAAGTTTTCTTTAAATTGGCACGCTCAAAGACACGTCTTGAGTTTAAAATAGAGAACGCACTTAGACGTCGATTGTGATATTATGTTAACGACTTTGGATTACAGCTGGCGGGTATGAGGTCATAACGCGCTATCATGTATTGGGAATGATAGTACGTATATTAGATATGAACTCGTATACATCTGCGAGCATTTTCCCGATCGCAGATAAATAGAGAGGACATTAGGCTCGGCAGCTGCCGCTTCTCCGTCCCCCACCTCCTCTGGGATTCTAGCAATTTTCCTACCCTCACTTTAATTCGAATCCCGAAAGGTTCCTCCCAGTATTTATTATAATATAACTTTATTAACGTTCCGTTCGTTTCGTCTCGTTTATTGCGAATAAGATTTGTGCTCGGGACTTGTTCGGTGAGTGTTGGAGTGATAGTTTTTATATGTTGTTTTACGTCCGAAAGCTAATAAAATATGCACCTGTCTAATAAATATCTTTGCAAACGTGTTGCGATAACAGGGTTCCGCTCTCCCACTGTTGTAAATTACGTCTGTGGGAGTATAACTTGATAATTTAAATTTTGAAATTGAGAAATTGTAGCGTCTTATAAGGTTGAGCTAAATCGCTGAACGTTGAAACATAATTTATGTGTAAGCGCAGCAGGCTATCGCAGGTTTATTTATCATTCATGTTTATCATGAATTTACAGGTTCTGCGTACTTGAACGAATAAAGAAGGGCAACAATTAACAACTATGTAAATGCAATGGAGCCTCCTCACAGCGAACATTCGTTGGCGAGCATTCAAAATCAAATGGGCGGGTTTACGAACGCTATTTCTCAAGACCAAGCACTGAGCTGAGCAAGTGTCTTTTTCAGGAAACTTTTAAAGCTGAAGTATTTAAAACTATTCATTCTAACGTATTTGTAGTTATGAATGAATGTGAAGACAAAGATGTAGGTAGCATTGGTTTCATAGTTAGGCAAGCAGTGCTCACATTTTTGTAAAGTATATCTATAATCTCTAACAATATTATAGAGAGGAAAGATTTTGAATGTTTGTTCGTTTGTTTGTTTGTATTGAATAGGCTCCGAAACTACTGAACTGATTTGAAAAATTCTTTTACTGTTGGGAAGCTACACTATCCCCGGGTGACATAGGCTATATTATATACCCAAATTAGGAATCCTCACTAAAACTCCAATAATGTAACCCAAGGTGTAAAACATTACCTAAAACATTCTTTACATCGCATGCGCTGCGAAAACTATTACAGGTACTCGTGCGAAGCCAGGGCGAGCCGCTAGTAAGAATATACTCAAAATTGTAGGTAATTGCGATTTGAACTGGGTGTAAGAACATCCTCAATGCAAAAAATCGTGTACTAACTTTATACAGCTCTGATAAATGTACTCACTGCGCGAATGATCGTAGTACTTGTATCGAATCGTGCTCGATGTTCGCATCAGTGAGACGCACCTTAATGGCAACGCGGTACCGTTTCAAAGCACTGCCAAAATAATTTGTTGTACAAATAGTGGATTGCGAAAGCGTGTCTAATAGGTAATCTAATTAGGAAACGAGTGCCTCCTAATATTTTATTCAACCCATCTCCACGTTGTTTATATCAGCTATATTTTAACTCGCGAACGCAATATCGTAACGTAATTTAAAACGAATTAGTTTACCCCTGCAGGGGTCTGAATTTGAATACTGAATGCTCGCGCCCTATCGAATAGCTACACCTTTGAAAACAAAGGGCGGGTTGTTGTAATATTTTATAATTTCGTCCCTCCCCAGCGGTAGTGAGATACGCGATATTTTTTAAGAATAGACACCCTAATGTACGGTAATGTTGTTGTTGGAGAGGTTTCGCAAAAAATAGCGGCTTTTATCTCAGGAAAAATTGGCTTTTCGTCTGATAGTATTTAGGAAAGAAAAGAAGTTAGCGTTACACTAAAAGGGATCCTGCTCATCCTACACTTAGTTTATGGATACTACTAGTCTATAAAATGAGGGTAGATGTCTGGAAAACCTAACATGGCTTTTCAAGTCCTTTATGCTTTTAGAATTTAGTTGAGTTAATTATCTATCTAAATATTATTTGTTGATTAGTAAAGCTCTCATGGCTCTAGCTGAAGTACTTAATTAATATGTTACTTAGGTATATCACAATATTAGAAACATTATGCAAGTCATTAGCTGTATATTACTGCTATGTTAGACAGACAGATAAGCTCTAAGAACACATAGCTAAAAAAGTAAAAGGACAAACTAAATACCGTGTAATAAAGTATTACAGTAACTACAGTTGGTCTTATTGCTCGGAGGAATCTTTTCCAGAAAACCTTGCATGGAGAGATGTGACCTTTTTTGTTTTTTTTTCCTGGCTGTTTAATATTTCTCTTTAGAATAATTCCTTTTTGTAACCCTTGATTAAATAGAAGGGTGTTATAAGTTTAATCTGTGTATCTGTGTGTCTGTCTGTGGGATTGTAGCTCCCTTAAGCCGGTTTCGTTATTTTTGAAAGGTTACCGAGAGCGCTGGTAACATATGTATATTATGTAGGTAGGTACAGAATTCAAGAAATATAGGAGTTGTAGGAGTTGTAAGAGGAGATGTAGGATATTATTAAATTTTGACCAATATGGGTATAAGTAGGTGTAAGTATAAGGTACTTGTTAAGCAAATCTTTAAGCATCATTTTTATACCTATGCTAATGTATGCAGTACAACCACTCTACCTTCGTGGTAACGATTAAATAACTTCCATGACGATGAAATTTCTCCAGTTATAAGCTTAGAGTGGCGACTAGCAGTATAGCATGTATAGGTACTATTGAATTAAAATTGGAACCTTAGTAAGAATACTATGATATAACTACATCCTGTGTAATAATTTATTCAGAAGAGGGATACAATTCAAATTACCAAAAAGATCACAAAAACAGATTGCCAAAACCGCATTACCCACTGGTCCACCCCACGTGGAAACTGGACAAAAATGGCGGCTTAACCGGACAGGGCGGGGCGAAGGGGCGCAAGTGCACTGTAGGGGTTGCAAACATGCAAATTTAATTTGTTACCAACGCAGGCGGTCGCTGCCTTCTGAGCTCGTTAGCTTCCACTGTAAACTTATTAATTCAACCATATAATTTATTGTCCTACAATATTGATACCGGACCACTGTGCACGCATAGTCCGGGTGCATAAATTGTTTTAATTGAAAGTTAATGCGGGCAAGATGTGCGTGCAGTTGAGATAGGCGTAGCGATAAATATATTAATATCAGTCAGTTATATTGATATAGATAAGTTGACTGCAGATGTAGTTGATAAAATTATGTTTGTGGACAAAGGTCAGAGAATTGAAATAAAATTTCATCATGTTTTTATTTCATAAAAATATTTAAAAGATGATTATTAGGTTGGTACTCATTAATAATTACTGAAACTCGAACTTATAGAAAAAAAAATCCTGTCCTGTGAAATTTAATTCATATTAGGTGCCTGTAAGTATTAGGTTAGAAATTTTCCATGTTTGTGAAGATTTTATCTCATACCTACCTATGTATGATACCTATAATATTTTTATTTAAATTCCGTTTGAACACATATTCGTTTTACACTTATTATGTATATCCTGAATTTATAGTTATGTTCTACTTGGCTTTTCCTAGAGCCTACAGTTTTGAAAATATGAGCAATTTCAGGGCTTTCACGTAGTGCTTTGTAACATTTCATAAGATAAAAAATGAATGCTACATCCGCGGTGAGCATGAGCCACGATCTAATGTGTAAGTTATGCTCTCCAATTAAAGTGCTTACATAAGTAAGTAGAGGTTCCTAGACCCCACATCACCCCACAGAACCCCGCACAGTAGTAACTGTTACCCAAACTGTGAGACCAAACATCAGGGCGGCCTCTTTAATTTGTTGCAAACTCCGCCGACCGCGATGTTCATAGGTGCTTCATAATAGTCAGTTTAGGGCGTTTTAATTACAAAAGCCCTATTCCAAGGGTATAACGCGCCCTTTGGCCGCCGCCTGCGCTTGTAAACTACGATAGGACCACACTTGGAACTGAAAATGGGACACTTTCATATAGCGACTATCACCGCGTTAAACTATTACTGCAGTTCTCCACTTAGCTATATTAATAACGGTTAAAATAACGCAAAGACGCGTAATAACGTGCTTTAAAATCGTTATTGTTACGTTTAATGTTACCTTGCGATGTGCGATAAGTCCACTGGGTAGCGTAAACTTAAACACAAATTAAATGAAACTGTTAACTTAATTATAATATCGCGTTGTTAATGTTTGAAACAATATAATGACGTCCAAATTAAGCAGATAAGTTTGGTATAATGGAGTAAATGTAGAACTATTGACCAAACTTTTTAGTATCCACAGCACATAACTGGTAAGGTGCAAATCTGATATACCTTGTCCATTTTATTAATGCTTTTTTGACAGCTTGACGACTGACAAGTTAGTGATGTTCTAAAGATTTTCAAATGTTATACCATTCCGATTGTACTATTATCATTAATCGAATTAAGTACGTAAACGTAATAATCGATACGTTAAATGTGATTTAGTTTTGACGAATTCCATGAAGTGCAATATTACTTGTATAAAATTTTAACGTAAACAATACGACACTTTATGGGCGTGAGCAGTCAAAAATCCATTAGTAAAATGGACAAGGTATAGTAGTTTTATACTAGGTGGTATAGGAATTTTCTGTAAGGGCTGCCACCGCTTTACTACGTATTGTGCTGTGTGCAAAGCACTTCTTCTACATAGGCAAGTTTTCAGAACTTTTAGGCTACCCAAAGGCTTCTGGACTTGGCTTAACGACAAAAGCCAGAACCGACGTCTTAACGTATCTCCTGAAGGTCGGTAGCGCTACGTTGTAATTACCTACCACTTTTTTCAGCAGTCACCCATCCAAGTAGTGGCCACAGCAAGCGTTGCTTAACTTTACCAATCGGTTGAGAACAGCTAGCCGTGCTTCGCTATGAGCGCTACTGTGTTCCGGTTTGAAGGGCACTGTAGCCCTGAATTACTGGGAAAATTAGATTTTACGACCTGATTTCACGGTCTAGAAATCTTATTACTAGACTGTACTGATGTCTCTGGACAACTCGTGCATTGCAGTATCACGCAAAATTTTATAACTGTTTAGTTGATGGCAACAATAATGGTACATCAACTACTTACATTAAGATTATCGTTTGTTGTGTAGGTATGTAATACTCTCTGTTGATCCAAAAAAAAAACAAAAAAGTGACAGTTTAACTGTTATGTGTAGCCTTGACGCTAAATATTAGGTGGACGACAAGCTCGTCGCATCATCTGTTTAGGCGTCCAAAAACATAACTTTTTACGCAGTTTCTTTATTGGTGGCTTATATTTACAATTTTACAAAGACACGCACAGGCCGTTTGGGAAACACCTCGCATAATGCCACCATGCTTCCCGAAACGAGAGGGGTTTCTCTCACTGATGTGTTTCAAACGCTCTTAAGCCACTGACATAACGTTGAAAACTATCACGCTGACTCAACATCCAAATTTTTGGGAGACCCTAATGCATTCAAGATTGTGGGTTGTTGGACTTAGGTAAATACCTTCATAATGAAATTAACGATGTGTTAAGTAAAATGATTTGCTTATCTTTATACCACTAACGTCACATCATTAAGAAATTATTTACAACCGAAATGGTCTTCGGCTATTTTTCAAAAAGGTTTTTAAGTAGTCCCGTCACGGTTTTGCTCTCATTCTTTCTAAGTGCCATATAAATTGTGAGGGCCTATTTAATAAGGCAGAAAATATCTAAGCGCAATTAAGGGGGTCTTTATAAGTCAAGAATGCTTAATATTCCCCCTTATTCCCTTCCCTCGTTATAAGTCGGGGTGATTAAATCGCGCCTCTCACGCATTCCAACAGCGAATTCGTTGAACGACCTCCATTTGCGACGCCGCAATTATAATTAAAAATTAATCCAAGATACGAGTGAGTTTCATTAAAAATATTCAGGGATAATTTTCAGCGATATCGAAATGGAGCGTTTTTGTTCAGTTCATGTTCTCGTTATTATAACGTAAACGCGATGATTGCAAGTAACTATGAGTAATGCTGAAGCAGTTGTAAAGATGTCGACTTGCGTAGGCTTTGGGTTTGAATCCTGCAATGAATTTGAGCTTTCAGTGATAGAATGAAGGTTGAAAATGCTTTGCAAAGCTAGTAACAGTCATTGCCCCAATTTGTCGCCACAACTGCGATATTGACGCTTTGCTTTTATAAAGTAGAAATTAAAAATTAAACCTGTTATATGAAAGCACATATTTAAACCTGTTTCAAATGACATAACACCCCAAGTGAGCACTACAACGACGGGTAAACTGTTATATTCATAAAGGTACACGTAGAAATGCCCAACATACAGTTATGTTAATGTTGGCCTCCCTCACCGGCCCGAAAAGATAGGATTGCAAATTTGCCTCGGACAATTTATGATGGCTATACTTTCCCCCAGAGGGCGTGGGGGTGAAATAGACCTATTGGCATTTGGGTGAGCAGGATGAGCTAGCTACGCCGAGACCGCTCGTTGTCGGTCAAAATGACCCTAAACATTTTATTTCGTAGCTTTGCTATTCGCCTAACGTGGTGGAATTGCGTCGACTAATCTTGAGCCCCCATTTGAGGGGTGTTTTCGCGCGTTTTTCGTATAAATATCGTTGGAGATTACACACGTACGGTGGGGATTTGAGCGTGATGCCAGATACAACAGTTGGTAGGATTTTGCTGCCTGTTGTTGTTTTTGTTTCGCTAATTGGCTGAGCTACTGAATATTGTGAACGTAGATTTTATCTATGACATGCTCGATCATCGATTTTCAACATGATTCCGAGTATATATATTTACATATACAATAGTATATGTAAATAATTCCAAGCTGCAAGTGGCATGTCATAGGCTTTCACCATAAGGATCTTTATTGATCAATCTAAGGATTTGTTATGTTTGTTGTTTCTTGTTAGTCGTGCAAAGTTACAAAGTATAGATACTAAAACTACAATCAGTGGTTAGCAATCACAAGCTTTGCGAAGCATTTTCAACCTTTAGTCTTTCACTGAAAGCTCAAATTCGTTGCAGGATTCAAGTAAGTATTGGTCCCATAAAAATCTTTATCCTATCAGCATTATTAATTACAAGATAATATGTTCCTTCATCAACTTTCGACTTTCTCGACTAGACTAATCTCTTAGCAGCTTACAATTTAAACGGATGTTACGTAGGGTGCATAGAATTATGCTTTCGCCGGTCGAATCCCAATTTATAGCTAATCGATTACCAACAGAGAGCTTTGTTTAATTGAAGTGCCGTTGATTGGATTAACAGACCGTAGGCAAGCCCCTATCGCTTCCGTAAGTAATGAAATCAACGTAAACATAAAAGTAAATTCGCTTGCGCTCCGAGAGATAACCCAAGAGAGTGCGCGCGTGGTCGTTCATGCCAAAACATTTTTCATTTTTATGAATTTATAGTAACTATCAAGAAATGTCTGAGGAAGAAAGGAAACCTACGAGCACAGATGCACGGTGACTACAATAAGCTATTTATCTGTATTCCCATGTCGATATCTTCCCGAATGTAAATATGACACCCCATAAACTGAATGTTTTATCGGCTGCCACTGCCATTCCAATTTATTCTGGTCATTTTTGTCTACGAGGGTGACCAATTTTTAGGGGTGAATTTATAGGTTCTATGTCTTTTTTGGTGCTAATGCCACCTTGATATGTTGGTGTGACCAGTTCTTTAAAAAAGAAAATAACAACTTTATAGGCTTTATTCTGTATTACTCGGTATTTATGAACTATGGATTTCTTTCCCGGATTATTATATTCTACAGCGGCACTATTAAGCTACTACGATATGTTAAATCCATGGTATTTGGTTCCATAAATATTTGTCATAAATTCAATTACCTACATGATTTAAAAATTGATATGCGTCCATAATGTCTATATAAATTGATATCCCAGGTCCTGCGGTCCTTTTGATTTTGGTTACTCGCTCCGACTCTTATTACTAAAGCAAATAGCACGTAAGTCCAATAAATAAGTATCGAGTTTACAATTTATCAAGCAGACACGGATCGATATCGTTTAGCAGTTGCCTTCCCGCATTGTAATCCGTTGTTTAGGACGAACTAACAAAATATTCCGATCTCGTACAGAAGTAACGCCCTATGCCGCCGGCCCCCGCTATTTATACCTCTGTTATTGGCACTTCTTCAATGTCAGGCGCACCCTGTGCCTGTCCCTACCCCTAAGCCCCTGATGCCCCTCCAGATCCCTCCGACATACATTACACAACACCACTTGAATGCTAACAGAATTATACAAAATTATATCAATTTTATTGTTAAATTATGACAATAGTTCGACACCCTTTTACTGTTAAAATCCAGACACTGCAGTCTTGTCTTGAAATTTCCTAGCTAGTATACAGGGTTAATTTTGATTGAATTGAATTGAATTTTATATTAAACACGTTATCAAGGCTTATCCATTTTTAGAATTGAAAATGTAGGTACACCTTCATGTTTATTTTTCAAACGGGTATATTAATATAATCGCTAAAATCGAAGTTTGGTGTTTCTTTGTCTGGAGGAACTTTCCAAAGTAATCTCTGTCACTTACGGCCATATTACGTTTTTAAGTCTCGTCCCAAAGTAACAGAGATTTTCTGAAAATATTTTTTTAGTTAAATATTCTACATTAGTTTTGCAGTAGCTTTATTGTTAAGTTGCAAGCCGCAAATTCCTTCGGCAAATACAGTTGCCAACGTGTGTAGGATTGAGTGCTTCTATAGCACATTTTTTTACTACAAAGTCAAGTCTATCTGCCGACTCATTGAAAGCATGTCATCCGTAACTAGATACATATCGTAATGTAAACAAGAAATTTATCGCGTTTCACCATCCGGTCGGTACTAAGAAGCATGTAAAATAACCGGTAATAACCGGTATATGATTGAAAAATATAGTTATTTGGATTTAATTACATGAAAGACCTGGGATCTTACGCTTGTGGATTTTAAAGTAAAACGGTTTACTTTATCGATTATCAAACGGTACGTATTTTAAGATTACAGATGCAAGCATTACTACATTACTACCTACTATTTATACCGAACGATTGAGCTGTTTCATGCGTATCATGTTTGACTGTTCTTGATGAAAATACGGTAAAAATACAGTGCGAGTACTGAAAAAATGAACCTTATTGTAAGACCGTAAGATAGCCAATCGAAAGATCGTTTTGTTAGCTACTGTTTGAAGGCGCGCTTTTACGTAAATTGTTTGGTTATTCTCTTAAGTAGGTAGTTACATAATAGAAGGCATTCTTTAAACATTTTTGTGAATATGTTTTCACTTTATTCTTTTGAAATACCTAAACAGTTACTCATTTATTATTTTAACTAGCGGAAATGGTGTTATAGTTTAATATTCAACGTGTTTGTTACTATTAGTATAAGTATACAATTTATACATATTGATTAAAGATTGTTTCAAATTGATAGCATTTTGTATAGTGCCCTTTGAGCATTTTATTGGTTGTGCTATTTTGGGAACACTTTTAATTGCTATATTGGGAATACTTCCTTCTTTATCAGGGTATTTATTTTAGGAGTTTTGGGTCGCTTAATGGTGACTTAGTGTAATCTAATTTTGTAGGTGTGCTGCAATAAATTTGTAACATGCCATCAGAATGGCGTGTGTACTCAGACATGAGTAGCAGTACAATAACTTTGTCTGTGATGTGAGATGATGCTACTCAGAAACCCATAAATTTCCTAGCTGATACGTCAATAAAATAGGCTAACATAATTATTTAAATGGCATATTATGTCTTGTTTGAATCCATTGTAAGTTTATAAGCGAGTTTTGGCGAGAACGCGGAGAAGTTCACGTCGCTGCATTGTATTATTTTTCAAAACTTGAGCTTGTTCCAGTTTTAATACTTAAAATTGGTGGCATTAAGTGCTGAATATGAGCATGAGTGTGGGCAAGTAATATAATGTGGTGAAACGTGGTTTTTCGTCTTGCTTCCAAAATTCCATAGTAGGTAGGTATATATAGCTTCTAGTAAAGTTGCCACCACTTTACTAGGGCATGACTTTGACTGGACAATGACTAGAATATTTGACCCAGACTGTGACTAAGACTTGACTTTATGTAAATATTTTTCTGTAACATGATGACACTGGCTAAATACACTATGCATGGAGCCAAAACATAAAAAAAAAGTTTATAGGCCACGGTTAACTTAAATATTCTTAAATAATATTATTATATTGTTATGCAGAAATTTGCGTAGCCAAACAAACTATCACAATTATCATAACAGTACATTCACAATTTAATTAAAATTAAAATTAAACTTCTGTTTATAAATAATAACCAGTAGGTACATGCGAGTACAAGTCGTGGGTGGTAACCGCAGTAATTAACAATTCTAGATTACAGTTTTTCAAGCATAATTTCCATAAACTGCTTGCAAAACGAGCTGGTACAAATTAAATCCATAATTCATGCCCACATCGCGACTGTACTGCAAGTACTGTGACATAGGAATGGCAATGCCTAGATATAGCCATTAATTGTTTTAATTATGAATACGAGTTGAATGCACCATAAAAAATACACGGCATGGTCGGCTGATCTCAAAAGGCGCGTCAAAAATCTTCGGCTTGTACAATTAAGCTTCTATACAATAAAATCACGATTTAATTTCTTATTAGCGACGATTAAATTACTTCAAATGTCAGTGTAATTGGCCTCCGCGCGCCGATTGCTTTCGTACCCTTTGGTGGGGGGCGAATCTTTTAGCTGTTGGAAAAATCAATAGCTCAGTTTGTATATGTGTGTGTGGATGTAAATTTCAGGCTCACACGAAACGTAGTTAATTATGGCATCGTTTGTTATTTGTAACGAGCAAGTGGACTAGTTTGATAGTGTGAAAATATCATAAAAACGTTGTTTTGTTGTGTTTTATCTACGCTTTTGGATTTCCTTTATGTTCCGGCTGGGCTCGGTGATCTTTGCGATAAAATCTTGAATGCGTAGTTGTAGGTCGCGACTCGAGAGGTAGCATACCACGCTACTCTCATGTAATATTAAGTACCTACCATAATAAAATATTTACATTATCTAACAGATAACAAATGTAATCTGGGAGTTTTTAAGGCTAGAGTGAACTGGTATTTTCTAGGCAAGCATGCTCCATCGTCGACCACGTCGACACTTACCATCAGGTGAGACCATGGTCAAATTTTAGCCTAACGTTGATATAAATTTTTAATTTTTTATTTATACGGAATCATTGTAAACTTTACGGCAATTTCTGTACCGATCCTAATGACGATAGGGGATTCAACTCAATAGTAGCTCGTTTGACTTTCCATCTAATGCATCATGATTCGAATCTGGGTTGAACCCCTCTCGATCCTGCACCAATAATTTTATACGTTGCTCGTGTGGAATTCGCACCCGCTCATACAATCTATGATAAAATCGAACCTTACGATAGGCTATTTTCATAAAGTAGGTTAACAATGAATGCAATAATTGAAATAAATAAGTAGAATCGGTAAGTAAATCAAGGAGTAATAAGCTTTTAAAGTTCCTGAAAGGGGGCATCGCCTGTCCCTTTCGCGCAAAACAGGTGATTCCCCACAGTTACTATGAAAACGCACGTTGTGAAGTCACATGCCAAAAAAACTGTATGTAAAGCTACTACAGCTTAATAATAAGATACTATGAAGGAGCAAGAGTGACGTCATTGCATTTTTGAGCTGTCTTTTTCTATTCCTGTATCTTAAAATGCATGTAACTTTAACATTTTTTGAGACATTTTTTTTTCACGACTGTTTATTTTTTGAGGGCTATTATTAATTTATTCATCAAAAAATAACAAGTTACTAACCTATTATTATATATTAGTAATATATTCCATATTATGCATAATATTACTCACTCTTTGTTAATTTAAGAACAAACTTTTCCATTAAATACTTATGAAAAGGTATTTTTTCAATTCAACACTACACAACGTTAGCTAGTTAAATAATTAAAAAAAGGATCATTCCTTGATTTATTTAATCTCACAGACAAACAATATAATTATCTACACAACCCAATCTGAACAACTGAACCCTTATCGAGTCTCAAGGAAGGTCTTGTATCCTCCCTTCAAGTCCTCCGCGGCAAAAACAACGAAAGCATTTAAAGTTTTAACACTAATCTTATAAGGTTGAAATTTGTAAAGCAGATGCTAAGACTCTACATCAAGATTGTTATCAGAGATTTACACGACGCTTTTGACCGCGATTGTATCTCTCAGATTAATGCGTCGAGTCTCGCAGAGGTTAACTGATTGTAGGTAATGTTACCATTTACCTGGTGTTGCGTTTTCTACCAGCATTCGATTAACTTTTCTATTTACATAATGCAAAATTATATACCTAAGGTTTTTTTATAAAATTTAATAGTAATAGATACTAATACGAATTATTTTCAAAATAAGTACCTAAGAGTTTTATGATAAGAGTTCATTTAGCTAAATAACACGTTGAATTAAATATCTTAAACCAAAGAGAATAGATACTAAATACATCATTCAAACAGGTTTAAACAAATATCGATTTTAAAATTAGGTGGTGTCTCATCGGTTATTCCTCTTTGAATTCTGATTGTGTATAAATTATCGATTATCCATTGAGCGTCGTCAAATGTCATTTTTATGGATTGATCGATTTGAAAAGTGTTATGTACTATTAAATGGCCGTATGTCACTATTAGCCTCTTTATGTTTGAATACTCAGTATTATGTAATGTATGCTCCGATTTGTATTGTATTGTACCGGTTATAGATATAAATGTCAGTAAATCACCTTCGGGCGTGTCGGCGGGTTTCCTCGTACGTGTATAATGCTCAACTCTGGTCAGCGAGCCAATTTGTTTTTATTGAGACTACCCTCAAGTTATGCAAACTGTTCGGAAACGCTGAGCCCGCTGTAAACAAACTTAAAAGCGTCCACTCTCGCTGGCTACATACGCAAAACGTAACTGTTTCTATAGAGGGACCTCGATACGCTGGTGCTTGTGGCCATGCCTACCTTTAATCTCGAAGCAAATGTTTTCACAAGCGCCCGAGTTTCGCCTCTGAGGCCGCGGTCAGACGTGTGTAAACAATGCTCTACGTTAATAGAGATATAAATTGTACTCATTCCATTTAATCCCTTTGAAATCGATCGTCACCTTACGTAAATCGCTTATCGTACGAAACAGAACCACTCAGTTCTACATCTCACAATTTGGGGCTGCCCAAGAATACGTAATAGTTTGTACGAGATCTCAAACAAGATTTTAACTTAACAAAGTAACTAATATAGCGTCAAACATGCGGAGTAAATTGTCTAGATGGTGGCATAAGCATTAGTCTGTAGCTGAATTTCGTGGCAGACGAATAAAGTAAATACGTACAGCTCTGGCTCTGGCAGACGACACGGTATCAATATTAGCATAATGTCGCTGGCATAAGCCAAGCGGAGTTAAGGTAGTTGTTTACCAATAGACTAGTATCGCTACGTATCATTTTGCGGTGCAATACAAAACTGCAAATAGTTCACTTTAATTTGATACATCAGAACAGATCCATTAATACAAAAGTAATTAGTTATACTATTCTTCTTCTTCTTCTTATTTAAGAGGCTTGCTCTTGTCGGTGGAGTAATCGCCATCTTTCCCTATTTTCAGCCAATGCTTTGACTTCCCCGTACGGCATGACATTTATCTTTTCTTTTATTTGATCTATGTAAGCCCTTCTAGGTCTGCCTCTTCCTCTCTTCCCTTCTACCTTTCCTTCTATGATGTTTTTCATGAAGCTGTCATGTCGTACAAGGTGGCCAAACATTTTTCCTCTTCTTGACTCTGTCGCTAGTATGTTCCGCTTTTCTTGAACAAGGATCAGTACTTCTTCGTTAGTTTTTCGCTCAGTCCAGCTTATTCTCTACATACGCCTCCAGCACCACATTTCAAATGCTTCCAGCCTTTCCCGGTCTTTTTGGGTCATCGTCCATGTCTCGCTTCCGTACAAAGCTATGCTCCAGATGTAGGTTTTTATTAAACGTTTCCTTAAGGCTTTTGAAATTTAGAATTTATTAAAATTACATACTATTCTCTAGCTCTAAAATTTTAACTGAAATTTGCAAATACCGGCCCCCCACTAGGTGGACCGACGATCTGGTCAGAACCACGGGGATCCGATGGATGCAGGAAGCAAGCAGCTGCACAAAGTGGCGCTCTTTGGGGGAGGGCTATGTTCAGCAGTGGACGTCTTCAGGCTGATGATGATCATGATAATGATTTAGACTGGCATTGGGTATTGTAAAATATGTATTTAGCTAAGATTTATACAATAATTATTACATTCTTGTAAAGAATCACGTCAATTTCGTCACATTTTATTCAAATCCAGTTTCTGCACGATGGTTCTTATATTAAACAACGTATTTTATTTGCTAAACGAACTGATAAAATACTCTTTGCTGCGTATAAATCTACAACTCCGATGCAAAGCGATACGCGTGTCGCGTGTGTAACCCCCTTAGTCGCGAGCTTTCCAAAGTTCGTCGGACTTTTGAACAATGCCTTCGTGCGCATTCTCGGAGCCATTGAGTCACGTCGCTGCGAGAGTTGTATACCTATGCAGTAGCTAATAATGTAGGCTATTGTTGTAACTATTTTTAACAATATGACGTTACAATTTAGTTATCGATTTTGCGATTATTATGTAACTTGAAGCACGTTTTTCCTTATAGTACAACGATACAATTACGAGGAACAAACGACTTGGTACATAAACTGCAGTACTAGGTACTAACATTAGTAAAAATGATTAAATCACTTTTACTTATGTACCAACTTTAACGTTACTACTGTATTGTACTTTTACTTTAACATTAGTAAAAGTGACCAGATTTTGGGCTTATAGCTATTTATTTTGAGGCTGCTAAATGCGTTCTGTTTTCAAAAAATGTTTTACGTACCTATAGTTATATGAAAAATAAGGTTTTTTGTCATTGAAATGTATTTCTAATTAAATGCATTTCTGATTCTAAAATCAAAGTAACGACAATTCTTTAATAACAATAATAAAAATAATCGATAATGCCCAACAATTGCTCACTCCAACGCATTTACATTTCAATCACAGGAATCGAGTCCATAAAACATGCAAAGTTGATGCTATACATATTAATCGATACGACATTCAATTATCGTATTCAATAAATACCTACTGATGAATGGACAATTGGAATTACCATAACGATATGTAAAACAAATCGTGTGTATGACAGGAGTGTGCTCTACTAAGGTATAGAATGAGTGTTCTAGCATGTATACTTAAGTAGGAATTGAGATTAATAGAAACAAAACACAGTCGTTAAATCTTACGAGAACCCAGCGAAATAAAAGACTATCAAATGACATAAAAGATTAACAAGTAGGTACCTTACAGAGATTTAATAAAAAAAAATATTTTTGAAATTCAATTGACTCAGGCGTGGATTGTCAGCAGTTCATCATTAATACAGAAAAAGATATCATAAAAAAAATAAGGAAAAAGTTAAAAAAATCTGTAATGATTCTGTGATACTTAGATAGGTACCAGCCAAATACACCTATGTAAGTAGGTAACTGTGTTAATTAAATCACTTCACCTATATCTTTGAATTTGAGAAACGATAAAACGTGTTACTTAATATAATAAGCCGTCCTATGATAGTTGCGAATCCTTGAAGTCACCTCCACAGTTTTGTAACCTCAACGGCTAATGTTTTATTGAAGGTAAAATACTTCCATTCAAGGCAACTACAAAGAATAGTATCTCAAGTCAGACGGGGACAAATATTTGCAAACCTGACAATTACAAATAGTACTTTTTACAAGCGCAGAACATAAACTAAATTAGTCATATTATTTATCACAAAATGTCAGCTTAGACTCCGTTTGTAGCTGCATAATCTATTACCTATTCAACAGCATTACGTGTAAGAAGATTTCTGCAAAATGCGCAATTTCAAGTGAAATCACGTTGATCGATAGTCGAGTCGTAAAATTTCAGTTTTATGACAACAGGATACTTATAACCTTTAGTGTCGTTGAGTTTTGTTATTGCCAATAGTTGGGGCCAATAGTTCTCATCGTTATTTGCTTTAAACAAATGTTTGTTGGATTGTAATAGAGATTTGTAGTGAAGCTCCCCATTTCATCAACACATAGCTGTTTTACTGTGATAATATTTTTTGAGACATAAAATACTTAGGTACAGTTGTTCTCGGTGCTAAACAGTATGTGTACAATTAGATAATTAAAAAGATTAAAAAATATAAGTCCATGACTGGCCTGTTAGCTCAGTTGGTAGATAGCTTTCGATAGGTTCGATTCCCATCCAGGGCAAACATTTGTGTGATGAACATCGATGTTTGTTCTGTATCTGGGTGTTATATTATATTCAATGTATGTATTTACAAACAAAAGAAAAATAATCTAACTTAGATTCTCTCTTTTTCTTTTGTTTCCCATAGTACCTACAAGCTATGCTTAGTTTGGGGCAAGATAGCGCAGCGTGAAATTTCCACACATATTTATTTATTAGATAAGTAAAAATAAGATAGTTAATATTATTATAGTAAAAAAAATTAAGTAAAATCTATGTAAAAGAGTTTAAACGCACTCTATTCTATAATAAACAGAAAATTTTAAGCATAAAAAAGTATTAAAGTAAAATATTAAACCGATGCCGTATCATACTTTACTTTTGACTTTTCTCAAGCCCAAATTCTTAGAAACAATCTTTAATTCAAACCTGACCTACGTGGTTAGCTTGCATGACGGCCATTAGTTGCACATATTACCAAGAACTTGTTTAAAAGTCATATCATATGACTGGTTAAGAATTTTCCATCTTGTGAAATGACAAATGTGCAGTACAAATACAAGCTGTATTATGCAGTATACCTTACTGCCATGAAGTAAGCTTTTTAAGGTGAAGTGATTTTCAATGCTTAATTTTTTTTATCAACGATAGGCTAACATTTGACCACGGTCTCACCTGATGATAATTGAGGACGCGGTCGACGATGGAGCATGCTTGCTTATAAGATACTAATTTATTTTATTTAAAACTATTGCAAGTAAGCTTTAGAATTCGAGTAGGTATAGTAAAGTCTAGCGATGGGTCGTAAAAATTACCTACTCTTCTGTTTCTGTCTTTCTTTCTTTCTTTCTCCCTCTGTGAAACCAGCACCTAGTATAATGAGAATGTTGATGGTGATTGTACATTTTATTTTATTTGTTGTAGTTACAAAACCATTCCGAGGAATAGGCTTAGGTGCTGATCACTACTTCTAACTTAAAAATCAAAAACAGTTTCAGATTATCAGTATTTTAGGCTTTAATTGAACAACCTTCATCTACCCTTATGATGACGTCAGACATCGCTAAATGAAAGAAATGGCTGAGCCAATATAAACAAAAAAAAATTGGAGAAAACAGTATAAAGTAAATCCGTAATTGGATGTTAGTTCTAGTATTAATGTATTAAGAGAAATTGTACTTTAGCTACAGTCTTTGGACTCAATAAGATGTATAAACCCTTTTATGTCAATAAATGATTATTTGATTTGATTTGATTTGATATATCTGTTCTGTGCCTTAGCTTAGCGTCTGTGGATTTTGTGAAATCTACACATATAATAAAACTGTAACTGGGCTTAACCTGTACATTGAAATTTTTCAAAATTTTGATTGCATTACACTTCTTTATCGCTACAGAAGTAGAAACTTTTTTTTTACTTTGTGTCTATCTGTCCCTTTGTACACGCATCACACTGGAACTACTAAACAGATTTTGCTGAAATATGGTATGGTTATAGCTGATTTTTCAGAATGATATTTAGGATTCATTTTGTTTTATAAAACGGCCAAGTGCGGGTTGCATGAAGAACCATGGTTGGAATTTTTATGCAAGAATTTCTTTGTTTTTATTATTTTTTTATTTATGCTCATCCTGTCGAAGGGAAGATGAAAGGAAAAGGGAAGATGAAAGGGAAAGGGAAAAGATAGGGAAAAGATGGGATGGCACTAGAAATTCCTTCGCCATTATTTTACGAAAACATAGCATGTTGCAATTTTGCGTAGTAGGTATTACAATACCTACTACGCAAAAATGCATCATACCTAAGGTACAAATAAAATTTGGCTACGTTGGACACGAACGCCAACGGTGAGAAAAAGCTGCCAATTTGAAGTGGAACTAGGCTGGTCATGTTAGCCACATGCCGGACGATCTGTGGACTAAACTCACCACTGAGTGCAACTCACCCAACGATAGATGACACGGAAATCAAAAGCAGGCACATAAAGATATGGCGAGATGTACTTTGATTGCAAGGCGTGGCCAGAAATAGCACTAACCCGTGATAGGTGGAAAAGGGGAGACTAGAAATGCGTATGGCAACAAAATAAGCTAACTAATAAAAATTACAGTATCAGCACATACTAGCATATTTGAAAAATATATCGTGCTGAAAACTGCATGTAGGTATGCAGAAGGTACCAAGAGGTGAGATGAGGTGAGATGGTGAGAGGTGTAGGTAGGTAAGGTAGGTGGGAAGGTAAACATGTGATGAAAACAATGCAATCAAACAATTACTTTGAACTTGTATTTTTGTTACATAATCGTTTGTTTTTGTATCAAAATATGTACTGCAATGCATAATTATTCATACCTACGATTGTTTCTCTTATATGAATGTTATATTATGTTTAATTTAAAATAATAGGACAGCATCATTTTCAGTGAATGCACGAGATTTTGTCGTAAGTTTTGTGACTTCATTAGATTTTATATTTCACCTAGGAATAGAACTTCATGACATTTAGTTAAGTATTCCTTTACTTGTGCTATGCAACGTTAGGTAATATCATACGAAAAAATTCTAGGTCTGTGGGTAATATACATACCTACTTTTGGCAAATTTTAGGATCCTAGGTCAACGGCATGTAAGTTTAGGTCCCCTATAGCTTAAGATGCTATGTGAAATTCGAGTATAATATCGAATTGAATATTGTTCCAAAATCATATCTTCTTATTTCATTCATTGTGTAAGAATCTTTTTTTAAGATTTGTCATCAAATTCAACTTCATATCTTGAACCGTTCTTGAAATCTAAAGGTTTTGACAGACTGGCAGAGAGACGGACAACAATGTGGCAGAGTTTTGGCGGGAACGCGGAAAAGTTCACGTCGGTGCATTGTATTATTTTACAAAACTTATGCTTTTTCCAGTGTTAATGTTTAAAATTGGTGGTGTTTTACGCATTAAGTGCTAATTACGAGCATGAGTGTGGGCAAGTGATATAATGTAGTGAAACGTGGTTTTTCGTGTTGCTTCCAAAATTCCATAGAAGCTTCTAGTAAAGTTGCCACCACTTTACTAGGGCATGCCTTAGACTGGATTATGACTTAGACTAGACTATGACTACTCTGACTGTGACTATGACTATGACTTGACTTTAAGTGAAAATTTCCATAATACGATGAAAAATTACAAAACTTGACACTGGCTAAATACACTATGTGTGGAGCCAAAATATAAGAAAAAAAAAACAATGTGGCAGTGGTAGTGATATAGTGGTCATTTGGTCAAGCCTATCAAACAATAAAAAAAAATGTGAGACTGCAAGGGTTCCATTTATATATTACTATAGTACGAACCCCTAAAAAAGTGTTATAAAACATCTGCCGATCCATTATTCGAAATACTAGCAAATATGTGTTTTATGATAGTGGATATAGGAACATCAAAAGAGCTTTATTCGTAAAGGGCTATAAAATAGATCATAAGAGTTTTCTTTAGGACTTCACTAACGAGGAAGATGTTAAATAAAATCGAATATGAATAGATCAGTGCAAAATACTATGCTATAAATGATTTATATGTGAGTTCATTACGCTTATTATGATTATATTAAAAAGCAATCGTAAAATTGGCAGTGATCAATTTGAGTGTACCTGGGTCAAATTGAACAATTACTTTGTTCTTATCAAACTCAAGTAGACTGAGTTAATTTTAAAAGGTACATTATTTTTATCGAAATGAGTTTCTGTAATATTTAGTTTCATTATCAACTATGGCTATAGTGAACGCCACGCTACGTACACGCCATACGTTAGTAGCATGTATATTACTCCAGAACCGAAAGTAGGTACCTATATATCTACATAACATATTATCAAAATGTTAGCTCTGATGAGTATAGTAAAAAACATACAAAGGTATAAACTATGGTATATAGGTAATCTATATTTATAATAAAACTGTAACAGGTCCAATCCTATACATTGAACATTTTGAAAAACTTTCTTGGATGGCTCTCTATAATAGATGCTGAAACCAACGCTGTCATTTTTTTCATTTTTGTCTGTCTGTTGGTATGTCTGTCTATATCTTGACTGAGCATCACGCCGAAACAGAGGAAGAAGCCTCTACTCTCCTCTACTATAGAAAAGAGAGAAGGAAATGGGAAAAGATAAGGGAAAGGGATGAATGGATGAAGGTGAGGACTCCATTCGCCGTTTCATTAATTCATCCTTTTTTCTTATCTTTTCCCCCTTCCCTTCTCTCTTCTTTTAGACTGGGTTTAGGGCCCATGTAAAGCCGGGGCGGGTCAGCTATAATAAATAATATTATAAACACACTATTATAATTTTGTCTAATCTAAAACCACCTAGCACTGAGTAACGGAATATAGACTTGCCAATAAGTATATTTTGTAGAGAATCGTACTATTACAGATAAAAAGAGATCACATTTGGCCTAAAACCGTAAGCAATAAAATTTCAATCGTCAATTCGTCGTGCCAGTTGCTAGGTATTTCCCATCAACTTGCATTGCGTCTATAGGAAGTTAAAATAATAACAAACTCATTTATATCGTACCAATTCATTAGGGAAGGGACTCATACATGTTTAGCACAAGACCAGCAGAAACAACCAACCTAGTTCTACATAGGTACCTATATAAATTGTTTTAACCATGCATACATAATAGGTATAACGTATAACGTAATTAAAAAGCGCATCCGCATTAAAAACCTTGAACCATTGTAGGTAGTTAAGATTACGTTCAATTGTCTTGATCGCCCTTCCCAATGAACACGCATGCATGTATGTATCATAGTGTGCGTACACGTACATTGATATCAATATGCGTAAGCGCACGTGTATGTAACAATCTCTGATGATAAGTTTTCGCCTCTAACGCAAAGGGTTAGAGCTCACTAATTAGCACTAGCTACACTTTCGTGTGTGAGTGAGGAGCCTTATGCCTTGACTAACGATGGCACTGACATTATTCATCGAATGAACTTGAAATAAAAATAAGTTGAACTTGAATGTTGTTTATTGATGCGTTGGAAAGATGCCCAAGATAAAGACAAATGAAGTCCGATGCAAAGTAAATTTGAATCTCAAGTCTTAAATAAAGATTCTGTTCGCCCAATCCAAGAAACAATCATTTATGAAATGCACGGAGTTCAAACTATGTGCCAAGTACTGACTTTTAAGTTAAAAACAAAAAGTTACTCTATTATCTACGGAATAAGACATGTTCTTTTATTTACTTTTATCTTCTTGAAACTAAAAATACACAGTTCAAACACGATAAACTATGTAAGGACACTATATCCACTTTGCATATTCTGAATTAACCTATTCGACGACACGACGCGAAGATGTTAGTACTATAGGTATTCTTGGCGTGTTTTTTTTCGGAACATTTTGGTCACATAGATCATTATGGAAATAAACATCCGGCTACAAGACATTGCCTTCAATAAACATCCATAAATGACTGTGAGGCTCTTTTAAAATGCGTTAAAACGCATAAATCGTACCTCCCACAAGATAGAACGAAATTAAATTCACAGTTCCAAGTCTTCGTTTCGAAATAAATCATAGAAAAACAAGTCACAAAAAAGAATTAACTGTGGATCGTAAATCAACAGTTTGTTTCCTTAACTCTTTACTTTTTTAATGACTTTAAGGATTGTATGTCCGTCGTCAACTCGCTTCCCAGATGTTTTACCAGCTGTTCCTATGAGTGTCACGTTCACGAATCTTGTCAATGTGCTCGTACTACGGGACTACGCCACGCCACGGGCTTAGCTCGTTAAATTTTTATTGCCGCAAGGTCGCCACTTTATGGTCAATTCACAGCAGTTATTGTTCGCGGACCAACTTTTTTACAACTAGCATCGTTCTATAACTGTGGAGTTACGATTGACAGTGATTAAGCCTTAATTGTTATGATGCTGTAAAACGTTTTATAAACCCAAACAATGTTATGCTTATTCAATCGATCGCTTGATGTGCTTCTGCATTTATTAGTCACGACGCGTTTATATAAATTCCATGCGAAATGGATTTATGCGTAGTAACGTTTCTGATATTTTATGCGAATCTTTGCGTGCTTCGTATATCATGCGAGGGCAACGTCACTGTATAGGTTTGTAGATAGGTAAGGAATCGCAGAGTACCTACCTATAGTTAAGTTTTGATTCAACCCTACCAATTTAGTACATATGATAAAAAACGATGTTTTGACTGTGCTTTGGCGATATCGATTTTCGTACAACAGTTCCATTGGGACCGTAATAAAGCAATTTGCGGACGTGCCAACAAAACAATGGACGCTGTTCTAAGCTTGTTTTAAAAGCTTTCGACACCGTGATTTAAAACCCTTTGACTTTTACCTTATTTGTAAACATCTCGAGTGCACAAAGGTTTGCTGGTTTTGCTAAAAAGAAGAATTTGCGCAACCCTATTGCCGTGAACCCCTTTGTTTAGAATTTGAATGCAAACAAAACGTGGGGAAAGTTGAGTGTCTCCTTTAAATTAATTTTATCATTACAGTACCTATAGGTATATTAAATATGGAGTAAGTTTCAGAAAGATTGTAGTTGAATCAGAAGAAAAAAATCTCAGTCCAATTCCCTGTTTGTTGCAATCCTAACGAGATGCAAATTGTATAATAGTGCTGAAAAAAAATCATGTTGTTGGCCACTTGGCTAAAGTTATCTGCCAAAATGTCACAAAGGTGACACCTAGGTGGTACCTATGCCATAAAAGCACAGCATAAAAGTTATCAGTTACTAGGTCTGTAACGAACTTGATAGAGTAATAACAAATTTCCATTCTGGGTGCTTACATAATTTCTATGTTGGTTCTTCCAATGCGAAAATATTAAAAAACCAAATGTACCCAAAAGTTCAGACCAAAATTAGAAAGTTGCAAATGGTTAATGGTTTTTTAGCAATAAAAAACCCTTTATGGCAGAATTTTGCACCTTAATGTAGGTGTACGCTTTACAGTTGACCTACAAACATCTATTGTTCACGGAGAAAGTTTCTATTGCGAATTTTTTTAAACCCTTTTCGTCACTTTTTGTTAATACTTACCATTATTGTGAAGGTTATTTTTACAATTGTGCAAAAAACAACAAACAGTTGCCTCACAATTGCAAAAAGGTTATTCAAAGACGTTTTAAGGCTTGATTGGATATACGATGCAATAAATAACAGGTAGCACTTTAAGTTTTTTTTAAAGTCAATGTCCCATTTTTATCTGGTCTTATTTTGATTTGTACCTGAAAATGCAAGATTAAGTAAACAATTTTCACATGACAACTTGAAATTACTATTTGAACGTAACCATTTTTCGATTAAAAATGATTAAAATAAAAATTGTTTACCAAATTAAATTTTGTCTAAAAAAGCTATGTTAAACAAAAATTGCAAATAAAGGGTTAAGGTTTTATTAGGTTTGAATGTCAGTAAACTTGCGACTGTTGAACATGCCATACATGCGACTTAGTTGCAAAACATTCTCAATTGGAAAGCATGAAACGTTAGTAATAATTATTATCTAGCTGCGAGATTACGGTTACTACAAAAGACGTTGAAAATCTAGTCAGCCCTTGGCAAGTTGTCAAGTAATGCCTGCAAGAAAAAAATAGAATCTATTGAAGTATAATTTCCCGCTTTGTAAAGCATTTTTGAAATTAATTTTGAAGGCAACACTGTAGGTACTTGAGGTTTTTTTATAGCTCTAGGTACATTAATTTATGAATGTTTGTTTATTCGAGCTTCTGTTGTCAGTTTTAAAATAAAGTGGGAAGTGGAAGCTTTTTAAATACCATTTCAAATGAAAATTATTAAAAATATTTGTTCATTTTTTAATTGTCTAACATTTGTTTGATATAAAAAAAAGAAAACACTTTATTGCACAAACAACAAATGTAGGTACAAAGGCAATCTTAATGCTAGAGAACATTATCTTCCAGGTACCTCGGTATAACGTGAAAATTTGAAATAATAAATAGATATGTATGAAGGAGTAATAGGTAGATTATAAAAAGTATTTAATTAATTAGTGACATAGATTAAAAATTAATAATACCGAACAAAAGCAAAAACAATATGAATCTAGCAAAAATATGTCGTTTGTGAAAAAAGCATATCGCTGCAAAATGCTATCCCATTGGTGTGGGATAGCAAATAGGAATACAAATATTGATTTGTATTAATATTTGGTTACTTATTGTATATTTGTCGCATAGTTCAGTCGCAAGTGTACCAAGACCGAAACCCAAACCAAACTAATATACTTAAAACTAAAAGAAAATAAATTTGAAACGATAAATACCATTGAACTCACCGCAGACCACGCGGTCGAAGGGGCTCATCCAATCTGGAAATGGAAAATCTATTATCAATCGTATTGAAGTTCTTTGTTTCGGCCAAGTTGCATGCATAACGGTAAAGCTTCTAAAATATAGGATCAAGTAGTTTCATGCTAAAATAAAAAAATACATTATTATAACAGTCATTTTATGTAAGTGCACAACCACAGGGCATCAGCCAACGCTTTTTTTAAATTTTACTTTGTTCCATTGAGTTTTTTTTTTCCTTTAATCAAGTATCATTATTAAATTTATCTTACTGACATAATTATTTGGTTTCCAAAATTAAAGGTTAAATTCAGTACCTATAGTTTGATAAAAGAGTAATTAATTAATTCAAAATATGTAAAAGGCGATATGCGTAACATAAACCATTACAGAAAAAAGTTGAAAGTAGACTCAATCTCTTTGTTTTCTCTTTCATAGCAATACGTTATAAGTACATAGTATAGGAGTGAGAAGAACATAGAACGGGCATTAACCACGTCCATTCTATGTTCTTCTTGAATGCCATTTCATAGATTATTATAAGTAATGAAGGTATAATGGAAACGCTTTTTGAGTTCATGCTTAATCTTACGATTTGATTTTGTTTTTACGATTTTTATTTGAAGTTACTTTGGAAAACTGTTCCTACTAGAAAATACTTAGTAGTTAGAGGCCAATTCATTTTTTTACAATTTGTAGGTAATTAGGCTGTATGTTTTAGGCTGTATGTACATCTAAAATAGTAGGTATCTATAGATGATTTTTTTTCACTATAGACGTGGTGTCTTCTAAGAACAAAACCTTTGAACTGCGAAGGAAAAGTTCATCATCAACAACATCGACAGCCTGAAGACGTCCACTGCTGAACATAGGCCTCCCCACAAAGTGCCACTTTGAGCAGCTGCTTGCTGCTGAATCCATCGGCTCCCCGCGGTTTTCGCCAGGTCGCCGGTCCACATTTTAGTGAGAGGTCTACGCTGCGTCTTCCGGTTCGTGGTCGCCACTCGAGAAACTTTCTTCCCCATCGGTTATCAGTTCTACGAGCGATCCGGCCATTGAAATTTCAACTTGCTTATTCTATTATCCTTTATCGGTCATTTTAGTTCTCTTGCAGATCTCTTCATTTCGGAAGGAAAAAGTGCTCCTAATAGATCCCTTTGACACAACCTGTATAATATGCACTGAAATGACCGAAGAGATTTTGATCAAATTTTGTGTAGGCCCTAAAATATGGTAGTTATACCTAGATCTATATCTATACCTACCATAATTGAGATCCTAGATTAGTTCCAATGGATACGTTTTATATAAGTATTTTATTTAAGCATTGGTATAAAATTGAGTCCACTCAAGTGGAATTACTAAATGCAGCTATTAATTAATATTATAATTTTAAGATGTACTGGACACACAGGCTTATATTTAAAAAAAATACATAATACTATGAGCCTATTATTTCTCTTAATGATGACATAAACTTGTTAAAACTAAAAAATAAATTGAAACGAGATAGTTTGAAGATTTATATAAAAACACGTCAATGGCCTCAACCTGTTACTAATAACAAAATAAATGGCTTAAAATTTGAATAAAATATTAGTTTGCAGAACTTGAAAAATATTAATATTATGCCTTTATAAAGGATCTTTTACACTATACTTTCATAACAAATACGATTTTCAAATATCAAATACACTCACGTTAAATATCTGTAACTTTGATTTCTCAACCGAATTCAAAAAATGAGGTTCTCAAATCAGTGTTTTTTTTGGTTCACTGTCGAAACTTATAAAATCGTTTATCATAATTTTGTTACAAATAAAAATGTTACTTATAATCATCATTTCACATAATGTGATTTATTATACTTTGACTACATCTAATTTTCTTTATTATAAATCAAAATTAATAATAATCCAAATTTATAAGAATGAAACTCATAAGGCGTATATGCCATAACAGTACAAATTTATAATGTTCTTTTACCATAACTAACTTAAATCATAAAACAAAATATCAATAATACTGTAAATTATGTGACTGGAACTGTTGATTGTTATATATATCTTAATAATCAGTTATAAAAACGTATTACGGCAAGCCAATTTGTTCTTCAATCTATGCAGGCACTTTATCCAGTCAAAACAATCAAAATTAACGTGTGGGCTGTAGGTAATTGTAAAATAACTTATATTTTCTCATGTTATGTTGATTTTGGTGTTGTTGGTGAACTTTGTTTAAATCAAATAGAGGTTATCTGAAACTTAATATAGATGGTTTCTGTAATTTTTTATATAAGCATGAGTGACTTCTGGCACTTCGCCGGCCGCTGCCGCGGCACGCTCGCTACGCTTCGCTTCGCTCGCTCGGCTCGTGCGTCGTGTGGTCACAGTTAACCTAACGCTCCTCCTCGCTTCGCTCGTCGTCGCACCTATTTATGACTTTGCCTTAGACTAATATCTTAGTATCTTTAGGGTATACATGCATATCTATGTAATGAAACTACCTCAAAATTATTATTATGTTAACTAAAAAATATGAAAAAAACATTATAAACCATATAATTATGAATGCTGATTATTATGAAATTATAAGTAATGATATTTATAATAAAAAAAAGTATGATAAATAAATTCTTAACATTAATATTATAACATAAAATTTTATAAATTTAAACATTATTTGAATAAATTGTATAAGAAAAGATCAATATAAAAAGTAACTATTATGAACAAAGTTATTTATAAATAACCACCATTATATATTTCATCATTATTAAAAATGAGGTATGTGAAATGAAATTATGAATAATGAAATTATTAGTACAGACGGTATCCCGTTTTTTTTCTGTAAAAGGGTTTCTTAAATGGGTTGTGATTATTTTTATATTTTTTAATGCATTGGTTATAGCGGGACATCAAGCAACTAACCCCTGTGGGAACATGATCTCCAGATTGAGTTCCGGATACAAGCGCGATTCAAATGAGGACATAAAGTGAATCGCTACAGTACTTTAGAAATAGGTAGGTATATCGAGTACAGTATGACTAGCTTGATAGCTCAGTTGGTAGTAGCTCTGCCTTATAAACTGTACGCTGGGGGTTCGATTCCCACCCGGGTTAAACGTTTATGTGATGAACATAGGTGTTTTTTATGTGGCTGGGTCTTATATTGTATTCTGTGTATGTGTTTACAAACAAATATTATCATCTGGTTTCCATAGTACAAGCTATGCTTAGTATGGGGCTAGATGGCGCTGTGTGAAATGTCCACACATATTTATTTATTAGTATACAGTACATTTTCAAATGCCCAAGATCTTTGTATCTAATCGGCGTTACATAGAACTTATCAATTTAATAATTAATTAACCGTTAAATTATCGCTGTAAGTGCCTGATTAAACGAGAGAATAGAAAAATCAATCGAGAATCCACAAGTTTAAAGTTTTTCACATAAGAGCATGTGAAGACTAAACAATTGTTAGAACAATTGCCACTTAATTTGTTTTATCGTGAATCTAAAGTCAGGTTTACGACTAGAACATTTTTAATTGCGTTTATTAATCAATTAAACACAATTCTTTGGCTTTTATAGCTGCAAGTGAAGTAACGTTGTTGATAGGTTGTGTCGAATTGTTGTTTTATGGGTTTTTAAATTTCAACTTCTGTTTTTTTTTTAATATGCATCAGTATCTAAAAATGTAACTGAAAACTTCGCGCCGCAACTTTTTTGCTAGTGTATATTAGTCTTTGATTTATAAACAGTTAAAAAATGTAAAAATTATACATAGGTAGGTACATCAATAGTTTTGCCAAGGAAGATAACGATAGAGTCATTATGTCATTATTTATTTACATTTTAAAGTAATTATATAAGTATTTATTTTAGTAACATGAATATTATTGAATCGTTTGACTTTTTAAGCTGCTAATGTCAGATATGTAGGTAGGTAGTTAGGTACAGTGTGACACAAAATTTACTGAAAAACGTACTTGAAGGTCTCATTTATCTACTCCAGATTGGTACGTAGGTGGATACCTAGTTAGGTACCTAACTTAGAGGTAGGTATCTAAGTATATATTTTATTCTTAGCACTTAGTTTCACCTAATAATTTATATTCGATATTACTATACATATATAATAAAACTGTAACTGGGCAAAGTCTGTACATTGAGTATTTTTTGAAAATTTTGATTGCGTTACACTTCTTTATCGATATAGAAGTGGAAACAGTTATTTTTTGAATTTTTTATCTGTCTGTCTGTCCCTTTGAACACGCATCACGCTGGAACTACTGAACGGATTACGCTGAAATTTGGTATAGTTATAGATATTTTTTCAAAGTAACATTTGGAATATTGTTGTTTTTTAAAACAACGGCCAAGTGCGGGTGGCACGACGAAAACCTGTATGTCATTTTTATGCAACAACTTTTTTGTATGTATGATTTTTTATTTTTATTTATACTCATCCTGTCGAAGAGAAGGTGAAAGGGAAAGGGAAAAAGATAGGTGCAAAGGATTTATGAATGGGACGGCAATAGGCCGGCCCATGCATTCATCCGTTTCCCCTATCTTTTTCCTTTTCGCTTCCCTCTTACCCATAAACACCGTTGAGGCGTAAAACTAATTAACCCGTGCGCAGCCGGGGCGGGTCAACTAGTTAGTTATCTAAAATTAAACAATTAGTTATAATTGACATACGAAATACTATATATAAATGTAAATATAGAATTAACGTATATAGTTATAAATGTAACTATAATATACCATATCTCTTTAACATTGAAAATCTCTATCTTGTTAAATATAGGTAGGTATACCTATGTCTAATTAAAAAGCGTGTTTTGCCACTCCAGTTTTTTTAAACTAACGCATTAAACATGTTCCACCGAATCGGAAACGTTTAAATCGTTTCGATTAACGGCACTCATTAATTAAAAGAAAAAACTTCAATTATCCGTTAGCGCGTGCAATAGGTATATCGATTCGCGAAACCATAATAAGTTATTCGAGCAAGCGCACATAATAACGAATTAAAAAAAACAAATGCGTTCTGAAAGTGACTCTACTTCGAAAAGGAAAGGTTAAGATTGTCGTATCAGACCCATATTTCACTGCCGTAAGATAATGATGTTACTCATTTTTAACCTTACTTTTTTTATTTGGGTAATATTAACAATTTTGAACAATGTTTGATGAACAAAAACAAAAGCTATAAATTAAAAAAATACGTAGGTAACTAACCTCACTATAGGACAAAGAGTAAAAACAAATATTTAAATAACATCAGGGCCCTAATTCTGTATGAAAACTCAGATTCCACACGATACGAAACCACGTCGTTATCGTGTCTTGTTCTAATCGTGTCACAGCATTAGAAATACCTTCACTTTACATTATGTTATTTTTATTTTGAATAAATATTGATATATTAAGTGGTGGTAACTTTTGACGTGTTGATGTTTCGGAACGTGTCTCAGTGGAACATTATGATTTTTGACAGTTCAAATCGCGTCATTTCCAAATTCATTTCGCGCGGTTTTGTTTCCATTTCATAGAGAATACATTTTTGCAGATTTCTTATATAAGACAAGGAATTCGCGTGATTTCGAAGTAAGGAATCGTAAAGTGGTCATACAGAATTAGGGTCCTGATGCGAAAAGTGTTTGCTATCTTGTCATAGTTTCCAAATTGTAACAAAACAATAATAGGAACGACTGTTTAATTAATAACGTGCTACAAATAGCAATCAATAGCCTAAAGGGCATTTGATGGCATGTGGGTTCCGACTGCAGACGGCGCGTTGTGATTGGCCGAGCGCGCGGCCATATTGGATGCGCGCATGCGCTTGCCTCGCAGCGCACATGTGACTGGCTCTCCTTTTTCGCCGGTAGATACACAATACAAGCAAGAAATGTTATTTATTGCTCTTATATCTATTCGATTTATAGCGTGATTAAATTAATTTTAGTTGTACAAAGTGATTGAACTCTATAGGTACTTTGTTAATTATTATACTTTTTGTGACCTAAATATTTCTAATTAAAATGATTTCAAAGTAAAGTTTTATTGTTAATCGTTGGTATGCATTTCATTGGTAATTGTTGGTATGAACAACGTATTTTCTTGAAAAATAATATTTTTTTTAGAAAATATATGAATCAACTACATAATTCGTATAAAGAATCAAATACGTGTTACTGCACGAATTTTGAAATTTATTACCTAAGCACTTCATAAAATTATATGCAGCTCGTTAAATAGGTTTGCGGAAACAACATTTGGCAACAGGCGGCAAACAATAACAAACAGTTGAATCGCACTTGCAACTTCATTCAAACTAACACTAGAGTAGTGTTGGAGTAATACGCCATTCTCTGTCAAACTGCTGTAGAATGTTGCGCATAACGACGAATAACTGTCCGCTTACTGACTCTCTGCCATTTTATTTTTGTGCGCGCGCGCAGCTATACCCTAGCGCGTTATTTTCGTACCAACGAGACGGATTCTCGCCTCGATTACACCAGACATTTTTATAAGCCAACATTGCCGACAAATCAAGAAAATAGTCCATTTCTAAGCAACAAACAAGATGATTATAGCCCATTTCGAATAATTTTTGTGAGCTATGAGCGACACTTTGGCTTTGATATCTTGACTATTTTCACTCTATGTCATTTTCGTTCATTGTTGGCAGGTTTGCTATCAAGGTTGGTTTGGTTTTTAGCATTAGCAATCAGTTTAAATCCAAATGAGTTAAAAGTTTTAAAACAAAAAATTACTCGTCTTAATTGTCTTGTTTTTTTTATAGATCGAGAAAGTTAAATAGGTATCTGAAAAATTATATAGGCACCAATAATTATTTTTTATTTTTACTACAAAGATCTACTTATGTTATATATTGAATTTTAAGTTTTCTTATTAATTCATTCTATAAAAAAATCTATTTATTAAGTTAATTAGCCCAAGTTTTTTTTTTTTTCATCGGACTTATACCTTTGACCACGCTCTCACCTGATGGAAAGTGACGATGTAATCGAAGGTGTAGCATGCTAGCTAAGTAAGTACCTATTCACTCTTCTCTTGAACACGCCCGGGTCACATCAATAGTGTTCTGTTGTGTTTTATAAATGTTAACAAAAATATCATCCATCTCTAGGTACTAGCCTTCATTTTTGATTTTTGTTTAAGCAATGAACTTTTCATCTAATCTGCTACCTGTCCAAAGATAGTCAGCTTAATTACAAATGAGTAATAGGTTAGATGGTAATAGGATATATTAGGTGATTCCTATCTTAATAATAGCCGTGATTAATTTTATAGTAGATATAAATACCTTATATATTGAAAATTTAAAACTTAATTAGGTTTTAAAAGCAGACTATTTTTAGATTTAATGACAACTAGAAGTACCTATAATATTAAACTAGTTTTCATTCAGTTTGACACTATTAACAACAAGCGCCATCTAGCGAGACACAATACATACTCAATAAAATCGATAGCCACATTTAAATTTATTATAATGCCGATACATTTTCTATCCCTAATAATGGCACCGCAAAATTGCTGGGCAATAAAACTGTAAATAAAAAATCATTGAACTATTGTATGCTAAACATACAGGCAGTTTAGCTTGGTAATGGTTTGCCTTTTTCGTGTACTAAATAGACCTCACAGGAGAATTTGTGCGTAGAATAAGCTTGTATTTTCGTATGTAGGTACATAATACTCTGGAGCGCGAAGTTTTTAATCTTTGGCTATGGGTACTTCATTATGAACCTAACTGTATCTATGTAGGTAGGTACGTTAACCAGTGTTAATATTTTTTTTTTCAATCCATCACGTAAATCTAAAATGCCTAATAAGCAAAAATGTAAAGTTGTAAAAATTAAAAGTGATGGTCAATTAAACACAATAATCATAAGGTTATGTATTAGGTATTTTAGATCTTTAAGGTACACACCAATTTTATTTACCTATTTTTTTATTTATTTTAGTTAAGTCGTTAGGTACCTACTAAAGTAGGCATCAGATACTAGGTATGTACTAGGTAGGCACATAACATGTTACCAATAATATTAAATATACCTACCTATGTATGTACTGTTGGTGCTTCTATATAAATAAATAAACATGTAGCAAAAATTACTCAGCTTTCTTGCTACCTGAATACTTATAGTTTAGTAATTACGTCTATTATTTGATTATTTTCATAAAATTATTAATTGAATCCGATATTATATAATTTAACATGTAATTGTCTACCATTTAGGTAATTATAATTCAGTAGGTAAATAAAAACCTAATTATTGAACGTAGTAATACTAATATAAATCATTAAAATGTGTTTAAATTAATTTCTTATTAAATTGTTATTGCCAGACAAATTGCCTTAAATTTTTAATGCCTACTTAGGTACTTAGGTGGATATTATTTAATTTTATTTAATTAACAGTTAAAATAGGTACCTAACTAGGTGTATTACATATATATGTAATTCGGCGTACCTGCCTATGGTAAAATATAATTAAATTACCTACGACGCGAATTACTTAATTATATATTCATTAAATATTGTTATTGGTACAATTAACACAATTAATGTTACATAAATACATTATTTTTATGAATAAAATTGAATTTTAACTAATAACTATGTTGTTTATGTATAGCTACCTACATATAAATATAAAAATATCGATATTATAGGTAGGTATAAATAACAAGTATCTAAATGATGGTGAAGATACCAATAAAGAAGTTGTTATACCTAATTATTATCTATCCAATATGTAGGTAGGCGCCTTATAATTATAACTTGCATCGATACCTGCAATTACCTTTATATCAGCGTTTATTATAATAGGTTAGGTACCTACAGCACAGTAGTTGATTACCTAATAAGTAACTATTTGTACCTAGGTAGGTATATATAGAATTTTAGTTATATTTAAGTAGTTTTCACTTTTGTTAACCTTGTTTTATAATTTACTTAGGTTCATAATTTAAATGTTTTAATTGTAAGTGTATTAAGTTGAAGTTATTAAAAGCATTGTTGCGTACTACCGTCGGAAGCGGCGGCGGCGGCGGCAACGCGGCGTCCTATTCAAAATGGCCGCCGGAACGAAAGTAATAAACGGAACTATGCAATAACTGATCATGAAATTATTTTTATTTAGTTAATTATTGCCCAATTATGTAGTTTAATGGTTTTATTCCGCAAAATTATACTAATAACGATTATTACCCAATAAAAAACCTATACAAAATTTTATGATGTACGTAAATGGGTTATTATAATGATTCATTGTCAATAAAAACAATAACACACATTTTATTGCATTTATATAGCTGCTGTTGGAACATTTTATTATTAGTTAAGTGATCGATGAATGCCAGATTATTTAATTAGCAATAAATAGGTGATAATCAATTCTTGTTAGAATACCAGACCGGCCTGTATATCGTGGCGCCTTCACTGTGGAGTAATTCTATTAATTAACAACTAGTGAGGCACTAATTAATTATTAATTACTGCAAGAGCATAATTTCTATTTTCGATTTACGTCTACTGAACTACATAAGTACTAAAAATAGCTCACGAACATAAAGCCTATGAATAACAAAAAGCTATAAATGTCCACGCCAAAGTTTTTTAACTCTGTCACGTTTCTACCTACCGCCTAAAACAAGGTCACAGCAAAAAATACAATGATGATCGTAAAATATTTTTTAATAACTAAAGATGTGACTAAAAAGCTTCTACTTTGAAATGTAATGTATTCTAATTTGACTTTTTAATTTCAGGAAATAACACAATAACAAGAAAGCAAACCAACATGCAGACATAAAGGAAAACATTTACCAGTGATGGACATCCAGGGATACCGCGGTATGTCTGGGAGGGGTTGAGCTGAAGGCTGTGAGCAGGCTGCTCCCATGGCGTCCACCGATGCCGCTGATGCTGCTGACGCTGCCGAGGCCGCGGCTTGGTGGTAGAACTGTGCTGCCGCCGCCATGCTTGCCGAAGCAGCAGACACCGCAGCACCTCCATTGTGCTGTCCCAGCGCGTAGTTGACCATCGGATCCGCCGCTGTAGGGTATCGGCAGCTTTTGTCATCCGCTGCGGAAAGGCCTCCGCCCGCCGAGAAGGGCACTGTCCCTCCGAACTGCTGGTGATGCGACACGTACGGGTACATCCTCGACGGTGCGCCTGGAGACGCCGATGATGAGGATGACGACCGTTGCGGGCTGCCGGCGCCCGGCGAGCCTGCCCCCAACGCTGCCGCCCCCAGCCCGCCAGACAGCGAGCTCGACAACGACGTCGACAGCGACGACGACAGCGATGACGACAGCGACGCCTCTATAGGCGACGCCCCAGCACCCGCGAATAAATTCTGGTGATGGAACTGCTGATGGTACTTTGGGAGCATGCTATCAATGATGAACTTGGAACTCATCGCTCGGCGGCGACGCGGCGCGCGACGATCGCCTCGCGGGAGATGCGTTTATCGCCGGCGATTCGGATCGATTCTCGCGCGTGCACCTCTACTATGGCCGCGGATCGTTTATGACCCGCGTATGAGGCTCTACGACTCCGAATTCCCCGTCGTGGCGAGCGTTACCGCTGCCGCGCGCCGCGCTCGAGACGGCAAAACCCGCCACGTGCGTGCGAGCGAGACGCAGTGATAAAGAGGGGCGACCCGCCGGAACCCTCTCCGTCTCATTAATTCCTACCTGCGTGGCTTATATTAGAAAGAGATAAAAGCTATTCGCTAACGACCATTCCGACGGCCATTGTTCGTAATGGCGCTTGGTTCCGCGCTCCCCCGCGCCGACATCGTCTACGCCAATAGTGATCCGGTGCAGAACATTCACCGCCAATCACAAACCATTCCGGCACTTCTAGCTGTCAAATTGAATAGTGTTATACAAGATCGCAGCATTCAAATAATTATAGTTAGCTTTTAAATCCTTGTCACTATTAAAACTAATTATTATAATAATTCGTATAATTGTGGTTTTTAGCTTGTATTTGCTGTAGATATTGGTATTCATATAAAATAGTTATGTTAAATTGTTTTCACGATAGTTATCTAATTAATAAGTAACAAACAGTTTAAAGTTATTTTTAAATTCCTTGCCAGAAAGTATTTTTTTATGAATGTGGCTTGAAACTCTTTGACATAGGTACTCCATAATTTATTACCTTATAAACAAAATTTTAATAACAAAATGTTTGACAGATCGTAATAAAGCTTGAGTTAAGAACTTTAAATGTGTTAAATTATAAAGTAAAATAACTAAAAAATTGTGATTAGTCAATTATTTAATATTCAGCATTAACAACAGCATGAGAATACCTCTAAAAATATGTTTTAATTGTTAGAACGTAATCATTTTAACAATAGGGTTTATTTTTATATCTGATAAGAAATGAATTAGAATAAATTGCTTGGACCATTTCTTGTTGTTAATTTCTTATTGGATATTGAAAGCAATAAGAATACCTATAGAATTACCATACTGATAGGCATCATAATATTTTTTTCCATTCATTAGGTACCTAATACATTAAAATAATGAAATAGAGTATTATTATTAATTAGCTTTAGTAAATCAAACATAATTTAATATTATTTCCGATAATCCAGAAGCTGTTTGCTAACGAAATAAAAAAAAATTTGTTATTCTGTTAAAAAATCTGGATAGAGACAGAGAGAGTTACTGAAACTACTTACCTACTTCTACATACTTTTGTGTAACTATATCTAGGTACCTAAATAAATTTGGTTCATTATCACGTCTAAGAATTGTTTATTTTAAAAGAATAGCACCAAACTACGTTACGCCGACCACGTGGACCGACGAGTATCGTTTATCTCACTCCAGCCGCTCTATCTATCTCTCACGCACGTTTCATTCATACTCACCAGTCGTAACCACACGACGAACACGTGCAATAACAATCTTTACGACTATTAAAATAAAACCTTTTATTGCCTGCGAAGTTTATTTATTTATTACACTTTTGATTGTTACGCGCGTTTAGTGCATGGTTTTTATAGGCTTAAGTTGCCTTTTCAGCTTTATCAGGTCTGCGGTACGACGGTGTGGCAGTAGAGCATTGCATAAGTATGGGTTTTATGTTGTTATTGTGATGTTTTTGCTATAAACGTATGGAATCCACGATATGGACAGTTGAGGCCGTTTATACTCCGATAAACACGTATTTTTGTAATATTTTTATTAATTTAGTTGAGGTTAACTACCGATTGATTTGTCGATTGAAGGTGAATGTTTATGAGGTTATTTAACTTAACTTTTAATTACAAATGAGGACATTACACGTTTTGTTAGATAAGCTTGACTAAACTGTTACTAAAAATGCTCTACCGTAATTAAAAGAAATAATATTCTTGTAGGTAGATGATGGTACAAATTATAAAATATATTTACTTTATTGATATTTTTTTATTACTACTACCTACTCCACATCTCAAAATATATAGATACCTAAGTACTAAAAGTTAAAATTGATTTTCCGTAAATATAGGGATCAGGAAAATATTGGCAAAAATTTTATACATAGTAAATTGACCTAATAATTATAATAGAACTTATCATTTTAGTTCACTTTACGTTGATTTAACACGTTTTAGATACTTAAGGGGGAAAAAATCGTAGTGTTTTCAATAAAACATCATTTACGACAGTGCAATCAGCACTCATTATAGGTAGAGTCAAGGTAGAGTCCATCTCTTCTTAACAAAATAAAATAGTTAAGGTAGAGTCGTGAAATTTTGCAGATGAAAAAAATCTTATTGGATAGGGTATTGAATATATGATTCTTATAAGAGTGATCTTAAGAAATCAAATATCGAAATTGGTCACGACTAAAAAATTAGGTAAGTAAGTATAAGATTGAGACAAAAGAAATAAATCTTTTAAAATACCTACAAGGCGATTCTATAGAGATGTTTTAAAATCAATCGACTTTTAATCGATGACCGCGTACGGAATCCGTAGGTCGTGACTACGAATCTTGCAATGAACTTCAGATTTCCACTTAAGGAAAAAAAAACAATGAAAAGCACCTTTTAAGTTTCTTCGGTACCAAATGAAGTATTTGTCACCAATCATTTTACAGAGTACTTCAGCAGCCTTACTTTACAGTAAATTTCCAATTCAGCCAGTGGTGATACCTCTGACTATACCCCACCTAGTGACGCTGAAAAGGCCGGTAGAGACAGATAGCATTGGTTCAAATATCGTATCTTAAAATCAAGTGTCACGTGGTCAAACTGTAGTTCATGTAATGAAAACTCATACAAAATCAAAGTCGTTATATGTTCAAAATTATTTCCACACAAATTTTCACAACACCTTTAGACCCCGTTCACACGAGCGCTTAAAAAGCGTTGCGTTAAAACACAGCGTTAGCGCTTTAGTTAGTCCCGTAGTTAAAAAGTTAGTAGCAGTTTGCTTGTTCATACGAATGCTTTTTGGTCACTTTTGTCTCATTTCTCGCCCCAGTAGCCAGTAGTTTCAAATTTTCTTCATTTCATCACGTGATGACGTGACGTGGTGTACGCCCAGCGTTTAAAATCAAACACTGCCCGATAAATTAATAAAACGTTGTTAAAAAAGCGCTGTCGTGTAAATAAAATACTTGGATCCGTTTGTTTTAGCTCTTAGAATTACTTAGCAAGTTGAAATGGCAATGGATAAGCCACATCGCTCGTAGAACTGACAACGGATGGGAAGGAAAGGTTCTTGAGTGGCGACCACGAACCAGAAGACGCGGCGTAGGCCGGCCTCCCACTCGGTGGACCGACGATCTAGTGAAAGCCGCTGGGAGCCGATGGATGCAGGAGGCGAGCAGCCGCTCAAAGTGGCGCTCTCTGGGGGAGGCCTATGTTAAGCTGTGGACATTTTCAGGCTGTTGATGATCATTTGTTTCATTTCAACGCTTTTTACCGGACGTTGAAAAAGCGCTCGTGTGAATGTGGTCTAATAATGCCATTGGAGGTATTATTTATGTTAGTAGAAACTGGTAAGTAAGTAGACATTAAAATGTTTTTAGAAGCAGTTTATTAAATTTAACGCAAGCAATTTGCGAAAATTAGCGAAGTATTAAGTTCTAAAATCAGTGAAGGATTACTTATTCCCAGCAGAAGTGAGCTGTAAATAATGACGACAATATTATATTCAGAAATAGGTATAAAATAACCCGAAAAAGAATAAAATTTACAAACAAAGTACAAATTTATCAAAATAAATTTAGCACAACATAGACATCATCCGAACAGCAAGTACTTTTATCAAAAATTACGAACTCTTGCGCACCCCAGTTTACGAGCGATGCAAATCGTTATGCACCCACAAAGTATCAAGAAGGCGGAGTCCACTCCATCGTAAAAGTTGTGCATCTCTTTGGAAAATTTACAGCTATCACTTGCAAGATTTAACAACCAGTTTATAGATACAAAGCTTTAAAATTCGTTATAAAGTAGCTTTGTCTCAATGAAATGGTCATCATTGTGACAAATGCGATGCTCCGAGTGATATATTGGGCCATTGCGGTTTGGTTATTGGGCCATTCTGCTTTTGATGGCCACCATCGTGTGTGATTCGGTTCGTAAAACGTTTTTTGTGTGCAGATATGATGGTGTAAATGTTAGTGGCGTGTGCTCAAACCTCAAGCATGTGTCTGGCGTGAGGCGAAGTTTTACAGATTTTATATGTAGGCAATACCAAGGTTAAAGCTTTCCTATCTCATTTTCAACATAAATTGTCTCTTTTTACAATACCTAGCATACCTACCTATTGTTTTGAAGGAGATTCAGCAAGACGCATAAATAAAGGTATCTTCTAGGAAATACATACCTATGCTACAAAATATGAATCGCACAAAAGCAGAAAAGACCTAAAATTAAAAGAACCTGTCAATTTAACTGATGTGGTCCAAAAGCTGCTTTTAGGTTTAATATTTACATGACATTAGGGAGGCCGTGTTCGATCTATGATAAAAAAATTACACCCAGTTAGAATCTTTGCATATTAAGTCTAATATATTACTTATAATATTTTATTACATTCTGTACAAGACTCGAAAGCCATAACATACTTTCACAAGTTATAAAATACTTGTACATACAGCCAATAAAATCTGAAAGAACAAAATTGATCTTAAATTTGAGCTAACAGGAATAACTATAAAGCTTGTAGTCAGGTAGGATAGGTATTTTATTATGTTGATACTTATTTGCTTTTAACAAACCAATTAAGAAACTATTTAACTTGCTACCATTGCATTACTGAGAAAAGCTCTTACGCAAAATTAATTTGGCCAATTAGCCCGTCATATAAATAAGCTGTAAAGTGAAATTGGTACCTTACTTCTTATCAGAAATAGACTTTTACACTTTCATTAATATAAGCTGTTGAAATTTTCAGAGGAGAATTTTCGTTAGTCTTACATACTCAAATAGCAGCTGTATCAATTACCTACCTACGGCATAAAGGTTGGCGGGCTAATAGGACTGCCGTCTGTCATACATTCTTAAAAAATGATCTCACTTGTTACAAATGTATCTGGTTACGTTATTTTATCCCCATTAATCTTTATTTGTTTTGTGAACATCACGAGAATTTATATCAACAGTGAATTTATGTGTCATTGATAAAGTGCTTGTTCATGAATACTTTTAAAATGTTGATTATTTATTATGTTTAATTAAGTACAGAAATGAAATGTATCACGACATGCTGTGAAGGACTTTAAATTGTTTTGGTAATAAATAAACACCCACATTTGATCCAATAAAAATTGGGAAACAAACGATACATGTGTCACTTGATTTTAGTATTTTTCAGTTATAATATGCTTTTACAAATATATATAATTAAAATTAAAATATCACTAAAATTTTCACTTTCATCACATTTTCACAAAACGCCAATACGAAAGTTGCTTCCTCATTTGCTAATAGGAAAGCTTCATACCTTTCCCCGTCACCTCGTCAAAAGGTCATGATAATCTGAGACCTCCCAAGCGCAAAGCGGTCCAGGGAAACAGAGTCCAAGTTAGGCTGGCCATGCAGAGGACGTGACTCCAAGACTTACCCGGATTGAGCTATCATCACCTGAAAACGAAACAAACTTCTTTTAATATTTTGGCTATAAGTTGATGTTAAATTACATTTTAATGGACATTTAAGCTTAAATTTCCCATAAAAAATGTAAATAAGACCAATTTAGTAGATAACGTATTATTAGTTATGACGAATTGACCCTGAGGGCAATTGGGTGATTCCACTGATAACTACAAAAATATTCCTATATTTGCAAACTCGAAGCTGTACCCATTTTAAAATAAAATTATAATTTTAATAACCATCCACTTAACATTGTGAGTAAACTCAATCAAAAATCACATCAAAAATTGTCTAAGCATTATGTTTTAGTAATAAATGTCAATTTCTTATGTAGTACCTACTTTGTTAGACGTGGGTAGATAATTTATGTGCCAATGAGTATTTTGAATTGCCGTACATAAACATGAATATAATATGTGCATTTAATAATACATAAGGACTCTCATAACACACAAAATACCACAAAAGATCTATAATTATCATGGGTAATACATGATCAAACGAACTTCTCAAGCGAAGTTTGAGCATTATTCTAAGAATAGCTCCATCCGAAGATATAGTTTTAAAATGAATCTACCTGTATGATTGAAGGATTACCTGGTTTTATAACTATATCTGAGGATGGAGCTATGAATATATAATTAATTTTTTTTTTCATCTCTTTTCCATTCAATATATTGATGTATGTACCTACTCAAAAATGATACCAACCAACTAAAGGTTCTTAAGTAGCAATATTTATTAAGCAATTTCAGGCGTATCGTACCCACCCGCGAGTAGGAAATTTTAATTTCGCGTCTGGAGGGCGGCGGGGTACGGAAATTTGTGTGGCATAATAAGTGAGATTGTTGCGAAATTTGCTACAAGAAAAAGAACGAGGGCTCGCATCGCACTCACTATGGGACTAGCGTGGACATACCTTAAAATATTTTTTTTTATGTAAACGAATGACGTGACGAGCTAGACGATCACCTGGTTTTGAGCGACACGGCCACCCATAACATATTGCAGTGTCACTTGGAACTCAAAATTAAAGTTTCGCGTGACACTGCGCACTGCGCACGTCATCCTGAGACATTACACAGTTTAAAAAAGTTTTCTAAACTGTGAGATCAGTTCTTAAGTCTTATTTGCCCAGTAATTTCACTAGCTACAATGCTCTGACTAAAGATGTGACTAAAGAGTTGCCAGTTATTAAATACTGCTGAAAAATGTGGCAATTGGTAATTTTGCCAAAGCTTTATTATCTGCACAATGTTGCGAAATGCATATAAATGACAGTATGAGAGCAACTGGTGTAGAATTGGTCTACTAGGTGGTAGGACTTTTCTGCAAAGTTCGTCTAGGTAGGTACCATTGCTTTGCCAGTTATTCTCCCGCCAAGCAGTAGTGTGCAAGCACTACTGTGTTCCGGTTTGAAGGGCATTGTAGCTAATGAGATTACTAGGCAAATGAGACTTAATGATCTGATCACTCAGTCTAGTAATCTGATTACTAGACTGTGTGATGTCTCAGGATGACGTGCGCAGTGTAACGTGAAACTTTATTGTTTTAAAGTTCCGAGTGACACTGTAACTGTTATGGGTGGCCGTGTTGCTTAACATCAGGTGAACGACTAGCTCGTCACGTCATTCAATTGCATTAAAAAAAAGACTTTTTTATATTGGATACAGGTATAAGTTTGAGGCAGACTCTAAAAACGCTGAATGAGATCGGTTAACCTATAGTGAACTCTAGATCTAGATGGCGATTTAAAACTAACTCCTAATATTTCTAGATAAAAAAAATCACATGGTTTGTTTTATCCATACCTACATATAGATTGGTTAATTTTTATAGCCTTACAAAATACATGAGAAGTAATATAGATCAGAAGATTTTTTTACATTAAATTGATTTCATCTTAAACAAATGAAATGGATCATCTATAAGTTGCAATTTATATAATTTTACAAATAACGATTACCTGTAATTCTTTGTCGATATTACTTTAATGACTTTAAATTTTCAATTTATTCATTAATTCCAATAAACGCTTATAGCGTAGTGTGTGCGGCTGCATGTGAATTGCGCTGCATGCTGCGCTAAACGCTTTCCGCTGCCCGCACACATCTAACTTTTGCTCCTGTGGACCATTTTGTAACTTCACAGCTACCATTAAGTTTGAATTACACTCTAACTAGCCTTTCTTGATAGAATGGTAAAGTTATCACGTTCGTAGTTGCCACGTTCGCTGCAGTTACTCTTGGATGGGTGATCTCAAATAGTACGCGGTCTTTGTATTTACAATTACTGAGCGCTACGGTGTTTTGACAGCACGTAGTCCCAGCTACTATCGTAAAATAAAGTCTTTAAGCCAAGTGCCGAGTGCTGAGTGTGAAAAGTCTCCAGGTGTCTTAAGAATTAAGACATCGTGGTGACCTACATGACAATCATGAGAAGGAAGAAGGAATTTATTCCAAAATAAACATTTGCATAGAAAAATAATAATTATGCAGTCATCACAATTACCTACAGACAAAACAGCTAATATATAGGTACCTAAGCTTTACCTAAGTTAAAACTTAACGACAATAACAAGTATTTATATTATTATAATCTGTCATAATACTTAACCTACAAATACATGGCACACATGTATCTACATACGTAAATGAAAGTACAGCCACAAGTACCAAGTTAAAAAACGGACTTTACACTGGTACAGGGGTAAAAAATCAAATAAAATAAATCAGGCGTATCCCCACAAAGCTAGCATCTATCGGTGGGCGCACGTGTAAGTGGCAGCTTCAATATTTATGTGCAATTTTTCCAGCTTCGCCCCGCACGTCTTCTTCACCCCCGCCCCTTGCTAAAGGATGCAGCTCGATCTTCCCCCAGCGAAGCATACTGAAGTACACTGGAATTGCGTAACAATGGGGATCGTTTATAATAATTTTATTAATAAGAATAACCCCGTTATAGAATGACGAGATCTTTTCGAAATAGTCTACTTCTTTGATGGAACTGAATTAGCTGGCAAAGACCTATTACTGCCAGCTAATTCAAAACACCTAAATTAGGCACAGTAACTAATCTTGTATCTAAGTCCCAACTTAGATACTATTAGATAGATATTAGTGGTAGTAATTCAGGTGTTGTATAGTTATCCTGGGAAGTATAATGCCACATAATAATAATTAGATTGCCAGTTATTGTGCCGCCAAGCAGTAGTGTGCAAGCACTGCTGTGTTCCGGTTTGAAGGGCATTGTAGCTAGTGAAATTACTGCGCAAATGAGACTTTATGATCTGATCACTCAGTCTAGTAATCTGATTACTAGACTGGGTGATGTCACAGGATGACGTGCGCAGTGCAGTGTCACGCGAAACTTTATTGTTTTAAAGTTCCGGGTGACACTGCAACTGTTATGGGCGGCCGTGTCACTTAACATCAGGTGAACGACTTGCTCGTCAGGTCATTCAATCACATAAAAAAAAAAATTAGAAATATTACAAAAAAGGATAGAAGAAAAAAAGTTGGAAATAAATGAAAGTAGTACCTAAAGTGTTTTATTTCTATGACTAGGCTAGCGTTTGACCACAATCTAACCTGCATTGGAAACGACGATGTGGTCGAAGGCATAGCAGTACGCTTGCTTAGTAAAAACCTTTTCACACTTGACTTGAACAACCCAGATAGTATTTTTTTGGAAACACCGTAAAAAGGTAGGTTTAAAGACAAACTTTTAGTATATGAAAAAAAAAATGAACTAATATTGGCTATTTAATAAAGACCAACCTTTGAATTTATCAGGTTTTATTTTATGTCCATAATTATCTATATAGGTTATACGGTGACTTCTTCCCACCATGAGGGCCGTGTGCTGGTTTGCTACATATAGCATACAAAGACCTTATTAATGTTTTTTTATACTTACTTACAAATAAATAAAATAAGGGATAAATTTTATTATGAGGCACTTCTCAAAAGGGGTCCTCTTATATTAGGTGCAACACATACAATTTGCCATTTTTTCAAAGAGCTATCAATTGGGTCTTGAGCGACAAGAAAAAGTGGGTTTTGTCTAAATGATGGTATGACCATGAAGGGGAATAACTTTTAAAAGCTATTCAAAATATCTTAGGTACCATTATATACATTCTAAATAGCGTATACGCGCCCTGAATAAAAATAACAACCAATTTCGCTAAACTTACTTCAGATGCTAAACCTTCTCAGAGCGCCTTTTGTTATCGCCAACAAAACATCCTTCTAACAGCCCATACCATTCGCAACCGCAATATTATTCAAATAAAAACAATTTCAATTTGTTTCCAAATTGAAACAGAGAGCAGGCGGCATGTTATTACGTTTGGGCGGAGGTTAGCGGCGGTAGAGCGTGTAAAGTGCCTATAGAGATGCCTCTATAGGCCTCTACAGCCTACCCTCTCTGCCCTCCCATTGCCTATAACACCAGGCATCGGCTTCCCTCAAAAAGCCTTAAAGTTACATACAGATTGACGTCAGTTTGACTTTCAATGAAGGTAAAGCCGGGGTGACACGATCTCCTCGGACCGAGTGGACTCGTAGTAAGCTTCGTACGAGTGTACTATGTCATAAGTTCACTCGGATCGTTTTCTTCATACTTTTCATTGTTGCTCATAGTCAAAGTCGAAAAAAAATCTTTTTTTTTAATTCATAATTTTTTTTCGTATCGCTCGTATACGAGCTAGCTCGGATATGTAGAGCACGGTCCGAGTCTACACAGATCGGATACAATCGTCTTAGTGCGCTCGGATTACGGTTGACACGATACGAGTTGCGTCTGAGTATAAATATCCGAGTCCACTCGGTCCGACGAGACTCTGATCGTGTCACCGCGGCTTAACTGGCAAAATCTACAACTGGAAGTACGATTTTAAAGTCTATGTATTTGGTACTGATTTTACAAAATCAGTCTCTAGTCCATCTATCTTTCTATTCAAATGAATTAAAATCTTTGTCCGGATTGAGTGACTAACTGACATGACTGACAGACAACGTACAGCCCAAGCCCCTGGACGCAAAGCCTTGACATTTAGTGGGTGTCTTTTTTTATGGCGCATGGACGCACTGAAAATTTTTGAAGATTTTTTGATTCATCAAGGAAGGAGATCAAGAATCACCAAATTTGTGATTGATATCAAATCATGTTCTCAAATACATATTTAATGTACTGTTTTGTGAACATGATGTGGCATTCATCAACGCACATTTGGCCAGCGTTGTGGAGTATAACCTACACTCTTTTCATGATGAGAAGGCCCGTGGCGAGGATGATACGTCCATCCCCGTGGCCCAGCAGTTGGAGACGTTGAAAGATAGATAGATAAACTCTTATACACCAACTAAACTTAAATACTTAAATATACAAAGAAACTTAATTGACTTATAATGCTAGTACAATGGGTGGACTTAAAGCGATCTCTTCCAGACAACCAGTATTGGGCTGATGACGATGACGAAGGCGATCAACGAGGTGTCAGAGATTGTAAGTATGAAAAAATGTGAATAAAACCATTAGGTACCTGCCTTAAGTCAATTTTTTATAATAGTCAAATAAGCTCATAATCAAAGACGCTACAGCCCGGGGCGGGCCTTGACCTAGTCAAGAACATCTCTTCAGGCTGGTCGGTTCCTTGCTTTATATATCCAATCTCTAACACTGTTTGTATTCAGGTCCTGCTCAACGCCACTTAGCCAGCGGAGCTTTCATCTATGATGACTTCTGGGGCCACCTAGTTTTCCCTCTAGGAAAAGTTTGATTTTTGGTAACAAAAACCAAACTTTTGGTGGTAATTTTTTCTTGTTTTGTTATGTCTTATGGTCAAAAATAATGAACTATATATCTAAAAGCACATCCAGATAGATTGAGATTGAGTTGGGTTCTTACTTTAGGCACATCCATATTGAGTTGGGTTCTCACCCAACTCAATATGGATGTGCCTAAAGTTCTCTGGTGAGAATAAAATTTCCTGTTTCCCGACACTCAACTATTAGCTCACCATTATTCCCACTACCAAGTAGGAGACATTCGGTCCTAGTTCTATTGAATTGAATGCCTGAACGATTAGATACTAAGCCGTTTGCGGTATTCCTGTAACCTTAAGAGGATAGTTGTCCAACCTGTGTTCCACTCATTTCCATCTAAAGTTTTACTATGGAAAATGTATATCTAATGCATTTGCGATTGGAGTATGAAAAAGTGGAACGTTAATTTATTGACTGTCATATTCGTTTCTCTTTTATTTCATAAATTCATAAATTCATTGGAGTATGAAAAGGTGGAACGTTAATTTATTGACTGTCATATTCGTTTCTCTTTTATTTCATAAATTCATCATCTATCAACATACCTACCTACTTCAGCTCGATGTCTGAACGTCATCTTCATCAGAATAGTTCCCAGAACTTAATTTAAGTACCTACTGGTTATGTTATGTCAAATGAGTTCAATAAATTAATTACTAAAGTAGATCTCAAATTCATTTTACAAACAGGCTAGTCAGTTTCTAAACTGTCGAGAGAGTTACAAATCGATCTAACGTACGCAAAAATAAGCTTACTGACATTGAGCATACAGTCTGATTTTATTTGTGCTAGGAGTGTTATATACGTCTATTTGATTAATCATGAGTAAGTTTAGCGATCTTTCGGTTTGCTGGTTAAATTTAAAATACACGTGAGTACAACTCGTACATAACACATTCACACACTGTGAAACTTAGTTACCGACGATTATCATACGTAAACCGCGCGATTGTAATTTGTTTGAGAGGTGCAGTGCAACCATCGCGGCATTATACCACCCTACCACAAAACAAATTAAATAATTGGTTAGTGTGGCTTTTATGACAAAAAGGCTAAAGCATTTTAGGTAAAATATTTTTCACAAATTGTTTACACTAACCAATATGAAACTAGGATGAAATGTATCCGATTTGATCTTGGAAAAATAAAAGCCTCTCGTAGGGAAAAGTGCATAATGCGGAGGAAACAGCGAGTCGCTTTAGCCTCTCCTTTAAATCACAATCGCGGGATAGTTGGGTTGAATATTTACTGGAAACTGGTTTCATGGTGTGTGTAGGGGTTACTTTAATAGTTTGTGAGCTATCAGAAATGTAGAGTACCTACCTGAGTGAGGGTCGTAAAATAGTTCCAACGATATTATTTACTGCTTTACTTAAGACGACGCAGTCAAAATTCTACTGTTCTACTGCTTGAATTTACATTTTCAGTATTGTATGTCAATGACTTGCAAATAATAATAAATAAATAAATGTGGACATTTTACACAACACCCTCTAGCCTCAAACTAAGCATAGCTTGTACTATGGGGACCAGATAACTAATGAATACTTAGATACTTTTTGTTTGTAAATACATACGTAGAACAATATAATACCGAGACACAGAACAAACATCGATGTCCATCACACAAATGTTTGTCCTGAATGGGAATCGAACCCACGACCTATAGTTCACAAGGCAGAGCTATTACCAACTGAGCTAACAGGCTAGTCAAAAAAAGACATATCGTCTACATCACACATCTAAGTAAACAAAAATATAGGTACCTACTCAGAAGGGTAGGTAGATAAATATTTATGAACTTTAAATCATCATCATCAGCTAGACATATCCACTGTTAAACATACTTAGGCATTCGTTCTAACGTAATCCGAAAAATTATGATTTTTTCCCATTTTGTTAATTTGATATAACTTTATAAATAGTTAAAATAATTAATGTTATTACTTCAAATCAATTACAAATCCAACACTCCGGTTATAATATAAAAACAAAATTCTAGTGTGAGCATAATTACAATCGTATAGTGGCATATTTTAACAGATCATTTTGAAGAGGTAGGTACGTGCGTAATAATAGATATATATTTTTATACTCTTGAATATTTTAATTTAAGTAGCGACATCTCTACAAAATCCTTGGAACTATTTGCTTAGCGTGTAGCTAAGTTAAACCTAAGTTACCTCATTGCAAATAAATAGTTCTTAATTCCATTTCTTTATTAACATTTTCACGATGTATAACTATTTTCTTTGGAATAAGTGAGTTAACTTTACCTTGATAAAAACAACCAAAAATAATAAATTGTGGTCTCAGATACGCGTGGTAACTGCTAGCGCCATCTGTGTAAGGGCGCATAAACTTTTAACAGAACGGGTTGAGCAGTGAGCACTGCAGTTTATCAGGTGCATGCTGCGCCCTCAGTTGAAATTTGCAGAAAAGTTGCAACACTTAAAAAAGGTTACGCGAATACGCAAGAGATTTTTTTAGTTTCTAACTTGTAGCGATAAAGGTACTTAAACCACTATGTGTGTAAGAAAGTTAGAAAAAAAAATTACATAGTGTAGGTAAATAAGGTACCTATGACTTTAAACTATGACGTCATCGTACATACAAAAACGTCTCTACATAATACTTACCTCCATAATTTAAATTAGAAACAAAACACTCGCACGGATACCATAAATAATTACTCAATTTCTAACCTTCCAAAAGCCATTCAATAAATATTAATTCTATGACGGGTGCTTATGATTTCGAAGCACGAAATAATGGAGAAACTTTCAAATAAATTATGAAGAATGCGTGAAAGAGTGAATAAAAAATTCGTTGACACGTTTATGAAATACTGGCCGGCAGCAGGTAAAAGAAAACGACTATTTAAAAATTATGACAAAAAGTCCAATGTCACTTTGAAAAACTTTTTCGGAGCTTAAGCTTATAAGTACTCGTAGCGTTTATGATTGTCGATATTACAAAGAAACAATACAATTGAATTTCATCCTAATTAACCCATGAAACGTACGCTCTGTAATCAAAAATCGAACAGAGATTCGACATATCGAAAACGAGCATATAACACTATCAGTCGTATATCGTCTGAATAATGGATCATTCACACGTCCTCTCTGATTTACTACTCCGCGCCACCCCGCTTTAAGACTACGAAATGACACCTACCGCAGCCACACAATTTTTGGACCATACACAATTTTTTTCACACGCAGTCATTTAGTATTTTTATCACGTAAATTTTCCGCTTGAAAGGGAAATCCCTATTGTCATTCTGTACGCACAAGTCGTTTCCTCACGAACACGTGTTTGTATATATTTATATATTCTATGTGTATATGGATTGTATTTATTTCAGTCACGCAATTTCGGCTCCGGTGCTGGATTCCGAATTTTCATAGTTCGTTGTTTTGTTTGGATGCTCTGGGAAACCAATAGTGACTCAATTGTATTGAATTTATTTGACAATGGCACGTTACAAGTTGCACCATTTATGGTACTGATTTATTTTTAATGGTGCTGCGTAGGACGTTAAGGCTCATAATGACTATTCACCTTTTGGAAATCGGCTTGAGGCAGGTATCTACGTTGTCTATTTTTATGTTCGACTGTATACCTTATTGACTGTTTTCTGTTTTGTTCCTAGTATCTACTAAAACATAATAGATAGATAACTAAAGGATAAAATTAGTCTTGTTTTAAAAGTTTTTTGTTCGGTGCAAGTCTTAAATCAAATAATACTATAGATACATAGTCTCTATGAAAATCAGCAGATACACCTATACCTCTCCAACTAATATATAAAATAGTCTACAAATGGTTGTTTCATTTTAATAATGAACCATAGCACCCTGTAATAGCATTCATGGTAAAACGATAATATGTGCGTTACACCATTTTCATTACCCGCGGTCACACGCGGCTGAGATTAAAAACAAGGCATACTTATGCCGTGTTTAAATGGTACTGTTTTCGAGGCGGCGATCGTGGATCTACCCTATATTTCATCGCAGGTGCTAGTAATCATTTTCATGACATCAGTTGCCTACAGTCAGTATACAGAACATAATTATTATTTTACCTTTCGCACGCCGACGTTCCACTGGTTAATGGACATATGCAAAGGTACCATTTAAACAAGGCATAAGTATGCCTTTTTTTTACTCTCAGCCGCGTATGACCGCGGGTAATGAAAATGGTGTAACGCACATATTATCGTTTACTCACAATTGCTTGAGACTGGTTAGATGTGTTTTGCTATTATCACTTTACAAGAACAAGTTTATTGATTAAAATACTGATTAGAATCTTCTTTTAGTTAATACCGATGTTTGGTACTATCAGGTACATACCTCCACTTGACTTTGGTATGTATTAACATTGGCAATTTGCCTGAAACTTGAGACCCAAAAAGAAATGAGTGCATCTTTACCGCTTCGACTTTGTGTCAATGTGTCAAGGTTTAAGATCGTTTAGACATTGTTTCTTCATTTTCTTACACCTTGGAGAGAAGCACATTCAAAGTAATTAAATAGAAATGTTATAGCTCTCAATGGAGAAATAGCTTACAATTTGCATACAAAATGAATACTGGTTCAACGTGTCTTATCCTTAAAAGTGCAAATGAGTCATCCCTTTACATTATAGGTTTACCAGAAACGCCAAAAGTGCATCTGATGAGATGTTTATCAACATTTTTTATACTATATCGTTCGTCTGATACAATAAAAAATGTTAGTATTTGACCACACACTTGATTATCTACAAGAAAAGAAGCAGTGGACGTGACCAGCGCAGAACAATATTTTGTATGTGGTTTTGCTACTGCGCAGAGCTCACGACACAGTCTTCTCATAGCCTTGCAAAAGATCAGCATTTTTGCTCTCTCTTTTTGAAGTCTTCCAATGAAGGGAAAACAGGTAAATGTGCTTGACCGCAACATATCTTACCATGTACATGTATCAGGTAGGTAGGTAAGCAAATACTCAAGCTCGAACGTGTTAATCCTTAAAAAATCTATTGAGAATAATATGGAATATAAGCAAATAGGTGCTTCATGAATGCCATTTTCTTCACACTGAAAAAGGTTTTCTATCTTCTTTACAAATGCTCGATAACTAATTTTGTGGAGTTTTGGCGGGAACGGGGAAAAGTTCACGTCGGTGCATTGTATTATTTTACAAAACTTATGCTTTTTATGCTTCACGTATTGAGGCCGCAATTGAGCGGAACCAAGGCTCTAAAGTGTTCGCAAAGGATTCGTCTATTGGGCAACACCAAATGACAAAACTGAAGACCGAAAATGGTAGCGTCATTTCATCCAAGCCTGAGATTCTGAGAGAGATCGAGAACTTCTATGGACAGTTATACACCTCGACACGTAAGCCCGCTACTAACACAGCTCAGGACATCAGAGCCAAGTTAGTCCGACACTATACCGAAGATATCCCGGACGTCAGCCTGTACGAGATTAGAATGGCCCTCAAACAGCTTAAAAACAACAAGGCACCAGGTGAAGATGGAATTACGACCGAACTTCTGAGAGCGGGTGGTAGACCGGTACTTTTAGTCCTCCAGAAGTTATTTAATTCTGTCATCATTGAAGGTACAACGCCAGAGGCATGGCACAAGAGCGTGGTGGTGCTCTTCTTCAAAAAAGGCGATAACACCTTATTGAAGAACTATAGGCCCATCTCGCTCTTGAGTCATGTGTATAAGCTGTTTTCGAGAGTCATTACGAATCGTCTCGCACGCAGGTTTGATGAATTCCAGCCTCCCGAACAAGCCGGTTTCCGAAAAGGCTTTAGCACCATAGACCACATTCATACGCTGCGCCAGATTATACAGAAGACCGAAGAGTATAATCGGCCGTTATGCCTAGCGTTTGTGGACTATGAGAAAGCCTTCGATTCAATCGAGACTTGGGCGGTGCTGCAGTCCTTGCAGCGATGCCAAATTGACTATAGGTATATCGAAGTTTTGAAGTGTTTGTACAGTAAGGCCACTATGTCAGTCCGACTACAGGACCAGAGTACGGAACAAATTCCATTGCAAAGAGGCGTGAGACAGGGAGACGTTATTTCTCCGAAACTGTTCACAAACGCATTGGAGGATGTTTTCAAGCTCTTGGAGTGGAAAAGATCTGGCATCAACATAAATGGCGAGTACATCACTAACCTTCGTTTTGCCGATGATATAGTCATAATGGCGGAATCGCTCGAGGACCTTAGCACCATGCTCAACGACCTCAGTAGAGTCTCCCAGCAGGTTGGTCTTAAGATGAATATGGACAAGACAAAGATCATGTCTAATGCTCATGTTCCACCTATACCGGTAATTGTTGGGAACGATACTCTCGAAGTTGTCGACAAGTATGTCTACCTAGGACAGATTGTCCAATTAGGTAGGTCCAACTTCGACAAAGAGGTGGCGCGAAGAATCCAACTCGGCTGGGCAGCGTTCGGGAAGCTTCGTCCTATCTTTTCGTCCAAAATACCGCAGAGCCTGAAAACGAAAGTTTTCAATCAGTGTGTGTTGCCAGTGATGACTTATGGAACTGAGACATGGTCTCTTACTGTTGGCCTCATTAGTAAGCTCAAAGTCGCGCAGCGAGCTATGGAGCGAGCTATGCTCGGTGTTTCCCTGCGAGATAAGCTCCGGAACGAGGAGATCCGCAGGAGAACTAAAGTGACCGATATAGCTCTTAGAGTTAGTAAGTTGAAGTGGCAATGGGCAGGCCACATCGCTCGTAGAACTGACAACCGATGGGGAAGAAAGGTTCTCGAGTGGCGACCACGAACCGGAAGACGCAGCGTAGGCCGGCCCCCCACTCGGTGGACCGACGACCTGGTGAAAGCCGCGGGGAGCCGATGGATGCAGGAGGCGAGCAGCCGCTCAAGGTGGCGTGCTCTGGGGGAGGCCTATGTTCAGCAGTGGACGTCTTCAGGCTGTTAATGATGATGATGATGCTTTTTCCAGTGTTGATGTTTAAAATTGGTGGTGTTTTACGCATTAAGTGCTGAATTACGAGCATGAGTGTGGGCAAGTGATATAATGTAGTGAAACGTGGTTTTACGTGTTGCTTCCAAAACTCCATAGAAGCCTCTAGTAAAGTTGCCACCACTTTACTAGGGCATGCCTTAGACTGGATTATGACTTAGACTAGACTATGACTACTCTGACTGTGACTATGACTTGACTTTAAGTGAAAATTTCCATAATACGATGAAAAATTACAAAACTTGACACTGGCTAAATACACTATGTGTGGAGCCAAAATATAAGAAGAAAAAAAACTAATTTTGTAATGTCAAACGTCAACAACATCATACGTTATGAATACTTGGGTATATTTGCGTTGACCGTTGTAAACACAGCAACAGAATTTAATTTAAAGGCTTGGTATACTCCGCTGTATCATAGGGAGATTAACCACGAAGTCTATGGGTCTGGCTTATGCTATGCTATAGTGCTCAAACATGCTCACGTAGGTACTATGTATACGGCCATTTGATGTATTACGTGTACACGCATAGATGCTTTTCTTGATGGCAATAGAAAAATGAATAACTTTTGTATGTTTTGTGTATTGTATTTGTTAGGAGCTGTGGAATAAATAAATAAAGAAAATAAATAAATATAGGTTGACTGAGAGGTGACCTTCTGTATACATTAGTATTGTTTTACGCACTACGGTTAGGCTTTCCATCTTTTAATAGACTCGTATAGGTAAGTCTTGTTATAATGTATATTATTATATAATATAAACAAATTATGTCTATGTATATGAACATTGGGCAAAAAATTACGACTATTTAAAAAAGGTTTTTTATTATACACAATATAATATCTGTACCTAATACCTTAGATAAAAATGTTGATATTTTGAAATTAAAGATGTTATTTTTATATTTGGTTAGTCATTTTTATTCTGGAACGTAGTTTTGTGTCTATTGTAGGTACATACTGATAATGCTAAACCCTACAACATTGTTAAGCCCTTTATATTACAATATTTGCGACGGGAAAAAAGCTGCATTACTATTGGCATTTATTTAAAAGATTCACTCGAACACGTACCGTAATTTAAAGTTGATGTTATGGTAGCCAACATAGAAGCAACTTCAGCACGTTAAAAGCTAGTAAAGATGTTATTTTATAGGGTTTTATGCATTTTTTATTATAAACACAGATTTGTTTTAGTGGTACTTAAAGAGGCAAAGTCTCAATTTAGCTTTTTTCGTATGAGTGTGATTTGTAACTTAAAATTAACTATACCTGTGGCAATTTTTTTTTTAAATTTAATACTTATTACAAAAAATAACAATTCATAATCTAAAAAGACAAAAAGTTCAAAAGGTTACCCGTACAAAGGCAAGACCACTTTGCATGGTAATATATAGACACTTAACTTAACAATTAATTATTACAAATCCGATTTTTAAGCAACATTGCAGTCGACACTAAGACGTCACGTCAGTTTTTTATTATAATACATATTTTTATAATAATCTTATAGTTGACTCATAGCAGAATAGTCTCCGTATAAGCAATAGCCGTCGCAACACGTAATAAGAGCGTATGTTTGTCACCCCGCCCTGCAGACAGGGGTTGCAGACTGGGGTGGCGCATTGTATTGCAAATACCGTCTGCCTCCAAAGATGGTGCTACTGCTGCTACTGTTCGTTGCGCAGTAGCTAGTTCATCTTTTGATGCATAGATGGTGTTGTCTACAATATCGCTTGCAAAAAAATGCAAAAATTTTGCAGCCTACTTTAACATAGTAAAACTTAGGACTGAAGGTACCTAAATGTTGAAAACAAAATTCGACTCATATGCTTAGTCCATATCTAGTTTATTTTTTTTTACTTTAAAATCATAAACAATATTTTATAAGGTTTTTATGTACATCTACTTCTATAGTACAAAGTATTGTGAATGTTAAATTTCAATTAAGTACTGACAAATTTCCGGCCGCTGCATGTAGAGGCCGGAGAAAATCAATAGCATAATTATAATAATTGTTATGTATTACTGTCTAGTCTCTACGAGGATGATATAGGGCTCTTTGTCTTAAGATTACCAGTACAGTCGAAAATGTTTCTAGAAATATACGACCAGCATGGGTACTTAGCGACCTAAGCTATAGAGTACCTGCGAGATAAGCTCCGGAGCGAGGAGATCCTCAAAACTAAAGTGACCGATACAGCTCTTAGAATTAGCAAGTTGAAATGGCAATGGGCAGGTCACATCGCTCGTAGAATTGACAACCGATGGGGAAGAAAGGTTCTCGAATGGCGACCACGAATCGGAAGACGCAGCGTAGGCCAGCCCCCCACTCGGAGGCCGACGAACTGGGGAAAGCTGCGGAGAGCCGATGGATGCAGGAGGCGAGCAGCCGCTGGGGGAGGCCTATGTTCAGCAGTGGACTTCTTCAGGCTGTTGATGTTGATGATGATGATAGTGTATTAAGCAAGTATTGTAATTTTCCATCGTGTTATAGAATATTTCACGCAAAGTCAAGTCTTAGTCTCAGTCTGGGTAGTCAATAGTCCAGTCTAAGTCAGGTAGTTAGTGCAGAGTCCAGTCTAAATCATGCTTTAATAAAGTGGTGGCAACTTTACTAGAAGCTTCTATGGAATTTTGGAAGCAACACGAAAAACCACGTTTCACTACATAATATCACTTGCCCACACTCGAGCTCGTAATTCAGCCCGTTATAAACATTAACACTGGAAATAGCACAAGTTTTGAAAAATAATACAATGCAACACCGTGAACTTTTCCATGTTCCCGTCAAAACTCTATGTACCATCAAGAGAAATCGCATTTATTTTCACTAAAAATCTTTACAATTATTGTTTATCATATACTCGTTATAACGCGATGACGTCAAAAACAGTTATTTTCTTATAACCGAAATGGTCTGAGAACTCTAATGCAATATCACTCAGGTACTTACCTCCGCATCAACAAAAGGTTTCACAACAAGTGCCGTTGCCCAATTTATTGACACCTTTCTTAACTGTTTCTTTAGTAAAAGGATTATTACTGGTACCTTTCTATAGTGAACTGTTTATTGCGTAAAGGGTTGACAATGGATGCATTGTTGGCCTAACTTTAGCAATTTGTTTGGCGGCCTAGTGGTCAGTATAAAGAAATGATCAGGTGAGTTCGTGTAAACTGTAAGTAGTTAAAATTTAAGCTCGATGAAAAACATTTGTTTTGGTATTTAAAAAGGTTTTTTTACTAGTTAGAATATTAAAATATACGTACTAGAGACCAGGGGGCGTACTGTGAGCTCTTAGCGCGATTCAAAACAGAGCCTACACTGGATCGCTTGTCAAAATCCCCATACAAAAAAAACAAAGCGATCCAATATAGGCTCAGTTTTGAATCGCGCTAAGAGCTCACGGTGCGCCCCCTGTAATAATAAAGAGAACGTTTTCGAGTCAGGTACCCGACTCGAGTGGGTACGTTCTCTTTATCATCATAATATTACTCATGTATCACTGATTGACTGACTGTGATTATGATTCATCAACAACCTGAAGACGTCCACTGCTGAACATAAGGTACGTTCTCTTTATCATCATATTACTCATGTATCACGACTGTGATTATGATTCATCAACAGCCTGAAGACGTCCACTGCTGAACACAAGGTACATTCTCTTTATCATCATATTACTCATGTATCACGACAGTGATTACCTATGATTCATCAACAGCCTGAAGACGTCCACTGCTGAACATAAGGTACATTCTCTTTATCATCATATTACTCATGTATCACGACTGTGATTATGATTCATCAACAGCCAGGAGACGTCATAGGCCTTTCCCAGAGACCACCATTTTGAGTGACTGCCCGCCTCCTGCATCCCTCTGCTCACCAGATCTTCGGTCCACCTAGCCTACTGATTATGATTAGGTATAAGAAAACTTACTTGTGTGTCATTTCTTTAAGAAAACAGATTTATGTTACATCCTAGCTTGATGCATCGTCACTTATTATCAATCGAGATAGTGGTCAAACACAAGCTCAAGAAACAATAAAAAAATATTATATTTTTATTTAAAAAATGCTCTCTGTGAAGTCCCGATGAATTCTAATGAACGCCTGTGTTAACTTTTTTTACAATGTGATTTAAATAATCTAGTACAAAGCGATTTTGGTACTTGACATGGGTATTTAATAAAAGTTAACATAGGAGCAAGTATGAGGCAATCTGGGTAGTAGAAATAATAGTAGTGAAACACAGTTTGCTTATCAAAAAATCAATAAATCAATCAAACTAAACTGCTCTACAATAAGTTATTAAGTTATAAGTTATTATTTTACAACTAACTACAGTTTATATTTAATCTGACTTAAACTACCTAAGGAGTTTTTTGTGACAGTATTAGGTCATTTCGTAAATTTCAGCTTATCTTTGTTTATAAATATAATTATATCTAAATTACTCTTATCAACTGTTTTCATATTATAGTGTTATATTATGCGAGTTTATTATTAATAAAGTTTTATCGTATGTTTGATAATGATTTAAGTGTAAATTAAAAGCACTATTATGCCTTATCAAATCGTTTCTGCCATTACATTACTGTTTTATTCAATGAGTTTTATTATATAAGTGATACTGATATAATAACATTAATATACAAAAAACAATAATTATAAAATTGTTAGTATATTACGTATTAATAAATTACTATCTTTGTAATCTGTGTTTGTTTGGAACAAAACAGGTCAGTTGACCGATTGACTGACTGGCAATAATCAACTCAGAGCCACCGTTAAACTTGTCAAAATGTCAAATTGGGTAGGTAAGCAACTTTCATTTTTGTGAAGAAGTATATAAGTAATACTTTAAAAAAATCAGCTCCTAAGGATGTGGAGCATTCAATAATTGTATTTAAATTGTCTAAAAATGATACCATTTATGAAATTATTGCGTTAAACTTTGTAACAATATGCCGTAATTTTGAAAAAAATGGTGTATCTAATAGTGGTGCGTGTCACAAGTATCAACATCATTCAGTTGAACTACGCCCAAACCGCCGCCAACTCTATGGACAATGCAGGAAAATTGCACAACAAAAAACCATAAAACCATCACACCATCTTTCAACCCTTTGAGGTGTAATAAATGCTTTCATTTATGTAGGTACTCCACATAAAAATGAACTCTATGACTAAAACTTTAAAGCATATTTTCATAAGCTTCGTGCGTTAGAATATTTTTGAAAACATAATCGTAAAAGTAATTATACCACAATGGGTTAAGGTAAAAGCAATCATCACAGGTATTGAGGGTAAAATAGGAAATATCTCTCAGTTAGCGTTGAGTTGCAAAAGTGTACAGTTATTTTTGGAAAAGTTTGCTTGCAGTGTTGTTAAAATTATATATACCGTGCGGCGTTCCGTGAGTGATTTTGTATACCTAGTATTGTATAGTTTTTAATCAATATAAAAAATGTAATATTACATACTACCCTCTTAAACAATTTTTTATGTAAAATAATGAAGTGACGAGCTAGTTGTTTGCCTGATGTTAAGCGTCACGGCTGCTCATAACAGATAATAGTATCACTCGTAACACTAAAGTAATATCGTTTTGCGTTACACTGCACTGCGCACGTCATCCTGAGACTTCAGATCATAAAGTCTCATTTGTAATTTCACTCGCTATAATGCCCTTTAAATCGAAACGCAGTAGTGCTTGACTACTGCTTGACGGCAGCATAAATGGCAAAGTGGTGGTACCTACATAGACGAACTTTTAAGAAAAGTCCTACCACCTTAGTAGTGCAGGAAAACTAATTATATACTATCTACGCTCGCGCCCTGATGGAGGCGAAAGTATTATAACAATATTCGTGTCAAGTAATAGGCTCAGACCGCATACACTTATGACAAGACTGGATACATTTCATGTCATCTGGTAAACCAGAAAGTTTATTCTAATCTGACATGCTTGAATTGTATGAAAAATGTTGGAAAGGCGGATCTGTCGGGCAAGAGCGTAGTTTTTTTTTTTTTTAACTTTAGTTTATAAGTAGGTACCTAGGTACCTAGGTAGGTATATAGGTAGGTATGAAAAAGCTTGACTTTTAGTAATATGTAGAGGCAGTTCTTCAATAAATAAAATACCGTTATCGGTAAGTAATTATAATCACACAACCATGGCTGTACCTCGTCAATTCACCAATTATAATTCTGTACGCGGCGCCAAGTCTCAAGTCGTGACTTATAGGAATTAAAATATCTGGTAATCAATTTTATTGCCCACAAATCGGTCCTCAGATTTCATAGCGCATCAGTGATTTGTACCACTCTTCTCACCTCCAATCATATCGCTTTCGGACCTATAAAAACGCTCTCTGAGGTTGCACCGTCGTTAACTGTCCCATAAAACTTTTTACGATCCATACGTACACACATTAAACAGATATGTATAGTGATAAATCATCATTAGTACATGTTATAAACAAAACAGCAAGGGTTGTCTTGAGTAAATAAGGTTACATCAGTTTATGACCTTGGAATTGTCTCGCGCGAAATTAATAGATAATGTAAATCAATTTCGCTTTGTCTATGATTTAAGTTTCCTTGATGCTTTAAATTACATTGAAACATTGTTGCTATCGTTTGTAATGCAATAAATTGTGAGCATGAAAGATGTATGTCGAAGTGAGAGCTTTTTAATGAATGCATAGAAGGACAGTCCAGTTACGTTATGAAGCGATAAGGGGACATTAAACTGTCTAAAAATAAATTCTACGGTCATTCACAGGAACAGCAGGTCACGAGAAAACGTATGTGAAAATGACGAGTTTATATTTTTGGTCTTAGAGCTTTGAAATAAAGTTGGTAGTTGTGCGGAGTTTCGCGAATATTACAGCGCAGAGGACACGAGTTGTGATGTCTAACGCTTGCCGATCTATTTCAGTTACAAAGATAAATTTGCTGAAAGCTGACTTGATCTTTTTATTATTTCTTAAGGGCCTATATGGTTTAAAGGCGCCGTCGACGCCCATGAACCGCAATTAAAATGCTTAGTAAACACAGTTTGTTGAAGATGCAATCAAAAACAATGTACTATAATAGGTATTTACGTCAACAGTGCGCTTTAAAAGTCAAGTGCTATATTATTCGTGAGTACGACAACACGTACAATCTTTATCCTTGTTAGGGTCATTCATCAACACATTTTTTGCTTAAGGGCGTTTAAACCCATCCCATGTAGCTCCACCTTAAATGCACGTATTATAGGCCGCCATTACTGAGAATGAACGGTTAATAAATCTATCCGCAGAATAAACTAACAGGCTATTAAGTACTGATAACTTTTTAAATCAAACATAGTAGAGTTTGACCACATTTAATTGAGTGGGTTAAGCTCGACGAAACACAAAAGAGTAGTAGATAATTTCGCCTGCTTAAAACACAATCGAAATCTGCTATCACAAAAAAACTAAAGTAAAATATCTCTCTGATAAACTATATTGAACAAATTGTATATGAACTGAATAATAGCCGAAACGTCTTGTTAAATTAGGTATAAACAGGAAAGTTAGGTACGTAGGTAGCAAATTTTCTCGTTACTAGTTCCCCCATTCACTACGTCGATGGTGGAAACCAATTTAAAGTTTGCGTCCGACTGGTTAAAAAGCAAAAGTTCCTTTGAACTTTACCCGTATAGCCGCCGGCGAGCCCTTTTTTACTTATTTTATAACGCCAGCCCTTTACGAGCGGTCCGCCATGATGCGAAACCCAGCGAAAGGCGGTACAGTCGCCAATAATATTTTATTACGAGAAAGTTTTTGAGCTAACTTGCGAAATTTCTGCGATTTTATGGTTTAGCGTTTAGCGAGTCTCGACATAAAAATGATGAGCTTTCGAGTTTGCCTCAATGATATTAGCCTACGTTAATATTTCATGAAAACCTATATTCTCGATGACATTCGGTACTTGTGTGTACCTCTTTTGAGCTAGAAGATAGGTATAATTGGTACCATTGTGGCATAGTTTGCGTTCATGTAACAGAGATTTCCAATTTTATTATTACTATGGGTAACGAAATTGGGTTACATTATGCATGTGAAAGCAATATAAGTTCCACATATTCAGTTATTCTAATGACAACCAACAAAAATACGATATTACTATAGACGTTAAAATCTCAGTTTATTAGACAATAACAATTGGCAAGGTTGAATTCAGTTTCATGAATTTCCATATTGTGACAGAAGAATACCACATTTAGTTATTGATGAAATCGTAAAATGAGTATTTTTATAACTCTTTTGTAAACAAGACTTGAAATTAAGAACGATAAGATGAATGTGTGGATAAAGTAGAGAAAAAGATAAAGAAGCATTTAGTACGCTAAAACATAGTTCCAGCTGTACCTATACAATTGAAAATAATTTTGTAATCATATTTCACCAAAATAAACCTATAAAATTACGACAATTTATGATTTATCAATGACTTAAAAACAATTGACAGCCTGCGCTATCCAAAAAGTCATAATTAAGAGGTTATCTTTACCTGTGATTATTATGCATTTAGGCAAATGAGGCAACATGATGATGGTTCATAATTACATAATTTGATGAGATTTTTCAAAATATATAACACAGGGCTTATTCAGTATTTCTGGTGTAGTTTACTTCAATTTTGCAGTTTGAGTATCACAGGTTAATTTAGTTATTATCACCTGTATATTAAAGTTGAAACTTTTGTGTCCACTTGTACTAGGAGTGTGCGCAAGTCTCAGATGGTCGGTAGCCTACGTAATTATAGAAGTTTGTGTATACCTGCAACACGTTTATTGTATACACATACAATACAATTATAATTGATTCATTTTGCAATTTGAGTATTACAGCTCAATATAATTATTATCACCTGTATATTAAAGTTGAAACTTTTGTGACCACTTGTACTAAGAGTGTACGCAAGTCTCAGATGGTCGTAGCCTACGTAATTACAGAAGTTTGTGTATACCTGCAACACGTTTATTGTATACACATACAATAAAATTATAATTAATTAATTTTGCAGTTTGAATATTACAGCTCTATTTAACTGTTATCAGCTGTATATTGTGTTGAAATTTTTGTGACCATTTGTATACTAAGAGTGTACGCAAGCCTCAGATGGCCGGTAGCTTACGAAACTATAATATCTATAAATAAATAAATAATAAATTAAATAAATATCAAATAGATAGCTAACGAATTAATTATCATAGATTCCTAATATCATTATGTTAATAAGGTCGGCGCAAATAAAGTAACAGGGCATTCTTAAAACAGAGTTTTTTTGTAACATCAAACTGTTTTTGTGTTAAATTAAACAAACATTTTGTTATGTATGAATGACACTATAAAATATGCCACAGAATAGTACCTACAAATGGTTTAGAGGAAACTGACAGCTCCAGATATTTAATCGATTGATTTAGTTGCCGCATAATGGCAAAACACGACTGCGCTTTTACAATAAACTATTGGTACCTCTAAATGAATTTCAATCTAACAGCCATTTAACCAACAATTTTATTACCATGTAAACTAATTCGATCACAAAGCTAGGTATGATCAAGGTAAATAAGTACAAAAAATGCTTTACATAAAATACAATGAGCTTCACGGCTGATTAAGTATGAGAATGATTGTACTGATTTCCATAATACAAGGAATCGCAGTGGGATCAGAACAATTGTGTGGGCCTGGTTACCCCAATTTATTTATTCATAAGCAACGGTTCATATGGGAGTGGATGCACGTGTAAGAAACGACGACAGCAGGTCAAAAGTCCGTGTGTATATACAATGTCTACAGTGCTTTTCATTATACAAAGGTATAATGAGTAATACTCTTATGACACTACTACTTACATTTACTAGGTGGTAGGACTTTTCTGCAAAGTTCGTCTAGGTAGGTACCACCGCTTTGCCAGTTATTCTGCCGTAAAGCAGTAGAGTGCAAGCACTACTGTGTTCCGGTTTGGAGGGCATGGTAGCTAGTGAAATTACTGGGCAAATGAGACTTTATGATCTGATCACAAAGTGTGAAGTGTGAAGTCTCACAGAATGACGTACGCAGTGCAATGTCACACAAAACTATATCAATGAAGAGTTTCTGCAATCTGCGCCGTGACACCGTGACGCGTGAACTTGTCACGTCATTTAGCTTTATAAAAAATGCGATAAAATAGAGCTTTGAAGCAGCAAGATCAATTTTTTTCAGACAGGGTAGCGTTTGCAGTAAGCGTATAAGTAGGTGGCTTAAAGTGTTGCCACGCTACGCTTTGATTACGAACTACTTTAACGTGCAAGACTTATAATCTGACCTCAGAAAACAACATTTACTAATGGGGTGTTCAAAGTAGCCATTAGGGTGATTAAACCGCCCTAAATATTATGACAACATTGAGAATACCAATAAGTACCAACGTAAAACATACCAATGCACGAAAATAAGGACTTCCTATGTGCTGATTTTTTAACATAGGTAATATAATGCAAAGATATATTATTATGGTTAAAAATCAGCAAAATATTTGAGAACTTTTAGTACCATAGTATCCATTTTTTCATTTCTACAAGTTGCCATCATCTATTATAATTATCCAGATTTAAGTGGGTGCTGTTATTTGCTCTAAACAATTTATTATTTCAACGTGGCAATGCTGCCAGCATGTTGGGTACGCTACCTACCGGTAGTGGGCTGGAACACTTGGACTGTCTATAGGCCATCGCGGCTATTATACAGTCCATAAGTGTTCTTTGTAGTAGGTAGTGTAGCTAGTTTAGTTTAGTTTTTATTATTGTAGTAGTTAGCTTGAGTAATAAAGGCACATTGCCCGTTATTTATTAATGTGTTAAATCATAAAGAAATAACAATAAAGCAGTCATAACGTTTAGCTGTAATTTTTCTTTATTCGTTTCTAAATTATAAATTTAAAGCAACATCAGTTAATAATGTTAAATTTTGAAACAACATGAGCTAACCGCTGCGCAAACATGCATTTATATGTAAAGGGGGTGGTACAACAAATCGTTTACAAAATATTCAAGGCACGCGAAGTTCATTACATTAACCAACGGTAATTAAGGATGATTCGAAAAGTTTTAAGACTACCGGCTACCATTTGCGAACGGTCCATGGGCCATAGTTACCGTGTAATGTTAATCAGTAACTTTAAACAACGATTAAGACGATGCCGGCCCCCAAATTAATGAGTTTCAAACTTTCTCGGTGACATTTAGAATAGAAATTGGACATGGAATTGAGTTCAATGCTTAGATATTTATAGAATGGGAATGCGTGCCGTCGTACACAAAAAAGAGATTTTCCGTTGATCCCGTGCTCACTGGTTTGTTTGGGTTAAAATTTTGTTTATTTGCATTTATATCGCTCTTATTTTGTTTCCGCCTAGTTTATGTTGAAATCATTGATTAATTTATTTGTCTTGTTATAAATATAACTTCAAACGATCACATACCCACTAACACAGTTCTGATTTCTTAGTTTGTGTGTGACGTAAATTGACCATGACACCGTAGTACTAAGAGTGGAAGTAGTTATAGGTAGGTACATACCGTTTACCATAATTTTTAGACCTACTTCTAAGTAACTAAAATATAATTATTTATCCAATCCAAATAAAGTTAATATTGCATGATAGGTAGGCCCTTCTAATTGCATAGCAAGTATGACGTGCTTTTATTAGAGAACGTACTATTTCGTATTAAATTAATAATGACGTCAATAAAGTAAAAAGTGATTCCTATAATTATGTATACAGACACATTAAAGACAATTATTTAAATATTTAAAATTGAATATTTTCTTGGTATTACGACACCCATAATCCGAGAAAATACTAAGTAAAATATATAAAAGAAAACAAAACCAAGGCAAAAAAAAAAAAAAAAAAAAAAAAAAATTTTGAAAGCCCTGTCAAGTCGTATTTTTTTCGGCCTATTTTTCGATAGGGTTTTTCAGGTTTTTTTGCTGCTTTTTGGACAATTTCTGTCCACCAACTAGCCGTCTACAACACGGGATTCTCGAGGTACTATTTGTAGAGCTGGCGACAGTCTCTACTTATTTTCCATATTCTTATTTTATCACGGTCTACTGCTAATTTGTTATTTTTGTTTCCATGTCAACGCCGCCTGGCGTCGGCACGACGGGCCTCGACGTCGCTCCTGACGGACGTCAAATCTATACAGACCCTAAGTTTATTTATTTACTTACTTTGTAAACACAGCATCTTTTGGAAAAAATGAGTACCCAAAACAACGTGGTGTCGCTGGAAAACAGGATACAGTGTCCCGACTGTCCCCAGGTACGTTTATTCAAGGGCCAAAAGGGCCTTAAAATTCATCAATCGAAATGCCACAGAGTGATCCAAATTCCTCTATCAGCCCCCGTTTCAGGTTCGTTAGTAGCCAGTAGCAGCCCTACGAGCGCTGCTACTCCTTCCAAACCGTTTTGGGAGGTTTTGAGCTCGTACAAAAGATTTATTCCGGTTCTAAAACGCATCCCGCGTGGTGCTCGCATTTCGGTTGCTCAATCATTATCATCATCCATTAGGAACGTTATATCTAAAAACACGAAACATGCCTGGGAGCATCTCCTAACTTTTCCGTACCATGTACTTTACGTAAAATTAGACCCTACAAACAAATCTTCCCTTACTAAAAGAGTAAAGGAAAACTGCGTAAGGTACAAAGTACTGGAAGAGCAATGTTTGGATCATGAAATTATTGTTCCGCTTAACAGGCGAAACAATATTATAAATTCAAAACAAAATAACGATTCGGCCACCTTTAAAATCGTAGAGAGCAAAATTAGTGACGGCGACATTAAGGGCGCCGCCCGCGTCCTGTTCTCTAGCGACACAATAGCCCCATATTGTTCTGAGACAATTCAATCACTGCAGGACAAACATCCACCTGCAGCAGCAAATCTCCACCTTCCTGAACCACCCCTACCAAATGACGTCACTGTTGAAGTGACCCCACAGGAAGTAGCTGCAGCCGTTACTTCTTTCCAGAGTGGTTCAGCCGGAGGTCTTGATGGCCTTACCCCTCAAATTCTAAAAGATCTTTTATCGGGCATTTCCGGCGAAATTGGCGAGGCCCTCTTGAGAGACTTAACGGCTTTAGTAAACCTGATGCTGTCAGGGCAAGTCAACAGTGACGTCATCGAAATTTTGTATGGCGCAAACTTGTGTGCCCTTATCAAAAAAGACGGTGGTATCAGACCTATTGCGGTAGGCACCACATACCGCCGCCTCGCTGCCAAGGTCGGCTGTAGGAAAAAGGTTGCTTTTTTAAGCAACCTTTTTCAGCCAATACAGCTGGGCTTTGGTTCGGGGGGTGGCTGTGAGGCCGCTGTTCATTCACTTAGAACCTTTCTCAAACTAAATTGTGGTGAAGTGTTGCTAAAGGTGGATGTTAAAAACGCTTTTAATTCTGTCGACAGAGGCGCTCTTTTGACACAAGTCAAGGATAAAATTCCCGAACTATATAAATTCCTTTATCAATGTTATGGCAATCCAACAAAATTAAATTACCAAAATAACGCGATCCTATCCTCAGTCGGGTGTCAACAGGGCGACCCTCTAGGTCCGGCCATTTTTAGCCTTGCCATCCATCCAATTATTCAACGTCTTCAGTCCAAACTTAATGTTTGGTATTTGGATGACGGAACCCTAGGAGGCGACGTGAACACTGTTTTTAATGATCTAGGTATCATTATTAACGAATTTCGCGACATTGGTTTGGATTTAAATTTTTCTAAATGCGAACTTTTTGTTTGCGATACTTGTCCTGATAAAGATTTGGTTTTTGAAAAGTTTAATAGTCTTGCTCCGAATATCAAATTAGTAGACAAGCGTTCTCTTCGCCTTTTGGGTTCGCCGATTCTGGATGAGTCTATCTCACCTTTTGTAGAAGAAAAAATTCAAAAGTTCAATAACGCATCAGACAGGTTACTCAAAATTAACGCCCACATGGCTTTTACAATTATTCGTTTTTGTCTATTTGTCCCTAAATTTACTTATATTTTACGATGTTGTCAACTGTGGAAACACAGTGAGCTCCTTATGGGCTTAGACAGCATTGTAAAAAACACTCTGGTTTCGGTCTTGAATGTTGATATGGATGACAGGACGTGGTCGCAAGCCTCTCTACCTGTGCGCTTAGGAGGTTTAGGGATACGCAAAATTTCGAGTGTTGCATTACCGGCATTTTTGTCCTCTGTACATGGTACACATAAATTAATAGAAAAAATTCTTGCTCCATCTTTAGGTACTTTCGAAGTAGCCCATTTGTCTGAGGCCAAGAATGCCTGGGGGTTGGCTAGTCCAAATTCTGATTTCCCGGTGGTACTTTCCTCACAGAGGCTGTGGGACCGACCGCTCTGCGAACTAGCACGGAAAAATCTTTTAGATACGTGTCCTAGCGTCGCTGATCGTGCTCGGCTTCTCGCAGTCTCTGTGTGGGAGTCAGGACTTTGGTTACAGGCCATGCCTTCTTTCACCACTGGTAACCTTTTAGATCCGACTACTTTTCGTTTAGCTATCAGCTTACGTTTGGGCGCAAGATGCTGTGTGGCCCATCGCTGCCAGTGCGGTACCGCAGTTGACCAGCTCGGTCATCACGGTCTCTCGTGTTCAAAAAGCGCTGGTCGAATTTCGCGCCACGCTAGTCTTAATGACATCATTCGCCGGGCTTTTACCACCGCCAATGCTGCAGCCATTCTCGAACCGAATGGTCTCATGCGTGACGATGGTAAAAGACCCGACGGAATGACTCTGGTTCCCTGGAAGATGGGGCGGCCTTTAGTGTGGGACGCTACTTGCGTCGATACTATGGCGCCGTCACACCTTCCCGAGACACACGTTAGGGCCGGCGCCGCGGCTAATTCTGCTGAGCAGCTAAAACGCCGCAAATATAGTAATCTCGGTAGCGGTTACATATTTGAGCCGTTTGGTGTTGAGACCCTGGGTCCGTGGGGACCGGGAGCTCATCGCGTTTTCCAAAGTCTATCAGAGCGCCTGGTCGATGCGACGCGTGACCAAAATGCTGGCACTTATTTGGCCCAACGCATCAGCATTGCAATTCAACGTGGCAATGCGGCCAGCATGTTGGGTACGCTACCTACCGGTAGTGGGCTGGAGCACTTGGACTGTCTATAGGCCATCGCGGCTATTATACAGTCCATAAGTGTTCTTTGTAATAGGTAGTGTAGCTAGTTTAGTTTAGTTTAGCTTAGTTTAGTTTAGTTTAGTTTTTATTATTGTAGTAGTTAGCTTGAGTAATAAAGGCAATTTGCCCGTAAAAAAAAAAAGGCAAAGTTTACATAGTAGTTCAAGAACTACTATGTAAACTTTGCCTTGGTTTTGGTAGTAGTTGGCTTTGGCTAGCGATATAAGCAAGGTATCTAGCTACTAATATTCATAATAATGGAATCTGAAACTTCATCCACGCCTTGCAGACACGATAAGCTTTCGGCAAACTTTCAATTTCGGCAAAATGTAATTAAGTGGCGGCAACTTGGCTAAATTCTGCACTATTAAATTGCTAAACTTCGCACATTTACTGGATCGACAAAATTTTTGTAGATGAACATAAAGTTAATGAAATTAAAATTAAACATACCTCGATCTAGCTAGGGACCTATGTAACCATTATATTTTATGATATGACGCAAAATTGCTATTTGGCTCTGAGGTATTGCCACTAGAGCAATTCGAACAGCACCATTGTTTTCTAGGCATGGATCAAATCACAAGGAGCAGGTGAAAAATCATATGATTTTATGTTTCATAAATCACTCTGCTACTTTTTATCAGACACTCTGCTACTAATCACAGTGTGATAATCACACTTAATTGAATTGTGGCTTCGGATTTCATAATATGAGAGTAGCATAAGCGGTGAATATCAATACATACAATTTTATTTATGCTTCAGTAAACAAACTGAGACCTAAAGAGTATAATTTTATTAACATTGTGGTGTAGCGGTGAACTTTGATCTTGTTTAACTTAAAAGAGTAGCGTTAGATTACTTAGTAATCATTTGTAGCAGGTCGCAACTTCACTAGATTGCTCCTAAATCACATCTCTGTTCCATTTCACAAAGCACAACCAATCACCATTGATCATAAATTCATTAGGCATATGAAAAATCACAGGCTGTGAAAAATCACAGGTGAAATCACAGTGATAAAAACAAATCATATGTAGCAATCATTTCCATGCCTATTGTTTTCCCATGTAAAATATTTAGGTATTACAGATGGATATTTATATTATTAATAACTATTTAAGAAATTGAAACGAAATTGTGGAATGCAAATAAATTGTTAAAATTGAAATTAAATATCGTTAGCCAAAACCAATTACATATTATTGCAATAAAATACCCTATGCGATTGAAATTTATCAAATATTTCTCTTTTTCGTCAAAACCAACAATTATTACAATATAAGTTCCAATGCAAAGTATTTTATAATCGGTACCTATAGATTCATCATCATCATTAACAGCCTGAAGACGTCCACTGCTGAACATAGGCCTCCCCCAGAGCACGCCACCCCGAGCGGCTGCTCGCCTCCCGCATCCATCGGCTCCCCGCGGCTTTCACCAGGTCGTCGGTCCACCGAGTGGGGGGCCGGCCTACGCTGCGTCTTCCGGTTCGTGGTCGCCACTCGAGAACCTTTCTTCCCCATCGGTTGTCAGTTCAACGAGCCTATACCTATAGATTGATATTTATCAAATATCGCTAGCCAAAGCCAACTATTGTTTAGCCAAAAGGAGGATAACTGAGATTTATTCTATGATCGGAATTCCAACAGTTTAGTCGAGAGACGGCTCTAATAGATTATGTTCTAAAAATAACACTGTAGTCATCAGTTTTATAGCCGTATTTCTAGGCCTTTGATTTTACAGTGTGCAATAAAATTTTATATTAATTTAAGACACGTTTCTAATTTTTATGAACTATAAAAATTAAAAGTCTATTAAACAGAATGTATGTTAACACCACTTGAATATATTATTCAGATTTTTTTAGTATCAAAACAAAGGATAAAATGTAAATAAACACGAGTTTTATCACCCACAAATATTACCTATATTGAGTAGATAAAATACTTTTGTTGTTGCAGATATAATTATACCATCATCGCATTTTTCATTGGTCTTATGTAACGAAATCATTTTATCGACCATTTTACGAATTGAAGATAAGTAACTAGGTAATCAAGAAGCTATAAAACAAAAATATATAACCTATAATAATTTACATAAGGATATATATATATATATTATATATATTTATTATATATATATATACATTTGCATCTGTCATCCAACACGAGTCATATCGGGTCATAACTTAATAATAAAGCAATCTTTTTGCATACTTTATTACTTAATTTACTTTCAAACCGATGTCAGCAGTATCCTCGAATATTAATCTGAAAAGTGTTTATATGGAAGTGGCATTAATATTAATAACTGAAAGTATACTTACTATAATATGTATAAGCTTCTCAGTAAGTGCAAAATGTTAATAGTACACCTTTCATCGTAAAGCTTGAACATCGAAAATGATGTAGCCAAAGGTCAGTGAAGATGTTGCCCAGAGGTGCTATTATGTTGACAACTTACGGGCTATATTAAAACCGAAGCTATCGCATAAATAATTAAATAATATTTACGCGATAGTTTCACAATGTACTAAATTACTAAATAGTATGGCTACGCTAGGCGAGGCCCCAATTTAAGTTTTACCTAAGTTTGGTACGGTACAGTCGAGGAAAAAGCTCGTTACACCCGACTTCCTTACACAACCCAAAAAAAAAGAAAAAAAGTCGCTAAAACTATGGACAGTTTGTCATTAAATGCAACCAATTACCTGCGCTCGTAGAACTGCAATCGATTGGGGAGAAAGCTTCTCGAGTGGCGACCACGAAATAGGAGACGCAGCGTAGGTCCGCCCCGCAATAGGTGGACCGACGGTCTGGTGAAAACCGCGGGGAGCTGATGAATACAGGAGGCGAACAGCCGCTCAAAGTGGCGCTCTCTGGAGGAGGCCTATGTTCAGCAGTGGACGTCTTCAGGCTGGTGATGATGATGACCACCAATTCTTCTTTCCTTTTATGTAAACGAATGACGTGACGAGCTAGTCGTTCACCTGGTGTTAAGCGTCACAGCCACTCATAACAGTGTCACTTGGAACTTTAAATTAAAGTGCCGCGTGAACCTGCGCACGTCATCCTGAGACATCACACAGTCTAGAAAAGTTTTCTAGTCTAGAATATTTATTAGTTGTTATAATATCTAAGCTAAAATTACGAATTAATTAGGTTTACAAAAAACTCATAAGCCGCTACATAATCTGCTAAGGCCAAGATTGCTGACTCAAAGTAAAAAACTGAAAGCAGCATTAAGGTCTCCTTGTACGTATGCATTATTTTGTGCCAAATTATATATAAATAATTAAATAAAGATAATAAAAAAATATTTCATTACTTATTAATATTTATTTCATTTAATTTGTTAAGATTTTTTTAAGTATACGTTTTTCATACTTCATAATCAGAATGTATCAGAAAAATATAGGTTTAACTTTTCCCTGCGTCTGTACTCGTACTAGGGGGCACTGCGAGCATACGCCCGGCGTCATATTGCTCTGACAGCTTTTAAAATATACTCACGTTAAGTTCAAAGCACACTTGGTTATTACATACATACAACATTGTAAGCAGACACATCTTTTGTTCGAAGCACTAGTTCGAAAGTCGATAAATATTTATGACAGAACAAAGACTGGAGAATTAAAGTAAACTACGCGATCGGGATGAGGCAGGCTTGTCATTATTTTTGTATGCTTATGTTACATTGCTTGTACTAACGTAGGAAAATATTATAGGGTCCAAATCGTAAAGTTAGTTACTACTTAAAAAAAGCTATAAAGTTATAAGTCAAGTTGGTAGTGTGGTAGCACTTATAAATGCTTTAATGCGCTATTTATAAGACTGGCCTGATAGCTCAGTTGGTAGTAGCTCTGCCTTCTGAACTGTAGGCTGTGGGATCGATTCCCACCCGGGACAAAGATTTGTGTGATGAACATAGGTGTTTGTTCTGTGTCTGGGTGTCATATTGTATTCCATGTATGTATTTACAAACAAAAAGTATATAAGTATTGTATCAGTTATCTGGTTTCCATAGTACAAGCTATAATGCTTAGTTTGGGGCTAGATGGCGCTGTGTGAAATGTCCACACATATTTATTATTATTTATTTACCTCCCATAGCACAAACAGATAAGTTCATATAATAATAGTTAAAACATCAGCTAAGTAAAGTTTGTGAACAGTAAAACTACTTTTTTAGTGACATCTAATCTAAGTGATATTTACAACTGAGTATAGGTAGGTGTTACGGTTGATTTTAGTGTTATAGACAACTAAAGGTCATACAACACATAACGGCCAGTAGCCATGTATTACACAGAGCCACTATCCTACTTGAGAATAGAGAATGTTATTAAAGACACAGAATAAATAATTGTTAAAAAATTGAGTCAGATGAAGGGTAGGTACAAACACACAACAAATCTGATAAAATCTGCATTTTCAAGATAGCTCTATATGATTAGATAAGAGTTTGTTTTAAGTATATCAAACTAGTCGCGCCTGCGGTTTCACCCGCGGATAAAAAAATATCCTATGTGTTAATCGGCATATATGCTGTCTGCATTCAAAATTTCAACAAAATTGGTTCACTAGTTACGGAGATTAATGGTAACAAAAATTCACACACACACACACACACACACACACACACACACACACACACACACACACACACACACACACACACACACACACACACACACACACACACACACACACACACACACATATATATATATATAAACTTCCGCATTTTTTATATTAAATAGGTACCTATATTAGCAGGATAGAATAGGATTAGCTTGCGCCTGATTACATTTAAAAAAGGTAAGTAAAGTGAATCAAAGAAATGGTTCATTTGATGACCCATTTCTTTGATTCACTTTGTTATAGATTTTCACAAATTCATTTTCCATCTTATATTTATAACTAAACATCACTTACCTGACAATTGCAGCTTCCATCTCCTTTAGCGTTTCCTTCGCTGAGCATCTGACCTACTTTCGTATGTGTGTCGTCTTGCACTCGTTAGGTAGCATGTATATTGCACTGCTTCAGACTTTTAGGTCACTTAAGTATTTCAGGGAAATACTAAAAGTAAATGCTAATGGAATTTTTCCACTGGAATTAAGTCTTGTGTTGAACAGTTTACAGTTTTTGGAAAACTTCACGTAAAAAGTGTTTTGAGAGGTGTGAGTTGACTATAACGAGTGTTTTGATAAAATAATGTTGAGACAAGAGACATTTTGTTATCAACATTGATTGACTTCATTTTGCGCGTTGCTATCAAGCAAAATTAGTGCTAATTATCAACATACAAGCTACTATAGTCTTAATAATGACGTACAGGTACGATACCGATATGTATGTAAATCTTTACATGTATACTGGATAGTCCATAGAATAATTTTAACACGTATTCCCACAACGATTCTCTGAAGACTGGTGACAGTGTTCTAACTATAAAAAAATGAACGTTATTGTCTCAAGGATTTGTTTTTTACATTTCTAAATTTATGATGCAATAAGGAAGTGTCAATTCGATATATTTTCACGAACGGGTTGAATGGTTCATTGTAAACTCTTTTTAGGTCTTTGTTGTTAATGTTCTTGTCCATTGTTGTGCAACCCATTGTCTGGGAGACAAATCTTTTATTATTTGTTTTCATGATTTTTGGAGTGTTTTTTGTTCGTAACTACTTACATGACGGCGTGTCGAAATGAATATATTTAGGTCATATTTAAAAGTCAAATTTGTTGGAACTTCCTACTTCTGTTCCATATTTTTTGTTACTTTGTACCTTAATTATCTACTGTAGGTATCTGTGTAATAAGAAAATCACATCACACTAAAAAAAACACTAACACACTATTATAAAGGCGAAAGTTTGTTATGTGTGTATGTTTGTTACTCCTTCACGCTCAAACGGCTGGACGCATTTGAATGAAATTTGAAATAGAGATAGCTTATATACTGGATTAACACATAGGCTACTTTTTAGCCGGGGCGCAGCTAGTAGAAAATAATTTTGAAACAACATGCCGCGCTGTACGTATGTAACCCGGTCTACATTATTTCGTAGCACTACGTAGTCGATCGTAACACTAAACCTAATTACCAAAAGGTCAATTCACCTACCTGGATTATAATTAAAACAGTTAATTAGCTCTTCCAACTGCCCTATCCAACTTTACTGAAAGCCAGACGTTAATTTCCAACACATGTATATCTACGTATAATACGTGTTAATATGAGCTCCCGGGCCCACGTTCAATTGCAAGGGACATCACAATTGCATCCGCATTGTGCCTCCATATCACAAGATATTATATTGTGCACAATCTCTCTTTTTTTATAATGCAACTTATTTCATAATAGATAAGGTCGGTTATCTCTTGTATGTTTTGTAATGAAGTTTACACACAGTGCATTCAAGCACTATATCAGTCCATTACGAGTGATTGTGGACGCTGCCTGCATTGATTAAGGAAGGTCGTCGCTACATTGTTGTTAATATGAGATGCGATGCTGTATAAATGAATAAGTACCTACCATTATCTATGCATCATAAACATGATTATCATGTACCTGGGCCTATCTAGTTAGCTATAATAACCTTGGCTCTGTGATGTTGTTTGAAAGCTAATTGCTTTAGCATCGACATAAATATCCGTGTAACTAATACCTACCGTTATTTCTTTTACGTTATTTACTTTTAAATATAAATTGATGTTTTGTTAGGAAACCTGATTGTTATTAATAAAAATAGGTACTGTAACTACGTTCCAAAAAAACTCGACAAAAAAGTCATATAAGATGCTTACACGTAAAGTTGACAGCTATAAATACCTCTACAAATATCGAACGTAGTTACATAAGAATAACGTTCATATCAGCATGCGATGTAACGTGTCTGTTACGACAAATATTTCTACTTGTTTTCCATATAAAAAACTGTGTAAAAGCAGTGTCACATAATGCTGAAATTAGTTAGTAACTCCACTCAAAACAATCATCTATTTTATTTGCTGAAAACGAATTGGATTGATCCTAAAAAATATATAATATATTAAATAAAAATAAATAGTCCTGCATAAAGATAGTTACTCGAGTAAATCCCAGAATAGCTTAGCATTCTTCTGACATAAACGGCACATATTAAAATAGTACATTATTGTGAGAACTGAGTACATTTCATTAATAAAATATATCGCGTAGGGCCGATTACGTCAATATCATACTTAAAGGCGCCATTGCTCCGGCAACTTGGAAATATCAATTTGATGCAAGTAAAGTGCAGTGAGACAACGTGATGGGAATAGACTGTGGACAATGGGCTAGACATTCTAGGTATTAGAAGAGTATATTTATTCCGTGGTCCTAGTATGTGAACTTAGATTAAAAAAAAAGAGCGTGAGTATAAAACCAGAACGTGAAGACACGAAAAGGAATACCAAATCGTGAAACTATTCCATTTTTTAGCAGATACTCTTGATGAAAGTACAGAGACAAAGACTTAACTGTGTAGATGAAGAGAAAAGAAAGCGCATATAGAAGCAGAAGGTGAAGACACGAAAAGGAATACCAAATCGTGAATCTTCCATTTTTTCGCAGAGAATCTTGAGGAAAGGGCAGAGGCAAAGCCAAAATTACCTATGTACTTAGATGAAGAAATCCATACGTTTCCAGTAATGGGGCATGGTTTTTCTCTTACATTTCACATGGAGTCTATCTCGCAGGCCATAATCCAGCAGGATACCTCATCCAATTTTTGTGGTCCATGACCTTGTATAGGTGATTTCATGCTGTTTTCTTTCATCGTTGTAATGGTCAAATTTCGCAAAAAAGTTAATAAGAAAAGAAAAAGTTATAGATGCGGGCCGAGTGGGTTCTGAACACGAGTGCATCAGTGTGAAAATGGCACGCCGCTAAGGTACTTGCATTTTGTATTGGCGCTACTGCTCGAGAATTATACCGACAGAATGGTGTGCCATTTGGTATTCCATTTATTAGCTTGACTTAGGCTCTACGCGATTCGCCTGTTAATCTGAGATAGTGATTTAGTGAGTAATAGCGGCTGAAAGTGATGTGAATGCTGATTGTAACGACGATTATTTATTGATGAAATTGTACATTAGTAATAAGTAAATACGCCTTTATTCTGCCTACAGATAAGCTCATTTTATGTTTAGAACAGTTATGATTATTTTTCTTTTAACCTTAGGTATATACTATGAGTTACGTGAGAGAGTCGGCTTAAATAATAAATTCCTTCGCTCGTCTAACGTATTTCATTTAGTTTGTATTAACCTTTTAATCGACTAGGCATTTTGTATTAGATTTTTCATTTCAGTCCAAATCTCTATTATATAAAAGGCTTTGTCCTGACTGACTGACAGAGGACGCACAGCCCAAATCACTGGAATAATAGACTTGAAATTTGGAAAGTGGGTTCCTTTTATAACGTAAGCGCGTGCTAAGAAAGGATTTTTGAAAATTCAACCCCTAAGGAGGTGAAAAGGGTAAAAAACGATTATATGAAAAACCAACATTTCATGACGTAGCGTTTTGAAACAACACATACAAACAAGTATAAAAATAAATGAAATGCTACCTTTTAGTTTTTAACACATAAGGGGGTTAAAAAATCATCCCCTAAAGGGTTAAAAACGCCGAACAAGGTCCCATTGTAAGACACGCGCACAGCCTAAATGTCTGAACTGAAATCTTGAATTTCGAAAATACATTCATTACATTAGTGTAGGGGTGCACTAAAATGCAACTTTTATCCCAGAAAAATAAATGGTTCCTAAGGGATAGTCCACGAGGGTGAAGCCGCGGGCATAAGCTAGTGTTGATATATTTACTCATTATGCAATAACAAAGTTTCCATATAGTGCTTAATAAAATAAAACTACCTACCTATTTTTTGTATAATTCAATCGCACCATAAAAATGAGGTGTGTGCAAAAATTTTCTAAGCTTTCATTTAGCTGATTGTACTTAATTCTTATGTCCAACAAAAGCTTAGAAGTAATATAAGTCTCTCTTTACTATTCCATATCCAGTGTTAAAATAAATAAAATTCACAATTGACTGCAAAAATTGATTAAAACGCCGTCTAGACAAATAAGTAGCTACATTTAGAAAGTTAACTCTACTGTACCCACCCACGCTGCAATAAACTTAATTATTTACGGTACCTATAGATACGATATCAATGTAGGTTTCCAATAAAATGATGAATATTAACATTATGCTAATAGTTATCTACAATTCTACTAACAATTAATATTCAAGTATTCCGTGGCCAGACAGGCGAAGTTACAGACTTTTATACATACAAACCGCGAGCTTATCCGACGGACGGAAGCTCCTTCAGTCGAGATCCGAGTCTCATTGTGATGCAAATGAGTCTGCTGTCTGCCTCCAAATTACCCCTATGGTCAAGCGGAGTCCGAACCGGACATTAGAACAGAACCCTCGCTTTTAAAATCGACCCCACAACACTCAAACAATTCTCACCTCTATTTTAATACGGCTGCAGCTAAAATTGCGTGCGCGTTTCGCGATGTCAACACGGTACAGTTAAACGCATATTTCATAGCAGATATAGTGTTATGAGAGCTGCTAATGTTAGCACGAGTAGGGATGGTGCAATTGTGCGGACAATAATTATGGGTAGGAAAGGATCGTAACGAGGTTTATGTCTAGCGATTCTGTTGATGGGTGTACTTGAAGTGACGCAGTTATGTGTGATAGTAGTTATAACATTTCTCCGCATCCATTTTCTTAATGGGCTTGCTAGTAGGTATTGTTTGATGTTGTTCGGAAGGTCAGATAGAGAAATCGAAAATACTGCCACTGAAAATAATGTTTGCAAATAGTCATTACCTAGAGGTAACAGACTACGTATACCTACTAGAGTAGGTATACGTATACCTACGTATACCTACTAGAGTAGGTATACGTATACCTACGTATACCTACTAGAGTAGGTATACGTAGTCTGTTACGTCTGTTTGACTACGTATACCTACTAGAGTAGGTATACGTAGTCTGTTTGTCTTGGAAGTATAGGTATTATCTTTAGAGCTAAATGGAATTATTTGAGTAACGTTGCAAGTTAATATTCAAAAAATTTAAAAGTTTTCTATAGAGATAAAAAACGCAAAACAATAGAACAAATTTAACACACATTTTGAACAAAGTATAAAAATTAAATCACTAGCCATCAGATAGGGCCGTTATTTTCCATTTAACAAACTAAAACATAAATATTAAGGTGCCAACCAATGTTGCATCCAATGCTGACAGTATATTTTTCTCTACGAAATAAGAAATTTATACAAAATTATGCATTAAACCGGATTTTTTCTACTATAAACGTTAATATATAAACGCAAACTGCCTTTTATAAAAAAGGTGTCACAGTATATTTTACACTTAATAGCCAGCAATTCCCTTAATCCTATTCTACAGATCTCAAAGAATTTTCCTTTGTATATGACACAAAGGAATCCTTCTAAAAGTTTTAAGCCACATATTGTGGTCAAGATTTGATACAGTTAATTCTTAAACTGGTTTGACCAGACTTTATACATTATCAAATTTTCAAGTACAATTATTCAAATTAATAGACTCAAAAGCAGAATATTACCTATAAGTAAGTACCTTTCCAGTTATTTTGATTTAACAATGAGGAGTTCCTTTGTCTATCTCCGAAGATCACCCACCTCACCACCACCACCTAACCACCTACCTCTTTACCTTTACATGGGGCCACCTCGCAAGGATCTTTTACCAAACAAAAAAGTCACTTAAATTGGTATACTTATAATCTCGCAACAATTAGTGGAAATACTTACATAAAAAATACGTACAGTTGAACGTAGAACCTCCTCGAATCCTTTTTCAAGTCGGATAAAAAAGAAAATACAATTTAATGCACATGTGTTAACAAGGCATTCCTTACTTCCTTTTCATATTAAATATTAACAAGTTAAGTAAATGTCTGTAATTAATACCAAAAGTGGATAAAAAGTCTTCATTAAGTATACTAAAAGCCTTTGTTGTTATTGACGGCAATAACAACAAAGGATTTTAGTGTGTAGAAATGAAATTAGGTAGCAGTAGGTAAGTATAAATTACTAAAGTTATTAATATAACTTCGATGCTCTTTTATTTTTCTGTCAGAACAAAACGAATAAAATGCGAAACATTATAATAATTCCATGATTTTAAATGTGGATTTCGAACGCAAAGTTCGCGACTTTACGAGACATATCGTAAGTCCATGTATTTTATTGTTAGAGAATAGTACATAAATGAAATTTAATCTATAGATACGAGCTATTTATTGTTGCTGCAAGAAATTTTTATAAGAATAACTACCAAGAAAGCTTTCAAAATGAAGTTATTTAAAATCTCCCATAAAATTTATGAAAATTTCAGAAATGCAACCCGATCAATTTCTGTTCATGGCCATATAAGTAGTGAATTATTTACCTCAACAGCTTTACCATTTAGCCAATTAATTAAACCAAATGTATTCATTTAGGTTTTAATCATGTATTTACAAAGATTGTGTACCTACCCAGTATTATCTTCATCTATGTAGATACAACAGTAGTCGGTTTTAAAACTAAAATACATACCAGAGAGATAAAACGAAGTGTTAAGCCCAGACACCCTCCCTAGGGCACAACGGGAATGCTCTAAGCTCCTTCTCAATTTAGCAAAACGCGATATATACCGACCTATTATCTGCTACATCCGCATATACCTACAACCAAGCTAGCACGAGCCCTCATCTACTCCTGAAATATAAAATTAAATTTGCATCAAAGGAGCGCCGAAAGATCTTTATTAAATGGTCATCTCACGCCAGATGAAAATAGCTAGTCCCAATTAGAATATTCTCTAGAGTCAGCTTCCGCTTTTACGTTTTTTAGGAAATATTGTACATTTAACGCTTATTTATCACTTATAATCTACAAATTATTCTGGAACCCATTACAAGTGTTTTAATTAAAGTGCATCGGTATTCAACCGTTCACCAAAAAGCAATTTACCCAACGATACGATATGGCTAACACTCTGATAAATTATAAAATGAACACATATCCACAAAGCACCTAGATAATAGATTGAAATAGGCGTTCGTATATCAAATAATCGAGATTAGAAATGGCCTTGTGAATAAAACACATTTGGTTCATCTATTGAGAGCTCCGGGATCGATTCGGTTGTTTGTAAATCTGTTTGGAATGAGTGTAGTTGAATGGGATCATAGAGATCAATCTAGAGTGGTTATTGGCGTTCGTTCTACAAACTGCGGGCGGTATTATGTAAGTCATATCGATTTATTTTATCCGAAACAGCTGCAATTATGACATTAACTCGTTTCATAAGCCATCAGTGTTCATATAGAACGTTATAACAAATAGCTTTATCCTTTATGCCGAGAGCACTAAAGTATTTTGGTGCATGTTTTTTGTTTCTTGTAGTAATTGAAACAGGTAGAGTTGTGGGGAGGTATTCAGATGGTGATCGCTGCTTCCATGGAAAATAGTTTTTAACGGAACGTACAAATATGATCAGGTTAGCGTTTTCTTGGAGGAATAACTGTTTTAAATTGGGGAATCGAAACGACTATAACAATAATTATTATCTTATTATTAATGTCTTGTTGTTGCAAGGTTAGGTACTAATAAAAATAAAAGCTAATAGTTATAAATCCGCACAGTCATGTTTTTTTCCCTTTCAGTGACGCTGCTTTAAAATTCGCTAGGGACCAAATTAAAACAAAATATTTTTGAATATTTTTCTGATTATTGACTTAAATAATTGCTTACTTAGAATAAAAGAGATAATGTCATTTAAGGCTATAGAATATTCAAGCTTTAAATTTATGCTCACATTATATTATTTTTCAAATTCTAAAATCAGTCATTGAATGATAACACTACATTATATTAGTAAATTTAAATAAATACCCTATAATATTCTTTTTATTTAAATCTTTTTTAAATTTTCAGTTGCTAATGAGTACAGTTACCAAAAAAATATGTAACAATTAAGATAAGATGTATTATTGAAACAAATAAATTTGAACCTTGATTTAATAACTTGAGTGCTTATTTTGTATTTTAAAAAACCATAATAAATATTCTAAATAAATAAGTAGTAGTTTTAGAGCCTTAACTTGTTTTATAAATATAATAATAATTTGAGATCTTACATAAATATTACATTATCTAAATGATTTCAATGGCAGGATATAATAATTATCAGTGGATTTTATTTAAAAAGCTTAGATAACTTGAAAGCTGAGGTTTTTGGTTTATATTACAATGTTAGACGTGCCCGCAGTTTCACAAGTAGGTAATATATCCTGTTTACCTATGTAAAATGTTAATTTTCGGGATAAGTAATACGTATCCAATTTTGTTTTTGGGTAAGTTGTAAGAACTGTAGGTATACAAAATTTTATAAAATCGGTACATTTTAATATTTTGGCCTGAAATGAAATAAAAAACGGGCAATGTTTTCACTTTTTATCTATCAGTATTTATTTATTTATATTAATATGCAATGTAATTTCATTCTAAATAATGTCATTGTAAAGCTGAAAATAATTTTTAATTGTAGTAGGAACCTAAATATTATTCATATCGACCTAATAAATCCTAACCTCCTATTACTTTTTTAACTATGCTGTTTGCATGGTTATGTTTAAAAATTATTTGCAAAGATTTCTTAATTTAAAATTATATGCTATTATAAGTCAGTACGGAGTTTTGGCGGGAACGCGGAAAAGTTCACGTCGTTGCATTGTATTATTTTTCAAAACTCGTGCTTTTTCCAGTGTTAATGTTTAAAATCGGTGGCGTTTTACGCATTAGTGCTGCATTACGAGCATGAGTGTGGGCAAGTGATATAATGTGGTGTGTGTGTGGTTTTTCGTGTTGCTTCCAAAATTCCATAGAAGCTTATAGTAAAGTTGCCACCACTTTACTAGGGCATGACTTAGACTGGACTGAGACTACCTGACTTAGACTGGACTATGACTACGCAGACTGTGACTAAGACGTGACTCTACGTGAAATATTCTATCATTATGAAAAATTACAATACTTGACACTGGCTAAATACACTATGTGTGGAGCCAAAATATAAGAGAAAAAAAAAGTCAGTACGATCAGTGATAGATAGGTATCTATTATATTATGTGTCTACTAAAAATACCGATTATTTTTTGTTTCTATAATTTCCTTTAGTAACCATAAAACAAATAAAAAGAGGTCTTCTCGTATTAGGCTTGTTTGTTTGATTCGTGTCACATGAGTATAGGTACATTTATTTTAATCTAATAACATTCCGCTGGTTCGTCTTGAAAATCGTTACTTACCTTGAGTTATCGTCTTCCCTCTCTGTTCCCTATCAGTAGGTACTAGTACCAATTTGTTAAAAGATTTATCATATTCCGAGTATCAATTGAAGTTATTTGGTGTCGATTTCTTGGTACATAGAACCTTCACAGGCTCTGAGTAGAAAGACAAGTTATGGAAATGATAGGAATCTGCATCCAACCTCTAGCTATCACATGAGAGGTAATTACTTTTGTGGTTTAATTCCCTGCAGCTCCAAGATTACCACAGTATTCTTTGCATTACGCTTTTTAAGTTCAATCTGGTAATATTATATGGGTAGTAGATAGCAAGCTATTTTATTTCTCTTTTAAAGTCCATATTAAATGGTTTTGAATGTCTTGAGTCCTCAGGACTCTCTAAGCGTACGTTACACCAATTTATCGCATAATTATTAAAACGTAGTTTAACTGACAATATTATAAATATTTGAAAACCTGTTTCACACGCTTATTTATTGTATTTGATTTGTGATTAGTTTTATTGATTAGCGAATGTTTTGCTTAGGTTTTCTTAATTTATTTTAATGTGTAACTATTATAAAGAACTTTAAGATTAAAGGCTAATATTTTTTAAGTGAAACACGTAATTTTTCTTAAATATTCTATATTCCAAACGAAACGGTAAGTAGGTATTAGATACTTTTTTATTAAGGTATTTACATAAAACTAGAATGAAATAAAACATGTACGTACCATCTCGTACAAAAATAAGGATGTAAGGTATATATAAAAAAAATCTTTTGTCTGTGATCTTTGAAAAACAAAGTAATTTTTAACGGCTTTCCAATATTCATAAAATAATCAGAGCTTTCTATTATGTCGACCTACTCCACCAACTTTATCATTAACTATGTGGAAAAGAGTTTACAAATCTTTACAAGATATTCTGGAATAGTCATAATTTCTTGCTTTTCGTTCAATATAAAACCACCAGCTAAGACGCAGTTCGAATAAAGGGCTCTTTACGTCCAAGCAACAAGGAAAGGGCTGAATTTGTGGCCTGCGTCGAGTCATTAACTGACAATCTCCTAAATCACTTGTAGATCCTCCGTGGGGCAACCAGGCCTTATTACAGGGGAGGCAGTATAAGAAATTTATAGGCATAAATAAGTAAATAGGTATGGGTAGATTGGTGTTTTTATTATGAAAATATAATCCAAACATGTTAATGTAAAAACGATGTTTTTTCCACTGGCTGACAAGTTTTACTCGTGTACGCGAATAAACTTTGGCATTTATTTTTGCCCTGAAAAAGTTCTTCCGGGACTTTTGTTTGTTTAATTCTATATAATAATAATAATAATAATAAAGCCCTTTATTCAGACAGTTTTACACTACTTACTCACTGAATTCACCTATGTTTATACTTGAACTAAATATAACTAAAATTTGGAAAACTTAATTGGCAACATCTTTATTACACCTGTCTGTTTGCCCTTTGGCAAAGGCCTCCCCCATCTTCTTCCAGTCCTGCCTGTCTTGCACCTTTCTCGTCCATTGTTTGCCCGCATGTTCTACTATTTCGTCATCCCAGCGCTTATACTGTCGTCCTCTATTTCTCTTTTTACCTCTTGGCTGCCACATGGTTACAGTTTTGCTCCATTTGTCCGGACCTCTCAACATGTGGCCAGTCCAAGTCCATTTCAATTTTTTGATTCGCTCTGATATTTCTGTGACCTTTGTTGTATTCCTAATGCATGAGTTTCTTATTCTGTCTTTTCTTCTAATACCCAACATGCTTCTTTCCATCGAATGTTGACAGATCATTAGTTTTCCCAATTGCAGTTTTGTAAGTGTCCATGTCTGACATCCGTAAGTTAGTATTGGTAGAATACAAGCCTCAAAGATTTTCGATTTTACTATTATGTGCAAGTGTTTGTCTTTCATTACTTCCTTCAAACTCCAATATTTTTTCCATGCGTTGGTGATTCTTCTCTGCACTTCTTTGCCCATCTGATCCGTAGCCGAGATAACCTGTCCTAGATATATATATACTCATCTACATACTCTATAACTTTTCCATTGGCTTGCATAGCCACTTTCTCGTTCAGTGTCATGACTTTGGTCTTGTCTGTATTCATTTCCAACCCGGCTTTTTTGCTCTCTAGGGCTAAATCAATCAGCATTTGTTGTAATTCATCTGGACTGTTTGCAAACAGCACCAAGTCATCAGCGAAACGTAAGTGAGAAATGAGCGCTCCATTTATATTTAAACCATAGTTACACCAGTCCAGGTTCCTGAAAATTCTCTCTAATACCGCTGTGAAGATCTTTGGTGACATAGGATCACCCTGTCTTACACCTCTCTGGATATTTATTGTATCTCCTACTCGTTCTAACCGAATGTTAGCAGAGCTTTTACTATATACATTTTTTATTATCCTTATGTATTTGTCTTCCACTCCCTGCTCTTTGAGGGCTTTCCATATTATATTATATTCTAGTGAATCAAACGCTTTACTATAATCAACAAAGGAGCAGTAGAGTGGTAAGTTGTACTCTTTGCTTTTTTCAATAATTTGTCTTACAGCTTGTATGTGGTCCAAAACAGAGTATCCGCATCTGAAGCCAGCTTGTTCTATGGGCTGATTCTCATCAAGCGTTTTCGTAAGGCGGTTCAGAATTATTTTGGAGAACAACTTATAAATATTGGACATTAGACTTATTGGCCTGTAATTCCCTATATCGTATTGGCTTCCCTTTTTATATAATAGCACTATCGTGGATGTTGTCCACTGCTCAGGAATTACTTCTGTTGCAATTATTTCGTTGAATAATTGAGTTAATACAGGTGACAATGATGTTTTGGTAGCGATCAATATTTCATTAGTGATTTTATCTGGACCCACTGCTTTTTCAACCTTGAGAGATTCGATGGCCCACTCCACTTCTCTCTCCAGTAACACTGGAACCTCTTCCGTTCCTGTTATATAAGTCTCTTCTGAAGTGCCTTCTGATCTATATAGATTCTTGTAAAATTCGGTAGCTGCTTTCAATATATCTGGTCTTTTTGTACTTATTTTATCTTGTTCGTTTTTTAATTTAGTAATCCATTCCTTTTTATCTAGTAATATTTTATGCGCTTTTTTAATTCCTCCCGTTTCAATTATAGATTTTTCAATTATTTTCATTCTTCTAGCTTTCCTATCTTTCTTAATATTTTTGTTTATAATTTTGCTGAGGTGTGTTATCTTTTTCCTAACTTCTTTTGTTTTTACTGGTACTTTTAGTATTTGGCATCTCTCGTTCATAAAATCTTTAGTTGTTTCTGACAATATGGTAAACTTACTTGTGCTGTTTATGTTCCCATTTATTGATAGTGACTCTACTATTGCTTGTAAATGATTGTATTTTTCCTGTATGGTTAAAAATGTTGATAATTTACTATATTCTTCAACTTTCCTATCCAGATCAGTGCATATTGCTTTTATATTATCTTCTGTCATAGCTGGTACAGCTGGCTTAAAATTACGTCGTGACTTCTTAGGCGGTTGCATACTCATATTTGCCCTTACCATTCTGTGATTGGTATTAAAGTTAAGTGTGCTAATAACAGACACATCACTAAATAGGTTTTCTTTATTTGATAGGATAAAATCAATTTCATTTTTATATAATCCGCATGGAGATACCCAAGTCTATTTCCGGCTTTTCCTTTTCCTATAATTAGTATTCAAAATCTTCAATTTATTTTCAAAAACGAAATTTACTAGCCTCTCTCCATTTTTACTTCTTTTCTTCCCACTTGGGTGGGGTCCTATCACCATTTCTTCGCCTCTATATTTCAGTCCTATTTGGGCATTAAAATCTCCCATGACTATAAGAAATTCATGGGAATATTTCGCTATAGTTCCATTTAGATCAGAATAAAATTGATCCAAGACTTCAGGCTTTGCCTGCTCAGTTGGTGAGTATACTTGGATTATTGTACATTTGTCTGTTTTTTGCGGCAGGTTCTGTAAATTTAGAACAGCTATTCTTCCGATACACCAATAATTTCCTCAATGTGGTTTTTTAGGTACTTTTGGATGAGAAAACCCACCCCATAGCTTCCTGCAGTTTCTCCTTTGTAATAAAATAAAAAGTTTTCGTATTCATCGATACAGTCGCCAACCCTCCTAACTTCACTAAGACCTATAATATCCCACTTTGTATTAATAAGGGCATTTATCAATTCTATTAAGGTTTCTTCCGTTCTGAGGGTCCGTGTATTGAGAGTGGCAACGTAGAAGCTAGGCTTTTCAAGTCTAGGATTTAGTTCAGATGGGGGGTGGTGGTCTGACTTCCCCTCGGTGACCAGCCGGCGTGGGGAGTTTAGTTGGTTACTTATTGTTTTTGATGTCTTACTTAAATTCTGTTCTGTTCTTTGGTTTCCGATGTTGCCTGTTAGTTGCTACTTATCATAGTCATTCTTAGTAGATAGGGAGCTCGACCTTGCTCTCATGTATGTAAATGCATTAATTTTATTGATTTTGGAGGGCCCCTGAACCAAATTGCTAGCTCCCTGTCTTCCTTGAGTACTATTTGCATCTGGTGAGGTGGTGAGTGTTCTTTTCTTAGGTTCAGGGCGATCTTTCTTAACGCTTACGACTAACTTGTCATAATTCAAATATGCATAATTCCCTTTATTTCTCTCTTCCTGTAGTTGGGGCAGCAGAGCACGCCTTCTTTCTAGAACTTCTTTAGGAAAGTCTTCAGCGAAATAAATGTTACTTGATCTTTTCTTGTTTTTCATTATTTCGTTTCTTTTCCAAATGTTGGTCAGAGAAACTACTACTGGCCTAGATTTCCCATTCCTGTTTTCTACTCTCCCTATCCTATGTGCTTTGTTTATTTCGTATTCTTCTAATTTCACGTCCAACTTATTTATTTCCTTCTTCACTATGGAAATCAGCTGTGAAGTGGACTCATTTTCGTTCTCCTGTATCCCAAAAACAATAACATTGTGTCTTCTTGCTTGTTTCTCTAACAATTCATTTTTTAGTTGTAGCTTTTCCATGTCGCACCTAAGCTTTTCGTTTTCTTCAATTAGAGGTTGAATTTTTTGATCCATTTTTTCCATTATGCTCTCCGTAATTTCTTTTGTTTGCTTTTGCATTTCTAGTTGGATTTTTTGAAACAAGCTTTGCAGCTGTACATCCATAATGCCAACGTATTATCAGTTTTAATGTATTTGCGTATAACGAAACTTTTTTTTTTTTTTTTTTTTTGCTTTGTTTACTGTAGATGTCACTTTGACGTTTCTTGCTATCAACTGTCAATTTATCAATGACAGTGGTTGTCACCAGTGATAGAAGTTAGACGCCTTAACGTATAACCTCAAAGTACGCTGAACAATTTCCACAAATATTCCGACTTCAAGAGAGATCTTCACAATTCCGTTGCACTTATTACACACTGCGTCTATAGTTTTGTAACTCCAGCCGTGTTTCACACCGATCAAAACAGTTTAACCTACTCCACCAACTTTATCATTAACTATGTGGAAAAGAGTTTACAAATCTTTACAAGATATTCTGGAATAGTCATAATTTCTTGCTTTTCGTTCAATATAAAACCACCAGCTAAGACGCAGTTCGAATAAAGGGCTCTTTACGTCCAAGCAACAAGGAAAGGGCTGAATTTGTGGCCTGCGTCGAGTCATTAACTGACAATCTCCTAAATCACTTGTAGATCCTCCGTGGGGCAACCAGGCCTTATTACAGGGGAGGCAGTATAAGAAATTTATAGGCATAAATAAGTAAATAGGTATGGGTAGATTGGTGTTTTTATTATGAAAATATAATCCAAACATGTTAATGTAAAAACGATGTTTTTTCCACTGGCTGACAAGTTTTACTCGTGTACGCGAATAAACTTTGGCATTTATTTTTGCCCTGAAAAAGTTCTTCCGGGACTTTTGTTTGTTTAATTCTATATAGGTATGTTCTTATCCTTATTTTTTCTTAGGTATTTAATTACTCTTTGCCACTGTTGCAATTCACTTTTTAGTTTTAGTATATAAGAAGGTACTATGCTTATTTGCCTGAAACTTTATTATATTCCACAAAAAGTTCAAACAGCAAAGTGGATACCTATATTTATGATTTTAAATATATGTGTATATTTTTATTTAAATAGAACCTGGACCACACTATATATACTAGGATTCCCTGTATCTAGGGACCCAGGAACTACGAGGACCATGGTCCCTCAACACCCAGACACAGAGCAAGTATTTGCGCCAAACAGTAGATCTCGTGAGAAACGTTTTTGGTGGTTCTATTCTCACCGCGCTGGGATCACACGGTATGGTGTTATATGAATAATAGTATGTATACTGAGTATATCCCGAATTCAGACCTTACGGCTCTATATCTCGACAACCTTTTGACCGATTTTGTTTATATTTGAAATATTTGTTTAGAATCAGGTACCCAATGTTTCTGCCAAATATTATCAAAATTGGACGATATATGGCACCGCAGCAAACTTCCCCCCTTTTGGAGGAAATACACCTCCAATCAAAAATCGTGACGTCAAAAAATATCCCTGAACTCGAAGAACATGCGTACCAAGTTTTATCAAGATTCTTTGAAAATACGAGCTATACGCGAGCCTATACGTACATCCGGACAGAGGAACCAAACTCACTTCGTTCGTTCGGTCAATTAATATTTTATTATATTTATGCATGAGAGATTTTAGCAATAATTATGATTTATAGAGATATCCTAAAGGTTGTCTGGAAGAGATCGCTGTCAGCGGTAAGACCGCCCATTGTAACACTAGTTATTTTTTTTACTACAAAATAGGGCCGCATTTGTACAGCTCATAAATATGGTACTAAGCCCATATAAATATAGCGACGAACTAACCTACCCAATTAGGGTCTGCGTTCACAAGTCATCAAAGTTAATCACTCATAACTCTTGAGTCATAAATATGAACCTATTTACCGCAAGCTAACTAACAAGTAAATTGTGCATAGCTTTGTTCCTATAGTTCTAACAATAAGCTCTTTCTTCCTTAACTATATTATTTTACGACCACGAATTTTATCTCGTTGCTTCAACGCTGAAAATAAACGCAAAATATTTACATACAATTTGCATTCACTGAAATTTTTTTTTGATACGAATTTAAACTTTATTGTCATGGTGATAAGGCGATGTGTGCGGTTTGTGTTGGCAGTTGAAGGGGCGTTGTAAAGTATTACTGGCAAACATAGGGTCCCAGTGTGTAATGTTGTGTATGAGCTCGCAGTTTTATGGCAAAATGCTGGTTTTGCCGTTTTGCATTGCGTCCGCAATTATTTACTTTTTTCAGTGGGCTTGAACAATTAAATCCTTAGAATGCTTTATCATGAGGAATTACCAATATAAATTCATGCAATTGTGATAATTTACTTCTATAGTCATTAGTTCGAATAAAGCCTTGCTTCCTTTGAGGACTATAAACCTACATAGTATATTATTATATTATTACCTAAATGAGTATCTTCAACTTTAAGATAGAACGTTTCACTAGCGCGGCATATTCAAATTTTCTTGCGTTCTTTTGCCAATAATAGCTTAATTACTCAACGTGATTACATGAAAACTAATTTTGCGGAAACAAATAGAATGTATCAACAAAATACGATTATAAGTATCTCCTAGACATCATTGGTTTAGCGACAAATGGTAATAAACAATTTTCTTCTTAGTTTTTCAGTCTATTGCCATTCATCCCCAAGACTAAAAAACAAACTTAATTATAAACCACCCTCACCTACAAAACGTAACAACAGAGAGGAAAGCCCACTTAATTTTGAGGATATCGCACCTATCCAAACAGCCATTACAACATCCCCCACTTGACAACAAGCTGCGTTAAAATACGTGAATACTAACTGCCTCATTTTGATTTTTCGACAATAGCAACGAGTTTCCGATCGATCCAGGGTCCCTTGTTCCGGTCGCAGCAAAACTCCACGCTTTTAAAATCCCCGGACTGAAAACCGTCCAGCGTAACTTAACACTCCCACGTATAAACGTCCGGCTTAAAGTGGAAGCGGAATAAATACAGATGGGGATCTCGGTAAATTGGATACGTTATCTACAGCAGGTAGCACAGAACTAATTGTGTATTCTTTCCTCGCTCCCGCGTCCTTAATCTGCCCTGTTTGCCACCACCCCTTTCCACCCTCTCTGCGCCAGCCAGCCGCGTCTCAACTAAGCGGAAACTTTTAAAACGCTGTATTTATGCAGATTTAAAAGTCACTTGCTTTTATTGCGCAAATTAGGTAGATAAGGTGATTACGGTACCTTTCGGGGAATTTATCTTTTTAATTAAGGATTGGGGAAACTTCGATAGCCCAAGAGTTTGTCCTCTCGTTAGCTTTTTGGATGATGTTTGGTAAATTGCATTTCAGCATAATTAATGCCAATTTAATCGTATTTAACTCATTAACGCTAAGTTTGCTAATAAAGCAATAAATGGAGTTTTGCTGGAGTATGATAATTTTGTACACCATAACCAATATTTATTACATATACACTGTTTATACCATGTCTGGTGAAAACCACGGGGAGCCGATGGATGCAGGAGGCGAGCAGCCACTCAAAGTGGCGCTCTCTGGGGGAGGACTCTGTTCAGTTCAGTGGATGTCTTCAGGCTATTGGTCATGGTGATGATGATACTACTTCGATCAGGTATACCCACCTGATCGAAGTGATACTATCTCTATAGAGATAGTATCATTATATCTCTATAGAGATAGTATCATTAATAGGTAACTTGTAGTGGCCGACACCTCGATAGGTGTCGGCCACTACAAGTTATGCCAGCATTCCGATGAATGCTGGCATAAACTGGTTCACATTAAAGCGCTACGTCTACAAACAAAAAAATAAAAAACAAATATAGCCAAAGAAGCCTTGTTATTAAAGTAAATACAAGTCGCAATTACCTTTGACTCAACACAGTGTCAATTCCAAGGGATTATGCTCCATTCTTGCGCGTGTGATAACAGTAATTTGATGGGTTATAACATTAACAAGTAAATTGCTACAATGTAAGTAGGCTGGAATCCAGATAATCCCACGCTGTAGGTACCTATGTTATAACGAACCAAACCCGAACATAATGCGGTAGGACCCAATAACTGAGGCGGCTGTAGTGAGAAGGAAATTGCTTGGGAAAAATTTGCATTTTTATTGAAATTTCCACTCTTGGTCGCGGATGAAACTATGTCTCTAAATACGTACCTTTAAGCTTTGTATAAGCGGGTTTGTTTGCGTGTGCTATCTACTCGTCCTATCCGTGTGTGAGAGCACGCGGGTGGCATAGGGATGGCGCGTCGCCAAAAAATACACGTTATCGATAAACATGTTTTTAATTACTTCTTATCAAGACTACGATAACGATTTAACATTTTAAATGGAATAAATTGTTATTTTATGGTAATTTTATAGAGTCACTGACATTAGTACATACTTAATCTTAGATTAAGATCGACTTAATTATAATATTCAAATCCCGTTTTAAACTAATTTGGAAAGTAGCGAGCGATTTGCCTTTTCGTGTAATTAGCATCGATATTTTATCCCGACTCTATTGCAGCGGACGGCAGACAATCGCTACACAAGTCTGTACTATATAAGAAGTTGACTTTAGGAAAGGGATCATAATAGGAAATTTTCTCTGGCGAATATGCGCGCAGTATCCGATACCCTTTTCACTTGTATTGTTTTTATTTTCCAACCCTAATGAAAGAACTTGCCTCGTCTGTATTGCAATTTCAATATATTGGCTTAGTGGCATACGTTTTGCCACGTATGCCGTGTTTTCTTTTTGGCAATGATTTTCACATAAAATCGTGAACTAAACTGCATTTCCGGTCGTTGTTTATCAAACTCAAAATTTTCTCAAATCAATACAGTTGGCCACTTCGTGCGTTGAAACCAGTAGAATATTCCTGCTAGGCGATCATGTACCTAACTTGTTGGCAACCGATAGAAACACAAAAATGTATGGATTTGACAGTTGCAGTACGCAGCTTATGTACAGAGTTACTATGGAAATTTTCAAATTTGGATTGAAATTTCTTTTGTTGCATTGCTATCAAAGTTACATGATCACCCCGCTGATCAAAAAGTTTTTATGGACTTTACAGTCAAAAGGAAAGATATCACGAGATTTTATTTTTCGGCGAAATTAAGGTCAAAGTTGTTGCTGTGACTAACCCAATACAAAGACAGTTCACACAAACATAGACAATAAGACCCGTTTTTTAGTTCATCAGCTGTAAATGTCTCCACAAATTGGTAATAAATTTCTGCTCTATTAAAATTTACTACCTCAAGCCGTTTATTGTTACATTACGTAACTTGGTAACCCTTCCGAGGTTATAAAACAATGCAAAAAAAATTGTTCAGAAGTTACATAATACCTGGATATAAAGGTTGTATTCGCATGACAAGAACTGAAGCCGATTTTATGACACAAGGGGCAGTGTTTTACGATCTTTTAACGAATCGAAAATTTTCTTCAGAACAAACAAATGTGTAACTTCTATAAAGAGCTAATTTGAATTACAAGTACATGATAGTATCTTGCGTTATTTTTCTGTCCTGTTTCTAAGGAAAATATATTATTTTTGTATTTATTGACTTGCTTTGAGTCTTAGAAACCGTACTATCGATGATTTATTAAGTTTATAAATCCTGATTCCTTACTTATATTTCCTGTATGAAATTGAATGAATCATTTATAACTTTTGATTTCTTCATTTTGATTAGCGGGACAACTTTTGTCTAAATGTTTCATAGGAAGAAAACCTGGTAAACCAAACATTTTATCTCTGCACCACAGGGGCCATCAACTCTAAAATCAATTCTGCGTTATTGCTATAGTACCTATGTTTTCTGTAATTTAATAAAATATTCAAGATCTCGTTGATTACAATAATATGTAATATAGGATATTCAAAACTAAATACTGAAAAAGGCGTTTATTCATCGTGTCAGTTTTCATAATAAAATTATAAGATATTTTATTTTACGTAACCTAGATTTATCTTAGAGCGGTAAAATTTACGTTTACTAGATTTTAAGCGCAATTTGAATGGCGTATTTTTAATACTAATTTAATTATCTTTTTACAACGTGTGAATCATGTGTATTTGCATTGTTAATGTTTGTTTTATCTTTATATTTTAACGCTCGTAAAACTTTCAAGTCGTGTCATAAAACCGACTTGATGTGAATGATCAAAGGATTACCCTACTAAAGTTTGCTTTAATATGTTTAGAATTGTTTTTTGTTTTGGTTAATAATTTACTGTGTCACATGCGTGGTCTACTTCTTCTTTATATTTATCTCTTGTCAGTGGAGTAATCGCCATCTTTCTCTGTCTTCAGCCAATGCTTTGACTTCCCCGTACGAGATGACATTTATCTTTTCTTTTATTTGACCTGTATATGCCCTTCTAGGTCTGCCTCTTCCTCTCTTCCCTTCTACCTTTCCTTCTATGGTGTTTTTCATGAAGCTGTCATGTCATATAAAAACATTTTTCCTCTTCTTGTCTCTATTGTCGCTAGCAAGTTCCGTTTTGTAGTGGTCTATGTATACACCTAGTAATTGGCATTTAGATGATAGCTTGCTGGTACCCATAGGTACCTAGTTATTACGTTTCGGATCTGCATACCTAATACTATTGCGAAAGATTTGAAAATTATAGAATATGTTATTTTCAATGCCTAGCCATTGCAGCGCTTTTTTAGAGTAAAAAAAAACTTCAACGTCGCTACCAAATTTTTTTCTTTTTTTAGCGCTATGCTCTACGCTATGCCAATACACATTTACATAACATTAGGAATCTTTTCAGAATATAGGTAGTAATTTGCCATTTTGGTCAAAATGATCCAACCAATGACGAATCTAATGCCCGGCCTGTCTGCGCCAAAGTTTGACAGTTCCTTAAGTTTGCACTTATCATATCTCTCTCGGACATAATACCCAAAAGCGTTGCAGTGATACGTCATAAACGGATAGGTAAGTACGAACTTAGAAACTGTCAAACTTAATTGCAGAGGGCATCACTTTATAAAAAACAGCTTTTGGAGTTAGTAATCCAAAATTGATTGTTTGAAAGTAGCACCGATACTTACCGGTAGTTCAACCATCATTATCATCATCATTAACAGCCTGAAGACAGTAGTTCAACGTCTTAACGAAATCTCGCGGAGTTTCCCTTACCTACTCTTAGTTATAATCCGTTACGGAAACAAAGAACGTATTTAATTTACAGTGGTTGTTATCAAAAGCGATTAATATATGAAATTCCCATGTCGTAGTCAATGCAATAAAGTATTTTAAAACCTCTTTGACGCACCACCTTCCCTTATTCAAGATAAAGCAAACACCGCTCTGAGCAGATAAAGAGGAGAAATCGACCGCAACTATATAAAGGTTTGCAGCGATAAAAATACCGTGTTTATTTGCACGTCCTACATCAGCTCCCTTAGCCTGGATAAACGACTTAAAACCGCAATGATCAATAAGCTAAAAACAACCACAACTCAGTAGATATACAATCTATTTTTGAACGTCGAAAAAACTAAAATTATGATTTTATAAACATTTCCGCGCTTGAACTTACATTCCGCTGTATCAGTAAATTCAGATCCCTATATGAAGCAGTTCTTCCTAAAAACTAATTTTAACATAATATTACCACATTATTCTACTGGTTGTTCATTCATTTTACTATTGTTCAAATCACAGGTGCTACGCGTCTAGTCTCAAACCTAAAATATGCACTCAAATACGTTTGGCTTATCTCTACGAGATATAGATATTTAGGATGTTTATTTCTAATCGCTCTTCACTTTAAATTTTCTAATGCAGATTTATTTTTGTAATTTTTACGGCTTTCGAAACGAGTAAACAACGCTGAATTTACAATTATTTACGTATCCGTATGTATAGCTAACATATTTCAGTAATACAAAATGCGACTCGTACAATATTAAGGTTTGCTCCGATATGAATAAATCGATTACGCCCTTTTCGCCCCTCGTAAAAATGTGCATTGGAACCATCGTAAAGTAATCTAGTTTACTAGTACAGATGCGTTTTCGTAGATAAACGAAACTGCACATGTTTTGTTCGTTCCTTTAGCGGCAATTCTCTACGCGAGCGAGCAAGACACAGCTATTCTGTTAACTCAAGGTTCCATTCCATCGCGTATTTTAAAGGTGATATGGCAAGACTCACAATACTTGAAATTTTCTATTAATTGACATTTTTAGTGGTTTTTGTCGATGCTATTCTAAGGCTTTAACGTGATTTCGTATCAGCTTTGTCATGTAAATGCATGTTTATTTGACAATGTTATGACGGTTTTAGATATCGTAAACGGTGAAAATCTACTTCAAAGTCACTGTTTGTTTTCAGACCGTGCGTTAATCCGACCCACATGTCTGATCTTAGACATGCCTCAGTTGTGTTCGTGCACTGCTATGTATTTAACGTTCATATAAAATTTTATTCTTGGTCGTGCTCCTCATCTGATATCAATGGCGATATTATAAAGCCCCATTTATTTTTATTTTTCCAATAAAAGCAATTCCAACGCCTAAAGACCGTTAAATTGGATGTGAAATGTATGTTAATGTCGTCGCCGAGCTGGTATAATTGGTGAAACTCCCTCTAAAGTGTCGTTATATTACAGAGCTCGGGCGTGTCACTTGCGAGAGAGCCTCATACGAAACTCCATGAAGCACCATGAAAAATTCAATAGGTCGATGGCCATTGAACGAAAGTGAAAAAAAAACGACAACAATAACGCAGATTTAATCAGTATTCAGTTCGCGCCGCTTCTGTCCACAGCTGGGATATTTGGCAAAGGGACAAATCCTGCGACTACCACTGGATCTCACACGCACTAACTTCACGCCAATCTCCCAAGTTGTTGACGACAGGGCGAATTTACTACGTAATTAACGACTTTCATTACGCAAGCCATCAGTGATCGTCGGACAGGAATAAACTCTAAGTATTTTGAGTGCACTGATTTATTCAGCCGTGAGAAGCTCCTGTAAATAACCCCGATTGCATTTCGCCCAGTTTTGCGGCTGATTGAAAATAAAATAGTCGAATTAATAAAACGTACTGCTCGTATAACAGCGTCTGAATAAATAACGCAGTCGTTTGTTACGTACTTAAAATCTGCTCGATCAATTGTCAGAGATTCGAACTAATCATGCCAATGAAGAGCTCGTCCGTCGCCTCTATTTATCGTAAATAAACTGATTATGGTTGTGAGGCGGTCAAATACCTGTGTTTTAAATCAAATGCAATGTACGCGAGGGTGATTTGTTCCGCAAAAACGGCTTCTTTGTTGGAGCTAATAAATTATTTAGCAGTCGGATGGTCAGTCTGTAAATTCATGCTCCACTGAACTACTGTAAAGTTGCACGTACGTGTATGGTAGCTACTCGACGTCTTTGGATGATTTACGAGGCTATTTCAAGTGGATAAAATGCTGATATCAATGATAAACGCTAACCATTAAACCTGTATATTTTATGTTAACCTTTGTTTTTCATTACCTAAGTACCTTGTCGTGTACCGTTTGCATATATAAAGGTTTACAAACTAAATAATCAAACAAGATTATTACAGCCCTTTATATAAAAGCTCAGTTGATAGCTTGAACAAAGAGTGTATTACATTTAAAATTCAATGTAAAGGCTCATTCTGTAATGCATTTAACATGACTTTTAGAAAAAGCCAAGTTCTGCCTCCCACGATTTGCATCTACTCAAAACCTATATCTGGGCAATGTCGTCGATTAAGTACCTACTGGTTTTTATTCTGATCATCCATCCATCGATCCAGTTGGTACCTACCCTACTCAAAGACCAGAGCTAGCTTTTATCTATTGGCTTCATATATAAATCAATCGACTGAAACAAAGCCTTCTTCAGGATAAAAAGTAGCGTCGAAACGTTAATCTCGAATAGAGATAAAGTGTTTATCTCTAAAAAACGTTGCCTTATACAAAGCACTGTTTCTATGTCATCACGTCATCCTTCGTAGTACTATCTACTGTCGGCTAGATGTTAAGTAAGCAACCTACATATCTTGAGTTCAGCGACCCCGCAAGGCCGGAATCCGTCATCCTCAGTTCAAGGTCACCTCGCCTCATGTCACTACGTCACTCGTCACATTCTGCATCTGTGATCGCAGGGGGTAGAAACAGTACCTGAGTTCTTGTATATAGGCTTATAATATCAACCTTAATTTTTTGACTGATAATTTGAGACACAGAATATGTAGGTACCTAATATGCCTTGATATCCGATTGCAGAATGCACTAATCAGAGAATATCGATAAGAGTACCTAATCGATATTCTATGACAGGGCATTACAGAATATCGAATAGGAATACATATTTGATTTTCTATATACCTATGTATCTAAGTATTACAGAATATGCTTGACTATTCAACATGTAATAGAAGTAAGTAGGTGGTAGGTACACCTGCTTATTTGATATTCTGTGATCGGGGCATTGTTGCAAGCAACGTCCTGAAAGTATAAAATAAGTTTTAAAAGACTATCTTAGAACACTTTAAGACATGGGTAAGTACCTATATACGTAAAATAGAACATGTACAGAATATCGTAAAACCATAACTTTTTAATTATTGTAAAACTGGTGGGTTTTACAATAATTAAAATTATACTATTACCTATTAGAATAAGTATTATCATTTTTCAAGTGTGCAAAGTTGATCACTGCAATCGAGGCGGTAATACGCGCGCGAGCCAAAGGCGAGCGCGTTTTGGGAACCGAGAGTGCGTGTGATCAATGCACACACATGTCATACGACGTTTTTCATCACAGTTACGAGGAAAAAACAGAGTTGTAGTGTTAATTATCTTTGTGAAAAATATCATGCAGGCTTCTTATTTTCACGCGCCGTCAGAGAAAAACTGTGTTAAGGTGACGGGTAGAGCCAGATAAGCAGGTCCAAATCCGTTTAAAGAAACATGAATCTTAACGTTGTAGTCTTAAACGTCAATTCAGTCTGCACTTCAACGCGGCGCTTACGACAAAGACAACGCTCGAAATGACTGATTTTGACGGTTCTTAATTAATGTCTATTTTTATATAGTATTTTTCAATGTTATTAAGTCATCACGATATCTGAATGTTTGTTAGGAATACACTAATTTATCTTTTGTCAAAATATATTTAGCAGAAGCTTAGTAAAATGGGAACATTCAAATTTTTTGAGGAAGGTTTTCGATTTTTTCCCATAGAGCTATATTTACTTATTTATTTGTGGTCATAACAAACGACTTAATGAAATGAATTACATGATGTATTAAATTTAAAGCCCCACATGTTCTAATTACATCAGGCAACGTGCCAAAAAACGCATTGTTTGCTCTACTCGTCGCTTTAATAGCACGAACAAAATCGACGTCGATCAAAAACGAAAAAAAAAGAAACGGGAACTGGAACTAGAACTGGAACAAGAACTGGGACTGGAACTGGAACTGGAACTGGAACTGGAGCTGGAATTGGAACTAGAACTGGAGCTGGAACTGGAATTAGAACAAAACGAAACGAAATGATGAAAATGTACGTATAACTTGCAGTGAGATACAAACTTAACTGAATCGGGTTATCATATTATAACGTGTGTGGTAATTTAGAGTAAACAACACACGTCTGAAATTTGTTGGATTTTGGTTCTTTTGGTTTTGGTTTTGGTTTGGTGGCAGAAGAGCCACTTTACGAGCAACTGTGATGAAAAACAGTTAAATTAACCATATCATAATAGGTACATATCTGTATGTTTATTGATGATTATGATGATACAAATGAAGATAATTCGTAGTTGTGGAACAAAAGTAAGTAGTAACTCTCTAGTAGTGTCGGTACTAGGTACCTCCTCCTGCTAGGTACTCTATGTAATTAGTAACAGTGTTTTTGCAAGTTTAGCTAGTTACCTACACGTAAATATTAATATTGGTGTGTATACCTATACAAAAATGACAAATATGTAGCAAACACAAGCACTGTCCAAAATTACATTGCGCCTGTGATCGTCTACATTGATATCAACATGTACTGGGAATGCCAACTCTATGCCTTTGCGTTAAGGCTGGCTTAAAATAGTAAGTGCAATGACCCCCTTCCACGGGAACGCTCGACTTCAAGATGTTACTTTCGTTGGTATTTTGATGCTGATAATGTTAGGTATGGTTATGGAAAAACCTACACTTTTTTATAATAATGACGTAAAAGGTACGTGAGCCAAGAAAAATGCAGGTGATTTTGGTATTTTCTTACTCTAATTTTAGACTTGACTTTTGACTAAATTCCCGTTGAACTTGTGTTGCCATAGTATTAGACAGCTATCTCTCAGTGGTTTTAAAACGTGTTTAAGTGAAACTATTTTTTCATTAGACAGGGGAACCGTAAAATCCGCTGCTCATCTCAGTCTGAAGACCTCTTTTGCATTTTGAAATGAGAGTTTACTTAGGGTAACATTAGAAAAAATATTGTAGGTGTTTTGAACCCTTTCATTATTATAATCATAATTTTTAGTACCACCCACTGACCAAGGTGGTTTATCCCACAGTAGGTACCTAGAACTCAAGCGTCTTCACGCCACTGAGTTTGCACTTTGACTTTTTCTAATCAAAAAGCTTTCTCTGCAACTGTCAATCATAATAATAAATAAGTAATGGGTAATGGATACAGTATTATAATTTTTCTACACTATAAAGTCATCGATGCATCGATGTGATGAATAAATATAATACTTTAAGTTATATAATTCTAGTAACCAAGTTAATAAGACTCACCTACAAAACACGATCTTTATAAAGATAAAGGAAATATTCCATTATTAAAGCTCAATACAATAACCTGCAGACAATGCCTCTGATCTCAAGGGTTCATCGTCATTTTCGTATGTGCACAATATTGGCCAACTTGAGCAAAAAATATAGGAACTCTGTCTTAAAAACTACTCTGAATTTTATTTTATTCACAATTACACATTATATCAAAATTGAATTAATAACAATCAAACCATTTATTCCAAGTGATAAGCTGAATATACATAAATATAAAATAAACTTAAAGGCTCATACAAATATATAAAGACACTAATAGGTAACACAAATCATACAATATCATAATATTTTTATTTGTATTCTTAATATTAATTTTACGTATTGGTCACACATTCCATGGTTTTCGGTGACCCCTCACAGATGGCCTAAACGTGAACCCCATACGTAATGCCAGATATCGACTCGGGTGGTTATCGCAAGACGCACCTACCCTTGCTTTTTTCTGACAATGTGATGTTTTCTAGGGTAGGCAATAAGATAATTATAATTATTCGGAGTGACAAACCAATATGTCGATGATAACATTATATATCAGTGCTGAAAAAAGTATATATCAGTCGGTTGAAAGAAATAAAATGACGTAGGTACAATTATCTGTAATGGCATAAAAGAACGTCACTAACATTTTCTTTCCATAAAGATCGTGAATTTTAACTAGTATAACTATCTACTTACTAATTTTAATAAAAAAAATACTCATCCTATTGCATAAATTTCATCAAAATGTGTTCAAGATCTTTTGTTACGGCAATGCTCATCATATCACGCTGTTGTTTATAAAACTGTCCAAAATAAATAATCTGCAATTTAATGATGTCACACGAAATTAGTATACAATATCATAAATACTGTTTTTATTAAAAACTGTTTATTACTCTTGGACCGATCTCTAGACTAATTACATAAATAAGGGATGAAACTATTTTTATACGCCCTCTTAGATATTTTTCCTCCTTCATATTTTACAACAATAAATAGTTATCAAAATATGATATTAAAAGTCATCGAATATATACAAAAATATCAACATATATTAGTTGTAAAGCCGGTGGTCCTTAATTATAAAAGACAAAAACAATGTTACAGTAATTATAGAAGCAGTTTATCATTAGTTTATATTATAGGCAATTAATTATTACATGACGTTTTAATAATTAAGAAATTGGTAACGATTCTATTATACCTACCTACCTATTTAACTAATTTACTGGTAACACCATATTGTTTTTATGAACTTTGTAAATCCTTTATAATCAATTTTCAAAACGATTGATTACCTATTACTATTGGATAACTAGTGAGCACCCATTTATAATGATTCATTTTGATAGGTAATTACTTTTTGATACTTCTGTTGATACGTTTGAATGCTAACATATGAATAGGTAAGTATATAAAACAATGCAATTTATATACCTGATATTCATTAGCGTTTTACACGTTACATTAAAAAACCGGCCAAGTGCGAGTTGGACGCGTGCACGAAGGGTTCCCTACCATTACCTATAAAAACGAGCAAAAATATGTCGTTTGTTGTATGGGAGCCCCCTTAAATATTTATTTTATTCTGTATATTATGGTTCATGAGATACGGACGGACAGCGGAGCCTTAGTAATAAGGTCCGTTTTACCCTTTGGGTACGGAACCCTAAAAAGGAGACTGAAAATCAACCTTTTAGTAGGTAGTAACTTTAAAATAATAATTATAACAATATATTACAGTCGTTGCCTGGGCAAACCTTGACCTTATTTTAATTAAAACGCATGCCTCTAAAGAAATACAATTTAAAACTGAAACTCTCCTAATGTAGTGCTATGAAAAGTGTAAAACAGGCTCTCTCCACAGATTCGCAAATATCCCAAAAGCTGTTCTAACTGAAAAGGGAGCTTGTAAAATAAAATGACCTCAATAACTTCACTTGATGCCCACCAAACTGCTAGCCCATATCATTTAAAATAAGCACATACCCTGTAAAGGTACGTACATAAATTCCTTTCTGTGGGGTCCCATCTAGCTGTTATTATGGAGGTACCCTACAATGTTGCTCGTTTCACTAAAGTATTGTTTATATTGCTCCTGTAAATGTTGTTTTAGAAACATAAACTTGAGCTTTTGGCGTTTGTTAGAGACTTGTGTGGCATTTTTGTGAGAATTCATCACACTTTCGAAATTAGATAACTAGCTGTCATGTATCTATATATCTATCTAAAAAGAGTAGTCCCAACTCCTGAATAAATGAAAGGTAAATTCTCTAAATCTTTGGACTTAAAAAATATGGGGCAGGGCACTTAGGTATAGGTAAGTCTATGTTAATTTTCCCCCCACAGGTGGACCGACGATTTGGTGAAAACCGCGGGGAGCCGATGGATGCATGAGGCGAGCAGCCGTTCAAAGTGGCGCTCTGTAGGGAGGCCTATGTTCAGCAGTGGACGTCTTCAGACTGTTGATGATATTCATTTTATATGATGTAAGAAACTAAGAAATGATTACAGGATTTAAAACTCAGCTCCTATATAGGTATAAAATAAACGAAAAGGAGGTTAGGTAAGGTCCATGTGCGTGACTATATTTCTAGGTAAAATGCAATATTAGGTGCAGACCATAATTGCCTATAAAATACCTATGTATTATTTAGGTACCTACAAACCAAATATTTGCAATTAACGTTACAAAGTTTTATTGAAACAGCCAGCGCCATCTTCGTAGATTTTTCTAGACAATATATTCAAGATGTCTCTATATAAACTTAGATGGCATTGTATAACAATATTATTAAATATTAAATTCAAGAAGTAACTATAAATATAACCTAAAATATTTGCAAATTAAATAAGCAAATGGGATTGAGAAGCCTAAATTTTCCCACTGTTTTAAGAACTGGTAGCCAAATTTTTATTTCCTCATCACTAAGATAAAAAAAAATTAAGTCACTCCTCATTTGTTTTCCCTCGATTCTTTTGTTACCTGTTTAACTGCTTGGCTAAATTCAAAATTAAGTAGACAACAAAGATCAACGGCCAATTAAAATCTTTCAACCTATCACTGTCTCCTCACTTGAATTTTAAATGCTCCCCCTTGCCCGATTAGGGTGCATCTTAAAAGCTTCTAAGGCTATAATTCACAACACAAGAATGCGGGCTGACGAGGTTAGGCGCGTGTTTGAATTCACAAATCTCATTTTGCATTTTAGTTCAACTCTATTACAATGCAGCACGTACTAAAATGTAGTGGCACAGTTGTAGGTAGTGCTGGCTAGTAGGTAGCAATGGTGGACTGTCATGGCGCGCTTGACGTCACTCAACCAATAAGCGTGAAGCGAGACGCGACAGCAGCGCCACAAGATGGCTGCCGACGGCACATAGCCGCCGCATTGTTGTGTTTAGGCCTAAAGTTGAAACTTATTTTGTAAATTATCAGCTGTAATTAATTTTAATTTTTTCTCTTACAACTTTATTAACTCTTTAATATAATAAAATTTTTTTTTGTAGTGAATTAATAATAATTATAGGCTCTAGGAAAAAGTGAAAAGCCGGTGTTGTTTTGTTATTGTTGGTAAGTAAAAAGTTTTTCATTTATTTACAAATCATTTTTGTTATTATTTTCGCATTAAAAAGCTTTTGTTATTTTTATATTTATATTCTTAGACATATTTTGGAATGATTTGAGATTTTTCGGTGTTCTTTTATTATCTAATTGGATTTATATACCTACTTATCACTGTGAAAAAAATTAACATATTTATTAAGAAAATGGTTTAAGTAAGTACTTAAATAAATCTTGCATGCATGATATTTTAAAGGAATCAGTTTAGTTTTTTTAATAGCCAATTATGCTCAATATAAGTCAGTTATATAATTAGGTAGGTAGGTACCAACCTACCAAAAAGCCAACAGTTCCCGCCTCTTTACCTACGTATGCCTATAATAATGGCTCATTAAAAATAAGTTATTGCTAATTTAATCTTTGAACTTTGTGGCGCATTTATATCTAATAGCCAACTATTTATTGTAAACTTCTATTAACATGTAGTTTAATTGAATTAAGTTTATATAGGTACCTTTAGCCTTTGTCGTGCGATAAATAAGTTTTAATGTTGTTCTTTATCTATTATTAATTTTAATGGGATTTGAATGAATTTTAGTTAAGTATAACATTTTTAGCATGAGATTTTTGCTCTCGTTATTCAAAACGTTAATTGGAATTATTTTAAAGCAAATTGAAATAAAAATCTTTTGTGTGTTTCTTATCATGCATCTTATCACATTCATTCACTAATTTGTGTTTCTACAAATTACAATAACTTAATTTTTTTTGTTCATTGGACAAACATAATATAGGTATCTACCTATAGCTACAAATTTAACTACAATTATTATTATTTAAGAACCTACCAATATGAACCTGATTGCGTATTCATTATTAACGAGAAGAAGAAGAAGAAGAATATAATTAAGGATCTTTACAACAATAAAAATCCTCATCATCAATAGCCTGAAGACGTCCACTGCTGAATAGGCCTCCCCCATAGAGCGCCACTTTGACCGGATACCCTTACCTCTTGTGTCCAACGGCTCCCCGGGGTTGTGACCTGATGGTGGAGCCCGGAGAGCTAAGGAGCCGCCCAAATACTTTATAGGTATTAGGTGGACTTAGGCGGATCTGATGGTCCGCCTAATGCCTATAAAGTATTTAGGTAGGTACATACCTACTGTGTAATGGCACATATAGGTACTTTATTATTAACTAGTTGATCCGCCCCGCCGTCACACAGGTTAATTAGTTCCTTCGATAGGATGAGCATAAATAAGAAAGTAATATACAAAAAAAAAGATGCATAAAAATTACATCTTTGATTCTTCGTGCAACTCGCACTTGGTCGTTTTAGAATACAAAAAGTATCCTAAATGTTATTCTGAAAAATTAGCTATAATCATACCAAATTTCAGCGACATCTGTTCGGTAGTTCCAGCGTGATGCGTGTTCAATGGGACAGACAGACAGACAGACAAAAATTAAAAAAAAATGTTTCTTTTTCTATATCGATGAAGAAGGGTAATGCAATCAACATTTTCAAAAAATATTTAATGTACAGGTTTAGCTCAACTAGTGTTAATGTATATATTTCATTTTATTCATAATACATGAAAAAACTATAATGGAAGCCCTTTTAATGGAATGACATCAGTATTTATTTTAAATAACTATCTACAATATTTTTTAACAAACACTTAAATTATTTACAAATTTCAAAACGTTTAAAGAGAGCTGTTTTTCAAAAATTTTGTATTAGGAAACATTTTCAAAAGATATATTAAACAAATTTTGGCGCATAAGTACATACCATATTTTATTATTGAAGATTTGACGCACTATGGAAATTTAAACGCCGGAAAACAGCTGACTGACGATTAATATATCTTCAAACGTTCTGTTTTAGTTCATTTGTTTATACAACTTTCAAACCACTGATTCGATTTGGATCATAATATATTCAGGTTAAAATAATAAAACTGCAATATACATAGGTAGGTATACCTAAACTAGAAAAGCAACAACGGTTTCAACGGAAACAGATAGACGCGCGCACTGATGGTACTGCCTAGTATCTATTAAGATTCAGTACACGATTTCCACTTATTCCGCCACTGAGTCACAATCATGCTTCTCTTATTGTTATTAGAACGGGATTTGCAAATAAATCTTAATTTTTTGTTTGCAGGGGATCGTGTGGTGCCACCCCATTTTTTGCCTCATCCGCGTCCCACCCCTTGGAGCAGCGATCTGGTCATTTTGATGGTAACCATGGAACGGTAAGCTTCGATTTTGATGTTACGAATATTGTGATTATATTACCTCATAATAAAAATCGTGTATAGTTTAATTATGTTAAAACTGATTAATAAAATAAAGCCACCTTCCTTCTCCTCTCATCTTATCCTAAAACGACTTGACACTGACAGTTTACCACGTTTTACACTACAAGAAGCTACAAAGCTTTTTCAGATACCTACCTACCTACATTTATGGCGCAAATTGCTATATAATCTAGCAACCAAACTAAATGCCTATTTGAATACTGTAAAGAGTTTAATATGTCTTGCACGTAGGGATTAGTACGAAATTTAAATATAGGTAGGTATACCACACATAGGCATCAACATAAAATTTAATAGCTTGTTACTTGATGACTTTTCTACTTTAACAAACTTACTATAACTCCAATGATAAAGACAAACGATATTACTGTTCATAGACAATTAAACTTGTGGTATTTATTTAACTGTAAAAAGCAAGACCAAAACAATCAATCGCATCCTTTTCAACAAAATATGCAATTGTAAATTACTGTAATTACCGTTAAGTACCTAAGTATTTCTTTGTAGACCACGATACCTGTGCTTTTGTTTAGTAACCCTTTCATTGTACAAGAATTATTTTGGAATTTTAAATCTTTTGTGTTGATCATGGTAATCACAAGAGAAAACAACAACACAAACACAATACGGCGACAAAAAAGTGGACAGGTAAAATAATTCATTTCATTAAAAGGTGGTATACTAGGATTTTATCCTTTCTTCTTGTGTGGGCAAGTGGTTAGCCCTGGTGACACAATTTTTTGGCCGTGATAAGGTTTCTAACGTGGCTTGTAGACTACTAGCTGCGCTCCATGGTTTCACCCGTAGCATAGAATAGATATATAGTACCTATCTACTACGTACAGAAGACTCACTTCGCGAAGTCGCTTAAATAAATAGCGACTCTTGCTGCAACAATATAAAGTGTAGTTCAGATCGCACAGCGCTACAAGCCTTCCTTAAACAGCTGCCTCTCGTTCTATCGCTATAGTGCTGCTCTTCTGACACGTTACGCATAACGGACCGACCCGTCTAGACGCTCGGTTCCATGTACTTTGTACTTGTAGCTTCATACCTAAAGCGCAGAGTGATACCGGCCTGCCCGTAGATAAAAATAAGTCTATATTTTAATCCAGCGTATAAGCTATCTTCAATGCAAATTTCATCAAAATCCGTCCAGCTATTGTGACGTAAAAAGGGAACCAAACACACTTACACACAAACTTTCGCCATTATAATATTAGTGCGAAGCGTGATCTTGCCAACAATGAAGTTAAAACAGGATGTAGTCAAGCGTCACTATATGAGAACTACGAAGATTTAATGCACACATTTATCTACTATCCAAAAAAAAAAAACATAAGTTTCTACTTAATTCCACCAGCACACTCGCATAAGTAATTTTAAGGATAGGTAAGTGTGTTTGAATGAAGGTGTGTAAGAGTGCTTTCGCATCTACACCCTAACCACGCGGCTAGAAGCGCGTAGGTAGTTCTGTCCAATAGAAATAACAATTTTCCAAAAAATGCCTGCCACCAGAGACGAAAATTTTTGGGATACACTAAATGCAACGATTTTCACGACTTATCATAATTGCATATCGTAAAGCACAGTTTATTATTTATCATTTATGTAGGTAGGTATATCTAAATCGATGCTTTACTTCCAATATTACAAGTTACAAATAAAACAACAGTGTTAAAGTCAATTGAAAAATAAAGTCAGTAAAAATTTTCAAACAATCCCAAGAGTACCTATTTCCGTACAGTTTTAATTTTTCTGAGATTGCACCCACAAGGTTTTCAAAGCACGTGGGTGGATCGCGTAACTTTAATTGGATTGGAAGGGGTGTCTTTTTCATCAGGTGCCTATCCAAGGGTTGACTATTATAGCCGGATGTGTCCATTAAAAGTGAATTGACTAAAGGAGGTAGCAGATAATGAATGTAATAAATAGAAAAAAAAAGAATTTTAAAGAGCTTTTTTAAAAACATGGTTTACTATTCCTGAATTCCGGTAGCTGTTCAAGTCACAAGTTAGGTTTAGGTTTTTCCTTATCTTTCCCCCTGCCTTCTCTCTTTCCCATAGTACAGGATAGAAGTGGCTTTGCTTTGGACCTAACACTGAAGATTCATCATCGTCATCATCATCATCATCATCATCACCATCATCATGCCTGAAGACGTCCACTGCTGAACTTAGGGCTCCCCAAAGAGCGCCACTTTGAGCAGCTGCTGCTTGCCTCCTGCATCCATCGATCATCCATACATACTGAAGATTGAATATCTGTAATTTCTGAACCACAAAACTAACGACCTTAAAATATTTACAGGACAATATTTAAAATACCTGATTTCCAACAAAAAAGAATGAATGAAATCGGACTACGCGTTAATGAATTACGACTAAGTACATATTTTATTTTCATCCCCTTTCCCGAGGGAACCGTGCTGAATTTCGAAATTAAGTTTTGGTTTCAGCATCGATAATAGGGAACCCTAGAAACAAAATTTTCAAAATACCATCAATGTTCAGGATTGGACTTGTTACAGTTTTGTTATAAGTAAAGATAGGTATAATTTTTATACAACAAAAACCACAAAAACTATTCATCACGTTGACATGCATTATCATTGCATTTCTTTAAACTTAATATTGAAACAAGGAGCAATACGTAATACCGTATAATAAACCTATAATATCATGTAAGTAATAGTAATTAAATCTTTTAAATCTTAATAAAATACAAGGTTAGATAGATATAGATAGTAGGTATTCAACTATTGACTGCATTGTTTACACCTACGATTTATAAAAACAGAAGTTCAATAATTGGAAAATTGGCCAATTGTGTAAAGATTCAACTCGCAGTTTACAAATACCTACATATAATAAAATAACTTTAATCGAAAACCATTACAGAAATTATTCGAGCCTTGATCTTTCTTTTAACTGCAGTCAATCGTGGGAAATTTAGAACAAAGTCAACAAGAAGTACCTACCTGGTATACCTAAATACATTTACATTATGAAACTGCTTTTTATGTAAAAAATTTTTGGATGAGAGGTTTTTATTTATTTTAAATTGCATTAAGGAGTTTCTTAAGTCATTTTCAATGCACGTTGGTCAGATAAATAGACGAGCACCTTTCCCCAATTTTCTGTAAATCAACATGCATATATAGTTTATCATTAAAGAAGTCTTATTGGATATTTTCAAAGTCCATAGATCAATTGACAAATAACTATCCTAAAATAGCTATTGTGATCCTGTGATCTATATCTAATCGCGATACAGTAGATACCTATGCATCAGCTGTTTTTGTATGGCGTTCTTCAAAATATATGAATAGGTGTAGATTAGGTTCCAAATAGACATTAACCCTCAGCAATTTTCAACAGGTATAAGAGTCAATTTGTGAAGAGTTTCTAACTATACTCCATAGTTTTCATTTATATCTCCAAATAAATTATGGGAACACCTTGGAGATACATGGAACTCTGGAATAAAATTAAGAAAACTGTCACAATTTGTTAAAAAGTGTTATACGTAGTTATGGTTACCTCTACAAGAAAAGAATATACCTATATATTAGGATAGTTTTTAGTTTTTAGTGTTACCATTAGTTTTATTTGTATGAATCCGTAGAATCTGGAGCTTTTCTAGTAATGAGTGAATAGGTCTTCTAGGCAAGCATGTACCTAGTACCATCGTAGACCGCATCACTTACTATCAAGTGAGACCGTGGTCAAATGTTGGCCTATTGAGTTAAAAATAAAACATAATATGCCCTATACCTTATAAAAGAGAGACGTTGTGTGTTCGTTTGTGTGAGCTTTGTCACTAAAATAGGTGGAACTATTCGAAAATCTATCATCGTCATCATCATTATCATGCTACTGAGGTTTAGACTGGTTCTTTATAAAAGGGTATGAAACCTTACCTAATGCAGCGCGTTCAGCGCTGTCTTTGTAGATATTAGAAATGCTCATTAAATTCTCTACTTTATTTTCTTTAGCTTCCATTTTTAAACTTTTACAATTGAAAGTTAAGAACTTCATTATAATATTAGTAATCTAATGCCAAGATACCTTGTATCTCTTGGGACCAAAATAATAAAAAAGGCTTTTTATTAAGATACATATTTTAATTTTATCCCGTTACGAGCGTGAATAAATTGTCCCGTCGGTATTAAAAGCTGCGGAGCCGTGCCGCAACACGGACAATCAGGATAACCGGAACAGGTGGCGCATACTGCCAGCTTAATATCGACTTTTTATCAGCACGCACACATGCCCGTTCTAATAACCTGCCTATCTTAACGTACATGTAAATAGCAGCACACAACCGAGGCCTAAGCAAACTATCAAAAAACATTACGGGGTGCAAATAACAACGATCATGGCGTATGTAATGAAAATCTTGCATCGGCGCGAGTGGTGGTGGGTGACGCGGCGCGCGCCGACCGCGAGGGCGGCAATCGATGGCGGGCCGGGACGCGCGCCCCGACGCCCAGACCGGCAGACGCCCGTCGACGCCGACCCTGCTCACACGTCCCTCCGACTCGCGCCACCCCATCCGTCATCCGTCAATGTTTACTTACCGGACGACGCGAACAGCTGACCGACCGGACCGGTAAGTCACGTGCTTTTCCACGCACCGCGCGTTTTCCCTCGCCGCGCTCGCATACTCCCGTCCCAGTGAATATTTCTACGCATAGAGAACCTCTCATTTGTGCATCAGAATCAATAATGCAGGCCCGGTGTGATGTTCGCTCGCGTCGTAAATTATGAATATAATGCACCCTTACGCCCTTTCATGTCGTTCTATTCAATCCCTCGTGCATACAGGAATTCTTTAGTTATTTTTACGAGTGGTGGTCTTCGCTTTTGTAATTTATCCTTTTATGTGCAACAATGACCGGTGAACAAAAGACACTGCGGGCGATTGTCATCCGAAGGATAGGCTGTAAAAAACAAAAGATCGCCTCGCTACCGGCCCATAAGTTTGCGAAAATTATTTTTGCAAACCAATCACGCGAATTCGCACATCTTCGCGTAGTCTCATTGGTCTATGGAAACAATGGTTTGTTATTCGTTTGTATAAAGTTTTAGGTACTTAGACGGTAAACGTTACATATTTACGATCGGACGTAACTTTCTGGTTTTACTGGTGCGTTACGGTAGCGGAACTTATGTGCTATCAGTGTTACCCTTTTCGATTTGAAAACCCAGGCGTGTTGTAAATCGGTTGCTTTATTTTATAGGTGGTGGTCCCAACGGAGCGGGGAGTACGGGTCGTGAGTTACATCGGTTTGTGAGCTTTTAAGATATTGCGAGGGTCCCCGATATGGTGTGAGAACGTCACATTTAAATCGTAACCTATTGCTGCTACGCTTTCCTAATATCGTCTAAACTTCTACCAAATTGAAATAAAAGGGAGCGTAGCTTGAGGTTAACTTATTAGGTTCTAATTTAAGATTGTCCGTGTTTCAGGTACTGCTGGCGCCCTGAAGAGAAGAGAACGCGTCGCCTTCTGTACGTATACTGAATGTATCCTGAGTGCGTCATTCTTTCCGGTATACCTTCAGTATACGTAACAGAAGATGACACTTGCACAGTTGCGGCGATCTTCTATGAAAAAAGAAGAGTCTTCCTGCTTCGTTCTTCGTTTTGCATAATCTTCTATTCTTCTTCATTCATCTGTTTTTGTATTAAACTCTACCTTGGTTATTTTGTACTTAATAAAGAATTTTATAAATTACATTGTATAAACTTAGCAATAACCTAAATTAGCATATGACTGTATGGATTTTTTTTACATTAAATTTGTAAATAAGTACTTGATAGGCTTATTGTTAAGTACGTACTTAGGTAGGTGGGTAAGGTTGCTAATAGATGTTGTTATTTTTAACATAATTATATGTTCATTATTATAATAATTATGGTAGACTTTTAGCAACTGTAAACTTTTAACATTTGAGAACATGGTATATTTTCACAACTTAACAAAACGATTTTTGTAAGCATAAAAACTTTAGTCGTAACTTTTACGGTTTGCCACGGTTTTGCTTCTTTACCTAGCGTTTAAATTTTTGTCATATCTTTTCATTATTTTAACGGTAAGGAAAGTAATAATTAGAATAAGGTTAAAAATATTTAATTATTTTTGTACCTATATTTTATTAATAAAAGTTTCTACACATAGTTAATTTTTATTTACCCATTAATAGTCAGAATTTAGATTAGATTGATACTTTAGGTTGATTTTAAAGCAGATTCAAAATTATACTAGGTTCTTAAATTCCTGTTCATTTTGAAGTAGTAGTGGGTCTGCACACTCTAACACCCAATTTAAAAGTAAGAAAAAAAGTTAGGTCACGATAGTCTAACATATCCTAATATAGCAGATCCCTACATAATAGTTTGAACAAGATAGGGCTTAACTTAATAAGAAACCCTATTTAAGAGCTTGCGTGAGATTCCAGACTCCTGAAACGGCTAGCCACCTCTATCTAGGATTAAATTTTCAAGTGTAAGGTCAAAAAATAAAAGTTAGGAATAATTTAGGTTTGGACACCTTTTTTAAGAAAAACCCTGTAAACTTGCTTAGATACCTACCCACTTTTAGATAAGTAAAAATATTTATTAATTGAGGGTAAGTTCAGAAAACTGGTAGGAACCTACCACCCACATAACCTAAACTTACCATACACACCACCATTCCACCAAGTCTCGTCGTAGTCTAAGGTGCAGGCCGTAAGACACCACGTGGTCTGCTGGATAGCAAAGAGATCAAACTATTTGACTGCAGTTGCCGAAGCAGAAGCTGGAACCTCATAAACATCATCAGTCATATGCAATTGTAAAGCATACATATACACACATCTAAGCTTATATGAGAAAGTAAGGTGTTCGAGTGACTTTATCAAGAACTGGAAGCCTCTACCGAAGTTCCTAGTTGGAGGGCTGGGCTCCCACTAGGGCCAATGACCTGGTCAAAACCATGGGGAATTGTCGGTTGGATACAAATAGCCATTCAAGGTGGCGTTATATGGGGCAGGTGTATATTCAGCAGTGGACGTCTTCAGGCTGATGATGACAATGGTCTGATACCTACACATGTTATAAGCAAGAAAGGTACCTACTTATATTGTGCGTGCACTAAGTAAGCCTAGATACCTACCTAATTATAATGCTAAAAAAACTTAGGACCTTCTAAGCAATCCTATGCTGCATCTTTCAGGTCGTGGTCGCCACTCATGAACCTTTCTTCCCCATCAGTTGTCAGTTCTACGAGCGATGTGGCCTGCCCATTGCCATTTGAACTTGCTAATTCTAAGAGCTATCTATATCAGTCACTTTAGTTCTCCTTCGGATCTCCTCATTCGCAGAGAAGCACCGAGCGTAGCTCTCTCCACAGCTCGTTGCGCGACTTTGAGCTTACTAATGAGGCCAACAGTAAGAGACTACATCTCAGTGCCATAAGTCATCAACCCCACTATAGGTGGACCGACGATATGGTTAAAACCGTGGAGAGCCGATGGATGCAGGAGGCGAGCAGCTGCTCAAAGTGGCACTCCGTGGGGGAGGCCTATGTTCAGCAGTGGACGTCATCAGGTGGTTGATGATGATGATGATGATGATGATGAAAAAGCTTTTTCACATTACCTAACTCAGCTTTAGTTTGACCACTATACCTGGTGGTAAGTGATGATGAAAACTATGATCAAGCGAACTTTAAAGAAGCCAGAATATTTTTTTGAAAACTTAGAAAAGGAAAAAAACATTACATAAAGGTAAATGGTATCAATAATTTAAATAATGAAATTATTTAGTACATTTGGTGCCTATACCTATTTTATTGATTTTACCTAACATTTATTTATCATAATATGCAGTAAATCATAATAAAAGTAGATAAGCTATGTAATAAGTTTACCAATATAAACGCGACCAAATTTTTAAAAACTTTCATCAAATCAAGTACCTACCATCAAGTACCTAAGTACCATAGTACCTAAATAAAGTACCATCAGAGAGAAGAGAACTTTAAATGACAGTGTAGGTTCTACTGCGCAGCAGTGCGCTGCGCCTTTGCAGAATATTACTTAGAACAAATTAGATATTCTGCAAATTCCTCACAGTTTTCAATTATTTTCCTAACATATACCATACCATTGTTAATTCCATTAAGCACCAGTCTGTAGATACATATCTCGGGTATACTGAAATACAGCGGCCTAATAGATGGGTATTCAGGGTACAGGCGGTGGCAATTCCCAGTTTATAGCTTTTAAATAGCTTCCTACGAGTGACGGCAAAGGACGTGGAGCCATGCTACCTATATACAGAGGAAATAAATTATTCGGCGTCATTTTAACAAAGGCTGTTGTTTTTTTGGATTGTTTTGAAGGAAGCGAGGAAATGTAGGAAAAATTCTGGAGCTTTTCTGACAAGAATTTTATGGTCTTTTTTGTAAACTGTAGTTTATGTTCTACACAAGAAAAGTAGGGACATTCCTCAGATTTTGGTTTTAGGAAAATGTAAACATTATTAATTTGTTGGTACCTACCTATAAATATTATTATACCTATTTGAAAAGATTATTGTTGGTTAAATTGCATCAGCTTGTATTGTAGTGATACTCACTTCAACAAATGCGTAGGATAATTATTTAACTTGTGTAGTTAATAACTACAATACAATACAATACAAGCTTTTAATATTTTTATATAGCTTACGACGCTAAAGTTTAAAATGTTAAATAGCGCCATCTGTGCTGTCATGGTTGAACTTCTTGCGCACTCAGAAGCTTTGGTAGAGTCGAAAGGACGTGTAGTTAAAAGTAATATTCATTGAGAAAATTATTTTTAGTTACTATTTAATATTGTGTTATTATTTTTAAGATAGAATGACATTAAAATAAACTTCCTCAAACAAAAAGCAACTTTTTATTTGTTCAACTTATCTCATTGACTTTACTTGTATAGGTAAAAGTAGGTGTTTACATACAGGTACAGACAGTCAAGAAATTAATCCGTATTTTCCGTAATTATATATAAATAAATATATAAGTACCTCATATTTTAACTAAATCATCACGACGTATACCAAAGCGATTAAACCTTTTAAGTAACTAACTCTACCTATATGAATTTAATCTTTAATTCTAAACAACAAAATAATAGGATAAAATAAAGTATAATATCGACATTATTATCAGTTATGTTATAAGGTACCTGCAAAAACTTATTATTGCAGATATATCTTTAAAAAATAATATAAATTATATCATTCAAAGGTTGTGTAAAAAATGCTGTACAATACTTTGCCCACGGTCTCTATTCAAAAAGGGTGAGAAACAATAAACCTTTGTCTTAAACTAGTGAAAGTTAGCAACCCTTCCGCGTGCAAGGTACAAACCAGGAAGAAATAAACTGGAACAAAAAAGAGAAAGTAGCCCCCGAGGTGACGAAAAAAAGCATTTTGTTTAGCTGACCAATGGCGGAGCTTTAAACAAACTTTCTAATTTGTATTTAGAATTTGTCATCTTTTCTGGATCATTTGCACGGTAGCTTTTGTGACTGATTTATCTGAAGTGTTAGTTAAATGTCCAAAGCAACGTTTGTTAAAGAAACTGAAAGAATAAACGTTAACAAAGATCACGTAAATAAAATGTGAAAAACAAAAATGGTGATATTTGAGTGAGCCATCGTGTAAACCAGCAAAAAGCAATCATCCGAAATTCAAAGAGCTTCATCGAGGAAAATATTTGCTGACAAGGCATCTCTAACGTCAGCATTGATCACATCTTTATCTCTGCTGAAATTCATGATGCCTATTTGCCTCCAATAAAGCTGGTAAGTTTTTACTACCAAAGTTTTCGCTACATAGCCATAGAAATATACAAGTCACGTTCTATACAAACTTCCCTGTCTTCATACCTCTTAGGTACTGCCTAAATACATGAATCAACGGTATATAGGTCAACTATATACCAATAGCAGTACGGTTCCTGTTCGACCCAACCTTTCCAACAAGACTACTGAGTATAGAGTTTTATGCCAACGGTACATTCTGGCACAGAGCCATAGTGAGATAGAAAGCAACTCCAAAGTACAGACTCAGCTTCTGTTTTCAGTAAGAGTGAGTGAGATGACAATAATTCTGATTGTTTGGCGTGGAGTCGTCAGTATCGAGCGGTTCGTTGTCATGGCAACAGACAATGGATTTTGGGTGCATAATATTTTAGGCTGCGTCGAAGGGAGATAGCGGGGTGCGGGTCGGGGGAGCAGGCGGCGGCCATCTTTAAAATTATATTTCCAGTTTGGACGTACTCCTTTGATTCCAGTATTTTCTTTCTTGCTGTGTAGGGACGTGTAGGATATGCAAATTGTTGGGTATGCATTATGTGAATTTGTATATAAATTTGTGGCTGTGATTTATTTACGTACATAAGTAATTTTTATTTGAAATTGACTGGTTTTATATTTTTTATGACATTTCAAATCTTAATATTTATCATGATACGTATTAATGATTGATATGCTATTACAATTGATTAAATATTATTGCAATGTTATCGCGAGCCTGACATGTAAATTGCTCTACCAATAAAATGATTATGATTATTATATTATACCGATATAAATATTTTATAGCATTCTATTTTTATTGAATTAATAAGTTGTCATTTTCAAGTTTTATAATTTAATTCATATCAAGTGTGTGGTAGGTAGGCAAGTGCTACTTTTATTCTAGAAAAGAATTTATTTACCATAATTATTATACCTACAGATTAGTTAATTAAAAATCGCAAATAATTGCCTGAGAATTTTACTAAAATGTCATTATATTAAATTAAGTAATTACTAGTTAAATTATGTTGCCTGATAATATTAAAATAAATTGTTTTATTTATTGGTATTACCTATTCCTAACTTATTTCTAATTAGTAGATAGCACTAATAAAATAAATATTAATAAGTATCACTTTTAATAAATATAAGTAACAACTTCCGGGAATAAAAAACATATACTTCTTATATTTTATTGTCAGATAAAAATAGGCGGAAAATATAGCTACAGTTTTCCTCGTTCTTAAGCCGGTAAGTTACAAAAGTCACAGAGAGTTTCTTCTCCTGTTTTCGCGTGTACCCAATCAATACAGGAAGGCTGTCTGCGGCGTAGATCCCCGTAAAGCCTGATATTAATGCCGACTCTCCCCGTCTCGATTAAGCGATACCATACCTGACTTGTACACTTGCCAGAAAATTCTTATGAAATTGGAGGCATGTTCTTTTTGCAAAACCTAATTGGGCCTTGGTTAATTAAGCACGTTTTTCTTGGAAGATTTTTTATAATAAGCTTTGAAATGTCAGAAGTGTAGTCTTTATGTAATGGTAGGATTTTATACTTACCTACCTAGGTAGGTAGTATTACCTATTTTAGGCATATGGCAAGGTATTATAGTTATTTGAACTGTAAATAATTATCGTTTGACTATATTTTATTCATTAGCAGGTAATTGTTATAATGAACGAGCTTATGCCCGTGGCTTCACCCGTGTGGACTCGTGCGTTCAGGAATCGTTTATTTTTCTGATATTGTTTTGTGTTTTTCACCCGTTTGGGCGATGAAATTTAAAAATTGCCTAGACCCGTATTTATTTATTTTGTGTATTCCTTATACATGTAAAATTTTAATACGATACGATTAAATGTTTTGAAATTTCCATACAAACATTAACTACTTATTTCAACTTCACCCCTTTATGGGTTGAATATAAAAAAAATAAAAGTATCATTTCATTTCTTTTTATACTAAAAAGTGTCATTTTATTTTAGTTTGTATGTGCTAAGTTTCAAAACGATGTGTCACGAAATGTAGGTTTTTCATACAAACGTTTTTTACATTTTTCACCCACTTACTTACCTAAGGGTCGTATTTTCAAGAATCCTTTCATAGCACGTGGTTGCGTCATAAAAGAAAACCATCCTCTAAATTTAAAGTCTGTATGTCCAGCGGTTTAGGCTGTACGTTTTCTGTCACCCAGTCAGGACAAACCCTTTTAATTAATAAAGAAGTAGGGCTCGTCAAATACCCACATAATTAATTACCTACTGAGATTAATCCTCAGTTCTTTGCACCGATGATTCAACGTTCTTGATTCAGCATAATAATATTAAGTACTTACCTACCTTAGCGTTTATTTATTTTAATTTAATGGGTTATATTTGGGTTCAACTCACCTGTTTTATAATTAATTTGACTAACTACTTACTGTATTATGGATTATTAATTTTAATAGTCTTATTTAAAATCATGCCCATAGTGCTACCATAATTTTTTTTTTTTTTTAATTTATAGTTGTGGTGTCTATTGTTAAAGGGACATACAACTTCATATTAGTACAAACCTCTTTACTCTGCATTTAATTCCAATCCATGTCCAACACACCTGAAACAATAAATAACAATAATAAGTAGGTATATCATAGATATATTTATATACAGTAAAATTTAAAAAACACACAAAAACCAATTAAGGTTAGTTTTATTAACAAAATAAATTAAAATTGGGATTTAAAATTGAAGCTATGCTTTTGTCATATCAGGTACACCTACTTACATAAAATATGTGATTTTAAGATACTAATAGTTATGAAAAATAAATCGGCTGAACGAAAAAACTGTAGTAGGTATAAATAGCACATAAAGCTTCAGCCACACCGGCGCGTCAAGTGGCGTCAGTGAAGCGTCAAAATCGGTAATTCGGTAACCATCGCTGCCCGTGTTCGTAGACGACCCCGCCGCGATCCCCACAGGTAGTGATGGGTACCGAATATGTTCGCGTCGCAGACGCTGCCGCTTCACAGACGCGCCAGTGGGGTCGCAGCTTAATCGTTCTATGTTTCATTATACAAGCCATAAAATATTTATAAATATTTAACAACGCTATCTAAAATACAAGGTACTTGAACGCATTTCATATCAGAAGTAATACCAGTCCCATCCATAACACTCTCTTGTATTTGTTTCACACAATTCGGATATCACATTTAGATGTATCTCATACAGATAGAAGAGTCGTAAAATAAAAGTGTGTTAGGAGAGGACCCCGGTCGCTGCTTGGGAAGGGTTAAGTTTTGGTAGATACCTACTAGATACATTGGATGTTATTGATCTGCTTGAATTCTGTGGCGATAAGAAGAAACGAGTAAATGTATTATAAGTCTTGCTATTTTTAGATAGTCCCCTCTTACTTTTTTTGAGAAAACATTAACCTACTTGTAGTTACAGCGTTTTTGTACCTTTTCGTGCCAAAATGTAAAAAAATAATGTCAGGAGTAGAATAAATTTCATCGTAATTCGTTGTAGTCGTTTTGGCTAAAAAGATTCTTTACCAGATTTATATCACATAGTAACTTTATTTTTGTTTTTGAAAAAAGTTGGTTTTCTTGATAACTTGTCCCAATTTTTCATTTCGCTTAATTATTATTCGAATTTGAAATGTGAGTTTGTAAAAAGTTCGGCCATTATCGGCAATTTTGGACTGTTTATCAGTGCGCTGTGCACAAAGATGTCTAGACGGGGGTTCTCAGCCGAGTTTCGGTCAAAGGCCCGGACGAAAGGTCACAGAGAATTGAATGAAAATATCCCTCCTGATGTTTATTCTCCATTTTCGGGACAAAATTAAATTGGAAACCGCCTAATGTTATTTTATTTCATAGAGAAAAATTGAGTTTCATTTTTAGCTCGAGGGTTTTTTTATGTTGTCTTGGTAAGCTGGCTGAATATTTGGTCATTTGAATATCTAAATGAAGTTTTCATTTTCAAGCTCCAATTTTTCTCATAAAAAAAATGTTTTTAAAGATGAAAATGTTTGGCAATATTAATAAAGATTTACATTGTGGTTCCGATAATAATGATTTAGTACTCGTCTCTACCTATCTTTTAGATGTAAAGTTATCACATAAAATCTGAGACAGTCAGAACACGCTTGTACTGAAGTGAGAAATAAAAGAGCGCGTGGTATTCTCATACAAAAAGTAGAATTCAATCGTAAAAAATGGTATTCACAGCCACAAACAGAAATCCCAAAGCCCGTGGACCTGTCCATATTAATTTATTGCCTAATTTGTTCATTCCAATCCAGTTCATTTTTACGACTTTTTAATCTACAATTAATTCAGATTTTCGAATACCATAAAATTTAATCACGCTATTTAAATGGATATTTTTTCTCTTTACCTATTCGGGAATATTTTCTGAGTCAGGGTAATATTTTACATTAAGTAAAAGCATCAGTTACTGCTATTTTAAGCAATAAGAGAACTTCTGAGTATAGATAATGTACTTGGATAATGGATATATCTAAAAAGGGTGGCTTCGTATTGCAATATTGGATTCTTGACCTTTGCCAGTTAACCCTAGCTAAGTCGTCTCTATCTACAATACGATAGAAGTAAAAGATTACTCCGAGAGTCCTACTCTTAAAACAATATAGCACAAAGCAGTAAGAACTCAACCTAAAAATCAGTCTAGTTTTATTTTTACTCACACCAACATGAGAACCTACATGACTGCTGTTGACCCCAGTGAGGTAAAATACGCTTCATAAGCAAAATTCATGTTAGAAAATTTAGTAGTCGTGTATGTGTATTCAGTAAGGGCACTCTGCTGTTTGTATAGGTTATTGTAAACCCGTGCCTATGTAAATACGATACGAAAAAATCCATGTAGATAAGTAATTTATTCGGAGTGGGGTTGTACGAGACCCCAGCTTGAGAAATATGTTCCGGATAATACGATTCTTACGGAACAGTTTCCGACACCTGATGCCTGAGATTTCGGAAAAATTTCGTAGGGGACGAAGGTTTTTAATTTACAAGGATTATGTAGATTTGTAAAAAAACAGGATGCTTACAAATTTTTATGTTGAAAATGATGAAACTCATTACATTGTATACCTCTACTCTTGAAAATTGTGTTTAATAACCAAATTATTTTCATATTTTGACAAAAAATAAACTAAGTTCAGTAACCCCCAAAGTAAGCTCAGCTTGCATTAGCGCCATTTTGCTATAATTGGTGTTTATGTACAAAAACGAACTATTTTATTACAATGCTTCGTTTTTTAAACAGAAATTCATTTTTCACAACAACAAATATAATTGTTTCATTAACGAAATTGGCACCTGTTTTCTTTAATTACATTAACTCTTCTCATCTAAATAAAGGCTGAATTTAGAGCTATGAAACACCAGTCGCCATGTCCTCTAATTATGTTAAGCACAATTATAAAGTTGTGCTGTTTTAGGGTAGTAACATTGCCTGGTTTGGGCATCTCTATACCTACTTAGGGCCGACATTTACCCACTCTCCGTAAGTTGTAGAGTGTAGGTTGAAAATGGCAGAGCAAAAACAAGTTGTTTTAGTCCTGCTTTCTACTAGTTATTTGGCTTTATAAACACAAAATGCTACGTTCGTATCATGGTTATATTATAAAATTTAATGGATATATATTTCGTATAAATCATATACTGAGTGCTTTGTGATATATTTTTGATAGTCAAACTATGATAGCAGAGCCAGTTAATTTTCTGTTGTATAATTCTATAGCTAACTTTAAATTAAGATTATTATGAAGTGTTTCTAGTATCAAATCCTAAATAAAAACATCCTATTTTGATACACGTTTGGTATCCAAATGGTAATTTGTTTGATGAGTAGTAAGTATTATTGCAAATGTAGGTAGCTATAAGGAGCTTTTTATACTACATACCTATTTTTATAACAATATTATGAGTAGCAAATTAATGTTCTTTGTAGTAGATAGTGTAGCTAGTTTACTAGTTTTAGTAGTGTAGTAGTTAGTTTAAAGAATAAAGGCGCATTGTCCGTTAAACATGTTTATAACAATACCTAAATATAATCAAATTATCTGTCAAGATTTACTGTAAGTAATAAAGTATAAAAACCGAAAAGTATATAAAGGTATGAAAATTCCTCATAAATAGTAAGCATAATTTAAATACAATTACCGTATCACATCATGTAGTCATAAAAAAACATTCATAAAGTGTCATATTTACTACCTTACCCAAAACCACTGAACACATAAAAACACTGACATCCAATGACAAAAAATTAAAATTGTCACTCAAATGACATGGTTGAAAAATACCAAAACTACTTCAGCGTTGAAAAATTTACAGGCGTTCCTTTTTTGACGTGTCCCTCGACACAAAATTATTAAAATCATTATATTTTTCATGACAGCGTGTTTTCAAAACATTGTATTGTGGTTTATGCAACGTGTGTATTAGAAATTTCATGCGATTTATTTTTAATTCTTAGCATAGCTTGCGTCTACGTTAAATGGTAATGTACCTAATCTACCTATGTGTATGTGTGTGTATGGTTGTGTAATGTTATTTGTTGAAGAACGTGTGTGGTGGTTACAAGTCTGGGGACTGTCTCATTCAAAATATAAACAGTAGCGAGGCGAATATGAAACGAAGTAGCGTCAGCATACAAAACTAAACAGGGAATTAACCTCAAAATTTAGAATAAGATAGAAAATGATAATAATTCAAAGTGGTATGAATAATAAGTAAAAATAGGTATCTATATGATAAATAATCTTAAATAAACAAAGATTGTAGGTGTTTGTCATTTCACAGTAAAGATAATTACTATTTTGTGTTTTTGTTAAAAAAAAAATATTTTATGTTTCATTACAAATAAACGACTAAGCAATACGCGTATAGAACTCGAGTAGGTACCTATACGAAGATCGTATAATAAAACGGTGGCACGAACTCTATTTATGCACCTAATACATGCACTAGCTCATGGTTCTGTATGAAAATCATTGATTGCAATTTTAAATGTTGTTTAAAGTTTATATTTTCATAATTTTAGCGTTGACCAGTTTTATTATTTATCTATTGCAATACTTTAAAATCACACCATTGAGGTTCGTTGTTAAAAAAACGTCACTTAGACTAAAGCTAAGTTGCCGCATTTAATTTTTTGGTATTTTTAATATATTTTGGCATAATAAACATATTCTACCTATTAGGATTCACACATAGGTACGCACGGACTTACAGACAGCTGAGGCGAGGAGGAGTAATGGAGTCCCGTTGGCACCTTTTAGGTACGGAATTCTAAAAATGTATATTTATGTGTTTTTTTTATTTTTTTTTTAAATGAATCGTATATTAATGCAAGGACATAGATAGTTTTGGTTATAAGGTTTAAACCTTAGGAAATAAATATTGTTTCATATATCTACTAAATAAAAATGATCTTAATACCTTTATAATCTAGCATAGGTGTAAGAAAGTAGCCTAGTATGTTATATAATTAAGTTTTTTTTTAGATTTTTATGCAACCATTATTTAATATCTATTGCCCTTCAAATTTCGTCAAGCAAAACAGGAGCGGTACAAAATAACGCAATGAATATCAAATTAAATGCCACATGTTTGCCAACGTTCTTTGAAAAGGGCAGACGGAATATTAACTTGAGCTTCCGTTGAAAATGGTGGCAGGGTTGCGTTTCATATTAGATTAATTAGAAATTTAAGTACTATTGGATAATTTTTTGAGAATAACTAAATAAAAATAATTAGATGGTGAAATTCTGGTATAAGTAGGAATATTTTAGTTTAATAAACTGTAAAATAATACAATAGGCACAGTTCATGGTGCAATTTCTTTTATTAGTGTTAAATCCTACAATAATTATTATTACTATAAAATAATCTATACGTAGGTATGGACAATCACACATTTGCAATAAAATATACCAGCCAAAAAACATTAAAAAGTGAACAAAGTTTGCTACGATGCCTCTACGAGCTACGACGTAGCACCACAAGAGAAAATTTCGCAATGCAAAAAATACTTTTTTTACACATATTCGTTTTTTCATTGCGATTTGACTTTTTGATATAATATCTCTATGATCTATGAAATGACAAAAAGGAACACAGACTACGTGATTCAAAATAACCAAACTACGCGCACCCAAGTACGCTATAACACGAAAACTCAATGGGCTGTGGGGTCGCAGGTTGCAGGAAGTTCTATGGTTCATGTAAATCAGACACACGTATGGCGTGCATAACTTGAATCAAAACAATATAGCGCATCTATTGATTTTATGTCATGATCGTGAATTCACGATGCTATATTGTATCGTTCTGTTGCTAACGCTACTTTTAAACCCGAGCGATGGATAGCACAGATAACAACTATCAACACAAATTGTAACCCCTTGTTTCATCCGCCAAATTGGTTACATTTCCACGCGAATTTTAACACGATACCATTGTGAACACACCCTATTGTGCTATTGTGGAACCTCCACTGAAGTGTAAAATACGAATTCACTTAAAACAAATGACGATCGCGCTTGTAACAAACGAATGACGCGTATTTGTACAGTCTTATTAATACAAATTTTAGTAAGTAGGTATCCGTGTTTTTCGGTATTTTTTTAAAAATTGATTTAGTGAATCGTACCCACAAAATCATATTTAATGCCTTTTCACGCTGCTGTTCACAGGTAATTTTAGCGTGATATATAACCATATAAAAATCAACAGCAGTTAATTAAAAAATCAACGCATGAAACTTTAAAACGCTTCATACCTACCAACAAACACCATTACGTAGGTACTCTACGTACTGCGAACATCATATCCATTTAATGTAAATCATGCCATGAATAGATAGGTATAACGAAAAACAGGTACGTTACTATAGATTTAAGAAACCATTCGTATATAAAATAGATTAATGCCCAAACTTTACTATCTACGTACACGGAATATAATTATCTGACAAAATTTGTACAAAGAACCTCCAAAGTCAAGGCTCGAAAAGAACCTTCTAACATCTTACTCCTTAAATAGAAATTAAACTTTATCGCTCATAAAATAAAGAGTGATTTAGAACAAAGTGTCTTAAGTCGATAAGTTTTTTGAAAGCCACATGAGGGAGCTCGGGTTGATGACAGCTCGACCACAAGAATCGCTAAGGAATAATCGCTACAAGTTTTATAGGTCGTAATTGTTGTCATAAAATGGTAACAAAAGTGTGTTTTTACGTTCGGCACGAGAGGTGTGTTTATCATCCTGTATAGTTACCGCTCAAGCTCACAACGATCACCGTGGGAAACCACTTTATGACATTTTAATTGTTTTACTCAGTTTTTTAGTTTCATTCATGCGATACTTCGCGTATTGGGCGTGGAACTTTGTGCCTAACCATTCCTAGTTTACACAACGTTATAAATAGAAATAAAGAGCACCATTTTGCAGCAGATTAAGGCTCGAAAATCTGATTACATTACCCGGCTAAATTATGTCGTTGTGGTACCTGTATATGCAGAGCATTTTAATTTAACATGCCGTGTAGGTAGATGAAATAATACGCAGAACGGATGAAAGGGAATATATTAAAATACTTAATTACGGTTCGCGCGAAACAGGCTTACGAGACGCCCGCGCCCCATCTGTTCAAGGGATTTTATCAAACGCTTCTTCGTGTTTCTTCGGAAGAATCACGCTTTGAATAAAATAATTCTAATTAAAATTCAAATATTGTGTACTGCGTTTCCTCGAGATTGGGTTTGTACTACCAGTTTGAAATTTATTAATGAATTCGAATCGAGCGTGACTTTCAAGCATAATAGACACCTACGTGGCCCGGGCGGTGTCTACGTGAGCACAAGTTGTGTGTTTGTTTTAATAACACGTGGTAAGGGATATTTTCCGATTAGTAGGCGTAGTTCGACGTTCATCCTCGCTCCACGGGCGCCAACTGACTCACCGACAACGGTCGATTGTTCGACTATAAACGTCAATGGAATCTGTAACTCAAACATTTTATGTTCGACTTTAATAATATATGGGGCATTGCGTAATTCTCTTTCAGTTTCACATTATGCGAATGTCAGTGCAAATATTAGCTTAGGGCGTGGTCAGATCTGATGAAAATAACATCTAGGCCCGGTTCCACTGATGCGTTAACCACCACTGTAATTTCTGAATGACATAAATAATAGGTCGTTAATTCGAGGTTCGAACAAATCTTGGCACTTTTTACACTATAAACAATTCTTGAAGATCGTTAAAAAGAAAGATGAGCTCTAACAGCTCGGTTTATAGACAGTAAAGTTGCCGGCACGTGTCTTCAGTTGCGAGACACTCGCTGTTTGATAAACCGAGGTTTAGTCCAGCATCCATCTACAATCTACTTAGGAAACAGTATCATTGGCCTTTCAAATAAATTACTTCTATAACAGGTGGATGTCCAACAAAAATTAAAACAGTTTAAATTAATATTCATAATTATGAGGAGTTATATTTTGATAGAACAAGAAAGCATTTCAATAAATTTCTGCTAATGCTTTTTAATTTTATCACACATATCAAATGTTATTAAATTTGAATGCTATCATGGTTGAATGTTTCAACAAACTTTCAACTTTTCACATCCTAAATGAGGGTCAAGAACCTCTCAAGTCATTTAGAAACCGATTTATCAATGCATTCGTGTCATCGAACTCACTGTGACAATTCCTGTCTCCAAAACAAATGAAATATACATATTTTCTGGCCATATTATACGCAAACATGTATTTTTAAAACAAAAAACATAGAGGGTCTCACACATTGGACAAATAAGAAATAATACGGCTTTATATCGAGGACGCGTCCCAATTCCCGTTTTGTTTCCAAAGTTTTCCCATTTACCCGAGCAATCGCGTCTTCCAAAATACACTGGTGTATTTATACGTAGATCTGCGTGCATAGTAGAGAGTGGAAGCCGGGGCAAACGCAGGTAGGCAGTCAGATAACTCGCTTTATAAATAGGTAAAGAGCGTAAATAGAAGCGGTTGTATTGGCTTCGAACCGCTACCAATCGATACGCGATACTCTCGGCTTGTTACAGCACAAATCCTGTCAAATTTCAACCAAAACTCAGCTTTATTTACAGAGCAGTAGACAGTACATTAGCTTGAGGATAAAAAGGGAATGTTTGCGTCGCTCCTACGACTGTAAAGACGGAAGCGCAGATACTCGTGTGGATATGTGTGTATGGGTAGTTAAAAGTTAAATACCAAACATGTATCTCATGTTGTTGGATCTTTTCTTAATCAAACTAATGGAAATGGCAGGCTTAGGGTCCGTAATGTAATTTCTTCGGATACGGTATACTGTGATCAAATCAGGTGGGCTATGGACGGAGTAATTTAACGAGTACGTTCAATTAAACTAAAGAGATGTTTTTATACAAACTTTTATAAAGCTATGAACAGAATTAGACGTTGATACGTTGAAGCAACGGCTGAGTATTAACAGAATGGTTATTGGCTTAAAATAACTGACGGTGATGTGTGAGGATTTAGAGGAAGCTCATCGTTTGGGTGAATGTTGAATACGTAATATATGAAAATCACGCGCGCTGTTTGTTAGACTACGAACGTACATTAATTCTACAGCACTGTTTATTAAAACAAAAAAATTCAACTGTTTTATTCTTAATTCATATTTTTTATAATTATAGCTTTATTACTGCAGATGTAGAAACACCACAGAAGGTTATTAATAGAGCAATAAAGATATTCAAACTGTCAATCAAGTAGATAAAATCATACCTATCTAATAGGCATCTATCATAAATAACATTAACGATTTCTTAAATAGCAGAGAGTATTAAACCAGTTCATTAACTTAAATGAAATTTATTATAGGAGACATAATTAGGTACCAAGTTTAATTTCGTTTTGTGGCTCTTGTCCTCGCAATATGGGTAAAGTTTTTAAGCCAACGAGTCTTCTTGAATAAAACCTTAAAAGTTTGGTTTGATAACGCACCTATTTGGTCCGGAACTTGTATAACTTCGCCAGCCTCTCTCCGAATACTCCTGGGAGAAACTGAACCCGACTTGAGAGGAATTGAATGAAAAGTTTTTCGTTAGCTTTCAAAGTACTGTGGGTTTCATTTCACTTTAGTGGGTAGAAAACGGTAGGTATTCAAGGGTGCATATTACAAAACTCATACTACAACTTTGTAATGAAATAAGTTCACAAAAGTAAGTGACAAATATCATCATCAGCCTAAAGACGTCCACTGCTGAACATAGGCCTCCCCCAAAGATCGCCACTTTGAGCGGCTGATTGCCTGCTGCATCCATCGGCTCCCCGTGGTTCTGATCAAAACACACAACAAAATACAAACATACATATTTGTTGTTAGTGACAAATATAATCTGGGAGTTTTAAGTCTAGAGTGAACCGGTATCTTCTAGGCAAGCATGCTCCATCGTTAACCGCGTCGTCACTACCATCAAGTGAGGCCGTGGTCAAATGTTAGCCTATCATTGATAAAAACAAAAAAAAGTTGCGTTTCACTAAACTGATTGTAAATTATTTGCAGTTTATAATAGCATTTTGGTAGAACTTCTTTCTGTTAAGCTTTCAGTTACAGTGCTAGGAATCTTAAGCTTTCCTGGGCCATATGTATTCCCAGGTAGGTACAGAAAACTATTATTTATACGTACCTACTTATGTATTGACGGTAATTCAGAAACGCTGTCCTTAAAGAATAGTTTTTATTGCCCTCTAAACCACCGAGAATAATTTATAAAAAATAAAAAAGTCATAACTGTTTCCCTAAACTTAACTAACTCTAAGTAATTTAATTTTTACGACTCTCCATAAATGTTCCACTAATAATTATTAAATTCGATCAGCCGTAGAGCCGATACACTTGTATCGTTTAAAAAATGTGCACAAGAATTACAATTCTTTTACGATGCGGTTTTTACACTTTACAGCTTTTTTATTGGTTTTCAATTGCCTTCGGTTGACAATCCGTACCGAGTAAACTCTAGCGAAATATGTGTGCGAAGACTCCGAACATATTAAAATGTAAATGGGACAGTTAATTTTACTATATTTATAATAATTGCAACAGCATATACTTGCCTGATGCAAGGCAACACTTTAAAGTATTGAGCAAGCATAAAAATATAGAAACACGTAAGTAGGTATGTAGGTGTAAGCAAGTGGGTACAAAAACAAGGAGCTTCTCCATATTGAGTATATTTTCTGTATAAAGAAATGACATAATAATTGAAATCGATTTCAATTTGACGCATCTATTTCAAACTATGACAAAAAGGCGTAAGGAGCACGCCTAAAATTACCATTGAAATGATGTCATATCGGAACTCAGGTTAGGCAAAATTAAATCGTCAAAAGCATCTGCGCCAAAGGAAATATTTAAATTAATGCTGACAGAAATCCCTTCTGGTTACTGATTAGCTGAGCAATTTTTAATTTAGCTACTTGTGATCAATATATTCCGCTTTTTATCTGAGGGTTTCAGGCGTGTTTCGCGTGAACCCCCGTTATAAATGGTTCCATCTCTGAAAGGGGCATATACATTACAAATTTGTATAATCGTCAGATTTGCTACACGTGTCAACGTGGACTTAGCTCGTTATTTAAACACCCCAAGATTTTCCCGACATTATTCAACAAAGTAAGGTTTTCTTAAAATATTTATCCAATATACACAATCAGTGCCGGCTCATCACTTATGAAAAATCGTTTCTCTACAGAGTCCTCTATAAAAAGCTCATTCCAAATTAAAATTAAGGTCTAGCGTAACCAAAGAGAAGAATCTTATGTTTACTTCCAACTTAATAGAGGAAAAAGTACCCTCAGTAATTGTCTTAAGGTATATTTCAGTTTCCAGGATTTTTTTATATACGCCCTATACAAAAACGTTCGTTGTCAAAATAACTGGATGTTTTTCAAGATCCATTTGTGCGGTGCGCCACACAAGCTTTGAATTATAGATGTTAAAAGAACAACAAAACATGTCGATATTTTAGTCGTGTTAGATAAAGTGTTAATGGGAGTTTAAAGCTGTTGGCATTACTATTCTATATGCATTATGATAAAATAGTTGACTATATTATGTGCTGCAAAAAAATAACGGATCATGCATGTAAATTGCTAGTAAAATAAGCAAAACAAAAATAATTATAAACCAACGGTTTGAAAATAAATAAACATTGTTTTTAAAGATAGCCATTAGTGCATACGATCCGGTTTAGATAAAGTTCACGGCCGATAGATTACGCGTGATATAGGTAGGTAAAAGAGAAAACGAAACCTGATACCTATTCCTAGGTATCGAATCACCCCATTACAAGGCCGCAAGCATACACACACAGGTATATAACACACCTCTATCGGGCAAGTCCATTAACTTGAAGCGTTATTGAGGCCGTATCTCGAACCCCAGCCACTCAGATAGCCCCAGGTTCCATTAAAAGAAACCATAAAATTACATTATTATGTGTTAATAATTTCAAGAGAAAGAACGCCCTTTCAAGTTTCCCTTGAGTCAAATTATTAAAAATTCATATTCATTGCGTCCCATGGAAGTAAATTTTTCACGTGTGTAATCGAGGATTTATACCAGATTGAGCGAGCAAATTGAGTTTCGCCTTATCGAGGGAAAATGCCACTCAGCAGCTTAATTCTGAGTTCGCGTGCAGAAGCCGTTTCGCCATACTTGAGCAACTAAATATCGTTTCACGGATTTTTGATAACGTCTTGTTTAATATTGCAATATTTTAACATAATAGTCTTCTTTAATTCGCAATTATCTTAATATTTGCTTTAAAAAAGTTTATTTTCGAAAGCTTCTATAACCGAGGTCGTGTTGTCATAACTATGTCTGAAATTTTAAGTTTAAATCACTATTATTAATTTTATTAGTTAGTTAATTTTTGGTTATAAACATTGAGTGTTATGGATGCGGAAGGCAGGCGAATTTATATTTAGTCAGAATACCTACCTAGCTACTATACCAAGTTGTGGTGCGTGGCTGTAGGGAGTCGAAAGAAGTTTACTTCATGTTGTCTCATAAAATGGGTATCTAACTGCCCGACGTATTATCAGACCAGTTCTCAACCGCACCGAACACACATGAAGCCGGTAGGTATTTTAACCGATTAAGATTATGTTTGACACGTTATCAACGTAGGTGAACTAAGTGCAAATATTAATAATATACAAATGCCTTTTAAATCCCAATCTTGATTATTAAACGAGCTATATCGGGAAATAAAGCGCCCACATTTTTTTTTACTTTATAACAAGCCAGGATGGTTCAGGCAATTCACCCTCTTTTGAGAAGACCGACTCCATTAAGTCAGTTTCCCTATCGGATTATTTTAATTTCAGAATTTTTGTTCAAATTATAAAATTAAGCTCCTAAAATAAGTGATTCTGAGAACGGAATGGGTCTTAAATTTACTTTTAAATTTTCACTTTGCTAAAATGTAGCTTCTTGATTTAGCAAATTTTAGTTTCTGATGCAATCATTTCTTTACACTGAACGTAGTTTTTAAGTGAGTATTTTGTGGTAGATAAAATTGTGTAAATACAATGTTTACTCCACCTTTTATCCCTACAAAAGGCCATCTAAAGTTCAAAATAGAGCGACACTACAGTAGGTATTTCGCCACACAATACCCGCCATTGTTTCCTTTCCGCTAGGTAAATGTGAAAGTATACGGATGGCAATTTCCCTTCCCTACGAGACGAAGCGAAAGCTTATGGCTTTGTTACCGTTCACTTTAAAGGGTTTCTTTTAAAACGTCTAGGGTGCTACTGCATATTCATGCCTGTTATACAGAAGTTAACGTTTACGGAAGTAAGATAGTCTAATACATTTTTACGGCCACCAATATTTTTTTAAATCAAGTTTACTTATCGATTTTTTCAACAATTACTTTACATTCGTCATCATCATCATCATCCCCTTGCTCTGTGCCATTTTATTGGGGTTAGCGCAGGAGGTACCTACCTATGTTTTCTCTTCCACTCTTCTCTGTCCCGTCATCATTTCATTCACTTCACTAAAGTTACTTTACACTAAAATCTAAGCCAGTAAACAAACCATACGACAACTAAGCGCAAATAAACAAATTCATCAAATTATCGGACTCATAATGTGTTACATTACTCAATCATTTATAGGAATTAATTGACTATATATTATGTCTAATAAACAAAATTTAATAATAGCCTCGAGTGATATCTATTGCGACCATTCATATCAAATTGATTCACGTCCTAGAACAATATAAATTTATTTATTAGTTTGCTGATAATAACGGTTCAGAGAGCTCTTATGGTTCGCAGCGCATTACATATGTTATGACATCAACGTGTAATTTTTACTGCTGTATTATACGACTCGGAATTATATTTATATGGCTCAGAATAGCCATAAACATGGCGTCAACTACCAAATGTTATTACTAAAACGTTTCAATTGATTTAAAGGTTGTATGCATACTTAGCTTGCAATTTAGCTCTGTGACTCGGATCATGAAATGTGTCTACTATAGTATTATTTTATTTGTATTATGCAATTTAATATTTTTTGATACTGAAGCATCTACTTACTTAAATGACTTCACAATTCTTTTTAATTATTTTAGACGATATGATTGGTAGGTACACCTTCATTTTAGTTTGATGAAGTTTTGTGCATGTTTTTGTCTAGAGCATTAGGTACGTAGGTAATTATTAAAAATAACCTAACCCATTATCTAGATTAGTTTTTAATGGTGTTTGGTAATTTAAATGTCGAGCTCACATTTCACATTATAAGTATTGTAAGTACCTCCTACCTACAATCTTATTATTTCAACACGCAAGCTGCTGAAGCTTTTAGTGTTCTGATTGGTGTGTTTTTTTTATGTAATCGTATGACGTGACGAGCTAGTCGATCGCCTGGTGTTAAGCGTCACGGCCGCCCATTACAGATTGCAGTGTCACTCGGAAGTCAAAATTAAAGTTTCGCGTGACACTGCGCACTGCGCACGTCATCCTAAGACATCACACAGTCTAAAAAAGATTTCTAGACTGTGACATCAGTTCTTAAGTCTCATTTGCCCAGTAATTTCACTAGCTACTATGCCCTTCAAACCGTGTAGGTATTAAGTTAGTCTATTTCGATAATAATGATCCCGTTTTGAGAACAATTGTAACAAATAATGTATTTTTATAATTTTTCTGTATTCATTGAGTCGCATTATAACAAAAGCAAGTCACCTCAATTCCTGTACCGTGCCATATTTGACACAAAATGGCCAGCGCAAAAACTGCTGTCTCATTAGTGGGAGTCCTGCGTCGTTGTGGTAAGTTACTGTCAGTGGAGAGCAGTAAAGTAAGTCACTTGATTGGCGCAAACACTGCCCAGGACGTAACTTACCTCCGAAGGGTGGTATCGATTTAAGGGATAGAATTCGATAGTGGTCTTTCTGCTAATGGTGTGGTAGCTCGCAGAATTGCTTTATAAAACGGCAGCAATGCGTGTCCTTGTCTTTTTTTAGAGATTTTATCCGCTTGAGGATAAGGTTTTCTTTTTGGAAGCTGTGCTGACTTACCAATTTGCTTCTTTATTATACCATATAGCTTCTGTTTTTTACATCATTTTACATTAAACTTATGTTTCAATCGGTTTCAACTGTTATGGGTGTCCGCATTAGGTGGACGGCTACGTTATTCATTAACATAATAAAGCAAGTTAGATAATCGCCTAGCTGACTTTTTCCAAGGGTCAATGCAACTTGTGTTTGTAAAAGAATGTGAGTTAACGTTTCTGAACGCTATTTATAAATCTAAACCCATTAGGCACCATCCATTAGTCATTACAGAAATAGCATATTAAGTAGATCCATCAATCCACAACTTTATCCCTTCATTCGATTCTTAAACATTATTTTACTTCAATAGATAAGTTATCAAAAACGAATCGAACTTCAAAACTTATGTATTTATGCCACAAAAAGCCTACATCTGCTTTTGAATATACAATCCATGTTCAAATACAAAAGTTTTATCAATATTTGATTGTAAACGAACCATGTACCCAATGTTTTACATCTCAAACTGTCCCAGAGAAAGCTTGTTATCGTATAAAAAATACAAAAAAGCCTTCTTTAGAATTTTCAGTGACAAAATAAATGCATAGAAAAATTCTTTCTTGTTATAGGAAAGGCGGAGAGGGCCCCGGGCTCACACGTCGCGTCTACCTACATATTTTATTGACCCTGTACAACACGCACGGGAAGACAAGCGCCAAGATATGTCTGGAGACATATAGAAGTTATTGAGTGCAAATGGAAATAGCTAATATAGGATAAAATTATAAGCTACTTGTTTTCTTCATTGTATTTTAAACAACGCCATTTAAATCAAATTGTAATAATGTTATATTATTCATATAGTTATTATTGTTGTTTGTTTTTGTAGGGTATTCGAGTACTTTCTTTTTTTCGTGAACCTTTACTTTTTATGAATTTGTATAAATAATATTTAAAACACAGTATGCATAAATTGTAAAATTTAAAAACAATGAATAATGTAAATTAACACCTATAAATTTTTGAACATGTCAAAATTTATCTTTGAACCGATTTCCTATTACCGATGTTTATCCCTATTTTTATTTATTAAAGAACTTAAGTACTTATATTAAAAGAATGTGTTACAATAGGCACTAAGTATGGATGTTGTCCTGCAAAAACTGAAGTCTCCTTAGAGATCTTACTGGAAGAGGTGGAACAAATTTAAATATAAAAAAACTACGGTACAATTTTATTTTTATTGTAAGTTTGGCGTTTTTACTGATTGAAAGGACAGCCTTCTAATCAGTAAATAGGTGCGTCAAAATTTCAATTAAGTGGACGGAAATACACCTACTTGTTCTCGCTAGATATATCCCCGAGTCGTCACCCCATGTGCTGCCGTCCCCCCGTACTTTATAGCATATCAGTCGGTGCGGTATTCCCAAACTGCACTTCAGAGCTCCCGGTCGGCATGTATAATACACCATCTCTATGTATATTGAACACTGAGTTTGTTTGTAAAGGGTTTTCTTTAAAAATACGAAGGTTAATATGTAGCTTGGGGATTGCTCACTGAATTCTGGAAGATACTTTAGTTTGATAATTGCTTGCTTGCACGATTTTGTTGATGATTAAATGTTTCGTAAAGTTATACGCCTGATTAAATTCAATTAATTTTATCGAATACCTTTTATTAAAGTTTAAGGGTTAGCCGCATTTTATGAGGTTTATTGATGTGAAATGTTCAAGCCAAAACTTGAAATAAACATGTTTTAAAAGAAATCCTGGTTGAACGGGCTCTTCAATGTAATTCAATCATTTATGTTATGTTGCAGTTACATAAATACATTAGATAGATAGATAGATAGATAGATAAACTCTTTATTGAAACACACAAATCATTAAAAACTAAGTGAACAAAATTTAACAAAAGTGTAACAATGGTCGGTCTTATCGCTCAAAGCGATATCTTCCAGACAACCTTGTTAAATTTTGTCAAAAAAGTTATTTAAATTATTACAATACTATTTTCACATAAGTATATCCATGAATGAACGACGTCTAGGTCCAAACCACGGGGAGCCGCTGGATGCAGGAGGTGGCGCTCTTTGGGGGAGGCCTATGTTCACTTGTTCAGCAGTGAACGTCTTCAGGTTAATGATGATGATGATGATACCTACGAAAGAAACTTATTACATTTTGTAACTTACTGTCTTCTGAAATATTTCTTTGTGAAGTTCACTAAGTAGAAAATGCCGTAAGTAAACCCAATGCTTCTCCTCTAGTCTCGGTATGAGTTGTGTCCTACACAGAGTATCTCGCATTCGGAACACGTAACGTATGTTTTAGCCGAACATCTTGCTCTATATTTACTGCATGTACGTAGGTAAAAGTGTAAATATTCTGTTCCAATACTTCGATCCTACTGTCACTGGGTGAATGAAGAATCTGTATCGTTTTCAGGTTATTTCTACCTGTTTCCTTGATGTTTTCTAGGTGTTGATAACTACACTTTATATTAATCTCTTAGAAAAACCGTCAAAGGGCAAACTACGGCAAACTGTTTCTCATTGTAAAATTATGTTAGTATGTTTAAGTGATATTCTGCTAAACCCAGTAATAAATGTATTTACGGCACTTTTTTCTAAGGAAGACTCGATTGTAAGTATATAATAACAAATGAAACTGTTGTTTTAAGTAAATAGGTAGGTATGTAATATTTTATGCTAATTATGAGTGTATAATAATTTGTGCACATAAATACGTCAGCGCTCTTTAGTATTCAAATCGCAACAAAAAAAATATACAGGTATTTTTAAATCACTTTAGCTGATAATTTTAAGGATTACACAGTAATAAACCTATATAAGACTATCATTTAAAAATTAAATTAAACGTTTAATTAAGATATTATTATAATTTCGTATTACTGCTCACGTATAAGGTTTGTTTAAAAAAGATACCATTATCACTCGTGAATTCGTGAATAATTTAATATTTAAATGTAAGTGTCGTGCGATAATGAGGCAGCAACTTAAATTCGTGCATTAAATTGGATGCGACTTAAAAATAAAATACAGATAATTATATTATCTGTGACAGCGCACGATAAATAGGTAGTTACGCCGTATCACAAAACTTAAGTAGGTACTATGTACTTGAACTAACTTATCTCTAAAATTCCTACTATCGGCTTTTGTTTTTAAAACAGCAATTTTCGTATTGTTAATGTTCTGATGCTCATTTCCTTTATAAAAATAATGAACAATGCAGCAGTTTTTTTATGCCTAAATAACTGATGTGCTGTTTTAAACCCTAATAATAACAATATATACATATATTCTAAAAACGTAGACTTAAACTAAGAAAATTAAATAAATGAGTGAAAAAATGTAGATATAATTTTTTTTAACGGGCAATGTGTCTTTATTCTTTAAACTAACTACTACACTACTAAAACTAGTAAACTAGCTACACTATCTACTACTAAAAACATTAAGACTGTATACTAGCCGCGATGGCCTATAGACAGTCCAAATGCCCCGCCCACTCCGGTAGGTAGCGTACCCAACATGCTGGCAGCATTGCCTAGTTGAATTACAATATTAATTGATATCTATAATATATATGTAGGTCTTAAAACTTTTCTATTCTATTTTATTACCTATACTGCGAGTACTTATATACCAAGTTATTGGTGCTTATATTTTTTAATATCAGGTATATAGGCACCTACCTATCTACACATTAATTTAGCTATATTTCTTATCCACTGAAATCGCCATGCGCCATGCATTTTTGATGTCTGTGACGCAGATGCTTTGTCGGATACTTTCATAAAGCCGAAGATTTGAAAAATTGGCATTTATAAAATACCGTTTTCCAATGTCTACGAACTGTTTCTGAATTTAATTAACATTTGCAATTATTAGTTCCAGTTAACTATTTCATCTGTCGTTTAACATAAAACGCAATTTTTATTGCCTATTAAGCGGGTCCTACTTACTTACCGTTATACTGCTAACTATTCTCATTGCTTTACATTTTCTAGATCTAAAAACTGATAAACTCAAGGTGTGAATGTAATATGATGTGATTAAATATTTTAGTGCAGAAAAATTATATTTTTACGACCGAAAAAAAATAACAAAGGAATAGAGAAAATGGGAATTGCTAAGATAGCTATTGTTCGTTTAAATACACGAATAACAGTATAACAACGAAAGTACATATATTGTGCTTATATATACTATACCATTTATTAACATACTTTATATATATTTAACTCATGTTTTTTATTGTTCTAGGGGACGTAAGAAGACGTGTATAAGACCCAATTGTAAGAACTCCAAGAATCCTCATCAGCATACTTAAGCAAACTACATATAACGATAAATTGGCTTTACTCTCATTGCAAATGTATAAAGCGGCAATATTTTCATAGTTTTATAGTACGCTTGATACCATGCCAACTCACTTTTATTTCGTGCCAGACCCTACTGCTGATATTGAAGCTCGTAAAGTAGCGTCGAGGCGCTTTCGACTTTATTCGTGAGAAATCTATGAGTTGACGGTACGTTGGTAGTGTAATATTCCTATATTCAAAGTTACTTCAGCAAGAGGAGCCTGCTTGTTTCCTATTCGTCTTGCTTTTTCTGATACCTATGTTAAACTATATCTCCGCTAATTTTATATCGATTTTGATATTATACAATTTTTTTTAAATGGCGGTCTAATTGAGTATTTTTTACACTGTTAAAGTAACTTGTTTTAAATTTTTTTTTTTTTTTTTTTTTTTTTTTATGTGATTGAATGACGTGACGAGCTAGTCGTTCACCTGATGTTAAGTGACACGGCCGCCCATAACAGTTGCAGTGTCACCCGGAACTTTAAAACAATAGTTTCGCGCGACACTGCACTGCGCACGTCATCCTGAGACATCACCCAGTCTAATAATCAGATTACTAGACTGAGTGATCAGATCATAAAGTCTCATTTGCCCAGTAATTTCACTAGCTACAGTGCCCTTCAAACCGGAACACAGTAGTGCTTGCACACTACTGCTTGGCGGCAGAATAACTGGCAAAGCGGTGGTACCTACCTAGACGAACTTTGCAGAAAAGTCCTACCACCTAGTAAAGTCCTACCACCTAGTAATATTATTAGTATAAAATATTATTAGTAAGAATATTATTAGTAAGAAAATGATGTGTATTTTCATTTTTAAAATACCAAGTCGGTTTATTTGTATACTTTATTTTTTTTTTAAAGAGTATGTTGAGGTACCATTTTGTATCTGAAAATATATGTTTGCTAGAATAATCATGTTAGGTTTTATGAAATAAAATGACATTATGTGCAGTTTGTTTCATTTTAATTGTAAGTTTTAGATATTAGTAAAACATTTGTTATATCATTGTATTTGTTATTTGGGTATCCTCAGGATAGGTAATGCTTGATGTTAAAACACCTTTAAGACAAATGCAATTTATTAATTAACGTACATTATCATTACATTATTAAATTTAAATTTGAAAAATTAACACAAATAAAAAATATAAATTAACCAACAGATGCTCCTTTACCATAATTTTTTTTAGTAGGTATAGGTGTTTGAGTTTTTCACACTCCTACAATGTAACTCAAAACACACAAGGCCAACACATAAAATTCCATACAGATATGACACTTCAGTACAACTCTAGCCTTGCATTACCTTACAGGCCTGGTGGGTCTCGAGCGTTACTTACGTGCTTATTTACAGTTCCAATGCTACAACGATATTCGAAACTCGACAAAATCAGAGTTTAAATTGTTCGTTTTACGATTATTGCATACTTCCATTGTAGGTATCATTTGAATACGAATTCGCGACTTCAGGGCGCTCACGCAAACTGGAATACAATGGAAAACGAACCCAAAACTATAGACGACAAGCCACAAAATGGTTTGTTGGAAAATGGTTACTGATTGTACTGCGTTTCCGTACATAGGTCCAAGTAACTTTACACGATAGTAAAAACAATAATTTAAGGGCATTATTGACTATTCGTGTTGTTACCTAGTGCTTATATCAGTAACTTTATGATGGAAAATATACATAGAAGTGCGTTGTACCTAAACTGTGTAGGTATCAAAGCACTTCTATGTATACATTGTGATGAAGTGTAGCCTACACTTCGTCTACAATGTTAAAGTCCGGAGTTTTGTAGCTTGGAATAACAGTATATTGACTGGTCATTAGGTAGCTATATTTTGTACTTTTCTAATTTGTTATTTTTTTGTAATTGTAATATTCTTGTCTTACCGCTAGAACGGCTAAAACGATTTTGATGAAATACGTTGTGGATTTAATTTTATGGTCCGGTAAAAAAATGGAATACTTAACTAATTCTTATCCTGTCTACGCCACTGAAACCATGACGCGCAGCTAGTAGGTAGGTTGGTAGGAACCTACCTCTTACTAACATAATTTTAAACTTTTATTTAAGTTTAAAAAGTAGGTAAATGATACATTCATAAACAAATACAATTTATGTTCAGTTCTTTGTGCTAGTTATATTTATGCTAGGTATCAGTTATCGGGTATCAATAACTTCATTCATTTTTCTATGAGAACTTTAAACCTAATCAAAATATTATTAAGTCTAACCTAAAACATTTTCTTTTCATTTTATCTAAATGTTCCATTGTGTGTCGTACACTTAAATGGATATTCCTCAAACGATTTTACAGCTGAGAAATTTTTAAACTGAATTAAATGGCTTATTATTAATGCAAGTATCTAAGTAATGTTACTCCAAACTAGTAGTTTATAATCATGATACGCATTACATCGACGACACTGAATAAATTATCCGAATTAAAACACTGTAGAAAAAGCAGACAAAAAACAAATGAAGAAACATTCCATTACCAATAATTATTTATCATATCTTAAATTGATTTCAAAGCGATACTCAGTACGTGTTCAAGCAACTATGTAGGTGATAGTAATAGTTACAAACGATCTTACCCGCCCATTTATTACCACAACTCACATAACTGATGCCTAGATACAATGTTACCATAAGCAATCGATTTCGTCATTCGAAATGTTGTAGAGAATTTGAGCAGTTACTAAACTTCATAGGTTCTAATGGAAGTCTATAGGTACTTTCACTTGTTATGCTCTCAACTCTAGATTAGTATAGGTGTATGAAAACCTATTGATAATAATATAAGTTGTCAAAATATTAGGATGTGATCTAATCGTCTAATGACGCTGTGTGAAATGTCCACACATATTTATTTATTTATAATCTCTAGCAACGGTTAAATAACGAAGAAACAGGAAACAAACATAGGCCTCCCCCAGAGCACGCCACCTTGAGCGGCTGCTCGCCTCCTGCATCCATCGGCTCCCCGCGGCTTTCACCAGGTCGTCGGTCCACCGAGTGGGGGGCCGGCCCACGCTGCGTCTTCCGGTTCGTGGTCGCCACTCGAGAACCTTTCTTCCCCATCGGTTGTCAGTTCTACGAGCGATGTGGCCTGCCCATTGCCACTTCAACTTACTAACTCTAAGAGCTATATCGGTCACTTTAGTTCTCCTGCGGATCTCCTCGTTCCGGAGCTTATCTCGCAGGGAAACACCGAGCATAGCTCGCTCCATAGCTCGCTGCGCGACTTTGAGCTTACTAATGAGGCCAACAGTAAGAGACCATGTCTCAGTTCCATAAGTCATCACTGGCAACACACACTGATTGAAAACTTTCGTTTTCAGGATCCGCGGTATTTTGGACGAAAAGATAGGACGAAGCTTCCCGAACGCTGCCCAGCCGAGTTGGATTCTTCGCGCCACCTCTTTGTCGAAGTTGGACCTACCTAATTGGACAATCTGTCCTAGGTAGACATACTTGTCGACAACTTCGAGAGTATCGTTCCCAACAATTACCGGTATAGGTGGAACATGAGCATTAGACATGATCTTTGTCTTGTCCATATTCATCTTAAGACCAACCTGCTGGGAGACTCTACTGAGGTCGTTGAGCATGGTGCTAAGGTCCTCGAGCGATTCCGCCATTATGACTATATCATCGGCAAAACGAAGGTTAGTGATGTACTCGCCATTTATGTTGATGCCAGATCTTTTCCACTCTAAGAGCTTGAAAATGCGTTTGTGAACAGTTTCGGAGAAATAACGTCTCCCTGTCTCACGCCTCTTTGCAATGGAATTTGTTCCGTACTCTGGTCCTGTAGTCGGACTGACATAGTGGCCTTACTGTACAAACACTTCAAAACTTCGATATACCTATAGTCAATTTGGCATCGCTGCAAGGACTGCAGCACCGCCCAAGTCTCGATTGAATCGAAGGCTTTCTCATAGTCCACAAACGCTAGGCATAACGGCCGATTATACTCTTCGGTCTTCTGTATAATCTGGCGCAGCGTATGGATGTGGTCTATGGTGCTAAAGCCTTTTCGGAAACCGGCTTGTTCGGGAGGCTGGAATTCATCAAACCTGCGTGCGAGACGATTCGTAATGACTCTCGAAAACAGCACACACACATGACTCAAGAGCGAGATGGGCCTATAGTTCTTCAATAAGGTGTTATCGCCTTTTTTGAAGAAGAGCACCACCACGCTCTTGTGCCATGCCTCTGGCGTTGTACCTTCAAGGATGACAGAATTAAATAACTTCTGGAGGACTAAAAGTACCGGTCTACCACCCGCTCTCAGAAGTTCAGTCGTAATTCCATCTTCACCTGGTGCCTTGTTGTTTTTAAGCTGTTTGAGGGCCATTCTAATCTCGTACAGGCTGACGTCCGGGATATCTTCGGTATAGTGTCGGACTAACTTGGCTCTGATGTCCTGAGCTGTGTTAGTAGCGGGCTTACGTGTCGAGGTGTATAACTGTCCATAGAAGTTCTCGATCTCTCTCAGAATCTCAGGCTTGGATGAAATGATGCTACCATTTTCGGTCTTCAGTTTTGTCATTTGGTGTTGCCCAATAGACGAATCCTTTGCGAACACTTTAGAGCCTTGGTTCCGCTCAATTGCGGCCTCAATACGTGAAGTACTAAGAGCACGCAAGTCGTGTCGCAAGGAACTCCAGATTCGTCTATTGAGTTCACCGTAGGCTGACATATCAACTAAAGACTGCAGCTTCATTTCGCTCCGGTCGGCCATTAGCTCAAGAGTTTTTTCTGAGAGCTTTTGAGTCTTCTTTCGGCGTTGGGTCTTAAAGAATTTCGATCCAACAGCTTGGACAGTTTCCACCAACCCGTCGTTTAGCTCGTCCACTGTGTTACAGTCGGCTAGGCACTGGAAGCGATTTTGGAGTTCCAGCTGAAAGCCTTCGGGGTTTTGGATTTGGACAGGATTTGGACGGAGCGTAGACTTCACCAGACGCTAGTATATTATAATCTAGGTAATAAATACTTGCCATAAGAACGAACTTTGGGAATTTAAAAGTTACTTTGAGTGCTGGTGGAACAACGTTTAAATAGTTAAATCACAGTCTAGTAATGGTAAGTCGAACTGACGATTTGATTCTAAAAAAAACATTTAGAAATAACATACAAGCTAATTAGAACATAATATCGCAGAGAGTGGTTTGGAGTCGATAACTGGCTACCATTATTAAAGGAAAATCGAAAGAAATGCATTAAACTTTCCGGAAAAAGTACCAATGCTGCGCCCGGCAGCGTCGTGTGGGTCATTGACCGCGGGCGCGATGCCTACGCGGCCCGTAGCTGAACAGCTGTAATTAATACCTGCCGGATTGTAGACAATAGTGTGAGTACCATGATTTTGAGCGGAGTTTTTGAATTTACAATAATTATTATGAGCGTATATCAACTAGACATCTAGAAAAAATTGTTTCTGTTTTTATTTTTTTCTAATGTGATCATTAGTCGATACCAAACCACCCCTGCAATATTGTGAAATCATTAGCTTGGATATTTTTTACAAAGATCATCATCATCATCATCAGCCTGAAGACGTTCACTGCTGAACATAAGCCTCCCCCAAAAGTGCCACCTTGAGCGGCTGCTTGCCTCCTGCATATATCGGCTCCCTGCGGTTGTCCACCTAGTGGAGAGCCAGCGTACTACGCTACGTCTTCCGGTTCGTGGTCGCCACTCGGGAACCTTTCTTCCCCATCGGTTGTCAGTTCTACGAGCGATGTGGCCCGCCCACTGCCACTTCAACTTGCTAATTCTGAAAGATTATCAGTGATTTTAGTTCTTTTGCGGATCTCCTCATTTCGGATCTTGTCTCGCAAGAAAACTCCGAGCATAGCTCTCTCGATAGCTCGCTGAAAGATTCTCTGTTACAATAGATAACATGCTGTCTTATTTTGATAATACTTATAGATTAATACTAGTTTCCACTCACACGCTCGTGTTTGGTACCTTTCAACTCCATAACGAACGAGCGAATTTCGATTGGTGATTCACATTTTGGCTATTTTATTATTATGAGCAGTTATTATCAGACCGTTGAATCTAAACATACTTTATACAAAACGTTTACCTACGATTTTTCTATTTTTTGGACTTTTTTAGATACCTATCAAGTCAGTGACTTTGTTTTAGTAACAGCAAAGAACAACAATAACACAAACAATATAACAACATCAGCAACAATACACACAACAATACAACACAATACAATATTAACAACATATTAATATTATGTATTCTATGTATGTATTTACAAACAAAAGTATATAAGTATTGTATCAGTTATCTGGTTTTCATAGTACAAGCTAGAATGCTTAGTTTGGGGCTAGATGGCGCTGTGTGAAATGTCCACACATATTTATTTATTTATTTATTTATTATTTATTATTATATTATTATAATATTTGTATAAACTTTATGTACTGTTTGTATTTAATCACGATATTGGAAACGTTAAAATCAATTTACCAGTTGGAGCGAGTAGGTATAATCGGTTACGGAATAGTTTTTATGGACGATTGACTACTAGATGTATAGGCGATTGGTTATTGATTTTTGTTTTTTAAAGTCCCAAACCATAGATGGTAAGTGATAATAGAAACATATTACAGCAGCTATTTGATTTGTTTATTTAAAATGATATGATTGAACAGCGACCAAAAAAATTTCCATAAAAATATAACGAAACGGAAATCAGCATTTCGTCGACCGTAGGTTCAATTGAGGTAAGGGACAAAATACGATTTTTCAGGAGAGGCCGCCAAAGTTTTTTTTCGGACTAAATCGCCCATAACTTTTTTTGTTATTTACCTTTTTCGGGTCTGATTTCATACATAAACTTGTATTTTGGTGCTCTATCTACATGTGTAACATTTATTTAAATGAGTTAGCTATTTAAGAAAATAGATGTCCCTTACAACAACGTATTTTGTTAGTAATGTCCCTTACTGACCAAGTATCTTGTAGTGCCGTCCCTTACATTAAATTGACCTCTACGATGAATCCAATCTATTAATGAAAAAATAGTGTAAAGGACTTGTTGAAAAAATTTATGAAAATAATACAGTGTAAAGAGATTTTTGACAGAAAATGAAGACGACACTTTTGACGTACGGATATCTTAAATTTGGAAATCGTTATAAGGAATCATTTAAAAGACATGAAAATGTATTAGAACCGTGTGTGTGCTTTTTTATGTGTCGCTTACATGCAATGTTTGTACAATTGTACATTATAATAGCCATTTTGTATTAGTTTGAATAAAACAATTTTTATTACATTGAAGATGTTTATTATAATCAAATTATTAAAAAAAATTGTAACAATTGTACCTTTACTTACTTTGAATTCTTATTCAAATAAAAGAGTAGCTGCAAATAATCATAATAGAGCCTATAAGGCATTGTTAATCAAATTAAAATAAACAATTTCTACTTAAATTTTACCACTTAATCAGCCTTCAATATGGGATCAATGTTTAATCATTATAATCATAAAAAAATACATTAATAAAATTGAGATCAATAAACGTTTCAGAATTAGACGTTTTTTTCATCAACATTATCTTCTTCGTCCGTTTGATTCAAATTGTCAATCACTTTAGCGCAATATGGTAGCTTCAAATAATCTTGATGAAATCTACTGGGCATAGCATTCACGCACAATTTTTTAAATCTTTGTATTTTGCGAACGATATTGGCAGCCTGGTGTTATACAAAGGTCTTAGCTCTATGCAATTATTGTCCACTGTTATATCTGGCGAGTCTGCTAGTTGTGACGGCACACTAATAGATGTCTTACTCTTAACCTTACCCTTTCCCGTCCCTTTTGTTTCTTCTTCCCACTTCTCGTTTTACGTTCTGGATTACTCCCTATTTTTCTGGCTGTTAATTCTCCATTTATTTTGATGACATAAACAACCGCTCAGCCTGTGCGAGATTAGAATGGCCCTCAAACAGCTTAAAAACAACAAGGCACCAGGTGAAGATGGAATTACGACCGAACTTCTGAGAGCGGGTGGTAGATCGGTACTTTTAGTCCTCCAGAAATTATTTAATTCTGTCATCCTTGAAGGTACAACGCCAGAGGCATGGCACAAGAGCGTGGTAGTGCTCTTCTTATAATTATACTATAGGCCCATCTCGCTCTTGAGTCATGTGTATAAGCTGTTTTCGAGAGTCATTACGAATCGTCTCGCACGCAGGTTTGATGAATTCCAGCCTCCCGAACAAGCCGGTTTCCGAAAAGGCTTTAGCACCATAGACCACATCCATACGCTGCGCCAGATTATACAGAAGACCGAAGAGTATAATCGGCCGTTATGCCTAGCGTTTGTGGACTATGAGAAAGCCTTCGATTCAATCGAGACTTGGGCGGTGCTGCAGTCCTTGCAGCGATGCCAAATTGACTATAGGTATATCGAAGTTTTGAAGTGTTTGTACAGTAAGGCCACTATGTCAGTCCGACTACAGGACCAGAGTACGGAACAAATTCCATTGCAAAGAGGCGTGAGACAGGGAGACGTTATTTCTCCGAAACTGTTCACAAACGCATTGGAGGATGTTTTCAAGCTCTTGGAGTGGAAAAGATCTGGCATCAACAAAAATGGCGAGTACATCACTAACCTTCGTTTTGCCGATGATATAGTCATAATGGCGGAATTGCTCGAGGACCTTAGCACCATGCTCAACGACCTCAGTAGAGTCTCCCAGCAGGTTGGTCTTGAGATGAATATGGACAAGACAAAGATCATGTCTAATGCTCATGTTCCACCTATACCGGTAATTGTTGGGAACGATACTCTCGAAGTTGTCGACAAGTATGTCTACCTAGGACAGACTGTCCAATTAGGTAGGTCCAACTTCGACATCTTTGTCGACGGTGGCGCGAAGAATCCGAGCTCCGCGGGGAGCCGATGGATGCAGGAGGCGAGCAGCCGCTCAAGGTGGCGTGCTCTGGGGAGGCCTATGTTCAGCAGTGGACGTCTTTAGGCTGTTAATGATGAAACAACCGCTTCCTCCTTCATAGAGTGTTTAGTCTAAATGTCTAAGGTCTTTTTTCTTTATCGTAGCTATTCTAATTTTCGTAACTTGCAAATCCTTCGTCTTTTGTGGAAACAGTTTTTCTGTAACGGGGTCCCAGTCAATGAAATCCTTGTGCTCCATAACGGTTACGACGTAGGGACGAGGATTCTTTCTAGGAGATTCCATGTAACTAGGCCATTGCGTGTAACTCCAAACAGTCAATTTTCGCACTTCTCATTCAATAACAGAGTGCATGCTGTCAACTGGCATGTAACTATGACCGGTCAATAAGAAGTTAATCTGAATCGTTTCGACATTCTTGGAAATTGACAAAAAATAATGCAATATTGCCAGCATTGTCCTATTACGATTTTGTCCAGTGCAAGCATCGCAATACAGGATAACTTTTCTTATTCCTCTATCATCAACATCTTTCAGATACATGGAAAGGCAGGACCCTATCTCTTGACCCTCGTTTTCCGTCGCATTCACCCCAAACATAGCAAAACCCGTTTTGAGTAGAGCTTTCATAAATCGTAAAGTTATACACAGTGTATTTTCTGCTATGGAATAACAAAATATTGTCACCATGAGGCGTATTTAAAATCTTTTGTAAATCAAAGCTTGCCACTACAGTTTTTTGATGCCCGCGCGCTGCTTTCGCATTGGTATCATCCTCTCTTTCGCACACAGAAAGACGATGTGAGATAGAAAAGGATGGTAATAGTGCAAGTACGTGCTATCTTGTGTTATAAAGTTAGAAGTGTGTGTAAATAAAGATAACAGGGATAAATATTCATTACTTCTCACGAGCAAATTGGTGTAACGGACACCGAACCTAAATATAATTCGATTCAAATAGGTGTAACCTTTACACCGCTTAAAGTATGACAATGCAAATTGGGGTAAGGGACAACTATGTCAAAATTCGTGTAATTCGTTGATTGGGAAGACCCTTACCTTATTTGAAGTGCATTAGCGGCGATAATTACACCATTTCAAGTTCCTTTAGTGCATAGTTTTTCAGATACATTGTTATTATGGGGCTGATTCGAAATTTGGATCCAAAAATCAATAGGGTAAGGGACATTTTTCTTAAGCTATAATTTTTTCATATTAACCATTCGATAGAGCGAAAAATTCTGAACAAAACTGTATACTCAACTCATTTTGGGTATTTTGTCCCTTACCTCAATTGAACCTACGGTCGACGATTTGTTGAGAAAATTATAACATTTAGATTCGACGATCTGATTATTACTCCTCATAATAATAAAATAGCCAAAATGTGAATTACCATGTTCTATCAAGTGTTAGATTAAAATCAATCTGAATTTATTTAAAAACATTTTTTTTGTCATGGTCTTGATAAGACAATGATAATGGCTACGAATAATTTATGTAATTAGTATGCAGTAGCTAAGATATTACCATTTGCTCTCATTTGATTATGAATTTTGCTATGTTATAAATATAAACCAGTCTCCCACTAACATCAAGCTTCGGCCAAACCTGAACAACTGAATCGTCTGCAAAGCGAAAGCGTCAGTCATGGAAAGTAGACGCCAGCATAAATGAGACGAAGGCATTTGCAATAAGCAACTTGTAACGTATCTGACTACTTAGCTAGATTTTTTCCGACTTCAATGACTAAGATGTCATCGTAAAAAAAAACTATGCGAGAAGCGTATATAAATAATACATAAGTAGGTAATACCTATGCGAAAGATAATAACGGTAAGATTGTCATTGATAAATTAATAATATTGCATGTCTACCCCATTGGTTGCTTAGGTATGACCGTAGCCTAAAAAATATTACATGAACCACATTTCACTTGATCTCTTATTATTTTATTCATTATTATAATATATTATAGACTAGCAGCGCACCGCGGTTCCACCCGCGTTCTACAGGAACCGTTCCCGTTATTGGGATAAAAAGTAGCCTATGTTTTAATCTAGGGTATAAGCTCCATACCAAATTTCATCCAAATCCGTCCAGCTGTTAGAGCGTGAAAGAGTAACAAACATACACACATACACACAAACTTTCGCCTTTATTATATTAGTGTGATAAGTACTTAAACAAGAACTTAATTTGGAAGTTTTTATCAAGCTCTAAATTTGACAAAAAAAAATTCTATTCTCTGGCAAAAAGCAAAAAGCCAATGTTACCGTAGGAAAGGAAGTAAACCGTAGAAAAGGAAGTAATGACTTATTTATATTATCTCTACATACAACAATTGACTGGACTTGACGTCCTCATTCTTATCTATTAACTAGGTCGTTACATTACCAGCTACTACTACACTTAGTTTGCTAAATGAAACAATAGAAGAACAAAAACTGTACTACGGACGAAATTAAGAGACTCTACTAATTAGAAGGCCCGAATCGGCAAAAACAACGGCCTTAGTAGACACAATGTAATTTTGTTAAGGTATTGAGCAAAACGTGGAGTATTATGTTAGAAACGGAGACGCGCGGTCGATTGTAATGGAATGCTGTATCTACACCACTGACCTAATAATTATAGGTAGGTATTACTTCGTACTTCGTAGACCGCGTCATCACTTTCCATCAGGTGAGATTGCGGTCAAATGCGGGCCTATTTAGTTATAAAAAGAAAAATAGACACAATATAGCCTATAGGTAGTCTATTTTCTATTTGAAAAATTATTGCATCTTTATTCAATGACAGGACGTCATTACGGCGTGACCACGATGGCTGGACTATCATGCATTTTATGTGTGAAACGTATAGTAAAATTTCATAACTTGAATATTATTTATGATGATGATGATGATGATTATGACGATGATGACGATAACGATGGTCTTAGAAACCGTACCAGTAAAATGTACATAGTACATAGTATACTTGCAACTGATTTTGTAAAGTAAGTAATTAAGCGCATTGTAGCTAGTGAAATTACTGGGCACATGAGACTATGATCTGATCACTCAGTCTAGTAATCTAATTACTTGACTGTGTGATGTCTCAGGATGGCGTGCGCAGTGCAGTGTGACGCAAAACTTTATTGTTTTAAAGTTCCGAGTGACAGTGCAACTGTTATGGGCTGCCGTGTCGCTTAACATCTGGTGAACGACTAGCTCGTCACGTCATTCAATCGTATAAAAAAGAAAATTATTAATAAATAAATAAATAAATAAATAAATATGTGTGGACATTTCACACAGCGCCATCTAGCCCCAAACTAAGCATAGCTTGTACTGGGTGGCGCAAAAGTAAAGACCCTATTTGGTTCAGCTATAACATTTTTTCTAAATTAGAAAACTAGATTTAGGTTTTTTTAAATGTATATTTGTGCCATTAAATTTCGTACCATTAGGATTTAAAGATGATGTCTTTTAAATGGTGACCTCCAGAGTTGATACACATTTGAGCCCTATTTATGACATTTTGCAAGATGATTTTCCTTCAAAATTGGTTATGAGTAACGAAGCGCATTTCCATCTCTCAGGGCATGTCAATAAGCAGAATACTCGGTTCTGGGGCACTGATAATCCGCGCATTATTCAAGAAACACCTCTACACCCACTAAAAGTTACTGTATGGTGTGGCATCTGTGTTGACAGAGTGATCGGACCCTATTTTTTCGAAGACGCTGGAGGCAATGCGATAACTGTCACTGGAGAACGCTACAGAACCATGTTACGTGAGTTTTTGATACCCAGTTTGGACGAATTGGGGCTGGAGCACATCTGGTTTCAACAAGACGGCGCTACGGCACACACAGCGCGCGACACTATGGACTTAGTGAGGGACGCTTTTCCAAGCCGAGTTATCTCTCGTTTTGGCGATTTGCCTTGGCCTGCAAGATCACCCGATCTGACCAGTCCAGACTTCTTTCTTTGGGGTTTTTTGAAATCTCGGGTGTATGTGAACAAGCCACAGACTCTCGCAGCTCTAAAAGAAAACATTCGTCAAGAAATAACGAACATATCGCAGGAAGTGTTACGGCAAGTTATGCAAAATGTCATAAATAGGGCTCAAATGTGTATCAACTCTGGAGGTCACCATTTAAAAGACATCATCTTTAAATCCTAATGGTACGAAATTTAATGGCACAAATATACATTTAAAAAAACCTAAATCTAGTTTTCTAATTTAGAAAAAATGTTATAGCTGAACCAAATAGGGTCTTTACTTTTGCGCCACCCAGTACTATGGAAACCAGATAACAGATACAATACTTAGATACTTTTTGTTTGTAAATACATACATAGAATACAATATAACACCCAGACACAGAACAAACATTGATGTTCATCACACAAATGTTTGTCCCAGGTGGGAATCGAACCCACAACCTATAGTTCAGAAGGCAGAGCTACTACCAACTGAGCTATCAGGCCAGTCAAGATTAGGTTTTTAAGATTAGGATTTAGGTTAGGAATTAAGTAGGTAAATGCCTAAATTAAAAACTCCTTATATTATAATTTTAAAGTCATTGATAATCATGATAATTGCATCAGTGACGAATCAAAAACTGCACCGATTCAACCAGAATTATAGGTGAAAACAACATTGATATTGGTCTATCCGTTTGAGAGATACAGTGCTACAAACAGACGGACAGACAGACATTGAAGTTATATGTAAGTAGGTACCTACTTCCTATTACCACAGGAGGCGTTTTAATAAATTACCTATACGTTTGGAGTTCAACAATATTTACATTTATTAATGTTATTATTATACCGAGCTAAGTTAATTTTTTAAGTGATTAATGTTGCTGACCTTAAGCAGCGTCGCCTGGTTAAGTTTTTATTTCATTTAAAGTAGGTAGTGCCAGCAGGTATATTTGCTGTAATATTAATATAAGTAGGTACCTATATAAGCCTAATATTATACCTAATGAAATAATAATTAAATAAATATGTGTAGATAGATACTGTTTAATTTAAATTTTATTGTAAATTAAGAACCCTTTTGAGTCAGTTAAGAAAAAACTTATAACCCACCTATTTCGAATTTTTTTGTAATTCTGGAAGCCTATGTATGTTTACCTACTTATTCTGTCTGTCCGTCTTCACTCGCATCAGTGTAGCTGTACCTTGGTAGGTCTACACTATCGATTCGAACACGTGCTGTGTGTCTGTTTAAAGTCAGCACAGAGAGAAGAGAAGGTTTTTACTGGTGTGTCCAACAACCTACAACATGACAGTCTTACTACACTATAAATAGAATTGAATTTCGCTAAATCATCTATTAAAGTTTGATGTTAAATTCGATGATGTTTAAAAACTACATAATTTTGGCAGTAGGCCTAGTAGTTAGTGCCCCGGTAATGTAAAATAAAAAATGATCTAAAGAAAAAGGAAGGTATAAATCCACTGACATTTTAGAGAATCAATTTTTAATATTTTATTACTTAATCTTTTTTGTTAAATTTAAAAATTTTGAACATTAAAATAATATTTATGATACCTAATTTAACTTCCCATCATTAAATATTAGACATCTCATTCTATGAACTTATATCCAGTAGTACCTATATAGGAAGGAGAGAAGGAAGGGAAAAAGATAAGGGAAAAGAATGAATGGATGAAATGGCGAACGGAGGCAGGCGACCTTCATTTGGACTGCATGGGATACGGCGTAAAACTAATTAACCCGTGCGAAGCCAAGGCGGGTCATCTAGTGTAAAACCAAAAAATGTTATAAAGAAAAATGAAGGTATAAATCCACTGACCTTTCGGAGAGTTTATTTTCAAATAAATTATTAACTAATCGTTTTTGTTAAATTTTAAAAACTTTAACAATAAAATAATATTTATAATATCTAATTTAACCTTTCATGATTAAAATATTAGACATCTCATTCTACGAACTTATTCACAAACATATTGTTTCAATATTTAAATAAGATTCCCATAACAATATATCAAGCAATTAACCTAGTCTATACAATGAATAGTACCTAGGTAGGTTATAGGTACTATGTCTACCAGGCGATATATACCTACCTAACTTGGACTTAGACTGAGTTCTTTCACTCATAGGTAATTAAGGTAACCAATTGTTAAAAACTCTAAAAAATTCTAACCAATGGTCAAAATTTCTCAGAGTTTTTATCCATTGGTTACCTTAACTATTGGTGAAAAACTCACCCTTAGGGTTAGTTTTTTGATCTGTAGTTAAGATAACCAATAGTTAAAAACTTTAACAAATTCAAACAAAATTTGGTCAAAATTTGTTAGAGTTTTTAACCATTGGTTACATTCACTACGTATTGAAAACCCCACCCTTAACTACGTAGGTACCTACTTCAGAAATAGTTAGTTAATAGATAGATAGATAGATAGATAAACTCTTTATTGACACCAAAGATAACAAAAATAAAAAAACAGGAAAACTTACAAGTAGGGTACAATGGGCGGTCTTATCGCTAAAAAGCGATCTCTTCCAGACAATCTTTGGATGGACAGAGATACATGAATAAGCATGGACGGTGGTGTTATAAAATAAAAGTTACTATAATATACATACTAAAATAAATATAAAATAATAGACTACATCAACAATACTTACTATTACATAATACAAATACTTATACATACTACATAAATAATACATAATTATATCACTAATAAGGAAACAGTAAAAGATTCTTTCGGTGTCAAGCTAGAGAGATAGAAGTGCTTAATACATAATACAAACACACAACACATGGTAATACATCGAAGAACGCGTTTATTTCAATTAGTTCTGTGATAACAACGTAAGTATTATCGGGTTTTTCCACACAGCAAACTTGTAACGTAACCAAGAAAATTGGATCGCGATGTAAAAGTGGCCTTGACATTCCTAGAACACTCTTCACCTCTTCAGTCGTATAATTAGTCGGCTCAGTAAACAAGGCCAAATATTGTAGGTAGGTACTAGACGAAAAACATAACTCGAGTTCCGGCAAGAGAGCTTTCTCATAGAAACCTTTCTCTTGCCATTCCAGAAGATTGTTAGAAACCCAATTCCATTAAGACCCCATTATTACCAGCTGACTCCCATTGGAATAGCTAGATGGTTGCGCCATCTAACGTACAACGGCCGAACTACGTACTGAACAGCGCCCTCTACATTCTGCCTTTAACATAAACATGATAACGCACCACTACAGCGACACGTGTTGCAGCTCGCTCGCTCGCATACGTAATGAGTGAGGTAAAAGTACCACCCAAGATGTCTTCTAAATTGACTTTTTAAAATGCACGTCGTTGATTGGTCAACGTGGGAGAGGATAAACTAGTTTCTACCAGATCACGCCAATGAGAACTCTGCAGGCATGCGGGAGAAGACCGCCATGCTTATTTAGGTGGAGCCGACTATAAGAACCTCCTTTATATTCCTGACGTATGCAGTCATTTGAGTTATGGTTGATGGCGTAAGACTACGTGTATTTTTAGGAAAACTGCTGAATTTCGTTTTGCTACAATATTTAAGAGAAAAAATTATGCTGGGCGATCAGGAGGTCATAAATTGGATGGCTATTTTTACAGCTCTCTAATGTTCGTAAGGGTAGAAAAAACTGTGGGTAGGTACCTACTTACCTACTACATACCATAATGAGGAAAAAAATAATGCAAATATTACGTTGGAGGTACAAAACAACTAAATAATAAATGTAGAGCCCTAGCTATATTTAGATCTGATTCAACCGCCAATACGGAAAAATCGAACCTTTCATCGAGTCATTTATTGCTAAAATATGGATCCTGGCACCAGCTGGCATGACTTTAGAAGGGAGAATACATAAGTAGGTAATCTGGCAACATTATGTACGTAATAGGTAGGTAGATGGTACCTAGGACATTTATAATAGGTTCTAAGATATCTCTGGTATATAAAAGTAAAGATTATAAGGAAAATTCAAGGAAAACAATTTGTAAAATGAGAGAAAAGGAAGCTGGCAACATAAAAAGAAAATAAATTCATAAACTCACCGACATTAGACGGGAGGTACGGTCACGAACAAAAATTATAATAAGATAGGCTGGCGGGTCGTACTCTACCTGCGAAGGTGAAGGGAGACGGTATCATTACCTACCATTTATTTAGGTGGGTAGGTACTGGTAAGTTCAAAAGCTTTTGAGGAAGTCTTTAATTATTATTCTGATGTTTGTTCACTATTAAATGATAGTAAAGGAGTAAAAAAGTATTCTAATGTTTTAGTAAAATTGATTCTAGTAAACTGATAAAAAAACTTGTGCCAGAAACATAAGCATAAGTAATTTTACGTCGAATCGTAAGTCTAGACGTAACATCTATAAAATAAATAACGACTCATTACTAAATTGCTACAAAACGTTAGTTTAATATCGGGTCGTTTATGACCCGTTTATGGCCGAAAAAACATCCTCGTGGGAACTTTAGTACAAGAAGTCAAGTGGCGCCCCACCCGTCAAGTCGTAAAACTTTAACTCTTGAATGAAACATCGACCCATAATTGGCACATTAAAAAGTCGTCCATTGACAAAATTTTATTGACACAGTGTAAGCAGGATAACATACAACAGGTGACCGTAGGTTTTACGAGCAAACTCAGGCGCGTGCCATGCCATAAACCAACGTCGAAATCGTAAAATCTTAAGAGCTGTTTAAATCGCCCCTAATAGAACATTATAGTTGTCTCAATGACGTGTTTAGTTTTATGTGATTTTGTTTAAGTAGGCGCCTCAATAAAGTGGGATGACGTAGTGGGGCAATAAAAGTAGCGACAATTTAACTGCCTAGACACACTCCAGACAGTAGGAAATGTGACCACTTTGTCTCATTATCCGATTAAGACTACTTGGTATTGTTAAATATTTTACCAGCAATTCACTTTGTGTTTATTTGTAGTAATTTACTCAGATTGTGCACTAGGAGGGTAATCAAAAATTTATCTGATAGGTACTTTAAATGTTTACTCAAAGATAAACTTCATTTTAACATACCTATAATACTAAATATTCACTAAACGATCTTACAAGTTTTAAATGTGACTGTACCGTCCTCTCTGCCCTTTGCGTTTGGGAAACGACAAAGGGAGGATATTTGATATCTACGTAGGTATAGGTAGGTTTTCTATACATTTTAATAATAATACCCAGAAGTTGTACTTTTTCACCTTGTAGATAATTGTAGAGCTAGGTCAAAAGATAAACAATGCCTACCCATTCGCCCAAACGCTCCTCGTTGACCAAGGTGAATAACTCTTCATAGATAACCTTCACTAGCAAAGGTTACAAGACGACATCATATTAAGTTGTTTATTTGTACTTACCATTTTTATCATTTAAAAAACAAAGGAGCAATAATTAAATTTTTAAATGAGCTTACAAAAGAATCTAGGACCATCCATCAATCATTTCTTAAATTAAAAAAGGCAATAATAATGATTTGGAAAGATTTCTATTTAAAATACCTACATGGTTCATAGACTATAGACAAGCTCCTTCCCACAGCCAAATCTTCGTTTTAACCGTAGGCCCAAGTCAGCGGAAAGTTAATAAGATCGGGGTCCTCAAGGGGCCACACCCACGAGCCCACGAGGCCCGGGCGGGTGTTTAGCATAATACATTTTGTGCTCGATTGTACGCTGAAAATAACTCAATGTGTGAATACTTACTTGTGGTTTGAGAAGAGCATTATCCGTATTCCTTATGCATCTGTAACAAATGATAAAATCAATTTAAGTATTTATTCTATAAGTAATAATATCTAATTTTTAATTTTATGAACATTGATACCTACATTCCTGTCATCTATCACAATCTAGATAGGTAGCAATTGGAATTACTGACCTAGAATATTTTCGCTACAAAATACGAAAAACATTAGAAAAAATACGTTTGGTCAGGGAAAAGTTTTTCGTAGTTTGTTCGAGAGCTCTGTACAATGTATGGGAATAGCTTTTGGACGGCAAATTTGCCGGTCGAGAACCATACATTGTGCTGTCCTCATTGCACTGGCATTACCTAAGTTTCTTGCTGAATATCTGCAAATACAAGCAAGTTAATGCAGGCAATGAGCAGGCCACATTGCTCGTAGAACTACTGACAACCGATGGGGAAGAAAGGTTTTTAAGTGGCAACCAGCACGAACCGGAAAACGCAGCGTAGGCCGGCCCCCCACTCGGTGGACCGACGATCTGGTGAAAGCCGCGGGGAGCCGATGGATGCAGGAGGCGAGCAGCCGCTCAGAATGGCGCTCTCTGGGGAGGCCTATGTTCAGCAATGGACGTCTTCAGGCTGTTGATGATGATGATGATCAGCAAATACACGGGGTGGGAGACGTGGTTAATGTGATTGCGGGACGGATGTGTAGTAGGGCTGGCCACATAGCACGCATGGACCAAAACCGTTGGACGTGATGGGTCTTGGAGTGGAGACGGTGGGTAAACACCAGACCACGAGGCCGCCCACCGAAGCGATGAGTGGACGATATTAGAGAACATGTAGGTCATGGCTGAATGGCCAAGGTACAAGGCCGCAAGGGATGGCAACAAATGGGAAAGGCATACTTATGTCCAGAAATGGAACAAACAGGGCTCATGAAGAAGAAAAAGAAGAAGACATTGCGACAACAAGTTTTTTATAAAAAATAAATTAGAGAATCACTTAGTTGGTTTTTCTTTGCTACCTATAAGTATATTTGGTTTTAAAATGCCTTCCTCGCATCAAAATCTCTCAAGAGCTCAAATAGGTACCAATACCTACATCAGGGTGGATTTTTCAAGTAGGCGTAGTAGACCAAATCCGAAACTATGAGAAATAGCGAAAAGTACTCAAAGGAGTGCCGGGCCCGATTTTGATGAAAACTAAAACTGCATCATTGGGTTTTTTAAAAATCAATAGTTCTGTCCAGGAACCTTGCCCACTGATATTGAAAAAAATACACATCCTGTACACCATTCAATAATATCGCTAATAAGGATTGAATTCTGGAAACTATAATGACATTCGGCAAACACGAAAGGCATTCGGTAAAAAGCTCTTTTTTAACCAAATACTTTTTTTACTTATTATGTTTCTCGAATTTAATAACTACGTAAGCTGATTAAATTTTTCAAATTGATGGCCAATGTTTAAAATACACATCTGGATTAGCCATTTCAAGAACACAATGTTTTGAACATGACTGCGCTGGGGGTGTGTGTTGAAAAAAATATTGAGCATCATTTCGGGTTTATTAACCCTAGATTTAAAATTAATTATAAAGCAGAATTATTAAAATATAAATAATATATTTTTAATGCCTTAAATATTGTAATGTTTGAAGATTTGGATATAGTAAAAGCTGATGATTTCGTTCCAAAGATATTAGGTACAGTAGATATTTATAAACTATGTTTTTTGTGAATTTGAATAATTTATTCAAAATAAACAAACAAATTTTCAGTAATCTGACGTTCGATTTTGCCCGTGCGTTTTTATACCTATTCAATAATATATTTTTTTAATTTATCTTTTTTATAGCTATTTTATACCTACGAATAAATTGACCTATCCAAAAAATAATATTTCTATAATATTATAAGAACATCAAAAGAGATATAATAATAGAGTCAATATTTATTAAAGAAAGAAACTGGATGCTAAAAAAGCAGGATAATAAAACAGATATTCATCAAGATAATTTCTTTTTTTTTTCATTTGAGAGTAATGTTTACTTCGAAATATAGTTACGTTTTTATTTAGATACATACCTGCCAGTAGTAGATGCCTACCTAACTAGGTACGTTAGGTATTAGGTACCTCTATATGGAAGTACATATTATAGCGCTTATCCTCGTGTCCCGCTTAGAATTAAATGCATTTATACCTTAGTACTTACTGCATGAATAATAAAACTAGGCTCGTTTTCTGCTGCCCATAATAGTTGCCGATCTCTCTGTGAATAGGTATAAAAATACTAAAATCTCCCTTCGGCCGCTTACGAAACCGAAGGTTCGTAACCAGTTGCGGTAGAAGAAAAATTCATCGTAATACGATACTAGTTACAGTGGAACTAAGCAACAAATAGGTAGATAGGTATACCTATCTATTAAAAAGCAGGTAAGCAACCTTTATACCTAATACCTAATAATGATGTAGGTATATCTAAAGTTCAAATATATCTATACCTACTTAGCTCCACCGTAATATCCCTACAAACTTTCATACTCATCTATAGAACTGGCTATAAAACAGATTCATACCGTTATAATATTCGAACCCTTTAGTTCCAAGTTTGAAACTGCTGTGTAGAATGGGATTGCGTAGTTTCCAGCTAAAATTATCCGGTCCGTTCCACGCACGGTGGATTCTGTAAGTATCTATTTTAAGGATGTTACATCTGTCGGTGCCCACGACCGCCCAGTTTCGTTGTACCTGAATATATCTACTGCTAGTAGGTATGACAGTACGTTATTAATATCGCTACCTACCCGCCATTTTGTTTTTCGTACATCAGAGCAACAACTAAAGCAATAATATGATTTTCGTATCTTCTTTTATACTCATCCTGACAAAAATAACGTGGACAAAAGTGAATAGGCTCCTCATAGACCAACGTGCTATACCTTCGACTACATCGTAAATTCGTCGCTTAACATCAGGTGAGGTTGCAGTTAAACGTTGGTCTATACGTACAAAAAATACTCTATGACGAAATTTGTAAATATTATAAATATTTAGGTGTCTTAGGTATTTTGGTGACAAATCACAGCGTGATCAAATTATATGTAATCTATCTATCTATACGTAGGTAAATATATAAAATAAACTTGTAATTAAAAAAACAAAAGACAACCAACTGATATGAGAACTTGAATTGTATCCGGTAGTAAAGGTTATCACCCCACAATATATTCCAGGATTCCACCCAGCTGTTCTGATAAGTCTATCTCGTTACTCTACCAAATCGTACACAAACTTATATTGTTTCAGTAGTTAAAGCATATATTTCTTTGCACATCACTGAAGATATTCGCAACGATCTGTAGGCGTAGCTGCTCGTAATATTCAAATAATACCAATCCTTCAGACAAACGAGGATTTACAATGCAAGCCCGGAAGGATTCGCCGTCCAGATAGTCTATAACCCGTCACCTGGGTACCGCAGCAGTAAAACCTGTCTGCTGCTTGTCTACAAAGTTTACGACCCAACGTCCGTATAAAAATAACCATGCACCCGCTATTATTACAAATGATACTACACGTTTTACGAACGCGAATATTTACGTTTTTATTTCAAACGTTTATTGCCTCTTGTGCAACTTAATAGCACACTTGAACTTGAGGCTAGTGACACCGTTTGATCCGAATCGCGTTTTATTGTTCTAGTGAATGGACGACGGTGTTTTACGATCGGTCGTAATCTGTGACGCGGACTTGCGCGGTTATAACTCGGCGTAGTACGACTCGTGAGTCATTTAAATGCGAACTTTCCGTTTCGTACAGTTTAGCGCGCACGCGATTAGATTCTTCAATTATTTTTTTACGGTTTGATTCGAGGATAATATAAACTGCTGCTAATCTATGGAACGAGGTTTTGGGTTGTAAAATTTTGTTAGGTTCATTGAATATCATAAAAAATATTTCAAAACTCATAGCATGATTTTGAATATAGCTATTGGTGTTTTTACACTCACGACCTATTTGCGCACTGCAGTTTCAATCGAAAACTACTAAATTTCAACATTCCTAGGAACTACATTTTGATAATATAATATCTTTACAGTTACCAGTTTTCCACAGGAACTCTTACTTTTGAGGAAAAATGTTGATATCGGAAATGTCAACAATATCTGTGTAAAATCTCAGTAAAATCAGTTAAGTCGTTTTAGCGTGAAATACAAACAAACAGACAAGTTTAAATATTAACGTTGGTTGACAAAAGTTATCAAAAAGCCTTGCTGCTTTGTCTTAGGAAATAATAAGGGAGTGCGGTCATATTGCAAGCATCACAAGCGATCGGCGCACGCGCATTCATGAGCTGTGAAATGGCGGACACGCACCTGCGGCGATTATTATACTTCATTATCATTAAGTACCAAGATTCTCGTAAAAGTTTAACGATCGTTTGAAACATAGTGTCGGCATCCCTTGTCCATTGGTACGTAGGTATAAATAGTCAGACCATTACAAACAAGTCTAATTTAATGTAAAAAAATATGTAAAAAACTTAGGTACAAACGTGCTACAAAATCCATGTAAGAACTACACACAAAAATTCGTTAAGGCCAATGTGGGGGACATTGGGCGGTAGCGATATCGCCGCGTTATCGCCGCGTTATCGCCGCGTGATGGCCCGACATTTTAACATCGCGCGGCGTGTGTCGCCGCAATGTCGCGATATCGCGCGAAGTCCCTCGAGGGTCGCTACCACCCAATGTGGGGTCTGCCTAAATTCTAGCTCTATATGTTTTCTTTGCTATTAATATCCTATCCTGAAACCTTTTTTCTGAATAAGTAGACCTCATGCGCACGAGCGCTTAAAAAACGTTGCGTTAAAACCCAGCGTAAGCAGTTAAAACGTTAGTAGGTCTTTTCTTGTTCATATGAGAGCTTTTTGATCACTTTTGTCTCATTTCTCGCTACAGTAGGACGTGACAAAATCTGTAAACATTAAGTATGTATAAACATTTAGGTGTCTTAGGTATTTTGGTGATGAATCGCAGCGTGATCAAATTATATGACGGAATCTATCTACACGTAGGTAAATAAATACCTAACATAAATTTGTAAATATTTTTTTATTAACGGGTAATGTGCCTTTATTACTCAAGCTAACTAGTAGTAGTTAGCTTGAGTAATAAAGGCACATTGCCCGCATTGCATTACAATAATAAAAACTAAATAAACTAAACTAGCTATACTACCTACTACAAAGAACTTTTAAGGACTGCATAATTGCCGCGATGGCCTATAGACAGTCCAAGTGCTCCAGCCCATTACCGGAAGGTAGCGTACCCAACATGCTGGCTGCATTGCCATGTTGAATTGCAATGCTGATGCGTTGGGCCAAATAACTGCCAGCATTTTGGTCACGCGTCGCATCGCTCTGCTAGACCAGGCGCTCTGATAGACTTTTATTTGTAAATATTGATATGATATGACATTGATATGTATTAAAAAAAAAACAAAAGACAACCAATTGATATGATAACTTGAATTATATTAGGTAGTAACCCAGCTGTTGTGATGTACAATTAATGTCTACCTCGTTTCTCTACCAAATCGTACACAAACTTATATTGTTTCCGACTGTCATCCGTTTGTTTCATTCCAACGCTTTTTACCGGACGTTGAAAAAGCGCTCGTGCGAATGAGGTCTGACTCATATCTATACTTTAGGAACCAATGGTTTTAAAACTGCTCATCAAAGTAAAAAAAAACACTGTCTAGGTCAGACTGAACCCGACGGGGGCGTTCAAGCGAATAACAAATGACGACCACATACCTGATAAATAAACACTGAACACAACTAAATTCAAAACACAACATGTAAATATCGTACGGTCAACAGTTTATTGAACTTGCATGACAACGACATCAGTTTCATCTCACCTTCAACATCGACCCTTGTTCTTCAACCCTCTCATACAGAGCGTATTTGTACCCGGTCACATCGAAAAACGATAAGTCGAATCGACGCGACGCCTTCGCCTCACTTATCTTTTTTAAAAACATTGTCCCCAAAGGCACCATTGGGCAAAATAATAAGGGAAGAAAATAGTGTCGGTACGCTTCTCCCGACCCCGCATTTGCATTACGTTTTCATATATATTTCCAAGGTAAACTTTCCGGGGAAACAAATAATAGACAGAGTGCAACTGGGTTCGCATTAAGGGACATCTTTTTATTCAGCTCGAGCTTTCGTAAATATTTTTGTTATTGGCTTATGCCTCCCTCAGTCGGGCCATGTTTTCCGATGTAGGCACCTTTCTATTAGGAAATTGGATAAGTTACCCGTGCATTATTGATGGCTGATTCCTCGTCTTACTTTTCTCTTGTTAAACTACTTACTTCCTTACCTACTTCAGGTATAGAAGTTTCGATATTGTATTTCATTTCTTTATTTCAGTACCTAGTTCGTAAAGTGTAGTACCTACACGTAAAATTCAAGACTACTGTAATAATAACGTATATACGTAAGCATTTTTGGTAAAACCTTGTCTCCCAAACCGTTATCTACCTGAAATATGATACATATAAGTAGTATACTCACAAACATCTCGCTGTTTAAATGGGTACATAATTTTAAAGTAATTGACTAAAAAAAGAAGGCCGTGACCGCAACCTCATAAAAATAAATTCAATATTAAAACGAGTATCTGTCAGAAAATAAATTCGTAGAACCTACTACGAGATAACCTTAAAATGTATATTGAAAGGATATTCGCTCAAGAAATTTTTAATCAGCCGACTCGAACTCTCTAAATACATAAACTACAGTATTAACACCATTCTTGCATTTCGTGTAGCGCCAAATTCCACTAAATGTACGGATAAAATCTTATACATTATGTGACAGCGCCCGCATGACCTTATACTTCGAGTATCTTGACTTTTGGAAAACAGGAATGGCGTATAAAATTCAACGTTCATTAGCCACTTTTTCGTCGGTTGTTTGTTTCGTGTTTTTAACCAGACGGTATAATGTTATCTTACATGATGGGGCGCCGAGATTGCTACCAAAGAGTGCTGCGGGAGCGACAGAAAAAAAGCATCTGAAGTATTTTACGCCTTCCATTTATTACCAACATCCAATTTTTGAAAATGGAAATTACGCTCCGATATTCAGATTGCATAGCCTCCAGTTTCTTAAATCAATGTTTATCTCACCGTGTCTTATTTTTGTGAGATTTCTGGAATCTACGTGAAGTCATTCATAGTAAATCTGTCTTTAGTCGTAGCCGTATATTTAAATGAGTTAATCCAGATGAAAGCTGCTACGCTCCCTGATCTTCAATTTAATTGGACATCGAGTGTGCTTTAATTAACTCCCATAGTTTCAACAGAATATCTTAATCTTTTAGCCTCAAAATAATTGGGATATAGGGAGGGTTATCTCTGTCCACAAGCATCAAACCTGTATCGATAAAAAAGGAAATTTAAGATGTTTATAGTCCGAGTTGTATCTTCGGCATTTTCTTAGACGGGTTTGTTGGCCGGAGTTTTTACTAAACGTCAGATTTGGTAAATAAAGCTAGTATCTAATGACGCCCCCGCCCACAAACGATTCACATTTTAATCTATAATATTATACACATATAGGAAGTGAACGTGTAAGGTGTTATTCTGTAATCTTATGATTGGGTATACAATCTGCCTACGCACGTTTATTTACTTGTTTTTTGGTCGCATCGCCTTACTTTCTCAGAGGTACTCAAATACAAGTGTGTATTGAGCAACTGGAGGGTACCTACCTACTTTATATTCTGTTTTGATCCGGCATCCATAGCATTCTTGAGCGCCAGATACGAGTTTCGATCGACAAACATGGCTTCATGTCATAATCATATCGACCCTATTGATTGGGAGTTCGTAGAATACATTATGTTCCTTGTACACATTTTATGAAAGTAATATGTTTTTGATGTAAAATAACTTTTTTAAGTGAATTAAGTCTACAACGTACTTACATGTGTAGGTACTTTGTAGGCTTAATGCAATTAACCTAGAGTTATTAAGGAGCCAATATAGTCTATACTTACTGTACGGTTTGAGCAAACCGCACAATAAAGCTTACAAGTACATTTTCCCGTGGGTCAGCATTTTTACTCCACAGCAACGATTTTATATTATTTTAACGTCAGTACACATATCACCTTCGAACCATCAACACTCATCTAACTATAACTAAACTATTGTACTCACTAACGAAATAAACGAAGAACAAGAATTCGTAAACTTATTTTAACTAAAACTATTTAACAATTAAAAGATTGTAGGGTGCAAACCATATACTTACTCTTTTAACATTTATCAACTTCTTTTTTAATATGACGCTGGAAATACCTACTGTATAATGGGCTAAAGCCCCAAATATTAATTAAGACTGAAAAAGTTCCATAACGATAAAAAAAATCTTATTTATATAACACTTTTTTAAACAGTATTATAAAGTTGTAACGTTATCACTTTTGTAATGAGTTATCCCACAGGTATAGGTACAATATGATATTATTTTCATTTGCCGGATAAGTATATTGATTTAAAGTAAATTATTCAATTTTAAACTTATTTGATATTTGCATAAAATATTTCCGCTCCTGATCTATGCTGTACTTAACGTCACACTCCCGAAATAAATTAATCATTGAATTAACCTTGCAAGTTAAATTGAAAGTCACCTTACTTATCTATATTATAGTTACGTCATATTTTATTTTAGTTAGGTAACGTTAATAAAATAGATATTGGGATTAGATTGCACTTTTTACTCATTTTTAATTATTTATGGACATGAAATTATTTGAATAAATAATTTTAAAATGCTTTTAAATTTATAGTTGTTTTGGTTATCATACCGTTGTTCGTTATTGATTTTAAAGAAAATAAACACTAATTCCATTAACGGTTTTTATATTAATTTTACCTACAAGATATTAGGTTACAAAATTATACCTAACCGGACTTGTATATTGTATTATCTATTTATCTACCATAACGCGGATACGAGATTTTGTAATGAATAGGTACCTTAATTTCCCCGCTATTATGTTTTAATCATCTGCATACAGCGCTTTAACTGCTTAGGCATTGGCCTAAGATTTAGGTATATATGAAATAATTAGGTAAAAACATGAAAACCTAGGTCTTAAGGCTTTTCTGCTGACTATACAAGAAAGCTGTAGGAAATGCAAGTTCTCACATCGGAAAATGAACACGACATTCACATGCCGTATACATTCAACCCCCAACGGAGCAGGGGATGCACCTTGGGGGTTGAAAGCTTTTTCCAATTATTCTTAGAGGGTTGCTGCTCCGTCTGATATTCTAAAAGGCTAAAGAGTAAAAGCTTAGAAATTGTTGCTGATAATATGTTGATTTTCTTTTGCTAAAGTTTTTGTAGCGGACATTGCTAGTTTTTGTAGCGTTTCATTTTCTTCCGAATTAGTTTTTGCTGAGTTGTGCGTCTGTATTTTTTGTCATTAGCTTCGGACACAAGAACTGTGCGACAATGAACAAATAAATGTATTGCTTACAGACAATTGCGCAATTTACTCACGCTTTTTGTGCACCTTCGATGTAACGTTCAGCTATCCATACAATTAGAGTTGTGACGAAAAATTTAGTAGTAGATCTCTTTATTTAATTCTTTATTCGTGCCGGTAACTATTATGATAATTTTCGAGCCTAAATAAATAATGTTGCTTTGAAATATTGTCTTAAACACACGTCTTTGTTTCCTGATATAACATGGCATGGCTGTCTTCAAGTCGCGAGTATTTTTAAATAGGAAAATGTAGCTATTCTATCTTGGAAAGCTATTCCCTTAACAGCCTCCAATTTTAGATCAGTGTTGAAAAGAGCATTCTCAAAGTGTATCTAAGGGGGCACCCAAAGGAAAAACTTTTGGGGAAAAAAAAGAAAAAAAAAGTTTAAATTTATCTCCAAAAGTCCAGCACTTGCGGTTCCTAGTAGGTATGGTAGTGATATCTTTCTTTGAAAAACAAAATTTGGAAGGAATGGAGTAGATAGTGCATTAACTCTTACCATCGAGTGAGATAATCAAAAAACAATCCTATATGCAGTATAAGCATAATAAGGGTAGGTATAAAACTCGCACCCTGAAGGTTCCATATATATCTTTTTAACATAACATAGATATTATACGGATGGGGTATAGTGGGGTATGTGCGTTACCCGAACAATATATAGAGTAATCAGTTATTTATCTGACAAATCAATCTTTGCGGTTACTTCATGTCTTTATATATACGCCATCTTCAAAACCCCTGTCAAGATTACAAAATTCTTTCAATACCAACATCAAAAAAACTCATAATTCATATAAAAACGCGGCGTTAAACACATACTAATAATTTATAAGGCTCATAAACAACACCCGTAACGTTCAGTTTCAGCTAACAAGATTGTTCTCAAAGGGCAGCTTGTTACATTGAAACAATGGAGCCCTGTTGGAAATAGAGTGGCTTTTGAAATATAACAAGGTACCTTGTTAATATTGGTTGTTTCTATATTAAAACGTGGAACGTTGTTGGCTTGGAGCCAATTAGATTTGGATGGTATTAGTACAGAGGCTTTGAACTTCCGTCAAAAATCAAGTTAAAAAACAAGTAGGTAGGTATGCTTGAGAATGATTTTAAAGGCCTTTTAAATCAATATCTATCTAGGGGCAAGTCTACAAAACGGTCATAAAATAAAAATCTATGGATCGGTGTATTAGGCATTGAAAGCGAAAGGAGAAAGAATATGTGAGTAAGACCGGAGTGTTGAGATGGATGTGTTATGTAAAGAAAATGGATAGAATTAGGAGTACCTACTGCATCTGAAAGTGGCACAGGTACCTGTAACAGATGCACCCTGCTGATTCAAATCTCGCTCGGCACTGCATTTAGCTTGGTGGATTGGTCTCCCCCCCTCTCTCTCTCTCTTTCACTCTCTGTGAAAAAAGGCCCATATCCCAGCTGTAGGGACGTATTAGGTTGATGACGAGGCTAGCGGATTCTAGGCATATACTGACTCATAAACATCATACTACGAAGGGAGTTTTAAATAAGAAAAAAGTTACCTATATATCTAAATTCTAATAAAGGAAGACCGAAATAAGTATGGTTTGACAGTGTGAAGAATGTATAGGTAAAATGCTAACGAGTGAATGCTGTTTGTACGTGAAAGCTACATACACAAACTAATAAACATGCATACAAACAGAAACTTATAACCATCAAATTCCGGGCTCAAAAAAAATTGCGTAGTAATAATAACCAAAGCTAGTTTGAATATAATAAAAAATGCCAATCCGCTGTTATAATACAATACAAAAATATTTTATTGAACACCAAAGTACAACAAGATACAAAAACAAAGGATGGTGGAACAACGGGCGGCCTTATCGCATAAAGCGATTTCTTCCAGGCTACCTTTGGATGGACAGGAATAAACAATCTAAGTAATTGCGGTTGGTGCAATCCGCTGTTATAATGACATTAAATAGTGATTATTTAAAGCAGGCGATCCTTTTTTCCCTAAGTATCAGGCGATAGTGATATAAAATACATAAACATCGTTAACACGAATAGATAGAAAGATAGATAGATAGATAAAATAGATAAAACCCTTTATCGAAACACCAATATTAACGGAAAACGAACAGAACTTACAATATTCGGCAAAAAAAACTACTTTTAATTTTTATGGGGTCATTCATAATAAGATTTAATAGATGCTAGAAACGTTTGAAAAACGTTTTAATTTTTTTTTTACTTATGTTCTTAAGTTCACAGTTACGAAGGTTTCAGATGCTACGAATTACTTGCTCTACGGGAGTACGCCAACTGATCTAACTGAACTAGCTACGATTAACTGAAACTATGTAAAGACGGCTCAACACTGCTACTTCATAATCCTATGTAAACGGAGATCAGTGTACAGAAATCTATTTTTTATCCAAGATGCCCACTTGTTTTGAATCTATAATGGCAAACATATTTAAAGAGAGTCTTATTTATGAATGTGGAATGTCAAAACATGTGTGTCGAGGCTTATCTAAAAATGTTTAAAAAACATGAGAGGTATTTTTGATGGTGCTAGCTTTTATACGTTAAAAAATGATACTTTTGCATTTTGATAATTTTCTTGCTTTTTTATTGTAAATGTGTTCATGAGCTCTAAACCTTATTGACCAAAAAATTATTTGCATTGTAGGTAACACTGAAAGCTTCAAAACGGTATATTTCAATCTTTTTTTCATAGACCAGGACAGTAGTTTTAATTAGAAGGATCGGGACGGAAGTCTACCAATTATTGGAACAAGACGGTTCTTTTCTCTGATCTTTGTTGGCTAGTTTCCAAGTTGGCACCAGCATTTTTGACGATCTAACCCACCAGACTAATATTTTATACTCTATGTAGATACAGAAATCTTCTCAAAAGAATATCACATAGGTAGACATTATTTAGACCTAATTAGCACAGATAAATTTCATCCGCATGTCATGATTAAAAACATTAATAGGTCATAATTTTTTAATTTTGTTTTATCTGCAGCTAACCTACATTTTAAATTGACTCTTGGCTTATGTATGTTAAACTCGAATGCTTATAAATTTTACGCTTTATTGACTTAGATTTAGAACTGCCTATGATCTAATATTGGACGGGCTGATTCATAATTTTCTAATAACTACCCCATTAGTTGACCGGGAGTGGTTTCGAAATATATTTAGGTGCACGAACTCCACGGATAGGTAGGTAATTTTTAAAGCTTTTTTTATATTCAATTATAAATTCAAGCGTTTAAATATGAAGTTATCACGATTGGATACGCTACCGGTCAGAATACACCTACATAGATGCGGTAGCATCAATTATGTGTATGCATATTCATATACTTAAGAACCCAAGTCTATATAATAAACTTGTTAATTTATAGCGATGCCAACCTGTAAGTGCTGGCATATGGGAGGTACCTTTATCCTTTACCTGAGTCCAATACGTAATCGATAAATTGAATCCGATGACTAAGTGACGACGCATAGCAGGTTATTAAACTCGAATTAAAGTCACACTGTTCTCACCGAAACCAAGGAAATTGTGTGTTCTCATGAGTGGACTCGAGGGCAATACTAATTTGTAGGACAATTGCCGATATGGGGTACCTACGTGACGCGAGTCATCACGACTCGAAAACAAACAGTAGGTAATGGATTTTTTCCGAGTAAATTGGGTTACGGAATGGAATGGTAGGGCATAATGTAGCGTCGTTTTATCACAGAATAGATGGGTCGAAGTATTTTATGGAGTGTTTACTGGGATAGCGCGTGACTAGCTGTGTTTTGTTTGATGTAACAAGTGATTATAAAATTACAGCTGTATGTATTCTTACTAATAAAACGAAAATTATTTTATTGCTTCATAAATATAATACTTTCTACAGAGACAGTTTATGACATTTATTACATAGGCCAGACGACGACAACAAATTCTATTTCATTTCACAAAATCCAGAGATCTTACCTATGCCTTTTTTGGCCACAAAAATGAATTGTAACGGGCGCACCTTCATAATCTAACCAACCATGTCTACCTATACAAATAAGCTGTGATTTTAAATAACTTTTATGATATTAATCAGACATTTATATTTATTTATGCTATTGATATAATATATTAAATAGGTAAAAAGTGCAAATGTCTACGAGCTTTCCGTTTTCCTTTTTCTTTCATCTTTATCTCATTCTTCTATTAAGTAGGTACCTAGTTGAATATGTCATAGGTACATTTATTATAAGAGTTATAAGTTGCCTGCTAGTTTATTTATTTGTTTGTATAGGGTTCTCGCTAATCTTAGTATTGATGCAACTCGTAAAGGAACATAAGATCAACCTAATTTTTGTCGAAGGAAATTGCGGAGCTCGCCCAGAAAAACCAGGAAAACTGCGAAAGAAGAGTCGGGGTGCTAGTTATCTTAAGTACATCCAGTAACTTTTTGTAAGTAAATGCTTAGTCTTCAGCGTAAGTTATGGTCATTGCCTAAAGAAAGTGCTTTACTTGCGGATATCTTGTTCATTACATCTAAATAAGATAATAAATATAAAGGATGACCACTTGATTTGTGATCACTTATGAAAATTGGCGGGAGCGTTGCCAAAACGCTTCTCATGGTGACAGTATTATGAAATATGTACGAGCATCCCTCAATACCAAAATTATGCGACTGAAGGAAATATTGATTCCGACGGCCGACAATATTGTACCGAACTTATTGGTGCAAACAAATGTGGATTACGGATAAAACCGAATAAACATTGGGATTTGTTTGGAAGATGTTACTTAGTTATATTTTGTGAGTAAAAGTAAAGTCTATGATGAAAATGTACTCTACAGGAGATTATTTGTTACTTCTTTTTCGACTGGCCTATTAGCTCAGTTGGTAGTAGCTCTGCCTTCTGAACTATAGGTTGTGGGTTCGATTCCTACTCAGGACAAACATCTTGTGTGATGAACATCGATGTTTGTTCTGTGTCTGGTGTTATATTGTATTCTATGTATGTATTTACAAACAAAATTATCTAAGTATTCTGTCAGTTATCTTGATTCCCATAGTCCAAGCTATGCTTAGTTTGGGGCTAAATGGTGCTGTGTGAAATGTCCACACATATTATTTTATCATTTTATTTTATTTATACAAGTAAGACAGACACATAACGAAACAAATCTTTATATCAACAATTTTTACCGTGTTATAATCTTTTTTACAGAAATTACCTCGAGTTTCAGCCGCCGCGTCTCCTTATCATGACTTTGTAAGTGCGAACGGCACAATTTTAACCAAAGTTATCTCTCACGATAAGACACTGAAGACACATTTTAAATTACACTTTTTGTTATCAAAAAACTTGGCTTTTAACTCGACGGCTCACTGTACATTCCGAGAATGACTGGAAGCAATGTCTATCACATGCAAGGTTTATGCTCAACACGTAAAAAAACACTTAGCATTCATTTGAACAAAAGTTGCGTAACAATTCTATTGTTTTCGACACATCTAAAAACACCTTACCTACCCTGTTCTTTAGTTCCTTTTGTCGCTGCTTTTATAAAGAAACTGAAAGTGCATTGTTCGATTGTAAAGTTCACTTTTTGCCGGTGTTTTAGTGGCCATAAAAATATAGAGCATAAACAAAATGTTAAACCCTTCCGCGTTGCAACAATTGTTGTCTGCCAAGGTAGGAATCAGTTTGAAATTACAGGTGAAATAGTGAAGGTGGTTTGCGTACTGTGATAATGTGTTTAATTGTCTTCAACGTGGCTTTAATGGCTTTCTTTTATTTGTAATCATTGATTTACGGCCGTGGTCAGCGAGAGTGGTGAGAGGACAATGAAAGGTATGGTCCTTGGTTCGTAAGTCTATAATTCTGTCGCTTACTTCCGGCAACTAATGATTTCTCTCTGTAAAGTTGCATTGATGGTAGGTACCGAAGAATACTATTACTCCAACGATTACGCATGCAGCTTTGTATTTTTAATTACACACCGAGTATCGTTATCAAGGCAGTTTCCATCAACATAATCGTAATTGTGCAGTCGTTTGTATCGCTCCGACAGGAAACGCAAAGTTAATAAAATTAAACGCGGTTGTTTAAGTGCAACTGAATTAATCGTATAAATTATACGTAATTTAAATCGGTCAGTGTATGCTATTCAGGTACGGCAACAATTAAACATCAATGTCAATAATTGAATCTTACTTATATGAATGATAATGTAAATTTATGACCAAAGGTATATAGTTTCTATAACATCAGAAAATAATTTTAAAACTCATAAACCAATAATACCAAATAAGTAGGTACGTATTTGACCAAAACCCTGTTTCCGATACAAATAGGTTCTTCAACACGACGAGTGACGATATCGTTGTTTGAACAATAACCGCTGCGCTCAGCCAAAATTCCATGTGAATATACAGCAATAATAGAAAAATCGTCGAAGCTTGCGAAAAACTGTACAGGCGATAATGCTAGTACGTGCTTCTTTGTACAAAATAGAGACAATCGCTCGCAACGGCTCGTAATTTTATATCGACGAGTTATTTACTCTGCTTTACCCCCTATGTTTGTTTCATACGCCCGTTTCTACGTATTTGCCGAGTCTGTAGCACAATATTTGTGAAACGTGTCAAATGTCGCATCAAATGTAACGTATCTAAGCGTAACACGTTGTCAACAACGACGCGCTGTTATTACTTGTGATATTGTCCTAGCTTTTTCTTTTGTAATAAACAGTTGATTACAGTAAGACGCGGCAGCAATTGGCATTTGGGACGCAATAGGCCTGTGGGGTGCCGATAACGCAATTTAGGTGTGTTGACACACGGGCTAATATGCCTTGTTGTTTGTTATTAAGAAATAATTGAACTGGAGAAATCTTGGCGGAATATTATATCAAAGTTTTCCACATCTAATATAAATACCTAGTAATTTTAACAAATCGATGTTTATTGGTATCTTGCCTCCTTAACCTTCTAATAGAAACTTGATGACTTATAAAAATAAGGACATAATATAAAAAAACCGCGAATATCTGTAAAACAATGCCATTGTCTGCGGTGCACACCATGTTTGTATTTATCGGACTACTCTATATTATTATCATCGGGCTATACATTTCGATTTCTGGGACATGATGGTCTTACCTGACAGGGAAGAGTGAGTGATATAATCTACCATGCTGGAACTGTGAGTCAAACATGCTGGTTTCCTCACGAAGTTTTCCTTCACCATTGTAAATGCAGTGAGCGAAAATTCCGAACATACCTATACTGAAAGGAAAGGATGAGCAGAATTCGAACCAAGGTGCGTTGGATCAAAATTAGCATGAGCTACTTCTGATCAATATGTTTACTCTACTACATACAAACTAATTTGCCAAGCGACTGTGTGAACAGTAGAGGGTAAATAGAACCAAAGGTTAGTGACCGCTTATCTCACGATAATGGGACGAGAACACACACATCGTCGCCTGTTTCCATGTGATTATGTAAATTACATTAGCATTGATTGAGGAAATTTCCATAACGATGGGAAGGTGAGAAAACATCGTATAAAATAGAAAAAAATACAGTTTTAGATATAAGAAACTATTTATAAACATTATCACGGCTAAAATTATAATAAAACATAAATAAAAATCCATACAAACTCAAAGTTATTTTATTAATTTAACTTTTTTACGAAACAATACAATACTAATAAAACTTACGCTTACGCTTACATAATACCTTAAAAATAATAATCTAGCTAAAATTCAACAGTCAGAATTCAGGCATTCTTATTCAACCGTACTTTATTTCCCTAACTTAAAATTGAGCCATTTGCGTTTTCCCTAAAGGAAAATTTCAAAAACCTTAAAGCTGGAACAGGAATTTTGTAAAAGAGAAAACTTTAAAACGAGCCCTTCAGTAAATACAAGTATAGATGCAAATGGACTCTCGCAAAATTGAACCGGGATTCGAACTTTTACCGACCACTCACTGATCTCTTTGCCCAAATTTAAAACGTTTAAAGGTGGCTTTAGAGATATTTTAAATTATGAGTTCAACTGCTGTATTCATAAAGCCGAAATTGGCTTACAGTTTAAGAAGTTTCAAGATGTTTCCAAATGCGTAGGTTGATGTGAAATATGACGGTATTTGCGGGGTGACATGCACCCAGCGTTCGAAAATTCGCGAACCTCAATTTAGCGTAGGATTTGTGATAATATGCGAATTGGATATGAAGATGAGGTAAGAAGGTTTCGCTTTCCTGGAAACGTCTCGGCTGAAGTGGCAAAGTTTTGATAACGGTATTAAGTTCATGGGAATGACAGCGGCTAATCAAAATCTCCAGGGAAGTTAAGGAATCCTAATTTGGCGGGTTGAGTTAGTTGTTTTATGTAAACGAGTGAAATGAGTTCCATTTCGTATCTAGATGAAATGAAGTTGAATATTTTCTATTTGACCAAAAAATAACATATATAAAAAAAATCTTGGGTGTCTTTCAGTTTACTGTAAGAGCCTACCTATTAGTTATAGTCTTGCTTTATTTCGATTATCTATATGAATAGATTCTTTATTCTTAAATAAATTAATATTAATATTTTGAGACCCATTAAAATTTTACCAGACATAAACATGTTAATATAATTTTTACGCATAAAATGCCATGCTTATAAATTATAACTGCAACAAATACTCCACGGGTTTTTCTACGGTCTAGTGATGACACCTATCAATGTGACAATAATATTTTACATATATGTTACTCAAAATCTGTTTTAGTCTTTGTGTTGCCAGGTAGAATATTAATAATTTATTTTCAACACTTACTAAGGACAAGTGGTGCGTAAAAATACTCGGTCTGAGGGTTCCGCCTCTCATTTAGACATTATGTACTGTCTCTCTCACTTTTTTTCATACAAGCTTTATACTAAATTTTAAACTTCTTAAAAACTTATCAATTTTGATGATGCATAAAATACAAAAAAAAAAATTACCAAAAAAGAAAGTATTTTATCATTTTTATCTTGAATTAGAAGCTTTTTGAAGAGTGATAGTTTAAAATTTTTATAAGATTAATCTTATCGTTTGGCATCAGTATCAGTTTAATACCTCAACCGTTGTTAAGAAAATTAGACCTTGACAGACGAGCAGGCAGACTACAAGCTATAAGCAATCCTATAAATGTTCCGTTCTTTTAAATGGATGAGGCACCCTAAAAATATGAAAAACGATAAAAACACTATATCATACAAAATGAAAAGTGAGCGTGACGGTTACCAAATTTTCGATTATTGCAATGTTAAAATATATGAATTATAATACTGAAACAAGCGGATGGTAGATGAAACTCGCATGTAGGTAGGTAAGCGGTCTGCTTTCAAGCCTCTCTGCCATAAAATGTATGATAAATGTTGACATCGGCAAGCCCTTGCGTGTCGACCGAACCGTTCCGTCCCCACTACCCGGGGCTGAGCGATCCCGACCAATCTAATAATACCCACCACCCCTCGCCCGACCCTTCTACCCACCAAACCACAAGGCGGAAGCATGGATAAATTCAAAGTTCAATTTATAACGGGCGGATTATATCAGGCCATCGAATCGGGGTTCGGTGCACTCGGCACCATATTTGAAAATCGAACTCAATCGATTCAAAAATGGCCGACGTTTTTGTGCCAGTTTCTTCTTTTTTTATCAAAGCAAAAATTTTACAAGCGTGTATTAAACCTAATAACATGTTTCAAATTAGTTTTTATCATTTTTTAATGAAAAGACCTGAATTGAAGAGGCTATTACGGAAGTTTTTTGAAAGCTTATTTTCCATAACTCTAATAACTTTATACCCTTTGTAAATATAAGGTTGAGATGAAGGTTAAATTAAAAGCGAATAGGATTATCTTGCATTTAAATGCATTGCAAAATTGTGATTCCGTTAAAAGGTTCTCAGCGTGAAGCGAAATCGATACTGATACCCATCTCGTAAGCTTGTTTCAGGGCCACTGCTTGACACATGGACATACAAACGGTCATTTTATATACAGTTTAAGCCGTCCCATTGCGAATAAATTCAGAGTTTTTATAATACGTATCGAATTAAAACGGGTATTTTTCGTATCATTTCCCAAATGTACGTGTCGCAAAAAATTAATTAAAATATACGATCGTGTGAACGTTCCTTATTAAAGTGGAATAAAGGGATTTATATTTATTTTAAACATGAAAATAACAAGCTTTTTTCTTTGTGAGATCAAAGAAATTGGATACCTACTTCCATGAAACACTTTACAGCTGAAGTTTGAGTACCTAGTGACCATGATTATACTCGGACTTTCAATGTTACTGAAAATAATTATATATCATTTATCAGAGCATAGTATTTCATAAAATTCTATAACATTCTTACTTTTTCTACTGAAATTATTCCTCACCCTGTGTAAAATAAAGAATACCTACTATTTATCTTTAGAAGGTCAAATGTATCAAGTACTGTTTCAACATGTTCAGCTTTTTATCTTGTAACGATACCAATTTCATTAACTTGAGATAGATTTAATCTTGACTAAAAGCCGAGTGGAGTCTCAAGAGGCCTAAATTAATTTTAAGAACGAAACAACAAGAGGCTACCTATAGTCAAGAATATTGCGTTTTCAACATTAAAGGTTATTCAAAAATAGTCTCTACGCCATAGGGTTAAAGTATGGATGTTCTGTGTTAGGTGGAAATTGTAAGTTGGTAAAAATACAGGCTAGGCATTCACTTGTGGGCAAGGAACAGATGGCCCGAACGATCTTTGGCGTTTTATCAAACGTTATGAGCCTGAAATTATTGTCGGATAATTATTTTGTTAATATTCCGTTAATTGGCGGCTTATTCGACGAAAACAGAGTTTTGGGTCCGTTTAATTTGTTCGCAGCACTTTTGTTAAGGAAATTAAGTCATTTCCCCAGCAATTAGCGAAGTGTTTGTTGTTTTGGACTCTAAATGGGCGTTAATACACTCCTTCCTGTGTTAAACATTTCGAGGAAGTTTAAATACGCACTTTCTTATTAGCAAGAATTTATTTTGTGAAATTGAAGGAACAAGAATACCTGGGATGGTACAAAGAGAGAAACAGTCAGTTAAGTTTGTGAAGAGTAACTTAAGTTATAAAAGAAATGCAAATAGAGGGTGCAGCGATAAGGAGTAGGTCCCTGAAACGGTTAGCTACTTTTTAAGACGTTTTCTCTTAAGTTCGACGTTTTCCTTCTTTGGGAAGGTATAGACGTAACAACTATAGATGCCGACTCGACGGAATAAAGCCGTTTTCACTGAGGAGAGAAATAAACAGTCTATGTTATAAGCTTGTGCGTTTTAACTGATTTTTACGTTATTTCCCAACACATTTCGATTAAGAATTAACTTATCGCTTTGATTACTGGATATTAAAATGAGTGAAACGTCTGTTTTTGTTTTAGTAGCTAGTTTATATTCAGTGAAATTCTCGTATTGACTGTGGATAAATGAAAAAAATATTGCATTTTTTAATTACTAATAACATGTAAGTTTTCAAAAAAAATTGCAGGCGCGTTGATGTCTTTTTAAGGGACAAGAAATTAAAAAACTAGGATTCAGTTATCGGACATTGTAATAACACTACTGAGTGCTGACTAGCTCTGATGCGCGTCTGCACTAAAGTTTCACAGCCTTTAAGTTCGCACTTATCCTTCTATGACGTACCTATCTACTGCAATGCATTTGGGTACGTCCTAGAGAAAGATATGTGCGAACTTAAGAGCTGTCAAATTTTAGCGTTGACAGGCATAATTATTAGGTACTTCTATTCCAGATGATTTTATGATAGTTATGTGTCGGTAGTTTAGATGTCACCAGCGGCTCTACTTCGCTACAAACGCTTTAACTTTGTTAACTTGGTTAGGTGGCGCCATCCAGAGCCAAACGGGTCGTCTATAACTTGTACCACGCACCTGTAAAGCCACTCAGACTTGTTTAGCGGTACGTATGGCGAAGGGTTAACATTCCTTCAAGGGTTCCGTACTTTAAACTCTAGCTCAACGGACCGTACCGTCTGCTGAATTTAATAATACTGTAGTAACATTTGGGTTGAAATAGTCGAGTTTTGAAGAAGTACTAACTAAAGAGTAGGCACCTACTGCTTTTGCATGAAATAGTTATTAAAATATTTTAATAAGCAAGATATTTCTTGTTATATTTATATTTTGCTTAATATTTATCTAACAAGTTTTTTAGTGAACATTATAACACTGTCGGACCTAGTTGCTTGTAAAATAAAAACTACTATTAATTATGCCGTCAAAGTTTCGCGACAACAATTATAAATGCCACCCACCGTAGGTATAGTGTAAAAAAAATTGGTATTTTAAATTAAAACATAAAAATACTAGCCGCGATATAACAGTAGCGTAAAGCGATCGTTGGTATTATTGTAATAGTTTTTTTTAAGAATAAAATTAAATAAATAGCTGCATAATACTGGGAGTTTCATTCGGATACCTATACCTACTATAAAATTATTAAAATATAATTATTATTTTCTAGCAGGTATTAGTCCTGTCAGATTGGTATTACTTAGTAGTTTAAATATTACCTTTATATTGTAATAGAATAGATGCACTGAGGCTGACATAGTTTTGAGAAATGCTAATAATGCATTAAAAATCTATTAAATGAATAACATACCTAGTTATATAACAACTATTTTAAACTACAAGTTATTTAGAAATGTAATGGTAACATTAACTATTACATTAAGCTCTATATATATATATATATATATATATATATAATAGCATTTTTAATCAAATGTAAAAACATTAAAATATTTATCAGATATTTTTTAAAATACTAGCATACCTATTACCACTGACCACCCTCAGCATCTAGTGGGTTACAAGTTATAATCATTATAAGCAATAAATAGGAATGATATGTTAATACCTATGTATCTATAATTCGCACTCATTATAATAATATATAATTAAAATAAACTTTATTCTGCTTCAAAAGTGGCAGAAATACATTAAATGAATTAAAAAATTGAGCATATACACTTTTGCCGTAGCGATTTCTTCTAATTTATTGTTAAAATTAAAATTATAGCCATGAAAATATAAAGTAAGGTGATTATTATCGTCCTAATTGTTTATGTTAATTTAATTATTGTTAAAGAATATATTAAAAAACGTATATTTAGATAACATATACATATAAAGCGTTTAATTAAATATAATAATTATTAAGATTATTAAATTTTAGAGTTCAGAAACAGTTAAAATTAGAAATATTAATATTACCTTATATAATTTGGTGTGAATAAGAAAATACCAAAATGGCTATTACCATAAAATTATATTAAATTGTAATAAATAGCACACAGTATGTATGAATTGTTGAATATTCTTGTTTCCAGTTTAGAGAGAGACTTCTTAAGATCTATTTATCGGATCTTAACCGACCTATCTGTATTCGAACAGTCATCTCGTTCCCAGACTAATCTGAAGCTCAAATCAGTATTTTATATAAACTGAACACGTCCTAACCAAATGCATTTCTACTCACGATATCGTGGATCGAACGCGGTCTCCATCAAATTCTCATCTAGTCTGCGGAGTCGAGGACACTCGCTTGAACAAAGAATCGATGTCATTTTACAATCGAGATTTTGTAAATCGGAAAATTCGCATGCAGATCTTACTCTATACAGCTTAGTGCAACTGAGACCAAGTAAGTCTCCAGTAATGAAGCACTGCAGAGGGAGGCAGGTGGCTCCCCCTAACGAAGGGATATTTGTTTGTTACGGGAAGCGAACTCGGCTTAATTTGGCGGGTTGATAAGTAGGTAGGTATTTTGCGAAACATTGTTTGTCCGCTGTTCAAAATGTTGGGTTTAAGGGATTAATTTCACCCCAAGCTATGAGTGCTTGTTCCGAACAAAATAAGCCTAGTTAAATAATCTCATTTGCATTTTATTAAAATTGGGATTAGTAAATAACAGGGTTTTCTTCCTTAGGAATATTAATCTCCGGAATTCATATAACCATTGTTGTTAGGTTCTATTTTCTGGTACGCTGTGCGACCTGTAAAATAGAAGGAAGAGATTATCATGGTCGGTCGAATTCCATGAAAACCGTCCGTCCAAAAAACCGAGCCGTCGGCGGCAGCGGCCGCTAGTCCCGTTTCCCGGATATAATTACGTATAGTGTACTACATAGGTAGCTCATAGATATTTAGATAGTTCTGATTTATCAACGAAAATTAACATTTTTATTTAACGTGCCTGACTTTTTTTTAATTGAATACTCTACTGTTATTGCATTCAGTACCTACCTATACCATGTTTAATTTATTTTTATTTAGTAGTGCTACCTGCGTACATAAAGCTGCATATCATCATCATCAGCCTGAAGACGTCCACTGCTGAACATAGGCCTCCCCCAGAGAGCGCCCTTTTGAGCGGCTGCTCGCCTCCTGCATCCATCGGCTCCCCGCGGCCATGGCATATCTCTTCTTGCAAACAAATGTTAATGTATTGTAAGTTTTAAGAAAAATTAGTAATGCACACCTACCTGCTATTTTAAAAGGTGTTCTAAAAACGTAGTTCTGAAATACCTAATACCTACGGTCAGAAAATGTCTGTCCGTCCATCAGCATTGGCAATGTAATTTGTAAGTTTGTATAGGTACCTATATCGAAAGAAAAACCTCCCGTCTTTTCTCTTTACTCACAAGGGTGGATACAGACGTTCCAGAGCCCACGCTAAAGGTACCTGCTTATAGATAGGTATACTTGTTCGTAAGATAGGGCACGGTAAGGCAAGGTGCCGACAAACGATATCAATGTATTGAAATAGTGTATTTTGTATGTATTCTATGATTGTAGCTATCGTCTCTTATCGTTGTCGACGTGACTTGGCTTTTAGGCTTGTTTCTTTATTTTTGTTTGTGCTATCCTGTCAGTATTTTATGTAGACAAGACTGAGAAATAAAAACCATGCCTTACAAAGTGTAAAGTGACTTTAGTTATTATTAATGGTTAAAACAAAAGGAAGCGTTCTTCTTTTATTTCCTAATATCGTATTTTGGATTATTTTGCGTTATTTGACGTCTTCGAATCAAGTCCTTATTGGCTTAATAATAACAAGACCACGAATTACTTGAAACATATTTAATTATAAATATTCCCCGCGTGTTTAACATCAGCACGCGTCAAAAACTTACCCATCATGACTACTGATTGAAGATATCTTACATTACATTTAGAAACAAAGTTATTTATTAAGAAACAAAAAAGTTTAGCACACAATTTGCGACTTTCTGCAGAAGGCTTAAGAGTGAAATACAGTAATTTAACCAGCAAAAGTAAATTTGCGAACTCAGATTGTCGACAGCTTCAATCAACGCTGTATGGTAAAGAGATGCGAAACATTTTTTGAGAATAGGTGGTGATAAATTTATTTGTACATGCTTTTAGTGTACATTGTGGGATTTTTAACTAAAATTTTTGGTAAGCGTGCTGCGTTAACAATAATTTATAAAAGTAGGTAGTTATAACTATACGATTTTTCTTATTTCATTATCAGAATATGATGTCAAGGGAAAAAAACTGAGTTCTAGAATTGAGCCTGATAATAGACTAAATATACAAATAATACATAGTTTCAATAAACATAAAAGTATACATAAAGATAAGCTTAGCAAAAAGCTTTGACGAGTGAAAAGCTAAACAGGAAATTTAATTCCAAGTATAGCGCATGCGCTCTCACTGCCCTCCCGATTACAGGGAGTTTATATAACAGAAACCTCTATTCAGCCTGCAAAATATAATGTACCACAGAATTCTGTCGCAGGAAAACACAAATACTACAGTAGAGCGATCAAATTGTGCCTATCTTTGTTACACGGCACATCGCCTCCCTTCAGAGCTCTATTATCGAGCTAAATTATTTCCTACGATGTGCACAAAATATTATCGACCACACAGCGGGTCGTGTTTACCAACAAATGGGGGAGAAGCTTGTGCGCATGCGCGGGAGCCGCGAGCCCGGATAAATACGGCGTCCCGACGCCCAGCCGCCCTCGGTTATGCAACAACATTTGATCTGGAAACATCCAAATAAATCGCTGCGATCATAAGGAAAACTTCTCTACTAAAATAACTTCTAATAATAGATGGTAGTAATGGATATGTAGGGACGTCGATTTTGGGAATAGACCTGCGTTATTGGACGTCCAATCAGATTAATACTTGTAGTAGAGATTCTAATCTAACTAGAACCATTGCACTTTACTTTTAATACTTTTCTTAAATGATCGAAAACATGCAGTTTGTTCTAGCAAAACAACATAACCTTAAAACGGGGATTGATATCAAATTCAATGAGGTACCTTTCCTGGCACGAGCTTGACTTTGTCGTGTATAATTTTCCTTTATTTGTACTCAAAACAAAATTTAAATTCATGAATTGATGTGTGGTCTTTCACAATTTTTGAGACGCAGAGTTAAATTACTTTGCTTACTTCGGTTATACCATCAAGTTATCCGATGAGATAAGCAGACTCCAATACCTTGTACGAAATTCGTATTCAAAATTATTCCAGCCGAAGTCTTGTAAGACTAAAGACTCGTTATTTTAAATTTTTGGGAGAAGCGCTTCAATATTTCGGAAAAGCTTTAACAAAGTTAGGGTTTGCTGAGAAAAGTTTCAATGCTAGGTTTAGAAAATCTAGTTGAAGGTGAAATCTGGAAGGAAGCCATTACGCGATTCCTAACGCCATCTATCCAAAATCCTCGGAGGCTTTTCCAAACTCGACCGAATGCTGCGGGACGTCGACGAATATTTTGGTTCGGTTTTTATTTTACTGGTTTACTTTTTCAGGATTTGTTGGTAATTCATTGAGTTGGATAAACAAAGGTAGTTTTTGTAATAGATTTTTATTTAGACTCGTCCAATTGAAGTTTTTTCTGCCCATGTCGCTTTCATTTGTTAAAAGGAAAGCGTATTTCTGATGCGATACCTAGAGGTGTGTACCTATAAATATAATGGGTGTGTTTTTCCATTTAAAAATATGGTTTTTACTAATTTGGTTAATTTGAGACGTCTGGCAACAAAAGGAGATAGTAAATAAAATGAAGATATCTAGGGATAAGATATTTATAATCAATACAATATCTTTGACTAAAAATACAGATTAAAATATGTCACAAACGGCAGTAAAACTGAGTTTAAATGTTATGTGTACCTAAAAAAACATATTTATTATATTACAGTCTTATTAAACCTTATCTTAGGTAATAGAAAATAAAATTGATAAACTTGTGACTGCTCATAAAAAGCGTACTGATTTCAATAAAACAAGTTTATGTATACCTACATCTTATTGATTTAAGTATCTAGAACAAAAATTAAAATGAACAGTAATTTATTCGCAGATATTCTACTACAATATGCAAAAAACGCGATGAATTTCTTCATAACAAAAATATTATCTGAATCATAACTATTATAAATAACAATTATTAAACTATCGTATTATATAACAAAAATTACGCTTTTGAAACAGAATTTTATCAAACCGATATAATAGATGCATCAATGCTTAGTTAGACAATAAAGTAATGATTAACTATAATGAAATACAATTAAGCATATTTTAGTGTAACATTATTTTTATCTTAAATTAATGAAATCTTTCATCAGAAAATGTCACGGATTGTACAATAAATATGAAATTCTGAACGTCTACGTATGCATGTGCAATGTGCATGGTGTGTGCTGGTGATTACTTTGGTACAGCTATCATATCATTTATTTTAACATAAATATTAAGGTATTTCTAAATATTCAACTATTTTTTACATTTTCAGTACATTTAAGGTAAATTATAAAAAAAATATCATATATATAATCCAATCTACGTCCCGAAGCATTCGGTGGAAACCAGTTTCCCCAGTAAAGCCTTTAGAAGGACACGCAGCCTACTTAATATCTGTCTCTTTTCGTCCCCCCAATTTAGCCTGTTTACGAACGAGATGGCATGAATTACGTAAGCTTCTTGTGTGGCCTTTAACTTCCTAGGGATTAATGAGATTTTATATTTTATATATACGTGAATATGTATAGGGTCTCTTAATTACGTAATTAGATAGCTGATATTGAACCTGCCTATTTATCATGGTATATAATAGACAATTTAAATAGATACACGTGAGACAGAAAGCAGTTAGGAAAATTTATTAGGTTAGTATTTTAAGCGGGTTCTTTTGACTTGTACATTAATTTTATTTTCGTTCCGTGATACCGGCAAGATAATTAAGCGTGGAATATTTTTGAAAAAATATGACCATTGTATAGCTTGTATCTGATTAAGAATTTGAATTGAGAAATTAGTCGTAATTATCCTTTAATTTTTTTACATGGAAAGAATTCGTTTCAGCAGGATGTCGTCTAATTTTTGAATGTGGAATATAAATCGTGTTTTTGTTTATTTCTTTTTTCCTGTATAGGGGAGAATAATTGAGTACGTATGTGGAATAAATTACACGATGTGGGGCGCATTTTAAAGCCACATTTTTCGTCAACTCTTGAGAATTTTACATTATGTTACAATTAAAATAGTAGTTTTACATTATAAGGGTTCACTAATTGCTTTGAAACTAATAACAAAGTAAGCAATAAATAAAAATGTGACGATACTTACCTACATATAGCCACAACATACTTATATCCTTAGCTTAGCTGTACTTTATAATATTTACTAATGTATTCAAAATATGATTTAATTATTCTGAATATGAATTAGGTATATTCATTTACTTACATTTTAATAAATTAAAAGTCTATATTTTCTTATTTAGGCGTGTTTTAAAACTTCAAATGACGCAAGTTAGTTAATTTGTAAGTAAAGCTATATCGTATACTCATACACACTCGACTATTTAACATTCTAAATGTGGTTATAAGTTTAGATATGAATAATATTTTTAGGAGGTAAGTATAAAATTTATGTACATAATATTTAGATTGGGTATTTTGTAGTTTATAAAAATACGCTAGACAAAAAAATTTTGTTTAGAAATAGATAGTTTTATTAATCATTGTATTCCGAAGGGTTTGGTATTAGATTGACTAGATATCAAAAGGACCACATCGTGTAGCGACTACATCGTATGTTTACATCATAGCAGCGACACGAAATCCCAAAAAGATTCATTGAAGAAGAAGACTAATGAATGAAATGATGAGACGGTGAAGAGATTAATTTACTAAGGTTATCATGAAGATACCAACAGCTTATACATGATGTAATTGAATTCATCAGCATAAATTGAGTATATGCTATTACATCATTTATTAAAGATTATTAAAGGGTAAAGAGTGCAAATGAAAAAGTTTTTATTGTAAATTATGCAGATTGCCGGCGCCTAACGTAATTGACACGAATGGTTTTGATACTTTTAAAAGTTTTTTTTACCTTGTATTCTATATTTTTATTTTTATTTAATTTTGTACTGTAGCACTTGATTAAGTAAGTTATTCCATTTTTTGAAGTTTTTATCAATACCAAATCGATGCGTTAGATTTCAAAAAAATCGGTCCACATGAGACCGGTGTCAGGAGTAGGTTACTACCTAGTTTTAAAAGTAAGTCATCCTGACACATAAACATACAAAAATATAATATCATATAACACTCAAATTACTACTATTATAAAATTGGATACCCATATACTGACTGATGATTGACAGAATTGATCTCAGCTCTCAGAAGTGGTCAGTCAAAACCGAGTATGAGGCTGTATAGTGATGGGTCATGTCACCCCAGGAAAAATCTGACATTACCAGAAAGTCGTCTCTGAGATGGAACAGGTCAACGGATCTCGAAAACGACAAGAGATAAGGGGGCCCCGTTTTAACTAAAGTTGGAGTAGACCCTGGGATGTTTCCAGAGAAATTAAAAAAAAAAAGTGTTGCCATACAAAAAATAAAAATTCCATACAAAATTGAAACGTTCATAATTTGGAAACGGTAAGAGGTATGTGGGTAGTGCTCGACCAAATGTCATAGAGGATGACGGGAGCTGTCAGATGGTTGTCATGAAAATCCAAGATGGCGGATTCAAAATGGCGGCCATTTTGAAAGTTGGTCCGATCGGGGTGATTTTTCGCATGGGGGGGTTTTCGGGGCCGCAGATTCGTAATTTGAAAAAAAAATTTGGATTCCGCCATTTTTAAAGATGGCTGCCATACAAATTTTTTTTCCCATTTTTGACGCATTGTTTCTCGATACCTATGGAAAGTTTTGAATATCTTTGTTAACATTCGTGTCAAGGTGTTTGTGGTCCCTCCAGAAAAATTCATGTCCTGGTCTTCCGACCTTCGGTCACTCGGACAGTCAACGGCCTGGCCAAACCATATGAGATAGGTCATGTGCGTTTTAAGGAATGTCATAGCAAACCCTGGGACGATTTTGGAGATGTCAAAAAAAATTCAAAATGGCGGAAAAAAAAATCCGCCATACAAATTTTAACCGTAAATGACGGCGAAACTATGACACTTTAGTATAAAGAGCTGGAACTAATATTGTTTGAAAGCCAGAGAGGAAAAATGGCAAATATTTTTTTTTTCAAAATGGCGGAAATTTTGGCCGTGGCGGGAAAAAAAGTTTCACCGATCCTGATGAAAATCGATATCTGGGGGTCCCCAAGGATGATGATCAACATTCTGTAATCAAATTTTGACATGTGTCAACTTTCAATGGGGCTGCCATACAAAGGTGCTTTTATTGAAATATCAACTTTGCTTTTTTGCGCCTCCGTTGCGAGTGCTTTAGAAAATTCGTTCCTGGGGATCAAGTAAAGATGTTATAAGGGTAAAAATGCAATATCAGTGAAATCAATTTTTTTCAAGATGGCGGCTGTAGACGTACCGACTCATAGTAAAAGTTGTCCGATCCGAATGAAAATCGATATCTGAAAATCCCACGGTACACTTGGTAGGAAAGTGTAAAAACTTTTTTGATTCCGCCATTTTGGAAAATTGCGAACATGCAATTTCACTTTTTAAGGATTTTTAATTCGCAAATAACACCGAAACTGTGAGACTTTTGTAGGGAGGGTTTGTTCTAATATTGTACAGTTTTGTGAGGGGCAATCAGTTTTCCTTTTTTACGCCTCCAATACGAGCGTTTAAGAAAAATCGTTCCTGGGGATGAAGTATAGATGCTATAAGGGTCAAAATGCAATATCAGCAAAATCGATTTTTTTCAAGATGGTGGCTGTAGAGGTACCGACTCATAGTAAAAGTTGTCCGATCCGAATGAAAATCGATATCTGAAAATCCCACAGTACACTTGGTAGGAACGTGTAAAAAATTTTTTGATTCCGCCATTTTGAAAAATTGCGAACATACAATTTCACTTTTTAAGGATTTTTAATTTGCAATTAACGCCGGAACTATAAGACTTTTGTAAGGAGGGTTGGTTCTAATATTGTATAGTTTTCAGAGGGGCACACACTGAAATAGTTCTTTTTTCAAAATGGCGGTCTATTGGTCCGCGTCTGAAAGTAAAGGTGCTCTGATCGGGATATAAATCGATATCTGGGGGTCCCAAAGGATGCTGATCAACATGGTTTGGCCAAATTTTGACATCTGTCATTTTTTAATATGGCCGCCGTATATACTATTATCGAAATTGCTGTTTTCCGTTTTATCGCCTATGGTACTACAGTTTCGGAAGGAGATAGTGATCATTTCGACAGATGTCAGTGTGACAGATGTCAAACGTCAAAATTTTGACAGAAGTCAAATTTTTTGATAGATGTCAAATGTCAATTTTTTTCCAACCTACCAAATGCGAAGCGAGCAGCAAGTATACTGTAGTTTGGTATAAGTGGACGGTCACGACCAACACTTGCACCTGCACACTTGCACCGTGTGCGGGCCGCGTGCGGCCCACGCACGGTGCAAGTGTGCCGCTTGCGACCTGTGCACTGTTCTAATACTGCTGTCAAGTGTAGACAGATGTCAGTTTGATTGATGTCAAATGTCAAACTTTTGACAGATGTCAAATGACAAATTTTTGAAAGATGTCAATTTTATTGACAAATGTCAAATGTCAATTTTTTAGACAGATGTCAAATGTCAATTTTTTTTCCAACCTACCAAATGCGGCGATGAGTGAGTTAGTTTATTGTCTCTCATTGGTATAATTGGACAGTCACGACTAACACTTGCACCTGCACACTTGCACCGTGTGCGGGCCGCGTGCGGCCCGCGCACGGTGCAAGTGTGCCGCTTGCGACCTGTGCACTGTTCTAATACCGCTGTCAAGTGTAGACAGATGTCAGTTAAACAGATGTCAAATGTCAAAATTTTGACAGATGTCAAACGTCAAATTTTTGACAGATGTCAAATGTCAATTTTTGACAGATATCAAACGTTTTCTTTGATAGATACCGCAGTTTTGTACAAGTACTTGCAAAATTACAAGTTTAAACACAAGTATAGCGTTTTGAACAAATGGAACGCCATGAAAACACACACGCGGGCCGCTCGCGGCCCGCGCACGGGGCAAAATACTAGTATATGTATATATATTAAATAAAAGCAGTTGCACTGGTAACCGTAGGCTGCAATCGAAACCTTGTCTGCATACCGGTTCAATTTAAAGTAATGTAAAGTCTTTACATCCGAAATAATGAGTGATAAAGACAAAACTCGATTTGGAAAGGTACCTAATTTCCGTTTCTGGATGACAATCGATGGGCAATAAATTTCTGAAACAACTTTTCGAACTGTTATGTGGGTGTTGGATCCAATTACTAAATGAAATACGAAATATATACGCTTAATAGAGATATTTAATACTTTATTGTGTGTAGTTTTTTGAGTGTTCTGTTTTAGTATTGGTAAATGATTACTGGAAAGCATCTAAATAGTGTTTTAAAAGAGTTCTTCCTACAAAAACCGCAGTCGCGATATGTGACAAATTGTCTACCTAGTCGAATCAAAATCTCAACAAAAAATAAGTAAGTAAAGTAAAAAAATCATGAATTTTTATTAATGATTCTAAAAATAGCTTTTTAATTTACCAGCCCTATACTTAAAAACTGCCGCGAAATGGTAAACCTTGCTATTTCAATGACTTTTTTCATTACTGCAGATATGATTGTTATTTATCACCACAAAATGATTGAAATGATTATAAAATGACTCATCATCAGCCTAAAGACGTCCACTGCTGAAAATAGGCCTCCCCTTAGAGCGGCTGCTTGCCTCCTGCATCCATCGGCTCCCCGCGGTTTTGACCAGGTCGTCGGTCTACCTAGTGGGAGGCTGGCCTGCATTGCGTCTGGTTCGTGGTGCTGGTGGTGGTGATTGAAATGATTATAAAATGTCTACCATTAATTAACTACAATTTGTAGCTATATACCTAAATAATACTATAGCCTTTAACTTCATTTGCCCAGATATTTCAGAGAAATCAGTGAATAATACATTAATAAAACATACTTAAGTTTGAAAATAATAGAACCTATTCACCTTCTCCTTTTTTTCTTAAGTTTTTCTGAAGTTTTCTAGGTAAGCATGCACCATCGTAGACTGCGTCATCACTTTCCATAAGGTGAAACAGTGGTCAAATGCTTTGCCATAAACTACCTATTTAAAAAAAAGTTAGTTACCAAAATTAATAAATTATAAAACTAATAGGTGTTATAAAAGTAGGATAACCATAATTAGCTATTCTATAGCATCCAACGGAATGTGGACTGAATTAACACTTTAAATTACTTCTTCTTATTTATAATAAAACTAAAATTGAGCTAAAATCTGACTTAAAAATATGAAAAAACCCTATAAACCCTGAAACTGTACTAGAAAGTTGTGTGTTAACTGTTCTGTATTAAGATATTTCAAAATTCGAATTTTAAATTAAGGTTTTACATAAAAATTAAGGTAAGTACGAGTGGGCCGGGCTTGGGCTTTCTCGGGGCTGTTTTATTTCGTTCGTAAACATCGTATTCCAATTATATATTAATATATTTTTTTATTGTGACTCTACCTTATTAATTCTGTTTTTATCTTGCAAAACAATCGAACACGTTATATAACTAATTAAAGTTAATACATAAACAGGAAATTATAAGGTCCTTGCATAAGAGAAGGTTGCGATTGCCAATCGAAAACTATCTAGTAGGTACCTGTAGCGTTGGGATTGATCTTTTTTTCAATTCCCGTTTGTAGGTAGGTACCTACCTATATCAATCGCAAACAGAATGATTCGATTAAAACATCGATAATCAACGTCAAATAATATAAAAGGCAGTCGTGCTTAAAACATTAATTGACCATTCCCGACATCCGGAATAGAAATTATCAAATTACGAACTTATCTACTTTTTATTAATTTATGCACTTAAATAAATGGTATAATTACTATAATGTCTATTACTAAAATATATAATTAAGATATTCTAAGAAAAACAAATATATGCGTAAAGTTGAGAACTTTTAATGTCTCCGCCATTTACTATCAAAACTAGAAGTCATAACATGGACAATGGATTTATACTGCATAATATTATAATAATGTGTTTGGTATATTTTATATTGATGCGACAGCAACGCCAGACAACAAACTGCGACCGCGACACTGCTTGTTTGCAATATTCATGCACGAAAATCATCAATTTTGGTGCGCGCATTCATGTCTACAAAGCAGAAAAAGAAAACAGAACATTTTAAGGATAACTACCTACGTTATGGTATACATAAGCAAGAAGCTATATGTATACTCTGAGGTGCCTATATACACGGTCATGTGTTGCGGTCGCAGCTATATATATAGACGTCATTTTAAATTTAATCTTATTTAAAACAATACATCCATTACTGTTATGTAATCTACTAAAAATAAGAAACAGTAGTTAGGTACCTACTTAATAACTTTAAATAAACTCCTACTAGTACTAATTATAAATAGTAACAATCATGAAAACACCCTTATTTACTACATAAACAATCACGTAATAACATAGAGTGAATGTAAATTTAAACTTCGATGTAATTTAATAGAAATAGACTGCCCAAACCAAATCGCAATTAACACTTTAAAGGGATTTCAGCCAAAGAGCAGACAAGTTAAATACAAACTTATAAAATACTTTCGCAAAGAATTTGTTTAATCAAGATCTTCTCAAGTAGTCTTGTGTTAAGGAGAAGCATGTATCTTAATCTTAAGCTCTATATTTACACGAGCGATAAGTATATACCACAGCGATGTTTGTGCTGCGAAAAGTATCGCATGAATTGAAAGGTCAGACTATGATCACAGCGATAAACTCGCCAGTGGAAAGTCTGCCTCGTAATAATATTATACATATTATATTAATGAATATTCAGGTGACATAAGAATCTATTATATAGGTACAGGATGTTATATAAACAATAAACATGAGAGTGTTATCACAGACTCTGATCCGATATCGTTACCTGAAACTTATCATCTCATTTAGATCAGAGGTCTGACTTAAGACACCAAATTATGATATCTTTTATCGAATCCAATGATGCAGATAGTTTTAACTGATATCGGTGCAAATTTTTGTCTCTTTAAGATAGACAGTCCGACAAAGATCGTTTGTATCAGCGAATGTAAAAACAATTTTGGAAAGAGAGTTATTCAAAATTCATTTTGACTGAGCACTGAAAAGTTTCTCCAACAAAAATATTTTTATAAAACACTTTCATGCGCGATCGTTCAAAACAACGCTTCAGTCGGTATCATTCGTCCATACCCTCGTTAGAGAGCTATGAGCGCGATCTGACGCGCCAAATGTTTATTTTTCGACCTTCAAAAGTTCAAACAAGCCGAATAAACGCCGATAATGGACACCTGCTACCGCGCGACGCGACGCGACAACTCGCTAGAAACCATCTCTCTCTAACACGTAGACCTAAATATCTAGCTCACTAGTCTAACGCTCGGCTCATATCCCCTTGTGTCTACGCCAGACGTCAATGAACTTAACTAATCTCGCGATACAATTTGTAGTCGGCCACAACTCCCGCTTGGCCTCCGTTCAGCAAAAATGTTAATTTTGGATTCATTTCACGCAGCATCTATGGAACGACGATAGAAATAACTAAGATTGAACTTAGACGAAGTTCATTAAGAATGGAACGTTGTTTCGCGCCATTTTACTTGGGCGCTACGGAATGACGTGATGCAATCAAATGTTTCGTAGCTCGTAGGCCGTTGACCGAGTTTGTAGCGGCAATAAAGCGCAGTGACATAACATATGTCACGTGACCCGGCGACGGGCTGATATGAACTTGAGTGTTTAAGACCACGTGTAAATCTCGCATAACCCTGAATAATACGCCACCTTGAAGTCTTTAATCGTGTGAATTCATTAAATATCCGCCTTGAATAATATTATCTAAATCAGTTAATTAAGCTATAATTTATCTTTTCTTTTACATATTATGGCAATTATACTAAGTTTTAATATATTTTGTTAGCTATCTAAATGTCTGTATTCTATTATAATTGATTACGTTTGTGCCCACGATCATCCTTGAATTATAAATTAGTACATGCCTTTGGATTTTGGAATAATTACCCAGAACGAATTCAATCTGACCGTACGCAAAGGAAGTCTTTGATAAAGCGGTCTATTTTATTTTTAAACTTGTGCGTGGGCAAATAAGGTGGTAGATGGGGATTAGCGACTTTACGGAAAATTTGTTTGATTTATTTTATTAGCTAAAGTATACCTTAATGACAGTTACATTCAATCAAAAAAATAAAATTATCTGTGTTGAAATGGTTTATGCATTAAATATAACAAAAAAAAACAGAAAAATTGAATTATTACAAGTACCTACCTATATGCCTATATACCTTTTCTTATTGTCTAACAAACTCTAAATAATCGCATTATTTATATCACAATTTACATTTCACCAAGTAAGTATCATAGTGCTATTACCTACTATAAAAAAATAGAAAGCAGCTCTGTTCTCATTGCGGTTAGTAGGTACTTATGTAGGTAACTCTACAACAATTTGCGGAGAACTTTTTAAAAGCTAAAGACAAACTGGCAGCGATAAGTAAGTTTGAATGTTTAATATTAGTATAAAAAACATGATTTTTAATTATGTTATAGACATTAAGCTCATGAACATAAACGACATTGTTTCAAAAGATTTATTTTCATCATGATAATCTTTTATCCAGGTATTAACAACTGATGTTAAATTAGTAGGTACTAATTTTGTTAACCGCTATATAATGTAATTGTGGCTGAAGATTTATTTTAATGATTTTTTCCCTTAACTTGAATAATATTTTTCTCATTGCTGAACCCACTGAAACATTCTTATAAGACTATACTAGAATAAATGGCGTTAATAAATGCCCGTAAAACCTTTTCAATGTTCAAGTACAGCTTTGTGCGAAACTACGTCACGTAATTGTTCTTATGAACTGAACTAGATGTCGCTACGAGTCTCGATTTGAAAACAAACTTTTTGCAAGTGTGCGTGAAACTCACGTGGCTTTTCAAGCAGCTACATCAATACGATGAGCGTCGCTACACGGAACGCACACTTTTAAAGCGTGTCTGAACAAGTAGCGAAACTGTATACAGACACGGCACACATATATACAAGTTACGCTAGTTACGAACACAGCTGTAAAAGTTGTAAATAAACACGTGTCGCTTACAGCGCTTGTGTGAGTAAAACGTGTTGCGTTTATAAAATTCTACGCACACTGACTAACTTAAGCACAACAAACTTGGCAAACTTAGGTAGATGGCGTGAGTAGTCACAATTTCAAGCAAATGGTGCTAAATCTATCCTTACAATACTTAGTTATATATGTACCTATATTTATAATCTTCTAGGTACCATTGTAGCAAATGCAAGCTAGCTAATTGTCTTATAAAGCAACTGTTTAAACACGTAGGTATCTATCCAAATTACCAATCTATTATTTTGCTGCTGCAATCAAGATACATTTTTGAGGATCTCAAATCTGCCAGACCAAATTAAGTTGGTAGGTATGGCAATTAACCTAATATGAGAAACAAGATTTAGTACGTTTCCTTTAACTTTAAAAGTTCTACTAATTATGATTTACTGCAGACGGCTATGATATTATCTGGCCTTCTAATTTGGCTTGTAACAATAAATAACTCAAAATTCATTATACCTAAAGAACGAATAACATATTTCTTCCTTTTATAGATCGTGTAGTTTGATTTAGATTGAGATTGTAGTTTGATCGGATCAGTGATACAATTGTGGCTATTCTGCAATGTAAGATGTTATGTAATTAGCATATTTTTAGTACCTATGGGTATGTTTTGGGTATTACCAATAATGGTATATTTTTTATATGTAGGTACCTACTAATCACTAAAATTATCCTTGTACCGCGTCCTTTAAAAATAATAAAAATGTAAAAAAACCCTTCTAATTAATAAGACTAATATTATTATTAAATCATCGCATAAATGCAGCAGACTAGCAAAAAACTGCAGCAAAAACTTCGCTTTCAAACATCGACTTTCAAAATACAAAAAAATATTCAAAGCGGCCATTTTGTTTCTTATCGATTGAAGAAAAAAAATCTATTGTGACCGTCGAACCGTTTGCCCATTGGCCCAGTTTCTGTGGGCCCAGTTTCTGATGAGGGTGCCACAATAGGGTTGGATCTCCCCTTTTTGGGGGCCCTTTTAAATATGAATTCCGAGAGAAATTTTGTGCAGACGTGTCAAAATCGTGCTGGCTCAGAGTGTTCTTTTTTAATTGAGAATTTGAATGTAAATGCGCTTATTAGGAGAAGTGTAAAATTATTTTTCTGTGGCTTTACTTGTGACAGTTGCGGTATTATTTTCTCTTACGTCAAACTTCTAATTTTCTAAGCTTTTTTTTCCTCCTTTAATTTATTAAGTAAGTATAAATGATGTGTTATACTCTGACTCGAATAAATCAAAAACATAAGTTTCTAAATTTTCTTAGGACCCCATGATTTCAATAACATAATAATACATAATAATAGTAAATATGTGTGGAATAATAAAAATAATATCATTAAACTTCAAGGACGTAGACCGTACCTATTTATTAATATTTATACTATTAACATAGGTAGGTATTTACTAGGTGGTAGGACTTTTCTGCAAAGTTCGTCTAGGTAGGTACCTCCGCTTTGCCAGTTATTCTGCCTCCAAGCAGTAGTGTGCAAGCACTACTGTGTTCCGGTTTGAAGGGCATTGTAGCTAGTGAAATTACTGGGCAAATGAGACTTTACGAACTGATCTCACAGTCTAGAAAACTTTTTTAAAACTGTGTGATGTCTCAGGATGGCGTGCGCAGTGCGCAGTGTTACTCGAAACTTTAGTTTGGAGTTCCGAGCGGCACTGCAATCTGTTATGGGCGGCCGTGTCGCTTAACACCAGGCGAACGACTAACTCGTCACGTCATTCATTTACATTAAAAAAAAAAAGGTGGAATATACCATGATACTTTACAGTAGAATCTACCAATAAACTGATAAAAGAATCAGTTACAATAATTGTGCCCTATTTCTACAATATCTTTCTGTATTAGGTAGATACTATAATCTCACTATTTCTAGAACTACGATGGACAGAGTAAACTGATCTGTGACAGTCGTCTGGCACCTACATATACCTACATGCATAGGTATAAAACAATCAACGAACCTATAACAACGTTATTGTACTATCTCGAAATAAAAATAACTTGCGAGTGTTCAAGTGAGTTTATTCAATCATGAAATGTACATTGCGACATAGTTCTAAAGAAACATTTGGACCCTTCAACTATACCCAAGGTACAGCTGTGTCCGTCTGGAAAATATTAAGATAAACCGTTGGAGCTGATAAAGTACTAAGTGCTGGTGTTAATAAACATTAACTTTAGATTTGCACCAGTATTAAGTTTGAAACAATACATCATAAGAGTAAACTAAGGTACTAAAACTAATCTAAATAACTTACATCTAGGTACAGAATACACTGTAAGTATCCTTACCAAAACTTTCTCGGAGAAAATCTTCCAAAAAATGCACTGCCACAGCTAATACATAAAGTAGGTTCATCTCAATAACAGAGTTTTATCTTATTTTAACATTTATATCAATCATCATGTTTTTTAATTAGTTTGCACTTAAATTAAATTAGTTAGCAATAAAACAATGTATTATTTATTTATGTCTACTTTGTTAAGTATGTCTTATCTTCCAATGTAAAGCGAAGTGCTCACTGAAAGCAAACCGATGCAGAATACTTAATCTATATACAAAAAATTAAAACCTATGCCTCTGCAGGGCAAAGGTCTATAAATATAATAAAAATATTTAACGTCTATCCAAGATAAGTAATTTAAATGACTGGCCTGATAACTCATTTGGTAGTAGCTCTGCCTTCTGAACTGTAGGTTGTGGGTTCGATTCCTACCCAGGACAAACATTTGTGTGATGAACATCGATGTTTGTTCTGTGTCTGGGTGTTATATTGTATTCTATGTATGTATTAACAAACAAAAAGTATCTAAGTATTGTATCAGTTATCTGGTTCCCATAGTACAAGCTATGCTTAGTTTGGGGCTAGATGGCGCTGTGTGAAATGTCCACATATAAATAGGTGATTACCACAGTATTACAATCCTTATTTTAAAACTGTACTATTAATACTTTTAGGTATATATACTAAACTATTAGGTAACTACATAGGTACAACTACGCGTAATATTAAGACATGATTAAATATTTCGATCATGCTTAGTAATAACTCAGCGGCTTGAATGTGTGTACCTCAAGTGCATTAAATACCTCATACCACGATCCATCGACGATCTGACGACCGAATGCACTTACCAAACAATGTCTTAACGTTCCGTTAGTCAGCTAGGGAGTACCGGGATATTTATGGCGAGTACCGATTTAGAGTGTGCACCATGCTTTACAATTCAGATAATAGGAAATTAAATAGATGGATAGTTACTTTATGAAAAATACGTCTGTTTTTATTTATTTGGTTATTGTTAAACTTGTATAATATATAGCTTACAGTTACACAGTGTTTTGTCTTGTTTTATCTTTCTCAATTTCAAAGGCAACAGAGGAAGACAAAACACTAAAAAACTACACAATGTTTATTAGTAAGGGGGTAACTATTTTATATATGACTTGTATAACTTGTATAAAAATATAAATCTAAAAGTTATTACACATGGTTATGAATATTATTATGCAATGTCATTGTCCGTCTGCACTAAGGTTTGACAGCTCCTAAGTCCACACTTATCCCTCTATGACGTTACCTACTTCAACGCATCGGGGTGCATCTTAGAGAGAAGTGTGAATTTTATATACGTAGGTACTTTAGTTTATCTCATCAAGCTTTTATATAATTATGATATAAGTTTAGCTACATTTTATGCCCAAAAATATAAATTTCCCAACATATAAAACCAAGAAACCATGGCGCTTCTAATAATAACTTGAGCTACAATTTTTTTTCTCATCTAGTAAATGAGGTAAACGATTTAATCAGCAAAGTTCACCCCATACATAAATTAACTTGCAAGAAGGTCTCATTTATGCGTACAACATATTTCTACCGAGTTTACGAAAGTGTGACGCGACTACGCTCCGTTGAAAATATTAGACGTTTTAATCCTTCGAGGTTTAGATAATACGTCTTTGTTACTACGATGTTGGAATAATGGAGACGGCATGGCAACAGGCATTTTAATTCTTAATTTTCATCTTCGCTCTTGATATACCAGATGGCCTAGCATGCGCACCGCGAGAAAACTTTTCGTCACTGTTAGAGTGAGACACACTTAGGCGCTACCATAGTCTTGTCACGGTCTCTCGCGAGATAGGTAAAGTAGAGATTTTTTTTGACGTGGTTCGCATGTTAGCCGGGCAGGAGTGGCGGTATACATTATTAATTTATTTATTGAACACCAGCATTATGTACACTTACAACAGGAATCTACAAATATTACTTATTTCAAAAGCCTAAGTGTCATTACAATTATTGGTGAAGACTGCATGCAAAGTAGACTAGCGAACTTATAAATTAATTTTGCTAATTAGGTATATAAATAATACATGATTAAAACAATGATAAAAACAACCGTCTACAACAACAAGGTATCGTCAGGAACAATTAAAAAATAAGAAGACAAGAAGCGAGTGAAGCTTGCGTTCTGAGGGTTCCGAAACTTCTGATACCTCCTAAACACCTTCATAGAAAAAATCACCTATGTTCCAGTAGTTAGAATCTTGTCTTTGCGGTTTTTTTTCATACAAGTTATACTTAAGTAGGAAAATGTCTCCCAGGTTAACTTTATTTTGTAAGAATTATACGGAGAATAGAATATCGTTGCATGTTTTGTTCACTAGTTTTAGGACGGACACTGAATGTTACTGTGTTTTTTGTTAAATACTACTGTTGTTACGTCCAAACTGTAAACCAAAGAAATAATTTAAAAAAAGTCATGGACTTTTACATTTTTCTCTGTGCTTACGCATCACATTGCGTAAGAGAATGGAGCGAATAATTGAAAATTGCACTAACACAAACACAGGTTTTAGTAGACTACCGTAAAAAAAAATGCCTCCGCGTTTGACTGGTCGACTGCGGTCGATGTGATGCTCTATACAATATCAAAAGAGCTACCTTTTGCAATTATATGCTGCGCCACGTATCTCAATTTTGGGTAGGTACAAACTTTCTCTTATGGAATTTAATACTAATGCTATCTTCCTCTGGTTTTTACACACTAATCAATTTAATAAAGCAATTTGAAAACAATCTGGGTGGCACTGTAATTATAGTTGAGAGCAAGCGTGACTTAGCCGTGTGATTCGATTAGACTGCGTGAGTCTGATCCAGCAAGCATGTTTCTTGCTTAATACACACGCAAACTTCCATTCAATTTAAAAGCCTAATAAATGTTTTTTGACCTATGTACCTACTGCCTAAAAATTGTATGGATAAATTTTTTTGAAAAGGTACCTATGTCTATAAAATAATGGGTGCCATTCAAATAAAATTGCCTATCGATCCTTAAAAGCCATTTTTGTATTCGTTCAAGAAAAAGGTTTAACTGACTTCAATTACTTTAATTTCATACTGAGAACCTACTTGTGTTATATAATAACACACATACTTTATCCTGTTATTTAGATTTAATAACCTAACTGCTGAACCTATTTTGATAAAATTTCTATGGAACCAATGTGAAAGTATATCCTTCCAAATAAAAATATTCAAATCGGTTTATAGATGATGGAGATATGAGGCAACAAACATAAAAACAAAAACAAAAAAAAAACATAAAACTGAAACCTCCTCTTTTTTAAGGCGATTGTAAAATAAATTTAAATACCTATGCTTAAGTGTTTATTACTCAATAGTAAAGATAGAAGGAGTCCTTACTAAGTCACTGAAAATACGTGTCATATCCATTTTGTCACTACGTTCAGCGTTCGGAATGCAGGCTTTTAAAAGGGGCGAATGGTAATCAAACCGAGCAAGCAGTTTACCGCAATCTGGGTCTTTCTACTTAAGCCCTTTATCTTGCGTTCGGGGTACGGCTCAAAGCCTACGAAGCGAACAAGGCTGTACGATGCAATACGTCACTAAGTTTAGTTTGTTCTAAGTGTTCTAGATACGTGTATTGAAACAGCGGAAGAGGAAAGGGAATAAAGAGAAAAATAACAAATTTCAAAAGTTAAAAGAACTGCTAAGATTTGCAATAAACATTCAGATACTGTTGTCAGTTTTATACTTATTTAAACACTAGCTGACCTCCCTCGGCTTCACACAAGTTAATTAGTTTACCGTCCTAACCCTGTTTATGAGAAGAGGGAAGCGAAAAGGAAAAAGATAGGAGAAAAGGATGAATGAATGAGCCGGCGAAGGAAGACAGGCTTCATTTGCTTCCCTCCTTTTGCCATCCCATCCATTCATCCTTTTGCCCTATCTTTTTTCCTTTACCTTCTCTCTTCCCTTCGACAGGATGAGCATATGTAAAAATATAATATACAAACAAAAATTCTTGCACAAAAATTACATCTTTAATTCTTCGTGCAACCCGCGCTTGGTCGTATTAGATGACACAGTATTCTAAATTTTATTCTGAAAAATTAGTTATAAACATACCAAATTTCTGCGAAATCAGTTGAGTAATTCCAGCGTGGTGCGTGTTCAGAATTTCAAATGGACAGACAGACAAAAAATTAAAAAAAATCTACTTTAATATCGATAATGAAGAAGTTTAATGCAATCAAAATTTTCAATTACTTACTACGCAGACTGTGGTAAAGTTTCTATAAAAAATATAGGTTTTTTTTTTAGATTGGCTACTGTTTCCGTCAAATGCGATACAACTTTGCCACTAACCGAGAAGGGATAGTTACTCATAAAAAAGGGAAAATATAGGTATAGTTTATACTTCATCATCATCATCATCAGCTTGAAGACGTCCACTGCTGAACATAGGCCTCCCCCAGAGCGCGCCACCTAGAGCGGCTGCTCGCCTCCTGCATCCATCGGCTCCCCGCGGCTTTCACCAGGTCGTCGGTCCACCGAGTGGGCCTAGCACCAGTGGGTGGCACCTAGTTTAAACTTGCCCTTTTTCTATTTAAAACAGGCTTTATATTATTCGTATTCTATTAATTAATAATAATGGCACTGGGATCAAACAACCCACGAGGAATCTTCCTGGCATTATTGAAAAAGGCAGCCGTGCGAAGAGCCGACTAGCGGTATATGCCAAAGCTTAGGGCGGATAATTTTCCTCTCCCTTGTTTTGCCTGGCTTACTTCAAGCCCTCCGAGGCAAATATAGGCTTTTTGTTGATGAAAAGGGTAAAGGGTTGAATAATTTACCTTCTCTATTTCTAGTTTTGAAAAATATACCGGCGAAAAGAATATTCTCTGAACACTTTAAAATAGTGAAGGTACGTTACAACGTTACGTTTGTAAGATATTAGTACAATGTATGAGATTTACCGTTACCTGTTTTTAATGAAACAAATCTACTATGGAATATTTTAATACTTTATCGCAATAAATAAAAAAATGAAAAGCGTTTTTAAAGTATTTTTTTTATCTTGATGTCAGAACATAATAAGGATAACCATTTCACGGTCTTATATAAGTACAGATTTTGGTTAAATGAAGTGTATATTTTGGTCAAGCAAGGTTCATTTTCCAGACGATAGCTGGTTATGTATGATCCAATTAAAAGAGATTGCCTCCGAAAGCTAGCGATGCGTGTTTTGTACAAAAAACGGCGCCTTGATGTGGCTGTAGTTACGGCAAACTTCAAGTGGACATAAATAAGGGTCGCAATATTCGGCGGTCCCATCTCTACGGGCAACGCGCTCACAGCTCCGTAGAAAACTACAACTCATTTCACGCTTTATTGTTTTCCCCAAAGGGTCTGGGTTTGCTTGACTGCCTTCGAAATATATTCTTAAATACCACTAAAAGATAATCAACTTTAACCGCAGCCGTATAAGGCATGATTTCGAAAAACAATGACATAACTTTGGAGAATCCGACGGTGGAATTTCTTCGCAAAACTGTAGCGTCGCATCAGTTTTGGGAACAACTTGGATTAAATAAATTCTTTCGAGTGTCGTTTGTTTAAAATTGCGAATCAAATTCGTTAGTAATGGTTTTGTTTTCCAATAAGTTTGCGCTCAGCCGTTGGGGAACGAAATTTTCATACTAATCGTGTATTTGCCGTGGCTGCGCTTGTATCTGAGATAAAAACACAGCAAATTATTTCGTTCTTGAATTAAATTGTCATTTGATACAAAAATAAACACGAAAGTGTATACCAACGTGCGCTAAACCGAGATAAAGTCAAAATTCGAAACTTTTATCATATCTTCGGTAATATTGTTACTAAACCACCATTCAGGCCGCATATGAAGAGCATTTCATTTCGTCAACATTTTCGTTTTATGTTTCTACTATCGGCCATTGAGTTCCAATTTCTAAGTCGCATGCGTTATTCTGTTCCCAAAGGTACAATACAATGTGCGAGAGTTACAAACCGAATGGAACCCACCAGGGATTTGCTGCTTTCACCTTAATACAGCATAAGAGATTTCACCTTGTCCATCCCATTTCGTACATATCCGCTAGGATCACGTAGGTATAACTACGGGGCGGTATGGCTCGCTCTGATGGGTTTCCTTTCCTCCATTCGTCGGCCCAAGAGACTTATTATACTGTGTACACGAGATACGAGGAATATTTTGCTCAAATATAATCAGGGACGCGGCCAAACAGTGCTTTGTTTTTATTCAATGTTATATGAAATATATTTTGGGACGCTCGGGACGCTGAATGCAAATGTTTAACTTCATATTGGATCGGTCGGGGTTTGCCATTTAATAGTAGATACGGTGTACGGAGTTTTGAAAGGGTTTTGCTGTACTGAATTATCTTTAGAACCCACGATATTCTAATGAAGCTAAACCTGATAGGTTGCATAAAATCAGAATACGAATGTTCATTTCCAAAAATAAATGTATATCGAAAGATAGCAAGAGAGTTTATATTGCATTACAAATTGAAATGTTGATATGATCTGTTTTGGAGTTTCGATTTCTGGAACACCTACGTTGAGGTCAAAACCCACTGGCATAGCTCTAACAGAACCTTAAATATTATGCGATTTTATAAAAAAACGTTATATCTTATAGCAATGACTTAGCATTCTGAATTTCTGACTAACTCATAATATAGTCAGACGTTTTCTATACTTTTGCGTAACATCTTAAACCCGATGAATTTAAAATTTATACTCTTTTACCTACGTCAAAGACTTATCAGTCAAGAAAGTCAAGCAATTCGATCTCCGAAAATTGTTTCCATCTACTACAAATGTTTGTAAAATCGTCGGCACCGTAATCATAGACCGTATATTCGATTCTGATAGAACCATTATGACAAACGATTACTGAATCTATTAATCGTCTGTACCGAATTCAATTACGATGGTTTTATAAAAGTTTCCAAGAATATCCACACTAATCTATACTAATATAAAAAGGTGAATGTAAGTTGGTTTGTTTGTGTGCCTTTCGCCCCAAAATGGCTGGACTGATTTTAATGAAATTTCGCATACTAATTGCTTATAATAATGAAATCAACGGGAGTATCCTAAAGCTTTTAATTTTTCATGTTAAAAGTATCAAAACAAGTGATCAAAAGTTTATAAGTATAGCGGGGTGCTGCCAGTGTAGGTATAATATTTTCATTAGTATTTTTGTTTACCAAAAGAATGTTTTTTGCGTGAATATATTTTGTACGAGAAATGTTGCTACATCCTGGCTGGCTGTGTAAACAAGGTAAACATGCCGTCGTCGACCGCCGAGCCTCAATAATATAAAACATGCTATTCCTCCTATATTTGTAGCAACCCCTGCGGGTACGTGTGTAGGTAGGTATCTCTATATTCAGCTTACTATTGCCGTTGTTTTGCATATTTTAACAAACTAGATGAACTTTGTATGGAAAGGTAGTGCTAAAGCAGCTTATTATAATTTATCTATTAGTAAGCAAAACGAGTACATTTTTGACAAACTCGCTTCAGGTGAGAGTGTAGTCTAGTGTATAAGCATGAAACAAAAAAGCCCTACCTTCTACTACGATTAAATCTTAGAATGTAGCTCAAAAATGTTCAATTATAAATAAATAATTGTGGACATTTCACATTTCACACAGTGACATCTAGTACCAAACTAAGCAAAGCTTGTACTATGGAAACTAGATAGATAGAAAACATAAATACTTATTTTTTTGTAAATATTAATACCTACATATAAAATCCAATATAACGCCCAGACAAAGAAAAGACACCTATGTTCACCACACAAATGTTTGTCTTGGGTGGGAATCGAACCCACAACCTACAGCTCAGAAGGCCGAGCTACTACAAACTAGGCTAATACCGTCGTAGACTGCGTCATCACTTTCCATCGGGTGCGACAGTGGTCAAATGCTTTGCCTACAAAATATATAAAAAGAGGTAACGACTACTATGAGCTATCAAGCCAGTCAACTTAGCTTATTGATTAAATTAGTTCTTTTTAATAATTATATATAAATTTACAGATTGAAGTAAGATTATTGACGTTAAGTTGGAAGGCTGCAAGTTCAAATCAACTTAGTATAGAGATATCTTTTGGGATCAATAATCTCATTTGAACGACATAAAGTAATCAGATTTGATCTACTATACTAATGTATAAATTAAAATGTTCACTGTGTTAATTAACTCAGTCGTCTCAATAAATAACAAACTTTATGAGTACAAAATAAATTAACTAGAGTCAATTGAAAAATACGTCGTTCGTGATATCAATTCAATTGATTATTCTGTAATTATTTATAGAACAATGAGAATAGCGTGTAAAGTAGGTTATTAGTAATTAAGTGCTATCCATTAAGGTATGTATTAAAATGCAATACTTTTTAATCAATATACATCCCATAACAAAAGATGTACATACTAGGTTTTTTACTATTTAAAAAGGCTATTGTATGCAAATACCATAAACTAAAGATATAAATGTGTGAAAGATTTTTTACAATTTAAAAAGGCTATTATGATTTCAAAAGCACCATTAGTTTGGTACTTTTACCTTCTACATTCTAATGTTTTTTTTTCAATGTCATCTGATCATGACACTTTATTTTTTTGTTAGCTCAGAACCGGAAATCTTAAGAAATCATTTTCCTCTTGCTGCGTCCCTGGTTATCAAAGGAAATGTCAGTGAAATACATCAAAAAGATTGCCTTCATTAATTATGATGGATAAAAATTCATAGTTTGCGAAGGGAGAGCAAATGCCGAAGGTCACGTCCCCGACCAATGGTCTCTACCGAATGACGCTACCAGTAACTTGAGTAACCGACCCTGGCAAAGATTGTGTAGGTTAGATAGGATAAACATTTTTTTTTTTTTTTAAATATGTGTGGACATTTCACACAGCGCCATCTAGCCCCAAACTAAGCATAGCTTGTACTATGGAAACCAGATAACTGATACAATACTTAGATACTTTTTGTTTGTAAATACATACATAGCATACAATATAACACCCAGACACAGAACAAACATTGATGTTCATCACACAAATGTTTGTCCCAGGTGGGAATCGAACCCACAACCTATAGTTCAGAAGGCAGAGCTACTACCAACTGAGCTATCAGGCCAGTCAAACATGAAGGAACAATAACGCAATTTTTACGCAGTATTAAACTTGGTGCGGTTAAGGCTCGCATGTACCTACATTTGTGCATCGACTATCTCGCTCGCGCATTGTGACGTTTTTGATGATATTAAATAACTGAATTTACTTACGAAAAATCCGGTTACACTATATTCTCATGAATAACATTACAAGTATTCAACAAAAATATCATATTAATCCCAACAAGATTTCATAAATACAACGGTTTTAAAGTTTATTTTCTTTCTATATTGTTTTTATGTATGAAAATGTCATTGCTTTAATATGATATTTTTGTTGAGTATTTTTAATGTTATTCATGAGAACATAGTTTAGCCATATTTTTCGTAAGTTCAGTTATTTAATATCCTCAAAAACCTCGCAATGCGCGAGTGAGATAGTGGATCCGGACCGCGTATACAGCAGCCTTAAACCTCGTATATTCATGCATCCTCTGTATCTCTCGCGCAATGCGACATTTTTGAAGGTATTAAATAGTAGAATTTATTTAAAATAATCTATCCGCAGAAAACCTTTAAAAATAACACCACAAATGTTCAACAAAAAATCACATTAATCCAAGCAAGCTTTCATACCTAAAACTAGACCGAAAAAAAAAGTCCATGCTGTTTTAATGCATGATCAACATTTGTGATGTTATTTTTTAAGGTTTTCTACGGATAGATTTTCATCAATCATCAATTTATCATTTAATATCTTCAAAAATATCACAATGCACGAGCGAGATAGAGGATAGAAAAAATCAAGCCTGCACACATAACAACACAATGTTCAGCAAAAAAACACATGAATCCAAACCTGTTTTCATACCTAAAAACAGGACAGAAAGAAAACTTTTGGTTCTGTTTTACTGTATGAAAAATGGTTTGGATTAATGTGATTGTTTGTTGAACATTTGTGATGTTATTTTAATGGGTTTTCTGCGGATAGATTTTTGTAAGTAAACCACTAATACCATTTAATACATTCAAAAATGTAGCAATGCGCGAGAGAGATAGAGGATACACGAATATACAAGCCTGCACATGGAGCATAATCAGACAACGCCGCTGTACGAAGCCGACAATCTCCCTGTGTACGACAGAGACGACGCTCTACAAAACCAATTATGTCATGCGTTATTTTCATTTACCGCCGGGACACTGTAAAACTTAATGCTACGGTTATAATATTCGTGGTAACATATTTAGTGATCTGTGGATACGGCACGGGTGTATAATTAAAAAAAACACTGTCATTGCATCATCATATTCCATCGTACATCACGTAGTATCGAATCTCATTATTAGAAACTCATGAAACCATCCAAAGACGTAGACATAAACCTAACAAGCTGCTCTAACGAAGTTGTTATTCTTTGACGGCACGAATTTCGACGGCGGACGTCAGTCAATCGAGTTATTATACAACGGGCTAAAATAACCTTATCTGATTATATGTAAGTATATCCCTTATTTTATCTATAGCTGAGTCTTATCAATAATGAATGTAGATGAAGAAACGTTTTAGTTTAACAAGCTAACTGTGCGGCGAAGAATTTAAATGAGCAGTTAGATTTAGATTGATATTCGTAAGTGCCGATATTGAATGATAAAGTTGCGTAACGGAAAAAATAATGATTCAGATTTTTCATTAGTTGCTGTTAACGCTGATAATGTTGTTTGTTTTAGATATGTCATTTTACAAACTAATTAGAATCCGTCTTTACTATAGTGGCGTGAGGTGACAATGTCAACGTTCATTGATGTCTTACATAATGAATAGGTAGGTAGGTATATATACCCACTATATCATATACCTACCTAATGTAGTATGTAATACTTTTTTGGCATTCGCGACTCGAACTCATATTGTAAGGATAAAACAGGTTCTTCGCGAACAAAAAAATATCAAAAAAATTATTTTGACTCACTTTGACGTTTCGGTCTTACGTTGGCCGTGCTCACGAGGGGACACCCTCTCGGGTCCCCCTAATAATAAATAAGTAATTATAATTTTTTGTGGGCGAAGAGACCGATTTTAATGTTATTATTGTACCTAGTATGTTATTAGAATAAATATGATAGTAATATAATTATTGTATGTAGTACATATTTAGAATTGATAATGAGATGTGAAAATGATATTCTTCTCCCCAAAAAATACAGAAGCAAAATATTTTAAGAATTCATTATCTTTGGTTAAAATTTTCTTATAAAGTTTTTTAGATTTAACCTCCCAACGTCTTTTGGTTAAATCCTTACCCCGGACTAACTTTTCTAAATTTCCCGTTTCAGCGAAACCTCTTCAGCCAGAGATGCAAAACATTTTGGGTCTCAGCGAGCCAGAAGTGCACCTAAGCGGTCGTGAACTTTTCCAGAACAAATATTAGAAAACCGAACTTTGCTTTTTAAAAAGAAAGAAAAATATATCACTCAAGAAAACCTTTGCAAATGGAGTTGCTTTATCTTATCATCGAGAGCTTGAAACGAGATTTGATTTAAAGTTTATAGCAAATGTTTGCTCCAAGCTCACACCAAATCATTGACTCTCATGAATCCCAATAGATTCAAAGCTTTCTTAACCGATAGTACCATTACACAAACTACCAAAATCGCTTCACCACATTCCCACATAATGACCAACGTCAAAATACCAGCGTTAACTGCGTAATGCGATCCCGTCTTCAGAATTATCTGTCATTGACACGTCAGTTGTCAGGTGAGAGCCCGCCATTGTAGTACCTGCACGTAGGTAGCCCGCCCGCTCCCGGCCCCCTCCCCGCCATTGACATGCAAATGAAATGGCGGAGTGGAAGCGAGCGCTGGCGGACCCACTGTTATTTATCTCTGATTGGCCCCGTTTATTCCGCTTTGACAGACAGGTTCCAATTCCGTTCGAACCCGGCGCGGCGTGTTTACATAATTAGATATGTAAATACAGTGTGCAAGCGACTTCACGAATCGCTTCCATAAAATTCATACCAAATGACATTCTTATACCCTTGATAAGTTCTCGCATGAGCATTTCGTAGGTAGAGTTTTATCATTAGAATCGATTGAATGTCAAATAAATTTAGTTTTTTACGGAGAGAATTAAGTGATATCAAATTCTATTCGTTACTGATTAACCATTCATTAAGGATCTCTGAATTAATGAGTTGTATTTCGTAACATACTTATTTCGTTAGATATAATTTATACGAATAAAGTCTATTTTTGTCTCTATTAGAAATTGATTAGATCCCTAGATATTTATTTTGGCGGCATCATATTGATTGAGACATTGATATTGTTTTGTTCCAGGTTAGCATTATGAAAATGTATTTTTCATTCGAATAAGTAAACACTAACGTAGGTACTGCTTAGGGCGTTGGTAGTAATCTACCAAAAGTAAATTTCAACCAATGAATACTAATGAATATGAATCCTTTTTAACAATATATATGTAGTAGTAGAACAATGATGTTCATTCTCAATTCATAACTCACTCCATTGTAACAAGTTCCTGGTATAGAATATGATATTCTGTTTCATTCTGATACTCTACTTTGAACCTTAGCCCTTAGGCATAAGGGCATGAAAGCCGCATTTGTTTTACCGACTGACTTATGATTGTGGCGTCTAATCAAAACGTAAGCGTTCTAGGAATTATTGTAAGTATTTTAAAACTTAAGGCTATGTTAGCTGAGGCGATTTAAGAAAATCTGCCTAGAAGACGCGACACGCGACAAATGCAACTGTTTAGTTTTTTTCTTCTAATAAATGACTTTAATCAACGCAAGTTAGAATCGTGCTTGGGTACGTTTTATGGTTCTAATTAGGTTAATTAGAAAGCATGGTGTAGAGATAATTACATGACGGTATCGGCTTAGTTGTTTCCATTTATGTGTAATAATGAAAACATTTTATAAAAGCATGTAAGCATGTATGTGATCACATCGTAATAATGAGATAAGAAAATTATCATGATGTTGTACCTACCTACCTATACTTGAACCATTAACTTAATCAAGAAAATTGTTAGAACAAGCCAAAACAAGTGATGGGTAGGTATATTTTTCACGAGAACCAAACTCGAGTAGTGTGTTCAGAAAAAATATGAGGGAAACACTCCGCAGATGAGATGGGTATTTGGACCGAGACAACGGAGCCAACCAAAAAATATTTACCCACAATTTTTTCTCTGTACCCATTGACACAAAAACTTCTCAACTTGAAGTCCAAGAAGAACAACAGTATGAATAACTTAAAAAAACCGGCGGCAAACATGTTGAGATCTTATCGGCAACTTACAATGTACAATTGTAGACGAACTTTTCGGATTTCTTAGGGTAAATTATTATATGTAGAGATGTAGTCTCATAATATTAGTTATGCTTATATCTGTCGAAGTTCCAAGCAGTTAGATAAGTAGACAACAACTTAACCTAAATACCAGGGAGTATAGAAAGTTAGGCGATTTAGTAACTTGAGACTTGATGTTTCTCCAAATCGATAAAATAGAGACGGGTTCTACACTTAGAGAAACGCTTTTGTCTCATGCTCGTGCCTAAATCTAGTTAGGTATTATAGGACTATGGGTAAAGTACCTATAGTAGTCATCGTACTTTTAATATAATGTAAACAGTTTTAAATGCCTTTCTTGTGTTTTTTTATTGTTACATTATTTTAAGTTTTTTTTTTCTTTTGGTTTAAGTTTTGGCCCAAGACGCATTTTGTAGTGTCTCAAGAATAATTACGTCACGCGTACTGTATCGAGTATTGGATACTTATTTTCATATTGATATCGACATATCAAGTATTGAGTACACTCATATCATGAATAACACAGAATAATCAAACGAGCCTCAGAACTAGACGCCATGAGCATTATCATACATAACATACATCATGCATCATTCCAAATCTCTGCATCAGTAACTTATGTAGTACGCACATCGGGTACAAAAATACCAAATTTTGGGGGATTGAAATGACTATTTTCCTCAAGTCACGTATCGCTTTGAGCTTATCCAATGTTAGGTTTGATGATAATAAGTGATACCGCCAAATATGGGTGACAAAGATATCAATCAAGGATACTGGAAACCGCATCCACATTGCTATACCTTATCAAAAATCAACACTGTGTTCTATGTATTCGGCAGCTTCCATAAATAGTACATAATCAGGTAAGTATACCTAATACACAGAATTACCTTTTTTGAACACAAGTGTGTAATAAATTATAATTAAAGTTGCCATAGTAATGTACAATAATTATTTAAGCCAATTAAAGATAACAGAAGGATTCCTATTATAACAGACATAATAATTATGATTTATTTTTGTTTTCTAAATACGAAATAATTACCTATAATCGTTCTACATATTATTAAGATAAGTAGGTAGTATAAATTGTAATCTTTATGGTGTAGATAAATAAAAAATACATAAATACATAATAAACATACTAGTAAGTCGACAAATGGTAAGGCGATACAGGTAAGTTTTTCAACTGTGGATGCTAGGCCAAATCCAGGCTACATACGAATATTACAGGATGTGTTTTTTTTTAACTCAACAGTTTCGATTTCTGGCTAGAAATATTAATTTTTCAAAAATCCAATGATGCAGATTTAGTTTTCATAAAAATCGGGCCCGAGGCCACTTTTCGCCTTTCTCATAGTTTCGGATTTAGCCTACCACGCTCACTTGAAAACATGTATTACGAATTATTGTTGTTGTTTATTTGTTGTAATTTACTAATACCTATTTTAAATTTAGAATAACTTGTTACGTATTCATAAACTAGACTTTTTATCAGAAATATACTTAATATAACAAACTAATATAGTGTATTGTCCTATCTAGATATTCCAACATCCTAGACAAGGAGCATTCGCTCGGCGTCCTCACCAAGTCAATATCAATAAATGGGAAGCCGGGAAATTGGATGTGTTGAGGCCCCGACACCGACCGACACTGTACGTAATAAGATAGTAATGAACCTCGTAAAAATATGGTCGTTGGCTCCCGGTCTATGACTAAATATTTAACCAACTTTGTGTCCCTGGGCGGTTATTAGAAACTAGCTTTTGCGGTAGGCTTTATTTTGGTCTTTGTTTTATACAACAGCCGCGTAGGGTCTCATATTTATAAAAGGTACTTTAATCTTAGAGGCAATTTGTAATTCTGTCCCTTTTATGTACCTTTATAGGTACCCATGGGGTTAAATAGGAAGTAATTTTTTATAAATAATTAGTGTGATGACAGATAATTATAGATAATATTTTTTTTTTTTTTTTTTTTTTTTTTTTAATAATACTTATACTTGTTTATCTTTAGACAAAACTATACAAACGATATTGATTTGGTGAAACTGTTACGTATATTAGGTTGGAATAAACTGGCACGGTCTAGGCCGTGCGGATTTGGGGGACCCCCCACAGCGCATACGTCCACGTCGTGTCTCCCGGTAACGACCCAGTTCTGACCACCGTAACGGAGTGGCAGACTGGGCTCGGCTAAAGTGCGCTGTACCGTCGAATGTCTCAGCCGTCATTTGACAAAGCCGTTATGCCTAATGAACAAGCCCGAGATTCCTCCGGGAAATTTATAAAAGGCCCTTCTCAGGGCCAACCAAAAGGCCCTTCTCAGGGCCACAACTGGGCTCCATCTTTGGAGAAGACGGTCGAGTCAGATGACTCATTCTCTGGAATATCGGAGATGTCGGGCGGTATAGGGACCGCGGATGAAGGGGCCAGCCGGAAGCGGCCGTGCTCATCATTCTACGTGCCCGGGTATTTAGACTCGGACACGGAGACTGAAGAGACGGCGGCCGCCAAGGTTAGCACGGCGAGGAGAGGCAGGAGGAAGGCCAACCAGGCGGTTCCGTCCAGGGAAACTTTCCTTAAGCCTGCTCTGGTTGACGGGGAGCTGGAGGTGCTCCTGCAAGGCAGGAAGTATAAGAAAGGGCCGACCGCTGCGGTTAGCGACGTCGGGCCGAGCACCGGAACTGATTCTGATGCTCGCCCGATGATCGGTGACCTAAGCGTCCTGAACGCCCAGGAGCTTAGGGCGCGGGCCGGGGAGGAACTCGCCCGTATTTTAGAGGTTGCCAGGAAGTCTGGAAACCTAAAAGGCGAGTTCGTCGGTCGCCTGAAGAAGGCAGCATCAACCCTGGGTGAGGTGGTCGACACCCTAACTGGGAGGAGTGAGGCCGAAGAGACGCGGCGGCTCAGGGCCGAGAATACCCGCCAGCGGTTGGAGGTAGAGGCGATGAAGGCGGAGGTGAAAGCGCTACGTCTTGGCTTCGCCGAAGCCAAGACGGAAGCTGCCGCCGCTACCGCTGCCGCCGCCACCGCCACCGCTACCGCCTCTGCTGCCACTACGCGGAGATCGGCAGCCCCTACCACCACACTGGGGGCTGATATAATTGAGGAGCTGAAAGGGTCCTTGACCGCCACGCTTGGGCAAATGCTCAACGCCCGACTCGCGGTGATTGAGGACCGCCTTTTGCCAGCCCAGATGGTGCGCCCGCCACTGAGAGCGGATGCCAAGAGGGCAGCGGCTGAGGCTGCGACCCCAAAAAAGGCTGAGCCAGCTCGCCAGCAGGCCGGGATTGCGGGTCCCTCCACCTCAAGGGGGACTCCAAGTGCCCAGGTTATAGTACGAAAGGAAACCTGGGCTCAAGTAGTAGGAAAGGGCAAGGGGAAAGGAAAAGGAACGGGGAAGTCTACCGTTCCCTCCTCTGTCTCCACGGGTGCCCCCGCGTCCCGTACCCCCACTGCCCGTGCCCCGGTGGCCCGTGCCTCTATTGCCCGTGCTCCCTCGGCCAGTGCCCCAACGGCCAGTGTCCTCAAAGCCCATGCACCTGCAGGCCGTGCGCCGGTAGCTAAACAAGCTGCCCCCGCTACTAGTAAAGCTAAGACGGTGCTGAAGAGTCCCCCAAATTCCGCGGTCGTGGTGCTGTCGCTGCACCCCGAAGCCGTGGAAAAGGGGATAACCTACGCCACCGTCCTCCAGACGGCGCAGGAAAAGATCGACCTGCTGGAGCTGGGGATTGAGCGAATCCGCTGCCGCCCGACCGCCACAGGAGCCAGGATGCTTGAGATTGCTGGCTCCCAAAATGCAGAAAAAGCGGACCGCCTCGCGGAGAAGCTCCGCGAAGTCATGACAGAGGTGGCCAGCGTTACCAGGCCCGTCAAAACCGCTGATCTACGGATCACGGGTCTGGATGATGCGGCCACAAAGGAGAAGGTGGTGGCGGCGGTAGCTAGTGCGGGGGCATGTGACCCGCAGTTGGTCAAAGCCGGGGAGATCCGCCCTGGCGTAAGAAAGACTGGCTCCACCCTCGTCTCCCTCCCGGTTGCGGCAGCCAAAGTGCTGCTGCAAAAGGGCAGATTGCTGATTGGGTGGAGCTCAGTGCAGGTGGTGGCACTTGGGGAACGCCCCATGCGCTGCTACAGGTGCTTGGGGCTGGGGCATACTCGCCCTCTGTGTCCCGCTGCAGCGGACAGGGGGGAACTGTGTTTCCGGTGTGGAGACGCGGGTCACCGGGCGGCCAGCTGCGGGAAGACAGTCCCACGCTGTGCGATATGCGCCGAGTCGGGGAGGCCCTCCGGGCACATAATGGGGGGGCGCAGTTGCGTTCCCCCGAAGACGAAGGGGAAGGCCACTCGGACCCAGGCCGCCCCTATGGTCTCCAACCAAGGTGCCACTGAGGGAGCATGCGCAGCGGCATGCGAGGAGGTAGTGATGTCTGATTAATGGATCAAGTCAGACATCACAACCTCCTTCAGACGAATCTAAACCACTGCGCCCGGGCCCAAGATCTGCTTATGCAGTCCATGGCGCAGTGGCAGATAGACGTGGCGATCGCCGCAGAGCCGTACTACGTTCCCCCCCAACATTCCTGTTGGGCTGGGGACCTTGACGACTCTGTGGCCGTTGTGGGACGGTCCGGTGGCTCTTCCCCCCTCTCGGTTGAGGAGAGGGGCTCGGGATACGTGGTTGCTAGGTGGGGGGAGTATGCGATTGTCGGCGCATACTTCTCCCCCAACAGAACCGCTGCGGAGCTGGAGGTTTTCGTAGACCTCCTAGCTGCAGCGGTAAGAAGACAGGCGCCACGTCAGGTCCTCCTTCTGGGGGACTTGAATGCCAAGGCCCGGGATTGGGGCAACCCCTCCACTAACTCTCGTGGCGAGATCGTCAGGGAGTGGGCGGTTGCCTCAGGACTGACTCTGCTTAACAGAGGGTCAGCCCACACGTGCGTACGACAGCGTGGGGGGTCCGTGGTGGACGTATCGTTCGCCACCCCAGCTGTCGCGGCACGTGTCCGGGCCTGGAGGGTGTTGTCGGAGGTGGAGACTCTCTCGGACCACAAATACATAAGGTTCGAGATCTCCACCTCCGACAACCAAGGGGGGCGCCAGAGGGTGGCACGGGCGGTCTTCCCGCGTTGGACTATTAGTCGCCTGGACGTCGAGTTGGCGAAGGAGGCGGCGATAGTCTAAGCGTGGCAGGCTGGACCCACGCACCCGGAAATAGACGTCACGGCGAGTCGCTTCCGCGAGGCGGTGACGGCCGTGTGTGACGCGGGCATGCCAAGGGCTCGACGCCGTCCCGAGCGCCGTGAGGTGTATTGGTGGAGCTCGGAGATCGCGGATCTCCAGGCCGTCTGCTCGGAGGCACGGCGGCCTTACACCCGCTGTCGGAGGCGGCGCAGGGGCCGTACGGACGCGCAGCTGTCAGCCGAGGAGTTGGCAGCTGAGGGCCAGCTGTATAGCACCTATCGCGATGCGCGGTGGAACTTACAGCTGGCTATCGGCCGGGCGAAGACAGAGGCCTGGGGCGAGACCCTGGAGGGCCTCGACAGGGACCCATGGGGACGTCCGTATAGGGCTGCCCGAAATAAGTTCCGGGGCCAGACGTCCCCAGTTGCAGAGTCCCTGGAGCCGGAGCTCCTGAGCAGGGTGTTGGAGGGGCTTTTCCCCGACACGAGCCCCCTCCACACCCCCCCGACGATGGTGCCGTTCTTCCCCGTGGTGGACTTAGCGGGCTCCATCCCGCCTCTGATGGAGGCGGAGATGGATGTCGCGGTCGCACGCCTACGGGGCAAGAAGACCGCTCCGGGTCCCGACGGGATCCCAGGGCGGGTCCTCACAATCGCCCTGAAGGAGATGGGTGATCGGCTTCGGGAACTGTTCGACGCGTGCCTCACGTCCGGACGGTTCCCGAAGCCGTGGAAGGATGGCCGATTGTGCCTGTTGCGGAAGGAGGGTCGTCCTGTCGACTCGCCTTCCGCATACAGGCCCATCGTCTTGCTGGATGACACGGGGAAGCTGCTAGAGCGTGTAGTAGCTTCCCGTGTTATCCGGCACCTGGAGGGTACTGGGCCTGGGTTGTCGGAGGCCCAGTACGGGTTCAGAGCAGGGCGGTCTACTATAGACGCCTTGCTCTGGCTCAAGAGGTGGACGCAGGATGCGGTCGGTGGGGGGGAAAAGGCGTTGGCTGTCTCCCTAGACATAGCCAACGCCTTCAACAGCCTCCCACATGGAACGATACAGGAGGCGCTTCGTTATCATAGAGTGCCCCTGTATCTGCGGAGGCTGTTGGCCGACTACCTCCAGGACCGCGAGGTCCTGGTGGAAGGGCGCGACGGTTTGAGGCACCGTCGCGTCTCTTGCGGGGTTCCACAGGGGTCGGTCCTGGGGCCGCTGCTGTGGAATATTGGCTACGACTGGGTGCTGCGTGGCACGCTTCCTGCAAATATGCAGGTTGTGTGCTACGCGGACGACTCCCTTGTCGTAGTCAAGGGGAGAGACCTCAGGGAGACGGTGCGGCTGGCCACGGTAGGAACAACCCTCGTGGTCGACCGTATTCGTTCCCTGGGGCTGGAGGTTGCCCTCTCCAAGACCGAGGCCCTGCTGTTCCACGGGCCTCGGGGGGGACCCCCTCCAGGAACGCGGGTACTTCTGGATGGGGTCCCGGTCCCGGTTGGGACCCAGATGAAATATCTGGGTCTCATCCTGGACGGGAGGTGGACCTTTGGGGCCCATTTTACCCACCTGGCCCCAAGAGTCCTGGGAGCGGCTGCCGCCCTAGGGAGGCTGCTGCCCAATGTGGGTGGCCCGAACGCCACGTGCCGTCGGCTATACTCCGGAGTAATCCGGAGTATGGCCATGTACGGGGCACCGGTCTGGGTGGACGCCCTCGGTCGCAATAACAAGGCCCTGCTGTGACGTCCGCAGCGGGTCATTGCGACGAGGGCGATCCGCGGATACTGGACGGTGTCCTGGATGGCGGCATGCGTGCTGGCCGGTGATGCCCCCTGGGAGCTCGAAGCGGAGACCCTTGCCGAAGTTTATCACTTCGTGGTGGCGAGGAGGTCCCGTGGAGAGCCCCCAGCGTGGGAGGAGGTCAGGCGCCTGCGGAGGCAGGCGCGGGCCGCCTTGTTGCGGCGGTGGACGGAGGACCTGGCTCCACCAGTGCCTGGGCAGAGGACGGTGGAGGCCATCCGCCCGGTCCTCCGGGAGTGGGTGCGGCGGCCATTTGGGTCGCTGACCTTCCGCTTGGTGCAGGTGCTTTCCGGGCACGGATGCTTTGGAAAGTACCTGCACCAAATCGCGAGACGGGAGGCGACCCCAGCCTGCCACGAATGTGGTGCGCCGGAGGATACGGCGCCCCACACGCTGGAGGTGTGCGCTGCTTGGGATTCTGAGCGGCGCACACTTTCAGCGGTCGTTGGCCGGGACCTCTCGTTGCCGAGCGTGGTAAACGCCATGCTCGACAGCGAGAGAGCGTGGCAGGCAACGGTCTCCTTCTGCGAGGCGGTGATCATGCAGAAGGAGGCTGCGGAGCGGGTCAGAGAGGATGATGCCAACTCTGACCCACTCCGGCGCAGACGGACCGGAGGACGGAGGAGGCGTTTCGCGCGCCTTCTCCATCCTCCGTAGTGGGGTCGGCGGCGGAGAGTCGGGGGACTCTCCGCCGTGCTCACACGGCCCCACACGTCTGGTGGGTAACCGAGGTGCAAGGTTACCCACCCACTGGCGCAGAGGCCCGAAAGGGCCTACCGCTGGGGCGAGATGGTGAATGCTAACGCGACCCTATCTCGCCCCATCCCGGCGGCGGACGGATCTGCCGTGCGGATTTATGACAGCTGTCCGTAGATGGTGGTTTGTTCTTCTCTGAAGACGCGCGATTTGTTCCAACCTCTAATTTTTTAGTCTTGTTCTTCCTCGGCGCCCCAATCGTAGTAATTTTATTCACCACCATTTTAATCGATTTCTTTGCCATAATTGTGTTCATTTACTTCCATTATTTCTATTTCTGTAGCCACACCATATAGAGTCACAAGAACAATACGCAATATGCCTAAGTTAAATTGTTTGTGGACTTAGTTCAACCAAATTGTCCTACCATTATTTGTAGTCGACCCTAAAAGAGCTGCCTACATTTTGGTTCTAGGCTCCTGTTATTCAAGCTACGTTTTTTCTAATCTTCTTAATTAGTAGGCCACACGCACGACGAATAACTTCTAAATGTAAAACATTCGACAGTTACTTATGTTGTCCGCTCAGAGGACTGACGTGAGCTGCGATGAAGGAATTAAGTAAGATAGAAGGTAACATTCTTACGAATTTACTCTAGAATTCAGCACTATATAAAGACAAGCTATATACAGGTATAAGTATTAGGTATAGTATAGTATACAGGTATAAGGTATAGTATAAGTATATAAGTATTTATCTGCAGCATATGTCAGTTTTTAACATGCTTGCAAAACAAATACTTTCAAAGACATTTGAAAAATTCAATAGCTACTAAACTTGACTTATATTTTTTTAAATTAACATGTATAAGTGTTTGAATCATGCTAATTAAGATACTCACAATCACATACACACGTGGTTCACACAGTTGAGTCATTGAATCCCAAAACCTGTAACAAAAACAAAATGGCGTTAATTAATTCTCGACTATTCGACCAAATCGTAGGATCAAATTGTGTATTCGGCCGGTTGCATCAGCCTACAAAGATTGATTTGACATTGACACGCCACGCATGCGTATTGCCCTAATTCCAACCCGAGATCCCGAATAATAGAGACAGCAAGATTCATATGTTAATGAAAGCGACAAAGACAGGTGTAGGACGCACAGGGACGTCTGGTAACAGGTTTGGCCGGTATCATGGCCGACCGCTATGCATCTGCATGCATTTTAAAGAATTGTATTAGATGCGGCAGAACGTTTCCGTTTGTGTGAACCGACTTTCTCTTTGGATTTAACATAATGAATATTAGTATTCAGAAAGTGCAGTTAACAGCTAAGTGTTCAAGTCTCATGTTATTCACTAAAAGTAGTATACCAGTCCACAAAGGTCAAAATATACTGTGAGAATCAATAGCAAACGCCCCATATATAACTAAGACTATGAATGAATAGGTTATAGGTAAAATTGACGCGTGCAGGAAAGTTATCAGTTCATTGAACCTGAAAATCAATGGCGTCCCAACCCGAATTCTCGCCGCCATCGAAAAACAAGCATGCCTATGTATGATAGAAAAACATGGGAGTAAAACTGTATGTAACTAACTTAATTTGGAGATATTCATATTAATGGATGATAAAATTTAAAAATTTTAAAATAAATATGACAAATATGATTCATTCTTTTTTAATTTATTCTGATACTCAATAAAAATCGGTTAAGTTATTGCCCTGTGAGCACCCACGGGCATGTAGAGATACAGGTTTATGCAGATATTTGGAATTTAAATATATCTACGACGAATTTATGCATGAATATTGATCTGCTGATAATTCAATGTTAAATTCGTATCTGATATAAATTCGGCTCACTTTGAGCTTTGCGTCACATCAAGTTGAAGTCAAGAAGTATTTATATTAGCATAATTTGATACTTGTGAATGAGGTATGATTATTGGAATATTATGTTATCTTGAGAGAGACAACATACCTAACGGTTTTTTTCGATTATGTGTGGGGCCTTTCTTCACAAATAGTTAATTAAAAATGCTGGTGAGAAAGATGAAGCAATTACTATAAAAATAAAATAGAATAAGTAGTCATCATAAACAAAACTATTCACAACTTTAAAAAGCTTATGACATCAAGTTGGTAGCTTAATATAGGTAGTAACAAACTTAAAATGTAATAAATGTACGTCTAGATATTTTGTTAAATGGTGTTTGTAGAATGATATACGTTCTGATTTGGCTTGATAAAAGCTCTGATTTTCATTTGCTATGTTTTTTGAGAAAGTTAAGCTTTATTTTCAATTTAACTTTATATAAAGTTTAATTTCACAACAACACTTAAACGCGGCATTCCCATCAAAAAGCGTGGCTTGTAATCGCTCCAATTTGTATAAAGTAAAGTAAATAAAAGTTTAAACAGATTAAACTCTAACGAGGGGAGAGGAGTGGCAGGGTCGAGGGAGGAGAGGGCAAATTATCTCGTCCTATTTTCTCTTCTAATTTCGCGTTAGGTCCGCCCTTGAAGGGTCGACCAGACGAGCGGTCAAAAATCGCGAGAGCACTTTTTGCACTTATTTTTATGAGAACTTTTTTGATTGGTCGTAAGAACACGATTGTCGAAATGAGATTTAGTAAGCATGATTTCGTGTAATCGATTAACTGATGTTTTTTGTGTTACCTAATTATTTTGGTTTTTATTTTTCATAACTGTTTTTAATTTGATTGTGAACGTGGTTTTGGTAGGTATACTAAAGTTACAAGTCGTGTCACAAGATCATCGATATTTATGTAAATTAATTATTTTTGTCGCTACGCTGCTGCCGTTTAGGAACCAGGGAATAAGCGGCAGCATTCTTGTTGGTAAATTAAAATCTTCTGCGATTACCAAGACGCCTGTCAAGCGTCGTGCTTATGGAAAACCCGGGTGTAATAAGCGTTCAAAATGGAGTTTTATACAGCCTATGTTCAGCAGTGGACGTCTTTCGGCTGATGATGTGTAGGTATACATGAAAGTATATTATACAAATTTATTAATATTTATTTATTTTATTAATATTTATATATTATATATATAATTTTCATTAACACTTAGAGTTAGAGTACTGACTCTTCTGTATTACCTATGTTCTTAATATTATTTAGAAAACTAAAAATTCACTCAGGAAAAATTTCATAAACGCTCGTTTGTAATTCTAAATGAGTATTGTCCAAATGAGAAAATACACCTTGGAATTCACCAGGCGAAAATTAGTCCGGTTAAAAGGTTCCAAGAGTATTCTTAAACACCCTCATCAAGTAAAACTACACGAAATAGTTGCATACGAATTAACATTCTTATTTTTTTGTTGCTGTACTAATTTCGGTGACTTGCTGTCGCAGGATATAAGCAGCGGCGCATATCGCCGGAAAGGCATGCTATGAAGCTATTCAAATCGTAATGTAGCTATTTTAACTCGTAATCATGCCGTGTCGATTGTCGATTGCGACAAACTATACTTACTTGTATATTCTTTGTAGTAATAGCTTTACGTCCAAAGTTTGGTATTAACGTAGAACAAAACAAAATTAATGCAAACAAGGGTGAAAATTCTTAACATTTATTCAGTTTTCTTATATTCCGACAAGAAAATATCATGTTTAACAAGAGCAAGAGTTATTACATTTGCATAGGAATCGGCGTGAGCTGATATCACTGAGCTTTATTAGGGGGAAGATTCTATAAACACCCAATTTTATTTATGCTCGGTTATTTAGTTTGCTTTTGTTTTATTCTGGTAGATCTATCGCTCGTTTACATTGATTTAGTTGGTAGAGTAAACACTGGAATGAAGACTGGATAGTTTTGTTTACTTTAGGCAGTCTGAAACGTATATCAGGAAGATACCTACAAGGTTGAAAGAGCAAGGGGCGCTACTGATCGATACCGATATTCTCTTGAACCTGTCGGAAAATAGAATGAATGCTGAGAAGGGAGGCGTTATAGCAGCTTCTATATTGAATTGTATTCACCCTCGGGTTACAAGAATTATTGTATCTATGTGTGAACTATATAAGTAATCTACATTTTGGTTTTTAATAGAATATCGCAATGCGCTGAGCCAGTCTCTGTTTGAAACAAAAAATACTTTTACATAATTGCAATAAACTTTCAATTCCCAACACAAGTTATATTATAGTCTCTTGAATAGACAACGATAATTACTAAGTTTGATATAAGCTTTGCCCACGACTCTACCTGCGTGGTATCAGGTTAAAAAGTATTGGCGATGTCCAGTCCATGTACCTAAATAGAAAGACTATGTGGCCAAATTTCATCAAAGTATATTCACTCCGCAGCCACACGGGCCAAGCATTAAGCCAAGTCAAGTAAGCTTTATAGTGCGTACAGCGAATGAGTGGAATACCTTGCCGGCGTCCTTGTTTCCAGCTGACTATAACCTGGGAGTCTTCAAGTGACGAGTGAACAGGTATCTTCTAGGCAAGCATGCACCATCGTAGGCCGCGTCATCACTTACCATCAGGTGAGACAGTGGTCAAATGCTATGCCTATAAATTGTAAAAAAAAAAAAAGTTAGAATTTCAGAAGCAGAATTTTGGGCGAACATAATTATAATTATTATTACAAATACAAATACAAATCATTACTTACTTGTACCTACTTTGGTTCATTAAAAAAGCTAAGCTTAATACTATAAATTAGATGATAAATTAAAAAACAGAATGCACTACGACCTAAATTATTTCTGTGGTAGTATTCAGTGATAGATATTTCACAAGAACACAAGTCACAACTATTTACGAGCTACAAAATCCCTTAACATCATCGCATCGAGCGCATAAAAACGTTATCACTGCCTAGTAAATACATACCAAAGACGACAAGAAGTAAATAATTTACCCACATGAATAATTCAGTAATAAACGAAAAATTATATGTGTTCATTTCGAGCAGTACGAGAAAACGCAGCAGGTGTACAAAAATGAATGGAATTTTTCTAATTCCAGTTAACAACGGCACTGGATTTGCATAATGGAAGCGAGCGCTTGCCCAATCTAAACCGCCTTTGAAGTACAAAATACCCGGGTAGTTCTTTTGTTTCAAATAATTCTCCTTGGGTCATTATCGTCGAAAATTTCAGATAGAGATATCTACGTACCGTAATGTTCCATGTCGATTTCGTGCTTTCGTCACGGTTTGGTTGGAACGAAATAAATAATAGTTATATTCTTCTGTGTACGTGGGAGGTCTAACGTTTTGATTATGGTAACGCCTTCCTATAGCCATTATAGTTTTTGGCTCAGGAACGTTTCTAATTGAGGGATTGAACAATTTATAGAGTTAATTATTTCAGATGTAAATTTATCAGTGAAATTGTATATAGAGCCGACAAAAGGCATTGTAAATACATGCCTTGTCGTATGCGGGAATTGTACTGACTAAGAGATAATTTTGCTTGAATGTTAACATAAACAGTTAAAGGACTTAACTTTGTCGTTTACTTGAAGAAATCTAGCCGAGAGTATATATAGTATACTAGTTTCTACGTCAGTAGAAATGTGTAACGTCAAAGCTCTTATTATACAAAATAAATCAGAGAAACCCTGTGTGTGTTCTGTGTTAAACAAAAGCTTGTGTATAACACAAGCTTGTTTTTTAAAGATTGTGTTTAAATTGCGAGAATTTAAGAAATGCTAAATGAGAGAATTTTTGAAAATCTGTTTATACTAATATTTATATCTTATTGTATCAATTTTTATTTTAGTTTTAAGTAGTTTTGTAGTAAAAATAGTTTAATCTTGTTAATTAAACAGAATTTTTCTTTAAAATAAATATTTGTTGCTTAAATATTTACTTACGTATTTGGTAGTAGTTATCTATACCTACATGTGTACAACCGATGGGGAAGAAAGGTTCTCGAGTGGCAACCACGAACGGGAAGAAGCAGCGTAGGTTTGCCAGCACCCCAAGGCCGTGCTCCGTTATTTCAAGGAGCTGGGATGGCTTGGGTAGATGCTGGCGGGGGAAATGCATAATCCACCCCAAGCGGGACGTCAGTACAGGTCTTATCGCCCCCATGCCAAAATAAAATTAGATGCAGCGTTGGCCGGCCCCCCACTAGGTGGACCGACGACCTGGTCAGAACCACGGGGAGCCGTTGAATGCAGGAGTCAAGCAGCCGCTCAACGTGGCGCTCTTTGAGGAGGCCTATGTTTAGCAGTGGACATCTTCAGGCTGATGATGATGATGGATCATCGTGATCATCATCCAGCCTTCATTCTTCTTCATTCATTGTACACATAACTATACGTGTACACGTTAGGTCTAAAATAATTACCTAGGTACCTAACCTACTTATCAATTATTTAGGAAAATAACGCTAAATAGCTTGAATAGATTCAGATTTCTCAAATGCATGTAAAGGTATCACACTGTGTTATTATACAAGCAAATGTATAAAAAAACTGATCCCTGAGACTAAGTATACCTTTTTGAATTCGACAGCACACCTAAATTATAAATTTATTTATCCTTGATTGCCAATTATTTTAATTTTTCCTGTGGAGTTTTGGACGAGAAGCTGTGTAATTATCATAATAAGAAAATTAGTAAGAAAAAATTCGACTACGATACTCAGGTGAACCGTCTCGAGCTGTAAAGTGTTCATTTTATTACAATTATTACTTTGCTTCCATTTGAGTTCGAGATAAAGATTTCCACTTATAGTTTGTAAAAGTATGTGTTGCAAGAATTAGCGCAGAGTATTAATGTTATTCATATCTATTTAAACTTATAATAAAACTGTAACAGGTCCAATTATGTACATTAAAATATTTAAAACAAAAATCGAGTGCTCCTTTTTATCGATGCTTAAGCCAAAACTATGATTTATTTCATTTTTGCCTGTCTATATGTCTGTCTGTCTGTACCTTGGCTGAGCATCACGCCCAAACTACTAAATCTATTCAGATTCAAATGAAACTTGGCACGATTTGAGTTCATATTACGAGGTAGGCTATTGGATACTTTTAATTCCGAAATTCAACACGGTTCCCTCCCTGGGTAGAGGGTATGAAAGTAAAAATATGTACCTACTTACTTAGTTGTAATTCATTAACGCGTGGTCCGATTCCATTCATTATTTTTTTGTTAGAAAGGAGATACTTTAAATATTGCCCCGAAATATTTAAAGGTCGTCGATTTTGTGATTCAGAAATTACAGAGATCCAACCTTCAGTATTAGGTTCAAAGCCACTCCTATCCTGTACTATGGGAAAGGAGGCAGGTGTGCCAGCACCAACCTCCATTCGCTGCTTCAATCCATTCATGCTTTTCCCTAATCTTTTCCCTCTTCTTTCTCTCTTCCTTTAGACTTAGATAAGACGTAGGTAAAACTAAAAAACCGAAGTGCAAAGCCGGGGCGGGTCAGCTAGTATTAGATAAAGCTACATTTTATTTTAAAACTTTATTTCAATATAACCTTCTTTTTTTTTACCTTTCAGCCATTTTTTCAGCGACTTTTTTCAACGACACAACGCTATTAGAAAAATTGACAAGACAAAATATTATTATTTTTGCAATTTACATTTTTAACTGAATAAGCAACTGTGATATCAATATTTGTATGAAAATGGACCGTCAAACTTTAATCATAAATCTGCCAAAAATCTTACCTCTAAGCTGTTATTAGCTAATAATTATATTTATCCATGCAAACACCAAGTAAAATGCATTTAAATAAATTGATTTTATCTACGATTATGTCATTTAGAAACATAACTATTATTAAACTGTTGATATAGTTTTATAACAGTTACTCAAGCTAACTACTACAATAATAAAAACTAAACTAAACTAAACCAAACTAGCTACACTACCTACCACAGATATCTACTATACTAGTCAAAGACAGATAGGACAGCTCTATATGATCGACAATTAGTTCCCGTGTCTCCACGAAACGCTGGTGTCGCCATAGTGATGTACCTAGCTCCATATTCAAATATCGATATCGATACCATAGTGACGCGCCACGCCAAAAAAATAGCGACATAGGAAGCTATTATTATTATTTTAACCTATTACATTTTAATACTACAGGAAGATGAAGCACCCGCTAATAAGGATTAAATGAAACAAATGAGACTGAAATAGCTTTTATTTATTTTTATTTCTTAGCCTAAGCTTTGTATTTTTACTGCCATTTTTAGGCCATTTTTTGGGTTGAAACCATTTTTATTTTAATTATTTATTTTTGCTATTCAAATTGAGTTTACTCACCAGATAAGCTCAAGGGAATCCCGTTCAACACTTCATTTGCAGTGAACAAGGATATCCATGCAGAAGACGGTTACCCATCCCATCAAATTGGGGGTATATCAGAGTGATTTTGGCGAACACGTTTGTTCACTAAGACAGGCCACTGAGCTCAGTATTTGTAGGAATCAGAAAAGATAACCATGATTCTCGTAATTTATCGTCCCTTGGGATACTTAACAGGCGATGAGTTTTATTAGTTGCAAGCTTCAACATGACATTTTCGCGTCGCCATAGTGTTGATAAATAACCATAGTCACTGCCCATGCTCAACTGATTAAGATAATTGGTATATAATTTGAAGTTAGAGCGATGGTAGCAGAGCAGTAACATGTGCACTTCGCAATCTTACGGTACCAGGTTCGATCCTCGGCCTTGCACCGATGATTTATCTAATAACTTACTATGTGCAGTTTTCGATGCCATCCGTGCCTCCGAGAGCCGTCGGTCCCGGTTGTCATAAGACCATCTATGGCAATCGTTACGGGTAGTCAGACGCCTGATAGAATCTGATACCAGGTCTAACCATCCTTGTTACTGGTTCCATATGGGTTGTGAGATCAGATGGCAGTCGCTCAGGGCCAGATCTTGTATAAGGGCAATTTGAGCTTCAGCCCAGCGCGCCGTGGAGATAAAGGGCCCCTAGCCCCCACTGAAATTTAACGGGTCTTATCTAGATTTACTTATAAATGTGCGAAACCTGAAACTATCAGGATTAACGAAAAACAAGAACAGCTGAGAATTAGGCAAACTCACGGTCCGATCCTGTAGTCGCTCGTGTAATTCTGATAGCTTGCCGCTACAGATTAGACTGGGAGCTTGGGAGCCGACCCCAATAACAAATGCGAAATGGGAAAAAGGCAAAGAAGATGATGATAATGATATATTAATTTGAAATTATACACAAAAAGCCAGAAAAACTACGAATTATACCGATTAATTAGGTTGTGTTATGTACATAATTTCCATGACAACAACACAATTGACTTTTGACATTATAGAAGTCACGTGATGCAAAGAAAATGTCGGAATGCATGTGACACGAGCGTTTCGTGGAGACATCGGTACTAAAGCTGACCCGGGCCTGCTACCTACTACAAAGAAAACTTATGGACTGTATAATAGCCGCGATGGCCTATAGACAGTCCAAGTGCTTCAGCCCACTACCGGTAGGTAGCGTACCCAACATGCTGGCAGCATTGTCACGTTGAATTGCAATGCTGATACGTTGGGCCAAATAAGTGCCAGCATTTTGGTCACGCGTCGCATCGACCAGGTGCTCTGATAGATTTTGGAAAACGCGATGAGCTCCCGGTCCCCACGGACCCAGGGTCTCAACACCAAACAGTTAAATAATTCGAGATAAATTAAATCATTTCTAAATAGAAAATTCGTGATTATTATTCCAGTAATATCAACACCTACGCTATCTACGCGACCAATTATTCCTTAGCCAATCTTGACACTGTAAATAATTTGACATGGTCTTCCATGACCCTATATACCTTAGAGTAGGTATAGACTAAAGCATAGAGAGAACTTGATTATGTGTCAAGCGTACTAATTTTTTGGAAACTTTTTAGACGTGTGGACACTTTGATGTGAATGTGTCTGACAGATTTGTATAGAAAACAAACAGTTGACTCGAGTCGAAAAAATGGTACGGTGCTTGTCGCAAGTGCAGCTAATTACTATATGTTTGTTTCTTTCTCTCGCCACTGACGTAGCGATACGTGTGAGCAGTACAAATATAATATCGTTTTGATGATCTCTCTATGCTTTAGTCTATATTCTAAGCTATATACATATCTACATTTGACAACGAATATGTTGTATAATTTATTCTGTGACATTATTTACTTCAACATAATGCAATATGTACCTACATAGACAATACCCGAGAAGTATTAATGCCACTAATAGAATCAATCTCTTTGTTTCAGATTGTTTTCGAGTTCCGCTCCCACTGTATTTACATGTTTTTCTAATCTACATCCTGATATCGTGTATTCGTGACTAGCATTGGATTTAGCTGATTCAGTCCTAGAGGAAATGCTTTGATTAAATTATACAGGGTGGAAGCAGTCTGACGTTGAAGAATACGCTATTATAGGTTGATTGTTCCACATAGTATTATTATGTGACATTATATTCAAGGTTTCAATGATCAGAAGAAGGCTTATTCTAACAATCACTAGGTGCATATATTTTTATACTTAGGTATTTTTCCAGAACTGTAATATTTATACTAACAGCTATATTTTAAAATACATGGTCACTATGAACATTAGTATACCCATTAACGAGCTATAGGTCTTCATCTTGTTAGTTACAAATAAAACTAATTAGTACATTTATATTTATCTAGAGCTTGGCATTACCCTGTATATATGTAAGCATGTAAAGCAGATATGTATGTATAAAACATTGCGTCAGACAATTCGACGCCCGACAACTTATTCTGGATGGTGTTTGTGAAGTCACACATCATCGGGCTTGTTGTTTGGCTTGTAATCAATCACTTGGATATTTTTGTTGGATGCGAACCAATTTTTATTTATACGTGAGAATAAGTCTGCTGAAACATCCTGTTTGTAATTCTCTGAGTTTTGATAAAAGTAAAAATGTGTGAAGATCAATGTGTTTGTTGTTTTAATGCTACTCTATGGCTTTATTTAATGCCAATGCACCATTTATAAGTCAAAACAAAATGATGTGTTTTAACTGTTATGATTGGCTTAAAATTTCAGTAGCAATTTTGGTAGTTAGTATTTGTTTGTCTGAAGTACCTTTTTGCATTTATTGATTTAATTTATTTAGTTCAATAGGTACTAAAAGGCATAAGGGCTTTCTGAAACATTTTGATAGATTTTATTAGAAGAAGTAGGTCATCAGACCTTTTGGCAAAGCTTTCAGAAACCACAGCAGTTCTAAGCCAAGACAAGAGGAAGCTAAATGTCTCTATATATAGAAACGCTCCAGGCTAATCTATGCTATATAACGATCTCTCAACTTCTTTCTGACAAAACGAGAAGTGAATCACGTGCATGAAAGAAAAAGGTATATAAATATTAATTATACTTATTAGATTTAACAGAGAACAGTGAAGAAAGCTGTTGAGTAATTTGAGACCCACGAAATGACCGTTTTGGATAGAAAAATATATAACATCAAGAGCAAAAAAGAATAGGATTAAAGCATTCATCAGTTCTAAGACTTTGCACAATACCGTAATGTATAAAGAAATAAATCCATCTAGATAAAAAACAACTGAAAATAATGTAAGCATTAACTCCGTACAGTAGTACCCCGCCACAGTGATTATTAAGCTAGCATTGCAGTCACACTGAGTATTTATTTCAAACTAAAATTATCTCAATTTAATATTATATCATAATTATGATGACTGCACCTGTCCTTTATTACGTGAACCACTAGAATATCTTATATTTACCAAGTGTATTTTTAGTATACAATAATGCAAAGGATCCAAAATAAAATTAAGCCACAGGACATCTCGTACAGACCTCTCATTCAAGTTATTCTAACTGTACCAGTTTATGGCGAGAGGTTTGGGAGTGCAGAGGAACAAAAGGGTTGTTTATCTGTAACATAAGCTTATGCTAGATAATGAAGGACACGAAACTGTTGAGGCCGGATAATCAAGTGCTGAAGTTCCGGCTAAAAACAAAACAAAATGTGTGGCATCAGCTTTGACTTTTGTTTTTTGTTGAAAATGTGGGTAGTAACTTGATATTCGCACACAACACCTCTATAACGAGTGTGATAAAGTGTATATTACTGTATTGTATTTGCTATCAAGTATAAGAGAATACTTGTATGAAATCCAGCACCACGGCCATGCCACGAAAATTACTTATATACCTAAGGATTTCATACAAATATTATATATAACTATATAATAATTGCTAATAACAATTTTACTGCAGTGAAACATAAAGTCTTGCATGACATTGCACTGCGCTGTACACGTCATCCTGAGCTATCAGCACAGCTTAGTGTTTTCATTTATTTTCATAATACTAACATATCAGATGCCATATCAATTTGTGGCTACAAACATTCGACCTATTTCTTAGTATAAGTCCGACTTAACCGGATTCCTCTCCCATTCCAACTCTACGTTATCTATTATCAGGCGTAAGTTTCAAGTATTTGCATTGAAGGCAGGACGAGGCTTTGTGATGAGGAGGATAATTGTGGCGTTCACATTGGGTGTGCGAGCTGCAAACTTACTCGTTGTTTGGGACGTGTTTGGTGTCAGCTAGAAGCGGAAGCGGGGAATTTATTAAGTCCTACTAATAAAATCACGTCAACCACGTCATTCAATCACATAAAAAAAAAAAAAAAAAAAAAAAAAAAAATAAATTACCCTGTCCGATCCTACTAATTGTACTTTTTCGCTACAGATCTAATTGAACCTTCGGGTTGGAGTTATCTTTTCTGTGTTATGCCAAATGCACTAGAAGTTTCACAGATACAAAGACCTAGGACGAAAATATTCTACGTCTGTGAACAGAGAAACAAACAAACCCACTAAGACAAACAAACCAAACAAAAACAAACAAAACAAAGTCACTGAGATAGAATTGCTATATTTTGAGATGATGCCATTTTATTTGATTAGAACATTATTTAAAGTATTTTTAGTACTCTGATTTTGACTTGTCCTAAAATAATATAAATACAGGCCCAAAGATCACATTATAGAACCTGGACGCTAATTATAATTCCTGTATCTACCTGTATCTAGGGACCCAGGTACTACGAGAACCATGGCCCCACACTACCCAGATACGGAACAAGTATTTCCACTTTTTTCTGTACACAAATACTTGTCCTGTCACGGGAATTGAACTCACCACCCCCGGGTTATGAGCCGTCCTGCACAACCACCACACCACAGATGCCGTCAATAGTTAATTGCATATAGGCTAAAAAAGCCTATTTGTAATTGACTTTGACTTTGCACTATTATTTTATCTATAAGTGCCTATATTTTGCATTAAGAAAATATATAAGTATCTGTGAAGTATGTAGATTATGATTATTTGTGTTCCTGATATTGTTACGTAAATCATATATTTCTCTTGGCATAATTATTAACTTTATTGAGTTTAATTTTTTTTAAACCTTGTATTTTATTTATTCACATTTATAAACCGTAAAACTAGCAATGTTGACCCAATCCAGTTTCTCACTTTGACGGTGTTTTAAGACTTTTAACAGGCTAAAACGCTCATCTCTTTTAATTCAACATCAATAAAACTAACTAAACTAGGAGTCAGGACTCACATAAAAGCTTTATTTTTTAACAAGAGACAATAAAATTCCCGTATCGCTTTCACTTTCAACAAAAAATTCTAATACGTCAAACTAGATTTCACTTTTGTATTCATAAAAAGGTAAACAATAAAATTTACTATAAACAGGTAAACACCGCTTCAAAGTGTTACAATTTTTTTATTGTCGTTCATTGCTACCGTTTTTCGGGTCGTTCTTTTATTTTTATGGTTTTATTATCTGTTCTTAAGACGAACATCTGATTTATCACCTGAATAATAAAGAAAGAGTTGTTTTTAAAACATGCTTTTATGTCGGCTCAGGTTAAAATATGCTTAAACTAATCAAAACATGGTCGAGATTAAAAGAATAATAAACTAAGTAATTAATTGAAATAAGCACAGCAGCTGATTTCCAATTTAATAAAATGTATCTAATTCTAACTCCTTATCGGCAGGTGTAGCTTAATTAACGAAAATATGTATCAAAAATAAAATAAAACAAGTTGCGTCTCAATCTAAAATGATGTTTTTATCACAAGTGAGTCTAAATTTTCATATAACATCGCTTAAGTTCTGTCTCGAAGTCATCTATTTATTATCCAACGAAGTTGTGTTCTATTGTGGCCAATGACTATAAATAAAGTAAGCACATTTCAACCCTTTCAATCAAGCAAAGTTCTGGTGTAGTATAATACAATTTATTCAATAAAGATAAATAGGTATACGTTAAAGCTATAAACAAAATTAAAAGAAAGTAAGCCGCGGAACTATTGCTTTTAAAATTATTTTAAAAACTGTTGAATTTACCGTGTTATTTGTGAAAGTTGAATACCTCATTTAAAATAATTACACTGGATAAAATATCGTGGGATATAAAAATTCATGCCAAATTATTATAATTGTTGTTTGTAAAAAAAAATAGATTTTTACAAAATTCAACAATCATGTTTAGATATCTACATAAAAAAGTTCAGTGTACGTGACCAAATGATTCCAAGGCAAGCTGTACATAGCAGGTACCTACAGCCTAGTATACACCTTCGCCGACAAAACACGTAAATTATTCAGGTTGATTTGAAGGGTACGTCAAAATAACCCGATGTCGTGTTTCAACCCCATGAGCCTGAGATGAAATATTGTTTCAGTCGAAAAACACGACACACGTTTTTTCGCTATATTCCGATGTTACTATGATGTAAACTCACGCAATTTTCACGCTAACTTTGCCGGGAAATGTGGAAAATAATTTAATTTTACCGGCTGGTTTACTTCCGACAAAGTTACCTCAGTCAGGGATAAAGTTAGTAGGTATTATGCGGTTAGAACTTTTTTACCTTGCTGGTGTAGTTATAATATAGTAAACTTTTCTATTTTGCCAGTGTGTTTCATTTGTTTTTGAACTAAGTTATATAAAAAAGCTTAATTTAGTCATTTTTGTAAATAGTATAATATCATACAGACATACACACAGAGACACAGAGAAATAAAAGAGAAACTATACAGCAACAGAGAATTAAAGAATCTGCAGTAAATTAAGTTATCATGTCAATGAATTTATCATCATCAGCCTAAAGACATTTACTGCTAAACATAGGCCTACCCCATAAATCGCCACTTTGAGCGGCTGCTTGCCACCTGCATCCATCGGCTCTTGGGTTGGAGTTTATTGCGTTGAATAATAGCATGTTTACAGATTTTTCCAGTTTTTGAATAAGTAGTTTCAATTTAAAGCCTTTAGTATGATTGTTGTTTGTTAGAAACTACAGGGCACTTTTAATAATTTTGAAGTCCACTTCACTTCAGAAAATATTAACATAGGCACGTTTAACGTGATGATTTTTTTCAATAATTTTAGTTATTTGAATTGTTTTTGCAAAAATTCATGACACGTGAATAAAAACTTGTCTATAGACATCAAATTAGCATTCCCTGGATCAATTTCTACAAAACTTTTTCAGTGGTTTTAATAAAACAAACCAAACAAACATCCAAGAACTGTACGAATACGAAATGGGAAAATATAGCAAAAATATCAAACATTTTCCTAGCGAGGACACGGAGAAACTATCCCCCTTGATACAAATTTCACGAGGACAACCGAATACATTTTGCATGAAACGGTTCCGAGCAAACTTTGGGGCGTCCTCCAGACGATATTTCCAACTATTTTTATAAAAATATATTTGCAGCTGTCGATATTTGTTGAGAAACCGCGATATTTGACGTGCAGGTGTCTGTTTCTAAGGCTTTTGTTTTAGATGAAGCTATGTATGTTGTGTCACTATTATGTATATGCATTAAGACGATAGATCACACTCACCGCAGCTTTGTGTAAAGGTGATAAAAGAGTAACGCGTGATTGCACTCTCACCACATTTGCAACGCACAAGATTATTGTGCACTGATTATCCAACGTTGTTAGAACATGAGCAATTTTGTGCTATGCTCGGTGTTTCCCTGCGAGATAAGCTCCGGAACGAGGAGATCCGCATGCAGGCGAACTAAAGTGACCGATAAAGCTCGAGTGGTGACCATGAACCGGAAGACGCAGCCTAGGCCAGCCTCCCACAGGGAGCCGATGGATGCAGGAGGCGAGGAGCCGCTCGAGGTGGCGCTCTCTAGGGGAGGTCTATGTTCAGCAGTGGACGTTTTCAGGCTATTGATGTTGTTGATGATGATGATGATGATGATGATGAGCATTTGTTGTATCACAGGTGATAGCGACAATGGGAAAAAGAAGAGAGCACTACATGTTTCCTTGTTGTGTGTGTGTTTTCTTGTGCATGTTTTTGTGTATTTGTTGATTGTGTCGTTTGTTGTTGTTGTCGTTGTGTTGTTTGTTATGTGTTGTTGTTGTTTTTTAAGACAGTAGCTCCATGCAGCATCAGTAGGTATACTGATGATGCATGGAGTGCATGTCGGTGTTGTATCTACAGGTCCTATGCCAATAAAATAAAATGAAGTATTTGGCGTTATAAGAAAACGATTTTTTTATTAAAAGAAGTCATAAATTACAAGTTAGTCTATTAGTATTGTTATTAATGGATCTTTAATTTTATGGCTATATGGTAAACTAATTTATTCATAGCTAATTTTAAATAATTAAGACATAATAATTATTATGAAGATTAATTGCATAGAATTATTATTTAGATACGTTAATTAATATATTAAACATCAAATATCGGCACTAAATATTAGTGTGTACTACACCAAAACAAACTGATGACGTAATTAGAAGTTTTAATATTAAAATTTCTGAAAACATAGTACTCTCTAATATCTATACTTACTATAAAACAAATTGAGAAGAAACACAAAAAGTCAGCACGTAATGAATTGTTTCTAAAAGCGCTAGAATTATACATACTTGATACATAGGTACTTACGCCACCGGTTAGAAAAAAAACATTAATTGATGTTTTTGTAACGACAAGCATTATTTTAAATATGATGAGCCCAAAAAAAATGTGGAACGCTTAACGATTTTGCGTGTCATCCTTGCGTAAGAAGGGCTCATCTGTATTGACTGCTTTACCATCATCACCCCATCATCACCGTCACTGGAACAGTTATGTCAGCGACCTAAGGCTGTGCTCCGATATTTCAAGAAGTTAGTTTGGCTAGGATAAATGCACAAAACACCCCAAGCGGGACGTCAGTGCAGGTCTTTATCACCCCCATTCAGAATAAGAAATACTCCAAATCATTTATTATTCACGTTCATTTATTATTAGTGAAATCTAGCGTATAAAGCAACTTTCAGTCTCGACAACTTTGTTTCATAACACTGTCAAAACATTTAAACCTGAGTTCGTACACAATCTAGATAATGGAAACTCATATTTGTTCAGTTCGCTACTTACTGTATTCAATTACGTACTCGGCAATGTTGCATGGTCGAGACTTGTTTATGACTCTACATCGGATGAGCTTATGTTTAATTAAATTAAGAAATTTATTGATATGTCACTTAACACCGCCGGCATTTAGGGCATTTGGCACAAGTCCTTTCGCAACAACATATTGCGAGAGTGTATAAAAGTTAATAGAACGGGAGGTGCGGGATGATTTTTTTACTATAACGGTGTACGATGATTTCTCGCTTTGATTTTTAAAATCAATGCTGGTATGTGTTTTGCTCTTAATAAATTGATATTTTTTTTAATTTTGTAGGTCCTATATTTAGTTTTACATATTATTTTACTGATGATGTTTTTAAGTAGGATGTCCAATTGTCCATAACCAGACTTTTTTATAAAATTATATCCATAAAGATATTATAGTCCTTAAAATTTTAGCGACAAGCGGGATTCGAACTCGCGCCTTCCAACTCACCGGATTAGACGCCCTACCAATTAGGCCATGGTCGCATGACCGCTCACCGCAAAAATCCTAAGGACTGTGTGCGATGTACATATGTGTGTTGTGCTATGGGCTATGTGCTATTTGCGATGTGTGTGAAGTGTGGTTTACACTTAAAAATCAATCCATGATAAATTATATCTGGTCAAATAGCGGGAAGCCGAAGGATGCAAGAGGCAAGCAACTACCAGAGTGGCGCTCTATGGATCTATCTTCGGCAGTGGACGTCTTGAAGCTGTTGGTGATGACTGTTATGTAATACAGGAAGGTTTTTCTTACAGAATATAATATAAATTGTAGGTATCTATAGCTAGAGGCATCTCCATGGAAATATCTAAATTCCTGGTATGAAATGTACAATCTATGACATAGAGTACCTACCCTACTTTTCATACCAGAAATAGAATATAATAATATGTTCATACCGAATAATTGTGGCTCATAAGAAAACATAAAGTCTATGTTGATTTAATCTAGGTAGAGTTATCAATCGGGTTCTCGAGTGGCGACCACGAACCGGAAGACGCAGCGTAGGCCGGCCCCCCACTCGGTGGACCGACGACCTGGTGAAAGCCGCGGGGAGCCGATGGATGCAGGAGGCGAGCAGCCGCTCAAGGTGGCGTGCTCTGGGGGAGGCCTATGTTCAGCAGTGGACGTCTTCAGGCTGTTAATGATGATGATGAGAGTAATCAATCTACGCCTACTGAAAATTTCATCCAAATCTTTTCAGCCATTTAGACTTGATATCCACACAAAAAATAAATAGACATTTACTTAAATTTTTAATAAACATTATACATATTAGAAAAAATATTATTATAAATTTATTTTTTGCAGTCAAGTAATAAGATCGTTCCATATCACCTGGTCTATAAACCCTCGCAAATGTCAAGTAATTGGTTTGGCACTTTTACAACAGCGGAAGCTGACATGCGGCCACCCGCAACATTCTTTAAGAAGTGCAAATTGCATTCGTATCATCGTTTATTTTTAGAGACTTTGGGGATGTTTTACGACTCAAACTGGCAAAATGAGCTTTAAAGGTGTTCGAATAAAACAAAGCCAAATTGTTCCTAGTGAGCTGTGAATAGATATAACGAATAGGTTTAAATTACATAACATAGATTCTGGACCCTAAATATAAATAGGCTTCCCTGCATGTATCTAGGGACAAATATAGGTAGGTGTTTGTTCTGTCGTGGGAATCGAACCCACAGCTTCCAGGCTATGAGCCGACCTGTTCAACCATGCACCATACCAGAGAGCCTGTGAATCATCATCATCATCTTCTTTGTTTTTTTTTCCCACTTTTGTTATTGCGACCCCAATCTAACCTGTAGCGGCAAGCTACCAGAATTACACGAGCGACTGCCACCTGACCTCGCAACCCGTAAGGGACCAGTAACAGGGATGGTTAGACCAGGCGTCTAGACTACCCGTACCGATTGCCATAGATGTTCTTATGACAACCGGGACCGACGGCTTAACGTGCTCTCCAAGGCATGGAGCGATGGCATAGAAAACTGCACGTAACTTACTGGATAAGTCATTGGTACAGGGTCGTGAATCAAACCCGGTGCCGTAAGATTGCGAAGCACACATGCTACCGCTCGGCCACCATCGCTCAACCATGCACCACACCACAGAAGCTGTGAATCATAGTCATCATAAGTCAATTAAAACCAACACCTCTTAAAAGTAAGCAGGTGTTGATTTTTAATTAAGTATTATAAGAAAAACCTGATATATAGGAAACATTATAACATTAATTATGATACAGATTATTAATCAAACCAATTATTAAAAAAAAGAAACAAATACTGAAGGTTACCTTACGCAACTATTGTGAATATCACGTTTACGAAAATATGTAGCTTTTCTCACCATTCGCTGTAAGACTTACAAGGAAAAATATCAGAGCAAAAATTCAGGATGGGCCTAGAACTACAATGTGAGTAAGTATACAAAATACAGAAACATAATACAACGTCACGTAGAAATGTCGCGATGTTCCCTCCCCAAATTGGGCGCCTGTCTACCGCGTTCATTCGCATATTGGCTGATATTGCGCTCACACCCGGGACATCGAACGGACAGTAAGCTATCTTTCATGATTTGGGAAATGACAGTTTATTATCGTCTAAATAAAAACTGACGCAGGAAAGTACATATAAGAAGGTCTTTAATGTAAAAAAAAATACATCAGAGCATCGATTGTCCTTTATTTTTATTAAAGGTCTGCTTGTGGAATGGATTTTGATATTAAAGTCCTAAAACATATTTTAGTCAATTTAATTTTAATAAATTTTTTAAAAAGAGTTTTTGTTATCCAGCTGGTTGCTAAAATTTTTAGGAATGATGTTATTATTGGATGTTCATTAATGTATATTGTATTGTAGGTAATTTACGAACCAATTATAAAGTTTAGAAATTTTGAACTTCATATTTAATTTTGGGAAATTTTCTATCAGATACTTCTATTACGTCTTGTACTACTTATTCATTTAAAAAATCAAGTAAATCAAAACCTTACGTTGATAAGTAACAAAAATGTTTTGTATTTATTGGAAATTTCATAACCCACTTGCTTGATCATTTCAATGAATGCAAACTAAAAATAACTAATTAATATCTCTTTTTATCTAACATAGAAATTAGGGGGACAGTTAACCTACAAGGTTTTTTGTACTGATTCTGGTTGTTTTTTTTTTGTTACCTCTCTACATTTAATGCCAACGAAAATCAAGAGTTGTCCTACTGCTATACTTGTGTCCATACATTCACAGCATATTGATGTACAAACATACCTACATATAACATGACATGTGTAGGAAACTATTTTGGTGGCAGGACAAACTTTGTCTATGATGTTGGAGGAGGAAGATGGGAGACAAACTTGGATGACGAAATATCACCTTTCTATTATTAGAAATGTTACTTAACTAATAGAATTGGTGATCTCTTGATGATCTGATGAAAGTCTAAATGTACTCCCATACCCAATATAGATTAAAATGACAACTTTTTTTGTGTGTAAGTACTATAAATATAACGCAATATAACGCCCAACGATCACATAGGTACATAGATCTTGGACCCTAACTAGGATTCCCTGTACCTAGAGAGCCAGGAACTACGAGGACCATGGTCCCACAACACCCAGAGACAGAACAAGTACTTGTGCTTTTTTTTTTCCTGCGCACAAATATTTGTCCTGCCGCGGGAATCGAACCCGCTGCCTCCAGGTTATGAGCCGACCTGCTCAACTACTACACTACGGAGGCTGTACAATTATTCCTAAACAATTAACTAAGAACTATACAATTATTATGCTATGGTTTTCAATGGCAAAGCAGTAAAGACCTTTATGGTGATGACGATCATGATGACTCCAATAGGGATATATACCTACATATTACTTATTTTGAACGTATTTGGGTACAAATATTAGTTATAAAGTAAATATTAACACGGAGGTCTTATAGGCATAGTGAATATAATATGTACCTATAGAGATATTATAGGGAGGCGTGGCCTAAAAATATACGTATACACTCCTAGAAACAGTTGTTTAGCAAAAATAACAATTAAATCCGAATCTTTACTACTAAAAACTTAAATAAAATTGGTTCATACAAGCTTTTTGATTATACATAATAAATAATTATTAGAAGCCAAAAAGGCAAATTATTATTTATTAGGTAACCTTTAGGAAAAATTGTTTGTCATGATGCCTTGTATTTTATTATTTATAATATTTCATCATTAACAGCCTGAAGGCGTCCACTGCTGAACATAGGCCTCCCCCAAAGCACGCCACCTTGAGCGGCTGCTCGCCTCCTGCATCCATCGGCTCCCCGCGGCTTTCACCAGGTCGTCGGTCCATCGAGTGGGGGGCCGGCCTACCCGGTTATAATATTTATGTTTTTTATTCTTTGTATTATGTTTCAAAATATATAATATTATAAAGAATAAGATACAAGGCATCATAACAAACAATATTTTCTAAAGGTTACCTAAAAATAATAATTTGGTTTCTACTCCAGACCAATCTTTAAACCTACGAGGATTCCATACACAACTATTCTATGAAAGATGTATAAACTTTTATTTTTCTAAGAGAATTTCAGATTTGGTAGCTGGTTGCAGACGGGCTGAATTGGGCAGACCAAAATAACGCTCGGACGTGCTTCGAAACCGTAAGGAATTATTTTTAAGACGCCTACACCACGCGAGAATACAAAAATCTCAGAACTAGATGTCTATGAATGGTACACGAGGTTATGAGAGAATTTAATTAAAAATAGTAAATTAAAAAATAACTGACAATAAAAATTAATATAATAAAAATTTTCTAATAGTAGTTTTAGTTTTCCGTGTTATTTCAAAATGTTTATATTTTTCTCAAACAAAACCTTTAATTTGCTATAACAGCAGTTCTTTATGATATTATAATTGACTCGGCACTAAATAAAGTACTGATTATATTTTCTAAATAGTTTAATAGCAGGCATGATTAAAACGTGATTAAAAGTGATTAAAACCTAAGTTCTATTATATGTTTAGAGCCTACGTACTTTTTTGAAGTTACCTTAGCATTTACCGTTGTGTTATCTTAATAAGTACGTAATAGTTGTAGGTACAATGCTACTTTATTGTTAGATATATATAATAAATTAAATATATATAAAACAGAAGAACAAAACCGTTTAAAACGCAGTCGGATGTTTACTTGTCGCAACCGCTTGCTTCCGAAAACTACCTTTTATAACAAGTTTTGTACACGTTCGTGTATTCACTCTGATACCAAGTAATGTCTAAGTACCTACGTTCATTTTCGCTGTTCAATCTCAAAATCAAGGTTTCAGTAAAGCTGCGGTGTCATAGATGTGCCGTCAGCTTCAAATTTGAAATTGGAACGAATGGAAGACCCCGGTAATGGAGCAAGTTAGATGAGAGGGGGTTGCGAAAGGGAGCAGGGTGGGGTAGCCATGGTTGTTAAGTTTTGGGGATTTAGGTGAAATTGTTACTTAAAAAGTTGAAGGAATGACTGTGTGTTTTACAAAAGTTGCAAAGTAATTTTATTGTAATTTGTAATTATGAGTTTTATAAATGTATACAAGTAGGTAATAATCAATAGTCAATGGTAATTTATTCATAAAAATATTAACATGTCAATAAAATGCAGTTTTTAAGTAATTCCTAATATTTTTACAAGTCGCTTCTGTAAAATAATAATAACATTCCTATTTGCAACAATACCTTATAATCCACTCCGGTGTTATGACCCTGAAGCGTTTGGTTTTATACTGTAAGCTTTTTGTGTAATTGAAATAAATAAATAATAATAAAAAAGATATAAGTACTCAATTAATAATAGGATATGTAATTGTATACCTACAACATACTTGTACTTGTACATACTCCAAATAAACAATATAAAAAATAATCAAAATAATAGGTAATAAATGGACCCTAACTAAGATTCCCTGTATCTAGGGACCCAGGAACTACGAGGACCATGGTCCTACAACACCCAGACGCCAGAGGCCTCAATTTATGAAATTTAAGATGTAAGTTTGTACTCATTTTAGTTTTATAAACTACCTTCATTTGCCATACTTTTAAAGTAGGAGTGCTTCTTATTACATGCTTCTAAATAATGCTAAATTAAACTACTAAGCTACTTTAAACACGGTAATTACCTAATTATTTAAGTAACAAAATACGAAAATATTATAGTTGATTTATTTTGTTAAATTTATGTAAAATAATAAATATGTTGCTTTTGTTCTTTCAGTATTATAAGTAGGTACAATCAAGGTAATGTGTACCTACGTCATTCAGAGCAGCTATAATGCCTTTCAATAAAGAAAAGATTTCAAAAGAACATTTCTGTTGCTGTCTCATTCCCCCTGTACTTAGACATAATGGTGAAAGTGAGAAAATAATATTTTCTTGCTTACGTCAAAATCTTTCTTTAATGGTGTCATTGAAAGAGCTCATATAACTATGAGCACAATCACCTTAATTTATGTTTTTAAGTGAGTAAATCATTATATTTCGCATCTGTAAGGCCGTTTTTTTTTAACGGGCAAATTGCCTTTATTACTCAAGCTAACTACTACAATAATAAAAACTAAACTAAACTAAGCTAAGCTAAACTAAACTAAACTAGCTACACTAACTACACTACCTACTACAAAGAACACTTAGGGACTGTATAATAGCCGCGATGGCCTATAGACAGTCCAAGTGCTCCAGCCCACTACCGGTAGGTAGCGTACCCAACGTGCTGGCCGCATTGCCACGTTGAATTGCTAATTGTTATTACCTTAGTTTTTAGGTCTAGTTTAGTTTAGTATATATATGTTATTTAAGTTTTTACATCCAATAAAGATTTCAGTGTATACCGGGGTTAATAACATAAAAAAATATACAAATATATTATTCATTTATCTGACCAAACATTTCCAACTTAAGTTATTTCTAGTATCCTGCCCTTTGCATTTCGTATTGGTCACCCTAAGATGGCTGTTCTATCGGCTAAGAGCGAGATGGCAAAACTTCAACTCTGTCCACATTTCGTCATTTAGCTTTACTTAACAAAAAAATCTTTCCCAAAAAGACGGATTTTCATCTTAACTAAGTATAAGAATGTAGATAAGCAATGAAGGTGATTCGCAAAGACATACATGGATAAACTGGTTCGTAGTAAAGATTACTAGCATATTTGGTAAAAACTCATGAACGGAAATAAGGAAAATGCCAACTAATACAGTGAGCATGTAACATTCAAACACAACCCCTATTTCTTACCGCATAAGATTTATAATTTTTCTTAGCTGTTAAAACAGACAATTACAGACCATCATCGCACATATCAACAAAGCTGATAACTTTATCGAAAGGAAAAGTTATTGCTTATAACTTAAGTGTACTACTCAAACAGTCATAAAATTTTACTGGCATTTTTCAACAAAATGCTTAACCTGGATACTGAATATATCAAGTTCATCTCTTCAATGCATGAGTCACTATTTTAACGATTTGAGCATCAAGCTCACGTTAATTTTACTACGACTTTTTGTTTCATTCAAGAACGATTAAATAACCATAATGTTCTTCAAGTAGTATGGGTTTTATGTGGGAACCCGTCGGGGTAGTAACACCAATAGGCAGTGAGCAAGACATAATTAAGAAAGATGTTCTACGGAAAGTACTTTCCAGGGTCAGTTTCCAGGCTTCTGCTAATTATGAAAGAGCAGTTCAATTCTGCGCGAGATACAATTCTTTTTCCAGTTCGTCGGTTATGTAGCTAAGTAAGTACCTACCTATACCTACACTTAGAAAGGCTCTCTCATTCCACTCTCAGAGTTGTCGTCTGGTGATCGAATATAATAAAAGTACCTAAGTTATAGAACATTAGTACCTATAGTTTTAACTATAGGTAGTAATGGGTATTGGATAAAAAGGTTTTTGATACCATAAGTTGGAGAATGAGGTACCTACCTATTGGGAATTCCCATCTTGCTATTGCTACAGCAGATTAATAATTATGTAGCTACCTGTGAATAAGTACCTACTGTGAATAGATACCTATGACCTTTCACAAATAAGAATTTAAATATCAATAAAAGTAAAAACTCAACAGACCTATGATTTAGTCATGATTAAAAAAATCTATTAACTGGTTTCCTTTAATACTTATACCTATTATCTATTAAGTATGTACCTACCTATCTAATTCATAACTCAATACTTGCTAGTCTGATCTAAAATCTTACTCGAAAATACTCGACCTTATTCGCCTCTCAAAATCCAATAAGCTCCGACCAGTTCAACCAGCCAAAGCATCCTATCTAATAAGAAAACTAATTTAAAACTTCTACCGAGCACAGCAGCGCCAAACGCGCAAACTTCTGAATCACCAAACCGACCCAGATACGAACCATTGGAACAGCGCCACCCTGCGGTGAACGGCTGAACCTTTTCAATTGCTCTTTTTACGACTTTACCGTTCCTCTGTGTGCGTGAAAGCTCTACGCACACTCACGCACCGATTAAGTTGACTTTTGTGCGTGTGTTAAGCTTTTATGTGCTTGTGTTACGCTCCATGTACAAAAAGGTTGTCCCGTTTATGTTCGCATCCCGTGATTATCTATCGACAACATAGATGGCAGTGGGTGTAGCGTTGTCGCACTTCACCCACGTTCGGGAATTTTGTTCACTCACCGAAAATTATTGGCTGGTTTTTCAGGCGGTTTAGTAAACACGTCTGCACATTACTCGGTCCGGGGCACGTGGTAAAATAAATTTAGTTACGCGGCACTGTCTGGCTTTAATTAAAACAGAGACGTGCTGACCAACGCGAGGTTTTCTCATAACTGTGATAAAATTGCATGTTTTTCTTTCATTTCCACTGTAACGCACCGCGAAGAAATGTAGAACGAAACTGCATTGGTCATTGTTTAGTTTGCCAATTTATACGGGTCGGTTACACTTGTGACTTTTATTGAAGCATTACCGATAAAAACAGCCATAATGGGTTTTATGGGGAGATTTAATAGCAATATGTTGAAGATTTTCACTTCGTTAACTGAGTTTGTTTAAAACTAGACCAACGTTACCTATAACTAAGTAAATGATTTATTTTTGATAGTTACCTATAGGGTAAGTACCTACATCTGAATACTTCTTATGTTTTGTACAATACGACCTATTATACCAGTAGGTACCTACCTACCCATTTTTCTTCTATACAGATTTAAATAAGTACAATTATTTATATACCAGTACGTGTGTTAATAAATTTTGCACGTAACATTTTAAGAAAGTATACCCATCAACAAATACAAGTTTAATTATTACTGAAAAGGCTTTACTTTAAAAGGAATCTATTAAATCTATATAAACCTGAAAAACAGTCAAAAAAGCCAGTAGACGAAGAAACTTTAAAATATATCAATTAATTTTAACAACAGTACTAATACCAATCTCGAATGACCTAAAAAGCAAATCAGTGCAAACAACGATCTCATTTCTTTCCTTCCCAATCAATTTTCAGTCCTTCCAATCTTGATAATACTCAATTCACCAGATTTTTAATCGAATATCTTGATTAAGTAAAAGTATTACAAACAATAGGCTGTCCTTATCGCAACTGTTTATCAGGTTTAATATGCGTAGAAAGCTAGCTAGCTTATCGGCTGCGTTGGAAACGACCTCCTTCGTTATCAGGATTTGCTCTGAAATAGTTATTGTGTTAGGTATATGGTGTGTGGAGACGAATAATGGATTGCCAGTAAACTATAGTTGTTGCAATTGACTAGGTTTGTTTAAATTTTCGTTATATGTTTGTAGTTAGGTATAGACAGATGTAAAGTGATGATTTTTGAGTCGAAATTGTGGCAAAGAAAAGCTGTTTTAATTAGCATACGAAAAATGTAGAGGAGGATTATATTCTATCCAAACAATAATTGACACCAAAAATAAAATGATTAAATGAGATTTAGAGGTTGAAAACTATTTCCTCGCTAAGCGCTATTGCGTAAGAAAATGTAAAAAAAAAAAAAAAAACCGGCCAAGTTTGAGTCGGACTTGCGCACGAAGGGTTCCGTACCATCTACACCATCTACACCACTATTATAAAGAGGAAAGATTTGTATTTTTGAATGTTTGTAAAACAACTGTGCCGATTTCAAAAATTCTTACACCATTGGAAAGCCACATTCACCCTGAATAACATAGGCTACACCACTACACGTGCGAAGCCGGGGTGAGCCGCTAGTTATCTATAAAAACGAGCAAAAAAATCACGTTTGCTGTATGGGAGCCTCCTTAAATATTTATTGTATTCTGTTTTTTATATAAATACATAATCTGTGAAAATTTCAACTGTCTGACTATCACGGTTCATGAGATACAGCCTGGTGACAGACGGACAGACAGACAGATAGACAGACAGCGGAGCCTTAGTAATAGGGTTCGTTTTACCCTTTGGGTACGGAACCCTAAAAATGTAAATGTAAAAAGTAAAATCACTCACAGATGCAATTGTCTCTATCAGACGTTTTTGCAGAGCGACCACTGTATAACAGAGCGAGATCAATAAAATTGTCAAATACCTACTTGGGTTCATTTCTTTGGTAGCGTAGCAAGTTGTGTAGCACATTCTATACGCCTGCTTATGTTTTTAATGAAACTATTATTGAATTTTCGGGAATCTACTGAATTCCAGAAACCGGGCAGTATAAGACACCATGTGGTCATCGATTTTTTAACACCGCCCTTATACCAGTAAATACCACACCAACATGTTCTCAGCATGTTAGAAATACGAGTAAGTTCCATTTTCATATTTTTGCAGCCAACGAATTTTCAAATACAACCTTACTTACTACTTATATTACATAGGTACGTAATATGATATCTATTCTATTTCGCTTTTTTTTTAGATATTATTGCTTATCACATCTTCCATCACTTTATGTCACACCGTGGTCATACCTAAAACTGCCGAATCAATTTTGTTGAAATTTTTGTGACCAATCAAGTAGAATCGATATCGTTTCAATTTTTCCCCCTATTTTTATCTGCTTTTTTTTTTGAACGGGCTAATGCTGTTGGTCTCTACCGACCTTTACAGCGTCACCGGGCAGGAAGGCAGGCGCTTAAGGCGCCCAACCGTCAAAAGTGGGAGGCAACTAGCACAAGGGCACCCCTGGGGTGCGAGCCTCGGCTTGGGCCGTTGCCGGGATAAGAGGATCGAGAAGGCTACGTCCACTGGAAGAGTGGACCCTATGGAAAGCTATTTTTATCTGCGATCAGTCTTCGGCCTATGAGCAGGTTTGTTGTAGGTAGTTTGCCGTTTAGGAAAAGTGCTCTAGTGATCACATCTCCTTTTCATTGTGAATGTTTCAAATATAAAAAAATCAAATTCGAATCGATTTGTAAACGGTTTAGTTTTGAGCTAAACACATAAACTAATCAAACGAACTTAGAACCTCGTCTTTTTCTGAAGTTGGTTAAAATAACGCAATATCCTAACATCAATGAACACAAACATCCTCGAGCAGTCCGAGGGTCATCGCGGCGACCTCCACTCCTCAGCTGATCGGCCGTTAAATCTTTACAGCATATGACGTCACTCTTTTTCTCCAAATGATTTACAACATCATAAACCTCTACAATAACTGTACCGATTGTTCAACAGCTAACCGCAATGTTTAAACCCTTTCTAGGTAAGGCCCGTTAATTTTTTTATCAATGGTTTTTGCTCTAGTTTCATTTTAAATACGTTATGCAAGACGAATATGCAAAAAAGGGTTGAGACAATTATTCTTTTGTGGAATTCTTGGGACAGTATTGTCCGGTTTATGCAATATGCGTTGGTGTTTTTATTAGATGTGTATCGTAAAATGTAATTGTATGCATTATGCTCCAGTTGGACTTTGAATAGTTTAAGTTAGGTTAGGTAAGTGCTCGGAGCTTTGGTGAGTGCATTGCCATCTGCAATTGTGATAAAATGCATATATTTTGAGAACTGCGAGTTGGAGACGGGAATATTCCATTTAAACAAAGGTATGTCTGTCCCAGGAGCAAAAAGCTAAGATTCAGTTTTATGTACTTTAATTTAGTGAGATGTACATTCCATTTACATAGTTGGGAGTGAGTTGTTTCAAATTTTACTGTTATAATGACAGTGAGAGAGAGAGTATCAAATTTAAGAGCTCTAGAATGAACATTTGGTCCTAATATAAACGCGGTCAGCAATTTTAATCATTACAGTAAATAAAGAATATTTTCATGGTTTCATTGTTACAACAAATCCACAAAAGAATTTCAATTTAATTATAATTATTGTAGGCATTACTATAGTGTTGCTTGAAAAAATAATAAGGCTGAATTCCTTATCTTTTTTCTTAACAATTGAGTTTGAAGGAGATTAAGAAAGAATAGTCGTTAAGTGAATAACTCAAGTTGCAACACATTGTTTTTAAGGTTTAAAACTCTAATTAAGATGCCCGTACAAAAAGATTAAATTAGCTGATTGCACCTATTTCGATTATTTATTTACCTATTTAGAAATGAAAAATTGACATAAAAAATGTCTTCTATACAATGTAGATCGCATCGTCACTTCCCATAAGGTGAGATTGCTGTCAAATGCGGGCCTATGTAGTTGTAAAAAAATAATGTTTTCCAGCCATCATGTTGTTTTGTCTACACAGAATACCGTCAATCAACCCAATATAATTTTATGCTACACTATAAAAGACAACGAAAATATAAAAAAGACAACATCGAGAAAACCAGAAGATAAAAATACCTAACGATACCATAACGCGGCCGACTAAAACACGGGGGATGCAATTAGACGATCGTATATATTTATAGGAAGGAAAACATAAGGGGAGCATTTCCAAAATGATTGGCCGTAAAGCTACGTGATTGAATAATTGTAACGCGAAAGAAAATAAATACATATCTGGTTTTTGAACGTTTGATAAAGTACACTAGTAAGTATACACCTGCTTATGCTCTTAATGAAATTACTTCACATTTTAATGTGAAGTCGTCCACTGCTGAACATAGGCCTCCCCCAGAGAGCGCCACTTTGAGCGGCTGCTCGCCTCCTGCATCCATCGGCTCCCCGCTTCACCAGATCGTCGGTCCACCGAGTGGGGGGCCGGCCTATCCTGGGTCTTCCGGTTCGTGGTCGCCACTCGAGAACCTTTTTTCCCCATCGGTTGTCAGTTCTACGAGCGATGTGTCCTGCCCATTGCCATTTCAACTTGCTAATTCTAAGAGCTAGGTCACTAGGAGGTGGTAGGAGTTTTCTGCAAAGTTCGTCTAGGTAGGTACCACCGCTTTGCCAGTTATTCTGCCGCCAAGAGTAGTGTGCAAGCACTACTGTGTTCCGGTTTGAAGGGCATTGTAGCTAGTGAAATTACTGAGACAACAAATGAGACTTTATGATCTGATCACTCAGTCTTATAGTAATCTGATTACTTGACTGTGTGATGTCTCAGGATGACGTGCGCAGTGCAGTCTCACGCGAAACTTTATTGTTTTAAAGTTCCGAGTGACACTGCAACTGTTATGAGCGGCCGTGCCACTTAACATCTGGTGAACGACTAGTTCGTCACGTCATTAAATCGCATAAAAAAGAGCTATATCGGTCACTTTAGTTCTTCTGCGGATCTCTTCATTCCGGAGATAAAAATAGGTACATAAAAAATCTTGCATGAGAAGCCGAAGAGTTATTTTGAGAAAGTTTGTTTCTATACTGAGTGGTACCTGTTACATTTATTTTTTCAAATAATATTAGGTATGCTCTAATACGAAGGCATAATTTATTAGGTATGTATACGAAAGCATCTCGATGAAGGCCATTTCTCGGATAAAAATTAGCTCAATTTAAAGTCCAATATGACATGATATATAATGTTGTGTGATGTCCTGAATAAATGTCTTTTCTTTCTTTCTTTTTCTTTCTTTCAGTATACAAAATGTTTGGGGCCATAGGTGGTAACTTGAAACTTTGATCACAATTGCCAATGGTTTTATTTAATAGTCCACTATAGTTTTTTTTTGATCTATGTAACTTAAACAAATTTTTGACAGTAAACACAAAAACTTACATGGAAGAAAACATTTTTAGGCTGAGTTTCTTCAAGGAATTTCTCTTCAAAATCGTAATATTGATATTCCTCATCATATAATTTGAAAGTTTTTTTCACAGGCTAATGCATCATAATGGGAATGGTACTTATTGTACTTATTGGAGCATAAACTTACGGAAAATTCAGGGATTTTACTGAAAACTGCTAAAAAGCCTGTATTTTAACTTAACTAAACTACAAATAATTGCAGAACAAATATGGGAATGATTCGTGTGTCTCAAGCTCGATCAATTCCTGGAACACCGTCATCGTAGAATTATATCTACATAAATAAAACTAAAGAACCAATGCCAAAGAAAATAACCAGCCAAGTGCGAGTCGGACTCGCGCACGAATGGTTCTGTACCATTATCTATAAAAACGAGCAAAAAATCAAGTTTTTTGTATCAGATCTACAGATGTTTATTTTATTCAGTTTTTTAGTATTTGTTGTTATAGCGGCAACAGAAATACATCATCTTTGAAAATTTCAAATGTCTAACTATCACGGTTCATGAGATACACACGTACGCGGAGATCACCGTGTCACAGACGGACACATAGACAGACAGACAGACAGACAGACAGACAGACAGACAGACAGACAGACAGACGGACAGTGGAGACTTAGTAATAGGGTCCGTTTTACCGTTTGGGTACGGAACCCTAAAAATGAGGTGAGCACTCGTATATACATAAATATACCTACAATAAGTTACTAGTTACCTACTTCTTCTTATCTATACTACACCGCACACACTAGAAGATATTTTTTCTTACTCTAAATATATGCATGCGTAGTGTCTGAACACATAAATCATAAACTCGTTACGATTTACGAGCTCGGTCGGGCAAAGCGATTGGAGATTTAATTTTGGCCAATGACTCAGTGATAAGCGAAGTGAACTGCAATGCAGCCAAAGCCGCTTAGTTCATTGCAAAATTGCAGAGCTCAGCGAGAAATTGGACAAATTACATTAACTATTTGAAGTAAAACATTTATTAATGCAGTGAAAAATTTATTTTAAGTCAAGGGTAGGTAATTCTTAATTAATCATTTTAATCTCAGTGGGATCTTTATTTCCGCTAGGTACTACCGTAGTACCTGTTAGCAGAGCCGTAGTCATCATCATCAACAGCCTGAAGCTGTTTGCCTCCTGCATCCATCGGCTCCCCGCGGCTTTCACCAAATCGTCAGTCCACCGAGTAGGGTGCCGGCCAAGGCTGCTTCTACCGGTTCATGATAGCTACTCGAGAACCTTTCTTCCCCATCGGTTGTCAGTTCTACGAGCGATGTAGCCTGCCCATTGCCAATTCAACTTGCTAATTCTAAGAGCTATATCGGTCACTTTACTTCTCCTATGTAGTTTAGTACCGTAGTACTACTACGTTATTAATAAACACTTACTGCCTCATCCTAACCTCTATTTTATAATGTCTACCTTTCAAACGTGGCGTACTTTTCCTACTCCTAGCGCCAAGTTTTTGTTTTTCGACACAAAAATCTTATATCAATTGGCACTTAATGTTGCCTGCGTCTTATAATTGCCTATCAGTGTCAACGCTCTGAAATCAAATGAAGTGTTACCACAAACACGGCCTGGATATTTGACGTTAATCATGAAAAAAGAATTTTAAGTGCTTGTCACACGTTTCTATATTCAAATCTTTACTTCGCTCCAATCACATTTTCTTATAAATTGTATTAAGACTTGATTTCGTTTAATTCGTATGTGTGACTTTAGTTTAATCCATTTTATGTCAACTACGGCGTCTTTGAAACTTTCACCGCTTAGTTTGTGTAATAAAACCCCTACCTAATCGCTTTCAAGGGCTTTAAGCGGCCATGACCCGACGTGAGTCTCGCTCTGAGGATATAACATTGCGATTGGATGCATAAGTACAATCCTCGTGTATTACGAAGATAATGATGGTCTTGTTCAAATTTTAGTATCATTTCAGTCTAGTGAGCAGCGTAATACACCGGTCAATGTACGTGAAACGCAAGCTCACGAGAGAACAGTACTTTGAAAGAGTACGTACCTACCTGTGATACGTGTAGTTCGCTTCGACGCCCGTTGCTGACTCTTGATTAAAATTTTATCGGTGAAAGTCGAGCTACCGAGATTAAAGTAATGACATTTTCAGAGATAAGAATTCGAAGACAATTAAATCAGTCACGTTAAAGTGAAGCTCGAAAATTTGACAGAATTGGTAGAATATTAAATGAGTATAAAAGTGACAAGATAATGTGTACGGTGGCATTAAACTAAGGAGTTTACGGATACGGTTCGAGATGAAACCGGTCGTGTGTTTGGGTGTACACAGGTGGTTACTCTCAGCCAATGGTGGGTTCTGATGCTTTTACCGCGGTCTTACAGGTAGATAATGCCAGTGAAAAGCTGAGCGAACGTAATACATGTAGGTACTCTCAGTAATGTGCACCCGCTTACGTAGGTTACCCCTATCAACGAGAAAATGGGCAAGCTACACATATAGTTACAGATAAATAGAAAACACTATCGTAGACAATACAGTAGATACCTGTATCATCAAAAATTTTATTCATATTAAATAAAGAAAATAATGCCTAATAAATGTGGCAATAAATTGGATTATGTCAACTTATGCTGAAAGTAAAAAATATTGGCTATTTAGAGTGTTTTATGGTTAAAATTTTCAGCAACTCCATCCCCAAACCCATTGACAAGTTTTCTTTGCATTAAGTTTATTATATTTTATCTCGACCAGGTCTAGGAAAAAGTCAACTCTATGGTAACCTCGTATATATAGGTAGGTAGTTAGGTACCTATATTATATAACAAACAAGTTTTCTGTTCTTTCAAAACGTTTTAGTTTTTGTGTGTCCTCTTAGGTCCCTGCAAGATATTACCCTGAAATGACAAAAAATATTCTCTCTCATCTTTTTTCCTCCACTACACACTCACTTATACAATTCGAATATTATTCGGGATCATGCACTCATTTGAATATTGATCGTGTACCTACATATTTCAACATTTAAATTTACATACCCAAGCACTTGTACTATCGAATCAACTTTCTTTTGAAATACCACGTCGATAAAATTCCAATACGGTCTCCAAATCAAAATTTATTCACCGAGTCGCATTGAAATCTGATAATCTCGGATAGTTTAGCCAAAATCAACTCATACAAAATACGTAAGTTATTATCTGATTCGTGTCGCTGCGATGTAGCTTGTTCATTAGAATTCCGATTGTACAACTTTGGGCTTTATCGCAGTTGAGAATAAAGTTGGTATTTGAGTTTGAGAGAGGGATAAGGGTGGGATAATGGGGTCATTTGGCCGGAGCGACGTGTAGCCCACGATATAGGTAGGTACGTACGTGTAGAGGCGTGTACCCAAAGTGCCGGAATATTGGCATCGTGTATTTGCCAGCTTTGTGTACAGTGGTGACGAACAATGTTATCTATCTATATAAAAATGAAATGATTTGGTAATTCGGTATAATTTCACACAGATGCAGCAATACAAAATAATGGATTAATCGGTCGGTTTCCCACATTTATCCGCGATAAATGTTACCAGTATATTATGTGCGTTCAAGTTTTTCTACGGTGTTAAAGACTGATAAAATAATGTTGGAGCTGTTTATTAGGTATTACAATTTTTTAGTTCACTGATTTAATATTTGGTTTAAATAGCTACTTATATCCAGTAACTTTGAACCAGTTATTTTCCGCTCAGTGCATCAAAATAATGTCGGATAGGCACAAGTACTGTAATACATTCTATATAGGTATCGCTTACTCTCAGTTATCTAAATAAATGCTGCTTTGAAAGGCATACACCACATATGTTTTGCACCAATCACAAATCAGTATTTTGAGCTTGACATTTGCAACATTCTAGCTGACCAACAGGTACAGAAGCCCATCGAGTGCCAACCAATGAGAACAGTGCCACGTACTCTGCCTGCTAGACCGTTGACCAAGAAATAAGCAGGGCTAAAAGAAACTCTCATAGTGGGTACACTATTCTGTATAGTCTGGAAGGTAAAACTGTACAAAGATTGAACCATTTATCTTGCAGATTTCGTACACTACAAATAATTACATAATACTATCATTTTTTTCGGACTTACTTAGATTTTTATAACAAAATCTTTGGATATTTTATTCAAGTGCCTTATTTTTATTGTTTTAAAGTCAAAAGTACAATTTTAGTACAGTTTTGTACGCAGCAGTGTACGGCATTTGGTTTTCCCATATTCGCCGGTCCGCCATTACGCCCGGATCGGTACATTGGAGGCATAGCCCGTCCATTGTGGCAACCGTAAACCGGGTGGCATGAACCCAATCGGTTAATTTAGGAAGCTAGAAATTTAGGGCATAGTCTCATAGAGACTTTGTGTACCTATTTATAGAAATAGGTACAAAAAGGATAGTAGGTAGATTTCAGTTTTCATAAAGGTCTAGAAGTCAGTAAAAAAAAAACGTAGGTTTTGTACCTATTTATTAGAGGTGCCTGTTCCCTGTTCCTACATGTAAATTACCAATTTTCCAGCAGGAACTGAATTTATGTTAGTCTTGGTATAGTGTAAGAAATCTGAGTGAAAATTTAATCTCAAGCATTTAGATTGAATTTTCACTCAGATTTCTTACAGCCATCTTGGTCGTTCTACCTAGTGGGGGGCTGGCCTATATACGTTGCGTCTTCCGGACGTGGTTGCCACTTTAAAATCTTTTTCCCCATCGATTGGCAGTTCTACGAGCAATGTGTCATACCAATTGCCATTTTAACTTGCTAATTCTAAGAATTATATCGGTCACCTTAGTTCTCCTGCGGATCTCTTCATTTCAAATCTTAGCACCAAGCAATTAAACAATTTTCCAAAAAAACTCAAACGTTACTAAAACTATTGTTCTCGCAAGTGTATTCAATTTAATTTCTTCTTGTGACAGTTTACGTTAATGCAATTAGTGATTACAGAAATTTGTGTTTCTGTAAAAGGCTTAGTTTAATTTTTTTATAAGATTTTTGGTTAGTTTATATAACTTAATGGCAAGCTTCGGTCTATAACTGAGCTTTGAACGCAAACATAATTATATTACTTTGCGGCAGTTACAAAATATCTAGCATGCAAAAGGACAAACTGTCAACTGGCGCATAAAAACTTTTTTACATCCTTATCTCTCTTTCCAGCAAAGATCCAATCAATATTTCATAGAGAAAGCCTCTCGATACTGCAACGTCAACTCATTTCCCTCTATTCTCGCAAGAAATAGGTATTTACACGAGAAAATTTTATACCGCCCGCTTGCTAAAACCCTCCGCTGGGTAAAATGGCGCGTAACGGAGGTCTTTGCCAAGTATTTTCTGTTTTGAACACAAATAAACCGGGTACTCTGTTCTGAATATGCTCCACTCCGCAGAGTTTGTGCCAAATATCGAGCGGAGTTTATAGAATGGGTACTCGGCCTTTATATCCCTGAATAATTAAGTGGGTCGGCTGATTAACTTATTTGGTTGATGAAGTTGGAAATTTTGGCAGTTTAGTTATCTGGCTCGTTGTGCGAGGAGATTAATTGTAGGAGTCACGGGGTTATGGTCATTATAACTAAATTGTCGTGATAAACTGATGACTTTTTGCTGAGTTGCGTCATTTGGTTTTAATTTCAAAAATTATTAGCTTCAGTTTCCAAATGAATATGGTTTCTCGTCAGAGGTCAGAATGTCTAGGTATCTATAGCCATGCGGTAAGCTTATTGGAGTAGAAACCTACGTGGTACTCAGATTAGGTCAGGGTTACGTCAGTGCAAAGTGTGTGGTCGGGTAGGTATGCACAATGCTGGACGTATGATGTGGTAGGTTAATACGTTATGTATATTGTAGCGTACGGTATGCGTGATGCGATACATACAGAGTATGCAGTACGCAGTATGGCGAATGCAGTGGTACTCAATATGCAGTATGCTGTGTGCGGCATGGCTGTTATTGTGGTTTTTATATGTCATCATCATCAGCCGGAAAACGTCTACTGCTGAACCAAAAAAGTCCAATAAAGCGCCACTTTGATTGGCTACTTGCATCCTGCATCCAACGGCTCCCCGCGGTTATGACCGGATCGTCTATCGATCTAGTGGCTGGCCACCCTACGCTCCATCCTCTGGTTTGTGATCGCCACTCAAGAATCTGTCCGTGGGGTCGTGGTTCGTATGCAGTCCACAGCATACTGTGGACTGCATACGAACAACATATGAATGCATTATGCGGTAGGAAGTAAGCGGTATCCATTATACGGTACTAGTATTTGGTACGCAGTATGCAGTATGCAGTATTCACAATACAGTGTGCAGAATGTATGCAGTACGCAATATGTAGTATACAGTATGCGGTAATCTTATTTTATTTTATTACTTATTTCTTTTTTATTTTAGTTTAATATGCAATCACCTTGTAATACTGAATGACTTGTATTTTTTTTATAATTATCAATAAAATATCATTTCATCATATCTACGTACGCGGTACTCAGTATGCGGTACGCAGTATGCGGTAGGACACAGAATGGGGTACGTAGTACGCGGTACCCAGTATGCTGTAAGCAGTTTGGGGTACGTGGTTTATGGTATGCAATATGCGGTATGCAGTATGCGGTATGCAGTATGCGGTACGCAGTATGCAGTATGCAATATGTCGTTCGAAGTATGCAGTACGCAGTATGTGGCACGTAGTATGTAATACGCAATATGTGGTAAGCAGTATGCCACACGCAGTATGCCATACGCAGTATGTGGTACGCAGTATGCAGTACACAGTATGCGGTATGCAGTATGTGAGTCATAGTGTGCGGTACTCAGTATGCGGTACGCAGTATGTGGTAGCACGCAGAATGGGGTACGTAGTACGCAGTACTCAGTATGCTGTAAGAAGTTTGGGGTACGTAGTTTGTGGTATGCCATATGTGGCACGCAGTATGCAGTATGCGGTACGCAGTATGTGGTACGTAGTATGTAATACGTAGTATGCAATACGCAGTATGTGGTACGCAGTATGTAGAATGCAGTATGCGGTACAAAGTATGCGGTATGCAGTATGGGGTACTCACTCACTATGCTGTATGCAGTATGCCGTACAAAGTATGTGTAGAATGTGTATGTGTGTGTAAGTATGTGTGTGTATGTGTTGTTTTTGGTGTGTGATCTACGGCTCAATTTTTAGTTATCTACCGTATTTTCAGCAGCTGATTAAATTATCTAAAAAAATAAGTTTTATTTGGAGTTCTGACGGTAAAATACTACACCTTTTATTTATAGATTTCCAACTCATAACGTGAAACGTGACCATTTCATGGTAACCATACTTCTTGGCTTTAGGAGACCAGGCATTAAAATGCTGAAAATTAATCCATCTTATCTCAAAATATAATAAATGTAAAATCTTTTCAAGCTCTGTGCGTTATTTAAAGACATACAGAAATAAGTTTACTAATCCCCTCAAAACCGTACCTAAATCCGTCATCGGTCAATTAGTGGACGTTACGCCACGCAAACACATCGTAAATTAAGCTTCACACAAACACAGTTAATGAGGATACGTAAACACCGTGATGTGAGAGCACTTGTAGCCAATAAGGGCCCTCATCGAACGCTTGTACTGATTGTTTGGAGATGGACCCTATTTCTTGTTACATGGTATTTGTTTTGGCATGGTGATGGCAGGCGGGGATTCAGACTTGACGGTCGAGTCAACAACAAAAATACCGAAGTGGTCAAATGAGCGCGCGGGTTGAACGTGATATGAGACCAGTTGACCCGTTGACGTTAGCGTCATATTTTATTTATCAAAATGTTGGTCCTTCATCCTCCGAAATACAAGCTACGTTCAAAGAGACGTATATACTTGAAAAGGAAATCTCTGACAATTATAATTTTCCAAATTAAACTCATTCAATGCCTGGAGCCTGGAGCCTAACCAGGATAGTTTTTCGAGTTGTAGGTAACTTGAAAATATTGATACAGACCTAATAGAGTCATGTTATTATACCTACTAATGTGTATACTGCCTAACTTCTCACAGACTAATGGTAACTCTTTTGACTGAAAACAGAGCATTCCTATCCAACTCTGACTACTTTTATATATTATTTAGAAGTTTCTAGACGAATAATCGTGTTTGTTCAGAAGCAACAGCAAAAAGAGTCTAACTTTAAATTCCTAACCATTTTACGAAGACCTTCTTAATTCTACAGCAAATATTCCCAGATATAGCAAAGGTTGAATATTTAGAGAGGCGAAGCAGGTCTTGCTGAAACGGTTTGTATCTTCAAGAATATAAGTTGGACAAACACGGAAAGGGGGTGAGGTTGGAAGAAATGGTAGGGAGGGGGTGGTGTTTACTACGCTCTAGGGAGGTGAGCAGAGAAATGAAATTGGCAGATATTTCGGCTATGTGACACACACGTGTAGGTAAGCTCCGCATGCAATGAAAGTTTTGCGAGGTTTTTCCACTTTCGACACGCTCTGAATAAAGTAAAAGAGGTAGGTACAACCTACGTTTATATTTATGTCGGAAATGAAAGAGAACCCTTGTGTTATGCCTCTACGGGAGCACTTACCTACATAAGTAAATAGGAAAATGTAATATCCTACAGACAACACGGAATATTCGGCCGTGTTTTTGTTAAAATACTTGTTTGTTGCGTTGAAACATAAACCTGTGTAAATACATTTTGAATGTAAATGAACCAGTTTTATTCATATTGTGACAGTGCTAATTCTATTTTATTTGTCAAAAATTTTAAATATCATAAAAGTTCAATAACTTTTCAACGTTTTATCATTTGGATGGCAGCTTTATAGATAAATTAGTATTATTTATAAAATTTGTTTTATATTTCATTTTGTAAGATCCTAATCTAATAAATATCATGCATAAAATTACACTTCTTATATTACTAAATTTTGATTTATTGAAATTGCAGAAGTTTGTACACAAAAAAATATGTAGGTAATTTAAGGATTGGACACAACAGTGGACATAGTTATACACTCAATGAAATATTCATTTGTTTTTTATTTTACTTGTGTAACTGTATGTACGTCTTCTAAGCCAAGTGCCACAGAGGTTTGACCGTGCCTTAACTCATGAGGTTTTACCCCAAAAGTTGAATTAGTTACAGGGTAACTTTGCAACAAAGTTGATATTTTTCTTCGGCTATGAAAATACGAGTAATAGTCATGTTTGTTCCCTTGAGAGATTGCTCTCCAACTTTGCAAACATTTTCGCTAAAACGTCTATAAAATATATTTACAGCAAGGAATTTTGTTAAAGAAACTTTTGTGTTCCTTGGTAAATACGAGGAATGAACATAAAATTCTTATTCTCTATTCCACTTCACTATTCATTTTCTTTGTGAGTGGTACAAAAAATAAAATATTTGATGAAATGCTATGCATTAAGTGAGAAATAAAAAAACAACTGGCGATCAACGACTGGGACTGTCGTTAACTTTAATATTCAAACTTAAACAAATGCTACATAAAACAAAATACCCAAGAACTACAGAGAACATTGAACGTTCTGGGTGGCGTTGCATTTGATACGTGCTATTATAAAAAAAACTTTTATGGCTTCAGCTATCACATTATTATCTACTTGTCGGTAACCTGAAGCTGCAATGCAAAGATCCCGTCTCAAAATTACACAATGTATAGGTACCTACCTCTACATTTCTGTGTACAAATGGTCATATAAAGGCGTATCGATGCGTACAGATGTCATACGAGAACAATATAGCAATAACACTAAACTAAACAGGCAGGTATCTATATACGGAGACGTAATTTCAAAACGCCTCGAACAAAACTGTTTGACAATCAAATTGAACGCCTCACACCACTCGGCTCATTTCCTTTTTGTTACGTAGAACGGTACTCATTTACATAAATTTACCTATTGTTATTCTCAGTACGACTTCCATCTCGCAGAGACAAATGAGATCTCACAAACTTATTCTGAAAGGAAATTTTGTTATACGACAAAATAGGCCGTATCGGAAACGAGTTAAATAACAGAGCCTCTTTTGTTTTGTTTTAAAGCCCCGAGGAAAATAACAAGCCGACGGAATATTGATGAGGTCGGTCGCTAGATTGGATTTCAAGGAGATTGTATTTTATATTTGCGTAAGCGTTTTAGTGGTGATCTCAGCGCGGGTTGCGTTTCTGTCAAATATCGAAGGATATGAATATTTAAGCAGAAGTGTGCGCCTTACGAAATGAGCCACTGTATATTATGTATTAAGGTTTAGATGTCACAGCATTTATTCAAACCTTGATCTTCATTCTCATCATGAGTAAGTATTTATCTCTCATTATCATGTACTTAGTTTGTAACTTTGCATTGTTTTGTGCCTACTCAAGTTGCGACGGACTGAAAGGACGTTTTTAAAAAAATACAAAAATTAATTTAAAATTTAAATGATGTATTTTCAAAGCGAATGACGAACAAAGATTGGCTTAATAAAGAGACACAAATCCTTAGAACTAAAAGTGCAGTGTCGACAAAACACGGTGGTCATTGCGTGGGCGCCCCTATGCAGCGATACAGATGGTGCCACGCGATGACGTAACTCCTCCCTCATCAAGCTCGAGATCATCTGAGGGTGTATCTCGAGACCTAATCACATTTCTAAATCTATGCCTTAAAACTATGGTTACAGCGACCGATATTATAACTAACCATAAAACTAAGTTTCCTATGCTAACGCCTCTAAAAATGCTTTGATATTTTTCACTATCACTAAGTTCACTATCACTAATAATTTCACTCTTACTTTTCTGCAATAAGTAATTCAAGAACCTGACGTCAGCGAGATCTATTCCATTGAGATTGACTGGCTTGCTCCATATGTTGTTACAGTTATTTATTCTTGGTAATTGTAACATCGGTAATTTCTTGAATATCACTTCCTTCCCATGTGTTTGATGTCTTCTCAGGGTTACACCCTTGACCTTGACACTGCAATCGTCATTCAGGGTTACAAGGTACGTCCCACGGATGGTTTCTTGTGTTATATCATTTTCGCAGTAATTGGTAAGTAGCGTTTCGACCTTGGTATAGACTATCCAGCGATTGGGCTGCACGGGATCAATCTTCACATCATCAATAACAACGGGAATGGAATGACAGCTGGTGATGTTGGTGGAGAATTGGAGAAGCTCCGTGACGCAGTCATCGTTTGTCAGCGGCAGGGCATCATTCTCGAAACACAGGAATCGGTCCTCATCGATTTCAAGACATGGTTGGGAGAGCGATTTCGTTTTCAAACCTTTCACAAGGATATATGGATACTTGGGCAGGATAAGGGTGGTTTGGCCTTGACTAGCGTTAAATATTGGTATTGGTATCAATTTATAATAGTTGTATATTTCGTTTCTAATCAATGGTATCTGCATTACAAATGTAATCTGATTTTGTTTGATATACGCTTTTATTTCTATACATTGTTCTATTTTCACCACATTTTCTAAACTGGCAGGAAACAGTAATTTATCCGATTTCTCTATTTCTATTAACAATTGTAATAGTTCGTCCGTATCTACAATTGACTGGTGTAACACTTTAATTCTACTAAAAGCAACTGCCGTTTCAATCTCATTTAATCTGATGTAGAGCGTTTGAAAATTATGGAGAAAAGCATTATATATATGAATTATTTCGTGGGTGTTCTGATGAACCCTAGTTATATTCGTAAAAGATTCTATTTCCCGAAAGCTCTGTTCTATTTTAATAAAGTTGCTCATAGTAGAATTGGCTATGTTGGTAAAGGTACCCACCACTTCGGCGACAATTGTCATTTTCTTGGCCATAGCATCCTGTTTTGTTTTTAATTTATTAATTAATGTTTCGTACATGATTGCATCATCATTATCCAGATTGCCTGTAATTGATTTTACAATAGTGCCAAGAGGATTTATTAGACCACGTTTAACTCTAGATAAAGGAATTAACTGCTTATATTTATCGAAAGTTATATTCATTATATAATCTGTTTGTTTTTCAACTTCAATAAAATCCAAATCTATTATTTTACTTTGGCGTTTGTGGAAATCGTTTTTAAGTGATACGTACCTGTTTATATTTAATTTCAATTCTTCATATATTAAGCTTAAATCTAATATCTTGATAACTGTCCATTTATCATGGCTGACGGCCGCTTCACCTTCCCGAATGGGCAGTAATCCCGGGTTCTCATCAATCGGGTGCAGTAGAAGGGCCTGGCTTTGGATCGCTTGGATCACCAGAAGTGTTAACCTGTGGAGGGCGTTTAATGTCTTTAATGGGAACCTTAGTAGTGCGGTTATGTGTGGTGACTGGTACGACATTCCTATGGATCGTGCCTGTGACTTCGGCCTTCTGGTAACGTGGTTTGTCCTTGCTACGCCTAGTATTTACTCCCTTAATGTATACCGTATCACCTACGTCCACGTTAAAATTGGTTTCACCTCCGCGTTTTTGTATTATGTTTTGTTTTTTCTTAATTATTTTGTCTGTCAGATATTCGTACAAATGCTTAGTTCGTTTAACGTGTTCTTTAACAAGCTGTTGTGTAAACTGCTTATTAAAATCGACCGCAAAAGTGTCGTTAGATTGGGTATGGCCAAAAACTACTTCGAAAGGCGTTAGTTCTGTCGTTGAATGGATTGTATGATTGTAGGACATAACTGCATATGTCATGACGGATGCAGCGTCGGTAATTTTGTGTTCGTATTTTGCAATTCGGTATATCTCGGTAATGGTGGAGTGAAATCTTTCAATTAGGCCCATAGAATTAGGATTATGAGGTGTGCCGATATGAAGATCGATTTTATAAAATGTTAGCATTTCTTTCATAAGGATGTTATTAAATTCCACGCCAGGGTCCGAGCTTATTCTGCCAGGGATACCGTAAAATGAAAAGTATTTTATTAAGGCTCTGATAACCTCTGGAGTTGACCTGCTGTTTATCTCAATAGCCTGACCCAGTTTGCTAAAGGCATCAATGACAGTAAGGTAAGTTTTTCCTTCTATGGTAAATGTATCAATGAATATTTCTTGGAATGGTTTTATTTGGGTTTGGGTTAACTGTAATTCTGGTTTCAAGGGTTTACGATCATACTTCATCTTTTTACACACGTCGCATCCATTTATGATACTAGCAACCGTCTGATCTGTTTAGTATTCATATACTAAATTATCTGTCTCGCTCTAGCGATATATCGCTTTCCCTCTCTTCCGTATAAATCTCCAAGCAGACACGTTAGTGCTCAATAAAATAATTATAACAAATACATAAACTGTTGCGTTAGTGAAATAAAAGTGCCAAAATAAAGAACCATAAGTGATAAACCAAATCTTTCATTTAGCCAAGGACCTATAGGACTAAAATCCTTAACATGATCCATATTAGTCCAAAAGAACGTACGCCTCAGGTGTACGAGGGTTTCCTTGATACCCCTATGGGAGTTTTTGCCAGTGTGGTACTTAAGGATAATATCACGCTGTTCGTTCTCGTCATCTACATACACTATCCTTTCTGTACATTCGTACAAACTCACGGAACCCTTCTTGAAAAGTGTCGCGGTCGTAGTGGAAAATTGTTTGCGGTGAATTTCGCTCTCGAAGTAGAAGAAATATTTAGTTTTGGGCTTGATGTATTCCAGGAGGAATTTCTTAATAAGATCCGGATTATTTACAGGTAAGTGAACTTCTAATATCTTTTGTGATGGCCTTGACAAATTTTTAACCGTCATTTCATTTCTGTTCCAGGTGTATACCAGTATCTGATTCGGCTTGGTGTCTACAGCTTCCTGCAAAATAAGTATGCCTTCTGTATCTAAGTCTCGAGCGGAGTGTACTGTGTCCTCACTACTTGCTTTCTCAGATGCCGTTACCGTGCTACTATCTACAGATGGAACCGCGTATGGAGATTGTCTGTCATTAATTCCATCGATACTCAAGGTTTTTTCTGAGTCAGATACCGATAATGTTGACTCTGACTGGTTCTCCTTTTTAGTTTCGTTTTGCATGCTACCTATCCGTGAGATTTCGTTCACAACTTCCTCCAGATCACGCTGAAGCTTTTGTTCCCTTTCATCTAAATTTACTTTCATTGACACATCATCATCCTGGCCTAAAGCATTTATTCTTATCCTAGACAATGCATCCGCGTTAGAATTCTGCTTCCCGTTTTTAAACACGACATCAAAGTCAAACTCTGCCAAACGCAGTTTCCATCTCGTAATCTTACTATTTAGTTCGTCTATTGATTTCAGCCAAGCCAAGGGTCTATGGTCTGTATAGATAGTAAATCTTTTTCCATACAAATAGGGGCGGAAATGCTTCACAGCCCAAATGATCGCTAACATTTCTTTCTCTATTGTACTATATCTTGTTTCGGCTTCGTTCAAGGTCCTACTTGCAAACGCTATGGGCTTATCGCCGCCGATGGGGCCCTGTGAAAGCACCGCACCAAGTGCGAAGTTTGACGCGTCGGTAGTGAGAATAAAGGGCTGAGTAAAGTCTGGAAACTGCAAGAGTGGAGCATTGGTCAAAAGCTCTTTACACCTTTCGAATGCATCAATATACTCTTTGGTTATTTCGATTCTATTTCTTTTTTTGAGGCAAGATGTTAATGGTTGGGTTATTTTGGCGAAATCTTTGATAAATTTCCTATAGTAACCGACCAGACCAAGAAAGCTCTTGATTTCAGTGGTTGTTCGAGGCAGAGGAAATTGCAAAACTGCTTTTATTTTGTCATTGTTGGGCTTAAGGCCCTCTTTGGTGATGGTATGCCCTAAGTACAGGACCTCCTTTCTAAGGAACTCACATTTGTCAAGGGTGACCTTCAGATTGGTCTCTCGGAGCCGGTCAAATATCTTGCGCAGTTTTGAAATATGGTCTTGTAGGCTAGTTGAGTATACAATTATATCATCTAGGTATACTAGGCAATGGATGCCCTGTAGGCCTCGCAGCACATTATCCATGGCCCTTTGGAATGTAGCCGGTGCCGTCTTCAAACCAAAGGGCATGCGTTTAAACTCGTAGTGTCCTGATTGTGTTGTGAATGCGGTTTTGGGTCTGTCGGCGGCCTTGACCTCAATTTGGTGGTAGCCAGAAGCGAGGTCTATTGTACTGAAATACGTGGATTTACCTAATTTATCAAAAAGGTCAGTGATGTTAGGCAAGGGGTATTTGTCGTCGACCGTGATTTCGTTTAGACGACGGTAATCTATGACCATCCTAAACTTCTTTTCACCTGATGCGTCTAATTTCTTAGGCACCAAGTGAACCGGTGCACTCCAAGGTGAGTGAGATTCCTGTATGACGTTATCTTTTAAAAGGTTGTCAACCTGCTTTTGTATTTCTTCGTTTTGAGTATGAGGGTGTCTATAAGGTCGAATGTAGATTGGGTTTTCGTTAACCGTGCGTATCTCGTGTTTGACCTGATTCGTGAATGATAAAGGGATCTTATCGCAATAAAATATATCGCGATATTCATGACATAACCTAGAAATACTTTCACGTTCCTCTCCATTTGTGTGTTCTAGCCTTAATTTTGATAAGTTTTCTTGCAATGCTTCGTCTATCTCACAATTATCAGTCACAAAATTTACCTGGCACTCATCGCCTTCAAACACTGTTACATCAAGTGGTTCCGCAAATGTAATCGTCGCGGTTTCGTCAGATATATTTTGTATGACCGTTGCTGCGAAGAAATTCTCGCATTTGACAAGGGCAGCGGGCATACGTACTCCTTCGCTAAACTCCGTAAAGTCTAAGATCGCATCACCGTTCTGAAAGTTGGTTGGTACTTTGACACGCGTTTCACATCTGGGCTCTAAAATAATTTCGTATGGGGGTGTGTATATTATGGGTATCGCGGCGTTATGTGTGTGTAGAACTTGGTTCTTCATGTCAATGTTGGCGGCTAATTTCTTAAGTAGGTCAGATCCTATGAGTCCGCCATACCTATTGTCCACGTCATAAACAAAGAACTTGTGAGCAAGTGTGCTCTTGAATGTTTTTAGCAGTGGGATGCATATAACTTCATCGTGAACACTTTGTGCGTGAGTACTGACCACTGTAAACGGCTCATATTGTTTATACTCGCTGAAAAATTCTTCAGCCTTGGTGGGGCTAATAAAAGATCTACTACTTCCGGTGTCAATGAGAAATTTCGATTTTATTTCAGGAATTTCTACATGAGGCAACTTTAAAATGCTGTCGCAATAGTTAAGGTTTATCATTTCGCCGTGTCGTTGGAGGCAGCTATCTGAAAATTTTCAGGTGCGGCATCATCGGCGGTGTGGTCGGAGCTCTCTTGGTAATTATAACCGGTAGGGAAAGGGAAGCCTTCTGTACAGTCAGTTGTTTGTAATTCATAACAGTTAAAGTCATTGCTATCAGTATAAAAGTCATTTGGGTTAGGTTCTTCATTGTAAAATAATTCATTTGTTACCATATTTTGTCTTACAGGTGCCGTGCGCATTGAAACGTCGGTATCAACAAAATTCGGCTTAGGCGCTGATTGCTGTTGGTTTTGTATACCGAATTTCGGTTGGTATGAGTTTGGCTGCTGTTGATTCGGGATGCCGAATCTGAACCCTGTTTGTTGCGGAATACCGAACTTATAACCGCCATATTGGAACGGCGGGCGCATGTGTTGCGCGGGGCCTGGGTTGAAGCTTCTTTGTGGCATCATTTGTGGTGCTCCGTGTCGGAAACCTTGAGGGGCGGTGAACCTATTTTGTGTCACAGCATTAAAGTTTGGTCTAAAACCAAATGAGTTCTGATTTTGTGGGATACCGAACTTAAAGTTATGTTGCACAGGCTGGCTGAACGGAGGTCGGAAATCGTTAGTCATGGGCCTTGAGAGGTTTTGAGTAGTTGGCTGAAACGCGCCAGCTGGTTTCTGCTTGCCATTTTTCGCGTTATATTGTTGTAGAAAATTCACTTCTTCAGTAACCACGCTTAAAGCATGCTCTAAATTAAAACAACTCTTCAAACGCACTATACGAATCATGTCTTCCGGTAAGTTAAATAGAAATACGTTCAAGGCTGTATTGTTATAAATAATCATTTTAGCAGCTTTAACTCCTTGATCAAAAAGTAAATTCAATTTAGCAAACAAAGAACTTCTAACATTCTGAATTCGATGGCAAAACTGGATATATGACTCGCCCTGTTTTATTTTTAAACCCTCAAGTTCAATTGCAATACACTCTTCCGAGCGTGGATCGCCAAAATGTTGGATCAGAATTTCTTTAAGTTCACGCCATACCGTTATATTTTGGTGGTCACTAAGCAGAGACGCAGCTCTGCCCGTAAGTCTGCTCGTAATACAATGGTATACATACAGGTTCTGTGCTAAATTACCTTCGATCTGAAAAGCTTTTGTTACATATTCACACTTGGAAATGAACAGGTTCAATAACTTCTCATCACCATCATACTTAGGTATAATACATAAAAATTCTTTAGGAATTACCTTTATTTGCTCCATTCTGATTATCGTAAACGATTTATCTAGTCAATATATTAATTAAAACCGATTTCAATAATCGCTAAACACTATAACTTATCAGTTCTAACTAATTAATCACGAATATTACGATACTTGTATCAAACAAAATCAGATAGACGCAATTAACTAGGCCGACGAGTTGGGGTCGGAAAAAGAGGCCAGGGAGTAATGAAAAACAGGAGTGAAAAGTTTTACTCACAATCTGCTCAATCCCATGTCCTCTGGTGAGTCTGTTCTCGTTGAAACATCCAAGGTCAGGCACACAGACTGTTCACAGTTGAACTATCCAACGTGCGCGCGCGTCGCGGGAGAGTAATTTATTTGGTTCGAGGATTTCCGAATTTTGAACCGATCGACGCGAGGTACCGATTTTTGGGGGCCTTGCAGCGTCACCGGAAGCAGGATTGCGGAAATCCTACCGGCTGCGCCACTCAAGTTGCGACGGACCGAAAGGACGTTTTTAAAAAAATACAAAAATTAATTTAAAATTTAAATGATGTATTTTCAAAGCGAATGACGAACAAAGACTGGCTTAATAAAGAGACACAAATCCTTAGAACTAAAAGTGCAGTGTCGACAAAACACGGTGGTCATTGCGTGGGCGCCCTATGCAGCGATACAGATGGTGCCACGCGATGACGTAACTGCCTTTTGTCATCTATTATATCTGTTTGTCTTACAAATAATTACTGTTTTAGTAAGTAGGTTAGGTGTTTTGGTTAGGTTAACGATCCTGTGTTTATTACAATAGTGGGCCTAAGGGCCCACCTGTAATAAAATCAGTAATAGTCACAACTACCTGAACCAAGGAGTTGACAACCCTGGATGAATATTGTGACGTCATCCATAGATGCTTAAAATTGGATTATTTGAAGACTTTTCTAAAAATGTTTGCACAGCAAGTCATCCAACACCAGCTATATTCATAAGATAACCTTCTGCAAGTACAAATTGATCTAAACGGTAAGTTTCGTTCCTTACTAATGAAATAAGGCTGGTCTATTTAATCAGTTCAATGAAATCTATATCCTATATCTGCCGGTAAATTTCCCAAATATAAGAACGAAAGACAAGTCCTAAATCCGAATTCATATCATGCCTTATCTGAACGGTTTCCGAACGGGTAAGCCCGATTATAGTGAACGCACAGTATTGCAGATTCACAAACGCGGACAAATTTGAATTACGCACACAAACACAAACTATACAGTTGGCAGGCTAGGCATGTATTTAAGAGGACCGTCTTGGTGTTTGAAAATGTTATTTCCGTCGCTCTGCTCTCCACACGTATTATAGAGACAATAATAGAGCCCATGAGTGAATTTACCAACATTTTAGCGTTTCCGGCGCCAACAGTTTTCACACTCTAAAACTTAACAAAACATTTTGATTTTGGTGTCAGTCGTTCGGATAGATTATAATCTATGCTTGTACGTCTTGATTTTTTCGAAAATATGTTTCATGTTTTACAACTACTTTTCTTCAAAAGTTTGTAATTTTAGGTGGCTATTACACATTAGGTATATATACATTTTTACAAATGATATAGCTAAATATGTGTGCTAAATAAATAATCAATTAATATATTGATAAAAATATTATAGTCGTTAAAATTTGATATTATATCTATATATTTGATATTATATTTTACGAACACTATTTCAAATGCAGAGCCAGTTTGACATCAAATTATGATCTACGATTTTCAACTTTAAGGAAAAGCTACTAGGGACTCTCTTAAAACAAAACATGCTATGGCGTTGTCTTAAAAGAGGTACCCACACTTGTCCAGCGTGGTGGATTATGGTCTACAGTCTCTCCATGTGAGAAGACCCGTATCCCAGCAGTCAGAATGTATTGGCCTGATGGCGATGACGATGATTCGTAGGGGATGGAAAGTAATTGTAATTATATTTTTTTTTATTGATATTGACTTGAAAATGCAATCAAAATCAAAATCAAATCAATTTTTTTTACTGCACACCGTTATGCATACAACATAATAGATAGGTACAAATAACTTAGTCAGCCTTAAAGTTTTGAGGAGGAAAATACATGGTAAATAGGTAATTTATTCCACTAGATTTAGTTTTATTAATTGCATTGTTTTTTATATAAAAGAATTATAATAGATCAAAGATACATTTTATATGAACGTCGCTTTTGATACTTAATATTCTAATCATTTTAAATTTTTACCTAACATTGGCTATGTATAAATAACAACCAAAATAAATTTAAAAATACGAAACCGTCGACTTAAAATAATTATGTAGACATGAGACCCAAAATAACAAAATATACGGTAAGGGTTGTACAGAAATCGTCCAAAATATGGTTGGCTTACTGGCAATGCGTTTCAACCCAGATGCTAATCAAGGGTTATAATATAATACCTTGTAATTACTAAAAGCCATGCAAGCTAGGGTACTGTCAACATTATTATTCCGTACCCCAGGCGAGTATACCCGAATAGCGGTAGGATACCCGGGTATACGTGCATCTGCGCCGAAAAGATCTCATTTACTTTACTACTCCAATACCTATGTTATCTCGCGGGCTGATGGCTTTTGTGAGATACGTGATTTATTAAAAAGATTGATTGGGTTTCGGGATTGATTTATAAAAAAATATACATGAAAAAATGCGTAGGTATATGGAAAAAGTCAGTCAGCATATTTGAAATGAAATGAATTACTTAATTGCTGCTGTGCTGTTTTGCACGTGCTTACCATAATTTATCGCAATAAGTGAATCATGTTCTTCTCCACACTTCAAACAGTCTCCATACCTAACAAAGTTCATCAAGATCGATTCAGCTAGTTTATCAAGCCATTACGTCGTGAAAATGTAACATGGTTTTGGCAATAATTTATCGCGATAAGTGAATCATGTTCTTCTCCACAGTTCAAACAGTCTCCATACCTAACCAAGTTCATCTAGATCGATTCAGCTAGTTTATCAAGCCATTTCGTCGTGAAATTGTGACATGGTATTGGTTACGGAGTAACATATTCCGTAATCTGTGGTATTGGTATAGATGGTATTACCAAGTATTTTGTATTACCTACTATATTAGGTACAAAATAGTAGTAGATACCTTTATAACACCAAGTATAGTCTTTTAGGCGGCCTGCACCGCCCGCGCCACCGGCTTGACCACGGTCCAAAAGCCGAAAGCAAAAATGTTTTGATTAGTAATTTGGCTCTGCTGTAAGAATTTACGAGGTGGCAGGCCCAAATTACTTAAATTCTGAAACCATCATTTAAAAATAATTATCTCATTTTTGTTCGCAATTTCTTATAGGTTAGTTGCTCTTGCAAGTTTAATCAATGCAGAGAATTAAATATTTTTATATAATCTTTACATAATATAGAATGTACCCTAAAACATCTGCAGTATTACATATTCCAAGATATTGCATGTCCAGTTCATATTAGAGAAAGTATCTCATATATTATTCAGCAAAAACTATGAAGTCTGGCCTACACAGTCTCCAAACGACACGCCTAAAACATGGGCGCTTCTGTACTCACGTTCACTTCATAACAGTACTGTTATAACGTATGTATAGCAGAAGTACATATTTTTGTTTACGTTCAAGAAATTCTACTGCAATGCTGTAGTTGTAGAGTAAAACACAATAGCACTGAAGACCGTAGCGTTTCGGACGTAACATCGACAAGTTAATGAAAGGCATTTGTATGTAACGGACTTAAGCAAGCTTCCTCTTGGGTCCGATAATGTCAACAGTTACGTATGGTGATAGCAGATAATTTTTACATGAGTTGATATTCATCATCATCATCAACAGCCTGAAGACGTCCACTGCTGAACATAGGCCTCCCCAGAGCGCGCCACCTTGAGCGGCTGCTCGCCTCCTGCATCCTTCGGCTCCCCGTGGCTTTCACCAGATCGTTGGTCTACCGAGTGGGGGGCCGGCCTACGCTGCGTCTTCCGGTTCGTGGTCGCCACTTGAGAACCTTTCTTCCCCATCGATTGTCAGTTCTACGAGCGATGTGGCCTGCCCATCGCTCATTTGCCATTTCAACTTGCTATTAGAAAAAAGACGCTGTAGGAGTGGACAAATTAGGAAGATGTCAATTTTGGAAATGGACAATTTAAGAAGTGGACCAAACCGACAAGAGCCACACCGAGCGTAGCTCTCTCCATAGCTCGCTGCGCGACTTTGAGCTTACTAATGAGGCCAACAGTAAGACACCATGTCTCAGTGGCAACATACACTGATTGAAAACTTTCGTTTTCAGCCTCTGCTTGAGTTGATATTACAATACACATTACATTACATTACATTTTATTTGTTGTTATTATTATTACTTTAAATTAGATCTTTTAGGTTTATAAATATATAAACCTAAAAGATCTAATTTAAAGTTTAGTTTAGTTTTGCTGCTATTGCAGCAGAGAACAAGATACGAAACTGTATTATATACCTTAGTTATTGCTGACATTACGAATAATAATTACAGTAAAAACACTGCGTATTATGTATAAATTCAATAAAATGATAATTTTAGCAAAATACCGAAATAGATATAAATGAACTCATAATAAAAATTACGTTGAAACGGATTATGCAAAATGTAATAATTATCATCTCTTTTGCTGGTAGCATTAGATATCTGCAATTCAAATTAATGCTTTCAACATAGTAAAAAATTATAAACAAGAAATAATACCGGCTCTATTAGAAAAATATTTTATAATATTTTATTTAACAATAAAATTTAAAATATTGCGACATTAAAGTTAAGCTAATTTCATCAACTTTAAAATAATATTAACCATGTAAAATAATACAAGCCGCGCGCGTCATCTCGATCTACATCGTAAAATACCCCCAAATATTATAAGCAAGAATGTTACACCTCTCTACCTTCTTTATATATACCTTCTAGCACCTTCTATAGCAAGAATACCTACGGGTATTTTTAAATGGAATACATCTATTAGTTTCTGCCAAACTTTTCAGTGTCACGGAGTAGGAACCTATATAGGAAGAGTTAAATACACATATATTATATAGGTACTTCCTTCATCCTCGACACTTAGTTATCTATACATTATTAATATCAATAAAGTGGAACTACTTGCTATTATTGTCTTTGTGTCCAGTTAACTTATAACCTGGGAGTTTTGAAGTCAAGAATGAACAGGAATCTTCTAGACAAACATGCCTCATTGCATACCACGTCATCGTTTAACGTCGGGTGGTCAAATGCTTTACCTATAACCAAAAAACAGCAACTACAGCAATAGTGACTGTAGCAACACGCTTTTGTTTTTTTTTAGGTTTTATCCTTTCGTCATGGCTTGTTGCCATGACGAAACACAGCGCCAGTTACCATGGCTATACGTAATAGCTCCTCAACCATTCCAGCCCAAACGGCCGCCCGTGGAGCTGCCGAGAGGTGGCCATTTGGCCCGTTCTCTCACTCCTCCGTTCCATATAAACCGAGCACAGTTTTCAGCCAAACTCGAGAACTGTATTTTAGCCTTGCCTCGTAAAGAGGATGGTGGTACCGGGTTGTAGTATGCTGCCTATAGTATTGGGTGGGCCGAAATTTCTGCTGTATTTTTTCGGTTATATTTTCGAGGCAGGTTTTGTTTTACGTGATAGCGTTCTGTACTAACCGAAAGTAACATTTGCTGCGTAGTTTCAAGAGTCGAGAGCTTTCTTTAGATAATATCGTGCGTTGAAAAAAATTGGGCATATAACAACCGCAAAAATATCTAGATCATAAGATCTGTTTTTTTTATTTTTAACATGATTTACCAATGGGATAGAGGCGCACTTGTGCCTGGTATTTCACTCCTACGAACACTATTGTGGGTGACTACTTCACTAACAACTACAAAGGAGTTAACTTATATTCTTGAAAATTTAATCAGTATAAATTACTCAATCGATAGTAGAGTTCTGCCGAGCTACGCAAACCACATCTAAATTCAAATTTTTTCTACAAACGAAGAGGTGCCTTACGACCTTCCTATCTACATAAACCGAGATGAATTTCATTTTATAACGTAACGTGAGAACTATTTTTACGCGAAAACCGGTAAATTGATTTGGTTACAGCCACAGCCTTATATCCAAGCGATTTGTTTTTGTTTATGAAAAAATATGTTGATTTTCATATTTTTGTAATAAGACAACAAATCAAAAGCTTGCATTACATGACATGACATAGTTAACATGGCCAACGTTTTCAATGAAATTGGATATTGCCTACTTTGAAATCGGAAAGGGTCGTCAGTCTGTCGTTAAAACTGATGTTGCTGTTTGTTTACCATTGCTACTCAATTTGGTAACGGCAAAAACTCACGCTAAGATAATATTATCGTGGAACGCATTTGGCGGCATTTCTGTTTGTATATAGGCTGTTGGAATTCATAACTGTTGGCGCTCACTGGGGGAGACCTATGCTCAGCAGTGCACGTCTTCAGGCTGATGATTGTGATAGTGATACGTAGCATGAATATAACCTTAGGTAAATAACATAAAGCTGCATCAACTGAAGGCCTTATCCTGGATATATGTTGGAATATCAACCTTAATTTTAGACAAAGCTGAAAATAGTATGCAACATTAAAATAGGTAAGATTTAAAAGTTGCACACCATTTTCAGCTTTGTTCAGTTGAAATAAGGTTGATTTTCTATAATAGCACTTAAAGAGTGCTCGAGCATTTTGCTGATCTATCTGAATTGACTCTAAGAAGTAATGAATACAGTATTGATGGTAAAAGATTCGAAAATATATATGCAAATAACTGAGTAACTTGCGTTTTATTTGATAACCGCTTACTTATATCTTGTGCATACAAAATGTCAAACAAAAACCAACTGGTATGCCTACAAAATGCGATTCACTTTGAAGTGGCCGACTAATTAAATCCTTACATTGTTGTTAAAAGTGGATAGGACTTGTTACTGTGTGGTATTATTTAGCCCTTTAAATGCTAATGTATTAATTTTATTCACTTATGGTGCAGTGTATGTCGTAAAAGAAAACCTTAAATTTTTCAAAAAACTGACTGATTGCAATCGAGGCTATGAACTGAGATCAATTTATATACGATTTAGGCCCAATTTCACCAAAGTAGAATAAGGTTTATTCCAAGTATACGGCTATTCGCTACTCTTGGATATAGCTAATTGACAAATTAAATTACACAAAAAAGACGCCATTTTGATTGTATCTAAGGAATAAGTCTTAATCCTTCACAAAATTGGTGGTATAAGGGCTATATTCGCGTAACTCGGTTGTTCTCGGAAAGTTATACCTGGAGTAAAATTTATTCTAGTTTGGTGAAATCGGGCCTTAACACACAATTCAAAATTAGCAATGCATAGTTCCGGCACGCATACAATGGCCATAAAAATATATAATAAATTACCACTGCATTAAAAAGAAATTGAAGAAGAGAACAAATTTGCTGTAGCTCTAAAAATATGCTACTGGGTAAAAGTTATATACTACAGGTTAGACGAATTCCTTCCGGACAAATTAATTATAGATTAGGTCGATTCGCTCTGCACAATATTGCTATACCCAAGCAGGGTCATTATGTAACTCATTAAACTATATGCTAATTAAGACCTGCATGTAATTAATAATGTTTGCAGTAAATGATTGAGTATTGAGTATTTACCTACAATAAACCTATACGTACAGTAAAACGGTGTATAGTTAAGTATAAGAGACAATGTTTAAAAATGAGGATGTGTGAGTGTATATTAAATAAGTTTACTTACATAATATTTTCGTGATTAAGGTAGATAATTGAGTAAGGATTATATACCTACCTACGTTTTATTCCTAAGTGGTCAAGTCAAGCAAAGCAATGCGTGGCGCTAGTAAAGAATAGGTACATTTGGTGATAGCTGAAGAAATGCTTACAACTTTTTTAAGAGTTTATGTGGTTTCTAAGTACGAATAAAAAGCCAACCGACATATCAACTAAAGAAATTCGAAGATAGTATAATAATTTGGCGGGCGTCAAATTTCATAGCAAAATCTCTTCATTTTTTCTTGCGACCAAATCTCTGAAGTTTCCAAGCAAAAGCATTGTGAATAGACCCGTAAAACAACGAACAACCATTCATTTAGGGATCTCAAAGTTACGTCAGCGGCTTATGAATAAAGAGGGGTCGCTGCCGGAAAAATAAGGGGGTTATTCAAAAGGAAAAAGTTTTTTTTACGTAAAAAAGGACGACTAAGCGGTGGATTATCGTCCATTCGCTGACAAGAGCTTTGTGGAACTTGCGGCCGAGTTATACGAACAAGACTTTTATTATCGCTCGCTGAAAACGGGAAGAATGTCCGGATAAGAACAAACAATTATCGCTCGGCTCTTGTTTGGTATCTGTGACTATGTACGGCGAGAACAATAACATCAAGACAAAAATATTAAGTAGGCGCCATGAGTGACTTCCTCTTGCGTCATAAATATTAATATATTCGATGTCATGTTAAGTTATATGAACATAATCACCAATTTGTATGAAATCCCACGCTTTTGAAACAAGACAATAAATTGTGTGTATTAATTTCGTTGTAATTTCCGTCGTGTTAAGGCGTAGTTCTCGAAAGGCGTAAAGCTCTCCCGGTTGAAGCGGACGACTTTATAATTATTTTCTACATGTGGCCGACCGATTCGTTCCGGGACATTAGTGATGGCCGGCTCTTCGGGATTTAGTCCCGGGAAACGAGAGCTCCATCCCGGCGTGAAATTGTGAAATTACCGGGACGGATAAAGACAAACCCTGTATGGAAAATAATTAAGGAAAGGTACAGGTAAGGGTCGGAGAAAATTGGCTTCCATCAAGGCTTGATAGGTTTAATTAATATTGCTATCCGATGTATTAAAACTAAAGCTCGAATAAATTGTTGTTTTATTTGCTACTTTGTAAATGAAATTTACAAAGACCATATAAATAATGTTATTGTTTTTAATATACCTACAAGAAAAGTAGCAAACAAATAGTACCTACGTTTAACTGATATGAACCAGTAATGCCTTGCACCAACTTGTTTAAATTATCATAGCGTTAAATACTGATTTATAGACGTCGTTTACTGATTTAATATTTTGAGGGAAAAACAATGCAAAGTTTTAATTGCATAAAATAGATTTCTAAAATGACTCACAACGCAAGCTATCCGAAGTTAATCAATGTTTGCGAACTCAGTCTTTGTCGAATCAAATCTAGAATCCGACCGCGGCTCAGCACAATTTAGCAACGCAATCAAAGTAGATTCCGTGATTACGCAATCGCAGCGAAACTCCGAGATAATGCCCTTTCCCGGGACTTCGTCAATGTCAGTAGGTGCTATAGACTGCAGTACTCAAGCTTGTTACTGAACTTCTTGACAAACCTCTGTTTTCTAGATCTCAAAACTTCTAAAGTAACTTCTTAAGTAAGGTTATCGCTTTTTAATAAAGATTTAAAAAACGTTGTTAATATAAGTAGGTTATTTCTTACAAATGTAGTAAGTATTTACCTACTTATATTTTTACACAAAATTTTAGGTGAGTGAGTAGACTACCTATGATTTCAGTTGTTCCCTATCGGTTGTCAGGTCTACGAGCGATGTGGCCTGCCCATTGCCATTTCAACTTGCTAATTCTAAGAGCTATATCGGTCACTTAAGTTCTCCTGCGGATCTCTTCGTTCCGGAGCCTATCTCGCAGGGAAACACTGAACATTAGCTCTCTCCATAGATCGCTGCGCGACTTTGAGCTTACTAATGAGGCCAACAGTAAAAGACCACGTCACTGTGCTATAAGTTATCACCCGTATCCATTTATTATTGCCGCGGCTTCGCCCGCGTGGACTATGCCTCAAGAACCGTTTATTTTCTGATAAATTTACCCTAACCCTCCTTTTTTGGGAATCATTTTAAAAGCGACATAACTAAATAGGCTTTTTTCTAATACATGTATTTGAAATTTCAAGATTTTAGCTGCAGTGGCTTAGGCTGTGCGAGCGTCTTACGATGGGACCTTGTTTTATATTTTTTACCCTTTTAGGGGCTGAAATTTAAAAATTGCCGAGACCCGTATCCGTTTATTTTGTATGTTCTACATACACATTCCAAACAATGTGATAGGTGAAGCTTGGTAACTGTCGTGCACTGTGTCCATTTCTCAGAAAATTCCGTCTTCAGATAAAAGAAAATGTCTTACTGGGGAGTTTGCGCTCACAATTTCTTCAGAGAAAGTGAATGGGTACAAAGTTGTCAAAGGAAACTCAGAATAACGAACAACGCGAAGAACCAAGTTTAATTTTCTCATTTTCCCGAAGAATTTAGACGAGAAAATTTACATTATAGAGGCTACAAATTCAGACAAGAAACCAACCTTCATATTAACCCATACTAGTAGGTAACCTATATAAGTTTTAGCATTTCATATCTTTTCATTTTTCCCTTTTTTATTTTTATTTCGTTTTATATTTATTACTTTCATGTGTAAGCAAAAGTTTCAGATAAAATAATACTTATGAATTCAATGTCATGATATCGTTAGAATTCAAATTAGAGAAATCATATAAGAAAGGAACCGTTTGCCAATTTTACTACATGTAACCTACGGATAATACCTAGCACATAGTTCCTTTTCTCAAACATGCTTGGAAACGTTAAGTATTATTTTGACAACCTTCTTCGAGATTAATCGAAATTGCTGAAGAGCAGCGGCCGGCAGAAGTTGTATGAAAATCCATATCTGTCGTGGTTTAGCGGCCAAATAAATTACATACAAAACTCTCTCTGAAATCTGTCGTGACATGGCTACCACAGAGGTAACCAGTGGGGGAGGGGGGGCTATATTGTTTCAATTTACGCGCATTATCTGAGAAAAGTGCTATACAAGCCTTGGCCACAACTAGCCATTGATGGACTTACGTAGTCGTACACACGTTTACACGTTCGTCCATCAATGCCTCTGTTGCTGGCTGCTGCAGTAATGTACTATATCAACTTTATTCTTATTCAGCACATAAGGAAAACTAAAATATCATGCGTGATACTGTCTCTTATATGAGAGATAACACGCGATCGTCGTCTCGGTAGAGTATCTTTACCATGACAGTGTGGCGTAATACTTAGAAGTTTTTTTTTTTGGTTTATGATAAAACAGACAAGTTAGGTACCGTGAGTTACAGGGACCATGGTCACAGTCAACGATAGTGTTTTAGAAAAACAAAAAGTAATTGGGAAGTTTCAGAATTTCATTAGAGCTGAAGACTGAGCTCAGTAGCGAACTTCGGGAGAAGCTTATGTAGGTGGATAAGCTGATGATTGATTTGACCAATCAGTTTTATTGAAATCCCTCAAATGATTGATGATTTTATAAAATATTTAGTTTTAACCAGGTTCACCAATACAATTAAATTTCATGAAAATAGAAAAAGTATATTTGAAAATTATGAAGGAGTTATGTTTTATGATGATAAAGATGATGAAATAAGCCCCTTATTAATTTAACTTGCATAACTTTCTAGTGAAAAAATTACATTGATATTAGTCAAGTGTTAACACATTAACTGCTTTCATTTTGTTTCTCGGCGTATACTCCACAGAGAAACTGAAAAGGCGCAAATATAGTAATCTAGATAGCGGTTTTATAATTGCACATTTTGGGGTCGAGACGCTGGGGCCGTGGGGACCAAATGCACACCAAATTTTTAAAGATCTCTCAACATATAAATAATTAACTCCGTTACAGTTTTCGACAGTATCATGTACCTTCTATATTTCAAAAAAGAAAAAAATATGATCAAACGGTTATACCTACTTAAATATCCATCATCAGCCTGAAGACGTCCACTACTGAACATAGGCGCCACTTTGAACGGCTGCTCACTTCCTGAACCCATCGGCTCGCCATGGTTCTGACTAGGTCGTTGGTCCACCTAGTGGGGGGCTGGCCTACGCTGCGTCTTCCGGTTCGTGGTCACCACTCGAGAGCGGTTCTCAGTTCTACGAGTGATGTAGCCTGCCCACTGCCACTTCAACTTGCTAATTGTAAAAGCTATTGGTGCGAGAGCCCACTGCACAAATACCTACGTCATCGAGTACCCCAATAGGCTATCTTTAGATCGTTAACTCGACATCTAAATATGTAAAAAAAATCAGGTCTGCCAGTTCCGATCCTGCCGGGTCATATCTATAGGGTACTCGATGACGTAGGTTTTTTTGCAGTGGGCTCTCGCACCATATATCGGTGACTTTAGTTCTCTTGCGGATCTCCTCATTAGACACGATACAGTCTAATTAAGCTTTCGACTGAAGCGAATTCATTAACTCAGCTAAGAATATGTCCCTAAGCTATTAACTAAGTTTGTACCTAACTTTGTGAATCTCTTGATTACATGCGGATCGGAGGAAGCTTGGATGTTATTAAGACATACATTTACATGCTACTAAGTTGTAAGGAGTATAATTTAGCATTTAAATGTTGGTAATGTAGCTATAAGTACTTTATAATACATAATTATAGGTAGGTAATGTCTATAATAGATACTAAGACAGCATCGTTCTGACGTGCAATGTGCGTTTAAGAAAATACTGCAAATAAAGATATCCATTTAAATCCCCATTGAAATATGTATAAAAAGAAACATGTTAGTTTGTCTGTTTATTTGTGTGGCAACACCGCAGTTGAACTGACTGGGATGAATATTTTTACGCTTCACTTATACCTACTAAGATTACCGTATACTGAGGAAAAAAAACCTTTACGAACTAAATTTCCAAAGCATTTTTTTCTCGGAAAATTAAGTTATCATGATAAAAACATGAGACGGGTGCTTCGATTATAGCAATAATAAATTTTCATACAATCCAATCAATATGCATTATCTAGATAATTTAGTATCTTTTAGCTCAGCCTATCAAAGTAATCCAGTAACGAGACAGAGAAGGCGTTATCAAAATTCAATATCTTTATGTGGTGTTGGAAAAGGACGGTGCACTCATTGCTCGACTAATCTCGATGGAACAATGTTGCGACTCAATCCAAAACAATCTTAAATAAACTACCGTATAGCACACCCTGCTGTATAGAACTTTCAGCTTTAACTGTGAGCTGTAAGGCTTAAAGTGGCTTGATTGTTGAAAGTTTGATAAGTCTTAAAGATATCGGAAAGTCAAAGATCTCATTCCGTATAAGCTGTTTGTTACAATGTAGAGTCAGCGACAAATAGAAATACCGTCGGCACATTCGCGAAGATGTTTGGTATTGAGTCAGTAATTACAGCTGCTAATGATATTCTTCATTAAAATTATCATTCACTTAATTATTTTACCCACCACAGTTGGGACAATTAAAATTATAGTATCAGTCAAAGATGTTAAGGCTATTAATTTTATTGTTGAGCAAAATGACTGTGAACTAAATTATTATAATCTGATAGTTTCAAAAATATTGATGTCCCTCTCATATAGCTCGTAATAACAAGGACCGCAACAGTTTTAGAAATGATATGTGTGGTTTCAGACTTTTCAAAACAGTATCACTATTTGAAACTTTGGTAGATAGGTATTTATTAAAAGATAACCTTATTAGTTTAATTAAACAATCTTTTGTGCGGAAATAATGAAATAATTAGGTATAATGAAAATGTTTAAGTGAACATAAAATGTGAGCAATTGAATTCAATTGAGATAATTTATGTACCAGCATAAATAAATTATTTACTTAATATAAAAAGTGTAAGTAACATTAATTATCACCAGCGATATAATGCTTTAACACACAAGCATTCTTTCATAAATTAAATTGTTCGAAGTACAGTCATCAACACAAGTCAATCAAGTCCTGGTGCCCGATTTAAGCCGAACAAATCAACTCGAGCGATCGCGCCGCCCTCCCGGCCCGTTTCCAAAATGGCCGACGACGTTCGTCTGACAATTCTCCTTTTTTTTGCACTCCAACCATTTTGTCGCACCCATTCTTTTTTGTCGCATTCTTTTACATCATAACGAGGATTTGTGGCTTTGGATACAATTAACGTATTTTTAAAAGTTATTTAGGGTGTGAAAATGATATGTTTTTATTAATAAACGATTTTGATTTTTTATCAGTTTGGTCTGCTCAGCGGAATTGATCTCGTTCATTTTTGTGGTACCTAATTGCTTTTTTATATTTCTTACTAATTTTATAGAACTCTATAATTTTTCTTAAAAATTATGGTTTTTGCCATGTTTTAGGTTTTATTGAAAATTTAATTTGGTAATTAGCTTTTATTGTAGAAAAGGTTTCTAAGTGAAATCGAAAGATTATTACAGAGAGCTCACATGCAGAAGTTTTCTTAGGTAGTCTTATTAGATAGGCGCTCATGTAGCTTTAACAACTTTTTAATCTTCTCGAAGGATAATATTTGACGTTACTCGGTACAAGTTGCCTTGTTCCATCTTTATGATTTGGGTTAAGTTCGTTCCGAAAGGATTAAGCCGGCTCTTAATTCAACGCTCCCGGGCCGAAATAAATTTAACGTTTTGAGAAGCTTATGATGAAAAACTTGAGACGTGCGCGTAAGCTCTCTCGAGGAGATAGCGTCAGTTATTTTTGTGAGCATAAAAAGATATCTAAGCACAGCAATATTTTGAACATGAGTGTACGTTACAATGTTGACTTGCCGCCGCAATTGCTGAAGCGACAGTTTAAATGTGTAACTCGCCAGTTTGTAGTGCATCACAGTCTAGGGAATGAATGTTGAATTCAACCTTCTGCATCGGGCTTTTAAATTAGTCTGCATTTTATGCGTCAACATGTAGTCGCGCCAACGCATTAATTGCCACAGAATTTATGTTTCAAATTATATCTGCATAAACGTACACAGTGAGCATAAAGCTTGCACAACGTACGGTAATTGGAGCGTATCTCGATATTTTATTTTATTTTCCGCCTCAATTTTATGTTATTTTCCGAGGAACGCCTCTAGCTGAATGGAAGGTAATTGTAGACTACGGCGAAGGGTTCGCTTCAGGGAATAATTGTGCGAATATAGCGGAGCCTCTGGGAGTGTTTAATGTCGGAGAATGTCGAGCGTTTCGCCCGCTCGGGCCTGCGCGATGCTTAGTGCTGGACCAAGGACGAAATTATCTCTCCAACGAGTTTCGTAAAAGCGGGCAATGGTAACTAATGAGGCTATTGGGTCCCCGAGTTGTTGTGCGAATATTTTTATAGGGCATAACTTTAATTTTGAGTGCGGTGCGATTAATTTTAATGTTTATGCTAGAACGAAGTGCTTTAAGCTGATGAATGCTAAAAGGGTCGGGTGTAAATGTGAAAGCGTACTCACCGATCCAGAAGCAGAGCGCGCGTCACATGGGACTCGAAGCTGGGACACATTGCACGTCACTGAATATTTAAAATAATGAAAAGCCCGGACACGGCCCGGGGCGTTCCCTTTTAAAAATGCACTGCACTTGGGTTTTACTGCGGCCGTGCAGGTTGGTCGAGCAGAAATTCTCCAGACTAAGATAACAGTCTGACAGTCTCGTAAAGGAGGTGGTTCCTTCAACATAGCTTGGAAATAAACATCGGTCAAAACGCGTTGGTGGACAGACACTCAAACTGAACTTTCGACAATTCTCTAAAACTAAATTGGATACGAACATGTTTAAAGTCTCCCAAATTTTAAGTCTGAACTTATTTCAATCTATAATAACCATCTTTTACCTACACCTAATCTCCATCTAACTATTCTGGCATTTTTATTTTTAAAACTATTCAACTGCGCCATAAAATTAAAACTATAAACATATTTCACACACAGTTCATTGTCTTTTTTAAATATTACACTCTATGTATAATTATATAATGACCAAAGTTTCTACATGACCTCGAGTTATGATATTCATGCGTCAAATTTCAATTTTAAACTAAAACTAAACAAAATTTCTGCTTGCTACGTTGAACTGAGTACCACCTACCTGCTCCCTAAACCCGCCCTAAAATAAATTCAACACTAAACGCACGTATTACGTAATTTGGTCGGTATCTCGCAACGATCTCATTACGAAAATAGAGCGATACTAATTAATTCTAATTAGTTAGCTGTAGGTAGCCTTATTACTGGTGGGAATAAGAAAGGGAGGGTTCGGAAAAGCGGCAATGTACCGTAACGTTAATTTAATTCGGCCCTATCCCGAGATTAGTGCCTGCCATGTGCCATTTGAATAATTTTGTCGTTGGTTTCGGACGAAAAAAGTTTTATACATTTTTTATTTGCTGGTGTCTCGTGGATACGTATTCTGATACAGTAACTGCGGTGCATTTTTCGAATTTCTATGGAAAGTCAATTGGAGAAAGTTACGTAACCCAAGATAAAGTATCTGAGTTAAGATTCCGAAGATAGAGACGGTTTATTTGGTTTTTGATCCCAACAGATTGTCCACACTTTAGAATTGTACACTTTTGGTAGCTCTGACATAAACATGCATATGAATTCATATTCGCGTTTCGATTTGACGACTTGACTTAACGAATTTACTGCAACTTTCAGTTCAATGTTGCTTTATGTATGAAATTTCCAAAGATCGTATTGTTTCAATGAACTCAAGTTTTCGCATATCAGTAACTCTAATACTGAAATGAAAACCACAGAATAAATGTAATAGTAGGTACAATGTAATGTAACACTCGATCAATACTACGCAACTAAATCTCACACTAACAAATGACAACATAGCATACCTACACATATAAACCCACAAAATAGGAGTCAAGACTGATAAAAAGCAGGTATAATCTTCAGAGCTCGTTTAGTTTCTGTACAGATTAACATACAAATGTTCTAATAATGTATTTATTTCTTGTCATTTAAAACATTTTAATAAGCAATTCAATCGATATTATAAAAACGCGGCATGTGTTTCTATAAAATACATTTTAATTTTTGACGCAGTAGGAAATAATCCTTTTATTTTGAACAGAACTACCCATTTTGGGTTGATTAGTTATTAATATAATACGAGTAAGCTAAATTTTTCGAAATATTAGGAATCTGTTGATCTTGGTAGTGTAGTAAGTAGATAAGTATTTTTGTACAACTGAAAAATCCAAATGAAATCCTTTTTTTTGACAGATTTTGATATTAGCTCACTGTAGTAGCGTGATTGGTAAAAAAGCGCATCCAAAAAGATTATTCTATGCTCTTCTGTATTTCCCACTTATAAACAACGTTCAACTTTTCAAAGAATGTACCTACATTTTTTTTATATAAAAGGCTTTGTCCTGACTGACTGACAGACAACGTATATCGCTCCGCTCCGCTGGACGTAGAAACTTGAAATTTGGAGAGTGGCTTTCTTTTATGGCGTAAGTGCATGCTCTAGGATTTTTTTAAAAAATTAACTCTTTAGGGGGCGAAACAGGTAATAAACGTTTGTATGAAAAACCTACATTACGTGACGTAACATTTTGAAACTTAGCACATACAAACAAATATAAAAATAAATGTAATGTTGCTTTTTAGTTTTTCGAAATTCAACCCCTAAGGAAGTAAAATAAGTAGTTAGACTGTATGGGAATAAAAAAAATAACTGTGGCTTATTGAAATTTAACGAGTAAAATAAATATACAAAAAAAAAAGATAAAGGTCTCGGCAATTTTTGTATTTCATCCCTTAAAGGGGTATAAAATACAGGACAAGAGCCCATCGTAAGACGCTCAAACAGCCTAAACCGCTGAAGCTAAAATCTTGAAATTTCGAAAATACATTCCTTACATAGTGTATAGGTGCACGAAAACGGAACTTTTGTCCCGGAAAAATAAACGATTCCTGAGGGATAGTTCACAATAGTTCACATGGATGAAGCTTTGGGATAAGCTAGTATTAAATATAACTGTGACAAAGAGTCCAATTTTTGAAATCTCCTATATTAATATAATATTATGAAAGAGTTTCTTATTTCTCCGTGATAAAATAAACCATAGCCATATTTTTACATAAAAACGTCTACAAGATTTCTTCCTACAATCTTTACTTTAATCTAATCTAACTTTATTTTGAAAGTAAAGTACGCATCATCGATTGGGCTTTTGAAATAAATGCTTTTGAGCGTAGGTAGAGTAAGGTAGTCGAGCTTACGTAAAAATTCCACGTATGAAACAGCTTTGGTGCTAGTCTGCAAGATGTGAGCGCTAGCGTTTTAGGTCCTTGTTTATTTTGGTCTAAAATCAGAGAAAATTAAACGGAAAACCCAGAGAGGACGAGAGCAGAGATATCTTCTGTGCTATTCCGCTTTTTTTACATTTAAAAAATATTCTGAAATCTTCTTTAAGTTTTATTCTGCGCGCAAATAGACCTAAGTTAACTTTTTTGATATTTTTGTCCTTATCCATGTTTATACATTGTACAAATAGGTATGAACATTTACAAGAAGCATATCATCATCATTATCATCGTCATCATCATCTTCATCATAAGCCAGAAGATGTCTACTGCTGAACATAGGCATCCCTCATAATATAACACTACTTTGACTGGTTAACTTGCCTCTTTCTTACCAGGCGTATTCCGGTTTGTGGTTTCTACTTGGGAAACTTTTTTCCCCTTCAGTTGTAGTATATACGTATAAGTAAAAATATTAATAGGATTTTCTGAATTTATCCGATTTGGCATTACTCGTTTTTTTAAATAAAATTCCTTAGTTAATATCGGATTATGCCAATTTATTAGTATAAAAAGGGCAACCAAGTTCATTTTAAAGATCTAATCAATCAATCAATTCCTTACTCATACAGATAGTGTGATTCAAATTCAATGGTGGCTGTGATGTGCTGCAAACCCAGCGCATGCTACTGTGCAGCGTTTCGCGCTGATTTCACAGCCGCCATTGACTTTGAATCACACTATACTATACTAAATTCATTATCGTAGGTGTATATACGTTTCAAACAGAAATATTAGATTAATCAGAACTTCTCTCCCTAGTTAAATTATGAATGCTTTAGTTGCTAAGTTGAGTCAGTAAAAGCTTAATAGCTCAGTAATCCGGTGAGCTTGGAAACTTGTTGCTGGAATCCGGCTCAAAAGACCATGTTAGGGCTTCAGCCCAGGTTCCAAATCCCTTTGTATCGTTATATAAAACTCTATAAAGGATTTGCAAAAAAATATATATTTTATTTCTCCATGACATTAAAGAATCCGATTGCCAAGCACATTATATTACATTAGATTTACATTACATGTACATTACTTTTTTCTTCTATAGAAACGAGGTCCGAACATCCGGCTTCTTTTTAAGTTGACATGAATTTAAATTTTACAAACGTTTGAGAAACTGGGGGTATACCTAAGATTAAATCGCTGCTTTTCACTGAATTGTTCCACCAATAAAACGTACGATTCGATACTTGTAAGTCTGCGCGCGTTTGCCCACCGTATATCAACGCTGTCGACGCCCGCCCGCGTTTCAACTGTTTTCATTATTCTTTACACCCGTCATAACTGCAGACTTGAGATTTTAAGCGATTTTCCTTTTGTTAATGTCCCTATTTTTATCTGTCTGAATTCCTGTTTTCAGGCTATCTGGCTTTTAGTAGGTACGTATCCATAGAATTTCTATATATTATGTTTTATTTTGTGATACCTACTATGCGAATATAGGTACGTATTTGTAAAGGTAAATCTATTCCATGTGATATAGGTACATAAACATTCTAATGACACTGTAATTGTCTGGTTAACTGTTAAATATTTCACCCATATTATTTTTTTTTAACTTCCGGGTCAAATAAATTATACCTATTCATATTTTATATTTTAAATTCTTTTCTTTTGTCTCAATTGAAGTCAAGATGTATGTCTTTACGTACCTGTATTAGGGAGACTCATAATAAGTCCTAGGAATTTTATAAATGTTAATGAAGTTCTCATAGTTTTTATTGTCATTTTAATATTAATTTTGTTGTTTACTGAAACTTAATTCGTGATAAGTTCAAGCCGCCATTGTCTCCAATAAATGGGGAAAGACATGTAAAAGTGTCGTACTCAAGTTTTAACTTTAATTCATACATATTGAATTGAATTGAATTGAATATTAGCTTATAATTGACTCTCACATATTAACGTTCTAAATTCCAATTAAATTACCATTTACTTCTTGACCATAAATACTATAAATAGGTATCAATAGGTAAGGACCAAAGCTATCGATCTGATTAAATTATAAAAACGCTATTGTAGTTTTTCAAACATCTCGAGATATTTTGGTTCCAAACATACCAAGCCAACCTTTTTAAATTACCAAACCAAAATCGATTTCATTATATTTTTACATTACTTTAAAATTTGAACCCGAAGGCGTCCGAACAAAATATAAATAAGTATCTCGCGTTCAATAAAAGCAATCAGAATAATCCCCCACAGAGGCTAAAAGGTATCATTCCTAAATTATTGAAATTCATTTATGACAGTGACATTTGCATCGAAATGACAACTCGATTTGATTATACAGAAGCAGAATGACATTGGATGTAGAAACGCACCCAATTCGCAGTATCTTCGCTTTATTCCGATGTAAAGTTAAACGAGACGGTACTAATGGTTGGTATTCTAATGAGATTGTACATTTGTGGTTAATTCTTTATATTATGTACGATAAACATGTGTTGTTTTTATATGAAAATACAATAATGTGTTTCAATTCAAGCATGAAAATATCATGTATGAAAATCACAAAATTCGCCATATTTGCATAGAATGAAAATCTTGAAATAGGAATACTTATCAGAAAAATATTGAAGATTTAATGAAATTATTGGCAAACAAGCAGGCCTGATGGTAAGTAGTCACCACCGTCTATGGACATCTGCGACATTCACGGTGCTCAAAACGCGCATACCTAGTGGTGGTTTGACGTAAACCATGCCTACCTACTTATAAAATATTTTTTTTTATAAGGCTTAAGCTTGTGACTTAAACTGTAGCTAGGTACTTATCAATATCTAATCAATTATTTCATGGTAAACCTGATTTTTCACCAGTTCAGTTTTTCAACTGATCTTTGTTCATTCTAAGTAGGTATTTATCTTCCGCTGTTTTTGTTCATTATATTATTCAATTTATCGTCGTATAATATAAACATTCATGCTGATAAAACTCGTATGACATTAAAGTTATCGTTGGAGTTTTTTTGTGATCTCGTCAATTTCAATTTTTTTTTCGAGAACCAGTCAAGACAAAGGTATTTTTTTTGCTGTTTATCAGTATACTTCTTACATAAGGCTTAGGATTTAAAAATGGAATGAATTTTAATAATCAACAACGAGTATAGCTCTTAGCTTAGAGTAACTTTCTGTACATCTCCTAGAGGTACTACGTTCCCCTCGATAAATTTAAGATCCGACTTTAAAGCAGTGGACTTTCACTATTTAAGGGTGTATAACTACACTGACGACTGCTCATCACGTAAGGTACGAGTCGGACCGTCGCCGCCACCAATCTAAATAATTGACCCTCTGTCCGTCCGTCTGTGAGGACCTTAGTTTAGGACAGCAAGGAATGGAGACATCCTTATAGCTAAATTTATTTCATTTAAATTTTTTTTGCATTGTTTTTGGAACAGTTTGGTCTACTTATGAGTCTGATTATACCTGCCAAGTGCTGACGTTTTGCATAACAATAGATAAACAATTGAAATATATATACCTATCTGTCGTCCAACTGACACTTCTTGAAATGCCTAACTACAACCAAAAAAGCTTATGAGCTTGTCCAAATTTAACCGCATTTACAAAGTAATTTATTATGTATCGTATCTCAAATCAAATCAAATCAAATCAAATAATCATTTATTGACATAAAAGGGGTTTATACATCTTATTGAGTCCAAAGACTCCCGAACTAGTGAGAACACTGTATTTCAGGAGCCAAGGCTTCTCCCATTCTTTCTGGAAAATTAAATAATATTTTGACTGTACCTATATGAAGACCTTAACATCTCTTAGCACCACGCTCATACGACCTCAGTATAGAGTCTCCCAACAGGTTGGTCTTAATAATGAACATGGATATGACAAAAATCATTTCTAATGCCCATGTTCCACCTATACCGGTAATTGTTGGGAACGTCCTACTATGTGGTAGAACTTTTCTGCAAAGTTCGTCTAGGTAGGCACCACCGCTTTGCCAGTTATTCTGCTGCCAAGCATTAGTGTGTAAGCAATACTGTGTTCCGGTTTGAAGGGCATTGTAGCTAGTGAGATTACTGGGCAAATGAGAATTAAGAACTGATCTCACAGTCTAGAAATCCTTTTTAGACTGTGTGATGTTTCAGGATGACGTGCGCAGTGCGCAGTGTCACGCGAAACTTTAATTTAGATTTCCGAGTAACACAGCAATCTATAATGGGCGGCCGTGACACTTAACACCAGGCGAACGACTAGCTCGTCACGTCATTCAATTACATAAAAAAACGATACTCTCGAAGTTGTCGACAAATATGTCTACCTAGGACAGACTGTACAATTAGGTAGCTAGGTGCAACTTTGACAAAGACGTCGCACGAAGAATCGAACTTGGCTGGCCGGCGTTCGGGAAGCTTCGACCTATATTTTCATCCAAAATACCGCACAGCCTAAAAACAAAGGTTTTCAAGATGTGTGTTGCCGTGACGATTTATCACTGACGTGGTCTCTTACTGATGGCCTAATTAGTAAGCTCAAAGTCACGCAACGAGCTGTGGAAAGAGCTATATGCTCGGTGTTTCACGAAGCACGATGAATGTTACACGAAGTTTTCTTTTGTCGAAATTTTATTTAATTGCACAACCTGAACCCACAACCGAAGGATTGCAGGTCAACTTCAATGCCTACAGAGCTATCAATGCTTCAAAAGAAGCAGTTTTTTACCAAGTGCACAAGTAGGTACCTAGTTTAAAATTTAATGGTGGTTCGACTCTATGCATTTCAGTTTTCGCGTATAACAGTAAAGGGTAGAAGCAAGAAGTAAAAAGAGGAAAAAAGTGTATTATTAGTCTCTTACCGAAATGGAATTGGAACATTTTGCGCTGAATTTTCGAGAAAATATTCACTTTACTTAGGCGAGGGCATCCATCATACTTTCGTTTCTTTACCTTCGCAACTTTCCTAATAGAAATTCTGATATAAACATAAAGTTTTAGATACGTAGATACTTTTCTAAATCGATATCCTTTCGTCTAACATTGTAAGTGCTAAAATGAACTTTCATTTTTCTAGTAGAAAATATTTATTTATTTACTTATATTATAGGTACTCTGTCAAAATGGATGTATACAGCCACCTAAGTATAAACCTCTATTTATGTTTAAGAACCAGAAAAAATTACTTTGAGACAAAGACAGTTCTGGAAAATTGCTTAGCCGCAGTTTTAGTTGACCTTTTGACGAAGGTTCAACGGCAGTGCCATGAAAATAAAGGTATAATGTAAGTACACCCCACTCGGTGGACCGACGATCTGGTGAAAGCCGCGAGGAGCGGATGCAGGAGGCGAGCAGCCGCTCAAAATGGCGCTCTCTGGGGGAGGCATATGTTTAGCAGTGGACGACTTCAGGCTGTTGATGATGAGGTACCTAAGTACAGATTTAGGTACCTATCAAGAGCAGGTTTCTTCTATAAAGTGTGCAATTTAATTCATTAGCATAAATTGAGTACATGACATAGTACATCATTGATTGACGATTATTAAAGAGTAGGAGGTGTTTCGCTGCGAGATGGGAAGGAAAGGTTCTCAAGTAGCGACCATGAACCGGAAGACGCAGCGTGGGCCGACCCTCCACTACGTGAACCGACGATTTGGTGAAAACCATGGTGAGCCGATAGGTGCCTTAGGAGGCGAGCAGCCGCTCAAAGTGGCGCTCTGTGGGGGAGACCTATGTTCAGTAGTGGACGACTCCAGAATGTTAATGATGATTAAGGAGTAAAGAGTGCAAATGAAAATATTTTTTATTAAAAATTATGAAGAATGTCACGGCGTCGAACGTATAGTTGGTACGAATGATTTTGATACGTTTACATGTGTTTTTACATTGTATATAATAACTAAAAACATTACTCAATTATTTTAATTTAATTTTGTACAGTAGCAGTTGATTAACTAAGGTATCCCTTTAGCTTACAGTATTGCTTATGTATACCTACTCTGAGGCTATCCCAAATTTTAGATTTATTATCCAAATCTATGCGTTAGATTTCAAACATTTTGGTACCCTATGTACCTGAGAAAAATGTATTGTCCAGTCGAAAAATAATATGTTTATACCTGTGCTAAAACAGTGAATCACTACTCGAAAAAACTTAAGCTAAAATAGACCTATATCATACTAACTATTTCCTACAAAAATGACCCGTATACAATAGACAGGCAGTAATAAATAACATCATTTTATGTTGAACACCTGCACCAAATAGTGCATGATTATTGGATAAACATGAACTACAGAATAGTATGCTTTGCATATAGAATAGCTGTACATACCTACTTAACATTTTGAGACATCTAACTAGGTATATCTATAGAAAATTCCTATCTATCTTTTGGGTATTGGTATTAGGTATGTAGGTATGAGTAATCCCTGACTCCGTGTGGTCCCGATTTGCGACTAGGACCACCTATCTCTTTCCGTGGGCGCCGTAAAAGCCGGTTACGGGAATATCCAAGGAATGAGCAGCAGCATTTTCTTCGGTACCTACATTAAAATCTGCGATCACCAAGCCCTGGCCGGTGATGGTGCTGGCCAAGCGTGGTGATTATGGTAAAGCCTCCCTATAATAAGCGTTCAAAGTGGCGTTTTATGGGGGAGGCCTATGTTCAGCAGTGGCCATATGTGATAATTTGTGACTGACTGTCAAATCAACGCAGAGCCTAAACCAGGCCTAAAGAAACGTGGAATTGCCCTATAATTTATATTATTAGGTTATAATTATTATGGAGTGTATCAGTCTTTTTGAAAAAACTACATGCAAATGACGGAGCGGAGTTTGCATTATTTATAGTTATTAATATTGTAAAATACAAAGAAACCGCATGTATAAAAATAAAGAACTTTTTCCTTTAAAATGTTTATACTACCAGTTCCTGCCGGTTTCTCTATTATTAAATACTTATGTAATTAAAAACAATAACACGCATGCTTTAATTGGTAAATCAATTCGTCAAGGAACTTTTAATTCAGTTTACCTGAACAATTTACTATTTGCTCGTACAAAAAGCTATCATATGCTTACATAAGTGGCATTTTAAACTAAAAATTATATGTAGGTAAATAATATATTATCTAGTTAATTTAATTAAATATTTTATATCCATGGCTAAGATACCTACAGTAAAATTATCGTTTTTATGTAACTTATTATTAGTACCGCAGGTGGGAACTGACAAGTATTGCTAATCAAATCTAACCCAGCTCATTATAATCATGCTGTCAAACATCAACTTCACATTTTATGACAGACACAACTGTTAATAATCTAGCCAATCGGCGTATGTCTTTCAAAAATCGAACCGTCAAACTTCGATGTAATGAAGACCTTATATATTTTATACTTTCTTGGAGAGTTCTTTGACGATGCCGCCAAGACGAATGGTGTAAAGGTAAAATAACAGTACTGTCGGTGGATGGAGCAGGCTTCATTGTATAGCCATCCTGGGGGAGAAGTTACGACCGCGACAGGTGTGATGCCGAATTAACTTCTTATATAAAGTCGCTTTTTATACAACACCGACGGCTTAATGAGGTCGGGGGATCATGGTAATGAAACGCGAGGTGTCTCGGACTTTTCTCCTCTCCACCTCTTTCCCCCGGTTAATTAAGACCTTTTTGGTGGATTAAAACCTGAATCCCGAGTCTTTCTGCTCAACGATTAATATAATGTATTCGGATTTTAATGTTTTTTAATGAACAACCAACCTGCACGGTTTCGTCATTGAACACGAGCGATACCTGTAACAAACATGCCTTATTAAAATATCATTTAAGATATTTACCACATTAATATGGAAAATCAGTAGCGTTCTAAACAAAATGGGTAACTCTAGAATGCACAAAATGTACCTCGAAAAATTGAGAACTCGTTTTCTTATTCCAGTATTCGATAGGTCCGGTATCTGTGCAGTGGTCGTTGAACTTTTTAAAATAAAAACGTGACACAAGCTGTTGGTTAGACGAAGAAGCTACACTGATGGCGGCTAATGTACTTGCTGGGAATGACAACATGTTTCATTCAATCAAAACAGCGGATGCATTGTGAGGGGAGTCAGTGACCTCTTTAAATGCAGTTGAGAATACATGAGCTGAGTATAAACATTCCAAATGGGAAGGAGTCGTCTATCCAATGCTTCGATATAAGCCTTCGATATTACTTCTATTCGTGTGTCAAGTTGTGGGCGTCATTCTGAACTACCTTTATAGGAACTAAAAATAATTTAAACCTACGTAAGTATAGATCGTCGCAAATAAAAACCAACGCAACTTTGACAAATGAAATCATTGTATGACGATATTCAGTTGTTTTCCTTTCACCTCACAGTTTACAGTAAACAAAAGTAGGGATGTTCCGGTACTAGTATATACGAGTAAGTACTCGACACTTTTCTTTCGACACCAAGTACTTTTAGCATCGAATAATTTTTTCGATACCTACTCGGTATCGGAAAGACAGTACTAGTATCGAATCGAATCAGTGCTGTCAAGTATAACAGGATAGAGTCAGCAAAAGTTTAATGCCAAGCAGCCTTAATATATTTTTTAATGTAGCCTAACATTGCTTAATTTTAAATAAGAAAGCCTTAAAAACTATTAAAATATACTCAGGCCTAAAACAATCCCATTTTTAAACTTAGCAGTATTAAATCAACTGCAGATTTTCTTCTAAGCGTTAAATAAAGTTAATATTTATAATTAATATAATAAAATAAAAGTGAATCATTCTCACGATACCTACTTGGTATCGAAAATAAAGTGCTTATATCGGAATGAAAGTACTTGTATCGAATAATGCCAAATAAAATATCCTGAACGCATCCTAGTGCTTGAATGTCTGATTAATCGCGTCAAAACACTCGGAAATCTAGTTGAGTCAAAGAAATAACAAACCTTTGCTGTAATGAGGTAAAAAATGTAAATTCACGGTTTTATATTGGTTTTAAAAATTATAATTTAAATGAAATAGGTATCGATACTTTAAGTATCGATACTTTGGTGGTATCGGAACATCCGTAAGCAAAAACATTTCAATAGAAATTGTTCCTTTTGCGTTATAATTTAAGGTACAAAATGTTAATGACCTAAAGTACCGAAATTAAACCTCAGTTGGGAGTTTACACAAATGGATAATGTCAACAACGTAATTTCAGTTTAAAACGTCATTTTGTGTAAATGTAAGCTTATAGCTTTTGTAATGTAAGTGCGAATACAAAAACATTTAACTAAGGTTAGCTACCTATACTTAGGTAGGTAATAAATATTGAATGAAATTAGAAGTTTCTGAAATTGAGGTTAACTGTTGTGGTACCTATTTATTTAGCACACATCACATAGTATCATTATATAGTACAACTAGATAAAAATGAACAAAAAGAATAATAAAATTACTGTAATATGATAATACTAAAGTTAAAACTAACCACTCTTGTGGTTGTATTTATAGTAGGTAGGTATAGTTAGGTAAATGTCTACATAAAGAAATAACGATTTATTTCGATAGATTATCGAAATAGAGTCAGATCGTAGGACAGAAAATACTTTTAATATACTTTGGCCTGTAGACTGGCCTGATAGCTCAGTTGGTAGTAGCTCTGCCTTCTGAACTATAGGCTGTGGGTTCGATTCCCACCCGGGATAAAGATTTGTGTGATGAACATAGGTGTTTGTTTTGTGTCTGGGTGTCATATTGTATTCTATGTATGTATTTACAAACAAAAGTATATAAGTATTGTATGAGTTATCTGGTTTCCATAGTACAAGCTATAATGCTTAGTTTGGGGCTAGATGGCGCTGTGTGAAAATGTCCACACATATTTATTTATATTTATTTATTTATTTATTACTTTTGAGTTTATTGTAAGTAAATAATTAAAATTTATCATGGAATGGATTTAAAGCTTAAACCACACTGGTAGATTTTGGCAATCACTGGACATGTAACCATAGCTCAGTTGGGAAAGCGCCTAATCAAGAACGTTTGGAAAGCGAGGGTTCAAATCCCGAGGTTGTCAATTTTTTTAGGTACTTACAATATCTTTTTAATTTAAATTTACACTCGAAGTTAAAAGTAGGTAGGTATGTATGTTCTTCAAAAGGTAAAGGTACAAACTGTACAGCCAAAGGAATTCAATTTCATATTAATTTAAAAAAATACGTATATAGAAGGTACGGTTATATTACGTCATTTCCCCGACCTAATAGATAGGATAAACCCAGTAGGTACCTACCTAATGTACCTAGAACACGGCTCTATTTATACTAAAGTATTTAAGTATTAAGTATAAAGTGGCGCTCTTTGGGGGAGGCATATGTTCAGCAGTGGACGTCTTCAGACTGATTATGGTGATGATGATGATAGGTAGACAAAAAAGTTATTTTAAATAATGTAATATTTAAAAATGTAAACCTTCACATGCAATCTGAAAATCACATTGAATTATCTTGTCGTTTTTCAGCTACGTTTCATACTCCACAGATGCTTAAGATACATAAACAAAGCACGCAATACTATTAACGCAAAGACAAAATGACGGAAACCGCATATAAATTTACCTATAAGCAGTAAATAAATTTATGAAGTGCATTGGGCCTCCTTCGCCTACATGACATATAGACTAATTGAACTGCAGGAGAATGTCATCTCAGTAATAAAATTACAATTTGTATAGTGGCGCCAGATGTGAACGTGGCTTTATAGCCTGGCTTCAAATTGAAAACGCTGCTGGAAGACAATTGGCGGTAGGTATTGCTTCGCTATTAAAATTTATTAGCAAATTTTCCGACTAAGTGTAAACACACCTCTTTGTCGCGTTCGTAAATTAATGTGCTACTTAAAATTATGATGCTATTATAAGTTATTATGAGTTTAAAGTAATAGACATGGTCCGTACCATTCAGAGGTGCCGATTTAGTTGTAAATAATCGTCAACTCAATTTTTTTAAATCTTTATTTATTACAGAGGGTTTGACCAGACATGATCATGCCACCCTCATAGGCGCTTCTCAATTTGATTTGAGAGTCTTAAAACGATCGTGGTCCTTGTCATTTTGACCTATAAAAAGTGCCAGAATTATCAAATTAGATTAAGTTTGGAATTTTGCATAACTTAAGGTAAACTTTTACAAGTTATTTAAGCTCTTTTTATTTGCTTCCCAAAGCTGAAATTGAAATTAATTATCACGTTATCTAAAAGTGTCAAATACACACTTCTCGATATAAAACACTAATAAAAATGTTGCTCAGTAATTGATTTTTTTTTATTAGTATTGTTAATGGTTTCAGATAAGTGGGGTTACGAAAACACGGATATTCATAAATTTTACTTTGCAAAAACAAGCTATGGAGAGATAAACCAGACAAACAAGTGAATATCTAATCTAATTTATATAAAAAGTAAGACAAACAAAACCAATGAATTGTAGTAGTTATAAATTATTTTATTAGCGGCAAAATAAAATCATTTTCAGTCGTACCATTTCACGCTGCTGCAGTAAACGAAACGCAGCAAAAGAATGTTGTATTTGTGGACAAAAACGCAGAATGATATTCTATTTAAACATTCGTTTCGTGCCCGCCTCACAGCATAGTTCGTATCGATTGGGCAAGCGCCGCGAGATCAAGTCGACGTATCTCGTATCTATTTTTGTTCTTTCGTTGATCGAATTATTATCATCCAATGTTACCGGTCTAGCTGGCTAGACGGTCATATTTTGTACGATGTTATTGGTACGTGTAGAATACGAATCGATAAACTGGTTATATAGGTACTGTTATCTGATGTATCGAGTTCGAATGGCAGTTCTATAATTTAAAAAGCTTATTGATAGATACATTTTTTTCCTAGAAAATTCTATCTTAGTGACATTGTAGAAGGATACAATTATAATATTACCTTTATTTTTGAAACTAGAGCTCCCTCGCGGATTTAATCACATTATATTACGTTTTCCCGTATATATATTAATTTAATTCAATATAATCTGGCTTGGTTCAAAAGGACTTTCACTGGCCTGTTAGCTCAGTTGGTAGTTCGGCCTTCTGTTGTGGGTTTGATTCCTACCCAGAACAAACCTTTGTGTAATGAACATAGATGTTTTATCTGTGTCTGGGTGTTATAGTGTATTCTATGTTTGTATTTACAAACAAAAAATTATCTAAGTATTGTATTAGTTATCTGGTCCCCATAGTAGGTACAAGCTATGCTTAAGTTGGGGCTAGATGGCGCTGTGTGAAATGTCCACACATATTTATAATTTTATTATGTTTACTACTTGTAGGTGTATAGAATTTCATATAAATCGATATACTTATTGTGTTACTATTCGGGATTTCATATGTTTTTATACCTCCAATGCCTTGTAAATCATCATCATCATTAAATAATCATTATAGTGAAAGTGAAGCCACAAATAAACAAAAAACTTTACTTATATTATGATCAGTAGGGATTTCATACAACTTTATATACCTACCTGTCCTTCAATGTATTGAACATAATTATGGCCATTATATTATATAGTATATAGGTAGTTAAACATAGTTTTTTTTTTCTTATATTTTGGCTCCACACATAGTGTATTTAGCCAGTATCAAGTATTGTAAATATTCATCGAGTTATGGAATATTTCACGTGTAAAGGTAAGTCTTCAAGTCTTAGTCACAGTCCAGTCTTAGTCAGATAATCATAGTCCAGTATAAAACATACCCTAGTAAAGTGGTGGCGACTTTACTAGAAGCTTCTATGGAATTTTGGAAGCAACACGAAAAACCACGTTTCACTACATTATATCACTTGCCCACACTCATGCTCGTAATTCAGCACTTAATGCGTAAAACACCACCAATTTTAACCATTAACACTGGAAAAACCATAAGTTTTGTAAAATAATACAATGCACCGACGTGAACTTTTCCGCGTTCCCGCCAAAACTCTACCATGCCTGCAATTTCAATTTAGTTAATTTATACTGTGAATTATGTACCTACCTACTACAGGCTTGAAGCAGTACGTATAGTATGTATATGTATATAGGTACATATGTGTATATTAGTGCGGATAAGATTCAGAGATTTTTATAATTTTTAAATTGAAATTATTGCTCGTAAACAACAAAAGTAACTCTGTCTTTTTGTCTGTTAAGCAATATTTTCGGCAAATAAACGGCTTTCATAATTTTGTGGTAGTATTCTGATATAGTTTGAATCTTATTGAAGGAGATAGTAAACACTAATATACACACACATAACACACACTACACACCCCAATATACACTATACACTTATACTTTTATAATAAATATAAATATATAATAATAGAGGGTACAATCAACTGAAGCTTAGTTAATTAGGTTATACTTTTATAAAATTGTATTCTTTATAATTCTACTATACTTAATGATATAAATGCGCGAGTTTGTGTATATGTATTAGTTTGATACCATTCAGCACTGAAACAACTGAATAGTTTTTGATAATATTTGGTGTATAGATAAGTAAAGAATACGGCAATTTTTATCACGGAAAATTGTGTAGGTATGTGAGATAGCGTGATCGTTATCCATGTAGATAGAACCACGGGACACAGCCAGTCTTTTATAATAATTGTAAACGTTGTATTACTTTCTATATTATATTTTATTCGTGTGTTGATTTTTTATTATAAAGAAGCACTTATATTGTGACTGGCCTGTTAGCTCAGTTGGTAGTAAGCTCTGCCTTCTGAACTAGGTTGTGGGTACGATTCCCACTCAGGACAAACATTTTCGTGATGAACATCGATTTTTGCTCTGTGTCTGGGTGTTATATTGTATTCTATGCTTGTATTTATACAAACTAAAATTATCAGTAGTATTTTATCAGATATCTGATTCCCATAGTACAAGCTATACTTTTGGGGCTAGATGGCGCTGTGTAAAATGTACATACATATTTATTTTATTTATTTTTTTATTGTATTTTCTGTGAAGGTACCTATTTCTGAAACTATTCACAAACTAGAAAACGTTTACTGTGTGCTTTTCGATTATCAATACAATTCTTTCGCTTCTTAAGTTATGCCTGATAAAATATACATAAATATCATTTTCTGTGTGCTTATTTGAATAAAATTTCGATTGGACCAAACAACATGGCTGGTGGGATGCTAACTGCAAAGAATATTCTAAATTATTTGACAGTGAACTTAATTTTGACTTCATTATGTAAGCAAATTCCTTATTATATTGTGCTTTACTATATATTTCATATTTTTACGACTCTTATTCAGCTAATCAACGACGATGTTTATTAAGAATTGACGTTCACAAATTGGAATGAATATTTATCTGTATCGATTAGAGGCACATAACATAACGCATGACTTCGATTTACTTTGCTACTGGACTGGCTTGACGTAAAATAAAAGACGATAAGAATTTTTTGTTCAAATAATAAATTGGGAAGTAATGCAATGATTTCGAGCCATTGCGACACTCTGATCTTTTTTATAATATTTAGTAGTGGTAGTTGTTAGTTTTGACCTAGTGGTAATAACGACTTGATGGCCTACGGTCTTACGTTCACTCTTGAATTGAAGATAATTAGCTGGGAGGTCGTGGTTTATAACCAAAATGAATAGAAAACCCGTGTTTTGTGAAACAAGGATCCTTTGACTTTAAAAAGTATCGTGTAGTTATCGAAGAACAAAAAGCCTTTATCGATATCGATAAAACACGCGTGAAATATTCCAGCTAACCTAAATATCAGCCTATCTTAACGGCATACCTAGATATAGCCTCTATCCTCCGTATCTTTGTCTCCAACATTATTACTAGGCTTCGAACCAATGACGGAAGCATATAGATACTGACGGCTTGCAATAACAATAATGTGGGCGCGGATCTGGGCGACCTGCCAGTGTTCTATCGATCGGCCGACCCACCTCACCAACGGAACCTGACCCCCCAAAACACATCCCGAACCCCCCACTTTGCAAACCAACATGTTCGACAGCAGGAGACGCGGAAGATCAACGCAATCTGGTCCTGCAGATGTACAAGTAGGTCAGAGGGAAAATTTACAAACACTACTCCCGTGAATGTGGATTTTTTTTTGCAAAATAAAGAGGAATCATTTCCGGGTCAATGCAAATGAGGCTGTTTATCCGACGAAGGGAAAGGGAATGCTTTGATTGTTGAATAGTAATGGAAATGAGCTGATTTCTATATAAAAATAGGAGGTATATATGGTTTCTTTATAAGATATAGGACGGTAATAGTTTTATATACTTCCGTTGTTACAAAACATAGAAGTTCTTACAATTATTAAATTTCTTAAAATGAGAAAAAGTCGTAAATTGGGTACATATCAACATATGCTAATTTATCTTGTATTATATTAGCTGTGCTAATTGGCAAACGGTTAAAATTAGTATCTGAGATAAAATCATTCTGTCAATGGTCTATACTTAGGTTATAACTAATGCATTCTAGAATACCCGCTATATTTATGCAAATAATTACAAACTAAATAATGATATACGTAGGTCTACATATTTAAAAACTATCTGTTAGCACAGCAGCTATTCTTTCATTGGAAAGAAAAGCTATAGGCACTTAAGTAACGACTGAAACTTAATATTCCTTTTCTGATAAGCATACTGCCCCATATACAAAAAACTAAACCACATACGTAACTCAATATTTTACCCACCTCAATAAATCCTACTCTCAAGTACTTCCAGTCTTATTTTCGGGATAACTTCAAGTTTTTACTCGAGATAAGTCTACCTATCCAATCCTGTACTTACTTAACTGTCCAATTTAGGGAGACCCATAAAATTGTTCCATGTTTCCTTATTTGAGCTTTACTTTCTTACGTATAAGAGAGAGTGGGAGTGTCAGGGTAAAGTGGGCGAGTTAAAGGTACTGGAAAGGACCCGTGGGTCGACAATCAAGTGAAGTCAAGATAAAATATTTAAAGGTCAGCTTTGGGCCTTTCTACACCATTCGTCGGAACTTAAACGATTTAAATTCTTGCTTGAGTGTGTTCTTTGTTAAAATTGGGTATTGGGAACACTTGAAATCGAGAAAGTTTTACTTATAAGTAGTACCGTTACGATGTTTAAGATAATATTGTAATTAACACTTTTTAACCAGCCAAAGAGCACAGAAAAACAAAATTAAAGAGATCTTTGATTTTGTGTAGCCTTCCTTCTGCCCCCAATTATTTATTAAACAACGTAATTGACTAGAAAACTATTTTAAAAACATGGTAATAATTCTTCCTTTTTATATCAGAAACTTTTAATATATGTTCCTCAATTTCAGATAAGTAATATTTATTATCTGTTACTCCGTTCAGCTCAAAACTATTTCTGAGTTTTATGTTCTCTACTTTTCCATGTAATATACAAATTGGGCACATACCTGAGTGGTGTTAAGTTATGTAACCGCCATACGCACGCGAGGGTCGTCGTATCTTTAATAAAACTTGTTTTCTGAGTTTCCCAGTACCGCCAGTTTATTTGTGTTCCATGTCACAAACTACCTCGGCACAAAATTACGAAACAGAAAACACACTGTGGCCCATTTTTCTACTTCTTCTTTTATATACTAGCTTTATCTAAGGGTCAATTAATTTACAACCAATACGGGTCTATTATGGTAAATTGTAATCTAAATGTACCTTATTTTCTGACAGACACTTCACTTCAATTCGCAACTTAATTAGTTACACTAAGCATAAACAGTTTTCAAGGTATTGTACATAATAAGTATGTACCAAAAATAAAATCAAAAAATAAATGGTTAAAATAAGTTGTGCATGTTTTAGAAAGATAAATAATTTTAAATACAATTAACAGCTAAATGAGCTCATCACTACGTCCATATTGCTTTCAACATTTCCTCCCTAGCATCAGCAAAGCGCTTTTGATGCTTTTCTTTCGTGTATTTTCCGTGTTACAGTATAATAAGCTTTATTTTACAGAAATAAGGTTTTGGTAAATAGTAATCAGTGTTTTTTCCGGTCGGTTTTGCGTTGTATAGGCAAGTTTCACGTCGGTTGACTATCCGACGGCACGCGAGCTCGCGTGAGTCTGGGCTTCCCTTCGTGGAGGCAACGTTTTCCTACCTGTGGTTGCCAGTTACCACTTTACATGGTAGCAGATGTGAAAGGATACTTTGTAACGCATTCAAGCATACCTTATAATGTTAATCCCGCATTAATTGAACGTATGTAATTAACAACTGGATTTTCCATCACGTTTATAATAACTGCTTCGGATAAGCATTTGATGTACCTAGCCATGACAAACTAAATGCGTCTTATCCTTCCTTATAATATTGGTTTATTCCAATGCTATTCATTACTTGCTTTGTGATATTAATGTTGTAATACTTACAAGATCTATTTATTACCATTATAGTATCTTAATACGTTAATGTAGATAATTATACACCACTGTGTCTTTACAATTACTTACAATCCAATCAATCTTAGATTCGTCGTGAAAATCAATGAAACGAATAAAGTGCACGTAATCAAATACTTAGGAAAATAAACACTAATTTCTGTATTTACAACAAATCACCCCTAAATCTAATATAAATAATTTGTACTTCTACATTTTAAATATTTGTGCCTACTACCTACAATATATTTGTGCCTACCACACATAAAAAAACTTAAGATGACGCCGATAGACACTACTTGGAAGTACATAGACATAAAATGATGACACCGAACAATTAATTTAATTATTTGTATTCAAAGAGTAGTACTCCGATCAAGTACGTGGGGATTTGCCACACAAATAGTGACATTACTATTCAAGATTAACGCTTATGTGTCAGTGGCTGAATTTGGCGTGTTTTGGGCGGTCATGCTTATTTACAACAGCGCCGTTAGACCTTATATATTTGAATTTGGAATTACTACGTACTATACTGGTGGTCTAATATTTAATTAAAAAAACAAAGACATAGTTAATATTGCAACTGTTTTTAAAATATACTTTGGTAGGTTATTATTAAAAGGAATGTTATAGGACTTACTTTAAAATGGTAGATTTTTTAGTATAACCTAACATATACTTTAAATATTATACCAATGATAACATTTTGTCATAGAAAAATATAATATTTTTCTAATTAAGTAGGTATAATTATTAAAAATAATACCTACAAATGGAACCGTGAATTCAAAAAATTGCGTAAGATAGAATAAAATGACGAAAATGTGTCAAAAACAAAGGTCAATTGTCATTGTTTATCCAGACATTCGTAAAGATTAAGTTTAAACTGTTTATAATTTGACTTATCATTAATTTTATTCATGACTTACACGTGTATTCTCCACTAAACGTTATCACGCAATTATCACACACTGAAAATTGAGCTTCACTCGCTTATTAAAAAACTAAATTCACTAATAATCAACTCGTATCGTTATTTTCAACGCTCTATTTTTAATTACACTACCATAAGACTATTCCGTGTTATTGAAATATTACAACTGGTCTAAATTTTAGTGGCAAAGCCGTTGGCTTATTTTTATAGAATGTATTAGTGGAGTCAATGTCACCCGGCTATTGTACTTGTTATATTGCCCTATAAACGATTCGTCCCTTATGGTATTGTACAACCCTTTTGGCTTAAAAAGGTAATATTATTACAATAGGTTTTTGCTCTAGTTTTTACTACATGACCACAGTTACGAAACAATGCGTAAAGTCGTTATTGTCGAAGCATTATTTGAAGACCGTTGGTCATTAGCAAAAAATACAGTATTCGTTATTTAGCAACGGTTCTTTTGTGGACGGAGATGTTAAGCAGTTTTTTGCATTTTAGTCCTGTTTTGTGTTACATTTACTCAAGTAAACCGTTACTTTGGATAACTGCATTTTATGATCCTTAAAATAACATAATTATTCATCTGACTATTTTAATCTGATCCTTTTGTCTGATTAATATTAAAAACATTGTAATTATTGAGTTGTTAACATGCAAAATCTGTCTAAAACGGCATTAAAAGATGTCACAGTTATAAAATCATTAAAGATTTGGGACAAAATTTACTGTAACAAAATGTTTCAAAGCTAGAAATGTATTTCTAAAACGACTCTACCTATTTTGTAGGTACAAAAGACATAAATGGGTGCTTAATGTCTAATTTGAAACATAAAAAGTACCGACGAGACAATTTTAATGATTGTTATTATCCAATAAATCCTTTATGTCACATTCAACATGTTTTAATAATTTATTAGGTACTAAACACTTTAAAAGCCTGATAACCGTCCATTTGATAAGACTTATTCTCCTACTGTTCTAAACGGTGCGGCGGCGCGGCGGTGGTCTTTTGTTTTTGGTATATTCTGCATTGAATAATTTTTTTTATATAAAAATAAATAATTACCTACTAAACTATATTATAAAGAATTATTTCGGCCAGATAATAAAAGCAACCTCTGTCTGAATTAAAAAAAGTGTTAAAATTATTTACCCAAATGCAAGACGATGTAACCCAAGGGAATGTAAAAAAACTCAAAATTAGACTTTTCTTTCCCCCTCTACCCTCAGCATACCCCTCTGATCCCTGTCAAGGTTTTATATGTGTGTGTTTGTATTTACAGACCAAGGGGAGGGCAGTTGTCTATGTACGTGTACGTGTGACACGAAAAAGTTCCGCTACTCGACGCTAGATGGCGCTGGACATAACTTTACTTTAAGAGCTTACCTATGTAAACCTCAAGTTTATTTACATTTTCTTTGTATTATTTCTATTTAATTCGTAAACTTTGGCTCAAGTTAGAGATGATAATTATTGTATATTTTTAACGGTATAAAAAAAATCTATTCTTTTCACAGACAGTGCTGCCCAGCTTCATGCGGAAAACATTGGAACTACCAGCTGCTCCTTTCAGACCGGTTGCCGTACAACGAAAGCCATCCATGAAGCAAATAAAAGTTTAACGATTTGGTGTTAGGGACCTTTTTGGGTAAACGACCTTTGTCGCTTAGTCCGTTCTGCTATGTAAATGTGAATTAAAATTATACGTTTCTGAATGAGTTCCCGCCTTTTTATAATTTATTTTGTAAGACAGGAAAATATAACATTTAATAACTTATAAGTAGTTTTATATGCAGAAAAGTTTAAATGAAAAACACGTAATTTATTGTCTTATAATTATTTTTTATTTGCACAGTGTAAGGTAAGAAAATTTAAGGTCTCCGAGGCATGCTGAGCCAAGTCTTTAAATGTCAAATAAATTTTCATAATTATGTACCTAAGTAAGTGCATAATACGTATTTAATATAAAACCAACATAAACACATAAGGTAGTCTGAAAATGGAAGGCATCAAAAACATGGCACCAAAATTGTGCAGGTAGGTACCTTATTTCTGTGTTTTTTTAATGAGAATAACTCGTCAGGTGAATGATTAGCTCGTCACGTCTGACGAGCTAATCATTCACCTGACTGATGTTAAGCGACACGGCCGCCCATAATAGTTGCAGTGTCACTCGGAACTTTAAAATAATAAAGTTTCGCGTGACACTGCACTGCGCACGTCATCCTGAGACATCACACAAGTCTAGTAATAAGTTTAGTAGACTGTGAGATTAGAACATAAAGTCTCATTTGCCCAGTAATGCCCTTCAAACCGTAACACAGTAGTGCTTGCACACTACTGCTTGGCAGCAGAATAACTGGCAAAGCGGTGGTGCCTACCTAGACGAACTTTGCTGAAGAGTCCTACCACCTAATAAAATCTGATTTAAGAGTACGCCCTCGATAAGAGTACGCAATCCCATTATCCGTGCAGTTGTTTGCAATATGCGTGGCTATATGCTCAGTTCTATTTTAAGAAGAGCCAGGTAAAAACATGTTGTGCAAAAAGAAATTCAAAAATGAGCGAAATACGATAACTACGTAAGATTGAATATAATTACTGCTATTTGTAAATATTTTAGGCCTTTTTCAAGTAGTTTTGAGATGAAAATATAATTACACTACAAAATTGAAGGAAATGGATGAATTACAAAGGAATTGAGTAAAAAATGAGTCAGAGCAAAAGTGATTTTGGTCAATGTCACGAGGTGGTGTTGCATATCGCTAATTTAAATGTTGGGTAAAATGTGCAGGAGTACGCAGTCAGACATTGTTTAAGAGTACGCGCGGATTCTTAACGAATAAATATTAAAATATCTTGCAGGGTGACAAACAATCAGTTTTTTTTTCTGAAAATAGAATGTGCAGATGGTAAAAAAGTATATAGTGAATTAAGACTTTGTGCTGAAAAACAACAGATTGATGCAGGTGAAAGTAAGAAACATTTAACACAGACACTAAAAAATGGCCTAAAGATCATTATGTAAAGAATATACTTCCAAGTGCTAAAAAGATGTCTTAAACTATTTGGAAAAAGATTGGCATCTGATGAATTAAAAAAAAGATTCTTAGTTGAAAATTGGACTGGGCGCTCAGTATTCAACGAGTGGTGGCATGCGGTTTGTACTACTTATACCAGCTATGGTAGACAAAAAAACTTTAGATTTACGTGATTTTTCCAAATAAAATTATTCGCAATGATTTACATAAACAAAATGTTATTTTTAGCATAATTAGAACTGTGTAGGTACTCTTGTCAATATATCTGCGTACTCTTACCCAACAGTTAGTGTAAGAGTGCGCAAATCCCATATTTCATACTTTCAAGTATTTAAGGGGTTCATTATTACTTTTATTATTTTAAATAATACTAATTGAGAGGCATATTAATGTAGTACGAAATAAATGATTAGCTGACTTTCTTCTACTTGAAAACTTTAAGTCTCGCAGACCAGCCTTCGTATATACTACGTATATAATTTTATCTACATATATGTGAAGAGGATAATTTGAAATGGTGAAACATTTTTTGGGAGTAAAGAGTTAAATACAGTTATGATAGTAATATAATTGTAGATAATTTTATGATGTATAATTTTTATATTCATGCAAAATCGATTAGATGTAGAGAAAGGGAGATGTTTCTGATTTTATGACCTTTACCTTGAGTATCTATGGAACGCTCACACGTGACCTTATAATGTGACTTTTGACACAAAATTAAGAATGCCAAAATAAACGTTCTTACAAAAGTTTAGCTTATTAGGTTTCATTAGGATGTGAAATCTTAAAATGACGGTGCTGTGCAAAAACGTACTCAGATATTACTACATACACCTAGCAAATTAACTTTAGAAAAAAGGTCAGTAACCTTAATAGCATTTTAGGTAAAAATAAGTTTTCTTCGCTTACCTCAAAAAGTATCTTCAATTGAAGTATATTCAACGACACTCCAAATGATGAGTTCAGGGAAAATGTAGGTACCTATCCCCTCTTCTGGAAGTAATGGAACTACACAAAAAATGTAAAAACAATATTTTTATTATCTAGACTATCGATTATAATTCGGGAATTTCCCGAATTATAATTAATATAATTAGAATAGAATAAGAATATAGAATAAGGCATTTAAAGGACTCATGAGCCTTTTGTTTGCCTTCCATCCTGAGCCTAACTATGTGTCCTTCTGCAGAACGACAAAGAAGGACACACAGGCAGACTGACATGACGACCTTATAAAGGTTCCTTCTAGCAATCCCTTCTACCAATATCTACATTATCTCTATGAGAGGGAAGGCCCAGCATTTCCATCAGTGGAAACCTAATGGGCTCATGACGACTACATTATACATATATACCTACTTGAATGTTTGTATCAATCAACAGCCGGAAGACATCCACTGCTGAAGCCTCCCCCTCAAAATGCCACTTTGAACGCTTATCAAATGATTTGCTATAGGTAATCACCACGCTTGACAGGTGGCTTGGTGATCGCAGTAGATTATAATGAAGACTGAAGATAATGCCCATTCCCTAGTTATTCCCTTAGCTGGCTCTTACGGCACCCACGGGAAGATATGGGGTGGTCCTATTCGCACACTGGGACCACACAGGGATTCAGGGAGTCAGAGATTACTCATACCTAATACCAATACCTAGAAGATAGATACCTAGATGTCTCAAAATGAGAGGTTACTATCGAGATTCAGATAGAATACTTTTAACCCGGAAAATGGAGTTTAAAAATTACAATAATATGGTTTTTCTAGCCATGTTTTAACATATAAGGAGAGAGCCTACAGGTTGAACTTGTTGTAGCAAGTAAGCATTTTGTGAATCTAAAAACATAGATTTTTTTACTGTTTGAGGCAAAGCATTTGACCACTGTCTCACCTGATGGAAAGTCATCACTTTCTGACTTTTTTTTACTGCGTCATCACGCAGTCTACGAAAATATTCCTACTACTACATGATATCACATCATCATTCTTTGCTTTCCACCGGTTGCCGTGGTCCCTCCATTCCTTTTGTCGGTTTTGGTGATAGCAAAAAATTACCAAAAATTACCAAAAAAAAATGACTGGCCAATTGAGGTGTATGTGTTTTTGTGTATTAGGTTGGGGAAAAAGTCTTTTCGCATTATAGTAAGCTGCGATCATTAACAGCCTGAAGACGTCCACTGCTGAACATAGGCCTCCCCCAGAGCACGCCACCTTGAGCGGCTGCTCGCCTCCTGCATCCATCGGCTCCCCGCGGCTTTCACCAGGTCGTCGGTCCACCGAGTAGGGGGCCGGCCTACGCTGCGTCTTCCGGTTCGTGGTCGCCACTCGAGAACCTTTCTTCCCCATCGGTAGTAAGTATGAACTTGTAATAAAATCTCTTTGGCTATACTGTTTGTATCTGGCTGGTTTTGGTATCATTAAAAGTTTAAATTTTAAAAAAGATAATTCCATATTTAAATTAGGAATATGTGTGATTTTTATTTGTTTTTCGTACTGTGAAGATGAGTGAATCTAATGAAGAAACTCGATACATTTTAAAATTTTACTACAAAAAAGGTAAAAATGCAACGCTATAGCAGCGAAAAAAATTTGCGATGTTTATGGACCTAGTGCAGTGTCTGTGAGAGTAGCACAAATTTGGTTTAAGCGTTTTCAATCCGGAAATTTTGATGTCAAAGATGCACCTCGCTCTGGTCGCCCTATTACGGATAAAATGGATGCCATTTTTGAAAAAGTGGAGCAAGATCGGCATATCAGTAGTTGCGACGTAGCTGAAGAACTGGGGATTGACCACAAAACAGTTTTGGCGCATTTGAAAAAAACTGGGTACACAAAAAGCTCGATATTTGGGTACCTCACGAGCTCACTGAAAGAAACCTAATGAACCGTGTACTCATTTGTGATTCTTTATTACGACATAATGAAACCGAACCATTTTTGAAGAAGCTGATAAGTGGTGATGAAAAGTGGATCACGTACGACAAGAACGTGCGAAAAAGGTCGTGGTCAAAGGCCGGTCAGACTTCACAGACTGTGGCGAAACCCGGGTTAACTCGCAACAAGGTGATGCTGTGTGTGTGGTGGGATTGGAAGGGCATTATTCATTATGAGCTGTTACCACCAGGCAGGATCATCTATTCTGAACTCTACTGCGAACAACTGATGAGATTAAAGCAAGAAGTTGAGAGAAAGCGACCGGAATTAATCAACAGAAGGGGTGTGGTTTTTCATCATGATAACGCTAGACCTCACACATCTTTAGCCACTCAGCGAAAATTAAGAGAGTTTGGCTGGGAGGTGATAATGCATATGGTGCCGTATAGTCCTGACCTTGCACCTTCAGATTTCCACCTGTTTCGGTCTCTTCAGAGTTCTTTAGGCAGTGTCAGGTTAACATCATGAGAGGACTGCCAAAACTACTTGTCGCGGTTTTTTGATCAGAAGCCCCAAAATTTCTATAGCAATGGGATCATGTCCCTACCTACAAGATGGCAAAAAGTTATCAAGCAAAATGGTACCTACATACTTTAATTAAACGTAAATAAACTATATTAAAAAATGTTTTGAATTTTCTTAAAAAATGTGAAGAAACTTTTTCCCCAACCTAATATTATCATCATCATCATCATCATTAACAGCCTGAAGACGTCCACTGCTGAACATAGGCCTCCCCCAGAGCACGCCACCTCGAGCGGCTGCTCGCCTCTTGCATCCATCGGCTCCCCGCGGCTTTCACCAGATCGTCGGTCCACCGAGTGGGGGGCCGGCCTACGCTGCGTCTTCCGGTTCGTGGTCGCCACTCGAGAACCTTTCTTCCCCACCGGTTGTCAGTTCTACGAGCGATGTGGCCTGCCCATTGCCACTTCAACTTACTAACTCTAAGAGCTATATCGGTCACTTTAGTTCTCCTGCGGATCTCCTCGTTCCGGAGCTTATCTCGCAGGGAAACACCGAGCATAGCTCGCTCCATAGCTCGCTGCGCGACTTTGAGCTTACTAATGAGGCCAACAGTAAGAGACCTAATATTATACCTACGATATATTCGTAAACTATTTAGTTATATGCACTAATTTAGTTGTAGAGTAATAACGTATAAGTACCTATATGAGTGGTAGTGGTAGGTATACCATATAGGTAGGTGTCATCGAAACTCTTGGCATTGAAATTGGGCCTATTAAGCCCAATTTTGAAGGATTTAAATGACGAATTCGAACCCAGGTGCGTCTGTTTATAAGTCATACGGGCAACCACTGAGCATCATTTGTCCATGGATATTGGCGGAGTAGCGGATAGTAGTCACTTTAGAGACTGGATTTTGAGAGCTGAACTCCGAGCTGATGTGACAATGAAGAGATCTGCATCCAGCAGAGGAGTGTCTGACGATGATATTAATTATGATGAATAATTATGTCTCGGCTATATAAGCTTTTTACAAGTCCGATGCGTTGATCCGACCAAATTTGCACCACTTTGGACACCACTCTGTACGATGCTAAACACATCGCTGGAAATAGGATAAGATGTCGTGACGTAAAAAATTCATGGAAGGTGGAGGTCACGACCCTCAGACGTGAGGATTACGAATCAAGGAGGAAGGGGGGGGGTTATAGCTTTTTATATACATAGAAGGTGTTTAGGTACTGGAACCGTCATGACACAAGTTTCTCTCTGCTGAACATAGGCCTCCCCCATAAAACGCCACTTTGGACGCTTATCATTTGGAGGGTTTGCCTTAATCACCACTTGGCACGGCCTACGGGAAGAGATGGAGTGGTCCTATTCGCACACCGGAACCACGCAGTAGGTAAATATGAATACCTGTTAGGTATACCTAATTGTGATGTGCAGGTGTTAGGTATTAGGTATTCGTCAAAACTATTCCGTAGACCTAAGGGCTTGAAAACTGACGTTCCAGATATATGGAGCCTAGATCACACATACCTATAGGTATGAAGGTACCTACACTATACTATAAAATCGGTTATGTATGCTTGGTTACATAGTCATAATGTTGCATGTACTGTTCTGCCGTCATAGTGAAGAACGCAGTAACTAATGTTTTTGGCAATTTTGGGTTAGATACGTATTTGGAATCACCAAAACAAATCTATATTCTGTTTTTCTCAAGTATCAAAATTCCACCTGGAACCCAAAAACTCAGGAAGTACGAATGCAGCAACTCAACTACTCTCGACTACTCGCAACTTTTGTTTTCGTGTTTTTCTCGAAAACATGTTTTACTTACTGCATTTTTCATAAGGACGGCAATATTTGCACCTGTTGTGGGAAGGAGAGCTTCTTTTTTCTAACTCGTATTGTAATAGGCTTGCTAATAAAACAATTTTGACATTAAGCACTATGCAGTGTTGCCTACACCTAGTTAGGTATGCTTGCTTAGTATGTACAATAATTTAATTTTAATATTTTTAAATAATAACATTTAACAAGTCAAAAGTCAAGTTGTTAAATGTGCTAATAATGGCCTATATAGGTACTTTCTACCAAATTTTTTTAGTGTTTTGAGTTTAAGAAACGTTTTGTAGGTACTACCCATTCATTTTTGTAAAATTTTGTTGATATGGTTCGGTTCCTACCGCGACCAATATTTGTATGATATTTTAGTCTCTGGGTGTGAAGTTGTAAGTATTATCAATAACAAGTAAGTGTGAGTATGTATGAGCTATGCTCGGAGTTTCCTTGCGAGATAAGATCCGAAACGCGGAGATCCGCAAGAGAATTAAAGTCACCGATATAGCTTTGAGAATTAGCAAGTTGAAATGGCAATGGGCAGGCCACATCGCTCGTAGAACTGACAACCGATGGGGAAGAATGGTTTTCCAGTGGCGACCACGAACCGGAAGATGCAGCGCAGGCCAGCCCCCCACTAGGTGGACCGATGACCTGGTCAGAACCGCGAGGAGCCGATGGATGCAAGAGGCAAGCAGCCGCTCAAAGTGGCACTCTTTGGGGGAGGCTTATGTTCAGCAATGGACGTCTTCAGGCTGATGATGATAAATAAATAATAAATAAATACGTGTGGACAATTCACACAGCGCCATCTAGCCCCAAACTAAGCATAGCTTGTACTATGGGAACCAGATAACTGATACAATACTTAGATACTTTTTGTTTGTAAATACATACATAGAATACAATATAACACCCAGACACAGAACAAACATCGATGTTCATCACGCAAATGTTTGTCCTGGGTAGGAATCGAACCCACAACCTATAGTTCAGAAGGCAGAGCTACTACCAACCGAGCTAACAGGCCAGTCATGTAGGTATGTAGGTACTTATTTTGTAAGGTGTCAGTTATCTGGACCCAATAGTAGGTAGATAGATAGATAGGTACAAGCTTTGCTCAGTTTGGGGCTAGATGGCGTTAATTGTATGGAATCTCCACTAGCAAGTAAATGAATAAATCCAGGTCCAAAAACTTTAAATGAACACCTTGGTAATTTTCAGTAAGTAGGTAGGTACCTACACAAATTAAGTATATTTTTCAAAATAAAGGGCAACGTGGCATCGGTATTTTCTGTACAGAAAATAAACTTCTGATACTCAGAACGAGTTCAAAAAATGCAACCTTCTAACAATTTAATTTATTAAACTTAGGTACCTATACCTAGTATAGGGATAATACTTTATTATTGTTTGTTAATTTAGGTAAAAAAAGAAAAGGAACCTATTAGTTTGATGATGTTTTTTAATATTAAAATAGCCTATATAAATTATTATGATATAATGTAATACCTGCAACAAATCGTTACAGACTACAAACATTAGTAAGGTAATAGGTAGAGAAAAGATCCATGAATAGGTAGGTTTCATTAATCTTTTTTCAAAGCATAAATACAGCTAAAGAGCGGGGTTTTTAAATTATTATAACCACCTACACTAATATTTCTGTATTAATATATCTAGAGCTCTGTATCTAATATATATAAAAGTAGCATAAATAATTTATTTTTGATTGTTGATTAAGCTTAATCAATTTTGTCTGGAAGAGATCGCTGTATAGCGATAACGCCGCTCATGGTACTAAGCTTCGTAATGTTTTTAAGGTTCCGTGCCCAAAAGGTAAAACGGACCCTATTAAGTACTAAGGCTCCGCTGTCCGTCCGTCTGTCTGTCTGTCCGTCTGCCACAAGGCTGTATCTCATGAACCGTGAAATTGAAATTTTTACAGATGATGTATTTCTGTTGCCGCCATAATAACAAATAGGTACCTATTAAAAACAGAATAAAATAAATATTTAAGGGGGCTCCCATACAACAAACGTGACTTTTTTACCGCTTTTAGATAATAGATAATGGTACGGAATCCCTCGTGCTCGAGTCCTACTTGCTCTTGACCTGTTTATTGTTATTGTCATTTACTTTTAATTTGGTGACCTGCATTAAAGAGTTGTTGTACCTATTGTAGATAATTCTATAATTACAGACCTCATGATGTGTAATAATCAAAATTAATTTATGCCGTCTCCTAATTCTGTTATCTATTAAACAGTCCGCATTCCGTCTAATAAACCAAACAGTTATTCAAACTAACCCTCTCAACTGTAGTTCCACCATCCCGCTATAATCTGACTTTAGCACTGCGATCGCTCGGCTTTACTCCACGCTCCGCCTATTCCATCATGGTCGTACTATACCGCCTTGGTATCTCAATAGACAGTCACACTAACAAACATCTGTTTATCTCCCAGCGAACGAGATATCTACATATAACTACGCCCGTAGCAAACAGAGATATCACTTATGTGAGAGCGAGATAAGTATAGTTCTCGCTGCATTCAATCGAATCATCTCAGTTTGAAGCCTGGAAATCAAACGCATTGCAAGTGCAACCTTATTGCGTGAAAGAAAGGGTTGGGTTTTGTTTGGAAATATGCATCGCGTGGTTTGGAAGCGTCATGACGAGTGAGAGAAGGAGGGTTGCATTTGTTCTACGAGTGGGAAAGAGAGGGAAGTAATCGAATTCACTGGCCATGTTGCAATAAAGCTTCCATACGACTCCTCAGTTACTAAGTTTGCAGGGTGTATAAAAGATGGCGCCACGGCCATATTTTTGCGCACATTTAGTGATTTTTTCGTCATAGTTATGGTATTTTGGGCATTTCCAGGTATGTAGTGGCTAAATACAGTTGTGTTAACGTCATAAATAATAAACAATAATCATAAATTATATAAAATTATATTAAACATGATATTCAGAGAAACAGCCTAACCTAAAAAATGTATCGGGGTTTTTGTAATGTGTGTGTTTTTATAGAAATGTATTATAGGTAGGTACTTAAGTATTTTTGGATCAATAATAAATTACTGCAGAAATGCAAATAATTGTTATGTAAAAAGATGATTATTATGTATAAAGATGTACCAATATTTAAATCAGAACATTAAATAGATAGGAATGTGGAGTCTCTTATTATACTTGTTGACTGCTTTTTATCCATATCTTGGTATTTTCCTAAAGAGAAATAGTATAAAGATTTTAATTTTATCTTTTTCTATTTAAACTAAAGAAATTATGAATGGCAAGGAAAAAATTGCTGAACCTCATATCTTAACTTTTGACAAATTCAGATTCAATATCTTTCTGAGTTTAGTTTCTACGTTCAACATTAAATAGCACAAAAAGGTTTTAACCAAAATTTACTTCAGTTGAAAAGACTTCAACGAACATATTTTTGACCTACTACTATGTTCATTTCTTACAACTTAGAAAGTCAACATTTACCAAGGTTTGTAAACGAAACAATTTGATAAAACATTCCATTCTCACAAATCACACAAGCTTAAGCTAAAACTTCCGCATTTTCCAACTGGCTGCTAAGAAAACGAGTCTTTAGCACGCAAGTTTCCGACCGGCTTGTACTCTAATTAACTCTGTTCTATTTTTGAAACAGTATGCGGCGCGTTCCAAGTTTGAATATTCAAATTTTGTACTCACATTTGTTTTGTGCGGGCGTTGGAAACGTCAGAATTGCGGGAAAACATCGCGTGCACGCGGGTCGAGACGCGGCGCGGTGACGTCCGCGCTTCCACACCGACGACGGTCGATTTAACCTTGATTTTACACGAAAAAACGCGTACATTCACACAAAAATCACCTCCATATTTCGGTAAAAGTACGGAGCGATCCGAGATGTGTCGTCCGTGGCCGCGTTCGCATCTAAACGGCCCGAGTTTTATGTTAGATTACAGACGTAACTTTTATAGATCCTCGGTGCTATATAACGCGGTGGGCGTGTTCAGGGGAGTGAGGACCTTATGTGGAGGGTTGAGAGGCTATAATGGTTTGCGTGGGTCGTTGCACGGGTGTCATTAAATGTCGCGCGACGAGGGGTGAGGCGGGGGAAGGTGTGCGACTGAAGTTTTGGGTATTGATTGAATATGAGCCGGATTAGTGGCTAATGATCAACAATTGGGTGTTGCGCTTTAATCGACAGCGGCAAAGGAATGTAGGCGCGGCGGGGTTCATTGGCTTATCTTTTATCTTTCGTTTGTTTTATCTTTTATCTTTAGGTGAGGGTAAAGAGAAAGTATTATAATGTAACATTGGAACAGCCGAGTCTTACATTTTGTTTTTAGTTTATTTTTCATGCATAAGTTTTGACCGTAAGTTCAAAATGATGATCCCACATAATGTAGTAATTGTCTGCTGCATGTTGCGCCAGAAACTAGGTTAAGTTTAAAATCAATAAACACTATAAAAATCTAGATACTAACATAATATTACCGACTCTCAGTTTAAGCATAGGTACTTAAGTAGGTATAATATAATAAGTCTATCCTATAGTCATTTACCTATCTAACTAAACACTCACGTGCGAGATGATATCCTTCAAAACAAATATAGAGCTGCTCTAGGGTTACTAAATATGACGTAAGGTTAGACGATGTTATCTTTATTTCACAACTAGTTGACCCGCCCCAGTTTCGCCTGCCTCCTTTCTATAGCCGTCCCATCCATTCATCCTTTTCCCCTATCTTTTTCCCTATCCCTTCTATCTTTCCTTCGACAGGGTTAGGACGTAAAATAATTAACCCGTGCGAAGCTTCGCCTCCCTCCCTTCTATCGCCATACCATCCATTCATCCTTTTCCCCTATCTTTTTCTCTATCCCTTTCATCTTCCGTTCGACAGGATGAGTATAAATAATTTAAAAAATGTTGCATAAAAATTACATTTTTATTTCTTCGTGCAACCCGCACTTGGCCGTTTTAGAAAATATAAAGCACCCTATATGTTATTTTGACAAACTAGCTATAACCACACGAAATTTCAGCGAAATCCATTCAGTAATTTCAGCGTGATGCGTGTTCAAAGTGTCAAACAGACAGACAAAACATTCAAAAAAAAAGTTTTCACTTCTATATCGATAAAGAGGTGTGATGCAATCAAAATTTTCAAAAAATATTCAATGAACAGACAGACTTATCCCAGTTACAGTTATATTATATATAGTATAGATAATTATTCGTGGAGACGAAACTTGATAGAAACTCTCAATTAATCTATAGACATACTAGACAAACTTCATAGAAACTATTAAAATATCTGTAGAAATAGTACAGAATACTTCACGGACATGAAGAAACTGTTAAGTAATCTGTAGATATGGTAGAGCTCACGTAGAGACCGCTTAATAATCTGTGACACAGTGTAAACATTCGTGGAATGCACGACAATGTTCTTAGCCGCTTGATAGACTCGAATCACGACATGTGGTGGAGCTCTATTTGGTTAGATATAATATAGAGTAGATGGAGTAGGTTACTGACATGAAGTAGGTAGGTGCTCGTATGTGGAGATATATATACAACTGTATTTCTAGTAATTGATGAATGTACTTTCCCACCTTGTATAGATAAAATTTATTCAAAGTTAGGTGGGTTTATTATTTTTAGCCATGGGACTTGTATTATTTATGTAAATCATTTCTTAAAAAAGTAAAATTTTGCGTACATTTTATAGCACGGCACGTTTTTGCTACAACCGAAAGATAATTACCTATAACAAAAAAAAACACAGCAATATTAAAATCGAGTGCGTACCTTGAAAACTTAATTTTTCACATAAGTATGTAGGTAGATAGGTACTTATACTTAGAACTTTTTGAAAACACACAATCACTATTCACACCCGCAGCTTAACTGTCACAAAACAGACACCAAACCAAAAAAAAATTATAAACATGACACAGACGCGTGGTCACACGTCCGCGCTATCCACAGAGCAGTGAAATAAAAATTACACTCGCGTCTTTTTCTACACTTTTCACACGCGTTTCACACAACTCAACCGGCACTGATGACATAAAATGTATCTAGTCTTGCCATTAGTGTATGCGCTCGGCGCCTATTGCTCAGCATGAACTGTTATTACTTTCGCCTGTATCAGGGTGAGATCGTCATTTATTTTCCTGCTCTGTGGGGCCCTATCAAACGATTGATTGAATAAACAATCAATACACCGCATTACACTTGTTATTCGTGTCACCTGTTTGAGTTGACGCGGTACACTGTAGGACGAAATATTGATGCATTGTTTTGTACTGAATGTTAAACAGGTCGTTAATCTTAAGAGTCATTCGATGCAAATGTTAAAGTAAAAATAATACATATAAATAATTTTGCTGAAACTTTTTACAATTTTTTTAATATGTTTAATATTTTGTTATGTGTTTTTTTATATTATAAATTATTAAAAAACCTGTTAAAAAAAATTTACTTGTATTGATTCTGCAATTGAAAAAAATCTGAAATACTTTTAATTCGTTTAGTTTTTGTAGTGTAATAGAATAACCGGCCAAGTGCGAGTCGGACTCGCGCATGAAGGCGGTACCATTATCTATAAAAACGAGCAAAAAAATCACCGTTGTTGTATGCGAGCCCTTAAATATTTATTTTATTCTGTTTTTTTCGTATTTTTTTTGTTATAGCGGCAACAGAAATCATCATCTGTGAAAATTTCAACTGTTTAACTATTACGTTTCATGAGATGCAGCCTGGTGACAGACGGCCAGACAGACGGACGGACAGCGAAGCCTTAGTAATACTCTCCGTTTTACTCTTTGGGTACGGAACCCTAAAAAGCAGTTGCAGCCGTATTACTTACCTAAATCAATTTTAGTATTTCTGATTAAAATGAAAATCATTGAGAAAAAGAAAACAACAATTACTTTTCGTTTAAAACCTTTTGTGCTATTATTATGGATTAAAAAACCCAGAAATTTCATGGTCTAAAATAACAATATAAGCGTACCTTAAGTAAAGGCTGCTCATGTAGGTTATTTTGTAATGTATAAGTACTTTGTATGCAAATTAAATGGACTCATTATTGCATTTTTCACACCATGCATGCAAATATGCAATGAATTAGTGCATCCTCGGTAATTAACTGCAATGTGTAAAACTTATCAAATAAAATTAAAAAACCTTACGCGATTTGGCATAAGGTGTGAATTAGGTTAATTTAAAATTAAAGCTTCTTTTTTTTGAGGGAATTAAATTAATTATACCTACCGACAACTTTTTATGCAGTGCTAATTTCGCTATATAAGATTCTCAAAACGGAATAAAGTTAAACATTATAACGACACATGAATAATGTTTATTTAATAAGTTTTTTTCATTAAAGATTAATATTTATTATTACAATGCAAAAGAATAGGCTAGTTATCCTGCTATTAAAAAATTCATCATCATCATCATCATTAACAGCCTGAAGACGTCCACTGCTGAACATAGGCCTCCCCCAGAGCACGCCAACTTGAGCGGTTGCTCGTCTCCTGCATCCATCACCCATTCCATCCCCATCCCATCCCCATTCCCATTCCCATTCTGCCTCATTCTTCCCCATCGGTTGTCAGTTCTACGAGCGATGTGGCCTGCCCATTGGTACTTCAACTTACTAACTCTAAGAGCTATATCGGTCACTTTAGTTCTCCTGCGGATCTCCTCGTTCCGGAACCTATCTCGCAGGGAAACACCGAGCATAGCTCGCTCCATAGCTCGCTGCGCGACTTTGAGCTTACTAATGAGGCCAACAGTAAGAGACCATGTCTCAGTTCCATAAGTCATCACTGGCAACACACACTGAGTGAAAACTTTCGTTTTCAGGCTCTGCGGTATTTTGGACGAAAAGATAGGACGAAGCTTCCCGAACGCTGCCCAGCCGAGTTGGATTTTTCGTGCCACCTCTTTGTCGAAGTTGGACCTACCTAATTACACTATTAACTACATCTATAAAGAAGTGTAATGCAAACAAAACTTACAAAAAATATTCATTGTACAGATTTAGGCCCAGTTACAGTTTTATTACCTATATGATTGTATAGATAGAAGAAGATAGAACAAGAAAATTTTAAATCCAAAAAGATTTTTTTTAAATAAATGATGGAATTCTGAAATAACAAACATAAAAACGCATGCAGCTAAACTGAGAAACCCCTGCATTTTTGAAGTCAGTTGAAAATGAAATCGGTTTCGATTCCAAAATATTAATTATTAAATACCTATTACACAAAGTATTTTAAAGTAAGCATGAGTTCAAAATATTTTTTAAAATATTTTAAACTAAATAAAAAATTATATTGAAGAGCTTTGCAAAACTTCTTACTCTAGGTAACTTCTTACTCTACATTTTACTCTACTCAAAATCCATAACTTATCACCACCTCTACATATCTCTACATAACATATTGTCGGTCTCTCCCTGCGACTCTCTGGTACATACACTAACAGAATAACAAAATGTTTCATATTAGAGGGAAAAGAACGCGTGTGTACGAATGAAGACATTTAGATTCAGAGATAAAGTCAGATAAAAAGTGGTAGGTATATATACAAAATAATAAAGAAGGAAATTTTGACAGGATTGTACCTATAGAAAGGAGGTAGTAAAGAAAGTTTCTATAAACCATTTTTTATTTAAAATAGTTATTTCCTACCTACCAGAAAAATTAGATTTCTTGTAGGTACTAAACCTACCAGAAAACTAATTTTTCTGGTAGGTTTTTAATTTTTACTAAGTTTTTTAATTTTTAATGAAATTATTTTGAATTAATTTTCTTTAAGCATTGAGAATAATTATTATTATCAATGCTTAAAGAAAATTAATAAAAGCCATCAAATGTTTTTAATGATCTTACCTAAATTCGCTGTTTTCAGAAACAGAAGTATTCATAGCCGATATTTTTCATATATTACCGTTGCCAGTATCTATATATACATATAATAGAAAATGTCTACTTGTACAACCTCAACAAAAGTGAGATGACATTTTACTTACATATAGGTAAGCATTTAAACATACAAAAGCGTACAAAGCCACAAAAAGTAGACTAGCTTAAAATATACGGGTTTTGTTTGTAAATTGAAATAAACATTTTATTTCTTAGACAGACATTTCCATCCGAATTAGGTATAAACACTCGACACATTTTAATAAAATTCTCAACCCTTCAAGGGGCGGAATTTCCCGCTTCACCGCAGAAATGCTGCCATTAAAGGGGTCTTAGACTAGTCCGGGTTTAGTTCCCTCCAAGGATACACAATACTTGTCTCGCAGTAGTGAAACTTTCAAGGTTTTGAATAGTAGGTATGTACTTACGGGATCTTTACCGCGATTACAATCATTTCTGAGATCCCGATGTTTTGGCACAGTTACATGCACCATTCCGTATTGCGCCATCAACAGCTTGAAAACGTCCTCTGCTGAACATAGGTCTCCCCCAGAGAACGTCATTTTGAGCGGCTGCTCGCCTCCTGCATCCATCGGCTCCCCGTGGTTTTCACCAACTCGTCGGTCCACCTAGTGGGGGGTTGGCCTACGCTGAGACTTCTGGTTCGTGGTAGAACCTTTCTTCGCCATCTTTCCATTTTTTCTTTTTTATTTCTTCCCTTTCTTCATAGGGAAATACCGACTTACTATTAAAAATGTAGAGAAAAACACTGTTTTACACGAGTTAACCTTTCACAGTTGCTTAACCGTGAAAGTTTAAAACAGTATTTTTCAAGGTTTTAGCTATACTTAGCCTACATTAAATTTTATTTTCAACCGATTTATAAAAGGAGGCTGCCAATTTGGTTGTTTTTTTTTCTTTTTTATGTTTGTTACCTAAATTATATCTCAGTCATTTAGAAACTGATTTCGAATTTTTTGTTTAAGTATTTGAAAAGACACTCTCAGATTGGTTCCATATAAAATCAAATCCGGTTTAGTACCTATTTGGGTTTTATATAAAATTATTGGATTTTGAAGGCTTTAGTTGACAGTCCTAAACCCCTTAAAGTCCTTAACTTACTAAAGATATATCTGTCTCTTACATTTTCGTGTATTTGACAAGAACAGAAACAGTTTTAGGAGTCTTAGAACTGTCAAATAAAGCCCTTATAATTGGCCGCCATATTGCATAACCATGATGTATAAATCCGTTAAGAAAAGATGACCGTCCCTAAACCTTGCTCTGATTTTTTTACATTCAAATTATCCTAACATTAGACCGCGTTCAACGGGAATTGCCAATGCAATCGTAGGTGGAACACGTAAATAATAAATTGAGCTAAGAATTTTCAACAGCTGCTGCTCAGGTCCAAAACAAATGAAGTCCGACTCATATTATGACGTAAATTATCAGTGTATGCGTTAACTCAACCAAGCCATATCTCGAAAGCTTCACTACTGGAACATCGGCACTGCGCTTCCGAGGTATTGCCAAAAACAAAGAGCCGGGCAGACGGGGGTCGAATGGGGTAACAGTGGGGGGTAGGGGGCCGGTAGTAACAGTTTTACGATCGGATGTGCGGAGTGCTCATGCGCGGTGCAAGCTCACGTCTGCTATTTGCATCAGATTATCGACGGATGGGTGTCCGGTGGTGGTCGGTGCGCAGGTGTGTACGTACCTTTATAGAACCGCAATGGATGCTACGGGATAATAAAAGATAGAGTGGAAACGCGTGAATCTGAGGCTAGTATGACTCATGCGAAATTATGATGGATTGCGATGTATTTTTTATCATCAGAATCGTTGTTGTCGTCATCAGCTCAATATTTTCCCACCACTGGGACACGTGCCTTTTCTCACAAGGAGAGTGCGTATGGGCTGGCCTTGTGCAGATGGTGGATGACACAGTCATTTTCTCAGATTTTGTGTGTGATATTGCTAGTTTACTCAGTAGTTTTCCTTCACCGTTGTAAGAGTGAATTCTGCATATGACTTGAAAAGTCATTGAGCAGGGCGAAGTAGGTTTTTAACCAGAGTTTGTCAGTACGAAAGTCGCACGGTCTACCACTGAGCTGCACTCGCTAACTGGATAGTTTAAAATTTAAAAATGGTTTATAATAATTATTTCTTAGTAAATTAAAATAATAAAAACACAAATGTTTACAACAGCATCGATCGTAAAGGCATTGCTGTGACGACCCCACCTGGTGCAATATTAAAGCTAGGTGGATGAGTCGATTAAAATATATAGAAAAACAGATAAATATATACACACTTCAGAGATAAGTGATAACACATGTTTGTTGGCATTTACAAATTATAGACATTAAATTATTAATATAAATGTAGGGTGAGAACTCATCTGGAAAACCATGTTCACCTCTATTACCTGGCTATTAAAATGCATTAAATTATAATGCAATTCATTTTTTTTGTGATCGTGAAAACTTAATACTCCTACCTATACTGAATACATCGCCCCTCTAACATAACTTATTTCAATAACTGTTTAACAATTGAAAAGTATCGCTTGTTCTAATAGCAATTGAATACATTAAGATTTATAAGCTTTTAATACGATGTTAGTGGTATTTCATTGACTATTATCAACACTTATTACATTTTGTTGCTATACCATATCGATACATAAATGCATTATATAGAAGTTTATATTATGATGGGCATGCGTACCGTTTTGAACAAAACTCGTATGTAAAACTAATTTATATACCTAGGAGGAGTATAATTTATTTAAAGCTAATAAATAAAGCACAAAGCAAATACTACAAAATAATTCTTTCAGAAATCTCACGTAGGTATATTTTTATCCATCGAAGTAATATGTTTTTTTTCTTATATGTAAACGAGCTAGTCGTTCGCCTGATGATAAGCGTCACGCTCACCCGTAACAGTTGCAGTTGTACTCGGAACGCTAAAAATATAAAGTTTCGCGTTACTGCACTGCGATAGTGAGACGTCTAGTAATAATTACCTACTAGACTAAGAGATCAGGTCATAAGGTCTCGTTATTTTACTAGCTCTTCCAACCGGAACACAGAGAAGTGCTTGCTTACTACTGCTTGGCGGGAGAATAACTGGCAGAGCAATGGTAGGTCGATACCTACCTGTCGAGGTCGGGGCTCGCGGATGCGACGAAATCAAAGATGTACAGATATAAAACTCGAACGTGTATATAATGCGAATGTAAACTATGTACAACAAAACTAAAAAAGAGAGAGAATTGGGCGCACTGAAAATACGCCCGCTCACTTTCCCCGCTTGACTCAGACTTTTTTATATTATTTACATATGCAGTGGCAGCAGTTTAAAATGGGAATCTATAAAAAACCTAAGATATATAGCCTCAATGAGCGCGTCGCTAACACTACCTATCTATAAAGGCAAACTCTGAAAAAAAGACCACCTATAGTACCTATACCACTAGAATAACTTACTTGTAAAATTTATATAAAATATTATTTTATCACTATACTTAATGCATAAACGCACCCACCTGCATCGAGAACAATCCAGTCGTAAGAACGCAGAATACATGTCTTTTCCAAGTTCAACCTCCCGTTTATGTAAATTTTAAATATCTCTGACACGGGCTGGATTATAAAAGCCATATCTGTATTTTCTGAGTGCACATAATGTACACTGACGCAAATAAGAAGCTACTTCTAGAACATAGTTGAAACAAAAGAAACACGAATCTATGAGGTCTATTAAAACTGCAATTAATATCGCGCATAACATTCAAGCGTGGTTTTGCTCATGGATGCATGCCACTGCAGTAAGTACAATATTTTGTAAATTATTGTTAAAGCATTAGGTGTAAAGAGGAAGCCTAGCCTATCTCTGCCACATCAATTTGATGTAGCAGAGATAGGCTAGGTCGGTTTTGACTTAGCCAAGCCTCCTCTTTATTAGATATGGTTACAATAAAAAAGAATAGAAAATCGTTTTAGGTAAATTCGGTAAATATATAAGTGTTATTTTTAATTTTTTTAAGTTAACAAGCAGCATTATTTAAAAAAATATTATTCAAAATAAGAGCAGCATCAGTGATAATATCAACCTCTGCCATTAGTATTAAGCACTTTTAGTGCTGAAGGATTTTGACTGTGTAAAGTAAAAAAAATAGTAGGTAACTAGTAAATAGCGCTAGGTACAGTCAGTGTATTATTTTATTTCATCGTTTGCGTTTGTAGAAAAGTATACCAATATCAACTACTCTACCCATCAACTACTTTAAGAAATATTTTCTTTTTATGTAATCGAATGACGTGACGAGCTAGTCGTTCGCCTAGTTTTAAGCGACACGGCCGCCCATAACAGATTGCCGTGTCACTCGGAACTTTAAATTAAAGTTTCGCGTGACACTGCGCACGTCATCCTAAGACATCACAGTCTAAAAAAGTTTTCTAGACTGTGAGATCAGTTCGTAAAGTCTCATAATTATGCCCTGGTGTCGTTTCTACTTTCAAGCAGGTAGGTATACCTATTGCAACTTTGTAAAACAATGTCGTATTTATATCTTTGAAATGTTGGATAATGTCGCGTCGTAGAATGTCACTTGTCCTTTATGATCTTCGTTCTTGAGCAGTTCTTATTCGTCGGATTTTAAAGACGATTGCAGCTGTTTATTTTAAGGCGTTGTTTTGGAACGTCTAAAAATAAATAAACAAAAACAGTGTGGGGTTTGTTTTAGTCAATGTCAGTGATTTTAGTCGTCGAACCATGTCGGTTATTTACGCTTTTTAATGAAGTAAGTACCTGGGTACCGAAGTGTTTTATAACAAGTAAGTACCTACATAATTTTAGAATTGAAAGTCTAATCTTACTAAAGAAAATATTTTTTGTAATTTGCTAAGAATGGTTGAATAAAACCCATGCCCAAAACAGATTATATGTAGATAATTAATAAATGAGGCTTGTGTGTGGGAACTTTCTCTACTGAGATATCAAAAACTAGAAGCGGCCCGCCATTTTACGGTTTCTTTATATAATCTTTAACATTACATAACAGTTGGCAACAGATGCTGAAATTAAAAAAAAAAACTCTTATATCGTAAATAAAAAAACAGCACCTTGTATTTATAACACAGACCAAATTATGTCATATTTGGGCTGTACGTTGTCTGTCAGTCATCTGTCAGTCACAAGGCAAGACATATATTTTACGCTTATATCTAAAAATAAAATAAAAAATGTAGATTACTATACATATGTAGAAAAGCTCAGTGATTAGGACATAAGAAAGATTTTCATGAATTATAAAACACTCATCACGTTATATCTGTAGGACACTTCTTTTTAGGGTTGGAAATAAATAAAAACACATTTCAACACTCATCATCCACAAATATATCACGCATTAATTTTTAAACTTGTGCTTCATTTTTAAGTAAATTTCTCTTCCATCACAAATAAAACATTGTCACAAAAATCACATCGCGTAACGATAAATTGTACACCAAATTTCGAATCACAGGAGACCTCTATCTCGGCAGAAGGCAAATAATACTTTGTTTACGTTTTAACTTTCGAAGGCCTTTGAAGTTGGAATATTTACAAGAGATTTGCATAAAAATAGCCGCCCTCAAAGGAACAATTGGTAGAACAAAATGAGTAGCAAAGGAGCAACCCTAGCGACCTACTTTCTAAATTATTCTTTTGTGTTTTGTGAGGAACAGGAAGAATATTTGACCCATTGAAGACTGTGGACTTGGAACAAATATGATACGTATCTAACAAGGAACTGTTATGTTACTTATTATTACTTATTTTGAATTATTCTAAGAGTAAGCATTTTTTGCTTACTCAGCAATCATTCGAACAAAAGTTACAGGAATTAGGTATTTCTGGTGTAAAATGAAATGGAATTATTACTTCTTATTTCTTATTACTGTATTATTATTCGGGCGGAGTGGAACCGGGCCGAGTGGGGACTGAGCCCAAAAAAGAAGGGTTGTGATTTTTTATACAAGGTTTTTTACCTATTAATAAACTTTATGATTCGTTTATGCAGCAAATTAAGGTTAAATGTCTATTTCAATTTAAAAAACTTCAAACAAATTAACTAAACTATAACTTCATCATTCATCATCATTAACAGCCTGAAGACGTCCACTGCTGAACATAGGCCTCCCCCAGAGCACGCCACCTTGAGCGGCTGCTCGCCTCCTGCATCCATCGGCTCCCCGCGGCTTTCACCAGGTCGTCGGTCCACCGAGTGGGGGGCCGGCCTACGCTGCGTCTTCCGGTTCGTGGTCGCCACTCGAGAACCTTTCTTCCCCATCGGTTGTCAGTTCTACGAGCGATGTGGCCTGCCCATTGCCACTTCAACTTACTAACTCTAAGAGCTATATCGGTCACTTTAGTTCTCCTGCGGATCTCCTCGTTCCGGAGCTTATCTCGCAGGGAAACACCGAGCATAGCTCGCTCCATAGCTCGCTGCGCGACTTTGAGCTTACTAATGAGGCCAACAGTAAGAGACCATGTCTCAGTTCCATAAGTCATCACTGGCAACACACACTGATTGAAAAAACTATAACTTAACTAAACAAAATGCAAAAAAAACAACAACGTTATCACGTCATTGTGCCGTATGGTAAACAGAGGCCAGATTGAATTAAAAAATACATTCTTATAAGTATTTTGAAATGTCACAGTAATTTTGAAACCTGGATCAAATTGTCCCATGGTCAAATGATAAGATGCCTAATAATAGAACCTAACATAAGTAGGTACATAATAATTGATAATTTTATATACCTAACCTTGCTGCTTAGTATTTTAGCCTGTATTAGCTTTTATGTAAATATATAATGCAATAATAGTTCAAATGTTCCTGAATAAATAAATTGCTGATAATTATAGTAAAATATGATTCTATTGTATACTCTGGCCTTTCCTGTCTCAAGGAAACAGATACTGTTTTACATAGATACCTAACCTATCTATACAGTTGTCTATCTTGTATAATATTTGTTTACATCTTAGGTGGCTTGGAATATCAGAATAAGCTATGTAAAGGCTCTTCGTATCATATCTAGTTTCCATATAATTGCTAATAAAACACTGTGACTAGTCGTTAATATAAGTTAAGTATGTAGGTATGTAAATTATTTATAATTATATACAATTGATACAATTTGTTTGTCTGCCTTGTTAAACTAGCATTTAATTAAATCAATTTATTATACATTACTGTGTTTATGTATGTAATACATAATTGATTTTAGCAATAAAAATGTTACTAATACTTAGATGTTTAATTTGTATGGTTTGTTTGGTTTTGTTTGTTTTGTTGATTTGGTTTGTGCTTGTTGTTTGTTTGATTTGTTGTTAGTTTTCAATTATGTAAGGTACGCTCCTTCTATTATACACTACTTGAACCATTTAATTTTAAGCATCTTAACATAAGCTGGTTAATAAGCAAACTTTTACCGACTTACCTATTTGATTTGATTTAGATTTGTAAAATATCAACTTTTATCTGCTTTATAGAATACTTTACGTGGACAAAAAGTTTAGCGTACCTATATAACATCCTTGTGTCTTGACACAGCTTACACATACGTATTAGTTTCAGTCTATAACTTCAATTCAAAATACCCTAACAACTACAACATAAAGTCTAAATTACTAAATCAGTAATCCAAGCCTTCCAGACTTCAATCTACAAGGCAAATGAAACTCAGACGGTGTAGATTGGTGCCTCACACGAGGACACGGCCGTTGTTATGCTAATAAGGAGAAACGCGCAATGGTACGTGTTGGAAGCTTGGGAGCCCGAGGGAGGAACAGGTTCTAAGAATATTGGATGGTATGTTAATCGAATGATTGGAAAATACTGTCCGAGATCTTTAGATGTGATTGTAAATGGAATTGTTTGGTGTACCTACTTGATACGTATACGGTACAACAGGCAAGGCTATGTATTACAGATTGTACTTTATTTATTATGTATTTTTATTTATATTTATTTACAATATCATTGTGAACCATTTACACTAATTAACAAAAACAAAACATAAAATTGTTTCTAATTTTTTATTTAAGACTGATTTCACGGCTATTTTAAACCGTCATTGCTTTTACCTAATTAATTAACTATACACAATTATGTAAAGCATTTTTTATAGGCGCTTGGCCCTGCATGCAGTAGCATGGACAAGATAATTTATGAATTGTTCACGTTAAAACTTTTGTTCCATCACGAATGTCAATGTGTTTTTCCCAGTATAGATAGAGTATATACCTACTATCAAAATATTAATAAATAAGTAACTGGTAAATACTTTGGCTTCATTTTGCTTATTCCTTAATACACTTCAGTTTGCTATATACCCAATATAGAACTTACCTCACTTTACCTCAAACTTAATGTCCGTAGAGTAGAGACAAACTGTGATGTTTATCAAGATCTTTATAGTTATGTTAAGATAATGATAACTTTAATAAAATTACTTGAACTCATTTTAATCTTATTAGGAAAATGTCATCACTCATTTCAACGTCATCATCACCATCATATTCATTAAATATTTCAATACCCTACACAAAATAAAACAACAACATATAAATTGAAGACCATCCGACAGGCCTCAACGAAACCGGCATCTCAAACTGTCGATATTATCTTTTTTCTTCCTCGGAAACCAGAGATAGAATGACATCTTTATGCAAATAACCAATAAGTACAAAAAGAAGGAGAACCAATCACAATAACCCTTTCAAATGTCTCAAAGGAATTGTTTCCAAACTTATTCGGAAGGTTCTTTGTTATGATAATTTTGTGAAAGTTCTTACGGAACGAATCTGTGTCATTTTAAATTATAGTATTTTAGTGCATTTTGTGAAACAAAAAATGTGGTAGGTATGTATAGATCTCTGCTGGGTTAGCACGGATGGTAGATAAAATGTCTTTCCCCGTTGTATGTCACTTTCTTCTTACTTGCTTACTTGTCAAGTGGAGTAAAACAGGGGAAAGACAATTTTGTCTATCGTCCGTGCTAACCCAGCTGATGTACATATTAGGCTGCTCGTGGTATTGCACTTTATACAAAATTGTGAAAAAATAAGGTTCGATCTATCTCCAAACCAAACTGAAAGAGAGACATGCACAGAGAGAGGTCTTTGAGATACTTTCGAATTTGCTAAGTATTGAAGAAATAATCCCATAGTAAGAATAATAAACATGAAGAAATATTTCTTAACTCTCCCACTGCTCGTTCCTTTAAGGTGGAACGTTTCACTAAAAAAATATTCCCATACTGTACCCTTAAGGTGGAACGTTACACTAGCGCGGTAAATTCGAATTTTCTTGCGTTCTTTTGCCAATAATAGCTTAATTACTCAACGTGATTACATTAAAACTAATTTTGCGCAAATAAATAGAATGTATCAACAAATTACGATTAAAAGTATCTCCTAGATATCATTGGTTTAGCGACAAATGGCAATAAACAATTTTCTCCTTAGTTTTTCAGTCTATTTCCATTTGTCGCTAAACCAATGATAAGTAGGTGATACTTTTAATTGTAATTTATTGATACATTATATTTATTTGAGCAAAATTAGTTTTCATGTAATCACGTTCAGTAATTAAGCTATTATTGGCAAACGAACGCAAGAAAATTTGAATTTGCCGTGCTAGTGTAACGTTCCACCTTAAGGGTACAGTATGGGAATATTTTTTTATCAGGATGGATATGGAAATAATAGATATTACGACAACGTCATTTGTGTTATAAGTAGGTTAGGTTATTTCCTTTGATGGATGAAATTATACGTACATGGCGAGGCAAGGCCTATATATAATTATTCTTTTACATATGTATCCTTTTTATCTTAGAAAACAAAGATTTTCCGAGGAAAAATGTATAAACATAAAGATGAAATCACAGGGCACCCTAAATATGTACCTAGTACATATCTGTTTCATCACAGAATTCGCCCTATTTACATAGGTACTAAAGTCTTTGTATTTTATTAACAACATTGTATAAAACCAATGAAACATGTACTACACGTTGATAAACAGAAGTATTAGCATAAAATAATAAAAATTATTGAAGAAGAAGAATAAGAATATGAATATATTTATTTCTCAGAAAACAGACAACAATAAACCGAATCTTAATTAAATATACAACAGGTAGGAACATTGACCGTTACACTTTGATACAATAGAATACAATACAATAGGTGTAAGTTAGTAGGTAAACTAAAGTTCTGCTTTAGTTTACTCAACCGGGTGTACCTAGCTGTTACAATATTAGGTACCTATACCTACCAACTAATTATAATAGAATAAAAATGTCTAAGTACTGCAGTGCCACAGTATCCCACCTGTGTCTGTACCATTTAAAACCAAATAATATTAAAGATAAGGCTGTTAGTTAAACAATGAAGTTATTTTTATTTGTTATGTTATTATTATTTACCAATCTGCTATAATTTACAAATATTATAGCAGATAATGGATACTTTAAAAACTTAATTTTTTTTTCTTACTATGGCTTGTTAACATACATTTACGTTGCATCGGGTCTACGAACTTGGCCTGTCATAGAGCGATAACATCGGTTATTGAACTCTTATCAGAATATCGAACACTAATGGTACAATGCTAACCTAGGCATAATACCACAAAGTAAGCACTTACACTAACCTACGTATGGTTGTTTCAACTGTTTTTAAGTTTAAGGTTAAGTATAATATACCTAAAGTATATATCTTACTTATGACGTTTAATTTTTTTTATGAAAGATCGTAAAATGAAAATAACGTTAATCATAAGGCGTGATACCTATTACTTCACGTTATCTATAAAAATGTGAAATAGTTTAAACAAATGACTAAAGTTTATATGATTTGTACAAACCACATTGGCTACAATCAGCACCATCTACACACCTCCAGCTACAAACCTACTTTGTTATTTTTTTAAAGTGTCATGCCGAATAAACGCTCTAGAAATCTGAACAAATCCCACAAGATTTAAACTCTCAATTCTCGAAACGAAGCGTTGTAAATTGAACGCCGACCCAATGACTGAACCGAGCAACTGTTCCAGTCTAAATCAGTAGAGAGGCTATCTGAGCACTCTCAAACTGGTTTGCCACGAGGCTTCAGTGCTTCACAGTCAAGTGACTCGACTCCACGCGTCATGCATACACAAATATCTATACTAGGTAGTAAGTATCTAATACTAGGTGGTATAGTTGTGAATACTCACGTGGTACGCAACAAGTCTACACCGCACTTAGTCCTTCCGCGTTGACACTATCACTCGCGTGTCTAGTCGCGAATGCTGACTGATTTTTTTCTCCGGTAACGGCCCATTAAACTTGTAGATTTCTATCTCGCTCTCAGACCAGATAGCGTTAAGAAGCGAGACAAAGAAAGGCTGCGGTTTATAGGTTGTTGATAGAATTGGAATCCGCTCCGTAGCGGTGTTGCATATTTTTATAAGAGGTGACTTTGACGGGTGGGGAAACGATTCAACGCCTAATGAATGCACGCATACTTACTATACCTGAAAATATATTTGTTACACAATAAAAAGTGACTGTTTTTATAGCATAGCGACTTGTTATTTTTGTAAGTATTTAACAGTTGACTAAAAATTACATCGACAGAACTCACCTATGCTGGAGCCTTCTTCATAATCTTCCCGCCAAACCAACAACTTATTGGTCAATACGTAAACAACACGCGTAGCATTTCGTAGCGCTTTACGTAGCACACGTAGACAAAACCACTGACTAATCACATTGTTTACTCAATAACAACATTCATAACGTCTCTACAAGGTTACGTCTCACGGAAATATAACGAAAGATGTTTAGGAAATATAGGCGTCGCCCCGTACGCAGAGTACAGCTACCAACGAAGAAAAAAGTGCAGTAATAATTCATCTACCTTATGTAAATGTGGTAAGGCTTAGAATTGGTTGAAGATTGGTGCTACACGTGCTTTCCCGACCGTACATCTTATTTTATATCGGCTCAGCCAGCATTGGAGAGCAGAACATCAAACGGCGTTATAGCCCCCAGACGTGTCGACCGCTCCGACTGAGGGAAAGAGACAGCGCCATCCTAAAAGAAGGGAGGAGAGATATTTTTGCAGTTCCAATACATTTATTATTCGCAACACAAACAAACATTCGGATCGAATATGGGAGATCAACTTTTTGCTGAGATCAAAGTTTTGTCGTAACTTTTGTCGTGCAAGCACTGACTCTTAGGTAAACGTCTTATTTGTTACCTTTTTTCCTTGAACGAAATTCACCTGTTTCGTAGCAACCTCTACTAGTGCTACGGTTTTCGTAGACATGATGTAGATTGTAGGGTTGTGTCTATTTATGTTGATGAGACTAGTACTTATGGAATTTTAAACATATTTGTGTTATTACTACATCACAAATCACAACTATTTTTTTTATTAAGTACTTGCGTATTGAATTGAAAATACAAGAATACGTTTACTTAAATAACTAGTAAGTCAACTCGCATACCATAAAAAAATTAAGTAATCCATTCAAAAATTAAAAACGTAAGCACCGCTTTAGTACGTAATAGGCTTCACAACTGGATAGTAATGTCTATACATTATTAGAACTCTATGAACAACAACAACAAACAACAACAATAAATAGAACATCATCATCCGCTTTGCCTTTTCCCATTTGTTATTGGGGTCGGCTCCCAGTCTAACCTGTAGCGGCAAGCTACCAGAATCACACGAGCGACTGCCATCTGACCTCGCGATCCATAAGAAACCAGTAACAGGGGTAGACCAGGCGTCAGATTCTATCAGGCATCTGACTACCCATGACGATTGCCATAGATGCTATTATGACAACCGGGACCGACGGCTTAACGTGCTCTCCGAGGCACGGAGCGATGGCATCGAAAACTGCAGATATCTTACTAGATAAATCATTGGTGCAAGGCCGAGGATCGAACCCGGTGCTGTAAGATTGTGAAGCGCACATGCTACCGCTCGGCCACTACTATCGATATAACAATATACAATATACTTAGCCATAACAATAAATGGAACATGTATTATTTAATTCACAAATAGGTAAGGAGATAAAGAGTCAATGCTTCCACGAAATCCTTCCTACACATCGTCTTTTCAAGACCCAATTTCCGTAAAGTAATCTTGCTCATCCCCTAAAAATTCACACAAGGACAAATTGGGGGGTGGAACCGTTTATCTGATAATGTAATTACCTTTGCTCAGGACACCTCGGTTCACTCTCCGTAATTGAGAGCCGGGCCTCTCCTCTATTAGGCAAATCGAATCTCTCCCCACCCCTCAACTGGGATATGGGAGTTAGGGTGACCATGCGTTCGTTTAATACAATTTTTTTTATGTTACATTGATAGATTTGTCTTTGGGTTGATGGTTTTGGTTTTTTATTGCACAGTAAAATTGAGATAAATACTTATAAACAGAGTTATTTTAGAAAGTTCCAGCTGAATTATTCTACAGTTAATCATAGTATTAGAGTAATGTAGGTATGCATATGACAAATCACACTATCACACTAATATTATAAAAGGGAAAGTTTTTACTTATGTACGTTTGTTTGTTACTCCATCACGCTCAGACGGCTGGACAGATTTGGAAGAAATTTGGAATAGCGATAGCTCAATTCAGTACATATACTGGATTAACACATAGGCCAAACATACATGGGCCGGCCTACGCTGTGCCTACAGCGTAGGCCCGCCCCCCACTTGGTGGACCGACGCGACGATCTGTTGAAAGCGGCGCTCTGTGGGGGAGGCCTATGTTCAGCAGTGGACGTCTTCGGGTTGTTGTTGATGATGATGATGATGATGAATGTGAACAAATAATGCTCTTAGGGATATTATAAATGTTATTCTAAAGTTAGTAGACTCCATATAATAAATGTTCATCGAAAATGTGATTAATGGTGAACCTATTCTCCTGGATATGTGAACGATCTCTTGGCTTCGTACCAAGGATTCAATTTACGTTGAACGTAAATAAAACGAGTGAGTTGCGTTCCACAGATATTTAGATTTACTGTACTGAATATTTATCTACTTAAAGACTGAATACTGTGAACATTTAATTTTAAAAAATACACACTGTAGGTACAACCTGACAGAGATAAAAATGCATATCTACAGATATTTATTGCAGTTGGCACCAAAGTCAGTCTGCGTAAGACATGCAAATTCCTGGGTGTTTATGTATTCACGACATATGTAGCATAAACAGTTCTTTTTATACATAAACAAATAAAAGTGTGATGAAATTAAAGCAGCTTTTTGGTATTTTTAAATGTTTTACAAATTTTTACTTAAAATGCCATAAACATGTAAATTCAACGCCACCGAAATGTTCGGACCACGTAATATTTGGTCCTTAATTATATTTTGCCACTTTCCGTTTTTTTTTTGTGTAGGCTTTAAAAAGTCGCCTTTAATGGCATTTAAATGGAAGCTGCACTTTGGATATATAAGTAAACTGAGCAAATAAGAGTTGCCAACAATAAATTGTGCCATAAAGCGATAATAGCTCGTTTGGGATATCCAATCCTGTCAACTCATCCGGGGATCGTGGGTTCAAATCCTGTAGCAATGAGCATAATTTTCGTTGAAAGAAAATATCGTGATTAAACCGTTTTGTAGTGCTCGGTTTTCTAATTATCGTCGTCATGGTAAGAATCTGTCACGTAACAGCTTCCGAGGGGGATCGTTTACCATCAGGTAACTCCTACCTAAGACCCTGGAGCCTATTACGGACATTATTAGCTAGTAGAGAGAGAACAGAAGAATAGCGAACCCTACAAATCTATTACAGTTATATCATAGTGCATTGCAGCGACCTCTTTTGAGGTCCTTGGGAGCTAGTTCCTAATCCAAGCGTAGTGTGGTGCTACCAGTACTTTGTACACTTGACATGGTACATGGTGATAAAGTGTGGTCCTACACTTTCTATAATCATATGGAAAAGCAAGTAATTTTTTATGCTATTAGTTGAAGATACCAATGAAAACATCAATTCCCCTTCTATGTCAGGTACTAAGTAAATTATCTACGCGCAAATAAGTATATGATATTTTCTCGAATTTTAGCAATATTACGTGTGTTTTACACATTCAAAATTCATTTCACGATAATTGTACTTATACCTACACGTATCTCAGTAACAACTGCACGCAACTTTACATTGTACCTAAGTACTTAGGTGTGTGGAGAATTCACATCGAAGTGCCTTGTCGCAACTCAATCGGGCCAGACACAAGTACCTACAACCAAAAATAATTCTTTCATCGAAACCAGTTGTGAAACTCTGGTTTCGTAGACGGTCGATGAAACTGCAGTGAACTCTCAGTTACTGGGGGGTCCTACATTCGGTATATTTACTAACTTCCACGTTCTGCAGTTTCAGTTCAAAATTATTACTTTATCTACCTAAAGGCGTGCCTACGTGCGTGTATAAAGAATTAATTTTGAACGTTTTCCTTTTTTTTATCCACGATAGGCTAACATTTGACCATGGTCTCACCTGATGGTAAGTGACGATGCGGTCGACGATGGACCATGCTTGCCTATAAGATACCGGTTCACTCTAGCTTTAAAAACTCCAGATTATATTTTGTGAGGAAACAATGATGCTATAGTAAGGCCTGATGACGTCTTTACTTTCACTATAATATCATCTTCTATGTCTTTAAGGTTCTTATTTATTCCCTTAAAGAGTTTAAGGTTATACAGTACCATACTTTACCCGTCTCGTCCCGTCTGTACCCAGGGGGGGGGGGGGGGGGGGCAGCTGCCCCCGCCCCTGGATTCCGAATGCCTACATATCGTTGTCGAAAAAAGTTATAAAATGGCAAAAAAACAATATGTAATCAAGATGAAAAATTAAATTCTGATGCCCCTTTTGAGATGCACTGGGCGTCGGCACACGTACGTTGTTTAAGCAGTCAGCCAATTCAGCAGCGTTGCCTCTACGAGTAATATTTTTTATGGGTAACGAAAACTGCCAGGTTGTGCAAGGAGCGCAGATAAAAGTGGTGATTTTTCGCGTTCGTTTCGCTTGTGCTGAGATAATTTTGATGATGAGAGTAGAATTTTTAGAGTTGATAGTTTAGAGTAGGACTAAAATTACTAAAACAATATTTGAATTAATTTAAGCAAATAAAATTGAACGGTGCTTCTTTTTTTATTTGATTGATAGGTTATAAAATTGCTGAATTGTATTTAACTTTAGCACTCCGTTCGTGCTTTACTGGTGTTTGATTTATGATAGACAAGGCCGAGTTAGAGCATACACACGGCTACACTACAACTTTAGCCACTTTTTGCTTAGTTCGTTTGAGGCTGCTCCAGAATATCCAGACATGGGAGAAAAATACTTCAACCAAGTTTTGCGCTTTAATTGCTCACTGTGGAATCATTTGCTAATGTGGCCATAATATACGTATTTTCTGAAATACAAGATGGCAAAATAACGATATTTTTCGCGCTCGCTTCGCTCGCTCTATTAATAGTTACCTATGCTTTCTTTTAATACATGGCCAGGACACTTGAACGTAAGTTGCACGTATTTTCTTAAATAAAAAATGTGGTAAATACAGAAAATTTTCGCGATCGCTTCGCTCGCGCTATTATTATTATGCTTTGTTTTAATGCATGACAAGCACGCTTGAACGTACGTTGCACGTATTTTCTGAAATATAAATGTGGCATATAAAGAAAAAATTTTCGCGCTCGCTTCGCTCGCGCTTTTCATGTTTATATAAGTTCTTTATTTTAGTAAAGAATAGTTTCACGCTCGCTTTGGTCACGCCATCACTATTTGTACTTATTTTATTTTAATATATAAACAGCACGCTTGTACTGACACAATAAGAGACAAAATCTACTCCAGCATCACGTTTCCAAGATATGCCTTCAAATTTACATTGGTGGCACCGCCGCCAGAGGGTTGATTTGAAGTTATGACTTGGCTCTAGGTGTCTTCAGGGATATTTAAAAAATCGTGGGAACCCGGCATAAGAAATATCAGGTTTGCCCCCCCTGGACTTAAATGATGCCCGTCCTGTACACTTATTCATGTGTACTGAATATTAACCAGTGACAAATGGATTATATCGAGGCTAAGGCACTCATAACGCAAGCGTTCCATAACACTAAACTACTGATTTCATTACCACTGCATATCTACTTCGTTAACGTTGTCGCTATACAATGTAGCTTTAATATCATTGCTTAAGATATCATTGTATCACGGAAAAATCATAATATATCGACGATATTTTACAATAATAAAGGGATGCCGGCCAATAGGAGTAAGCTCCGCACCGTTCCACATTTAACTTTAAGAGTCCAGTGCTATTGACCTGCGGTATTTACGTACTGTGCCTCTTTGTCACCGAAAAATAGTTGTGGAAGGGAGGAGAGGTAGGTCGTTTTATAGTGGTGGTGTAATATGAAGTTGTCTCGGTTGGGTTCATTTATATGCTAATCAGGGAGGAGGTCCAGAATAACCGGTAGATCGCATACCTTTCGGATACTTTGTTGTAAAGCCCGCGTTATTCTGACCGCGTTATTGGTAGGACTTATAAAGGTTTGATACCAATTATCGGCTATCTTTGGAGAAGTATACAATAAGCAGTAACTTGAGAAACGTGGGTGTACCTACTTCGAATAAAACTGATGCTTTAAAGTGCATATAGACAGGTACCTATTACATCTATGTACCTACGTCTAGATACGCTTACGTCTTGTATATCTTTATTTTCCTTGTAAAACTTTATTATTTGTTGTATAGGTACAAATAAAGTTATTTTATCTATCTATTATTACTCACTATACCGACTAATAATAATTACAGTATAATCATTATAATTTATTCAAAATTATTTATCTAAACTTACATAATATTATCTTTAGAATCCAAACCTATATCCCACTAAGTATAGGGACAGTGCAACATTTCTTCTTTCAGTGTTACCTATTCTGCTAATAAATTTACCTATGTAGGTACCCTATGATTGCCTATATGATATATAGATAATCATATATGTATCTTTGTTTTCAGCTGCTTGCCTGACGTCAACCCTAACGTCATACATATAGTGTTCACTTTCATTACCTATACTTAATAAATAATAAATAAATAAATTGTCAAGTCCAACGTAACCAAATGCGTCACCAAATAATATCTTTTATACTTAATAAAATACTTAACTTCGTTTAATTCCATCTTGTTCCAAATGGGCCACGTTGCTTGCAGAACCGACGACCAATGTAGGAGAAGAAAGGTTCTGGAGTGGTGACCACAAACTGGAAGATGTTAAGTAGGTCGGCCCCAACTAGGTGGACCAACGACTAAGACCCTATTTCATATAAACCTACAGTTATCAGTCTATATGACTGACAAATATCAGTCACGTATAGTATTTTTGTTATATGAAACGCAGGTTTGGCGTATTCGACTGACATTTGTAAGTTTATTATGTATGATTTGTCGCTTTATGAAATAGGGGCTAGGTCAAAAGCACGGAGAGCTCCTTTGGATGCCGGAGGCAAGAAGCTGTTGCTCAAAGTGGCGTTCTATGGGGGATGCCTTTGTTCACAGCGGACGTCTTCAGGGTGATCATGATGAAATCTAATAACCATTGCAAGTATAATATTTGCTCTTGTCTTGAATAAGTAAGATGTAAGTAGATGTAAGGTGAAAACCGGTAGCGATCACCGTATTGTTAGAGGCACATTGAATATCAATGTTAAGCTCGAAAGGTCACGTCTGGTGAAGTCTACGCTCCGTCCAAATCCTGTCCAAATCCAAAACCCCGAAGGCTTTCAGCTGGAACTCCAAAATCGCTTCCAGTGCCTAGCCGACTGTAACACAGTGGACGAGCTAAACGACGGGTTGGTGGAAACTGTCCAAGCTGTTGGATCGAAATTCTTTAAGACCCAACGCCGAAAGAAGACTCAAAAGCTCTCAGAAAAAACTCTTGAGCTAATGGCCGACCGGAGCGAAATGAAGCTGCAGTCTTCAGTTGATATGTCAGCCTACGGTGAACTCAATAGACGAATCTGGAGTTCCTTGCGACACGACTTGCGTGCTCTTAGTACTTCACGTATTGAGGCCGCAATTGAGCGGAACCAAGGCTCTAAAGTGTTCGCAAAGGATTCGTCTATTGGGCAACACCAAATGACAAAACTGAAGACCGAAAATGGTAGCGTCATTTCATCCAAGCCTGAGATTCTGAGAGAGATCGAGAACTTCTATGGACAGTTGTACACCTCGACACGTAAGCCCGCTACTAACACAGCTCAGGACATCAGAGCCAAGTTAGTCCGACACTATACCGAAGATATCCCGGACGTCAGCCTGTACGAGATTAGAATGGCCCTCAAACAGCTTAAAAACAACAAGGCACCAGGTGAAGATGGAATTACGACCGAACTTCTGAGAGCGGGTGGTAGACCGGTACTTTTAGTCCTCCAGAAGTTATTTAATTCTGTCATCCTTGAAGGTATAACGCCAGAGGCATGGCACAAGAGCGTGGTGGTGCTCTTCTTCAAAAAAGGCGATAACACCTTATTGAAGAACTATAGGCCCATCTCGCTCTTGAGTCATGTGTATAAGCTGTTTTTGAGAGTCATTACGAATCGTCTCGCACGCAGGTTTGATGAATTCCAGCCTCCCGAACAAGCCGGTTTCCGAAAAGGCTTTAGCACCATAGACCACATCCATACGCTGCGCCAGATTATACAGAAGACCGAAGAGTATAATCGGCCGTTATGCCTAGCGTTTGTGGACTATGAGAAAGCCTTCGATTCAATCGAGACTTGGGCGGTGCTGCAGTCCTTGCAGCGATGCCAAATTGACTATAGGTATATCGAAGTTTTGAAGTGTTTGTACAGTAAGGCCACTATGTCAGTCCGACTACAGGACCAGAGTACGGAACAAATTCCATTGCAAAGAGGCGTGAGACAGGGAGACGTTATTTCTCCGAAACTGTTCACAAACGCATTGGAGGATGTTTTCAAGCTCTTGGAGTGGAAAAGATCTGGCATCAACATAAATGGCGAGTACATCACTAACCTTCGTTTTGCCGATGATATAGTCATAATGGCGGAATCGCTCGAGGACCTTAGCACCATGCTCAACGACCTCAGTAGAGTCTCCCAGCAGGTTGGTCTTAAGATGAATATGGACAAGACAAAGATCATGTCTAATGCTCATGTTCCACCTATACCGGTAATTGTTGGGAACGATACTCTCGAAGTTGTCGACAAGTATGTCTACCTAGGACAGATTGTCCAATTAGGTAGGTCCAACTTCGACAAAGAGGTGGCGCGAAGAATCCAACTCGGCTGGGCAGCGTTCGGGAAGCTTCGTCCTATCTTTTCGTCCAAAATACCGCAGAGCCTGAAAACGAAAGTTTTCAATCAGTGTGTGTTGCCAGTGATTTAACAGTGTTTTAACTGCAGGTACCTGCCATGCTCTCTCTGCACTGTATTACGTACCCCCTCGCCCTTCACCATCTCACACCCAAACACCCTAACATATACCCGTACACGCACGCATACAACCTCCCACCCTCCTACCCTCCCTAACACACCCATCCTATACATACTCTCATACACACACAAACACCCTCTCACACCCCCACTCAAATACACGCGCGTACACTTCAATCCTATACAAAACTCACGCATACAATACCTACAACATACATGCACACGGGGTAGTCTATCTATTACAATAATAAAATTGTTACACTAGTTTATATTAATTAGTTTGTATGTAAACTTTATTAATTAATTGTTATTATTGACAACCAAAGTGCCTCATTATAGGAGAAGACGCCGGACCCCGAAACACAGTTCTCAACTAGTTCGGGGACTGGAGGCTTCATTTAAATAATTTTTGTACCTAAAATTATGTCAATAAAAATATTTGATTGATTGATTGATTGATTGAGTGATGACTTATGGAACTGAGACATGGTCTCTTACTGTTGGCCTCATTAGTAAGCTCAAAGTCGCGCAGCGAGCTATGGAGCGAGCTATGCTCGGTGTTTCCCTGCGAGATAAGCTCCGGAACGAGGAGATCCGCAGGAGAACTAAAGTGACCGATATAGCTCTTAGAGTTAGTAAGTTGAAGTGGCAATGGGCAGGCCACATCGCTCGTAGAACTGACAACCGATGGGGAAGAAAGGTTCTCGAGTGGCGACCACGAACCGGAAGACGCAGCGTAGGCCGGCCCCCCACTCGGTGGACCGACGACCTGGTGAAAGCCGCGGGGAGCCGATGGATGCAGGAGGCGAGCAGCCGCTCAAGGTGGCGTGCTCTGGGGGAGGCCTATGTTCAGCAGTGGACGTCTTCAGGCTGTTGATGATGATGATGATGATGAAGTATATACTTTTTCATGTAGAGTCATGGGTTTTTCTATTTAGAGGTACTTAGGTATTTTACTCGATTTTATATCCTTACTAATATAAAAGCAAACTGTTGTTTGTTTGTGTGTATAAACGTTTATTACGTGGCGACAAACAGAAATATCTTTATGGCTATCCCCAAATTTAAATTTGTGGACAAACAGGAATAAATATTTCCTGACTGTCACCGAATTTAAATTTGGGGACAAACAAAAATAAATCTTTATTGATTTTTCCCCAAATTTAAATAAGCGACGAAATGAACTAAATCAAAATTACAAAAACTTATGCGGCTTTCACATCAAAATAGCTAAATATAGAGTCCACTTTATTACGGAAAGTTGAAGTTGAGAGTTTCCACAGGTAGGTAAACGGGTGAGTCTCCATAATAATCTATAACAAACCTGTTATTTGATTTTTACACGAACGTCTCCGCAGCTCTACCAAGAAAGCTCAAGCTTCCGTAAAGTTGCCACTCCACGCGCGGATAGATGGCGCTATGCTACAACTTTTGAGCCCTTAACATTTTTATGTCTATGGAGTACCAAAAATAAAAAATGATGCTTTCGCACTGCTTTCGTAAGTTTTGTACACTTTTTTCTTGAATCAAATATTTGATATATAAAAATTTACTTCAACTTTAAGCTTCAGCCCCACCCGCGCGTTATGTTGTGTTTAGCGTTTACTGTTCGCTACTCATCGCTGCCCGTGTTGGGGGACGGCCGCACCGCGATCGCCGCGGGCAGTGATGGATACCGCGTAGTTTCGCGTTGTTGACACTGCAGCTTCGCAGACTCCCAAGTGTAACTGAAGCTTTAAGGTATGGCAATAATTAAGATTAATTATTTTTTAAACGTCATAACAGTACCGCTACATATGTATATTACCTACTTATCGAAATGCGAAAAATAACTAAGCAAAACTGCAATAAATATCTGATATTGGGCCTAACCACTTACGAGAATGACGAAACCAAAGGCCCGCACATCAAGTGCTAAGTAAGCCTTCCTGAACTAAAAATCGTATTTTTAGGTATTTGTATAGCGTATAAACCTCACGTCCTAAAAGAAAATTTATATCAGTTACCTAACCTTCTCGTAATTTACCTACCGCAACGCATTTGGGTATGTCCTAGAGAGATAGGTGCCAACTTAACAGCTGTCAAACTTTAGTGCAGACAGCAACGTAATTTTTTTTATATTGTAGGAGTAAAATCTTTTTAAAGCTAATAATAGGTAGGTATACCTAGACTTTATTGAGTTTTAAGGCAAAGCTCACTTAGTATTATGGTTTAAAAGTACAGTCGATGACATAATTGATAAGTTTAAGCTTACAATTTGGTGTCGTTCAAATCTTGCAGCTAAACTAAATCAAGGTGCTATCTATTAAGTTAAGTAGGTAGCTGTATTATTATTAGGCTAGCAAAACCTAAAGAATTAAAAGAAAAAGCCAAAAAACTTAAGGTAAAAGTACCTAATAATATTTATAGTCTTTGTGACACATTTGAAAAACCATTTTTCATCCATTCCAAATTCTAAAACGTCATAAGTATGTGAATAAAACTCTCTAAAACATTCAAAATAGTAATCTACAAAGTCTCATTACCTAAACCTTCTCATCTCGACAGTACCTGAACCAATAGCAAGTTATAGCAAAGCACTGTCTCTATCAACATATCTCTTCAATTGGTCCGTTCAGTTTTCTACTCTATTCCAATGCAGGTATGAAACAAAACAGAATGTCAATGTGTTATAGACTTCCTACTACCGTTCGTACCTACATTTCCAAGCCATGAGACGACAGCTTGGTACCATCAGTTTTGAATTAGAAACATGTTTGAGATTGATCCCTGTTTTTTTTCGACTGTATTATCTTTTGAAGATGTTACAATGATATTATGTTGTGTTGGTGTTGTGTTGTTGTTGTTTGTTGTTGGTGTTGTGTGTTTTGTTGTGTCTTTTGATGTTGTTACATTCATGGAATTGGTTGAATTCTCTAAACTCATTTAAATATTACAGAAAGATTTTATCTAGGTACTATAGGTATATTTATTCTGTGCTACCGCCGCCGGCGCCGCCTGTCAGAAAAGTTTCTTATTTTTCGCCTACAGCATTTTGTTTTTGGTTAGTAATTAGTAATTACATACCTACTTTATTTAAATTTAAGTAGGCAATTTACCAATTAAATAAAAAATATGCAAATAAATCACAAGTAGGTTACTAAGAAAAAAACAATATCGAAAATGTATCAGTGATAAAAATATTTTTGCAAGGTTTCTATACGAAATGTAACGGATCTATAATTTCAAAGGGTTCTATTTATAAACGCTGTAACAAAAGAGGGTAAAAGAAAAGTAACCAAGACACGACGAAGTATTTAATTTTTTCCCTTTCATACATTCTTTTCTAAATTCGTCATTAAACTGTCGAGAGCACATCCATGTTTAATATTACATTATACTTAACAAAACCTCAGATTTTCTGGCGTGATTAACTACATTAATTTAACTGTACAATATAATAATTACGAGACCTTTTAATTATTATAATAATAGGTGTGGCTCTAGATGCAGAACTACTGAAATCGTAGAATATACAGTTCTTATAAGAGAAAGCGTATATCTGAAAAGCAATATGTAAATGGCGATAATAATGTTAATTTTAGTAATAATTTTAAGTACTTTCCAATCAAATCAAGAATTTGTATTACCATAAGAGAGCTAGGCATTGCTTTTCAGATAAACAATGGTAAATTAATTATAGACGTGTAAGTATATGTTACCATATTCAATATAGCTTCGGTTCGAAGTTCAATAATAAATAATCCATGATGTCGTAAGAAAACTGGACTAGCAACTTTGGTGATGGATCTTATGGTGTATAGTAATAGAGTTTCAATTCACTTAAACAGTTCTGTTTAAATTGTATATAATTATATTATTTAGATTTCTACTTTATTTTTCTGTTGGTCAAGATGAATTCATTGCTAATCCTGTCTTCTTTTTTCAACCGAAGCAATATAGAAATAGCTCACATTATGACAACTTCTGCAAGGGTTTACAATCTGTATTGATGTTGAATTATGTCGCCTAAAATCTATTCCAAATCGTCTTAGAAAAGGAAACGACGTTTCCTCTGACACTTTCCATTTACATAGAAATTCGGTCGCCTAGACGAGGTCGCCATTTTGTACAAAACACCTAAATTTTATCCGCTACATGTATGGGACAATACAGATTTAAGAATAAGATCGAGTAAACTACCAAGTTTACAATAGAAACATTTATTAGGTACATAGATATAAAATGTAGGTAGCTAGATATTACAAAGATGATATTCTAAAGACTGAGATGATTTTACTATTAATATATCTCTAGTTAATACCATACATTAAAGTAATGACAAATAATATAATACACAATGTACCTATAGTACATAATTCGTTCGATGTAGACCAAGATACAATTATTTAATATATTGTAGTTTAACTCGTGTATAAATAAATAATAAAATATTTAACTAAAACAAAAATAAAAAGTAATAGGGTAAAGCGAACAGTTAAATGATCAATAGAGGACAGTATTAATGCACTTGCCCATAATATCACCTAATTAATTGATTATAACATCAACTTCAATATCAAAAGTCATAACAGTAACTTAATGTATACTTCTACTGGAACCGAGTTAAAGCTTTGTCAGAAATCCATAATTTATATAACAAAATTTACGAATTATGAAAGAAATTAAACAGTAATAAATATTTGATCATAATCTGATTTCTCTAACTGCTTATGCACCTATATAATAGAAAAATATGACATGTCGATGGTAGTAATAGGTTCAGTATCGCTAATTTGCACATTACCTAAACATTACAAATACAAACCTACGATTCGCAAAGAATATCTATAACTGCCACCAAAGCAACCAGAGTCATTCAACAATTTGGTAACGAAAATAAAAAAGTAACTGATTATGACTAATCCACTCGAACAGCGATACGAATACAACAATAAGCAGTCTCACAAAATATTTTACAAAATTGATTCTCAATAAACTATCTAGAAACTATAATTTATCGGTGACGTCTTTAATATCCATGAAAATCGTACTTAAATAAATTTTCAAATACATTAATATCCAGCGCTATCACTAAGTATCATTTATATCAGGAATCGTTATCTACTCATTTACTTAGTCTCGTTAAAATTACAGAACATAATTTCGTAATTAATACTATACACAAATCGACAACACAATTATCTTAGTATGAGATTCTCTGGGACTCGAGCGCGCACGGCGCAAGCAAGCGTCCTCGCGTTACGTACGAAACGGTATAGCGCACTCGTTCGTATAGTCTATCAGGTAACAAACATTGGACGTGAGCTCCTCGCGGAACCTTAAGTACGACCACATTCCACTGTCCTACGGAACTGTTCCTTCCCGGTTGGTCCGATTTAACTGGCTATACCGTGGTGAAGGGGGTAAGTCCCAGAGAAGGGCGCGGGTCACTGATGGTGTTTGGTGGGAGCCGCGTGGTGCAGCGCCACGTGATGCGGCGCGTGGTGGTGTCCAGCGTGGTGGTTGTGATTGTTCGCATTTGAGTTGTTGTTGTTGTTCTGAGCAGCTTGCGCCGCTTGCCTCTGCGAATTCTTCTTGTTCTTCATCCGTCTATTCTGGAACCATATTTTCACCTGTCTCTCCGTCAGGTTCAGGTTTCGCGCAAGCTCCCACCTCTTTTGTTTCGACACGTAAGCATTGAACAGGAACTCTTTCTCTAGCTCCAGCGTTTGGAACTTGGAGTACGGCTTGCGCTTTTTGCGCACCGTCACTTGGCCGGTCCAGTCGAGCGGGTTCGAAGACCCGCAACCGACTCCCACTCCGACCGACATTGACAGGGAACCTGCACAAAATAAAGCGTTATTTAGTACTAGCGAGTGTGGGGCGTTAATTTTAGATTCGGGTACACATGGTTCATATAAACGACCTGCTGCGAACAATGTTGGACACGTAAATAATCCGTTGGCACGACTACACACATTTCTGATATCAAAGTATTTCCAAAATTAAGGTAATTGTACAATGAGTAACGCAAATAAGATTCACATGCTTGGTTTACGTTTGACATATTTCCAGAAGCTTTTTAACGTATGACATTCCGTTAATTAGGTTGCATGGACGGAACGCTTTGTGAGCTGCACGCCACTGTGTGGCGGGAATACATTACATTTTTAAATAGCTATTTCCATACCGCCTTCATAGAAACAATTGTGGGTTGGGACGGCGCGTTAGAAGTAACACATAGCGCGATTTATGCGACCGGTCCTTTTGATGAGATCACCGACGATAAAGTTTGTATGCAACCCACGATGTTCTCAATAGCCAATGCGTGCACCATACTGCACCATTTCCTATTATTCAGAACGGTGGTCGTAGGCTAGCAACGTTGCGAAATGGATGCCTCATTGTCTAGCGGATGAGCGCTATGACGAGTGTCGTAAGAGTCGCCTCTTGCACTCAGTACTTGCATTTGCATTTTATTGAGTAGACATGACAAGAACTCGTACATATAAATTTATTTGGAACCTTTCAACTCTAATTGAGTAATTTCTATTGAAATTTTAGTAAAAAAGTGGAGTAAAGATCATAAAATATTTTGCTGTGTATCAAAAGGAAGCAGTTTTTACCCAAATTTAGTTAGCATGCCTAATTTGAAAAGAAGTAAAAATATTCAATAACACGTATTTTATCGTTAAAATGGCTTATACAGAAGGACTATCTGCTACAATAGTTATGTTCGATGATTCATTGTCCTCAATAGTTTGTCCTACATTCTTATTTGTAACAATTCTTAGTAAAATACCTATTGATACTGCCTAAGGTTAGGTAATGGGTAGACTTAATAGCAATTCAGCTAAGCATGGTTCGTGAAACTGCCCTACCACAATACTTAAATGTCACCCACGCGTTTGTTTAGCTTTATTTATTGAACAATTATTAGGTATCTACGTAATCGTTGGTAATCAGTAGCACTAATCATCAATCTTGAGCTGCCTTGCTTTCAGTTTGTATAAAGAAAGTATGAGTGAAAAGCATATGAAATTATTTCACAGCTTTGGTGAATTTCGAGGTGAATTTTAAAATTCCGTTTCTGCATTACACCAATGACCAAAATTACCATGTCTATGATCATTAGGCGGATATAGGTAGTGATAAAATAAAACGTACCCTGTTCAAAAAATATTGTAGCTTACAAGAAAAGTGTGCCTATTAAAATCTTAGGAAACAGAAAAGAAATTGTCTTTCTTAAAACGAATTGCATTTTGTAAGCTCAACCCTGATAGGTACTAAAGTCTCAGCCTGAAGCAAAGTAAATTCCAAGATTCCAACTCCTGCCCTGTTATTCTTCGAAACAGACGGCAATTGTTTAAAGAGAACATAATGACAAGCCAAGTTGTCAATTATGAGGGAATAGGTAGCGATCAGTAGCAATAAAAGAGCGGACTCTCTTCAACCATAAAAGTTTTACCTACCCGACCGCGGGCGTTGTCTATGTTGGGTACCAACACTGATTTGCTGGTGAACCATTTCCCTTACACCCTTATTTGTACGGAATAAGGCTCATATTTGAATGTCATCAGGTTAGGGGACTCCACGTATGATTCTGGGAAAGAACTGTATTTTTGCCAAAAGAATCCCGTATTGATATTGAAAATAATTAAGGGTCACGTGACGTCCCGAAAAGGAAAGTAATACCAAATAAGGTCGAAGAGATAAACGAGACTAGTATACATCGAGTAGTAACTAACGGCACCATTCCACAAACCGTTTACTAAGCCGTAAATGCACAAATCAAAGTCAATGTCAACCTCAGGTGGGGCCGTAAACACACAATCATAAAGTGACGTGAACACTCGTATAACTTTTTCAACAATTGTTTCCTTTTAATGGGCCATTATATGCGCGTTTTACGCAAAATTATGTCAAGTTACACCTCTGCCGTAACTGAGGTGCGATAAACCCATCTTTATGGTTTGGTAGCGATCGGAAGCGAAGTGAACTAGCCGAGAGTTTATGAATGAAACCTTTTTATTGCTCTCGTATTGACATGGCAGTTGTAGTTCAGTAATTACGAATCGCAATCGCGATTTGGGGAAGAAATCAGTATTATTGCATGTCTGACGCGGTTTTATGAATCATAAACGTGATATGTATCTGCTAGAACAAATTATATGCAAGGAAGTATAGTGGGCACAGTAGCGGGTCATTTTGTCTGCCTTTTATCGCCTCATCAAGCTACTAATGTGTTGATTGCACCAATATTTTGTTTATTACCACTACACAAAGATCGGTTTATTGTCTTAACGCTCAGGTATCGTGTTTATTTATTAGTTATACATTTTTATTGACTGCTTTATTTTACGTAAACTTTAATTTATTGTCGGTTGTATAGCGCCTTTACATTGCCTATAAAAAGGTGCTTACGGTTCGTTTTTAAACATTTGTAGCACGTGTTTCGTTCATTCATCAAATTTATGGTGGTTGTGGGAAATTGTTTGGATGTGTGCGTTTAGCGGTTTTCTTAAGGTTGTTTAGGATAACCTAAAATACATTCTACAGACGTTTTTCTAGATGTTTGGCGAACTACATTTTACTTATCACATGTTGGTTATCTTTACTCTACCATCTTCTCTTGTGATGCTCTACCATAGTCTCTATTTCTCTGTTCTGAAAACTTCCACGGCAATTCTGTCATACTTTACCTACATGTTTTTATCCACCATAATTTTCTGTCTCATAGAGCCTAATTTTCTTCAGTTTTATTGTGAAACGACCAGATTTGTTCAACTCTACCTGTTTCAGTTTTAGGTTACCTACTCTATAAAACTATACCTATATATATTTGCAAATTACTTACTTATCAAATTTTGACGATTAACGATTTTGAGTAAGATTTATTGACAAAAATTGGTACAAAGTGGTGTTTCTAGAGACCGCCAAAATGACAATTTGTCATATAGAAAAGAACTATGTACCTTGGTGATGATAAAGTAATAATGCATCTTGCAAAACAGTGTCATTGTAGTCGTTCCAATCGCTTGTCTTCGATAAGAGAAACCAATGCATTCAGCCATGAGAGTGTGCATCGAACTGTTGATATGACACCCACATAGCCGGAGAGCGCGCTAGTGTGCGTGGCACCCACACATGCTCAGCCAACTGCGCCTGTGTGCCGCGCGACCGCAGCGCCGCCCAGCGGCGAGTGGCGTTCCCCGCGGGTCAAGGTTGACAAACTCTTCATAAATTATCATTTAGAAACACAAATCAACTTAATCAGCTTCAGGGACTCCAGAGAAAATTAATCCTAAAATCAAACACAAGCCCCGACCCCAACGCTAACGTTTACCGATACAAAACTTATCATTTTGTAAACGCCAAAATGTTATGCATGCGATTGTCGATAAGTTCCAAGATTACAAACAGTAGAACCGGACGTTGGAAAACGTGAGCGGTGGCTTCGGGGAACGACAAAAATAATATGAATGCAGTGAATACTGACCAGGGAGTGAGCCGGGCGGAGGGTAGGGTGCGCTGGACACGGACTCAGGCGCGTAGTTCCTCAGGCCGTAAGCGTCGTGCGAGAAGCTGGAGCCCTCAGAGGTAGGTGCGCGCCGCTCGTCACCCACGTAAGGAAGCTGGTCTCCACGCGGCGCGCCATACGGGTAGTTCCAGCACGGCTGCGAAAACCCCTGGTGGCAGCCGCCGTCAGCGTACGGCTTGTACTCGCCACCACTGGCAGGCCAGAATGGCAGCGCAGACTTGCGCTCGCGCTCCACTGGCAGGTTGTAATATGTAGGCCCAGCAGGGTACTGGTGCTCAAAGGATCCGGGCGCATCTGGTGGATATCCCCAGGGCTGCTGCGCGTGTCGGATGACACCCGGCTCCGGGTCATACCGCTTGGCCGGGATGTGCAGCGGCGGTTGCGGCGGGTTGGAGCCCACGGAAGCGGGCGAAGCGCTGGACGCGGAGGGCGGCGCGGCAGCTGGCGCGGCCGGAGGGGACCCGCCCGGCGGCGACGCGTGCGGCTCTTCATACAGCGCGCCGCCCACGCCGTTCATCATGGTCCACCAGGCCGGCCCGGCGGAGTGGCCGGAGGCGGGCGCTGGCGACGCGGCGGCCACGTCGCAGGGCGCGCCGAGGCCCCCGACATGGTTGTCAGGGTACAGGGTGGCGGCCGGGCAAGCCACGGGGGATCGGGAGAGTCGCCGGCCGGTTCACGCGCGCCGCGGGCACATCGCACCGCGCACACACGCGTCCCACACACCGCAACGGCACATGAAAATCAAAACGCGATTCCCGATTTAGCCAGCGGACCGGACGAGAGTTGACCGCACCGTAAACCGTTTCAAAACTTCGGGCGGTCTCTTGGAAGAGCCTGCTGCTCGAAGAAACTATCGGCAGGAGAGCGTCGAACGGTCACTGATATGATAAGCTGCCTGGTAACCTCGTAAAAAATTAGTTTAAGAGGTGCGAAAAGTTTTTGGTTTTTGAAAAATAGTTTTTGGTGATGCACAATAGTTCAGGAAAGTTGGTTTTCTAGTTAGATGATGATGCAACAGTTTTTTTATTTTTGTTGATTTGCGATGCGAGCGCGGTCGAGTTGTTGTCGCGAGTCGTGCGTGCGAGCTAGCGGCGGACGCGAAGCGCGCGGTCGGCGGCGCGGTCGAGCGCGGAGTGGCGGCGGCATGTGTCCGTGTAGCGCACACAGGCGCGCAGCCGCCGCGGACATCTAGTGACGGGCGGCAGAACTAACGCACCGACTCTACACATTGCTGACACGCGCCTTGGTTCGTAGGCGGGCGGGCGGTTTTCATTCGCTCACTCTTTACTCATACTATTTTGTTTTTACAACTATTTACTGGTCAGTCAAAAATGTATTTTATGCTATTTTATAATCATTCCAAATATGAACATAATTTTTCTTGTATTCCGAATTGAGTTTATGAACGTTGAAAGTTCAAACTATAAAATAATTAATTTCCCCGTCCTCTGTCCTGTTAATTTCCGTTAGGAACAAGCCCGCAAGTGTTTAAGGGCCGCCTACACCAAAGGGTTGTCGAAAGCGTCGGCACGGGTACGTAGTAAAGCGATTAATGGAGGCAAAATAGCCATAAACTGCCGTTTAACCAAACTGCAAGCGTCACTTACCAATAAAAAACGCGAGACTTTATGACGGCAGCTCACTCACATTTTATTGTGAGTATAAACTTAATTTTATCGTCTGTTAATTTGCCCACAAATAATGCTAGGTATTAGATTATGTTTTATAATTTTGTTTTATTGTTTCTTCATGTTAAGATAGTCTAATGCTGTGTATTCTACTTTTACCAAAGTTAAGTGGCATTTACAACTTATAGGAGCTAAGATACGTGATCAATATAAGGTGAGTCTTGCTCATCATTTTATTCTCTTAAAATAAGAATTTATGTAATTTTTATTAGAAAATGGGTACCTAATTATAATTGTCATTTTACTACCATAATTCGTTAACGGTAGGTAACCTAACTAACAATTTAATCAATAATTCGGGGTTCAACCATAAAATTGATTCTTGCTCTACTTTTTTTGCATTCATGTGATTTTTTTATTTTATTACCTACTTATATTTTTATTTTTTGGTGTCTGTATTTTTATTTTTTGGTGTCTTTATATATATTATTTATTATTTATGTATATTAACAAAAGATTTTTTAGTTTTTATTATAATTACTAAAACTGTACCGTTTCAGTAGTTAAGTAGGTAAGCAAAACAATGAAAAAAATTAAACAAAATTAATTATTTTTAAGAACTAAAAATCCACTAAAACCTTACCTACTTTTGAATTTTTGTACCTAAGCAGCTGTTACATTTTGTACATGTATCTGTATATAGCAACACAATAGATAACACCTATTACAAGCTAAATTTAAATAATTAGATGACGTCATAAAAAATTCACACGTCACTTCTAAGACCTCTTCAAGACACCCCTAACATCCTTCATTCATACAAACTCAATACACAATGGCTTGTACAACCAATAAATTTACTTACAATATTTCACACCTTTAACACGTTGTTTACACAAGACACGGCTATAAAATATATCAAGGAACAAAGCGAAAACATATAACGTTGTAAGTAACGCTGAACCTTGTCAACATAGCAACTTACGCACGTTATAGTAACCCAATTGTCAAATTATAATACGTGGATTTCAAGAGGTGGGGCCAGTGTGAGCGTATAGCGATGTGAGCTATGAAATTTTCTCTCTGAAAATCTATTTTCAGAATAGAAATATTTTATGTAGCCACAATAAATATTTTAACATCATTTTTAATGAATTGATAGTTCCGAGCTAGCACCTAAAACAGTTTTCAGAAGTCAGGAACATTTTTAGTGCTTAACAAAGAGTAAAGAATATATCTATATGTATAAATAGGTACATAAAATTAATAATTAGATGTCAATATTACAATAAAAAAAATAAAAAAAAATTAAATAATTTTTATTTAATTACTTTAAATTTTGATGAATTTTCACGTTACTTTAAATTTTATATTTCTGGGCTGAGACAAGGTCAACAGATTAATTTTAATGTACCTACAGGAAAAAATTCAAAAAGGTTGTTTTTCTCATTCCGTGTTTGATTTCTTGTCCTAACTATTTTCTTCAACAAACTCGCTACACGCTCACACTTCAAGCATACCATTATAATAAAATCACCACCTAATTTCCCACACTTGCAGTGTCGTGAGCAAGTAATTGCTGTACTACAAAGGTTGAGGTCGCGAATAATAGCGGAGCGATAAATTCGCTAATGTGGACGTGTCGACAAAACTAATATCAAGGATTATTATTCCGCTTTGTAATGTAAAAATTGAGGATTTGGCATTAATTTATTGTGTTATGAACGTTTATCCTTTAAAACCGTACAATAAAATGTACACTTATACCTGATCTTATGTAGATACCTAGCTATCTGCCCTCTGTCTATATAATATGCCCTCGATATAAATAGGAAGACGGTTTATAAAAACCAGCGGGGTGATCATGAAACTTTGATTGCAAATATTGCAATGCAACAGGAGAAAACTCATTCCTAATTTGAACATTTCTTTAGTAGCTATGCACGTAAACTACGTATTGAAACTTTCAAATCCATACAAGAATCTGTTTCTATTTGTTGCAATCAAGTTCCGTGATCGCCTAGCAGATATCACCTCAGTTGCACGTCATATGCATAAGTACATTATTAGATTTTTATATTACACTACAAAGAAAAAATAATTTTCATGTTGAAAACTACGTAGAAAATAAAAATACAAAACTACATGCGCTATTTGCAACATTAAAATACCGTGTTCTTGATGCAATTAGTATGTATATACAGTAATATTTCAACTAAATCATTTTGAAAAAGAAAGAAAGAGACAATTTCATCTCATATTTTAACAAGGGTAAACGGATGACATATACACAACTGTGTCACACCAGAAGAACTACATAAACAAATTCTAAAAAGAAAGTAACACTACGCTATCCCAGCACAGCGTGAGGAAGAAACAACCAGACTCGATTCAGGCGCGTTGAATGACAGAAACAAACATAGGAACAAGTGTGCGCCTGTACGGTGCCACACAGGTACGGATGCAGGGGAAATCTGGGGGGCAGAAATTATATGCTTGTTAATTGTAAGGTTATATAAACCTTTTATTAAAGGTAAGAATTTGTAAGTAATCTGTTATGAAATTAAAATAGCAGGTACTCTTACTGAAAATAAATTAACCTGACAAAAATTAAAAAATGGGAGAGGGTTACGTCCAGCAGTAGACTAGTACCTATAAGCTGATGATGATGATCAAAAAATAAGCTACGTACTAGTACTTTTGCTCTAAATAATGGCGCGGACTCTGATTGCTATATTATACGTGCACCCAGTATTATAATACCTAACACGCCTGCCATAATAGTAGGTATAACTGAAATAGCAACCTAAGAAAAGTGAATATGAGAAATTTCCTTCAAATGTTTACAGAAGTCTGACCACATGACATGAGTCAGTTTAATACACATAGGAAGTCAGCGAGATAGATGCCCCCATACTAAATACGTCCATGATGGCCGTCTATAAATATTTACGTTAGGAAACTCTCCAGGCCAATGGTCGGCCATACGAGCATGGATAAAAGTGAGCTTTCTTATCTCGAACATGTGCGCAGGAGTTGCGCAAACAGCTACATGTACCTACAACGCGTTGCCAGCGTGAAAATCCAAAGTAAATAGGTTATAGATAAAGAACTGTTTTTATAGGATTTACTTTTCTAACGCAATTTTGTAACTCTATTATGTATTTGCCGATTGAAGTTTTGTTACAGTAGGATTTATATCATGTATTTTTATCGGCTGAAACAATAGAGGATCAGATCAAATCGCATTTCAAAATGCTATGGAAAATAACTGCACGCCAAACATAATTATGTACCTACCTACATAGGTATGGTATGGTATAGATACATCATATATTCAAATCGTAATAATATGTTTTGTGTGATAGATATACTTATTATACACAAACATTAGCCAAGTAGATACATATATACCTATATGGAAAAAAATACGTTTTATGTTGAATCTCGATTCGCGACAGCGCAGTAAATGGCTGTCAGTATAGCCACCGCCCCGTGTCAGCAAAATTACCTAATGCGATAAAATAAAGATAAACCTTAGTAAGACCTAGACCTTATAGACCTTGGTAAGCTTGGAAGAAAGATTTTATACATGACTTTAAGTTATTACTAGTGTTACACTACACAATATAATTAAGTAGGTATATTTTAAAGGTGAATTTTACGTGTATCTACTCACTCATAATTATACAAACGCACGCGACTACGCATGTCTCTGTTGCAATCCTCTGAATCCTGTCTTGAAACTCGTCCTATGCCGTCGGTTTTTCTCAAAACTCATTATATGAAACGATCATGTAAAATAAACTTTTAACTGTAAGTTTACTGTTACACGATTAAGCGTGGACTCGAAATCGAGGTTAACAGAGCCGCTTTGATGCAGCTCGCAGTAATTTTATCAGTGACTGTCCGATTTATTTTATATGCTAAGTTTAAACAAACATGAACTTATAATTGAATTGCGCAATAAATAACACTTTATAAATGTTTTATGACTGTCATAAACATTGAGGTGATGATGATGATGACCTCTTGTTTAAAAATTATGGAAGATTTAATATGAAAGGTCAAATTTTAAGCAAATTTATCAATATGAAGCCATAATTTTTGAGATAGTTTATCATGGTCTGTTAGAGTACCTAGTTTTGGCACTCTATAGCATTATGTAATGTTGTGCAAGATGATAATTGGTATAAAAATAAAACTGAAAAATACATTTCAAAGGCCACCTCAACTGTAGTTAAGCGCTATCAGAGATCAGCAATAAAAACTCGTAAATACATTTTTCTACATCAATTAAATAGCCAACACACAGCCATTTTAAGGGCACTTGAACTTTAAAAATACTAAAAGTTATAATAGTTAACTGATTAAATGAAACTGATTGCAACAATGTATATTAACGATTATAGCAAAAATTAAGAGAAATAGTATATCCTGGTATTCACCTTGTCGTAGGCTCGCAAGCGACGACTGCGTGAAAGGGCACGGTAGTCTGTGAACAAAAACAATTTACCACATTTACTACTTTATTTTACGTTGAATAATATTATTATAAAGTATACTAAGAGAAATATGCAGGATTCTTAGGTTATCACTGTAGGTATAGGTACCTTTTTGTGTTTATATCTACTGACATCTGCATACCTATATACACAATTTATAATAGAGGTAAAGATAACTATTAAATAACTATTTATTGTCTTGTTTGTTTTAATTATCAGTATCAATGTTTGTAAGAAGTGCTGTAACGTGTTATTTAATATCATCACTACAGTTCACTATTTTTCTATACTGTTTTACTTTCAAGCGTGCGTCATCATAACTGAGTAAATTATACATAAAAAGCACATTAGTGATAAATAGCAACATTGTAGCATAACGACAGCTAATTTTAGCTAACTTTTGTGTATACTTATAGGCAATAATTAAACAATAAGAAGGTTGTTTTTCTATTTATAGGTACATAACTGCGACGGCACTACCAACAATGTAAGAACATAATTATAGTAAAACTAGTTACGCTTGTATGTCAGTGTAACGCGTGACTAACGAACAAGGGGAACTTCAGTTTAAATCATAGCTCCGTTAATGTCCCGAACAAGTTTATTTTCGTCAGACGGCCGCCTCCACCCACAAACATCTCATTCCAACTTCCTAGTCGAAAATAAATTATAAACAAATCCTTCCTCACTCATTCGATACGGCTAAAAGTCACGAATTTTACATAAAATAAGCGATTTGCCACGAATGCCGTGAGCTTTTTTCTGAATTTCTGAAGGGGTGCCACCCTATGTGGAAAAACATGTTTACAAGAGTTTTTTGTGATGATCACATCGGTATGTATCGTAGAGTCGTAAAAATTTGTTTTGTGATTTTCAAGAATTAAGTTATGGTACGTGTGACTTACAAAATCAAGAGCAATTTGCAGTCGACTTAACATCTACCAGATATTTTTATGTTATGAAATACTTTGTGTTACATTTTTTCTATCAATTTTACTATTGTGTGGGTAGGTAATAGAATTTAGAAATATGCAATTGGTATGTATTTTTTTCTGAATATCACGCACTGATTGTTAAACATAAACCAGACTATATTATACATTAATTAGAAAACTTCGGAAGAAACTCTATCCAACCTCATCCAACTTGCCCAACAACTTGTTTTGGGCCTAAGCTGAGAGAACGCTTAACTTTTTCCGTCACGTTTGAGTAAATAGAGCAAGAGAACTATGGCAGAGGCCACTCGACTTGACATTTACGACTCAATCCCAAAGCATAGGCCGCCGGCCGACAGACGGTCGCTCTCTATCACCAAATTAATTAGACCTACCCTCATTCCTGTATATATTTTAGGTGCGGATGTTTTAGGGACCTTTTTAATTTGGCGGGTAGTTGTTCAGTGACAGGACCAGTTTTGTACGCTTATAACAAACTGTCAAGTTATGTTATCTGTACCACGAGTATGTGTTATCGGAATATTTCTCCCACGGTTCCCTTGCCTTTTTGATCAATCGTCTGCTCCGTTTCATATCTATAGTTTTTAATATAAATTTAGTTGTATTTGGAGGTACAAGCTTAAGTTTTTTTTTATTTTTACATCTATCCCGATTAGATTAATTATTTGAAAATAATTAGCAGTAGAAAATGCGAATTTATTGGAATTGACTAGTACTTACTTAAATCACTGCATTTAATTAACATACGTACATAACAATATGGTTTTTTTATGTGTAGGTACAAGTAAGAATCTATAGCTTTTAATTTGCAATGCAATTGCTTGTTCTGTATGTGGGTGTCTGTGGGACCATGGTGCTCGTAGTTTCTGGGTCCCTAGATACAGGGAATCCTAGTTAGGGTCCAGGATCTATGCAGGTGGTCGTTGGGCGTTATTTAAAAAAAATATTACACTGGGCTTTTAAAGTATATCATGATCCATGTAAAGTTTTACTAATCATCCGAAATATGTGCCTAGGTGTCATGGAATAATAATCCATTACTTCTTTACTTAATATAAATATATATATAAGTTTAAAAACTAGAAATTTATAGTGTGTTCCTATGATTTTTGTTTCGCGCTGAGATGTCGCGCAGCTGCTGCTACCTTCAGTCAGCTATGAACTTGTCCCTTTACACTTAACTACCGATATTCACAACTAGTTTTTTATTTAGAAAAATAATGAATTTCCACTGAACTGTGAATATATTCCGTGAAAAACTACCGGGTCTAATTAATTCCAAAATTCAGTATTATTGAGACAAGTAGGCCTATCTTAGACGGTTTTATAACTGCCATAGACAACGTGAATATTCATGTTTATTCGTTAAACATGTCATATACAACAAACAACATCTCAAGGCAGAGGGAGGAGGTCCGAGTAGTTAATGGCGCGAAAACAGACTGGATCATATCCCTCGCTTTACGACATCTCAGCAAAACGGACAATTCATTTGCAATTCAAACTGCGACGCCCAATGATAGCCGAAATCAGAGTCAAAACAACTTGGCAGCTTATATTTAGCTATCATACTCCTAAATACATACTTTAAATAAAATATAAGAGGGTGTACTTGTGTTAAGTAACATAAATGTTTAAATAAAATAATACTTAGCAACTTTAGCTATTTTTAGAACTTTAACATGCCAAATTACAATACTAAAGATAATTAAAATTAATATGATATTAGAGTGCAGTTCAAAATATAGCAAGCTTTTAATTAACGATGAGTTTAAAAAATGAAGTTGCTTTTCTATTCGTGCAAGTCATCTGGCAATGGAGAAATAAGTCATTTATGTAGGCAACTATTAGTTGCGTATTAGGACGAAAAGTCCTTATATCGCAACTAGTTGCCAACAAGGAAGGTGATATACTGATGAAACCATACATTAAACAATAAACAAGAAAACTCCTCCATCGCAAGCGAAACTGAGTTGCCAAGACGGCCGGAACGGGCACAACACAAAAGACAACTCTGATCTGGAGTTTCAATTAGGTACCTACTACACCTGTATAGAAGAAGCAGAAGCACCAAGAAAGTATAGTAGAGCTATAAATAACCAATACAAGCAATAAACAAGCCAATATAACTCCTCTTTTCATAAACCAGTACAAGTAAAGACACCTAATTTCATCATTGGAACTGAAGTGTAGTTAATATAGGTATCATCTAAACAAAACAGCTGGACATTAATAGGATTAGTTTACACATTTATTATTTGCGCTACAGGCAAAGATTAATTTATCGCCACGTTACAATTTCCTTTCACTTTTGTTAAACCCAGGTAACGCGAAATCAATTGGAACTACAGCTTGTTCCGCGTAAGGCCAGAGTTTGGTAACAGTTAATAGTGTGGTTCGATTTAATATGCCACCGTAGAGATTTCGTCACTCATGATTACGCAAGGTGACTTCGAGGAATATTACTGAATTCATACTGGCATCTGATATAAGATAAATACACTAAGCACATATAAATGATGCCGTACACGCCTACCCAATTAAATTTTCCGCTTGAGTCCCAAAAGTTTGGCTATGCCTCCGGTAGTTGGAGCGATAGGCCGGTGGTCCCGCTAGTTACTATTCCACACACTCTCGCGTACCGTCAAGGACACATATTGTGATTCGTAATGGTATCCACTACCCAAGCCGGAATAGATCGCCCGCCCGATACAAAGCCTCGATCGATGAATTAGAATGTCTATGGACTGAGTTTGCGTGAAACGATTTCCATGCGTAGAACAAATTCTACTAAGGAAACTTTACTGTGCAATACCTATGTAAATTTATCGGCGGATCGGTTACGGATCCTCGTCTTTTTGGGTAACTTTCGCATTTGATTGGGTAAGCAATGTGGAAAGAAGGAAGAAAATGAGGGGCATAAACCGCAGAAAGCTCTACATAGGAAATGTTCCGACTTCAACGAGCAAATTTACATTTTATTTTCCTACCAAATCGTCTGCGAAAATACTCGGTTGTTTTACATAATCTTATGATGTACATGTTTACCTAAATGCCAAATCTAAATGAAATAAAAAGATAAAGTTATGACTAATAACATTTTAAAACCCAAAACCGCTTTTGCACGTTCGAGTCGCATAAGGTATAAAAAGCTTTTCAAGAATTTTAGCCATAACTTCTAAATAAAAAAATCGACTGTGTTTATATTTCTGAATTAATATATCGTCCTCATAATACAATGCGAACTTTGTTGTGACTTTTTATTAAAATATAATCATTTGGCATACAATATATTAAAGTACAGAATTAATTTGACAGGGCGGCATCTCAGAAGAGTTGTAAGTATTCCGCAGGTAGGCAAGTTTTTACTCAGGTATTTCAGCAACATTAAGCATGAGGTTGATGGTTTTATTAAGACTTTAAAGGATTATAATAAACTTTGAATAATCTTTATAGGTAGGTAGCTGATTGTTGAAAGACATGAAAATGAACCATTTATGAAATTGAGAGGTATTGTACGAATACGAAATGTGTGATCGGAAATCATAACAGGTCAAAACCTTTTGACACTTCCATTCAGAACAACAAAAAATTGCACAAACATCGCAAAAAAGGATCCAGCCATCTAATATAAGCGAAGCTCACCTTATCCTACCTACCTACGATTATAGGGACAAGGCAACATGCAATAAAAATGTAAATTGTACGTGGGCGGGTGCAACTAACAACTTGGACACGTTTTTGTCGTGAATGCAGAACCAAGAACAAAAATCATTACGTTTTCGTACCATGTCAAAGTAAGAAAAGTGTACTTCATTTCTCACTGCCCTAAAGGAGTGTAAAAGTTTTGTATGTGACACGGTACAATATTAATAAATTTGTATGTATATGGCCGTACATGCCTATTATGTGAAGTTACTGCTTTAATAATGCATGGTGCATGCTTATTACTCGCAATTTTGACTGGTCGTGGGAAATTGCAAACCTACCATTTAAGTCGTTTTAATACTACATTTATCTGGAAACAGACTTAAACTTACCTACTGCAAAAATTTCTTTAAGTAGGTATGTAAATAAATACTTTAGCTAGGATACGTTTATCGGTTGATTTAGATACCACAGAGTAAAATAAGTAAATATTTGAGATCTATATACTACAGACCTGCTTGCTTAGAATGTACACTAATTTCATTTTTATTATTTTTAAATACATTATCTAGTTTTTACTTGTAAAAGTGCTAAAAATAGCCTATTTGCAATAAAAAAATTTGATTTGATTTGTTTTGATATCAATAATTTTTTTTCGATTACAAATATTTTCAAGTTTACAAAAAAAATTGAAATCCATCATACTATTTACAACTTTGTAATTTAATCTATTTTATATCATAATTCATTATCAGTTCCAATACTCATAAAAAAAACAAAGCACTTCCAAATCAGAAACTAAATCCTAATCAGTGAATGAAAAGGCTTACACCTAGCTGCCATGCAACCAAATAAGCAACCAAAAAGGCTTTTAACGTAGAAAAACACAAGGAAAAGTGTACTTTATAGTCTAAAATATAGAGTTCAAATTCAAACCTTAGTATCATGTTCTGTGTGGCGTCGCCGCCTCACCTGTTAGTAAGGGTCGACCGCGTGAGAGCCGCGCCCGAGCCTTACCACGAACACGCCTGGAACAAAGACATGGAACGTTGACGAGGTATTACTTTACTTAAATATAAGGTAAAAGGTATTGCTAACTCTAATTAGTTATTTTCAAAACTAGTTTGGTAGTACCTAGTTGAATAATCATTTTAATACACAATAAATTGTAACCAGTTTTCTGTGTTAATGTCTAAAACATTGGAATACAACAACTTTTAGCTTTCTATTTTCGCACTAGGCGCATTTGATCTGCTAAATTACGATTTGTAATATTTTATGCAGGATTTTACTAATAAATAAGTAAATTAGTCTAACTAATATGGATTGTAGGTACTTATATAAAATATTAAGATTGATTGAAATAAATGAACTTGAATTTAATTATGTTTTTTCTAACGCGAAAAGGTACCTGCGTTTTTTAGTGTTTTTGTTATTTTTAATTAAACTTAATCACATAACACTATAATATTATAAAGCTGAAAGTTTGTATGTGTGAATGTGTGTTTGTGTGTATGTTTGTTACTCCTTCACGCTCAAACGGCTGGACGGATTTGGATGAAACTTGGAATATAGATAGCTTGTGTACTGGTTTGACACATAGGCTACTTTTTATCCGCGGGTGAAACCGCGGGGCGCAGCTAGTATAACAATATAATTTTATTTCATATAGGATAGAGTATACACAAACTTTTTATTGAAACCATCTTTGAGGTTCGGCCATGTTACTACTAAAGCAAAACGGATAAAACTAAGAAAATATAATACAATGAACAGAGTAAACAGAGCATTGACTCCCACCAGCATACATTGTCGCATTTTGTTGAACAACTCCGATAAATTGAAAACGCATTTATACGATTTTACAGCGTAGTTAAACTTAAAAAAAGTGCTCCCACTGTGGCCTAATAGGACAAGTCGATATGTTATATATTTTACTGATACCATTTTGAAGGGAGCTGAGTGCTATTGAGAATAATAATTTTCTTAGTGCTACATTGTATGAAACAACCACCGCCTTTTATATATTTATTTAACCTTTTAAGTAGGTATATTTATTTAAAGCTTGAGTGTTTCAAATAGTTACAATTAAACTAAACTAGCTACACTACCTATTACAAAGAACACTTATGGACTGTATAATAGCCGCGATGGCCTATAGACAGTCCAAGTGCACCAGCCCACTACCAGTAGGTAGCGTACCCAACATGCTGGCCGCATTGCCACGTTGAATTGCAATGCTGATGCGTTGGGCCAAATAAGTGCCAGCATTTTGGTCACGCGTCGCATCGACCAGGCGCTCTGATACAATTTCTGTAATAAAGAGTTACTTTTACATTTTACAAAGTTTTAGATTTCAATAATAATTATAAAGTATTTTTTTTAGCTTTTCATGCTTTAGACATGAGTTTGTCAATTTACACTTAAACTCTTACTTTAAATAAACACTACATACCTACCAGTGGAATATATAGGTACAGATACTCAGTTTTTTCTCTTATTTTGCCTTTCTCATATTCAAATTAAATAGATAGAAACAAAACAATATAATTATGTATTTCTCTACTACACTATGTTTATTACTAAAAACATTTAAATATTACAAAAAACAAAAAACACACACCAAACACAACAAAAAACAAAAACCTCATACCTAAATAATATTTAATCTTGACTAACGAACATTTGGTAAGTACCTAGATATTATAATGTTCTTAAATTTCTTAATTAAAATTCAAATTATAGCCAGGAACTCATTTAACTTAACACAGATATCAAACGAAAGAAGATTTTGAAAACTAGTTTTATAATATAGCAGTAAACTACAGAAAATATTGGTGACCAGGCGCACCTGACAGATTTTTTTATAGCGATGTCGACGACTACTACTTTGTTCCTACTGGTAAAATGTTGAATAATTCTGCCTTTTGATTTTCGTGTAGGCGTTAGATAAAATGTTATTTGTTATATAGAATCTACGGCATTGTCTTGATGACATTTCTAAATGCCGAGTCTTGAGTAACCCACGAAATATATAGGTATGCATACTTTACCATAAATTACTAATTGTCTTGCTCGATATTTTTATCTGTCAAGTTTTCGTCATCACGTAGCCTTCTACAAGAAGAATGCCTTAGTTACAATATTTATTACAACATTGCAGCACTATCTGCGCCCCGTGACTTCACGCGTGGATGCAAAGTACCCTGTACACATGATATGTGTTCATACAGCCTATATTATACTGTATTCATTCCAAATGTCATTTCAATACGTACAGCCATTTCAGCGCGATGGCTTAACAAACATACTTCAAACTCATTCAAAATTTTCGCGTTTATCGTTTTACTAGCTGCGCCCCGCGGTTTTAACCGCAGCTAAAAAGTAGCCTACCTATGTGTTAATCCAGTATATAAGCGATCTGTCTTCTAAATTTCATTCAGATCTGTCCAGCCGTTTGAGCGTGAAAGAGTAACAAACATACACATAATACATACAAACTTTCGCCTTTATTTAGTGTGATAGTGTACCTAATTACTATAAGGTACCTTAGATTAATGTGATCTAGCAAATAGCAAACAAAACATCACTGTCGCTGTTTGTTTCCAGGACGTGGTACAAATTATTATGAAGAAAAGCTTTTTCACTACATAATATACTTACACAATATGGTAACGTTCTTCACGTTCTCATATTATGTATAAATATCAGCAGTATACATACATAAGTAACGATCCCCTTACTCTACAGGGTATCCATTAGCGGGAGAAAGAAAATGGCAACATATAAGCTACCCTAGCAGCGAAAGCTCTAGAAATCTCAGCTATAAATGCCCGCAAGCGCTAAATTTATTTTTATCGTTTGTTCCACTTAAGGTATGAGATTGAAAACTGTTCGCAATATTTCCCCTTAATTTGTCCGGGCATTTTTTCTTATGGCAATAAAAATATTTACGGGGCTCGGATGAATTCGAGAGGCGTCGGCGTTATTCCACTTGGACAGATTAATTCATTTTCATGAACGGTATAAATATTCAATATTTATTCATTGACGATTGTTTTATGAGAAGTTTGGATTGAAACGTTATCTTGGGACGTCTTTGTATCAGTAACAAAAATTACTTCAATTAAATGCAGCCTTTGTAAACTTATAAGTATCAATATCAAGGTATGTAGATACTTGAAGGTTTTTGAATTTAGCGCTGTGATACGCGTGAATGATGAATTAAGAAAATTTAAAACAATGACAAGTGCGATTTGGTTAGTAAACTTCTATCAGTTTTAAGCTAAATAGGTTATCAGTATCACACACAAATTAAATTTGAATGTAAAAACGTCTGATTAAACTCTATAAATTTGAGCCATGGTTCTCAAGGTTAAGAGAGACTTTCATTGTAATTAATCTTGACTTCATTATTTTTAATAGTTTTTTTATCTTAAATAAAACTAAAAATAAAAACAAAAAAAACAAACTAAAATAGTTTTTTTATCAGACATTTTTATGTTCTGTATTCAAAAATGATAACCAATGAAGTTTAAAAGTGACTAGCATAATTTTAGGTAGGTAAATTACCAAGTTAAACGCATGTCATTTTGTCTTTAATACTAAATGCACCATGTAGTCATTTCGTATATAGAACATAATGTTAAAAGTTGTTTGTCGGTACATAAACCATATCTGTAAGTGCATCACTGCATCCGCCGTTACTGTCCGCCGACAAAGATTACAGATACTGCACTTCTAAGAACTGCAGTATACTGCACGGCATTTTTGCAACTAACAATGTAATGTAACTCATAGGTACGTTCTACATTATACTTGAGTATATAATGGTACAGTTTTTGTAAGCATTGTTTGTTGGTAACGTAATTTACTGCGGGGAGCCGGATGTAGCAGGCGAGCCGCTCAAAATGGCGCTCTCTGGGGAAGGCCTATGTTCAGCAGTGGACGTTTTCAGGCTGTTGATAATGGTGATGATGATGTACGTAATTTCGACACTATAGAAAATTGTAATATTTGTTTAGTAAATTTTTAAGTAGTAGGTACCTACCCAAACAGCGGCTTAATTTCTTGTATAGAGTCCGCTTTAAGTAGCACTTTAAGAGAGAGGTCTCAGCAGTAAAGGGCTTTCTGCTGAAGATGATGCATACAGAGTACCTTCACAGTGTTATTACGAGATGTAGATAGAGAGAGTGTGTGTAGCGGTGTGCGCTACAGACTGCCGAATCAGCAGTTAGAGATAATGACGTTAGGCTAGCGCGCATCGACAGGCAATCGTAATTAAATTTATTATTTTAAAGTTCCGAGTGACACTGCAACTGTTATGGGCGGCCGTGTTGCTTAACATCAGGTGAACGACTAACACATCTCGTCATTCTTTCGCATTAAAAAAAAAGTCTCTACTCCGTCGCAGGTTATGTATCTAACAGATTGACGTAAATATTTAGATAGATAGATAGATAGATAAACTCTTTATTGACACGAAAGGTAACAAAAATAAAAAGACAGCAAAACTTACAAGTAGGATACAATGGGCGGTCTTATCGCTAAAAAGCGATCTCTTCCAGACAAGTGGAATGGTTAAGATGTTACGTGGTTTCTCTTACCCGCAAGAAGTCACCTCCACTCTTATAAGAAAAAGTATAATAAAATAAAATATATTTATCAATACTGTCCAAATAATGTGATGAATAGGTCCTAGGACCTACTTACTATATTGCATTTGGTAGGTAGGTATATACGGTGACAATACTGTATCATAAATTTAATGATAATACTATTATTTGTTTATAGTATGGATGCAATAAAAGTCATGAGCTTATTTCTTAACACAATTAGGGATGTACTTACAACACAAAGAATACTTAACACCTACACTATTCAAAATGTTATGTACAAAGAACAATAACATACCCGGACGTTGTAGCACCGATTACCGACTCCCACAAAAGGGTTTATGATTTTCCTATTTCGCAAACCCTAAAGCTACCCAAAGAGCAAATATTGCCTACAAGGAAAATATAGGTTTGTAAGAAAATAAATATTTTATAGTTGTCACTTTGATTCCGTGCCTTATTGTAATAATTTCGGGGCAACACAATAGTTTACTTAGACGGAATGAGTTTTGTCACGCCAGAGGTTGTCACGCTACCTTCCTTCGAATACTTGCTTTTATTTTTTCGAACGTTATTTAAATTTATTTGATAAAATTTTAATTATAACGACTCTAAATAGTCTAGGTACTTTATTGTTATAGTAAGTGGTAATTCAGTTTTGAAATCCATAACAATTCGTTGCTTCATTTTATTATTCAAATTTTTAGCTGAACATTTATTTACAAAATCTCGGCTGCCTCAAAAATGTCTTAAAATTATGACACAATTATCTCGTGCCGCCTCCCGAGAACGTTTTAGCATAAAAATGTAAATGGGTAGCGACATGGGCACAGGCGAAAACAAAAGTGTTTTATTATAGAAATATTTATTTTAGAGCCGCATTTCAATAATCATAACTTAATGGAAGAAATATTGTAATTATAATTATATTGGGACTTAAAAGCTCACCTAGTGAAACCTACTTCATTTTACATCTTCTAGATGCTATGCCTACTAAGGTAAGGTTATTAGAAACCTACCTACATTCCAGTTATTAGTTCTAACCGTAACTCTGTCTATAAAGTAGATATTCAACTACTGGATGTAACTGAATTCATTACCATTCTTTGAAACTAGGTACCTACTCCTGATACCGGTCACGTGTGGACCAAAATTTTTTAAATCTAACGCATCGATTTGGTAGTTATAATAACTTCAAAAATGGGATATCTTACCTATTCAACTGCTAAAGTACAAAATTAAATCAAAATAATTGAGTACTGTTTTTGATTATTACATAAAAGGTAAAAAAAACTTTTAATAGTATCAAAATCATTCGTGCCAGCTACGTCATCATGTACTCAATCTATGCTAATGAATTAATTTCTATCCTGTACCTATAAGTGCATTAAGAATTCACTTGCAGCTTAATATAAGTTCGACGAGATAGCCGTACATGATTTTAATCGTCTACAGCCAGTGAATTACATACATAACAGTACCTATAGGTAACTTGTCTATACATAAGAAAAAACCTGAGCGTAAGATGAATTTCCGAATGCATGAGTACACATAGAAAACATTTTCCATCGTCGACTGCATCGTCACTTACCATAAGGTGAGACAGTGGTCAAATGCAGGCCTTGGTAAGTATATCAGGTTAAAAAAAACTTTTCTGACAATACGTAAAATATATAGATTTCACTTATTCTAAAGAATCAGTGGATGTTAAAAAAAACTGTAGCAATACCTATTTTTAGTTTGATGACCTTTATAGGTATACTTCTTGTGATGTTTTATGTATATGATGAATTCTACGCGCTCTGCTGAATAGTATGATGTTTCTGCAGTTGAATATAACAATTGTCTTCATTCTTAGAAATAAAATCAAAACGAATAATTTTATCGAGTTTCCAATTAAAAAGAGGTGATGCCATATTGATTTAAGATAAATAGGTGTCATAATTATATTGATCAAAAATAAACGAAGTATTGCAAAAAATAATATTTGTCAAAATATTTTGTGTTATACTTTTTTTTTCTCTCTTATATTTTGGCTCCATACATAGTGTATTTAGCCAGTGTCAAGTTTTGTAATTTTTCATCGTATTATGGAATATTTCACGTAAAGTCAAGTCTTAGTCACAGTCAGGGTAGTCATAGTCTAGTCTAAGTCAGGTAGTCATAATCCAGCCTAAGTCATGCCCTAGTAAAGTGGTGGCAACTTTACTAGAGGCTTCTATGGAATTTTGGAAGCAACACGAAAAACCACGTTTCACTACATTATATCACTTGCCCACACTCATGCTCGTAACTCAGCACTTAATTCGTAAAACACCACCAATTTTTGACATGAACACTGGAAAAAGCATAAGTTTTGTAAAATAATACAATGCACTGACGTGAACTTTTCCGCGTTCCCGCCAAAAATCTGTGTTATACTTACCCAACCATATTAATATTACAAAACAAAAAAGAATCACTCATGCCAATAACATAAATATAAAGCTTAGCACACACGAGGGGAGACTACGCAATGGTTCCTTATTATCCGACCGGACATGTGTCGCGTCCGTCCCCCGACTTATGTGGCGTTTTATTAAACCAACTTATTTGGGAAAACAATAACGCTGCTTAAATATGTCGGATAGAGATATTGACGTAGCATAACGCACGTGTGTACTCCTGCTTAGGTTTGGTATACTTCTGTTTGATATCTTTTATAAGCATAGGGTTGCGTAGGTACGGGCTCTTATACAACCGCAGGTAATTTTTTAAATAGGTCCAATTTATAGATAAGTTCAATTATAAAGAAAAATAAACGAGCGGGATCAAGTTAGGCTTTACAATAAAACTAATCTGTTTGTTATGCTAAGCAAGCGGTAATACTACGAATCATTCCTAAATATTTAGGTCCAATGTCGACTAAACCAGATCGTGACATGAGACTTAGATTTACAATTTTATTTTGACTCAATTCGCCTTCTATCGCCGCCCCATCTAATCATCCTTTTCTCCTATCTTTTCAGTTTGCCTTCTCTATGAGTATAAATAAATAAATAGGTAAATACAAAAATGATATACAAACCAAAAAATCTTGCATAAAAATTACATCCTTGTTTCTTCGTGCAACCCGCACTTGGCCGTTTTAGAAAACAAAAAGTATTCCAAATATTTTTTACAAAAACTAACTATACCTGTACCAAATTTCAGCAAAATCCGTTCAGTAGTTCCAGCGTGATGCGTGTTCAAAGGGGCAGACAGACAGACAAAAATTCTAAAAAAATTGTGTCTGTTTCTATATCGATTAAGAAGTGCAATGCAATCATAATTTTGAAATAATATTCAATGTACAGATTTAGCCCAGTTACAGTTTTATTATGTATGTATAGAAGATATTATTTGCAGCAGTGAATATTACAAATTAGCTACAATTTCAACAATACAAAAATACATATCACAAGAGACAAGGAAAAAATACTACTTGCCTACTTCAATCTCATTCTAACCAAAAATAAATTCCGTTTAATTAGTAGAGACATAAAGATGTATTTTCATTTACACCCAGTGTTAACTGTACCCTTGTTATGTCTGTTCTGAAATTATTTCAGGCGAGCAGAGCTCTGGTACATTTGCGATGAGCTTAGCGGGAACGGCAGAGCGGAGCGCTTTTCATCTTTGAAGCGCAACATTTACATTTTCGTCTCATTTATTTGCTATTTCGGGCAAGCTCCCCCCTCTTTCACCACCTCCGACCCCCTCTAACACCCTCACTCCAATGAATAAGTCTCGCTGTGCGTCAGAGAACAAAATTGGGAAGGAACGCTCTATAAAGTCTAATTAAGTTTGAAGTGAATGCACAAATGTAAGGAAATATAAAAATGTTCATAATAAAGAAGAATTTATTCCCTGCCGCCTCACGTATTCATGAGAGAATTGTGGAATGAAATGCTTGCGGTTTAGGTGCCATGCAGAGAGGTGTATAAATAATTCTCGTTACGGTTTAAAGTTTTATCTTCTGAATAAAATAGCTAAAAATTCAATTTATAATAATTTTTTTTTTTTTATTTATTTATGTTAAATATGGCATAAAAATGTGAATAAATTTACGAGTTCAAGTTTTGGCAGGCACTTTAATTTCTTTGTTTTTCCTTCGGTCACTTGTTTTTATAAATAAACAAATTGTGTGTTTTTTAAGGTTTTATGAGTTAATTATGCTATTAATTAATCACCCACTGAGGATATTAGTGGCACGATAAAAAAATCTTTTAAATAATCGTAAATCTTTTGAGTGGGAACGTAAATCAAAGACATGAATAGAATTGTTCTGACGCTTCAGTTTCGAAGGAAGCAAGATTGGGCATGATCAGAATATAATCGCCTGATTCCGGGATTTTATTAAGATATTTTTACGTGGAAAATGCTGCTCCATTGTTATTCAGCTGTCGTCCCATATAAAAATAATGTGTCCCTTACGCGAACCTTTAAGGTAACTATTGTTTAACCTATGGCAGACGCGGGGCTGGAGTGCCGGCTTCCATTATAGAAATATATGTGGTAGCCCTCCCTTATTTGGAATTCGTAGCTTGCATTTGGCAGGATGCAACTGTGTCCCGTGATTGAATTATAAAACATCGGTTGGAAGGGCCACTAATTACGAATTACCTGTCAAACCCTGTATATCAATTTGGTTTTCGTATCCGATGAAGGAACAATGGATCTTCGAATAGCATTTACCGACAACTTCATTAATAAAATGATTTCATTTTTTGTAAACTGAATTCTTCGCTTTGTTTATTTTACTAAATACTTTACCAATACTTATTTTTATTAAATAAAATACCTACGTATCTATTGTAAATCAGTATTCCCTTCCCTATAACGTTAAATAGCTTTGGGTTTACAACATTTATGACAACATATTGGATAGGGTTGCTATCTTCCGGAAGAACCCAATACCTATAATTCTTCAGATTAGTCTGGAACGGTCATAGTAAGAATTTAAGAAGTTCAAAAGAAAATTCTTGAATAAAAGCGTTCAATCGAACATCAGCACCTACTATATCTATAAATGTATTATATTTACTTATATAGGTAACTTAATGCCAATGAACTACTTACCTACACTAAATTTAATAATAACTTTACTGTTATATTATTATAGAAAGTTATGATAATATCCTACTTCATCAGAAAAGATTTTCTTAAATATATTAAATCAAAAGCATTCTAAAAATCAAACAATATGGCAATTTACGAAAGCGTAGTATAGGCACACACGGTCCCAGATTTCCGATAGAAAAACAAGAAAGGCCCGGAACAAACCCGGAATATAAATCGGCTTGTTATATTTTCCGGGACATTGGGATTCATGGAGTTTGCGGACCGTGCCGCCTCCGGAAATACGCGCAAAGTTTTTGATTGCTTACGAGAAAAATAGGTATACCTACTACGTGGGATTACATATAGGTAAGGCACATATTTACTACTAGATATTACTTACTATGGGTGGTCATTTCACACAGTGGCAGATCTGCTATTAGGGTGCTATATCTAACAGTTAGACTCATTCAAATTGTAGCATTAAAATGTACTCGTCTAGAAAAATAATCATCAGATAGAGCTTTAAATATGTAGTTATTTTGATTTATTAGTTAGTTTGGCTAAATTCTGTTAGGTACTTCTATGGAAAACTACGAAGTCTTTACAATGAATTATTATCAAAGTAGTGAATTATTTTTTATGATTTACTTCAACTTCGTGAAAGAAAACCGTCCAAATAAGTAATAAAACTATTTCGTTTTATTACTCCAATTAAATAGGTAGGTACCTACATGTCATTATAACATTATACGCATTATACACATAATAAGGTATTAAAATATATATGCAGATTATTTTTATATGCAAATTAAATTAGATAGGTACATATAATAAAAGTTAAATTTAGACTTTAAAATACATTTATAAATAAAGATTTCCGATTATATAATTATTTACACTATCGTACTTACGCTTTAATTAAAACGGGGTGTTAACTCTTTCACTCTAATATAATATTCTTATTCGTTTAAATCCTTTTTTATTAGGTAATTCTATACTTTAAAAAAATTACTTTACTGTAACGATGTAGTTATACCGCTAAAAATAAATAAACAAATATTAACAAAAAAAAATATTTTTAATTGCCACCGCAAAATGACGGTATTATACCGTCATTAGCTGAGTAATAAATATTGGCAAAATAGTACTTGAGCCTCCCATCATTTTTACTAAGGTCCTTACTACAACACTGTTAAAGCACCCTCCCTGCCTGTGTACGCCCATCAGTCAAACTATTCACTGTGTAACGATAAAACGTTACCAAAATGATAAAACTACGTATTAATAAAATCAAAAAATAATACATCCTATAGGCGACTCCGTTTTAATTGCGTGTAGTATAATTGTTCGGTAATATTAGAAAAGCCAAAAAAATTAAGGAATAAGAATAATTAGAGTGAATTCATGTTTATCAGTTTATTATTCACTATAAGAAGCGTCTGTATATTCCAAAATCTACAAACTTCGAGCGAGTTTTCAAATCGAGAGTGAAAGCTAAACTTCTATATAGGCAAGCGCGTTATATCCTATATATAGACCGTATCGTCACTTACCATAAGATAGTGGTAAAGACAAGCTATCAATCAATTTAAAAAAATTATGTGATAACTATGTTCTTTTGTCGAAAACAGTGATGCTTGTGTAAAAGCTAAAGCACCTCAACTTTATTGGCCGGAAGCTCTCACGACATTGTTACCGGTCTGAAACCGAGTTATTAACATTCGTATGGAAATCAGTTCTCCAAGCTTTGTCAGCGAAGTCTTCTCGTTATGTCAAGATAAGTAAAGTGGAACCTTTTTACTGCTGGCAATCATCTCTGGATGTTTTTTACTGATTATTTTCACAGCTTCTGTTTATGTATGGTTTTTTGTAGTACTTAAACAAATCTTGGTATTGCTTTGCTTTACCTAATTAAAAGTAATTACGTGGTACTGGTTTAAACATATTATGGTGTTATATTAAAAATCCAGCGTGCACACTTAATTTAATTTATAAATAATGATTGCACTCCGCAGCTTTCCTTGCACTAATGATGATAAAAGATCTGGCAGGGACTTAAGGACTACCTATCAATCTACTGTCAAACATTTATGAATACCAAACTCCTAGCTATTCTTAGTTATATTTATAATAAAAACTGTGAAATTTTGATAAATACCACCTAACAAAGAAAGCACAAAAATTCGAAAGCTCGACTTTCACAAACTTATTTGCATAAACCATCTTTATCAAAAGAGTAATTTTATAACTTGCTCTTTGTGAAGAATTAACAAAGAAAGAGAGGAAGCAATCTGAATTGCGTAACTCAACAAAAGGGTAGATATACAAACAGTAAGGACATCATGACTGTACTGACGCCAGAGAAGTAGAAACAATATTTCCCAAAAATATAATATGATTAAGAAATAGGTACCTACTTGTGTTTTTCACGGCAAAAAACATTTACGCTGTCCCAAAAATAATCAAAAAATCACTTTGAAATAAATGTTATGCTAAGGTTTTATAACAGATTATATTTGTTTACACGGGGTTCAGTCGCGCTAAACATATTTTAATTTTCCTTTGACGTTTTTTAAGAAAATTTATTACAAATTTTATTGCATGATCTTCTGATATTGATTTACGATATACTTAAAAATATAAATACCTTGACGTTTAAAAATATAACAATTTATCGAATCATATTGTTTTAATAGACACACTATTAAACTGTATATAGGTAATATAATACAGTAACTAAAACAGCTTTAAAAATACTAAGTAGCCGTAAAATCGTCGCCATTCAAACAACCCTTGATGCGCACTTTTCCTACTGCTTGCGTCTTGTATTGCGTCAAAGGGTAGACGTATATGAATAAGAATAGGCTGTTTGCCGAAATTGGACCGTTGACAACGAGGTCGAAGAAATGGCTTTGTTTTTTCTTTTCCTCGTGACTGAGCACACTTAGAGATCAGTAAATTTATGGGAGCAAAGTTTTTGTTACTTTCCACTTGCATGCTCTATCAAGTTTTGTCAGTTAAAATAATATTTGAAAGACGTTAAAGTATAAATAATTATAATTATAACAAAAAAACAATTACAAAAATACCTAGATTGTACCTATAGTATAGGTACCTTGATATTTCTAGAGCTCCTCAAACATTAGTCTTCTATTGGGGTCGGCTCCCAATCTATGGTGTAGCGGCGAGCTACCAGAATTACACGAGCGACTGCGATCTGACCTCGCAACCCATAAAGAACCAGTAACAGGAATGGATAGACCAGGCGTCAGATTCTATATCAGGCGTCTAACTACCCGTAAGATTGCCATAGATGTTCTTACGACAACTGGGACCAGAGCGATGGCATCGAAAACTGCACATAACTTACTAGATAAGTCATGCAGTGCATGGCCGAGGATCGAACCCGAAGCCGTAAGATTTCGAAGCGCATATTGCTACCACTCGGCCACCATCGCTCCGCTCGGTCACCATCGCATCTTTTTTTTGTATAACTAAAATATATCATATCTGAGCAATATAGAAACGGGCACCACGAAGTTAAGTAGAGTGCAAGACAGCAAGTAGCCGTTCAAAGTGACGTTTTATTGAGGTAAGCCTATATACATTCAACAGGACGTCTTCCAGCTGATGACGATGATAATGAACATTTTTTTTTAAAAAAAGGCCCGCATTTGACCGCAGTCTCACCTATATACTAGTACTTACATATTAAAGTACTTTTCAGTTCAGTGCCATAGATAAATACCATAACACTTAAGTCATAAAAACACTGATTATAGTACCTACTAGGTAGGTACGTAGATATAAATAAATCGTACCTAAAGACAATATTCTAGGAACGATCATTATAAGTCTTAGTTACCTACTTAGGTACTAAAATACCTATATACTTATCAGCTGAGATTACCCATTCAAATGCTTCTACTATATCTATAAATGTATACTAACTTTGCTGGTGAGGTTATGTTGGTACTAATAGGTACTAATACAAAAGTACTAACCGAATACAACCTTCATCTTTCGCAATGAGTTTCTCCAATTGCTGCCCCGATATTTATTAAATTACCCGGGCAAGGGAATAACACCAAAAAGGTCCGACTAAGCCCTGCTTTTAGGATTGCGAGTGTAAAACAGCGAATGTGCGTACCGGTTTAATTAAAATTTTCATTAGGTAGGAATGTTTCAGGTTATTTCTAGAATTTTCCTTATAAACACTTTCCTAATTGAGGAAGTTGAGCGTAGGTATACCTACTTACATTTTCAGAAAGTAGGTTATTTCTATCAGAAAGCATGAAATATTTAGAAGGAGTTTATTTTTTCTATACCCATATACGCTTAAAAGTTGATAACTGAAGTAAATTTTAAGTTTTTGAATACCTACAGTAATTTAACATAGGTATTAAAAAGGTTTTTAACTAGGTATTTAAACAAGATGGTTTTTTCTTTTTATAAATTAATTTATCAATAACGTTTGGGATTTTCGTTTTCTAAATACAGAATTAAAGCACTATTTTAAAAATGGTTTCCCATATTACCGAATACCGATACATTCACTGTATTGAACGCGCAATTCCAAAACGTTATCTCTGTAGAACTAAACAACTCACTCAAAGCGAATGTTATTACACCGTAAAACTACCAAATCTCTATCACTTGGATGCAACCTTCGACCTTATTCCTATAACATTAAAGTTTAAAACACATGCATGGGAAATAGAGATGGGACTCTACAATTCGGAGTACAAGAAACGCTGGCTCAGTAAACCTCTCTTTAACCAGACACCGCAGAGCTGAGACTATTCAATTAGGTATCCCAGCTCTCTGTCCTTAACTCGGGAGTCGCACGACCTCAATTTTAATCTCAGAATGTTGCCAACACTAAAGTGGAAAAATAAACGTTAGGTATTCATTTAATTTACGAGACACGTGATTGTCAGTTATTTCTGAATGTGCTGAATCGGCGACGAAGAGAACGATAAATCTTGGGTCTTCAACGACGTTTGTTGAAAATACAGATAAGATTCAGCGATGCTGCGTAGGAAATAAGGATGGTAGGTAAGTATATATCTTTTTCTATATGTCAGATTAACATATAAAACTGAAAAATATTCAGTATATATTTGAGTAAGTATATATTGTAGGTATTAGGTACCTACCTACATATAGGCACCCACTTACCTACCTACCTACTTACCTTACCTAGGTATATGCCTATCTCTTCTGTAAGTATAGATGTTATATAATATACTTACTTAATGAAAACTAAAATAATAATAACGCCCAACGATCACATACACAAAATCACATACATAAAATTAGTTCAATTGTTTCATACATTCAAGCCAACCGCTTTTGTTGTGTCAATATTATAATCTAACTTAAATAATAGCAAGGGCATTATCAGAATCAATTATTACTTACATTATCACATAATTCTCATCCCAAACTCAAATATGAAACGGATTCATTCAAACAACCAATCTTTACTAATATGCGTGGCGGCCATGATGCAACGTCGACCAATCAGAGAGCATCACGTCAAACAAAACCAAGATGGCGGCCGGTACCTACCTATCGAAGTGTACCATTTCCTATTATTAAACTAAGGAGGACGGACGTGGGGCAGATACCATGTCTACACTTTTTATTTTAGGCAGGGATTTTTTCACGCAGTTTAGATGACAAATATCTAAATAATTTGTAGTAAAAAGCAATAGTTAATAGGGGTGGTGTTGTTTGCTGATGGTAGTCGTGTAATAGCTATTATTTTGTTTAATTGTTCTTTTATTATTACGGAACGCAATAAACATTTGAATTTGAATTATTATAATGTCCAACAAAGCGAAAACACTTCCCATCATGGATTTCTATTAATACCTAATATAATTTGGTTGTGCTTAGGTACTCGTTTTTGTTAATATTATTTGGTAATTATTTTATTTTTACGCCATAGTCATTAAATTATCATCAGAACCACAGACCTAGAATATCTTGGTTATTCTAGAACGATGGAAAACGTGAATATTTATATTTTTTTAATTAGTTTACGAGGAAAACAAACAGCTGCGCTTAAATGCTATAATATATGACTTTTAGTCTGAATAGGCATGACGTAGCTTTATTCAATAACATTCTGGCTGACCCAACTGAAGTTGCGATGCAGCGAATAATATGAGCTGTTCAAATTTGTGAGTCATGTGACCTCCTTATTGTAGCTGCTAAATGTGTGTATATAGCTATATAAATTTTATTTATTTGAATACTTACCAAAACAGGTTGAGTAATATTTTTGTATCATAGGTAATTTCTTTTTTAAATTTAAATAACACAATTAATACAAATAGGTCCATAATACGCAAGAAGAAAAATACTTGGGTACACAGTAGATAGATAGATAGATCAACTCTTTATTGTACACCGTAAAATAACCAAATTTTAAGAAAAGTAAGTATTATTTTTCGTAAAATAAGTTTATTTTTCTAATGAATGTTTATTAAATTAACTATTTAGATGCATCTAACAAGTAGGTATTTAGTATAATAGGTACTACGACGCCGTTTACGTACATAACCTATAAGTACATATTTCATAGTTTATATAGCTGTAACATACGCAATCAATTCTCAAGATAACAAGACTTGATTTGGAATTCAAGTACCGAAGCATTGATAAAGTCTGTGACTAAAATGTGAGAACAGATGTTCGAGTGCAACGACCCTGAATGAGCGTTCGCGCACTGAAAGATGACTTTACTATTAATAGCGGCACGATACTTGTCAAAAGGACTACATCTAATTAAGTTACCCTTTTTTTAGCAACTGATAATATATTAACGACTTTATAATGCCCGTTTTAATAGCAATTAAAAACACATAAAACTCTTTAATGGAACTAAATATGTTTTATGGTCAATGAACTGTTTAATAGACAAGCATAATTTAATAAAGTTATATTTACGGTATTGTTTTTTAAATAATGGATTTTTAATTTCCTGGTAAAAATTACCGTTATATATAGTTATTCTTAATGCCTACAGTTTTTTGGTCAGATTATGATCATCCCTCCGAGAAGAAAAGATAACAAAAGAAGCTTTCTTTGTTCTGCCTATAGGTAATTTTCTCATAATTAGGTGTAGATAGTAACGTCAGCAAAAAAAACTTAAGCGTATACATATTTTTATTTTGTCATTATTAATGAGTGAGATTTTGCCCATATATTATTTATTTCACTTTTACAGAACCAGCTAAGGTACTGACTTGCCTATAAAAGGCAGATTAGTTATTAAAAAGCAAAATGCATGCCAGTACCTACAGCTTCAACATTTATTCAATTTAAACACCTACGCAGTTGCGTACTTTCTTCATAGCAAATCTATCCGATCTCTATTTGAATCTATATCATCATCATCAACAGCCTGAAGAAGTCCACTGCTGAATATAGGCCTCCCCCAGAGAGCGCCACTTTGAGTGACTGCTTGCCTCCTGCATCCATCGGCGCCCCGCAGCGCGCACGCAGCGTACACCGGCCCCCCATTCAGTGGACCGACGACCTAGTCAATCTATATATTCGTTAAGAAATGTTTTATTTTGTTTCTGACCGTATCTCAGTGCCATCAGAAGGGCAGACACGGTACGTGATTTAGGAAAATTACATTATAAAAGAGTGAAAAAAACCCCAGGGGATAAAGGCTGGGGCGAATGGAGAATCTGTGGCATAAAGACGTTATCATGAAAATGTACCAAATTTAAATACAAATTTATATCGAAGTTCGAAACTTTGTTCGGTGAACTTCATTGCGCATTTTTTCTTAATGAAATTGAGCGCATACTACTTTTTAGTGAAACTGTAGGTATTCAGCTATACCATGCCTAACAGTAATATTTTAGGTACCTACTAAAACAAAATTTCACAGTAAATGGATTTACTTGAGCTGTTGAATAAGGTATAAAGTATTCTAGAAGTTAAAAAGTAATTTACAAGGCACTTAATCATAAATAGATAATAAGTATATAATTAGGTAGGTACCTACGTGGGTGACAAAAATATGTCTTATCTCTTGAAATATTAAAAGAAACTAAAGCCCTTTTCGTTGACACGTGAAAACCAAAATCAAAAGAATCGATACCAAACAACACTAAACTCTATTACTTTTACTGCCACCGTTTTTCTCAAATTGGAAAAGACTGATCGAATCCAGTGTTAGAGAACTTGAACAGTAAAAACTTTCTTTGTTATCCTGATAGTATCTACTGAACTCTTTCATTCAGCTACGAAATTGGGAAAAGTCTTTAAATTACATTTTAGGGAGGTATAAGGATTGCAGGAGTTATTCTTATCTTAAACTTTTTAATCTTAGTTAAAGATAAATTCTCTTTCTTTGGTCTTTGGATTGGGGTAGAGGTTTTCCTGAGCTTTGCGATTATCGTGGTCGTAGTCGTACTAAATTATCATTAAATACATCAAGGTCTGAGCTAATTAATGCACAAATTAAGAGAGGGTGGTTTAAATCGAATCAGAACTAGGTATATACCTATACCTACATCCAATTGATGAATGCAAAGAGGCAGCAATTTAGAAGTGTCTAGCATTTTAGTACTTATGGGGAGTACAAAAGGTTCAGCACTGGAAGTCGTTTAGATGTTGGTGAGGATTATCTTAATTTTTTTTATGAAATCATCATAATGATGTATGATGTATATAACTTCATTAATTTGTACAACTACCATCATTCAGAAACACATGCGCCAAATCCCTAAATTATTCATAATGCCTGTCCCATAATAGGCGTAACCGCTCGCGTATGAATAAGGAATTCTAAAGGCAGACGGAGCAGAGCGGCAGTAACAAAATTTTCTCGGGGGAGTCCAATTAAAACGTTCCATCCGCAAAATTCCACGGGGTCGAGAACTTTCTGAATACCTCCCCGGTTCAACCTGCGTACGGCTGGCAGCACAAAAACATGATTATTAAAATATTAACGTGGTCCAATGCTAGATCTGATATTAAAAACTTTTTTTATGAGTAAGCTATAAATACTTACAGCGAAAGTAGTTTTTAGATATAGGTAGATAGATAAACTCTTTATTGACACCAAGGTAACACAAATAACAACAGGAAATTACTTATAAGTAGGTTACAATGGGCGGTCTTATCGCTAATAAGCGATCTCTTACAGACAACCTTTGGATGGATACAGACAGATCAATCAGCATGGACGATGGTGCTATAAAAGTATAGATATACCTATTGAACGGCAACCAAACGGTCAGCGTCGACTATAATTTTTTTTTTCATTTTTGCATTTTCAACACCAGAAAGTAAGCTGTAGATGCATTGCTGATGCTGACATAAAATGAAAACTGTGCACCCAAAATCACTTGAAAACCCGGTCAAGTATAATCAACCTAGTAAATTCAATAAATTGGCCATAAGTTGTGCTACTATTTAAAAAAAATTTAAAGGCTGATTCATTTATCCGTGAGTGGTCTATTAAATATTTTTTTAAATGAATCAGGCAAATGAGCTAGTCATTCGCCTGATGTTTAGCGTCACGGTTGCCTATAACAGATTGCAGTGTCACTCGGAACCATAAATAGTACGTATAGTTTTGTAAATAAAGCTAAAGGCAATTGAAACTAGGATTAATGATGAAATATCCAAACGCATAAAATATACAATTTATCCGGATAAAATGTGTGTACGGCCGTTTCCTGAACTTGCTGTCTGTACGTTAAATTAATCGCTCTACTCGCATACTCGGGATATTTCTCTTGGAATAATTTCTCGCTGGCAAACGTCTTGCTTCGTGGAATGCAAACTCAACTTTCGTGTCTGCGTACTAATTATTTATTTAATCTATGGCTTCGCAATTTAAATTATAACAGCTGGTGGTACGGAGTTGGAAGAAGTCCATACTTTTATAGAACCATAAAGTTTAAATTCATTATGGCAGGTCAATATATAATTATTTTGTATCTCCGCTATGCAGAATTTAAAGGCTGTATTAAAGGTCATCGAATTCAATATCTAGAATTTCTAGAACTTAAAATAAAGAACATAAAATAAAATTCTGTGCTTGTGGATAAAAAATGTGGGTTGAAAATGACTAATGCCGATTTTACAATATATATGCCCTTATGAATTAAAATTAAACATTCAGCGTAGGTATGTATTCATAATTTATTTTTTAACTGGGTCACATTAATGGCATTGTACAGCTACGGAATTGTAGCTATATAGAATTCTATAAGTGGATTTAATATAATGACAATATTGGCTAAAAAAAAATTAAACTGGCATATAATATAAATCACGAGTTGTCATTTGCACTAGCTATAGTATTTATCGCTGTGTTCACCATAAAAAGTATAATATTGATAACTAGCAGCGCCCCGCGGTTCCACCCGCGTTCCTACAGGAACCGTTCCCGTTATTGGGATAAAAAATATAAGCTACCTCCATACCAAATTTCATCCAAATCCGTCCAGCTGTTAGAGCGTGAAAGAGTAACAAACATACACACATACACACAAACTTTCGCCTTTATAATATTATATATATATATATATATATATATAAGTGTGATGTGATGTGATATTTAACCCTTCTTTTTAGAAAAATAACTACAAATACATTTTATCCAACTTTATATCTTCAAGATTACTAACTTAACCACAGTACCTACATAACTTAATTATGGGAAGTAAAAGAAAAGCATCTGCAATATGAATCTCTTAATCCCTGAAGCGTAGCTCGAGACACGCAAGTCCAATATTTATAAATAATAACATGAAACAATATAAGCAGTGACTCTTAAGAGCGCGCTACATAAACCTCGCCCCGAGAACAAATGGATTACTTGTGTACGCAGCGCGCCATCTAGCGGGGGGCGCCTGAAAGTTAGGAGCCCTACTACAAGCAGTTAGCGTTTTGTACAATGTTTCCAAATAGTCCACTCTATGTTAAATTATAGAAAAAATACTACAACACAACAGTATAACAGTAGGTATTTACTGACCTACACAAATATTACAGTAAGGTTTTGATCATGAGTGATATTTTGAATCTGCGAATTATTCACAGATTCAAAACCTACTTAGCATGGTTAAAGCTGTTTTATTAAACACTTTGTAGCATAATGCAATGATTATTATCTAAAAATTAAAATTTTGCTTTTGCTGCAGAAAAATTGGTAAATTTAATACCATAGCAGAGCACTTCTAGGAGAAATAATCATTTGATAATTATTCGCAATAGACGGTTGCAGAGCGATAAATATCTAAATTCAATTAGGTATATAAAATACACTAATCAGCAGTTTATACTGCACGTGTGATCTAACAGGGAGTTAATATCCACAGTCAATTAAATTTCAAAATCATCGAAAGTTCCTGGAGTAGGCCCCCCTGTATGAGTTATTGTTATTACCCGGATTTTCCCGCTTCCGTACACGCATTCACTTACACCCTACTTATTGTGGGTAGTCGTAAAAATTCGACGGAATTATTTTATTAAATTGATTGCGTTTTCAAAACATTTCCCTGAGTAAAGTGAGTACTGCTCGAAGATTTGAATTTATTACGGAAACTTTGCGGAATAAGATTTTTTTAATTCTTTTTCCTATAAGTATTTAATATTATTTTTTTACTAATTTATAATTATGCTTAGTCTGTCTGAGACATAAATAGTTACTGACTCAAAAAAAAAAAAAAAAAGACTTTTTTTCTTACCTCTGCTGGGCTTATCGTTATATATTCAACTTACAATTTCATTATATTATCGTATTATCAATTTCTATTTCAGATTAGTTAAGAACGAAAAACCATTCACTAAATATAAAAAAAGTTCTAAATTATTTTTTTACGAAATTTAGGTTTTGGAATGCGGAGGACCTCTAAATTTTTCTTTGTAGTCATAGGTACATACATAATGCTCATCCTCATAAATAACGGGTAGTTGTAGTTTTTTTTTTACTTGGATGGTTTCGCGTTTGACAACATCTTACTTAGAAGTGAAGTTGGATCGGCAATGGGCAGGCCACATCAGGTTGCCGTAGAACTGACAACCGAAGGGGAAGAAAGGTTCTCTAGTGGCGACCACGAACCGGAAGACGCAGCGTAGGCCCCCAACAAGTTGGACCGACGACCTGGTCAGAACCGGGGGAGCCGATGGATGCAGGAGGCAAGCAGTTGCTCTTTGTGGGAGGTCTATGTTCAGCAGTGGACGTCTTCAGGCTGATGATGATGACGATGATAATCGTTTTGTCTTTGCTTCGATTGTTTCATCTCTGTCTGTCTACTGCGCCAATTATAATTATAAAGGAACATTCTTAATATAAATCATAAACATCTTAATATTACTCTACGAGCATGATTCCCTGCATACATGAGTCATGCTTGAAGTAGGTATGTATACTTACTTGGTTGCCTCCGCGGGTGTTCCCGTGTAAGTTATGTATCCATCTGTCAGTACATTGCTAACGAGCTTACTTTACGGTCTCATTACAGCTTCGGCCACTGTCTTTGTTAATACATGCGTATTTTAAGGATTAGTTCTTGATTTGTGACAACTTTTGAGGGACAAATTTACTTTAAACTAGGCATTGTATAGATAGTTTAGTGCAAGTACCTAAAACGAAATAAAGTTTAAAAAAACCTGGAAACATTGAGTTGTTGACGATAACATTAACATTATTCTTATATACATAACTCAATACATAACTAGTATAGGTAGGTACTTCTCTATTTAAAATTTGAATTCCTAAAACACCTTTAAGCTCTGAACTCTTTTTTTCATTTTCTTTAATAAAGATAGTAAGGAGTAGGTCACAGAAGTTAGGCCTTACCATTACCTAATGAAAAAGTCGCATATATCTTATGTAGGTACTTATCAATTAAAAAAACGGTATGAATATCCTTACCAAAAAAGTATTGTTTTACAATAGCGCTGCAATGGGCGGCGTTATCGCAAAAAGCTCTACGTCTGAAAAAGCTTACTCGAATGTTTGAGAGAGCAATATTGATGCTATAGTATAATAGAATGAGAACAACTATAAGGATTTTAGAAATAGAGAATTACCATTTGGCTGCCATATTAATAAGCAGCCTATTTAAAACTAGATGTAAGCTCGCTTTTTAAAAGAATTCACTTATTTTATAACGTCTTGTAAATTGTCACCAACCATTACTTTACTTTTAAATAAATATAAACCCGTACACCACTACTATTTGTTGCATAACCTCAGAGTGGAAGAACTACGTACCTATACTTATTATGTAGGTAGATAGTCCATGTCGAGCTAGCAAGCGAAGCCAAAGAAAGAAATACCTACCAAATAGCGATTTTACCTTTTCACCTGCAGTGCCTTTTCTCGAGCAACGAAACTCAATGAGGAAAGTACCATTCGAGGGCGTAGAAGGGAAATTAAATAACTAACAAAACAATTATCACGAGAAAACAATGATTTAGTGATTTTTTCGACAAAATTAACAATAAAAATGATTGTAGGAGCAAAATTACCGTGGGCTTTTTTATGTTATGTAATGGTTCAATATGCAACTTTTGAGTTCATCATGGATGCCGCAGTTCTTCACAGTTTAAAAAAAATTTAATTCTGTCATAGATTTCTTTATACACATCCAAAGTTTGCGTTGAGGTAAAACTGAATAACGAGCTTTATGCATTTTATGTGACAACAAAATGGTGATTCTGTGAAATTATACATTATTTGATCAGTTATTGACTTCTTCCTCTCAAGTTTTACAGCTATTATTGAAGGTTCATTTCTGTTACAAAAATACCTTTTTTGGAATAATTTTGGCACGGAATAATATATCCGAGCTAGGGTAAGACCAAAAGATGCGTCGTGATTTGGGCTTTATCGTCATGCCAAAAAGTCAATTTCGCAAAAAGTGTTAGTTATCTAATTTCCCCTCTACGCCCTCGCATTATATTTATGCACAACAATATCTTATTCACAAATATTCAAACAAAATTTTAGCTATAGTACCTGCCTAACTATAGGTAATTTTTGTAATAGGTATTATTCTTTTTTGTCGTAGGGGCATATTTATTTCATAGTAGGTATTGGTAGTTGATCGCGCTGTCTACATTTTGTTGAGGTTTGTAATCGATTTACTAATCGATTAAAATTCATTCGGAACTCAATTTATCAAATAAACTTTGCTGTAGGTAGACTTAAAAGTTTTTAAGGCATTTAATATGACTCTAGATTGTATGAGACCCCACATGTAGACTTTAGAGCAGAGCGGGTCGTTTGATTTACAATTTATTGAATACTGGTTGGTTTAATTTAGTATGATTAAGATGTAGACGCCTTTCGTATATTTTAACTTTAAGACATTTATTTTAATTGGCACTTTATTTTTAATAATTATGATAACTAAAAATGAAATTAACATCTACTTATTAAATCTTTATTTGTTGTTAGATAGATAGATAGATAAAACTCATTATGGAAACACCACATTTGATAATCACACAAACTTAAAACTAATCGTCGCAATGGGTGGTTTTATCGCTTAAATCGATCTCTTCCAGACAACCCAGACCTACATATTTGGGATTATTATGATAATATTGGTCTCAAAAATAATTTATATTAATAATTTTTGACTTTTCACAGGATACCTAATAAAAAAATACTCTCATTAAACGCTATGAAAATATTTTTAATTCTACCATGGCAACACTCTTTTTTAACTAAATGCTATTCCTGGTTTGTAGTTTTGCTTTTTATAAAAGGATTTCTTTATGAATTATTAGTACTATACTTAATTATTATTGTGCCTTTACATTCAATATCATTAAATATATTAAGTATTCTCCACCTTTTCTTATTTTGAACAAGCGTAATTATAGTGAAACGCAACGTAAACATACAATATTCGGTCGTATTGAAAACATACCCATTTCTCCAACTCCATCTGCGTCTGTATCTACCGAGCAGACGTTTTCTGGCGCCGTTCCAATTGCCACCAAAATAATTGCACCATAACTTATGATTTATTTTCAAAACAAATATTAAAATCATTTTTCACGACACAGCACTACTTTCACGTATAAAATCTCAGAGTTAACTGGCCGTTTGTCAGTCAGGCTTTCTCTTTGCGAAAAAAGCTAATTTGAATTTTTATAGAAAATTGGGCCAACTAGCCTTTCTTAGAAGCGCGTGCGCAACGTCGGCTGTCTTTTTCATTGCCTTCTTTGTAAGGTTTACTGTCAACAAACACATTGTTCGGTATTTAAATTAGATGCACGCGATTTCCATATTTCGTGTTTATTCTTTTGCGACCAATTTTTTTCTTAAGCCAAGTAGGCAATAGAAATTTTATTGCCTTGAAGTTTTTTGTACTTACTTATCTTTGTAAAGAGGTTAATGTAAAATCTGTTAATATTATATCAACATAATTTTAAGTTTTGTAATAGTTTACTTACCGAACAAAAAACATATTATATTACATAAATAAATTAATATGACGTGTGGACATTTCACACAGCGCCATCTAGCCCCAAACTAAGCATTAATATCTTGTACTATGGGAACCAGATAACTGATAGAATAATATTACGTTTTGTTAAATAATTCACCTTTAAAACTTGCATTTCTATAGTTTCTAAGTTAAATGCCTAAATGTGTAAAATGTAGACTCAATAATCTATTATTCTAATTTTATTGAATGAAACCATGGTAGCATTTAGATAACTTTTTATAGTAGGTATATATATAGGGATAAAAACGCCATAGAAATTAAAAATACAGAATTAGCAACATTTCAGAATCTTTTTTTCCAAACTTTTATTGCTAGTACCACTAAACAGACTAGTACTGTTAGGTACATATTCTGTGGTAGCAATAAGGAAAAAAGATTTGAAATGGTGTACCTAACATATACAGAAATGTATCTCGATTTGATCTAAGGTACTTAGAGTGTCCTAACATACTCCTCAATACTTGATTTTTCTATAATCTGCGGGGTCTATCAAAGCCTAATAAAGTAGTTCTTAGAAAATTAAAAGAAACCCTTAGAAAATTGAGATAATCTAAGCTCTACCCAATAGCTCTACTCAACTATCCGTGGCTCTATCTTTCGACTCTATCCTATTTATTACAGCGCCACCTAGCGAACATCTCATGAATTTTTATAAGCTCAAAGCTCTCAACCTTCTTTCAACACACTCTACAATGGTATCACGATCATCATGGAAGATTCAAAACGAATTGTACAATTTTTAAAGGTGAAAGAGTTGTGTACTTTATCCAAGTGAAATAAATATCCTGACAAAACTATTAAATATTAAAATTATGTCAGGTATAATAGGAATTAACTGTAATGGAGTTTTATCTAAGTATCTAATATAAATATTGATTTCTAGTGATATTTTATTAGCTACCTACTACAATATTATGTATTTAAGTATCTAGCTTTAGTGCGTACATTGTAAAATCAGAAACCTTTCGATAAGATATGTTTAAAAACAAATGAATTTTCTCCAAAGTATTGTCACACTGAAACGTCTAGCTGAACTCAAAGAATACAGAACTCATTCATTTTAGAATACTCAATAGTTGGCAACAGCGCCATCTATCTGAGTTTCCTTAAACCAAGTCTAAGCGCCAGTTGTCATCAACATTTTGTATTGCTACTTATTTATACAAGGACTCATTATTTCTATGAAAAGTGTATGCAATATTATTATGGAGAAACGTGTTCTTTATTAACAAAATCAAACTAGATTATTAATTGTACATAGTAAAATATTTTAATCCATTTTAATATTATAAAGTCGAAAGTAGTTCAAGTTCTTGTATTTCTTGTTCTGTCTGTCTGTCTGTCTGTTATATCTTGACAGCTCAACCACTGAACCGATTGCCCTGAAATTTTCCAGAGATAGCAATAGCTTAAAAATTAGGCATAAGTTGCAAATGGTCATCATTCATCACCATCACCATTCGAGTTCACCAAAATATTCTACAGAAGAACCAACATTGTCTCTCTATTGTTCTAATTTCTATAAAATAATAGAGAAACTTTCATGTTGTACTTTCAATTTTTAGGATTCCGTTCCCAAAGGGAACCCTGTTACTAAGGCTCCGCCGTCCATCCGTCTGTCTATCAGTCTATCTGTCTGTCCGTCTGTCACCAAGCAAATTTTCACAGATGATGTATTTCTGTTGCCACTATAAAAAAAAACAAAATAAAATAAATATTTAAGAGGGCTTCAATACATCAAACGTGATTTATTGCAGACGTAAGGATATAAAAGTTTAAAAAAAAAGACTAATGCCAGCCATTGCGTGGCAGTCCCCTAAATGAACCTGTCCAGGCGTGGTGCTGGGGTATTTGCAGCTTTAACCTATATAAAGTGCAGAGTGAAAGAGGCCTGCTACTATTGAAGGTCATGATTTGTGACGTCACATACAAAAAAAATTGTATGTAGAGCTACCATAGAGGTATGAGATATGTACTAGGAAGTAATAATTTGTGACATCACTGCGAGTTAAAGCTGTCTTTTTCTACACATGTATGTATAGTATATTAAAACTTTGGAATATTTGGTGATATTTTTTTTCGCGACTGTCTATTTTTGGTGAAATATATTTTATTTTGGCAATAAAATATAACAGTCAAATACCTTAATTATGATAACCAAAAATGATTATTTATTCTGGTATTTATAACTATTTAGTCATGTAAAATGTGGAATACCCCTGAATTAGAGTTCCCTCCCAAGTTTTAATCCTACACAGACACACACACCCAAAGTTCGAACGCGTGTGCGTGCCCAAGAATTTCAGCTGGCAGGCCATTGCCACGGCGGCCTTCCGACGCCATGTTTAGTTTTATATCCTATCTCTTTCCCACATATGTAGTTCTCATGAGATGGTAGTAGTAGCGATGTCTCTTTTCCCCAGAGATGGGTCTAATCGCATCGCTTCTTTCCATTTGAGGGGAATGGAAAAAGTAAAAAAGCATGGCGATGGCTTGCGTAATCGAGCGGACATTATTGGAATATTTTGATAATGGCAGAAGGTGGAATGTCGTTTATGTTTTGAGGTTAGGAGGGGCTTAATACTGGTTTTGTATGAATTCTACCTCAGATTTGTTTTTGTTTGGTTGAATATCATTGAATTGAGGGTATCCACTCTACTCATATTGGATCGTAGCGTGGTGAATCACATTGTAGGGAGATAAATTGTTAGTAATTTGGAGGTATAGCAAGTAGTAGGTAGGTAAGTAAGTAGGTACCTAACTAGTATAATAATTCTACTAACCCTATATTACAAACTTGTAAAACGCGAAATCTACACACTTAGAGTGAGTGTATATGAGTGTGTAATTGTGTATATATATATGTTTGTTACCACGCAGTGCTGTAGGTACGGGCTGAACAGATTTTGATGTAATTTGGTAGGTATGTGGATAGTTTAAGTTCTGAAAAAACTTATAGGACTTTGTACCTGTGTATCTGTGGGATAGTTTGAACATTTTCCGCACTAATAAAACCATGGGGCACATCTAGTGTTAACTATTTTCATGCATACCATGTGGTAAAAGCCCCTAAACAAATCTTGAATAAAAGAAAACTATTTTCATTGATATATTTGATTTTCTTACCTTTTAGGCAACGTCTTGTAAACGTTTAAGCGCAACTCCTTTTATTTACACCATCTTGAGATCTGAAAACAAACAAAAAATGTGTTAAACTTTATATAGATAAGTAGGTAGGTATAAGGTACGTAGTCATAGTGCGACTTGGCAGAAAAAAGGTACTCGTATCTACGACACGTAGAACGCCCCCTGACTACGTGGATTGAAAGCTTGCGCCAAGTAGGTGTCAGAAGTTTTATGAGAAAAACCGAATACCTACCAGGGTCAGTGGCGTAATGGAAGACATCTAGTTATTAATGTAAACTATAACGTATAGAATGATGATAATGATACCTACTCTCAATAGGTAAAGTAGGGAGGTACTAGGTACCTAATAAAGAAAAATATTTGTCCCCTGACTACGTGGAATGAAAGCTTGCGCTAAGTGACTGTCAGAAGTTTTATGAGAAAAATCGAAAACCAGGGTCAGTAGTGTAATGGAAAACATCTATGTAAACTAACATAAGTTTTTTTTTGTGTAATGAAGTACTTTAACTAGTGCTTTATTAAGATTACAATCTAGCCATTACTACGGCTAATAAGTAATTTAAGTTTGGCTTAATCTGCTACAGTAGAGTAAACCTAAGAATGTGTCCATTAACACTTTTCTTAACGTCTCTATTAAGGGAAAGGCACTTCGATCATGTGACCTTTTTGAGCAAACTACACTACGGTTCAATGTCACTATCACTAAACTAACTCGAAAGGTTTTACCCTTTTTAGTCTTCTCACTATATCCGTGTTATCGAGCTGGATAGCCTCGATATTCACATGGTGGTGAAGCCTTCGTTCATGAGCTTCGGCAAACTTTTTTATTATGTTAACGACGAGGTCGACCTTTAAGTCCCGATGTAGGTCCTCATTTCTAATATACCACGGTGCATTTACAGCGCACCGAAGTACCTACTTTGTTTTGGAAACGTTGTACTAACATAACTAACATAAGTGATGATATATAGTGATACCTACTCAAAAGATAGAGTAGGTACCTAGGTACCTAAAAATAGTATTATTGATTATGTATACAATATAATATACCTACACATGGTCTTACGAGAGTTATCTTGATTTTCTAAATATAAAACACTGATTGTGTATCTATAGGTATGTAGTCTGCATAGGTAGGCAGGTACCAACTTAATTATTCCCTTCTTTGTTTTTAAACATACACTCATCGTCACCTCATCGTAAAAAGTAGGTACCTATACCTGCGATGAAATATAGGGTAGATACACGATCGCCGCCTCAAAAACGGCACCATTTAAACAAGGCATATGCCTTGTTTTTGTTCTCAGTCGCGTGTGACTGCGCCTAATGAAAGTGATGTAACTCACATATTATTGTTTTGCAACGCTATTACAGGGTGCTATGGTTCATTATTAAAATGAAACAACCGTTGTGGACTATATTTATTTTAGCTGGAGAGGTATTCTACTTATATCTGTATAAGTAAGCACTGATCGGGGACTCTTTTGAGGTTTGATTTGCATAGAGACTGTGTATCTATAGTATATTTGATTTAAGACCAATACCTACGTATATTTTTTTTACGATGTGTGTAGTTTTAAAAAAGGTACTTACTTAAAAAATGTAGGTAGATTAAGAACGTAATAAAAATCGAAAATATACATAAATCTATAGATCCTAGGTACCTACGTAAGTAAAACAAAGACTTTTGAATTTTGCGTACTCAACTCACCTGATGTGTAGGTACTATTATGCGCAGTATGACTAAACCTTAGAGTATACAACTATGCAGCCCGTATGCATACCTACTAGGTATATACATACGGGCTGCATACGTAGCAACATTATGACTAACAGTTCTTGTAAAACATTTTATTACAAATTATTTTCAATGAACCATGTTATTTAGGTATACTACCTACCATTTCAAAAAAAACTGCCGTGAAAAAATATTTTACTTTAGATATTTGTTCGCATTTACTAGACTTTATTTTTTCGCAGCTGTCAAAATGTTATTGCTGTGGTGCCTTATATAATTATGTTCATAAGTATAGGTAGGTAAGGGTTAGTTGACTCATGGAGGTGACTCAATAATAATAATAATAATATATTAAATAATAATATTAAAAAAAAAAAAAAAAAAAGACCCGCTGTCAAACAAACGTCCTTGATTTTTCACTAATTTTATAAAAATTATTTACATTGCATAAACCTGGTAAAATAGCATACAATTTACGAAAATAATCTCCAAGAAACATTTATACACCATGGAAAATGAAAACCTACGGGACAATATACTTTTTACAACAAAAATATCTGAATTGACACTGTCAGTTTGGAAAAATCAATGCACAAATACAAAGAATAATACGGATGAAATAGAACAACATATATGATAACAAGATCAAGGAAGAAACAAGCGGAACAAAGCGCACGCCTGCCACCACCGCCCGCCCCGTCGTCTCCGAGTTCATCGTCGGGGGACGAGTATGGTACTCCCCCCGACACCACTGCGTCGAGTGACGAGGACGGGCCGCCGTCGCCTCCGCCGCCGCCACCACCTGCGCGACGTGGGCGACCACCGCTGCCGGCACGCTTGGGGCCTGCGGGGCAACCTGCTCCGCGCCCGGCCCCCGCTACCGGTGGTATAGTGCGCCGCATGCGATGGACTCAATCAATGAACGAGAACTGCATGCGGGCCTATTATGGGGCTATAGAGGGAGGAAGCAACCTGACTGCGTATCGAGATAGGATGCTGTCACTGTTTCAGGACCTTGAGCCAGCCGTCGCCGTATCCGCACAACGACTGTCGGATCAGGTGCGGGCTATCCAGCGGTGTAAAATGTTGGACCAGCCTACGCTTGATCGGTTGCGCCTGGAAGCGCTGCCTATTCCCGCTACCTCTCCGTCACCGCGGGTCCTGCCTGCCGCGCTGCCGGATCAGGGACCAATTATGGGCCCGCCACCGGTGACGCCGCGGGGTGATCCCGCGATCGATGGGGAAGTAAGTGTGAGTGACAGCGTAAGTACCCAGGCGAATGAGCAATTGAGGAGCGCTTTGGAGGACGCGATTTTGCGGTATCGATCCACATCTACCTCTAGGCCGCGATTACCACGTTTGCCCATGAATAGACGAAACCTAGTGCTAATGGGAGCCCTGAACGCTTTGCTAGCTCCATACTTACGGACTAGCGAAGACTTAGTTGATACGCACTCGATCCTGTACTGTGGGGCCATCGCGGCGTGTCGCGTGGCTCGTGTCAAGTTTCCGGACACTGACCGAGCACCGCGACCCGCCGATGGTGCTCCCGCGTGGCAGGTACGGATCGAGAAGCGTATCACTACCTTCAGGACTCTCATAGCGAAGCTGGTTTGCTTCAGTCGGGGCAATCATCGCCCCCGAGTCATGCGTTTCGTGGCCCAAGCCTTTACTGGGACCGGTATCAGGCCTCAGGACTACATGGCCTGTGTCACGGAGCGCATTGACTTCCTGAAGCAGAAAGTCTATGCGTGGGCAAGTCGTATTCGCCGCTACAGAGAGCGTGTGGATAGGTACCAGCAAAATCGCCTTTTCCAAAGTGACCAAAGGAAGGTGTACCGGAACTGGGAGGGAACCAGCCAACGTGTGGTCGACGGTCAGCTACCGGATGCAAACGCCATGAACGAGTTTTGGCGTAGCATTTGGTCGGTGCCCGTCGAGCACACGGAGGGCGATTGGATGCGTGTTATCGAACGTGTGTGTGAGCCGATCGAGTCCATGGGGTCTATTACGATAGACCCCGAAGACATAAGTTGTGCGATCCGGACGGCCCAGAACTGGAAAAGTCCTGGACCGGATGGATTGCACAACTTCTGGATTAAATGGATTCGGTGCTCATACCCATGTTTGGCGATACAATTCCAAGAAGCCCTCGAGGCTGGTTCACTCCCAAGTTTCATGACAACTGGTGTCACCTTCCTGCTCCATAAGTCCGGTAGTACCACGGAAGCGAAAAATTACAGACCCATCACGTGCTTGCCTACGCTGTACAAGCTCCTTACATCCATTCTGAGAACAAAAATTAACTCGCACATTGTTGCGAACAATATTTTGGCCCCCGCTCAGAATGGATGTAGGGTTGGGTCCCGTGGTACTAAGGAGCTCCTCCTCATAGACACGGCCATTTGCCAACAGGTCCGGCGGAACAGAGGGGCTCTCTCTACTGCCTGGATTGACTATAAGAAGGCCTATGATTCGGTGCCTCATTCATGGCTGGAGAGGGTCTTGGAGCTGTATAAAATAGATGCAACTCTAAGATCCTTTTTAAGCGCATGCATGAGGCAGTGGACCACAGTCCTTCGTCAACCAGGTGGAGGAGAGAGCGTCTCTGACCCGCAGGACTTCATAAGGATAGAGCGAGGCATATTCCAGGGTGACAGTCTGAGCCCCTTGTGGTTTTGTCTAGCGTTGAATCCTCTCAGCACTTTGCTAGGGGATTCAGGGCTGGGCTATCGGCTTCGGAGAGGGAGTGAGATCATATCTCATCTACTGTACATGGATGACCTCAAGCTGTTCGCGCCGCAACGCCCACAATTGATAGAGTTGTTAAAAATCACTGAGAATTTTAGCAACTCTATCAACATGGAGTTCGGTGTGGATAAGTGTGCGGTTATGCATGTACATAGAGGGAAAGTTGTAAATTCCACGAATTTGCAACTTTCCGAGACTATGACTCTCAGGTCCCTCTCCGAGTCCGAAACCTACAGGTATCTTGGTATGTCAGAGTCGTTGGGTATTTCAGTAGGGGATGTTAAGCGGACGGTGAAGGAGCGCTTCTTCTGCCGTCTGACAAAAGTACTCAACAGTCTTTTGTCGGGCGGCAACAAGACGCGCGCCTTCAACGGCTGGGTGATGCCCCTACTGATGTACTCCTTTGGCATACTAAGATGGACTCAGACCGAGCTGGACGCCCTGGATAGAAAGGTCCGTCAACTGCTTACCTCGCATCGCATGCTGCACTCGCGCTCGTCTGTTATGAGACTGTACATTCCGCGGAAATGGGGGGGTCGAGGCTTTCTAAATGCCAAAACCCTCCATAACCGTGAAGTGTGCAGTCTCCGGGATTATTTCCTCAACAACGAGTGCGGGATGCATCGCGATGTGGTGGCAGTTGACAAGGGCCTCACGCCGCTCTCCTTGGCAAGTGAGAACTGGCGTAAACCGGTGGTACTTAGCACCGAGGACCGCAGGGACGTATGGAAAGGCAAGGAGCTGCACGGGCGGTTCTATCGGGCCTTAACAGGGCCTGATGTGGACCTGCATGCGTCGGTGAACTGGCTACGATTCGGCGACCTATTTGGGGAAACCGAGGGTTTTGTCTGTGCAATTGCGGACGAAGTTATCAAGACGAACAACTACCGGAAATATATCATGAAGGACGGTACGGTCGACATCTGTCGGGCATGCCGCCGTCCCGGAGAATCTCTCCGACATATCATTTCCGGTTGTTCTCATCTTGCTAACGGAGAGTACTTGCACAGACACAACCTAGTGGCCAGGATCATCCATCAGCAACTTGCCCTTCAATACGGCCTTGTGGAGTCTGAGGTGCCGTACTACAAGTACACACCGGGGCCGGTTCTCGAAAATGGCCGTGCATTGCTCTATTGGGATCGCTCTATCATCACGGACAGGACTATTGTAGCCAATAAGCCTGATATCGTGCTGGTAGACCGATCCCAACGCCGGGCAGTGCTCGTTGACATCACCATCCCACATGACGAGAACCTCGTGAAGGCTGAGAAGGACAAACTCAGCAAGTACCTTGACTTGGCTCACGAGGTAACCGCCATGTGGAATGTTGACTCAACGAGCATTGTCCCGATAGTCGTTTCGGCGAACGGCCTTATAGCGAAGAGCCTCGACCAACACCTCGAGAGGCTCTCGCTAGACGGTTGGATCAAGGGTCAGATTCAGAAGGCAGTACTCCTTGACACGGCACGTATTGTCAGGAGGTTCCTCACTCTGCAGCCCTAACCACCGGTAGCTTGGGTCCTGCCCCGCTGCCGGCGGCACTCTAGGTTTAGGTTTTTTATAATATTTTTGTAAATTCCTTTTTATAGAGATATTGTAAAAAACTTAGGCTTAAGAATTGTAAATAAATGAGTGAATAATAATATAATAATAGCTAATATTTTTGTAAATTCTTTTTTATAGAGATATTGTAAAAAACTCAGGTTTAAGAATTGTAAATAAATAAGTGATAATAAAATAATAACCAATAATGCTAATGTCCAGAATTTTCAGTCTGACGAAGAAATCAAAATGTTCACGTAATGCTAGGACATGGATGGCTGCGTACAACTCTACAACCATCCTGCACCTAACCAGTGTAGTTGAATTGTAGTCAGTCATCACACCCCCTGTGAGAGAATGCCCATGACCCAGAAGTGGGGGCGTATATGAGCCAATAATATTATTGTTTATTTGTTGATATCATTGTTTATATTTTCTTCTCATGAAAGACTGAAAATATTTTTATATCATTATCAAAGTTTTCGATACCTAAGAAATATCCTTTCACATTCTGTTTGTGTTAAGTATCCGGCTCCGCTATGCCAAGATTCACTGTTCTTTGTGACTAGCTCTGGCATTAATGTCAACAAGGTGACTTACAACCTAAGCAGCTCAAGTGAAAACTCCAGCACATTAAAAAATATTTACTCAAAGTCAGGTGCAAGAGCTTGAACTCACCGCGATCCTGATTGATACGCCATAAACCGAATTTATTACATGACCGCTATAAACGCACGAGCGAATGGCTAATCATCTATTAATCGCAATTTAACGTATCAACACTGTCAAATAATACTCGAAAGAACAAGCAATAAAAGTTTATCGCATCGTGACGAAACGCGGAGCTTTCGAAGAGTTCGCAAAAAGACTGCTATTAGTACCTAAATAATCTAATGCCCGTCTACACTAAAGTTTGATAGCGTTTAAGTTCACACTTATCCCTCTATGACGTAACATGCACCATCGTAGGCCGCGTCATCACTTACCATCAGGTGAGACAGTGGTCAAGTGCTATGCCTATAAATTGTATAAAAAAACTAAGTGCGAACTTAAAAGCTGCCAAACTAAAGTGCAGATGGCACTGATCAACGGTAGACCTTACGGCTTTCAAACTCACACACCCAGGTCCAAATCTTGCTCGGCTCTGCTTTAATGACTCCGTCATGCTTATGAAAACAAAAAAAAAACAGAAAATACAATTTCTAAAACAAATTAAAAATCACTACGAAAGCAAATGTGAAAATGAAATAACACACACACAGCGCTTAAATTTTCTGAAGTCTTCACTGATAACTTCTTTATTAGAATCCTCATGTTCGTGACCAAACAGAAAACTAGAGGACGCGGAAGGAGTCACAATGCCTGAACCTACCGCAAAACTGATTTTATTCTCTGTTTATAATATAAAACTTTATGTTTCTCCTGCAACGTTTATGCGGCTATGGGCGTTGAACTTTGAATCGCTTGATTACGGTTTTTTAATGGTTCACTGCGAATATTAGTCAATTCATTGTTAGCTGCTATTGTTCCTGCTGCATGCTTTAATGCAGGGCTGCTACGGTAAATCGTTAATAGTTCCTATACCTATAGGGTTACAGAATAAGTGCCTGCGCAGGAGTGTTTTGTGAAGCGAATTATTTGCAACCGGTTCCATTGTTTTAATAAAGAAATACAAAACAATGTTTTCAGATTATTTAAGCTTTTGCGATTGCATTTGGAAAAGTATATTAAATTATTTTTAACGCTTTTGTTTGGATTTTGTCCAGGTGTTGGGAGCATAATATATAGTCTTCGTAGTTCCTGGGTCCATAGATACAGGGAATCCTAGTTAGGGTCCGGGATCTATGTAGGTATGTGATCGTTAGGCGTTATTTATTTCATTTATTGTAACATATTTAAAGCAAAACTGAAATAACCTTTCATAGCTTAAGCACAGTTCTCATCTACAAAATTCAGTTGGTTACTTACACTCCTACCTATAAGTATTAAATTGGGATTTCAATTTTAAAAGTGTATCTTTTGCAATGCTAAGGAAACAGCTCTATACTTAACTGTTGATCTACAGTTACACTGTAAACCATCCCAAATCCTGCATAGCCCAATAACTCATTCTAGTTGGTACACATTCCCAGTCATAAATACCTTACAGTGTAAGATAGATGGCCGTAAGATGCTATAACGTTCCATTCAAAGGCTACTACGCATCGAGATCGCCCAAACACCGGTTGTTTGGTAATGTTGTAAATCAAATCATCAATTATCGACAATCGTTTACACTCGCCAGGCCGCCGTGTAAACAATTCGAACATTAAAACTCCGCTACCTACATTTTACGACTATTCAATTTGGGGGAAAATCGATTTTATTCGCTTGCTTTACAATCGCGTCGCTGGTAAAGTCGCTCGAGATTACGCCGAGTGTTTACATTTTAGATTTTTTTTTACTCGTATGCGGAAGTGGTTGGCGGATGCGACTGGAACAGGGAAGACCGATGTAAACTATTAGAAATAAACAATAGTCGGGACAACTTTTGTTAATATTGGACAAGAATATTCAGGTTATGGTTCACTGGAAGTGGAACCGAGCGTATTCAAGCGAAACTGCTTCGTAACTCGCAATGTCAATGAATTTCATTGACATACACAACGTGTACAAGGACTATTATAACTCATTTGCATACCCAGTTTATTGCTTACCTCCAATCAAAACGGCGTTCAAACAGATTTAAACACGACACTACACTAATCAACGATTGTTTAAAACTAGAACAGGAGATATAAAATCACTCTTCATTGAGACTGAACTGAAAGCAACCGAGTCATCAACCCGACTGAGGCCGGCTCGGCCTACGACAATTGTATCACATATTCAACTAACAAAACACTAACAAATTGATATGTTTATCTACAAAGGACTATAAACTCATTCAGTGCCCACCCTTTATCGAGGGGATCCACCCTTCTGATTAAAAAAATTGCAAAATATTACATAAAAAGTTCTTTCCCTTCTGCTATCTCTAACTTAGATATAATTTTGGCTAACTCATAGTTCCGGGTAAATGTCCCGTGAATCCTTTTTGAGTTTTAAATTCTTTTTATGTCTCATACATTATTCAAATACGACTAGCTTCTACCTAGAAGGGAACATGTACAGATCTTATCAATCTTGGCTTCACGTTAGAAATTCTCACTTTTTCTATAAGCTGTCTTACTTTGAAATACTTAACAAATAGGTGGTTTATTTTAATGTAATGAGATCATCATCATCAGCCTGAAAACGTCCACTGCTGAACATAGGCAGCCGCTCAAAGTTTGTCTCCCGCATCCATCGGCTCCTCGCGGTTCTGACCAACTATGAGAATAATTGGTAAATGTTTTTTTAGATATTAGCACTTATGAAACTATAAATTGTTTTTTATAGCTCACAACGGTCTTAAATGTGCCAAAGAAATGTAAAAGAACAAACTTTAATTTTATCTTAAAATGTCGGAAATAATAAAGGCTGTGGTACAAAAAGAAACTAAAGCTGAACTATGGTCCATTACCCAGTTGGGTTACCCCGAGTACCCCGATCCCCGAGGCCCCCATCCCGGAGGACCACGAATATTATAAATGTAACACTGACTACGATATCAAAAACATGATCGATTGATTTTTATTCGAAAACCATTGATATAAAAACCTCATCACACAATACCAATAATTATATACCTACCTACCTATCAAATGACATCCCGCAGCGTCATTTTCACACTCCCACAATTTTCACCCTTTGTCATAAAATTTTGGAAGCAACCCTACCGAATGACACGGGTATTAAAAAGTAAAAAGCTAATGGTGTATAGGGGTGCCCTGTGTTTTAATTTGAGATGAGATGGTTAGATGGGAATGGATTTTTTTAATACATTAAAATGATTTCTGTATAAAAAATAAACCGTTGGTTTCCGGAAACTCCGTTTTGACACAGTGTCAAACGGAAAATTAAATGTACCTATATATGAGAAATTTATTAAAATAATTTCCTTAAAGGCCTTATAATATTATTATTACTTACTTACATAAGTACTATAATGTGTTAATTTAAATCATCGATAACATTAAATACTGAAACTTTTATCTAGTGCTAACGTTTTATATAAAAACTTAATATGGCTTGAATCACTATAATCACATCAAAGATTTTCTGAAAAATTACAGTTTAAAGACAGAAAAGAACTGCACATAACGAATTCCTCACAACCACTAAATTCCAAAGTAGTTTGGAATTAATTAAATTACAAAATGGCTGAAAATTTAAATAATTATCAAAGTTACACGCAAACTACACAACGTGAACCTTGAGCATGTCACGTTAATTTATTTGCCGCAATAAATTAAAAAGCTACAAAAATAATGTTAGAATTATTCCTGGAGTTAAAAAGACATTAAAACCGGGTTGATACTACCTATATGAGAAAGGTGTAACTTCAGTAGATTATTTAATAGGTAGAAACTCAAGCGCCGAAAGAGTCACAGTGCTACAAGAAATAATATGACAGGCCCCGCTGCAGTTTATTGCGATGGTGAATACGTATTTTTGTACGTTAACGAATGACGTGACGAGCTTTTCGTTTGCCGGATGATAAGCGTTTAGCTGCCCATAACGTCAGTAGCAGAGCCAGGGAACTCTAAATAAAGCATCGCGTGACTGCACTGCGTACAGTTTAGTAATAAGATTTCAAGACAGTGAGATCATGTGATGAATTGATGATCATTGCCGCTTTACATCAGGAGAAGTTTGTCAAATGCATATCTAGTAAAAAGGTCATAAATTTTTATTTGCCTAGGAATTTTACTACAGGTAAGTGCGGTGGCCTTCAAATTAGATCACAGCAATACATGCAATCTTTTTTTTAATGGGCAATATGCCTTTATTCTTTAAACTAAGTAATACAATAAAAAAACGAATAAACCAGCTACACTATCTACTATAATGAACATTTGGACTGTAGCCACGATGGCCTATAGACAGTCCAAATGCTCCATCCCACCACCGGTAGGTAGCGTACTCAACATGCTGGCAGCATTGACTCGTTGAATTATGCTGATTCGTTGAGCCAAATAAGCGTCACCATTTTGGTCGCGCGTCACTTCGTCGACCACGCGCTTTGATAAACTTTGGCAAACGCGATGAACTCTCGGTGCCCGCGCCACAGACCTAGGGTCTCAACACCAAACAGCTCATAATAATATGTACCTACCTAACCACTACCGAGATTACTATATTAGAATACTATGCTTGGTCATTGCGGGCAGAACATCTGGCAAAACGGTGCTACCATATACCTAGTAGTACCTACTGAGAAGAATTCTTGAAAGTAAAATCCTAATAAATAAATAAATATTTGTGGACATTTAACACAGTGCCATCTAGTCCCAAACTAAGCAAAGCTTTTACTATGAGAACCAGAGTTATCTGGTTCTCATAGTAGATAAAATACTTAGGTACTTACTATTTTTTTGTAAATATACATACATAGGATACAATACCACACCCAGACAAAGAACAAACACCTATGCTCATCACACAAATGTTTGTCCTGGGTGGAAATGGAACCCACAGTTTAGAAGGCAGGGCTACTACCACAGATTAGCACCACAGTTGTCTATTATAAACTGAATAATTTTTTTTTTTTTATGCTATTGAATGACTTGACGAGCTAGTCATTCACCTGATGTTAAGCGACATGGCCGCTCATAACAGTTGCAGTGTCACTCGGAACTTTAAAACAATAAAGTTTCGCGTGAACCTGCACTGCGCACGTCATCCTGAGACATCGCACAGTCTAGTAATCAGATTACTAGACTGAGTAATCAGATCATAAAGTCTCATTTGCCCAGTAATTTCACTAGCTACAATGCCCTTCAAACCGGAACACAGTAGTGTTTGCACACTACTGCTTGGCGGCAGAATAACTGGCAAAGCGGTGGTACCTACCTAGACGAACTTTGCAGAAAAGTCCTACCACCTAGTAAAATAAATTAAGGAAAAAATATCAACTGAGCTATATATAGTCAAATACAGTATACCTACCTATTCAAGTCTAATTATATACTACTTAATAAAACCTTAAAATCTATGAGCAGTTTTTCGTATCTTCTTCTCCAAGTTTCCTGTAAGTGACGCCGATATTATTACAGTAATAGCTCAAACCGAAAAAATATGTTATTTGTCTGATTTACCTTAATCAAAATACCTACTATTATTTACTTTAATTATTAGAGCTTATCAGGTTTTTAATTTTTATTTTCAGAATGCAAATCTATTTTTACTTTTTGCCGCCCGTATATCGGCGTCACTTCCCTACATTATAGGTGATGTGTGTACCTATACATAATACAAGTATAGTCGTAGGGTTGTTAAGAGCTCGAGTGGATACCGTGTCTATATTTAAATTGTGTTTTTGTTTCCCCGGTTAGTTGTTGGAGCACTAATTCTGTAGTTTACGACCCTGCCCGCCAGATCAGGTCCAGATGCCGCTCCCACGACGGGATAAGATGCGTTTACATATGCCGGTTACGAATGAATTTTTTAATACTATAGACTAAACATGTGAATTAAAATAAACATAATAAGCATTGCCTTTAATCAGCTTATTCTATTCTTACTTAGAGTAATTAATACCTATGTTTGTTGGATAATAAAAACAATAATTAATAGCAATACTTATATTAAATCTCTACATGATGTAGATAAATGTTTTTGTCTAATTACATTGGCAATAAAATTCACAATCACTCAATTACTATTACACAAGATATAGGTACCTATTAGTAATTAAGTTTAGCCAAGCCATAATAATTATAGTGTAAAATCTAAAAACTTTAATAATAGAGTAAGTTCTGAGTGATACTGCAATCTGTTATGAGCAGCCATGACGCTTAACATCTGGTGAACGACCAGTTTGTCACGTTATTCATTTACATAAAAAAAAAGAAGGAAAATAGCATTATTGAAAAAAATTACTCTCCACAGCGTTTTTAAAAACAAAATAAGAAACGAGCAAAATTATTATTAAGTCACTCCTAAATTACCATTCGTACCTAAATATTCTCTCTTAGAAACGTTTCAGATAAAACCTGAAAATTGAAAAGCTAAAATTAACAATACGTGTTGAGTTGTACACGTATGTATCTACGTAGGTACACATCAACTTAATTGCGTAAGTCCAAACACCAATGGGAAATAACCCTTATTTACATGCGCCTGCTTCAACCAACGATGTTTGGGATATCGAGAGTTGAACTGAATAATTTATCGGTAATATTCTATCTGAGAGATGGGGCTAGGCACATTATGGGTCCAGGTAAACGAGGTAGATAGCCGTTTGGTAGATTTATTTTATCTGAATAAAGTTAAGTGGCCAGCTATATGTTTTGAGTTTGGAGTACCTTTAGAACATAATCGTTCTTTCAGAGTTTGTTTTAAAAAAAAGTGATTTTGACCCTGTTGCATTTATAGGATACTAATCGCTAACTGGTTTTACTTATAAATGTTAGTTAAATTTAAACATCGCTTAAACACTTCCTATCAACTTCACGCTGACGTGAAATGTTACAAGCGAAAGAGAGTCATATAAGTAACGTTTATAAGTAAAACTGCAAAACAAAATGAAATAATGACTAATGAATTTTATTTCCCCAAACGTAATAAACTGTGAATTTTTTTTACTATTCCATGTACTAAAAACAGTCATAAGATCCTAATCTTATAACACTATTATCATTACAATAGAAATAATTAAAATCTGAGAATAGTTATGAAACTTGAGCACATAATTTAGTACAGCATGAAGTAGGCACGAGTCGACCAATCATAATGCATAAGCTACCTATCTGTTGTAAATCTCAACTTTTTATGTACCATTAAAACAGTTTTATTAGTTATTAACACGTGTTAAGCGGTTATAGACTAACAACATTTGTAGAAAACTTCGGCTGTTAACGTTAGTGATACCTCAGCAAGTATTAGTATCGTAAATGCTAGTATCGTAAAGGTAAACGAGTAGATTATGCTAAGTGCTGCCAGCTTCACTTCTATAGATAAAACGGCTATTTAGCGACAGTTTATAAAATTAAAATATAAAGAGAATGTGCACATTTAATCACAATGCCAGTACTTGAACAAAAAGTTTAAATTTGTTAAAACCACTTTTTTTTAAAGACTTGAAACGTATACCATTTTTGTAATGCGATATGTGATATCTATGTAGGTACTCGTATTGTGTTGCTAACTATTCATAACTTATAGCACTTAGTTGTCTTTTCATAAAATATCATTGATTAACATTATTGGATCTAGAGCCCATGCCAATAACCTGCTTTATAGACCCCAGCGTCGTTATCTTCTCGGTTGAATTTTCGTTAATTACCGATAGTAGGTGTGAAATAAACGGTATCAAATTAACATTAATAACCAACGTAAATCAATTATACATTTCAAACACTCATCGACTTTTAAATCGTAATAAAATGTACAAACGGCAGTGAATTTATTTATTGCCTTAAAGTTGTAAAACTATATTACACGCCATAATGACGTGTGTTATTGGCATTTATTTCACCCATTCTACCATCAATGACCACTTATTCAAACTTTATGTTTATTGTATAATGAAAACAAGTTAGCCAATAAACAAATTGTTTCATTCATCAGTGAACGAACCTATTTTGCTTTGATGTTGTTATAATGTGATAGGAACTGTATATACAAGCTACAAAAAATAACCAACATTCTATTCGCAAACAGTATTTTCTACGAATGAAAAAAGTAAATCAGACCTCAGTAACGTATAAGTATAAACTGATGTTCAAGTGCAATATTCCCACGGTTTTAAAATTGCAAACCCGTAAGAAGCAGAGCATTTAACACATTATATACTGGCCATTACCTATCTACATAAAACGGGCGAGGTTCGCAACAAAACTGCGGGCAACATTGTTGTCCGAGGCACATGCACCAGACCGTATAAATTTGCGCTTGATTTATTTATTACACACACAAAATATCAACAAAGAAACATTTTTAAAAGTGAAACGAAAAAGATTTACAAGAAAGGGTGCCCGATCATTGTTAGCGCACCCTCTTATGCAAATCAGTACGCTGAAACCGAAAGCGTATACAGAATACAGCCTAAACAAAAGCTTAGCGTTGCGCAACCTTTACATAAATTATCGATACGCATTAGGCAAATTAAGACCGCCTTTTCAGGGAATGACGTTTTCAAAAATCCGACAAAACCAGTTCGAAACTTGAAAAGTATTGAAATCATAGCTCGCATTGTCTCCACCGCGCGGTCGTTATAACCCAAAGAATTCATCCGCATGAAAGGGTACCATTTGCATAATACTGCAATCACTCTCCTCGGCTAAATGTTTTCCGTTTTGTGGTAAACGCGCTTTCGTTTTCATAACCGCTCGCTTTTACGTCCTTACAATGATTTTGGCGTTCGTACGATACAGGTCAGTGCGTGATTTTCGACAATTTCACCAAAGTTATTTCTGTGCTTTGGAAAACGAACGTAAAAAGCTTTCATAAAGAGCGATTCAGTTGTACATATCTCGATAAGTACGTTACCGTTGTTGTGATTTATATTCAGGTGTGTGCGTGTTGTCGGATAGTTAAGTTTTTACTGTCACGATAGAGGTTCTGTGGAGTGTAGTCGGATTTATCGGTGAAGTCGAGGCGACGACAGGCAGCGTCGCGGTATCAGTGTATGTATCTACCCACAACGTATCTCATATATGTAAGTGTCGCGTTTAGTGCCCTATTTATGGCTTTTTGGTTGCGCCAAGGTATCAGAACTACTACTCGAATACATCGAGGGCTTTCAATACTCGTGAGAAAGTTTGGAGCTTTTTGGGTTGTTTTATCTGCATTAACAGCATTAAAAGTTGGTGTTTTTGATTAGGTAGGTACTCTAACTACGTCAACAAATGGAAAATGTCAAAGTTTTGAGAGAAGCAAAATATTACGTTGCGTATCTGTTATGGGCAGTCGTGACGCTTAACATCAGGCGAACGACTCGCTCGTCACGTCATTTGTTCACATAAAATAAAAAAATTACCCGATAGATTCATGAAATTGAGAGTGTAATTCACATTCATAATATATTTATACATTTTCAGTCTAAAAACCTTGAATACCTAATATACTTGTAAAATATTATATTATTTAATCTATATTTTCATTTCCATAAACCGCACTGACTCAATCCCACATAGCAGGCTAGTAGGTAGCTAGTAGCAAACCACACCACACTTCAAGGGGACATTCATCAGGGAGCTGTCATAAAATAGAATTAAGTACTGGTTGGATCACAGGCCTTCCTCCGTGATCACTACGAAGTACGAATCAACATAAATCAATCCCACAGAGACCCGCACCACTCTAATTGCAATTATATTATGGTATCTATAGCGTGGAATATACAGGATGATTTGTCCTGAAGAGTAGATTAAAATTCGGCTCTAAATTAAAACCAAATAACCTCTTTAATTTTAACCTGGTTATCCTTAGAATACGTAGCTTTTCATTTAATAATTTTATTCACATGATTTGATCCCAACTATATGTAAAAGCAAAACGTTGGCTGTCTGTTTGTTTGTGGTTTTTGACGCTAACACGGCTAAATCAATTTTTACGAAATTTTGGACTATTTAAGTTACCTGCATTGATATTGAATTGATTGCCTAAAAATCTGAGAATGTCTGTGGGAAAACGGGTTGCGTGTGAAACCATGGGGTTTATAATATTTAAAAAAATATTTCGAGCATACATTTTATTATTCCTTACTGTGTTGAATGTAGCCCTAATCCACAGAGTGATAAACCGGTATATTTTTTGCATTGTGGAATGCACATAAACAATTGAAATTGATATTATCTAACAAGGAAAAGCTACATAAATCTTAGGTAACTATTGCCGTTTATTATAAACTCTTGCGCTATCTGATCCCGCCAATCTCTCGCCTTGCACCCTGTATAATCCACAGCGTAAGACATATAACTTATAGAGAAAGCGATAAATCAAAAATTTCGTTTGTGCGGGTAGACGCGATTTTATAGGTTGGTTCTTTATGTCGTAAATCGCGAGTGAAACTTTCGGGGTTAATGACGCGGTTTTAATTTATAAGATGGAATTTTCGAGGTTTCGTCGTTTTGTGGGAATTGATGGATTTTATTAGAGTGTAGGTACCTATGAAGATTGAAATAGAAATGTAATGTACTCTTAGTATTTGCTAGTAAAATGCTCAAGGTGTACATGTCAAGGACGCTATGTGGCCAGTCAGAAAGTACTACATAACTCACATTATATACAAGAACAACTCTGACTAAACTACACAAAAAAAACAATAAAAAAAACAATAAAAAAAAAAAGATATTATACATTATAAACTTTTCTAATCATTTTTGTAATACATTTGCCTACAAAAGTCATTTGCAGCTTCCCCAATATAGATAATCTTATATGATATTTTTAGCGGAATCACACTAGATATACTTTTTTCATTTTGTTTTTAAACTACACAATGCTTATATTGCACACTGCATGCTTAACCTAATAGGTATTGTTAATTGTACCACGTGTACCACGAACAAGTGTAATTTTTCTTAGTTCAATACGTAAAAACAGTTCTTTATAAAATATTAGGTAGAGGCGACGTAAAGCATGTGTTATCAGCCGGAAGACGTCCACTGCAGAACATAGAAACGGTTACTTACCCTTGCATCCAACGGCTCTCTGTTATTCAGTACCTAGGTATTAGTATACAACAAATTAAAACACATTTGTCTAGTGACAATTTATAGGAACCCACTGAGAAAAAAAAAATAAAAAAAGGAAAAATTATAAGAGATGTTCAGTTTTAGACAAAAGCAGTACCTTCAAAGCTTTTTTTTTTTTATTTTTTTTTATCAACGATAAATTTATCGATAAACGATTTATCAATGATGGGTGTTTTTTAATGAAAGAACCATGTGCTTTCGTATATCAAGCGGATGATATGGCTTTCACTGTACTTTCTTCTTGTTTATGTAAATTAATTATGATTAGATTTATCTTGTCCACTTAAATCTGTTACTTGCCAAAACTCTTATTGCGTAAGCAATTTAACCACAAAAGTCAGATTTTCCAGATTTCACAATGTTTATTGAATAGAAAAGTCTTAAAACTACTTGTAAAAAGCCATTCCAACATTACCATGTTTCGAAACATACCTACAACATTATTTCCAGGCATATTTCCACAGAAATTCATTCTCAAAGCGCATTTTGATAAAGACAGAGATTTAATTTAACGGTTGATTACATTTCGTTAATGGACATTATTGTGTTGAAACATGTATTTCTATTGCTATCAAACCAATTACTCTGTTTAATTACTGTAACCATTCTGATACAGCATACGTGGAGTACGTAGGTACTTACACGTTACCTACATTTGTAAGTGCAGTACCTATACATACCTACTATGCTACCTACTGAATGGTTTGGAAAGAATGAGTCAGGTCACGATGACGATATTTAGATAATGCATTTTCAAAAGGCGGTGAAATTCAAATTCTCAAGAATATGTACCTTCATTTAAAGATATTAAAAGTTATTTTTTATACTTAGGTAGGTACTAATGTGTAGCAAACATGCAAATGGTGCTTCTATGGTAAGTGTGTTCTGTCGCATAGGGAGATCTACAACACTGGGGGTGCTGCATCCCGATTCCCAAACCATCAAAAACGTTTAGATTCGATGTCTACACTCTCCGTCTCCTTCACCCTGACTTTAGATGAAGGAGACGGAGAGCGTAAATTTCGAATCGAAACTTTTTCGATGGGTTGAATCAGGGTTTTTTTTATGTAAACGAATGACGTGACGAGCTCGTTCGCCTGGTGTTAAGCGTCACGGCCGCCCATTCCAGATTGCAGTGTCACTAAATTAAAGTTTGTGATGGTGCTGATGATGATGCATTGCCGAATTGATACCCTTTTTGAAGGACTCTAGTTTCGTAGTCTATATCAGCCGTTATTAAGGTGGAACGTTACACTCGCGCGGCAAATTCAAATTTTCTTGCGTTCTTTTGCCAATAATAGCTTAATTACTCAACGTGAATACATGAAAAATAATTTTGCTCAAATAAATATAATGTATCAATAAATTACAATTAAAAGTATCACCTACTTATCATTGGTTTAGCGACAAATGGCAATAGACTGAAAAACTAAGAAGAAAATTGTTTATTGTCATTTGTCGCTAAACCAACTTTATCTAGGAGATACTTTTAATCGTAATTTGTTGATACATTCTATTTATTTCCGCAATATTAGTTTTTATGTAATCGCGTTGAGTAATTAAGCTATTATCCGCAAAAGAACGCAAGAAAATTTGAATTTGCCGCGCGAGTGTAACGTTCTACCTTATTATAAACCACTCGTTACTACTAATTACTAAACCATACATATACAAATTTGTCAATTGATTCAGATTCAGTAATATAGGTTCAGAATTTGCCTGTGAGTGTGAGTGTGTGAGTGTAGCCGTTTAATAGTTGTAATTATGTACCTGATACCGAACTGAAGCTCTATATATTGAACTTTAAATAAAATAAAATTAATAATTATAAAACTTAATTAAATTAACTATTATTTTTATAGTAAATTACGAGAAGATAGTAACATGTCCTATTAATGAAAGAAGCTAAGTAGTAAATGCGCTATCCCACACTTGAAAACCCTTCCCATAGCTAATCTCGTTTGATTGGCTCAAGCCGTGAAAGCAATAAATACTTATTGACTGTCCTAATAAACGGTCAATTGATGCCACATCTTATCTATAGATAGCTGGCTTCACGTTGAAGTCAGAAATAGAGTAAAAATCTATAATATTTTCTGAAATTTTGGTTAAAATTATACATATACCTTGTTTCTCGAAAATTTTTAACGCAGTAGTAGCTGCAGCAGTCAATTATTCTTGAAATAATTTATACGCAGTGGTTTTAAAATGGCCGTATATATAAATTTAGCAGTTGTAAATAAGTTATATAAGTTATATAAATTATATAACCAACTTTTAGATTCAGTGTTACGACAACGACTTGGTGCAGCGTATGCGGCTCGGTACAGTCAAGGTTTGAATAATATTATGCAGTTGCATTGCACCATAATTTTTTGTTGTAACTTTCAAAATATGCTAGCATGAAGTTTGTTTATAATATCTTAGAAACTTAAATCTAAGATACGAGTAACTTATTTTCATAAAAATATTTAAAATTCACAGACTTGTGGGACGAAACAAATTCGGTTGATGTAGAGAATCCAATCACGTCACAATATTCAAACCGTATCTTCCAAAAATTTCCCTTGTTTTTGTTTTTTTTTTAAAGGGCATGCTGACTTTATTGTTTTAACTAATTACTACAATAATATACTAAATACCAATTCTTTTGTTGAGATAGGTACTCAATTTATTCTTTCAGAAAACAATTATTTAGGGGTGGCCATCTAGGTGCGGTACGAGTTAGACCGTAAATAAGTCTGGCATTTTGAGGACCTTGCCTAGCATTTTACGTGCATTGGCAAATACTTAGGTACAATGCGGCGGCAAGCCTTTTGGAATACGAAATGCGTTAAAAACAGACTCGCCTCCACTGGAAAATAAGCTTTATTTCTGAAAGCAGTGGTTGAATATGAATTGATGGTGGGCTGAAATGCGATCTTGCTGCAATGCCGACTCACGATTCGAAAACAGATTTATGATCGGCTGCGATAACGGGTGCGCGATAAAATTTTTGCCTTATACCAAGAAAAAGGAGGTACAGATCGAAGAGAAAATGAATAATCCCGTTATTTTTTAATATATCCATAAATAACCGACTATTGAGATGTTTAAGTTTTCATTTCTACAAAATTAAATCAAGGTGTTTAGATATATGTGTTTAGATAAATATTAACATAATAATTCCATCACTATTATGGCCGATGATTTTGGTGGATTAGCAAGCATCATCTTCCGTGGAATTCCGAATAACCATGCTTACAGATTGCCACGAAATTTGTTTTTTGAGCAAGTAAGCGGCTGTAAGGCTTTCCCTAATATATAAATTGTGCCAATAAAGAAGTGGCTCTGAAAACTGGAAATTCCTACTTATTCCCATCATTTGCATTGGAAGATTGAGGCAACCACATTTTCAGGTCTTTTCTGATCAATCCTTTCATCTTTTACTTTTGCAATAATATATCAGTAAGGAAAATCTTCTTTATTTACATATAAAAATCAATTGCTGTTCGTTAGTCTCGCTAAAACTCGAGTACGGCTAAACGGATTTATCTTATCTTGGTCTTGAAATGTTCGTGGAGCTCTAGGAAAGGTTTGAAAGGTGAGAAAAATTCAAATAATTGCCGGGGAAATCCTAAAAACAGCCTTTTTCTTTTTCCCATATAAACGTAAGTACAGTACGAAGTCTGCCGGGTCAGCTAGTTAAAAATAAAAACACATTATAGGTACCTACAGCTACGTAAGTACTCAATTTTGCTCCTTTTGACTAAAACTTATCATAGAAGCGTGGAACACGAAGCTCAAGGATCGGGATCACGAATTTTAGTCGTGGTGATAGAACAATTAAAAATCACGAATGGTCGATAGAGACGATCACGTTTTTTTTATGTTTTAGTTGTTAGGGCCATATTTGTAGAGATACTAAAATATACCAACCTTACTGATAAAATTTAATATGCGTGGTATATGCAACGCTTCGTAAAATACTTATATTAACGTAGGCATATATATACAGACAAATAGACAATCATAACATTTTACAATACATATTTTTGCATAAACCTAACCTAACTACACCTGTATGATAATAAATAATGAATAATAGGGTATACATATTTTTTATTAAGGTAAGTATTATCCATCATCTACTTAATCTAATGAAAAAACAAAATTTATTATACATTTTATAGGTAGGTATATACTTACCTATACCTACGTATTTTTTTAATGTTCATTTAAAGATATCGTTTTCGTGACTATTTATGTAACCTTAATACACAATTGAACTTATGAACAATGGGGTTGTGTCTCATACATTTTTTTACAATACAAAGATTTTTTTATAATACCTATACAGGGTGCAATTCATTTCATTACCATAAATTCATGACAGTACATGATAGTATGTACATCATTAATTGATTATTAAAGAGTAAAGAGTACGAATTTAAATATTTTTTTATTGATAATTATGAAGATTGCCGGTGCTTAAAGTAGCGAATGATTTTGATACTTTTAAAAGTTTTTTCACCTTGTATGTCATAAATAAAAGCAGCACTTAATTATTATAATTTAATTTAGTACTGTAACAGTTGATTAAGTAAATTATTAAATTTTCTGGGGTCAATACCAAAACGATATGTTTCATCGTGACGTAACCGGAGTCAGAAGTAGGTACCTATATCGTTTCAAAGAATGCTAATGAAGTCAATTACACCCAGTATATAAAACTTCTCATTCAAAACGCCACATTACAAGAATCAGTGATCAGAAACGTATCAACTTAGCTTATGCCGCAATGGTTAAACCTAACACTTTTATGTCGTGAATATGAATAAACAACTAACGTAATTGCGTAATCGCAGGTTATTTCAACAATAAAGTAGCAAAATATCTTGAAAAGTTTAGCCGATTGAACTCCATTCCGAAGCTCTGGAATTTCACATGTTGTTTAGCCATTGCTATAAATAAGCATAGATGAAAGGCCAGCCACCAACGAGGCCACGCGGCCGAGGGTGAACTAAAGCAATATTGTTTTCAGATTACTCATACGTCCGGACAAAGAAACAGCTTGCATTTTCTTTACGCAAATTATACCTTTTTTTAGTATAGTATAGTACAATAAGCTGAAATCTATACATATAAAATGAGCCCGTATTTCTCCTGGTCACGCTATAAAACTTGAGAATGGCTTTAGCGATTTCATTTATCTTTTTTTTTTATTGTTTTCTAATACATCGTAGAAGATTCTTATATTAAAAAATATACTCATCCTGTGGAAGGGAAAATGGAAGGGAAAAAGAAGAAAAGATAGGGGAAAAGGCTGAATGGTGCGCCGGCGAACGAAGGTGGGCTTTGCCTGCCTCCCTTCTGTTGCCGTCCCATCCATTCATCCGTTTCCCCTATCTTTTTCCCTTTTGCTTCCTCTTACCTATAAACAGGGTTAAGGTGTAGTAACTAGTAGTGAATATAACCTTCTTTTGATATATTAGTAACATTTATTAAATTTTCAAACAGCAAGTAAAACTTAGGTTCTGACATAAGAAGCCACTGACTCCTGAAACACAGTGAACACTAGTTCAGGAGTCACTACCTAAAGGATAGGAGGATATCACTACATAAACCGTTGTAAAAATATTTATGTCAATAAATGTTTTTTTTTATATTGCATACCCCCACAAAGGGAGCCACCATCCCTAGACCTAATTAAAAGGGAGAACATTGGATGCATCCTCAGTAGGTACCTTAGGTATGTACCATCATGGCCGTAGGCAGGGGGGGGGTTTTGGGGGTTCAAATCCCCCCCGAAATCTGCGCCAGTCAAAGGGCAGAGCAAGAATGTCTGAATCGCCATACATATTTTCTGAAATACAATAAGGCAAATATAAAAATTTTCGCGCTCGCTGCGCTCGCGCTTTTTATATTCCGGCTGTATTTTGTTATAATTATAGCAAGCGCGTTTGTACTGACTGACATGTAATTCATGTTTGAATTGCCATATGTGTTTTCTGAAATACAATACAGTGAATATAAAAAAATTGCGCTCGGTTCGTTCGCGCTTTTCATATTTCTACTGGACTTTGTTATATAGCAAGCGCGTTTGTACTAACTGATATGTAATTCATGTTTGAATTGCTATACGTGTTTTCTAAAATATAATACGGCAAATATAGAAATTTTTGCGCTCGCGTCGCTCGTGCTTTTAATATTTCTACTGTATTTTGTCATATAGCAAGCGCGTTTGTACTGACATGTTATTCATGTTTGAATTGCCATACGTGTTTTCTAAAATACAATGCGGCAAATATAAAATTTTTCGCGCTTGCTTCGCTCGCGCTTTTAATATTTCTGCTATAGGGGTTTACTATTAGTGATTTAACATAAACTGTAATGTAAATTATGTAATGTGAAAGCCGAAAGACTCTCGCTCTATATTTTGACCCAGGACCGGTGCTGTTAAGGAAGTTCGATCGATACCAGTATTGTGGTAACAGGTAGGTGCCAACATTTTGTTTAATCATCTAATGACAGATTCTTACTGCCAAAATTACTAATCGATTTTCGACACCGTTTAAAAAACATATTTATGCGTTTGCTTCTTATACACATAGGGTAGGTACTTAGAATGGAGAGCTGATAAAATTATTATAAAATCTATTTTACCGCTTGAGTGCTGCGTAAGATTTAATACTAACTTTATCAGCTCTCCATTACGAGTAGGAACCAGCCCACTAGGTGGACCGACGACCTAGTCAGAACCACGGGGAGCCGAATACCGATGGATGCAGGAGGCAAGCAGCCGCTCAAAGTGGCGCTCTTTGGGGGAGGCCTATGTTGAGCAGTGGACGTCTTCTGTAGTAGTAAAAAGCGTTTGACGATACATCTTTTACAGTTTTTTGTACCAATTTTCTTTTCTAGAATATTTTGTTTCTGCGAGGATTGCTTAATCCGACTCCGTCGGCTTTTTCATTGTCTAATCCTGATGACACCTACTAAGCAACCTATAGTACCTATACTGTTGACACTTACATAACTTCTGTGGGCGGACATTTTCAATTCGAGATGTGGCTAACTTCTCAAGTTCTAGAGGTATGAAGATATAAAACATATACTTAATCAGCCCTTAACTTCAAATCGGCACACATTTAATTACGTGTCCTGGATGGGAATCTAGGAATCAAAACTTTAAAATAAGAACAGAAGGTAGAGCTAATATACCAATTAAACTGTGAAGCCAGTAAATAAAATTATATGAATATATTGAAACTGGTGTAGCTTATTTTAGGCTACTTGCCTGCTATTAAAAATTAACAAGTAAATATTATTTTCATAAGTTTGCTTAAAAATGAATGCAATAAATGAAAAAAATAAGTAAGCTCGGTAAATAAATCACGGAGTAATAAGCTTTTAAAGTTTCTGGAGGTGGCATCGCCTGTCCCTTTCTCGCAAAATAGCGATCGTGTGGAGCTTCCCCGTAGTTAGTATAAAAACATACGTGGTGACGTCACATGCCAAAGAGATTGTATCTAAACCTATCACAGCTTAGTAATGAGTTGCTATGAAGGACCAAGAAGTGACATCACTGCATGTTTGAGCTCTCTTTCTGTTTCTGTATTTTAAAATGCTTCTAACTTTGTCGTTTTTTGACATATTTAATTTTTGTTTTCACGACTGTTTGTTTTTGAGATATATTATTGATTTATGCAATAAAAAATATCAGGTAACTATCCCATTCTATTTTACACGGTCAGATTCTACATAATATATCAATAACTCTATACACTTCAAGATAAGCTTGCGTTGTGAATATATATAACTCGGCACAATGTGTGGTTAGGTATAAACTTGTCCTTTGTTCGTACAATAGAGTCCATTCGCTTCAATGATATCTCTATTATTCGCTGTACCTACTCGTTTATATCTTGTTCAACATATTGTAGAGATATACCTATTTATGTTCCGCAATTCTATATTACTTAGATGAATTCAAGTTGATATAAAACAATGGGTATAACGGCCGTAGACTTGTTTCTACAATCATGTCCACGTCACTAATAAAAAATTAGACACGTGTCCGGATTTACGCCCACTGTTTCCATCAATGGTAAACTAATTAATGTGATTTGATGATGAATAGGTTCAATTACCTAAAGATAATGTTTTAAAAACCAATAAATATTTTAAAAGGCAACAAAACTCCTACATTTGACATCTATCATTTAGTTCAGCAACCATTATAATAAACAAAAAAATTATAAACGCACACCAATAAAATAAATCTGCAAGGTGATAAATAATTTAAAAGGCTGTAAAAATTACTCACTAGCAATCCATAAATCTCCTAATTCTTCTGGCACTACAAATAAGTCATAATTTTATATGAAGTTATAAACATAACATGAGGCACTTAAATCAATGTCCGAGACCGATAAGGAGGCGACCGGTGCGCGTGTCCGACTGATTTCCCATGGAAAATGTGTTTTACGCTTATCGTTTTTGTATTACAATAATTCGAAAATGGAAATGAGAATCGGATCGGCGGCCATGTTGGCGACGCGTGCGTATGCGCCTACACGCCGAGAACGCTGCGAAATTACAGGCGGCGAGCGCGCAACCGCTGGCGCGTTAAAAATAAAATAAACTTAAAACAACGTCATTTTGTGCACGTGTGTGCGAGGACCAGTATTTATTTATAGGCTAGTAGCTATGTAAATATAACGAACAGTCCGGTTCAGTGTTTCTTGTGGTTTGCGAAACGTCTTAATTCCAACTCGGCGAGGCGGCCTAGGTAGATCAATAACTTGACGATCGATTTTAACACAAGCTCGGAAGGCCGTGATGGAATTCAATTTTATTTATATTAAATATTTGTTTTTATAGTTAATCGTAAAACATCGATGTTTTAGTTGACATCATTGGTGATTCGATTGACATCCTCTGAAAGTTAAACACGTAGCCATAGATTTATATCTCCACGCAGATAATCGAGGGATTCAGATTCAGTGTGGAAGCACACTTCCGCACTAACCTTCAGCGAGTCAACACGTATCTATCTATCACTTTTCTGTATAATATCATTTGTGATGATCGTTCTTATAGCTCAATGGGTTTATATATACTTCACAATAACATGAACCAAATTTTCGAACTCTTTCCTTATAATACGAGAAGAGTAATATTCATCCATTGTTGCTTTATATATGGAACCGTTAAAATAAACTCAGTGAATTCACGGGCAAGTATAATTTAATTGTTCCGCTTACATTTAACGCTTAGTATTTAAATTAATGTAAGCTAAATGCTTCTATATTCGCTTGGTTAATTAATTCAGGTGTAATATATATGCTAATTTGATAATGAGCAATTTGATTATGTATGCATGATTACGAGTCGGTATTTCATTAGTATATGCGAAATAGAAATGTCACATAGCAAACCTGCATTTTATTTAGGTACCTAACTTTGTCTGGGTATATATTTTTCCTTTAACTATGATTAGCAGGTTATTTAATGTTCGTGTGAGATCTAATACGAAATTAAACATTGAATAACAATAAACAGTTGTTCAGAGAAGTAACTTAATTAGTTCTTGCTAAAAAAAAATAACCTGTAGGTACCTACATAACAGAATCGATTGTAGTCATCATCTATTATATACACACATATTCAATGGTGGAAAAATAACAATATATTCAATAAGCTTTTAGCGCGTAACGGTAATTGCGGGATCAATTTTCGTATCAGAGCTTAATTTGAATAAAAAAGAAACCTAAATATTATCCTATAATGCCTTGAGATTTTCGGTGTGGGCTTCTAATAAGGATTAAATTATCCCAGATAAAAAAAATAATATGCTTGATAAATTTAATAAAATTTATTTTCCTCAGGGCTTAGTTTTATAAAGGCGAGGCGAGGTTGGTTTAATCCAAGCAAGATATTGCAAGACGGTATTTCAAGAAAGCGCGGGCGGCGGTCGATGACCTCGCCTCCCCACGGCTGCCATCCAGGGCTGCCAGATGTTGCCTGTTAAAAAAATAGTTTACAAAACGTAGTTTTTAACAAATTAAACTGTAGGCGAATATTTGCCGTCACTTTATTCACTTTTATTTTATTTGAAGTAAAATAAAAAGTGTTATTTTTGTTTCACTATTATTTAATAAACAATTACAATAATAAACTAATAATACTAGTCGCATTTTCATAGTTATTATGTTTATATTGTCAAATATAAATATAAAAAAGTAAAATCGGTTTTCGTAGCAAAAGTCGTAGAAGTGCTACGAAGTCACGGGTATCCTGTCTAAAAACCTTAAATACTTACTTAACACGAATTATGTATTCTTCGCTAGTTTGTATTAACATTAGACAATTAGCTACATTAAACGATCACTTCCACTTCATTTATTATTCATTTGTTTTTTATGGAACTTGAGCGACGAGTTAAATTAAAAGTTTCTGTTTTTAAATTACAAATGTAGTTAGGTAATGCACTTTTTACTATTTTATTACATCGTCACTATTTTGTTTAAATAAAATTGTATTACAGGCTTATTCGTTAGAAGATTTAATAATTATTTGAAGTTTTATTGTAAATTCGTATAAGACGAAGTACTGACGGCCCTACGACATATCCTTTGCGTCCGCTTTTTAATTTAACTTCTCATTGCATCTGACAACGTCCTGTATACACACACCCTTAAGAGTACCGTTCGACCGCACCTACACGCCATCTATATTTAGTGTTTGTGCATCTACATAAATAATACTTTATTACTTTCGAATAAAAGACTTTACAGTTAAGAAAATGTCAGGAAATACTTTGGCGGAATATTTTATAAGATATCTTTGAGCACATTACCGAATTTAGGTACTCAAAGGTATTTAAAGATTTTTTCAAAGATTTATGTATTTCATAAATATAGTTCGTTCATTCATTCAGTTAAAGTTAGCATTTGAGAGTAGCACTAAATCAAAAATATGATAGTAAAATAGCAGAAGTAGGTACTGTTTGTATGAATTTGTAGGAAATAAAAATATACATTAAAAGACATTTAGTTAGCAAAAAATAATAGCGCTCATAACGAAGCACGACTAGCCGTTTCTAACCGATCGGTAAAGTTAATCAACACTCGCTGCGATCACTACTTTGATGGGTGATCGCTACAGCAAAAAGTGATATTTACAACTGAGCGCTACCGTGCTTCGGGAGGCACGTTAATCCGTCGGTCCCGGCTGTTGTTTTAAAACAATAGTCGTTAAGCCAAGTCACCTTTGGGCGGCCTAAAAATTCTCACAACACTTGCCTACACGAGAAGAAGAAGAAGCAAAAAATACGGTCAATAAGTAAAGAAGAAAGCGTTTTCATTGAACTTTTCTCATATACAAATAACATGACACATATCTATAAATATACCTACCTACAGTAATCCAGTAATGTCAGTAACTATGCTTATCTTTACATAATATTGCTTGGAACCGCTCGTAAAACCGGCTACATGGTGATTTCCGTAACTTTGATCATTATTCGATATGAGAGCCAATAAATTGGGTCACACTCGTTAAATTATTTGTCATTGGTTATAAATTAAGATGCCAGTTGTTACATATAAAATGCAGGAATACTCTGTTATACCGATCATAGTAGTATTACTTTAACAGAAATATATCTATAACAATATTATAAAGAGGATAGATTTGATTTTTGTTTGCATAACTTATTGCCTATTCAAGGCTCCAAAACCACTAAACCGACTTGAAAAATTTTTTCAGTGTTGAAAAACTACACTATTCTTGGGTGACATAAGCTATACGTATTATATTTTTTTTTAATTAGGGATCCTTATTTAAACTCCAATCATGTAACCCAAAGTGTAAAAAAATTACCTAAAATATTATTTACATCGCGTGCGCTGCGAAAACTATTATACCTGAGCGAAGCCGGGGCAAGACATATACCTATACATGTCGCAAGAGAGAGAGACACCAAGAGAGAGAGAGAGAGAGAGAGAGAGAGAGAGAGAGAGAGACCAAGAGAGAGAGAGAGAGAGGGAAGAACTCAGAGTGAGAGGGTAATTTTGTTTTTGTTTTTTTTTTTTTATGCGATTGAATGACGTGACGAGCTAGTCGTTAACCTGATGTTAAGCAACACGGCCGCCCATAACAGTTGCAGTATCACTCCAATCTTTAAAACTAAAGTTTCACGTGACACTGCACTGCGCACGTCATCCTGAGACATCACTGTCTAGAAATCAGATTTTTTGGTTAGGTTATTTTTCGGCAGTAGTAGTTGTTATAGACTAAATAAAAAATAATATTCTTTAAAGAAGATGTCTATGGCTCCTATAGGGTATATTCAAAGCCTCAGAGTAATAGAGTTCAAAGCTTGGGTCATACATCAACAGCCTGAAGACGTCGGCTGAATATAGGCCTCCCCATAAAACGCCACTATAGACGCTTATTATAGGGGGGCTTGCCATAATCACCACGCTTGGCAGGCGGCATACGCAGTTTTTGATGTACCGAGGAGAATGCTGCTGCCCATTCCCTGGATATTCCTTAGCAGGCTCTTACGGCACCCACGGGAAGAGACGGGGTGGTCCTATTCTCACGTCGCGCCGGGGCCACACGGTCAATGTCACGGGACCATACGGCCAATGTCATAGATGAACTAAAAATAAGACCCTATGGTCTGATTGATTGACCTACAGTTACAGCTATGGCCTACACAAAAAACAGTGCCGTAATAGACAGCGGTCTTCTATTTTCAAGTTGACTAAATAGTGCATTATTAGATAATGTAGGTAATGATATAATAATTAAGTAATAGACACGTCATATTACGGGCTTTACTTTAAACTAAATTACATTAGATAAAAGTGCACTCGAACATTACGATCGAACTTAATTTGCATTGTTTAATTTAAGCAGAGTTTATAATTATGGCGTCCATATTTAAAAAAACAAGTTGCACCTGATTCTTATCTATTCATTTATGATATATGATAAATATAACGACATGAAAAAAAATGACTCAATCCTTAAACAAATTCCAAAAATCCGCAATAACAATATTTCAGACAAAATTTATCATCCTTATCTTATAAAACGTTTTGTAAAAATAAACTTACAAAAATATTTTTGTTCAAAGATTTTATCTCTTTTGTGCGGCGCATCCCAGCTTCCCCTATCTTATTTTGGGTACATGGAGACAGTGCTTCCCGCAGGGGTGGGATCCAACCCCCGTCCCTCGAAAACAATAAATATGTCAGTGGAATTATTACAAGACTTTACTTAGCCTGGCGCAAAAAACAACCGCCTTTAACTAAGATATTCACATAACTTTTTCACCACTAAATTCAGAACACTTGATTAATTGTATCCCAAGAACTTAACTCCCAAAAAAAACTTCGATTAATTTTGCAGGAATAGCCGATAGCTTTAACGTTTGTTTTTAAGCATTTATGAAGAGTATTCTAGCTTTGAAATGAAAGCAGTTCAGTCTGACTGACAAGTCCTGACTTCTCAGTCAGGACTTGTCAATCAGTCAGGTCCCGCAATAAACTTGAGCTTTCGGTGAAGGAGTCGTGAAAAAGTATAGCATGGAGGGAATAATCTATTTCCTAGTGTCCGTTTAGCTACTATAATACTCCTATTAAGGATCTGTCGCCAATAAATTAACGGAGTGTTGAAGTTTTGTTTGAGCCAGTTCCCACAATCGAGGCGTAGCGTGGCGCTACTTTCAGCCGTCACTAGACAGTGAACTGTGTCGCAATTAAAAAAAATCCTGTAGCTAGTCTACTGTGCTCCTTTATGTTGGTTTAGCTTTGCGTCAGTCCAACAGCCGTGGGTTCCATCTCAGCTTCTAAGTAAATTATTACTGTGCAAGTTTCTGATGAGTCTGCCTGAGACTAATAACTTTTTACTTTTTATTGCTGTGTAGGATTAAACCGACGATGTTGTTTTGTTTTTGTGCTGGGTCGAGGCTTAAATGAGATGTTTTATCGTTATAAGTTTTGGTTTGGGATGTTGTTTTCATACTTACGTACTGCTGTCTACCGAAATGCAGGAATTTTTATGCAGATTATGGTATTTACCTATTTGATTTTTAGACTAAGACTTTTAGATGAAAAATCAAATACGTATACTTAGTTACCTAATATATATATAAATCTAAAACATTGGGTAAGTACATAATATATTATACATATTTTAAATTTCTTTTCGTCCTTAATTTGCCTAACCTACTGCCTAATAACTCAATCAGTAGAGTAGAGTTTAGAGATGCTACATACCGTTGTCGACTGAAAAAAAAGTGTGTTTCTTGCATGCAATGCAATTCAATGGCAATTTTGATAAAAAAAATACTTAGGTATCTGTAGGTAGGTACGTATACATAAAATGGGTAGGTAATAAATTTTCTGGCTAAAATGCCCTAATAGTTCTACAAAAATGAAGTTGAAAAAATATAAAGCTGACTAACGACTCCATCGGCGCTCTACTTTACAGCCGATGGATAATTTATTCAATCAGTTTTCTGCTAACTCATCGTGGTTGGCTATAGGTAGTGTTGCTACAAAAGCATTAAAATGAAACCCTACAATTGAAACTAAAGTAACTAAACGCATTTTCCCACATAAACCAAGCGCTAAACCTAACATTTATATTTCAATACGCCCATTCTCTTACCAAGTCTTATTTAAAGACGCGGGAAAAACACTTAAAGCACATTGTATCTCCTTACAAAGCAAACAGAGCATTTTCTGTAAAAAAGAAAAAAAGAGGAAAAAGCGCGCCAGTGAAAAACAACGTAGCCATAAAAGAAAGAGCAGCGTTGGCTTGCGGGCTGCTCGCTCAGCGATTGGGCGTCGGGTCGCTCCCCCCGCGGCCGCCTACCCCCCGGGCCGACCGTAACTCACCGTTCACTTGTTTTACGGCCATTTTGTGACGTTAGCTCGCTCGGCAGGCCGCGCTAATCCATACTCGGTGTATGTGTGTGCGTGACCCAACCGGTTTCTGTAGTGGTGTAGTGTCGCAAGGTTGGCGGCACTGCAGATAGTAGCTAGGATGGTTGGGTCCGATCGATGGATGGAGATTTAGAAATACATTCTTCAGTATCATACTACATCTAGTTTTTTTTTTTACTTATACGGACTATTCTGAGCATTTTTTCATATGTAGAAAGAAGCTGGGATAATCGCCTACACGAGAAGAAAAAGATATGATGTAAAAAATTTTACATCCAATAAACACGACAATTATGTAAAAAAATCAAAACTTGTGTCTTGGGATTTTTTGTTAAATAAATAATGAAATTCTTGCTTTTATAGTTAAGTATTTAATGCTCATGTTGGCAAGACCTTTATAGCCTTTCTATTACAATAATACATTTGAGTATACAATTTTTTAATTTGATTTTGTTGGCTATGTACTCACATTATCTACCTAACCCACACAGTTTATTCTGAAAAAGGCTTAGGTAAGGTAATAATTAGTTTCTTTTTCCTACCAATGTCATCTTATTTTTTCTTGAGACATTTGCTCCTCATCTTTGACCCTGATTGATATCATAAAATTAAAATATGTTGTACTTAACTTCTTTTCAGGGCAATAGCAGTTTTTTTCACGTAAATCTATGACGTGATGAGCTAGTCGTTCACCCGATGTTAAGCGTCACGGTTGTTTATAACAGATTGCAGATTGTAATTTACTAAAAATCATTTAATGTAGATACAGATAGGTAGGTACCTACTTACTTGCTTTAAAAATATTCTTTGGTTTTTCCTATTTATCAGTACTTAAGATATTTTAGAAAGTATATATATGGATATACCTACTTTAATTTATGCATATTTTATTATAAATAAGTATATTTATTTTAATAATAGTTTATATTATGAAATTCGCTGTAAACCACTGTTAAAACTGGGTATAAGTATAAACAAACGTAGGTAGCTCTTCGTACCCAAAGCATTATACCCCATTCGCCTCTATAACTATCCATCCCACCCATTAGGCCCGCGTCATTAACCCCCGGTGGGTGCCATCCCTAATGAGCATCCATAGATGCATGAGGGCGTAACTCACTTCTTGCCTAGACAGCACTATTAGGGGTATTTCCATAATCTGTACTTACCGAACTATCGTCGCGTCGTACTAAGTCTACGCGTCTATACATCGTTATATTTAGGTACCTATTAAGTCTTGAAAAATGTGGGAGGTAATAGATTAAATTTTGTATAGAAAAAATTAAAAGGGCCATCGCTTTGAAATGCTTTTTGTCAATATGCAGCAAGCTTTTTTTAAATATAATGTGGGTGTGAAAAACAGAGTTTAGGTCCTCTCCCCAATGCCGGTGAAAACAATCTGAACAACACAGAAAAAGCTCTGGTTCTAGAGCTTCTGATTAAGTAAAAAAAATTGTAAAACACCTTATTGTATTAGAATACGATTATAATTTCAAAATTTAATATACCTAGCATCATTTTTGAACGGCTACCCGTTAATCAGAAGCTCTAGAACCAGAGCTTTTTCTGTGTTGTTCGGATTGTTTTCACCGGCATTGGGGAGAAGACCTTAACTCTGTTTTTCACGCCCATATTATATTTAAAAAAAAGCTTGCTGCATATTGACAAAAAGCACTTTATAAAAATGCTTATAACAGTAATTTAAATTATTTTTAGTATTTTGTTAGAAATAGACTACCTAATTTGCAATACATTTCTTGACTCTGACTTGAAAATAGGTCAAGTCAGCGCTTTGTTATAAAAATGATATTTATAGACCTTTTCTCTCTCCATCACACGCGACCTAGTATCTACAAAAAATAAATTGCGCGGCAATCTTCTAACAAACACAAAAAACCTGTAACAAATTACGATTTTAACAAGTCGCTCCAATTATTGGTATTACCTACCTAAACTAGTTAAGAATAGGCAAAGTAGAAAGTTTGTTTTGTAAACATTTTTGTTTATTACCTAATTACCATAATGACAAAAGTTGGTTTGTTTACAAAAGCGATAACCTAATTTAACACGCAATGAACTAACAATATTTAATTAGCATTTTACGGCACTCAATTACTAGAGATTTAACAAAAGCTCCGATTTCTTACGAAATTGTCAAACTGATTGTGATAATTAGGTTTTTATTACTTTTGAATACCTTTGAATACTTTTTGTGATAAATATTGATAGGGTGGTAATTTTTTTTTGTATAAAACAACGTAGTTAGACATACATGATATAATTCAATTATATTATAATCAGTTACAGAATTCTAATTTTTATTTAATTTTTTTAAATTAGTGAATAATATAGGTGTTTAGTTTTTGCATGCATAGTTTTAGACCACACCCTTTTTTTTTACTGACATAACATATTTTGCACATTTATAGACAACACACACAACGCTGCAGTTGCTATTAATTTTACAATTTTATAAGCTCAAAATATTCTAACAAAAAGCCAACAATACAAACAAAAAAAGACGACACTTTTATTTTAAGCAGTCTCTTTATGTTACACCAAAACAGGTACCTAGGTATTTTATAGCATTGACATCTAATACTATAGTACTAGGTAGTCAGTCCACCGAGTGGGGGGCCGGCCTACGCTGCGTCTTCCGGTTCGTGGTCGCCACTCGAGAACCTTTCTTCCCCATCGGTTGTCAGTTCTACGAGCGATGTGGCCTGCCCATTGCCACTTCAACTTACTAACTGAGCTATATCGGTCACTTTAGTTCTCCTGCGGATCTCCTCGTTCCGGAGCTTATCTCGCAGGGAAACACCGAGCATAGCTCGCTCCATAGCTCGCTGCGCGACTTTGAGTTTACTAATGAGGCCAACAGTAAGAGACCATGTCTCAGTTCCATAAGTCATCACTGGCAACACACACTGATTGAAAAATTTCGTTTTCAGGCTCTGCGGTATTTTGGACGGAAAGATAGGACGAAGCTTCCCGAACGCTGCCCAGCCGAGCCGCGGGGAGCCGATGGATGCGGGAGGCGAGCAGCCGCTCAAGGTGGCGTGCTCTGGGGGAGACCTATATTCAGCAGTGGACGTCTTCAGGCTGTCAATGATGAAAAATGATGACTATAGTACAGTAAGTTATAGATGTCTGTGTTCTATAAGTACCGTTATAGGTTCTATAGGAACTTATCGTACGACCATCTACTTAATACGTCTATAAGTACCCTCACAGATGGTTATCTAAAATAGAAAAAGAAGCATTTAACAGGCAAGTAGCCTATCGTTAACCCTACCAGGGTCCGAAATGAACTTCGCGTTAAAGGGTAAAGTGTAGCCACGACAAACGCACTTTACTGCCATCGTTTCGCTTTTACTGCTATAAACGGTCACTATAAAACTCAACCGTTCCAGCGATGCATCATCAGTGACTTTTTAAGGAGCTGTGGAATAGTCTTGCTTCCATTTAGAGTATTTTAGAGAGTTGGATTGGAACGCTTGCTTTGGATTTTAATAAGATTGCAATTGCATTTCTTACAGGGTTGCACGGCTTACGTATTTGTAATCAAAGCATTCTTTTTGTCAAACCACTACTTTTGTTTTGAATACATCACGATAAAAAATGATGCTACGCCCCCAAAGCGTCATTTTTTTGTCATCTAGTAAAACATTTTTTTTGATCGGGTAAGTAGCAACAATCTTTGACCATTTTATACTACCAAATCAATAATGACGAAGTTGGTAGTTGAATGTGAACCAGTAAGATTTGAAGTCAAATCAAAGCGATTAATTTTTAATGTAAAAAAGAGACGTTCCAAAATAGACCACCTATTTATGTGTGCCTACAATACCTCAAAAAAAATTGAGAATTTAGAATAATTCCAGAAAAATAATCATAATTATTAGCACTGTTGTACTCTTTAATGGCTGAAAAATAATATTTAATCTATATTTAGTCTATACTTAATTATAATAGGCGGTAATTAAAGCACCACCAATATGGTGGTGCTTTAATTACCGCCATGCCCGCCAATAGGTTTTGTATAGGTATACTCTTTGATGCTCGTTCCCGCCATGATGGTTTAGCCGTTTAGCGTTGGGAGCATAAACATATATTTTTTGTTTTACGCCAAAAAACTGCTCATAACCGATTTTATAATATACAGTGTAGGTATAGGTACGACACATAGGTATAGGTGGACCGGACCATCCATATCATTTCTGGAACATCTCTTAAATCACGAACAGGATTGTTTCCCCGTTACATTAAAAATCAAATTGGTTTTTATCCGCTATTTAAGATTCCCAGCCATACTTTGACCAGCTGCTCATCTCCTGATGCATCCATCGGCTCCCCACGGTTTTCACCAGATCATCGGTCCACCTAGTGGGGGAGACCTGTGTTCAGCAGTGGACGTCTTCAGGCTGTTGATAATGATGACGCTATTTAAGCCAGCTCTATAACTCTGAATCAAATTAATTCTTTATTTGTCAAAGTATTCAAATATCAAACAATATCCACCAAAGTTTAATTAACGTCTCACAATCCACGTCCTCCATTAACGAGGCCGGAAGCGTAATGATAGGGGATTAAGACGTAAAGATAAAGAGGTACGGCGTTACAACCCTCATGCATCTATGGATGCTGACTTTCATTAGAGATACGCTATTATGGAACCAGCGGGGGCTAATGGGTGTGCCTTAATGATTCACGTGACGAGGGTAGGTATGATATAATCAAGGGTAAATTACAGTCATCAGTGATACTGTTGTTACTCATTAAACCTCCTGGAAATTCAGATATAATGATGAAAATGTGATGGAACATGTAATTACGCTATTGTGATCTCTATAACAATTTATATGAGACAATTTTTTTTATTGAGAGACTTAAAAAATATAGGTTGGTATAGCAGTTGAGTAATTTTCGTTAATCTTCGTAAGAATATTAACAAAAAATTTACAAAAGTTATAACCATTATAATAGTAGGCTATAACTAATATAAAATCATAACTATAGCATTATATCATAAATTATACCAGGATTTAAAGTTTCTTGCCTTATTTTCAACTCTGGATGGTACCTATAGGTATAGGTAAACATATATAGGTATATACATAAACACACTTTCATGTCTATACCGCATCGTCATCATCAACAGCTTGAACACGTTCACTGCTGAACATAGGTCTCCCCCACAGAATGCCACTTTCAGCGGCTGCTCGACTCCTGCATCCATTGGCTCCCCACGGCTTTCACCAGATCGTCGGTCCACTTAGCGGGGGCCTACGCTGCATCTTCCAATTCGTGGTCGCCACTCGAGAACCATTCTTCCCCATTGGTAGTCAGTTTTACGAGCGATGTGGCCGCCCATTGCTATCTCAACTTGCTCATTCTAAGAGCTATATCGGTCTACACCTAGATTGGGATTATCTTGTTGAATTTTTTTGTGATTGCATTATTTAAATAAAAGTCTGATTCCTGGCTTAATTTTTCCGTAATTTTGTTTTCATATTTTCTCTGAAAACTGGGTTGAGCAACTATTTCTGTCTTTCATAGAAGTAGCAGTAAACGACATATAAATAGTTTCAGAGCTCTAAAATATAATCGGCCATTATTTAAAGTTTAACTGTAAAGTCACCTGAAAGATTGATGTCTTTATGAGCACCTTTCCCAAAATATCGCAGAGAGAGATGACTCTAAGGGGAAGATGGTACCATATGTTCCTCATGGATTACATCGATTTTGCGCAAAATTCAGACGAAATTGAATCTTAAGTCTTTGGGAAATAGGAAAATGTATATTATTCCCGTGTGCTGTTTCAGCGCTGGCGTGGTGGTCCACCTCTGAGGTGTCACCCGAAGTGTCGATACATTTCACAATTGTCGTAAAGTCTGGAGACGGAAGGGGAGCGCAGTAAAATTATCATTTTATGTCGTTCGACGACTGAAATGACACGGGAATGCTGTAAAACTGATTTATTGGATACATCCCGAGAGTCACATGCTGAATTTTTGATGAGATCTTTGTTCTAAGATAACGGGGACAAAGTAGGTGTGTCACATTTTTTGTGGAAGGTAATAACTTTGGTGCGCGCAACTCACACCCCTGTTCCATAACTTATAATGAAATCTGAAACCTTTACAGCTCTACTTAAAACATTCATAAATAATTGTATCAACTAATCTGGATCGTCAATCGAAACCATCTATTTAGTCTCATAAAATATAATACGTTTTGTTTATTTAAATTATGACACAAATTAAGTTAAACTTGAGTGGTAGGACTGCCGAGTTCATCCACCACTTTGCCAAGCACGCATAGCTATTAGGTAGTATGCAAGCACTACTGTGTTCCGGTTTGAAGGGCACTGATACTAGTGAAATCACTGAGATTTTATATCTCACAGTCTAGTAATCTAATTACCTAAGACTGTGCTGACGCCTTAGGATGACGTGCGCAGTGCATCAGTGTCACGTTAAACAATATATTATAGAGTTTCTAGTGCAACTGTTATGAGCAGCCGTGATTCAAACATCAGACAAACGACTAGCTCGTCACGCCATTCATTAGGTAACATAAAAAATGAAAAGCATAATTACGTAGGTAACTATTAGTCATAGATACCTACCTATATAAAACTAATGCCTAAATAAGCGCTAAACACTGAACTAAACAGAAATATCTAATTACCTGCAAACATGTCCGTCGCATCAAATACCCTGCCGCCATCGGTAATTTCGACAATTTGATTAAGTCAGACCACCACCGGTCCATTTTACGACCCTATATTTCCTGATTAGGACCACTGGGCGGACCTACGTCCTCTCACAGTCCTCTAATAAACGGATCATTGGGATCCTCTGAGATATGTGGGTATATCCGGAGGTAGGTAGATGTGTCACTGTATAAAATTGTAGCTGTTTTCGTATTAATAGAGAGATCTTAAGGAGCAGACTTCTTTTAGAAAAGTTTTCTATTCTAGACGCTATTATTATTATAATTATAGTATTTTATATGTATATAGATATTGCTGTTGACTACTGGCCAGTCACAGCGCGGTAGTAGGTACCTAACTCTGTCTTCTGAACTGTAGGTTGTGGGTTCGATTCGTATGCAGGAGAAACATATGAACATCGATGTTTTTTATGTATCTTACGTTGATTTTTGAATTAAGAATAAGCAATAATTTCTGTGTCAAACATAGATACAAGTTAGTTCAACAGTTTTGGCGTAAAAGTGATACATATTGTATTTATCTAAATAAATAAGTAAACGTTTTAAATTCATAGTAGGAAGGAATACTAAAAGAATGTTTTTAAGTACTTTATTTGTTTGTATGTTAGTTATATAACATACCTAAAGTAAAAGACCTCCCCGACATCATAAACTATATCTGATTACGGCAATAACTATATACTCTATGCGCACTAAACACAATCTCCACCAACTAAACTTCTATTTTACAAGCCATAAAACTAACTGTGAATAAACGCTCATTCAAAACATTATACTGAACTATAAAAATCGCATAATCAATTTGTCGGTATATAATCGCATGTAGAATTAACGCAATGGATGTATGAGAAGTAGTGAGCCGACCTCTTGACGTGGAAAACGTACTAAAACACTTGTGTATATATAAATCTAACTGCCTATAAAAAGTGCCATAACTATTTGTACTAGCAATGTTGGTGTACAGTGCGGTGTGAATCGCGAATCATTTTCGAAATGTGTAATTATCATTATGTCTTCGGTATCAAGTAGGTACTTAATAAAACTAATTTATAGACGAGATGACATTGACCGAGCGAGGATTATTCAGCGCCTGCGCTGGTTAGATAATTTAGATATATAGGTAACTATTGCAATACCGAGCGAGGATTATTCAGCGCCTGCGCTGGTTAGATAATTTAGATATATAGGTAACTATTGCAATATGAATCTTAGGTAAATTCAAAATTATTAATATACTAGCTGCGCCCCGCGGTTTCACCCGTGGATAAAAAGTATTGTATATGTTAATCCAGTGTATAAGCTATCTCCATGCATTCCAAATTTCATTTAATTCTGTCAACAAACACACTTACGAACTTACACACAGACTTTCGCATTTACAATATTAGTGTGATATCATATCACTTAATCGATATAAATCGCACTAACATTTTTCAATTACATTATAAAGGTTAACGGTTATTTATTTTTTTACTAAGAAAAAGATGTTTATCTGCAATTTAACCGAAGTCTCAGTTGTTAAATCAAGTCTAAAGTAATTATACAATTTCGAAATCTGCTTTTAATGTGAATCGACAATCATTGACTTTTTATTAAATAGTATGATTTACTTTTAATATAATATATAAGTAGTACGACTAAAATGGCAGTAGGTATCTATATACACGTACACCTATCCTGTTTAAAATATGAATTTTCGTTTGCATTTTGAACTAAACTCGCGAACAATTTTCCGAACGGTAGTAAAATTTTATATCAGTGAAAATGCAAGCTTGCGTCTGAATTTTAATATATTCCAATGTCTGCACTATAACTGCTCTGATAAGAATAAAACTTTATTGCTGTGATATTATAACGAAAACATGAGAATGTTAATACGTAGGTACGCACCTATCATACCTATTTATGTATGCGCATGTATGCGTATGTGTGTGTGTGTGTGTGTGTGTGTGTGTGTGTGTATAAGTTTCTACAAGGCAAGCATCCTAATAGAAGTTCAAGAGCCGGTCAGAGATAAGTAAGGTTTATCTCCGCGCCGACCTAACACAATAATAATAAACATAGTTTATTAGACACCTCGCCACGAGGTGTTATCGGCTTCAATTAAATATCATTTTTATTGGGAATCTCTGGAAACGCCCCGCAGACACATTATTTTCTTTAGCATACTTTATACACCGCATCAGATTTTACGACCGCCGGACAAAGTATAAAAACATAAAATATTTACCAATTTTTTTAATCCATTATCACTCCGACTGCCGTTCCCATTAATCTGAAAAAAGAAAACAAAATCGTCAACAATAAAGAAGTAAAATAGATACTAATCGCTATGGAACATTTACGACCTAAATAAATATAATTAAGCATCTCGTATCAAAACATAAAGACCTTTCTCAGATAAATCACGTTAAAAAAACTGTTGATACCTTTATTTATTTAAACGGTAAGAAAGCATCGAGGCCCATAAAATGTGAGCCCGCGGCCTTCGCAACAATGAATACGAAAAAATACACGGGGCAAAACGGAGATCGCTTTTCTTGAATGGTTACTTTATATGCAAATTCCTTGCTATAAAACTTGGAACCCTTCTCTCCTAGCTTTACATAAAGAGCGCAAGACTCGAATCCGACGTTTTATGTATTCGCGAATCGACGCTGTTTTATTGGTATCGACTATCGATTCGATTCCTCCGCATTCGAGAATTCGGAAGTAATGCGAGCTATTTCCAGTTTTCTGCTAGAATCGTGCCTATTCGATCGCAATCAAATTTTGATTGCTTCGGATAAAGCTTTCATTTATATGCAGTGGAGCGAACCGACGCACTCGTATCACAAACTATATTTACTTACGTTTTGTATAGTTTTGTATGTAAGTAGGTACCTATTTCCCATTACAACTCTATTCTTCGACGTTCATCAAAACCAAACAGAACACAAGTTAACTTATTTTCAAGAATTGCTAACTAAGTACTGCTTTTATTCGTTTTGTCCAATCCTTATGTGAGTAAGAGCAATTTAATTCAATGCTAAAATGAAATTTTGGTTTATTTGCGTTAGTACCCTAAAATAATATCTTAACAAAAATCCCTACGCTACTCCTCAAAAGATCTACACAGGTTTACAAATAGTGTTTATTCAGCCTGATCCTTTAAACTTCCACTAAAATTCCTTGTCTATATATAGACTTACATACTTACTATATCACGTAGCTAAGAGATTACGTTCTCTGGAGACGGCGGAGGGCAAGAGGCGCGCTTGTATACCTCCCGACAAGGATCTTATATTTCCATAAAGCGTACATTTTACGACTGCATCTACCTACGCAGGGCTCTTTGGCTCCATCAGCTTACTCACTTCTTACATTACCAAAAAGGGAACTATTTTAAAGTGTCTCTCTCTGTTTAAATAAATAAAACTGAAAACAATTGATTTTGTAACCTGGAGAAGCTGGATGTGAAAGTTAAACAGATCTTCGTTTTTTAACCCGATGGAAAATACGTTTTTATGTTTTATATATCAGATTAGTTTTAATGTACATAACTAAAGGACACATTTTAATTTTTTACAAGTCACACCTGCGTTCGTGATTCAAACTTTTCCTATTAAAATTAATCATATAAAAGATAATTATACTTATATTTAAAAATTATCTCATCACAACAAGAAAGTGCATTTCACAATATTTTTGGCTTCTAAATAAAAAGATGTTAAATTGCTTTTAGTGGCACTAAAAGTGACGTGTCGAATTGGACAATTAATACAAAGATATAAAAGTAAATTATAACATATGAATAAACACAGAACTTAAGGAAAGCGCATTAACTCTTTCACCACATCACAAATTAAAAATATGTCACAGTAAAGAAAACGTAAATGCCAAAGCGGTTGTATGATCTAGTTTTACGACTCCTGCTTTAATAAAATATCTAATAACATTCCAGTGGTGTGTTCTTCGTTACCTATAGATTATAGTGGCTATAGCATTTCATCATAACACATCCTACCTACATCTCGTAAAAATGAAATATGTAACTATCCAATTACTCCCCGTAGGTATACGCTTTCATAATTTCTTATATTTAACATCTCTAGCGATTCAATCTCTTAAATTATTACACGTAATATTCGATGCGGCCTTTTTTCTCGTCCCAATAAGCATGTAACTAGAACCGTGTTGGCTGCACTATAAACTTCATAACAAACTGCCACACGAGGCCGTATCTTGTGTATATTATGAGCTTTTTCGTTTAAGCCAGAGCTTTCAAAGCTAACTTCATAAACGTTTTAAGTACTATTTCAATACAAATAAAATTAAATCTTTACATAGCGTTACAAAGTTCATATTGCGATGCCGTATAATTCTGTTATAGAGTGTTAAATGTAGAAGGTGGAACGCCCTTTAGATGTTTTACTTAACTGTTAATAACATGAAGGTGTAGATATAAAATGCCGACTTACTCAGCTTTAAATGTATTATTTTAAGCAATCCTCGTTGGATTTTTAATGCAGTATTTTATCTCTTTTAAGTAGGAAGGCGAGTATTTAAATCTGAGTTATGTAGGTGTTGTTATTAACTTGATAATTAAAATGTAAATTCGGTCAGCGTCTTCAATATGCCAAAGCAATACAAAAACATAATTAAATAACATTGCTCTTTAAATAACTTTTAAAAAATATTCCAGTTTTTCTTTTCCAATTAAAGTATTCATAGCGTTTTAATATTCAGCTCTTCTTTCATCATTCACTAATTCACATTCTAGTTGCATTATTTACATCGTAAAATCATTGAAATATTAGCATTCCTACAATATTTTATGGAAATTTTCACAAAACTATCAAGAAACTTTACGTATAGTGGCTATGGCTCTATGTAGATAGTTCAAATGTTTCTTTATTTAATATCCACTTACATACAAGCATTACGTTCTTGGTAAAATGCTCCTGAAAGAAGGTAACTATAAAAACTTGCTAGTAGGTACACCGCTACCCACCCTGAGTGCATCACTCAGCACGCTAATAAACTTTTCCCTGAGTTCTCATTACGACAATGTTGCCAGAACATCTAAATTACCTATTGAAGCGGCTGTCCACTTGAGTTATAGTAGCATAAATTACGGGATCCGCCCTTACGAACATTGCCTGCTTCAAGTTAATTTAGTTCGTATCAATATTTGGTCTGTCGGTTTTGTATAAGATTCATTAAGGCGTGTATAAAATCGTTAAATAAATTCAGTTAAGTAGCCGTTCTTAGTATAGAGAATTTCGTATATAGTATGTCATAGTCATGGATATAGTTCGTCTGCGAAAAGAAGTTATTCAGTCCTACAGATTTCATCATTAATTAAGGTTTTTATATACCTACACAAAATAAGTACAAGTGGGCTGTAGGGGTATTTCTGGCCTGGTATACGGATACCGAAGGCATTTTGGAATAAAAAGTATCAGATTATGGTAATGTGCAGGCCGTTTCATTACCGGTTTTGATGCGATTGCGCTGTGACAGGCAATTTTGTCTTGAACTTTATTGGAAAGCTTTATATTCCATGTTTATATCCGAGTGCTTATGTACCTACGGCTACATTTATGTATATTTGTGTCTCAGAGCACGAAACAACTCTGCCAACGAAATGTTATGGATGTCAGACATGAATTTACCGGCTAATATTTTTGGATGATTGTGAGTCAGGATGACAAATATTTTACTCATTCCGAAGGCAAACACACGGTGCCATATAGCAGTATAAATGTATAGAGATGGTAAGAATAGCGAGACGTTGGGCTGCTATAGGGTCGGCCGGGGCCGCGTCACGTCCGCAGCGACGTTAGCATTTCTTTTGTGAACGCCCCGAATTGCCGACATAAAACTCCGAGACCTGTTTTTCTACGTGATATTTTTACCGCTTATATTGCTCGATATATTCTTATCAGAAAGCTAGGACCGTCCCTTTTCAGGAAGAAAAATCGTAAAAATGTACCGTAGCAGTTTCGTGCAGAAATATAAAGAAAAGTTTTCCGAGCTTCGTAATTAATGTTGCAAGAAGATATCGCAAGGAAAAGTTTTTTCATCACGTTTGGCAGAGGCGGTGCGGTAATGAGCGCCCCCGTGGCGTTACATCGTAAAAACACCATACAACTTAATAAATAAAACTTGGAATTCGTGAAGATTTATCACGGGGCCTATATTGCGATTCGTGACTCTGACCCGGGGCGTGTTTTTGCTACGACTAAGATGGGACCTCTGGCAGTAAAAATAGAGATGTATATCATAGTTTGCGGTCCGCCTCTATTATTTATAAAGGTTTTTGTTTGAAATATTTTGACGTTTCTTGGTAGACCGCGTGGAGATGGCGCTATGTCTTCATCTTGTCGGTACCTTTGTCTTGTGATTTGTATTTTTATTATAACAAAGATATAGGTATAGAACATATATAGGTACTTGTATATGTATAGAAGACATGCTCGCACGTTCTTACAGGTAGGTATAGATAATTTAAAATTCCGCACAAAGCTTGTGCATTCGGCCCACGTATAAGGCTCAGGTGCCATGAGATACACGACGATCCAAGTTTTATTGTTATACCCACTCTGTGAATTGAATTTGAAACAGCTAGCTTGATCGATGCTAATAGTAGATACTGCTAGTACGCCAACTGTGTTATAAAAGTAGTTAAGATTGGTCCTGAAAGAACACCACAGCTCAATTGACATTTTCGACCAAAATCTAGCAAAATTTAAAAGAGACGTTTCAGCTGTTATATTTCGGAACTTTGAATGATTATTGTGCATTCAAGATTTAAATCGATACCATAAGCAATGTACTTAGTTAACTATTTTTTAACTATTTTTACTAAATATTCTAATAACAGTTATGTCAATCATGATGTGTACACATGTTTTGGGATATAATCTAGCTCAAAATGTATGTATTTTTTTTTTCTTTCTGCTTGTTCTTTCATTTGGTTATATTCTGTTTTGTGTGCCAAATAAAATAAATAAATAAATAAATAAATTTCTAGATGGTCATTTCCTGATCAATTTAAAAAACAAAGTCCCTTAAATTGTTTGTGACTAACACATATTTCTTAATTATAAATAATAGAACAAGATAAAACACTGACTTTCAAACGTGGTCCACTTAAATTAACGCACATAACGCAACTTGCCGTGCGAAAAAATGTACGTGGTACCTAATACGCGGCAAGCAACCGTAGGTCCATGCATAGATTATAGAATAGACTAGGGGTCAGTTTTTGAATAAGATATGTGAAAACTACAGACCTAGAATACTTTCGCTACTCTCGTCAAAACCTACCATCTTCTTTTTCAGGATTAGAGTCCACGACCCTCAGATTACAAGTCGACAGTACTACCAGCTGAGCTATCACATGAAACTGAGCTATTACATGCTTTCATGGAACGATGATCTGGTTAAAACCGCGGCAAGCCGATGGATATGGGAGGCAAGTAGCCGCTCAAAGCGGCGTTCTGTGGGGGAGGCCTATGTTCAGCAGTGGACCTCTTCAGGCTGTTGATGATGATGGTGATAGGAATCTCTTCTTTATATTTCTTATCTTTTCTTTTATAAAAGTCATCACATGCATCCTAAACATAACCACATAACAGAGAAGACGCATGTGATTTGGAGTCATAATATATATCCAAGTATTAAATAGGTGTAAACAAACTAATTTAGCTAAGGATATCTCAGTAATGCGAGGCTTAAATGGAGCTCCGAAAACCAGGGATTTCAGCGTTATTGCTTCCCTCAAGCAGGAGGCTAAGGGGTGTAGAGGGAGTGGGGCGCTCTTAACAAGATTACATTGGAGATAAAACTGTGCAGATAACAGTGGAGTAAGCCGGCAGCCCGCTCCAGTAACGAAATTAAAACGGACCGAAATGAAGATTCGCTGGGTTTCGCATTTTGCGAAACCTTATTACTCTTAGGTACTTACACTTCTATACAAACGCAGTGTTACTTACAGATTATAGTTTAGGAGCTGAAATGTAAGATTCTTGGTATTATGTCCTTTTGTTTTGTAAAGTAGGTACACCAGTTCTAACCTTTGATAATATAAAACAGGGGGTTCTGAAGCCGAGTTTTCCACCTGCAAGAACATTTTTCGGCCTTATATAGAGTTCTGGATTTTATGCCGTAATACTATTATGAAAACTGAAATACTCTTTAATATTAATTTCACAGAATAAAATGAACCCTTTGAACTAAAACTCCTTATAAACCTTTCTACGGCCTTTTAGGTCTGTCTTTAAGAATTTAAGTATTAGCCGTTTCCTTCCCCATGTAGATACCATTAATTTGTGATCTTCTCTTGTTAGAGAGCCCACCTGTGTGGTTATTACCATGGCTTGGTCCATGATTGAAAATTGTAATTAACTTCTGCGTGGTTGGTTAATTTTTAGCATTTTGATGAGCGTTTTACACTAGGTTATAGTAAAAGAAATGCTTCTTGTTTAGTCCCGTATTAGGTAACTAGGAAAAAGTTCTAGTGTACCTATACTGAATAATTTTTTTTTTTGGCACATTCATTTTTATCTCTCATATTTAATACAGCGAAGTGGTTATATGCTCTTTACCTATTACTATTATTAGTGCCTTTATGGGTTTAGCCTGTAATCAATGAGAAGTTTTATTTTAAAAAAAGAAATGGTGTTTTATGTATGACTCAATAGATGGCGCCAGTTGTGGTTTTACCAAAATCTGTCACCGTCACTGTTACAAGCATAGACCACAGGTTATAGGAAATGTGTCACGATACTGACTGACAACTCTAAACTGTTTCGTTTGTTTTATTTTCGTTGCGCGATAGCTCGGCTTAATTTTGGATCATAATATTAACGTTTATCTGTCTCGCAGTTCTGCTGTACTTCAATTTACTTAAGAAGAATGCACCACAGACTACTTAAGAGATACTACAGACAATATACTCGTGGTCCACTCAACTGAATTTGACATTTCTTTGTAGGTAGTCTAAGCATTTTCTTATGTTTAAACTACTCTGTGGTTTGAAAGGTTTAAACTATGTACTTACAGCGCCATCTAGAAAAGAAGCGGAACTAGCGTTTTTTTTAAACAAAAAGCCTCATTATAATAATTTTTCTCACAGATTAGAGAAAGATCAATTTAATTTGGAGTAGCTATTATACTCTGTGAGTCTTCTATGGTGATCTTTTCTGTGTTTTCTGTACTTATCTGTAGTAGTCTGTTAACTTTGTTTTTTGCTAATCTGTGTTTTTTCCTGTACATAATCTCTGGTTTTCGGCTTGGCATGTTTTCTTGTCAGATTTTTTGATAGAGCTCTAAAAGGTTTATTTACTTTTGTGTTTATTTAAACTTTACTACATATAACGAGCTTTTAAACATTCTTGAATCATTCACAATGATATGAATGTTGTATAGTTAATAATTTGCTACTCAGTATAAGATGCCCTGGGAAATACCTGAAATAGAAAGATGCTGCGGTTGTGTAAAGGACTTGAAAACAGCTGTGGCTATTATTGCTGTTCTAGGCATAGTTAGTATGCTAAACAACTAATAACTCCCACACTAAAGCAACTCTGTGCCACGCGGTTCCACCCGCTTTCATACAGGAACAATTTTCGTTTTCGGGATGAAAAGTAGCCTGTTTTAATCCAGGGTATAAGCTACCTCCATACCAAATTTCATCCAAATCCGTCTAGTGAAAGAGTAACAAACATACACACATACAATCCTTTGTATATACTTATAGTATTAGTGTGATGTGATTATAATCACTATTATGTGATGTGATTAATATAATCAGTGTGATGTGATGTGATGTGATTGTTTCATTAAATAAAGAGAAATTACATCAGTAAATATCGTAACGCTTTAATATGAAACGTTATATATGTTTGTGTGGCCTTGATGCCAAAGAAGCTGAATCAATTTCGATGAAATTTAGTATTGTACTCAAACAATATTGCCTACACTAATGCAGTTCTTTAAAGCTGCTAGGTTCAGCTGCATAAGTCTAAAAATAGTGTTATGTGATAAAAAGTATCATAATTCCTTCCACAAGGATTTAATCTATCTCCATGCCAAATTTTATTAAAATCAGCTTTTTAGCTCAACCCTCGACCAAACAAAGGGGTGTTATAAGTTTAACGTGTGTATCTAAGGCATTAGCTCCCAAACGTACAATTTTTGTTTGACAGTTGACTTGACCAATAGTGTTCCTAAGCTTTCAAGAAAATCTGTTCAACCTTTTGAAGTTCAACAGCTTCTACCTAAAGAAAATATCAGTTATTTTTATAAATCTTAAACAAAGTAACTTTGTTTCAGATAACAAGCCCAGCAGTATCATGGGCAGTGGTCAGACACTCGTACGTGATACGGGTGTCGTGTTTCATTACAACGAGTGATGATCGAGCAGATGTTGTAGATATAAACCTTAATAATATCGTAAGAAAAAACCTCACTTCCTTTATTTTAAGTTTTATATAACATAATAAATTTAACATCTCACCCTCTCCTTTCCGTCGAAGAACCACTGGATGCGGTGAAACATCCAACCTTTTTTAACGTTCTCCGATGGATGCAGGAGGCAAGCAGCTGCTCAAGATGGCGCGCTCTAGGGGAAGCCTATGTTCAACAGTGGACGTCTTCAGGCTGTTGATGATGAAGTCTTTGACTGCCATCGGTCACCATAACAATATAGATTTTCTATTATCTGGGGGGGTCACTTGGCAGTTAAACCTACCTATATCAATATTATTTTGATTTGTATCGTGTACCAATATTACTTTTTGACTATTTCAGCTAAGCTTCGGTTTTGGTGCAAACGCTGGACTTGGGCCGTCGTGTTTAGGACCTTTTTCTTCGAATAAGACAGCTAAAGCTGCGCTCCGAGAAAAATCTGATGCATCTACATCAGAGTTTGTAAACGCAATCAAATACATTGGATGGTTCGTTCTTCTAGGCGACATGATATTCCTCTGCGCCAGTGTATATTTCCTTTATAAGATTTTTCATGTAAGTTTTTTTATAGTTTGGCTCCACACAGTCTTCGTATTATTACTTCGTGTTAAGCACACTGTGGCAAAACCCCTTTCTAAAATAAAGGTTTATATTGCTTCAACATTTAACTTTCAAAGGAAGGTCAAAATCACGTCGAAGTCTAGTCTAGTCATCATCATCATCATCATCATCATCATCACCATCATCATCATCATCAGCCTGAAGACGTCTACTGCTAAACATAGGACTCCCCCAAGGAGCGCCATTTTGAGCGTCTGCTTGCCTCCTGCATCCATCGGCTCCCCGCGGTTCTGACCAGGTCATCGGTCCACCTAGTGGGGGCTGGCCTACGCTGCGTCTTCCAGTTCATGGTCGCCACTCGAGAACCTTTCTTACGAGTGACGTGGCCTGCCCACTGCCACTTCAACATGCTAATTCTCAAAGCTATATCGCTGTATACATATATAAAACTGGTCTAGTCATGGTCAAGTCAAAATCAAGCTCCAGTAAGGCAGTATCGAACGCTTTTAATATGGAGTCTTGGAAAGAAATAGAAAAATACATTTTATTCATCATTAGTGATTTGGTTTTCACTAGTTCGCGAACACTAAGCTTAGATCCACAATGGAAATATCTGGTCATGTCAGATCTTTTCTTTATTGAAATGCATTATAAATACCCAGCTATACAAAAATTTCTTCTCTTTTCTCTTTTCATTGCTTATCCATTCTAAACTTTCTTTTGTTTGCAGGGACCGGATTTAAAAGCGTCAACACATTTCATGAGAACAGCTAGTATATCGATCGTAATGTCTTTTTTTTATGGAATGCTATATATTTCTGCATGTATATCGATTGGGGGATCGTTCCCAATTTTTGAGTTTGTATTTTCTATAGTAGATGTCTTAAGTAAGTAATTTTTCTTACGTTTAAGTATTATTTTTGTTTCTGCTACTCTCCGTTACTTCTGTTAGGTAGAATGCCAATGAGTTTGTATAACTTCAATTTAAAGGAATGCTAACGGAATGATGCTTATGAAACGCATTTACATGAAACGTATGTTAACGTTAAAGTTGTATGTTTACTTCAGAGTGTTTTTACAGGTTGGTGACACCTTGACTTCATGTTACCATTCTACTATAATAGTAATTCATTTCTTGTTGCCGCATGGGCGTTATAATCGAATCTACTGTTAATTCTAATCAATGCTAGATAGACGAGCATAAATTAATACAGTCATTACAATTTTCAGTATGGTTAATGTGGATTTACTTTATACTTGTAATACGCACCTACGTTCGTGCTCAAAAACGAGTAGCCGCCGCTGCCGCTCGTCTAAACGAATATTCAATATTCAATTCAGTTTTCAACTTATTTCATAACGGGATGGATTATTTGTACCAGTACATTTCATACTTTAGGTACTATTTATTAATGAGCAAAACTTTCATTTTGATTTCAGTGTGGATCTACTTTTTAGCGGTAGTTCGTTCCTACAGACTCAACAAAAGTCCAGTAACGCCCTAGGCTAACCCAGAGGTGCAGAAACAGTTACATAATATTAAAAGAATAATCAACTCTTCCATACCTGTATAAGTTATCAAGTTTTTCCGTTTGAAAGTAATGAATTTGGTTTTTTCTAATGAACATTTTCAGTGCTAAACGTGGTGTGAGTAATTAACTGAACAACAATCCAGGATAAATGGTTCTGTAAACTAGAAAAGACAAAGCATCAGTCATTTTTAATACTTACCTAACAATGCAACCCGATACCGAGCGTAAGGTGCTTTTCGTTATGCCTTGTAGGTACATCAGGTTTTTTCCGCACTTACCCACGTAATAAATAAATTAAATTTCTATTTTTTTTCTACCTTAATTATATATCATTCTTACAAACATATTTCCAATCCCTTCATTATAATATACCCAAGATACAGAGGCAAGTTACCTGTAACCGTACTAAGGTGGGACTCTATATGGTAAAGCCAACTTTTTCAGGCAACAAGCTTATAAAATAAATATAGGCCCATTGCATATATTATAAAAATACCTTAAAGACTACATTATTCTGTTATTAAATAATAAATGTGCAGCAGTGGACGTTTTCCAGCTAATTTTGATGATGATTAGATTACTACAGTTTTAATGATTATAAATAATACTTACATACCTAATAAAACTTTGTGGTAGGTAATGAACAACCATACAATATCTTCATTTTAAAGAAAACTATTGACACTCACGGTCACTGTCATCTGTCACTAAATAAAAATGGTTTTTTGTTTATTGTCGTAGCCAGTGATTAGAACTAAAATATTTTTTCTTTATATTACTGGACTCTGATGTTAATTTATTGATGGTAAACAAAAATAATACATCTTTTGAACAAGGTAGACTTATATTACACAGCACCATTGTCACATTTTTCATCAAAATCCACACCACACCAATATCATGAATTCAATCGCAAACTGTACAATTGTAACATACCTACCTATTTGTCTCTCGGGCTGTTTCTAGCTTTGTAGCATTTTCATGACAAACGGGAAACCGTACCTAACTGATAAAATTAGGAGCAGATATTATGGGGTTAGCACATCATCCACCTACCATAGTTTCCGTGGGTAAAGTCGCAGGATTCAATACTTAGGTACTTATATTATGAAAACTTACACGCATCTATGAAATAATGTATGCTTATGCTTATAGAGCATGTAGCATACCTATACCCTATGGTACTAAACTTTACCCTCGCGTTCGATGCACTGCGGTCTCATCATGCAGCCTGATGATGTCAACTGCTGAAAATAGGCCTCCCCATACAGCGCATTATACCAAGTAACATATTTACTAATTTGTGACTATACAGTCTACGATTCCCGAAGTAAAAAATGAAGTTTATTTATGATTCCAGCTTATATGATCGTAACACTGTTACACAAACTCTAAGAAGAGTCAGGATGGAAAAGCCTATCAGTTCTGTACTGCCTGTTGTTGAAGCATTCTGTTGCTTTATCACCGTTAGATCGGGAAGTTTTTTTATTGGTGTGATATGTTTGGCAAGTATTTTTTCGTATAATATAGGTACCTACTTACCATCCAATGGTATTACACGTTTTTAAATAATACGTAAGTAGTATTATCCAATCTGTTTTTATAAATTGGACGGTGGACTAATATAAACTAGTGATGATAAAGCTGATGATGATGATGATGATCACAAACTGACCTATATTATATTGGATGACAAATTGTGAACTTGATTGAATAATAATGATGGATTTTTCAGTAGATGAGCTTTTATATGGTGGCGAGGGGTGCGACGAAAGCAACGGGATGATGGTCGAAGAGTTACTCAGTACATTCCACATCATATTATATAAATTACACTACTAAAATAAGACCTACTACCACTAAATGCTACTAATACACTGCCTACTACAAAAAATATTTGGACTGGATCTATCTAGCCGCAATGACCTATATACGGCCCAAATAACCTATCCTACTACCAGTAGTAGCGTACCCATTGTATTATAATTTTCCAGGTGTATAGTATCTGGCACATAGTCTACTTATACAAAATGAAGCACGAATTCAGCAAATTGAAGGGTTTCCTCAGCTTTCTAAACTACTTAGTGATATTACTCGATCTTTTGTTGCTTTGCTACAGCCTCGTTTTCATCTATGCGGTAGTGAAGGTAATCTAGTATTTTATTTTACGCTTTTAAAAGATTTAATTTTGACTACCAAGACCCACATCCTTATTAATAAGCGTGTTGTAGGTTATGATTAGTTACACCATTTTTTGTCTTTTTCGATCGCTTTCAATACCTCAAATGTCAAAAAAGGACAAAAGCTGAAGTAACTAATCTAAAACTACTACGCGCTTATTAATAAAGTAATGCACCTTGTGTTGTCACGCTTGGATGATTAGAACCTCAGTTCGTTGCACTAGCGTAGGGCACTCCAACTTGCCTGATGGTAAACGACGGTGTGACTGAAAATGGAGCACGTAATTACTGGGCAAATGAGATTTAAGAACTTATCTCACAGTCTAGAAATCCTTTTTAGACTGTGTGATGTCTCAGGATGACGTGCGCGCAGTGCGCAGTGTCACGCGAAACTTTAATTTAGATTTCCGAGTGACACTGCAATCTGTAATGGGCGGCCGTGACGCTTAACACCAGGCGAACGAATATATAGCTCGTCCCGTCATTCGTTTACATAAAAAAAAACGTAAACCTATTCACTCTAGCCGTGAAGACACCATAAGCCTATAAGTTTAGGAAACAAAGAAGATGGCAACGAGTTCCATTCCTTAGCAGGATGCACTATCGAAAGTGGTACCAAATCGTTTAGTACGGATTGGCGGAATGTCTAATGTGTTGCGAAAATAAAAAAGTTAACTTCCTCCTTCCTTTTTCTTTTTCATATGAAAAGTGAAACGTTCTTTGTTTGTGTGTGGTTTTTCACTCCAAAACGGCGGAACTGATTTAGGTGAATTTTGGCTTCTGCAATACTAGATCCGAGATCAGCATAGGATTTTTTACATACGAAAGCTTGTGATATTTCTTCGCATCTCATCGTTGCAACACAGAATTTTGCAACATTGCCAACGCCCCTATACTGTTGCAGACTTGCAGATGTTTATTTATGCTATTACCATTTTCCATCAAGCGGGCCGTGCGCTTGTTTGTCGCACTCATAGTCTAAATTAATGATTAATACTATTTTATCACACTTTTAGGAAAACATAAAACATATTAAGAGGTATATGATCATCCTTTTAACGAATTCAGTTTTTCTGCTACTTTTTACGTTCATGTCAAGCCCTATGTTTTATGAAGATACTACTAAGAAGTTTCTAAAGAATAAGGATTGGCCGAGTACCATTCTATTCAGCTTGGTCCCTTTTGGTAAGTTTAATTGTAGTTATAATTAATTTTATCTATGTATGTTCGAAATGGTTGAACGCATCGTATGGTGGATTCACATAATATAAATATGGATATTATTATGGTAGTGGATTTACGATTACGACAAATACCTACTTCCATAAACATAATAATAAATAATATACTAATAAATAAATATTAATGTGAAATGTTGTCGGTTTGCTTGTGCTAATTTCACACCAAAATGTCTGGATCGAATTAGAGAAAATTCTTGAAATATATTGTTTACTAGCTGACCTGCTCCACTTGATGTCCCACTGCTGGGGCCCAGCAGAGGGACAGCAAGTGAAAAAGAAATATGACCATTATTATACTTGTTTATACTAATATAAATTTTCTGTTTCAGTGGTTTTCTACTTTTTGATTGTAATCAACAGCTATTATTTGATTGTAAAGACTTACGCTCCTAAGAAAAGACCAGTAAGTATGAAATATAATTTTATTATCTGCTTACTTGAAAACTTTTTAAAAATATACTTACAGAATTGATCCTTTTACATCTTTATTATATGTATGTACATCTAAAGCTGTAAAAGGATCAATTCTGTACGTTGAAGATATTTAGATTTTTTGTAGGAGGCACTCTATAGTCGATGCTGAAGCCAATACAGCGCCTTTTTTTCATTTCTATCTGTTCGTATCTTATTGACTTTCTCTGAGAATGACCGAAACTACTGAATGAATTCAAATGAAACTTGGCATGATTCGAGTTCATACTATGAGGTAGGACAGGAAATTATTTATCACAAAATTCAGCACGGCTCCCTTGGGAGAGGGGATGAAGTTCAAAATAAACTAGCACCTGCCTCCATTCGCCGTTCCATTCATTCGTTCCTTTAATATCTTTTTCCCTGTACTTTTTCTTACCTCTGGACAGGGTTAGGGTGTAGAACTAACTTGTTAATTAAATCTCTACTGTGTTACGTTTTTACCCGTTATGTTTAAGTTTTATCTAATTTTATAAAGTCAATAAAATTCGGTTATGAGTGTACCTAACCACGTAATCAAAATCCAGGTATTTTTTTATTGTGTATTTTTCAATACTTAACGTAACGTGGTCTCACTCCGATACACTAAACTTGTACTTAGAAAAATGTAAAACAGAGTTTAAAATTCACTAATCAAAAAAGAAGTAGAAGAATGTCTTAATACCTATCATTACCTGTCGTCGTGAACTAACTTATTTTATTTTATTTCAGTGCGAAACTTGAAATATATTGTGAAGAGAAATCTCTCGCGGTTGGAATAAGCGTAACCAACGATTCAAATATTTTTGTGTCAGTTACTTTGGTCTAACTAATGTGACTATTATCATAGAGGAGTAAACTTTGTCTGTTTTTTATTAAAATATGCTAATTATTTTATTCTGATTTATACATGTCGGTCAATTCACACAAAATATGTAATAGGTACCTACACTCAATATAGATAGGTATTATTAGTACTTTTTGCATTCAAAGGAAAGTTCATTCCACGGTAGCAGAAAACATCAAATAACTTAAACATTTTCCATACCCTCTTTTTCCATTTCATAATATTGTATTTTATACCTAAGTTTTAATTTTAATTCGTATAGGAAATATGATTGAATATTTTTAGCCTGTATGTAGGCTTTTGTTTTCATTAAACATCTTCAACATATCTATTGGCGTTTTGTTCTCAATGATTAAAGTTAATCGTCTTCAAATTATTTATTCGTTTGTTTACCTTCAGAGGGGCAATTTTGGTAACTTTAACTCGATACAAATGGGTACTTAATCACGTTCTAATTTTGTTTCAATCAGGTTTATTTTCCAAGGTACATACGGTAGTACCTGCAGAAGCATGGGCCACCAGCCACGCTAGCTTCACGTGTCCAACTTTCTCAGATTGCCTTTTTTTGAGAAGAATGATGAACTTTCGAATAATTTTAGTAATACACTTTTGCCCTGCATTATAAGTAGGTACATAATGCTCTTTGTGATGCTCTTATAATAGCTATCTTTAGGTTAGGTATGATAATAAGCTCGTATCTCGGAAATGTTAATTAAATCTGCTGGATTCGGGCATGGCGGCCTCCCTTCACGCGCAATGTAACATGCAAACAGTGACTAATCTCTGTAAGTCCAGCATAGTGAAGGAGACTTAATAGCAAGATTTACCTACTAGCTGATGGGTGCGATAGTCCAAAATATAACATCGATATACTGATAATCTCATAATGTATTTGCTCTGTAAGTTTCAAACCGCACAAAATTAGTCTTTTGTTCGTGCGGTGGTGAGCTAACGGTGTTCTCGATACACCCAGGTAAACTCAGTTGGTACACTATGAGAAACGATCATAAGTAGCGCAGAGAACTACATCACAATGGGTCAAACGAGACGAATTTTGGGTCAAGTGTTTGAAAACAGATCTATCATGGATCTGGACCTTGGATCTACTGAAATTGAATGAAATGATATTATATCATGGCGAGGTGCCACGGGGCTTCTGCAATAAAATAGTGTCAGTTGCCTTATCATAGACCAACACGCGGGGACTAGAGGGTTATAATAGGCTTAACACACGCGCGCACAAGCTTCACCACAGTTTACAGGTTAGCTTCTCGAATGAAAAGACTGAACACATATTGTCTTACTACACGGCACAGGTAAGTACGCGAATACGCGCAACAATGTTTCCCAATGAAGGACTATTTCTTTCCCCCACTTTCCCTCACCTTTTCCCCCATCTTTTCCTACTGTCTTGGTGTATCTAGTTCAATATGAAACCCATCCAAAATGGAGAGAACTAGGGAAAAGAGACTTGTGAATCTTGTGATGACTTTTCCTGAAACCGGATCCAGTGGGGATGCCCTGTTGTGCTTGGAAATAAACCGTTCTCTAACCTGACCAAGTAGATTTCAAATGATTTTGGTATTTTTATGGTGAACCTCGGTCACTGACTCATGATTAAATTCTCCCTCATCATTAAGTAGGATCCACGCATCAGTGTAAATGTCACTCAGTCGGAGGTTTTAATTAAAGGGACCCACCGCCGTGTTTCCATTTAAAAGGGTTAAAAGGGGGACGCCATTTTGTGAACGCTTGATCTTAATATTATCCCTTAAGTACTTATTTTATAAGCTTCATTAACAAAGTTGGCAATAGGAGAAAAGAAATAGATTGAAGAAAATGCTGCAAGATATGGAAAGATATAAGGATTATACTTCTTTTGCCTTCTTTATGCTCATAAATATAAATCCTATTTGACAAAATATTATAGGTACAAAGGCTAAATAGGCAAGACACACCCCTTTACGTACAAAAAGTCCAATAAGGTCCAAGGTACCCACGTCTGTAATTGTCAATCAACTACCTATACTTAGATATAGCCTCGTATCTACGTACAATCAATGACAAAACTTGTTTAACATATTGTATTATTTTTACTCATAAATACTGTTATACCAACAATACCAACATAATTTCAAAAAATGACCGAAATGTAAATTTAACGTTATGTTCAGAACTTACAGATTTAAAAAACTAAATCATATTAAGCGGTATAATGATGTTGACCTCTACGGATCTGTACAACATTGGGCTGGGCACTTGTAAAGTCTGATATCTGGCCACTAGTAATCTAGTAATCTAATTATAATAATTAATTAATTGACAATAACAAACACACAAGACAAGATTACATAAATACACAGTATACCTACCCACCAACATGGTACCCTCTACCCTCTACGCATACACCTGCCCGCCTCTATCCACAAGTGTAGGTATACACAAAGTGCCGCATGATCGGCGAGTTGTAGGTACATACCTACCGCTCAGCTACCGTATTCAAAACGCTATTGGTACTATCTCGCACTCGGCCCAGAAGAGATGCTGTTTATTACGAATGATGGCATGGAATCTGTCAGTATGAGCCTGGGAAAACATCTCCGAGGCGCTACAGACCCAACAGCTTTTTGAACGCATTATTATATTGGACTCGCAAGGCACTTAACGATTTCTGAGTCTAGTTGATCCACAGATTACCGTTATTGATAGCACCAATAACACATCACAAAAGTGAAGCAGTATTAAAAGCAAGCAAGAGTGGTCAGATTAGTGCTCAGACTGGGTGCCTTTACTGTGACCTCTTATAGCGCAAGTCAACTAAAGTAGTCATTTCAATACAATTTGTACGGTAGCAATTCAATTTAGGTCCTCATTTGAATCGCGCTAAGAGGTGACAGTACGGCCCTTGGGCTGGTCCAACCACCAATCCAATGGTCACTCAATATCGACTAGTACAGTTTTGTGCTATTAGTATGTAAAATAATTGGAGTTTGGTGTTTGGCTGTACGTGAAAATATATAATACAAAAACTATGAGGGACTCGTAAACTATTTTTCTAGTTAGTAAAAGTATTTTCACAACAACTAAAAATAACACAGCACGTCCCCATTCCCGGCGACGACGGTGACGTAAAAACAAGCATACTAAAGCAAAAACACTGTATAGAAGTAAAAAGAAAGTGTAAAAGAAAGTCACTTCGTCCGATAGCATTTCTCTCGAGCGGGCGATCTGACTTTTATAGCTTGGAGCCAGCACGTGACACGAACTCCGATCCCTGCCCTTTGGAATTCTCCATCTATACTATCTATACCTAAGTGTAAGTATGTTTGTTATAAGTTCAACAAGAAAGCTTTACTAGTACGGTCAGTATAAAAGTCTGAAATGAAAAAGTTACGGATACTTAGGTTTCATCATTGACTGATTTCAAAAAACATAAGTCGGGAAACATTTTCCGCGCATGGCGTTTTTTATGATACAAATCAATGGTTACGATAATCATTCATCACATTAGCTCATCATAATCATCATCAGCCTGAAAACGTCCACTGCTGAACATATGCCTCCCCCATAGAGCGCCACTTTGAGCAGCTGATCGCCTCGCCTACATCCATCGGCTCCTCGCGGTTCTGACCAGGCTGTCGGTCCACCTAGCGGGGGCCGGCCTACGCTGCGTCTTCCGGTTCGTACATTAGCTCGGTATCTAAATAGGTACATGAAATTCAGTGCCGAACGAAAATATCAGTATTTATCCAAATTCAAGTTCAACTGTTTATTGCATTCCATTAATGCTACAGTAGTATGTAGAGATATTATATCCAGTTAAGTAGTTGTAGGTATCTAGCAGCTTTAAAAAGAAAGGGTTGAGATTCTATTTCAAAGTATTATACGAATATTATCATGGAAAAGAAGATTAGAAGATTTTTAACTGGATTTTTCATTCTTTAGTAGAAAAATTCTAATAATTATTACAAATTTAATTTTAATGAACACATAAACTAGACTTCTGAACTACTGGAAACACTGTGTTTCAGGAGTCAGTTTCAGAGCTTCTCCTTAACCGGATTGAATTTGAAAATTCTTTCGAACTGGAATTGTAACTAATTTATTTCTTTGTTGATTGATTATACTTTTATTTTTAAATCGTTAGACTAAATATGCAAATAAAACTCCATATGGTAGATACTGGGTCCGTAGATTTGTCTATGTAGTAGGTAGGTATAGCACTGAAGGACTTCAAAGGTTTCGTCCGCCCCTCGGGCATTATTCATAACCGACATAAAAGAACCCTCCCGCTGATATAAGAAAATATTTTACTTGAAAAGGAAATTTAGGGTTTCTACTACATTTTTACATTTACGTAGTTTGCTTTTAGTGGAGTGGATTTTTTGTGTTAGAACTTGAGGACGCGCCAAACAGTTTGGCGTTTGGCTACTGAATAAAAATACACTTACGCAGGCTTATTTTAGGGTATAAATGCTGATGGCATTTGTATCAGCTGCTTCCGATTTTCATAAGACAGTCATTGAGCTATAAAATATGTTGCTTTGGTAAAGCCACAGCGTTAAAAGGTAAATGTTCTAAAATTACTATCGTATAGCACTTGCTCAATGCAATAACTACACACAGCAATCAATTTGGTAACTATAAAAGCCAACCTGGCATGAGTGATTATAATAGTGAATCTTTATTAATTATTATTTAATAGCAGCGTTATAAACCATTAAAAAAAATAATGAGACAAATTGCTTGGTGGCGTTATTCTATCTACTTAGATCCTATTGGTAGTTTATATTTCCTGAAAATGTGCACTTATTAAGCTCGTAGCCTTCTCGTAGCAGTGGATGTCAAAGTGTTTTATCCAAAAATACCTACTGTTTTTCGTAGCATGGTCGGTAAAAGTAACTTCGAGAAATATTCCTTGGTGGGGTTTTTTGGAATATACCTACAACCAATAAAATTAAACAGCCAAGTTATAGGTAGTACCTACCTACAAATATTTTTTAAGCTTGTTAATAAGGAGAGATATTTTATGAATTTGATGTCATTTTATTAGTATTGTACGTACTAGATACCTATTTTATTATTTACTGCGTTATTAAAATGTATACCCAATAATAAAAGCAATTTTATATCGTGTTTTTTTGTATAACATAACACAAAAGATCACATACCTAACCTAAGTGTTGACCTAGCCGCGTCCGACGGCATTTTTCCGACGGCCGCGTAGCTCCGTAATGTTGGGGTACATATATTTTACAATTACGTTAATCAACATTCTTAATTAATTAGTTATTAACCCAATTGATCAAGTTAGAATAGTGCCTATAATATCAAAAATAACTTAAGGTGAAACGTTTCAGTCAGCGCGGCAAATTCAAATTTTCTGCATTTTTTGCCTATAGTAGCTTCACTATTCAAACGTGTGGATATATCTCATGTAGGTAAACATACTAAAATGTTGGACCACAGATCATCACTACCCATTCTATGCCAGGGTGGGCAACGCATCATCAGCGCCCCTGTGTTGCCAGATGTTCCGATGGTTACCTGCAGCATGTACAATACCAACTAATAGTAGGCCGTTTGCTTGTTTACCTTTTGTATATAAGAAAGTAACACACCAGCCCTTTAAGATTAAAAACCCAAGTAGTAAAGAGACCTTGGATCCGACGATCGATCTGGTCAAAACCACGGGGAGCCGATGAGCCGCTCAACGTGGTGCTCTGTGAGTGAGGCCTACTCACCTATGTGCAGCAGTGGACGTCTTCACCTCCACTGCTGAACATAGGCCTTCCCAAAAAAACGCTACTATTGACGCTTATTATAGGGGCTTAGTTTTTTTGGGACGGTTATTTTTGGGTTTGCCATAATCACCATGCTTGGCAGGCGGCTTGGTGATCGCTGAACATTTTAATGTACCGAGAAGAGTGCTGCTGCCCATTCCCTAGATATTCTCTTAGCCGGCCCTTACGGCACCCACGGGAAGAGATGGGGAGGTCCTACTCTCACATCGCGCTGGCACCACGCGGGTCATATCAATTCGTACAAAAATGTTATGCTGTTTCTTTTTTTATCAAATTCACTCAATTTATCGATTGTACAAAATCAATATTTCGAACGGCGTCCTGCGAGTCTATGGAACGACGACACGTAGAGTGGCTATAAGTATAGGTAGAGGTATCCTACTGACTAGAAAAGGAGAGCTAAAATCATGTTACGTGTGCTCGTGGCGTGCTTTGAGTCTATGGTCTATGCCCAGCACTGCACTGATGATCATGGAAATATTTTTTTTTTTTTTTTTTTTTTTATTTGATTGAATGACGTGACGAGCAAGTCGTTCACCTGATGTTAAGTGACACGGCCGCCCATAACAGTTGCAGTGTCACCCGGAACTTTAAAACAATAAAGTTTCGCGTGACACTGCACTGCGCACGTCATCTTGAGACATCACCCAGTGTAGTAATCAGATTACTAGACTGAGTGATCAGATCATAAAGTCTCATTTGCCCAGTAATTTCACTAGCTACAATGCCCTTCAAACCGGGAACACAGTAGTGCTTGCACACTACTGCTTGGCGGCAGAATAACTGGCAATGCGGTGGTACCTACCTAGACGAACTTTGCAGAAAAGTCCTACCACCTAGTAAAAATAGCATGCTTCATTAACTGTGAATCAACTCGTTATAGGTTGGTATACTTAGGTGTATAAAAGCTCCTATCCTGATCCTGACAACGCAACTGACTTTGATATTTTTTAGCATTAAAAATAAAATAAACCTACATCGAATTTTTATAATACTAGCCTAAAATCAAATACGATAATTATGTTAGTAGGTAAGTATTGCTTAAGTTTCTATTCCGTAACATCGTATGCAATTTAGCCACCAACGCCATCTATTCATTCTGCTGGAAAAAGAAGCTCACGGCGCACGCGTGTACAAAATGGCCGCTCGATCAATACAAGAAAACCGGGTGGTTTTCTATCTCACCCCAGTCGCTTCCATTTATTCTATTATTCCATTAGCCAAAGGGAAATAGGCTTTATGCACTTTGAGGTAAGGTACAATGGTAACAATAGATCGATCTTGTCGGTATCTTTGTTTGTATAGGTACCTACTTATAATAGATGTTTGGGAGAAGATGCTACATGTTGAAGGTATTCTGTGGTAGATAGGTATATTTTGTAGGGAAGGTAGGTAAGTGGGTTAGGTAGTATATGTAACTAATTATCCTATTATTCAGCTACTTGTTTTGTAACCTCATATGTACTATCTATATTTTGTCTATTTATAGATTTTAAGGTAGGTAGATACTGACATGTACCTATTGTAGAGTGTAGACTATATAGCTACCTATATACCTACTATGCTATATGCTTGTTTGCTACCTATAGCATCATTATCATCAGCCTGAAGACGTCCCCTGCTTAACATAGACCTTCCCCATAGAGCACCACTTTGAGCGGCTGCTGTCTCCTGCATCCATCAACTTCCTGTGGTATCCACCCTAGTGGGCGGCCAGCCTAAGCTGTGTCTTCGTTCGTGGTCGCCACTCGAGAACCTTTCTTCCCCATCGGTTGTCAGCTCTATGAGCGATTTGGCCTGACTGCCACTTCAACTTGCTAATTCTAAGACCTATATCTATCGTTGACTTTACTTCTCCCACGGATCTCCAATTTTGTCTTTTTTTATCAACTAAAGGCTACCACTTGACCACGGTCTCACCTGATGGTAAGTGACGACGCGGTCGACGATGGAGCATGCTTGCCTAGAAGATACCGGTTCACTCTAGGAAACTTCGCGAGCATAACTCTCTCGATAGCTCGCTGCGCGACTTTGAGCTTATACTCATAAGGCCAACAGTAACAGATCACGTCTGTCATAATATAAAAAAAACTTAAATGGAAAGTTATGTTTCTAAAGATGGATTAAATTAATAGAATTTAAATCTGCGAGGTAGGTATTAGTTAATGGTAGGTATAAGTACCTACTTATTATTTAAATAATTGAGCTGCTACTCGTTAGGTCATAACATGGCCGGTGGATATACCTATATGTGGAAGCTTTTTATCCAAAACTGTACCAGCATGTCTCGCGTGGGAATGAAAATCTAGACAATAATTCTAAAAATGCCTGATGATGAGGTGCTTGATGGGTATTCTCTCCGATGGTTACCTACAATATGTAGGTAGGTTATAACTTTGCAAACTCTATAAACGTTACGTTAGTAGATGCGTAGCTATACTGATACGCTACGAAGCTTTCCTATATGGAGCTTTTGAAGCATTGAACCAACATTTTGATAAAAGATCCGTATGCATCGTGACATAAGTAATCTAAAAATATAGGTAGGAAGATACCTATATTTTTACAAAAAAAAAAAACAAAAAAATTTTAAAAATATTTTCGCAATACTTGCAGAAATTTTTGCGCTTGCTTCGCTCGGGCTTTTAATATTTATAAATACTTTAAGTATTTTAATTTTTACCCCGCGATTTTACTGGTATAATAATTTTACATTTATTTTTAATTACAATAATTTGATGCCCGCAGCAGCAGCACCACATCGCTCGTAGAACTGACAACCGATGGGGAAGAAAGGTTCTCGAGTGGCGACCACGAACCGGAAGACGCAGCGTAGGCCGGCCCCCCACTCGGTGGACCGACGACCTGGTGAAAGCCGCGGGGAGCCGATGGATGCAGGAGGCGAGCAGCCGCTCAAGGTGGCGTGCTCTGGGGGAGGCCTATGTTCAGCAGTGGACGTCTTCAGGCTGTTAATGATGATGATGAGCAACAGCACCTACCTACTGCTCAGCCTAGGTGCTACTTTAAATTAAATTCCATATGTATAGACTTTTACATTCAATTTTTATTATTGATTTAACGTAAAAAGGACAAACAAATTATAAGTAAGATGATTTATTGTGCGCTGTGGAATCAATTCCTCAAATGGCAATACTTACTTAGGTACCTGCGTATTTTCTGGAATATAAAATGTAGCAAATTTTCACGCTCACATCGCTTGCGTTTTTACTTTACTTTGATTTATAACTAGCACACTTGTAAGTACCGACATGATAAGAGAGAAAATCTACTCCAGCATCACGTTTCCAAGATATGCTTTCAAATGTAGGTACCTACACTGGTGGCGCCGCCGCGTGCCGGAGTGTTGTCTTCAAATTATGACTGCTCTCTCTAGTATCTTTTCGTTGAAATTGAAATGGCCATGGACAGGCCACATATATCGCTGGCAGAACCATTAACCGATGAGGAAGCAAGGTTCTCGAGTGGCAACCAGGAACCGGAAAATGGAATGTAGGCCCACGTAGTGTGGACCAACGATCTGAAGCCGCGGAGAGCCCATGGATGCAAAAGGCACGCAGCCGCTCAAAGTGGCGCTCTATGAGCCTATGTTACTATGTTCAGCAGCGAACATCCTTCAGGTTGTTGATGATGACACCTAGCTACCTGGACTGTGATTCAAACGAAAGTAGCTATGAGTACATAATGTACCTATATGTACCTAATCATAGGCAAGAAGTTAACCATTATAGGTAGGTAGGTAGTGGTCTAAATAAAATGACGTATTATAGATAATGCAAATATTTAACTTTCACCAGAGAATTATAAAAAAATGATTAGGGTATATGTAATGATTGTAATGTCATGTAAATAATAAACGTTATTCATGTTTTTTGCTACATTGACATTCAGCGCCATCTATGGAGAGAAAGATACACTAGTTCAAAACAGCACTTAGCTGGGTTCATACGCGTAACGCACTCGTACACTAGCGACATCTGTTCGCAATTTTATGAACTGCTAGGATAAAAACAAGATGACTTGACAACAACCAACAAGTCCTAACATTGAAAATATTATACACTGAAAATCATAGATGTCATTTTCACCAATAAATTCTCTAATCCATTGTGTTATAATTATTTATTTCTTTCATGAATCGCAATATTATGAACGTCATATTAATAATTAAATAATATTAAAATCAGTGATAAACTATACAAAGCAGTTATATTAATTTGTTTAGCTACTTTACTTATGGCAGAGACGGTTTCACAATCTCCAGATAAAAATTATCAGTGGAATAAAGAGCTAGAAATAAAAATATATTATAATGAACAGGTATTAGATATTTAATAAGTTATTTGAATAATACAATAATAAAGTACCTACCTACTTAGGTAGTTATTTACCTAGGTATAGGTATAATAACATTAGGTAAGTAGGTCACATAGGTACTGTTGTAGGTAAGTATTTATGAAATCTGGATAGGATTACTTAACAGTTATAATATTTTTATTGAGCATTTGTATCTAATATTATTCATGAGAACATGTTTAGCCAGACTTTTCGTACCTATAAGTAGATTCAGTTATTAAGTATCTTCAAAAAAGTCACAATGCGCGAGCGAGATAGGTATAGGATCTATGTATATAGCAGCCCTAAGAAGAAAGTGATACCAATAAATTTTATAAAATGTACGTAAATTAACGGCGGAGTTAATGCTTTTAACATTTCTAGATCACCTGTCACAGTCCCTTGTAAAAGAAATCGTGTACGTATAGACAGGTACCTAAATGTAGAGTGAGCTTAGTAATAAGGCATGTAAGAAGAAAACGTACTATTAAGAAAATGTGAATGTCTATTTCAATTCATATTATACTTAAATGCGTGTAACTTTGTCACTTTTTTGAGATTTTTAATTTTCGTTTTAATTGCCTACATTTAAGCCTGTTAAAAGTAGGCCAATTAGATAAGCTTCAAAGTACAGCATCAAAATTCTCTTGAAAAATAATTGATGATAGAATAATAGGCTTCCAAATAATAATTCATCAGAATGTGGTTAAACCAGTCTCACTCACACGATACCTATTTCAAAATAAAATAATCTAAAACTGGCAACCCATATGAATTAAAAAAATATTGTTCACTCCCCTTGCAATTACAACTGTCAAATATTTCACATTTCACAAACGTTGCTTAGCAACCACAAATTAAACAAGCCCGCGCTATTTCTGATTGGTCGAATTCAGCGCCATTTGTGAAAGGCTGGCGTGATTAGGCCACGCCCACACCACTGCCCGAAAAGTTCCCGCCCTCGCTGCTCGGCCATGTTGCCTGGCTGTCACATTTGACGTGCGAGGTGGAGTTTACAAAGTAAAGCGACCAAATTAAAAACTTCTCAATTTCAGCTAATTCACAGAAGTAAGGTGATGTCTTAGATTGGTCGGCTTTTAATAATGGAATTCATTCGGCTCGTTCATTCAAGTTCAACCATTTCAACCACACACATCGTAGCGTAGGAGTCGATCATTTATGTGGGAGTTATTAGGCGGCTCCCTACATAAAATCACGGCAAAGATAGATTAGATAATTGGCTAATACACCATTTAGAACATCAGTCTGGCTTTTTATTTTGTAAATAAAATGTATTGTATCGCTGAAAATTAAAAGAAGCAGGTACGTTCATGAAGCATTTTTTGGTGACATTAGAACGATTTTATTTTAGAAAAACTAGAGAAGGTAGTGAAGGTTTGAAGACATAGTGAAGGTTTGTTCAGTCATCCCTATTTTTTTAAGATTTTTTATTTCTGTTATTTTTTTTATGATTATTTTGATACGTCACGTCACGACACATGAGTGCCGTCAAAAAAGTGCTTTTTGTTGATTTTGGGCTTACACCACGCTTTAAGTTCGTACCACCTACTTATCCCTCTAGGACGTAAGTAATAGATGGGTACCTACCTAATGGGTACCTACCTATATATGTACCCAAATGCGTTGTAGAGCTACCTTAGGCTTCACCATTTTACGATTTTTTTCATATAAAATAAGTTTTTTTTGTGTTGGTGTTGAAATGATAAACTTATCATTTCTACTGCATACCTATGTAAAAAAAAATTGGTCTGCCATTGCGCACCCTGCCGGAAGTACCTGGCAGACCCCTTAGAATGTGCCCTTCACACTCTTTACCTACATCAGCGAATACCCCAATGAAACCTACGCCCAATAATAGCCAAGATGCCCCTGATAATAGATTAAAAGGTGTGCCAAGGTCTAAACTTGGCAAAACTTAGTATTCAAGGCATTTGAAGTTGGTGGATGTGGATTATTTCCATGACCCGGCAGAATCGGAACTGGCAGACCTGTTTTTTTTACATGTTTAAGTGTCGGTTAACGATCTAAAGATAGACCCCGATGACGTAGGTATTTTTGCAGTAGGCTCTCGCACCATTCAGACAGAGCAGCAAAATGCTCGAGCACTTTTTAAGTGCTATTAGAATATCAACCATATTTCAATCAGACAAAGCTGAAAATAGTATGCAACATTAAAATCTTACCTATTTTAATGTTGCATACTATTTTCAGCTTGACTAAATGTATTAAGGTTGATATTCCAATATCACTTAAAAATTGCTCGAGCATTTTGCTGCTCTAAAACAGCACCCCACTAAACAGGCGGACCGACGATCTAGTCAAAACCCCAGGGAGCCAAGTGATGCAAACAGGAGACAAGCAGCCGCTCAAGGTGCTATGTTCATAATGGTCATCTTCCGGTCATGATGAAGTAGTTGATAATGACGAAACACCATACAAAATTATTACAACACAAAATACTACTGTGCACTACGTACTGTGTTCCGGTTTGTAGGGCATTGCAGCTAGTGAAATTACTGGGCAAATGAGACTTTATGATCTGATCACAGTCTCGTAAGTCGAATTACTATATTGTGTGAAGTCTCAGGACGACTGCGCAGTGCAGTGTCAAGCAAAACTATATTAATTCAGAGTTCCGATGTGATACTGCAATTTGTTATGCCGTTGCCGCTGCAGCCATTCTCGAACCGAATGGTCTCATGCGTGACGATGGTAAAAGACCCGACGGAATGACTCTGGTTCCCTGGAAGATGGGGCGGCCTTTAGTGTGGGACGCTACTTGCGTCGATACTATGGCGCCGTCACACCTTCCCGAGACACACGTTAGGGCCGGCGCCGCGGCTAATTCTGCTGAGCAGCTAAAACGGCGCAAATATAGTAATCTCGGTAGCGGTTAAAAAATTTGTTATGGGCAGCCGTGACGCTTAACATCAGGCGAACGACTAGCTCCTCATGTTATTAAAAAATAATATCAACGATATTAACAAAGATACGTAGGAGATGAGAATGTAGTACGAATACCTATAAACTACATCGGCCTAACTGAGTCACTAATAGCTCCATCACAACCGTAACACTGAACTGAAGTTTACAGTCCATTCGTAACCGTTAACGAGACATAACCTGCGTTAACAGTCGTGCACTCGATTTATACACTCAAAAGTTCATAACAGTAGAGATTATTGGCACTTTCAGCGTTTACGGCGGGTGCTCAGGTATCTGGTATAGGTGACTAGGTGTCTGCAGGCAATTTGGAAAACGGGATTTGTAGAAACTTGATTCATCATATGGCAGTAACTTTTCAGGCGAAGGTGCACAAGAAACGTGAAGAAGATGTTTTTTGGCAAGATTCCTGGCGTAATTAAAGCACTTGGAGCTTAATTTAAAAATTAAATTTAAAAATTTAATAAATCATGTAATTCATTTCATTAAGTCTTTTGTGATGTCCGCAAATACAAGATTAAAAAATATAGCTACATAGAAAAAAATCGTAAAACATACTCAAAAAATTTGAATATTCCAATTTTACTGCGTTTCTATCGAATATATTTTTACAAAAAAAAAAATTGTGTATTCCCAACAAACATACACATTTTGAGACGGCTTCATAATTTTGAAAAACATATATCAGCACAGATATTAATTAAACACCGTCAAAGCAGTCATTTCTTGCGTCGTCTTTCTCGTAAGCGCCGCGCTGAAGTGCAGACTGAATTGATATTTCAGACTACGACGTTAAGGTCTATGTTTCTTTAAACGAATTTGGACCCACTTACCTGGACCTACCCTTCACTTTTTGTAGGTATCTACGCTGTTGCTGTGGGAAATTCTCTAGTTTTACTTAAGTATTTTAGTGGAAAAAGTTGCTGGACAAAATGAGACTATTGATTTACGTTTAGGGTGCACAAAAAAGTTTAGCAATATGCGTCCTAAAGTCAATTTCTTTTATTGATTCTGTCACAGAATAAATTATACTTAGTAGATAAAACTCCTGCTACTGGATCTACATTACCTATAAGATATGTATACCTAATAAGAAAAATTACAGATCGATGTGGGGCTAAGCGACGGAGACCTATAATAATAATAATAATAACGTTGACATCACCATTCCACATGACGAGAACCTCGTGAAGGCTGAGAAGGAGAAACTCAGCAAGTACCTTGACTTGGCTCACGAGGTAACCGCCATGTGGAATGTTGACTCAACGAGCATTGTCCCGATAGTCGTTTCGGCAAACGGCCTTATAACGAAGAGCCTCGACCAACACTCGAGAGGCTCTCGCTAGATGGTTGGATCAAGGGTCAGATTCAGAAGGCAGTACTCCTTGCGACACGGCACGTATTGTCAGGAGGTTCCTCACTCTGCAGCCCTAACCACCGGTAGCTTGGGTCCTGCCCCGCTGCCGGCGGCACTCTAGGTTTAGGTTTTTTATAATATTTTTGTAAATTCCTTTTTATACAAATATTGTAAAAACATAGGCTTAAGAATTGTAAATAAATGAGTGAATAATAATAAAGCCTTTTATTTCCATATCTAATGTACATTTCAAATGTTGTTAGTATTATTAGTAGTTTAATCTAATTCATTGTTAGTAAAGTTAGTTAATATCTTCCTTATCGATATGGACCCCTCTTTGGGTGAAGGCCTCCTCCAACTTCTTCCAGGCCTCTCTATCCTTGCCAAGATAAGCCAATCTTTACCCCCAGTTTCTATTATGTCATCAGCCCACCGTCTATTTGGCCTACCAACCTTCCTCTTTCCTATTGGTCCTTTCCATAATGCTGTTTGTAAGGTCCATCTTTTATCGGTGATGCGTGATATATGTCCAGTCCATCTCCACTTCAGTTTTAGGGCATGTGTTAATGCATCAGTTACTTTTGTCTGTTGTCTGATAATTTCGTTTCTTATTTTGTGTATTTTCCTGATTTTTAAAAGAAAGAAGATTTTTTGGAGACCTATATAATAACAAAATTAATTATTAGGTGTGTCCTTAACCTGTAATACGTAACTTTTGTACACCATAACAATCAACTTAGGTATAGGTAGGTTACCTACTTATAATAATTCTACATATTTAAAACAATTTTTTTGACAGTTATTTAAAAAGCACTATAGGTATGAATTGTAATTGAATTCATTAGCATCATTTGAAGCTACAGGTATATAAGTACTCCTGAAACCGGTCACGTGGGGACCAAAATTTATGAAATCTAACGCATCGGTTTGGTATTGACAATAACTCCACAATATAGGATAGCTTACTTATCAAATGCTACAGTACAAAATTAAATTAAAATAGTTAAGTTCTATTTTTAATTATTACTTACAAGGTAACAAAAACTTTTAAAAGTATCAAAATCATTCGTGCCAACTACGTTATGCACGAGCTATCTTCATAATTTTCATTATAAAAATATTTTCATTTGCACTCTTTACTCTTTAATAATCATCAATAAATGATGTACCTACTATCATGCCGGTTTGAAGGGCATTGTAGCTAGTGAAATTACTGGGCAAATGAGACTTAAGAACTGATCTCACAGTCTAGAAATCTTTTTTAGACTGTATGATGTCTCAGGATGACGTGCGCAGTGCGCAGTGTCACGCGAAACTTTAATTTTGATTTCCGAGTGACACTGCAATCTGTAATGGGCGGCTATGACGCTTAACACCAGGCAATCGACTAGCTCGTCACGTCATACGATTAAAAAAAAAAAAAAAAAAAAAAGGTACTCACTTTATGCCAATGAATTCAATTGCACCTTGTAGGTACCTATATCACTTTATCCAAATTATTACGTAGGTATGTCTCTACGCGCCACGTAGGTACGCGCTACGTATATAACTAGCCTACAACTACATAAACCTATATTATATTAGGTATAAGTATTAACGTAGAGGTTACCTATATGTATAGAGCATTTTATTATTGGTCTCTATAGCAACATTTTTAATTAAACAGAACAGGTAATTACTTATCACAGCCTAAATTCAACAGCAATCTAATCTATAAACAAACAACACACAATCGGCTACCAACAACAAAAAAAATCAAATTTAAATTCGGTGCTATACTCATTCACATAAAACTAATTTTATTACCACACCGTTCTATCATTATCATTCGTTTTAAACGATTAATCGATGTTTTATTTAATCAATAGCTGCTATAAACATCGCGTTGGTAATTACAATAGCCGTAGTGAGTGTAAATTTGTACGGACCGATGTTTCGTAAAGTATCGTAAATTTTAAATAGTGAAACAGCGGATTCTAATCAATATCCAATCAGTATTGAGCAGTAAAGTTAACTAAGCGGGAAATTAAGTGCGCCTATCAAGCTTAGCTACGCTAGCTACTGTCCGCATACAAGTATAGCCACCCACAGTAAGCACACGCACAAGCCTACCATGCCTATGTACTTACCTACCTACTTACATATATTCATAGATATACCAGAAAAGTACGTTATAAATATTAATAAATGTTGTATGAAACTTCTAAATGTTATTAAGGTCTATACTAGCGCACTCTGTACCATTTACTAAAACAAACCAAAAAAACCTTGACTTACTTCGCTACATGGATAAGAACAACATCCAATGTAAAGCACTCATTAAAATAGAGATGCCGTAACGTTTGAATACAGAAGCGTCACAGCATAGTAACGTTATCGTAGTTGAATAACCTACATCAATGTATCCAAGCACCAAATAAAACGGAATTAAAAAACATATTCATAATTCGAACGATCGCGTCGAATATAAAACTGTAACAATAACAACAAATCGTAAACGCTACTCAAGTGGACTTTTAAAATTGACCTCCCGCCTTCAAATTGCTTTACGGCCTATGTTGCGCAACTGCTGGGATTTCTCGTTCCTAATCCACTACTTGGGTGTCTAGTTTTATGTCGAGGAGTAATAAACTACGTGTCTCTGAATCCACTCACATTCTAACTCTTTATAATTATGTATCTCAATGTTCAACCTTATAACCTCACGTGTAAGGTTTATTTTAAAAAGGAGGGGGACGGCTAGTGTTGTGCACGTGGGTGAATCAAGACGCTAGGCTATTATGAGTTTACGGCCAGTGTCATTCATTTAGCGAATCGCGCGTGATAGATGGATAAAATAAAATACAACGTACGTGCATGAGTCTTGCATTTAGAGGCAAAGAATAATCTTTGAAGAATATCTGTAGACATATAGGGGCCTATACCTACCTGGTTACTTATTGTTAACACGTGTCACTGGTTAGATATTTACTTTTCTACTAATTTTCCAATTATAATTAATGCATTTATGCAATATTAATATAAATTCAATAAGCATTCAGCAATATAAATTTTGATTTTATCATCTAGCGGCTTTTACGCCAACTTGTATTTTCCAACTAGATCCCCTACACACCCACCGCGTTTAGCTAACCCTCTACCAAAGATTCTGTAGGTGCATTAAGTAGTATTGAATGAATGAAATGAATTAGTCGTCGATGCAGTAGTAGGACTGACGTAGGTCTCATTATTTTTATCTTACTACCTATAGGTATAATCATCAATCTACTTTTACCATACACAAACTAATGCCGAACCTTTCTCTCTGCTAAAGCATTTTTATATTTTTGAAATTAAATAATCATCAAGGTGCTAAAGTTACCTACTTACAACTAATGAGTACAGATTAATTTGTAAAGGAAAAATTAGAATCACGAGCGGGACTTGAACCCGCATCCATCCGTCCCTAAATCCGGGACATGCTTTTTCCTTTACAAATTAATCTGTAGATTACGCTGAGCAGGCGATACTGCTATAAAAATCATAAACTAATGAGTAGACTTTTTTTTTGGGCTTTCCTAAAGCACGTCCTGAGCTCCAATAAATAAATGAGTCCAATAAATATCTCTATACAGTTGGTTACCCTACAACAACCCCAAGTCGTTGATCTATCGATTCGACGGTGACGGTACTTATCAAACGCTAATGAAATTTATTCAATGCCTAATTAATCGGCCGTCTCATTTTCGCTCGTGACATAACACGTCAGCGAGAGGTTGACAGCATAGATTCTTATACATTCAAAACTAAGGCTTTATATAAATACATTAAAATAATTTACGTATTACGCATCTACTTAGAAATAGATATATTATATCTGTATACTTCTTCCATAGGTATTGCGTTTTATTGGTCTGTTTTTACATTTTAATTGTGATAAATGACTGTGTAACATTTACGTTAAATTCAATTAACTTCCAGTTGTTATTGCTTTAGTATTACAGTTGATTAACTAGTGCGCTACAAGTGACAGTTACTCTAGTTATCCGTAACGTAATTACCCCAGATATCCTAGAAAGTTTCCGATTTATAGCATGAAAGCGCGCTGTTAATGAAAGAAAAAGCTTACAGAAAGTAGTTATGAATTTAGCTATTGCTAGTCTGTGCTAGCAATAGCTAAATTCATATCTACTTTCGATTCTAGTCTGTTAAGGCTTTTATCAGGAGTGATACCACAGAGCATTAAAAAATATGACGCTTGGAAGAAAAAGTACTTGTATTTTTTTTCGTTCTCTGTGAGTGATACGGATCTTTTGTTGCAGTGGAAGCCAAACAATTATGCTGCTCCTAACTATAGTATTAACCAGAAAATGTGATAGAAAATGGTACCTATGTTGGCTATGCCTTATACACTATAGTCAAGATAGGAACTGTTGTAGCCAGCTATACGCGCAAACGAATCGCTTAAGATGAAGGGTAGGTATATCAAACAAGGTGAATTTAGGTACGTCCCTTGCCGTAAATAGAGCAGGTAAAGCTTTGAATTCAAAATATCATAAAACTATACCTTGAAGTTATCTGCAGATAACTGCAATTTTTTTATTTGGTATCGGTGAAACTCACATGTGACGTTCACCAATTAGAAAATAAAAAACTTGCCCTGATAGAATAAAAACCATCAGCTTTTCTAAAAAAAATATCAATGTGCTTAATGGGTGAGGCCTGCTTACTCATAACGCGTCTCCAGCGACATGTTCATTTGGTCATGCGACGAACAGCATTACAAAACATTGCTGTTAAATTATGCACGTGTATAAAGCTAGCTTCGTTGTAAACAAGCAATGTATCGCATTTTAATCGATTTTTGTGGTGAAATTTTTTCTAGCACTAACGCCAAACCATTTCGGTCTATTCCATAGATTAAATGAACTTGGTACGCGTTGATGTCTTTTCTTAGAAAAATAAGTGTTTACTTGTGTTTTTCGTCTATTCGTTATCCCGTTGTCAGCCCAAAACTTTCCCATTTCTGGGACACAGGTGTTCTCTCACATAGAGAGAGTTTAGACCATAATCCACCAGGCTGGTCAAGAGCGGGTTGGTGGATAACACATGTTCTCGAAATTAGTGATTTTGAACATGCTGGTTTCCTCACGATGTTTTTCTTTTGTTTTAAGAGCGAATGCAAATTTTGCACATAACTTGAAAGTACACAACCCTGAGCGGGATTTGAACCGTGGTACGTTGGTTCGAAAGTCACCATCCCTGGTACAACCCTGAGCGTGAGTCGAGCTGGGGTACGTCGGTTTGAAAGTCACACGGACTATCCCTGAGCCACGCCCGCTCTCACTAGCTTTTATTCGCTGCATCTATTAATAGTTTTGTAAAAGCTTGATTTCTATTTCCTTTGTTATAGGTAACTGGTTTAATCAATAAGATTATATACTATTTATAATGTAGTGTAACATAGTTTAATGATTGCGGTTGGATAATAGTTTAGTAGCTTCATTGCTATTTATTGTTCGTAGGTAAATTAAAATAGCTCGTTATTATTTCATACCTTAAGGAAAAAATATAAAAGCAACTAATTAAATAAATAATAAATTAAATTCTATGCGCACTTATTTTTTAATGGGTACATAACGCTAAGAAGGACCAATTCCACCTGCTTTTCCCCGTTTTACTGAAAATCGTGGTCATTTTTTTGTTTTCAGCTTAAGTTAACACTAAGAAGGCATTTCCAATTACCAAATAAAAAGATTAAAAAATATATAATATTAATTTATTTAAATTCTCGGGTCTAGCCCGGACATTTGAGAGGCATTGGTGGGGCCTAAGCTAACACCAAGAGGCCCTGTTGAGTACAAAACTAATTATAACTGACAAGGCATGGTATGACATATGATAAACTATTTTGTATAAGTAGGTAAAGGTAAAAAATAAATCTGGGCTATTGTGGTGAACTTTTGATGGATGATGTACATTGGGTTATGGAATGAGATAGCGGCACCTGCCAATTTTGTCTCATATCAAAATGTTTGAGGCAGGTGATGACTTGCCACCCACTAAATGGGCCCCCTATAGTGGCTACCGCATATTAATTTTATTATTATTTTTTATTTTTTTTGGCCATTTGCAATTTACTCGTTTTCCTGTGAGACTCTTTTATTATTTTATAATAATAATAATATCCTCGACACGGCACGTATGGTCAGGAGGTTCCTCACTCTGCAGCCCTGACCACCCGCCCGCCCGGCCTAGCGCGGCTGCCGGCGGCACTCTTGGTTTAAGTTTTTTTTATAATATTTTTGTAATTTATATTTATAGAAATATTGTAAAAAACGTAGATCTAAGAAAATGAAATAAATGAGTGAATAATAATAATAATAATAACGCCCAACAATCACAAACATTTGGGATATAGTACTATAAAGTATCTTATGATACTGTAATTATAAGCTTTATGCAATAGGCATCCCCAATCCCCATCTAATTTGGCAAAGCCGTTTTACCGTGGAAGACGGACAAACAAACGGACAAAATTTCAGTACATAGGTCTGCTTCTTCTTCTTCTTTTCGTGTACGCAAGTGGTCAGCCCTGCGGGGTGATCATGTAACTTTGATAGCAATGCAACAAAAGAAATTTCAATCCAAATTTGAAAATTTCCATAGTAACTCTGTACATAAGCTGCGTACTGCAACTGTCAAATCCATACATTTTTGTGTTTCTATCGGTTGCCAACAAGTTACATGATCGCCTAGCTGGTGTCAAAATTTTTAGGCCGCCCAAAGGCTTCTGACTTGGCTTGCCTACATAGGTATTTAATGGCGATGATAAGAGTGTCATATATATTATATCGTAAGTAGATAAGTAAGTACTTACTATAAAGGTCTTGTTTATGTATTACCTAACTCTCTGCATAAGTTGACATTAATACAAAAATTACAAATAAGTACCAATAATAAACTGGACATAATAAAATGTGGTACGAAAATTAGAACGTAATAAATGTAATTATAATAGCCATCAATATCAATAAATTTAATTTGATAGATGTTTAGTGCAGTCAAGTACCTATATTTAAACGTAGGTATACCTACCTACCTAATTTACAATCATTTTGATTATATTATACAGGAAAAAAGTGTATTATAATAGGAAGAAAACAGGAAAAAGTCATAATAATATGTAATATGTAGTAGTAAGCGCATTATAATAATATATAATACCTAGTACTAAACCCACATAAATGCACACACACACACAATCACAGTCAATTCTAAAATTGTCTATAGGCCATCGCGGCTATTATACTGTCCGTAAGTGTTATTTGTAGTAGGTAGTGTAGCTAGTTTAGTTTAGTTTTTATTATTGTAGTAGTTAGCTTTAATAAAGGCACATTAGGACCAATTTTAGTTGACAGATTTAAAACTCCTAAAACTGTTGCTGTTCTTGTCAAATAGACGGCAATGTAAGAGACGGATATATTTTTAGTGAGTTAAAGACTGTCAACTCAAGCCTTCAAAATTGGAGCCAAAAATATTCTAAAACCACATTATTGAGTCGCGGAAATCACATGATACCTACATAATTTCTCGCCGTAAAGAAAAAAAAAGAAAAGAAAGATGTAAAATGAGCTTCCATAGTGGTATTTCCCCAGTCATAACATGCAGCATTTTAAAAGAGAGTCAAAAATGTATCACAGGGCAAGCAACTGCATTAGCGGCACGATTAGTGTTATGATGTCCATAGGCTACAGTGACCTCTTCCCATGCTGAGCAATGAGCATATTATAAAAAAAGTATAGGCTTTATAAGCCTATACTTTTTTTCAGTCTTTTTTTTGTTGAAAAACGGCTTAAGTTAACAAAAAACTGCTCGTTGTTTACTCATCATCATCATCATCATCAACAGCCTGAAGATGTCCACTGCTGAACATAGGCCTCTCCCACAGAGCACCACTTTGAGCGGCTGCTTGCCTCCTGCATCCATCGGCTCCCCGCGGTTTTCACCAGGTTGTCGGTCCACCAAGTGGGGGGCCAGCCTCATGCTACGTCTTCCGGTTCGTGGTCGCCATTCGAGAACCTTTCTTCCCCATCGGTTGTCAGTTCTACGAGCGATGTGGCCTGCCCATTACCATTTCAACTTGCTGATTCGATAATAATATTTTGTTTACTATCAGTGGCCAAATACTACAAAAAAATGGCCAAATACCTAAACAATAAAAAAAACTGTAGTATTTTACTTGCATCTGCTTGTTTGTGTTTAAAATTGGTAAGGTGTATTTTAAACAATTGATTGGACTGTATACAATAAAAGGTAGTTGATTAGATATATGTATAGCCGTATGGTTCAGGCGGCGTAAGAATAGGGCTATATAGGTACTCCATCCCCTCCCGGAAGAGCCCACTCAGAAAATATCCAGAGAACGGCATTCTCCCAGTCTGCATTATTAATATAATAAATATATAAATAAATAAATATGTGTGGGCATTTGACACCACGCCATCTAGCCCCAACCTAAGCATAGCTTGTGCTATGGACACCAGATAACTGATAGCATACTTAGATACTTTTTGTTTGTAAATACATTACATAGAATACAATATAACACCCAGACTCAGAATAACCAAACACCTACACAAATGTTTGTCCTGGGTGGGAGTCAAACACACAACCTATAAACAGTTTATAGAAAGCAGAGCTACTACCAACTGACCTATCAGGTCAGTCAGTATAGGTACTGCGATCACCAAGCCGCCTGTCAAGTGTGGTTATTATATAGGCAATCCCCTCACCCTTGTATAGAAGAAGTATATGTTCAGCAGTGGCTTTCTCCTGATTTATGATGTGTGATGTGATTATGTTGGTAGGTAATACCAATTGGAATATTATTATCTATTCGAATTTTGATGTTATTAAAATTATAGTTAAGAATTCATTTAAAAAAAACAGAAAGGTGTAAAACTATCACTGGAGAGCATCTATTTGAATAAATATGTTTAGTAGACATTATGAAGTACCTCAGCACGTTCCTATTGGATACATACACATAATAATACAATGAATACAGCAAGTAAAAGTAGCTATATAAAATACTTGATGAAATCAAATTATACTTATGTAGCAAAAACATTAACGCTGCTTTAACTTCCCATCTAGTATTTAAAATTCAAGAGAACAAAGAAGCATTATATTTAAAAAAAGTAAAAAATTTATTAATAACTGTACGTACATTACAAGGCTATTGGTGGCACTAACAACGCAAAACTTCTTAGGCAATCGCGCGGTGGACTCACGGCTAAGGTTAAACTTAAACACCTACACAAATCAATGTTTCCTTTGAAATCCTTTCTGCATTTAACGTGAACTATCGAGTTGTCACAAACTAACACAAAACACGCATAGATCAGTTCAAAAAGCCGTCGTTCCCGTCTATTTTAAGTTAAATTCTCACGCGCCCGCGGTTTTGTTTATTCGACAAACAAGAGTCGTTTGAAAGCCATTACCACTTACCTGCGACACGCGATCACAGATTTATAGGTGATAAACTAGTATCATCACTTTTACAGTGTTGTAAATTAATTATGTGCACTGCTTTATTGTTCGGTATGGGCCAGAGACGCGGCCATTCGCGGCGGTGTCGAGCAACGTTATGGTATGGGCGGGCGGGGCCAAGCTTGGCGCGTCGAGCTCGCTTGGCCAAGAGGCGCGCGCCGCTCGTACCCAGCCATCACTGCACTGTATCTTGGAGTTGGACCTCGGGAAATGTATCATCGACCCCCTCGATCTTTCCTCGACTTTTTTGGCACGCCATTTGCAGGTAATGACGCTTTGTGCTTGGAAAGTTATAGCCGATTTGATGAGTAATTTTTAAACGCGTTATAATTTTTTTTGCTATAGACACGCTACTTATGTTACGTACGACTGTACGTGAGTGGTGGTGTATTCACTTATTGTATAACTTTTTTCGTTTTTGTTTTTTTTTATTACCTTATTTTTATTGTTACCTAGTAGGTACCTACTTAGCCATAGCTACTCCAGAACATTATTATAAAATAATCGCACTAATATTATAAAGGCGAAAGTTTGTATGTGTGTATGCTTGTTACTCCTTCACACTAAAACGGCTGGACGGACTTGAATTAAATTTGGAATAGAGATAGCTTATGTACTGGATTAACACATAGGCTACTTTTTATCCGCGGGTGAAACCGCGGGGCGCAGCTAGTATTTAATAATATTCAGATTTCTCAGTCCAACCAAGGTAAGTAGGTGTGTGTAAATGGTTTCTTGAACATTTCATGAAAAATTCTAATAATTTCTAACTACGTAACTCGCAAGATGCGTTGAACGCTATAATTAAGTCGTTTACGTAGAAGATCTAAGTATGATCTCCTAACATAGAACAAAAATATTTAAAAATAATACTTTATGATTTGTTTATGATGTAGAGAAGTTGCCTTTAATGGTTGTTGGATTTTGGTCAATATCCCTAGCTATAAATACTTCTAACAAATTACCTAATAACCTAAACATTTTTTTTTTATGTGATTGAATGACGTGACGAGCAAGTCGTTCACCTGATGTTAAGTGACACGGCCGCCCATAACAGTTGCAGTGTCACCCGGAACTTTAAAACAATAAAGTTTCGCGTGACACTGCACTGCGCACGTCATCCTGAGACATCACCCAGTCTAGTAATCAGATTACTAGACTGAGTGATCAGATCATAAGGTCTCATTTGCCCAGTAATTTCACTAGCTACAATGCCCTTCAAACCGGAACACAGCAGTGCTTGCACACTACTGCTTGGCGGCAGAATAACTGGCAAAGCGGTGGTACCTACCTAGACGAACTTTGCAGAAAAGTCCTACCACCTAGTAACATAGCAGGTGCAGTAAAAATTACAACAGTAAAGGCTACTAGAAAATACCTAGATAGCTTTCAGTCACGCATCACAAACGCACGACACCACCTCTACCCGCTAAAATACCCAAGCAACAACATCAACTTGATTTGAATAATTACGAGAAACCTTACGAAAACTTTTTGCGACAAGTCTCGCAGTCCTCAATAATTTATAAATCCGTCTGCATTTATTTTCTTACCTAATTGGAGCATAAATATTCTTGCGAAACTCTCGTACGCATGTAATTCAGTCAAATTAGTACCATAAAAATCAGTTCCGCTTATCTTGGCAGCATTAACAGTGCATTTCGTGTGCCGTTATAATAAAAACACCACACAAGCAATAATTATTTAAAAGTTTAATCTGATAACTATATTATTAAAGTAGGCCTTAGAATGCTCTCACAGCGCAGCGTGCGTAATGACCACACACAAGCTTTTACGGCGCATTACATTTTCCATTTTTGAAACGCAAAGATACCTTTTCTTTTAAAATAATGATTGTTTTTTAATTTACACTGCACGTACTTACTGAAATTCAGAAGTTTTTAGGTACCTATCTAATAATATCCTTTTTTTAAAAAGGGGTTTATATATGTGATATCACTGGCCTTAATTTCTATAGGTACTAAGGAGTTATGTAAAGCACATGGTCAGGACAGCAGATCATTGGTAAGTCCATAACTATTCCCTTTATTTTTTCACTATGGATTTGCCATCTATTAAATTTTTTTATTTTTTTCTAGTACCTACTCCATTGTCAAATCCCACCAAATGTAGGTATTTTAACAGGAGCACTCTTATGGAAGAATAAAAAAAGCCATCCCAATCCAGAGATATCGTATACTTAACATACAAAAACACACCTGTGAATAGAGAACAGGCTTCTTTTTTGAAGTCATGTAAAAATCTATTTATACCTATAGGTACCTACCTACTTAAGAGCAGAGATTTAAATAATCTGTACAGATTTAGAAAAAGTAAAAAAATTACTTAATAATTCCAACATGAAATCGAATTAAAATTAATACGGTAGGTAAGTATTCACTCTGAATTAATGAATTTGATTTGATACAAAATATAATCCTTTTAGTGGCCATTGCCGCACCACATTTCTTTTTACCTATACTTTGTCTTTCACATAATGTAAGCTCCCATGGTCCTAAAGGCTGCTGAGAAAGCTAATTAGGTATCAACCATTAACACCATTGACTACATTTTGTTTTAACAAAGTCATAGCCGTAACTTCCATATTCAAGAAAAACCTTTTCAATTGTTTACCTTCAATTACTTTTTATATGAATTTCGCTCCAGTGCCGTACATAATTTTACTGTGTGTAATTGAGGCCTGAATTAAAAAGAAGATTGTTATCAGAAACGCGGCAAATCCTCTTAGATGGTGTTTACTCACTTTTAATGGTAAGCTTTTGTTATAATGGTTTAATAATGGAGCCGCCGTTCAGTTAATTATTTTATAGATATGTTGCAAGCTAACAAAATTGCTTTAGTGCGTCATTATTTTACCACTATGGTCTTTTTACTAGGTGGTAGGACTTTTCTGCAAAGTTCGTCTAGGTAGGTACCACCGCTTTGCCAGTTATTCTGCCGCCAAGCAGTAGTGTGCAAGCACTACTGTGTTCCGGTTTGAAGGGCATTGTAGCTAGTGACATTACTGGGCAAATGAGACTTTATGATCTGATCACTCAGTCTAGTAATCTGATTATTAGACTGGGTGATGTCTCAGGATGACGTGCGCAGTGCAGTGTCGCGCGAAACTATTGTTTTAAAGTTCCGGGTGACACTGCAACTGTTATGGGCGGCCGTGTCACTTAACATCAGGTGAACGACTAGCTCGTCACGTCATTCAATCACATAAAAAAAAAAAAAAAAAAAAAAAAATTGTAAGCGCTCATACATAGTTTGTTTAATCAAACCTTGCATTAAAGCCTCGGTTTTGTAACTAATTAAATTTAAATTTCTTATGAATATAAAAATTAAGCCGATTAGTCAGAGGACTCCGAGTTATTTATGTGAATGGTTTTATCAGTGTCAATAAAATTGGAAGTCGTGTAGATAAACGGTTGTAAAATATCTTGTGTTCGTGATTTATTTTGTTGTTAGTGACTATTTTGAACATTCAAAACCAATAAAAAATGGACACCAAGTATTTTAGAAGCAATTTGCTATCAAACTTGTTTCTGTACATACCTACCTCAATAGCAAGTTTATTATTTTTCGTGACTAAGCTTTTCATTAAAAGTACTGAAGTTGGGGTAGAAAATCCTCCATTGTAGTCGTACCTAGTGCGTATGTGTAAAAGCGAAGGTTTTCATGATTGTTTTCCGATATTACTTAAATTAAATTTCTATTCAAAGTCAGCAGCCTTAACTGACAGAACTAGGTAGACCGAACCACGGGGAGCCGATGGATGCAGGAGGCAAGTGGCCGCTCACTTTGGGAAGGCCTATATTCAGCAGTTGACGTTTTTAGGCTGATGAGGATGATGATGAGATTCAAACCCTGTAATGAGCTTAGTCTTACGCAAAAAAAAACAAACCAGCGAAATTCTTTTAATTTTCTATACACCATATACCTACTTAGGAAGTGTCTATACCCACCGAGGTTGCATTGTACGCAGCCAGCAGCGAGGCGAGTGCGCGTGCCACATTCCAGTCCTAGTCGTGTTGACTTGCCCGCTCCAACACAAAGTAACTTGCGTACCTACGTGATCTACGGACAGGAAAAAAGGAATAAATAGTAAGTATAAGAAATAAATAACAAGTATTTCATTATTTTTTATTTAGTATTTCTTTCGCATTTTATTATACTTTATTTTATTATTTCGTTTTTTGCGCATTTTCATTTTGTTTGATTGGTAAGCTAAGCTTGATAGCTCTACAACATCACACATTACAGTTTTACTCACTCATGTTTTCAAGGTGTCCAGTTATGACCAGATTTTTGTCTTGAAATACTACTATCAACACAAAACATAGGTACCTACAATTTTGATGGCGTTCATTGAACCAAAGCTTGGAGAGTTTCAATAAATTTAATAAAAAACAAATCAATTGTTTCTTCAACATTTAAGGAATTTTCAATAGCTACTTATGCTTGTATTTGCTGACCATCCCAGACAACATAGTGCATGCAGATAGAACGGCTGTTTGCAAAGTGCAGCGCTAATTGGTGACCAGACGTCGCACCTCCATCTGGTCTCACTCGAAGGTATGACCTACACGCACACTTAGGTACCTACACTTCATGCGACACTTTATTAGATACTATACAGCCAGCCAATGAAATAAAGTTTTCTGTCTAAATGGCGTTCTACGATTTCACCCGCATGGACTATGTCAGGATAAAAAGTAACTTATGTCTGTTTTCAGCCCTGAAACTATCTGTGTCACACAATCATATCTGTTTTTCCGTTGCTAGGTAACCTACCTACCTATTAAAAAACAGACATTCACATATAGGTGGTAGGACTTGTCTGCAAAGTTCGTCTAGGTAGGTACCACCGCTTTGCCAGTTATTCTGCCGCCAAGCAGTAGTGTGCAAGCACTACTGTGTTCCGGTTTGAAGGGCACTGTAGCTAGTGAAATTACTGGGCAAATGAGACTTTCTGACCTGATTACTCAGTCTAGTAATCTGATTACTAGACTGTGTGATGTCTCAGGATGACGTGCGCAGTGCAGTGTCACGCGAAACTTTATTGTTTTAAAGATCCGAGTGATACTGCAACTGTTATGGGCGGCCGCGTCGCTTAACATCAGGTGAACGACTAGCTCGTCACGTCATTCAATCGCATAAAAAAAAAAAATATTAAGCTAGATGACTACCATTTTTTTTATTGCATATATTGTTATATTCCTCAAAAAATAAACAGTCGTGAAAACAAAAATTAAATATCTCAAACAATGACAAAGTTACACGCATTTTGAAGTACAGGACTAGAAAGAGATAGTTCAAACATGCAGTGACGTCAGAATTTGGTCCTTCATAGTACCTCATTAGGTATTAAGCTGTGGTAGCTTTACATTCAATATCAATCACCATTGCTTTTGAACGAGGTAATACTGTCAACTGGTTGTGGGCTGGAATTGATAATTTCAACTGTCTACATAGTCAATGATCTATTCCTATAGTACAAAATATGAGCAGTAGCTAGTTGCAAACTGCAATGGTAATGTATTAGTTAGTATGAGGCAGGCTTAGTTTAACCGATGGAGAGAAAAGGTTCTCGGGTAGCGACCATGAACCGGAAGACGCAGCGTAAGCCGGCCCCCCAATATAGGTGGACCGACGACCTGGTCAGAACCGCGCGGAGCCAATGAATGCAGGAGGCAAGCAGCCGCTCAAAGTGGCGCTCTTTGGGGGAGGCCTATGTTCAGCAGTGGATGTCTTCGGGCTGATGGTGATGATGATGGTAAGGCTTCGTTCAGTCAGTAGAGGCAGCTGGCCCGTTTATTAAAATAAGTAATTTTTACAGCAAGTCCCCAATTCAGCCAATATTTTTCCCTTAAATCATTTATACAGCATTCTAAATTTATGGAAATTTATTTTAAGTACGGGATGGCAGTGCATTTTAGTAATTCGCAGACGTCATAATGAACAATGTGACGAAGTGAGCCAGGAATTAGTACCTACTTGCTAAATTTGTTGGGAAGTAAATTGGTAGGTGTTGCCAGAATAACCATAAATCATTCTGGTACTCAGTAAAGCAATATTTTAACGTATAATAATACATAGTACTTACAAGTAAATTTTCTGAGAGTTTTACCGACATTCAAAAAGGAAAACTTTATCAATTTAACGCATTACTTATTTAGGTTTGATCGGAAACACTTTTGAAATGAAATGAAATGAAATGAAATGAAATAATTTATTTGTAAGAATTTTGGGTTACAATATTGCAAAGATGGATTAGCACATAATTCTTCCAACAAAATTCTGCCCATAGGTACAGGCGTACAAATATTCGTAATTGGATCTAATTTATTAAATGAGATAATAATGAGATTAAGAAATTATATTTATCATTTTTGAACATTGAGTTATTATTTAAAAAACATAAAATACATTGAACACATTAAATACAAATTAAATACATTGAATTGGTCAAACTAATCTATATCTATAAGTACTAATCGAAGCGTCATTTAAAAAGTCTTTTACAGAATAGTAGCATTTATCCAGTAGGAAGTCAAATATTTTTTTCTTAAATTCATTTATGTCATATACTTTTCTGGGCTAATTTGCGATGAAGACATATTTTTCAATATGGAAAACTCAAGTATGTTACCCATTTTATTATGCAGTTGTTACTTATATGTACTGGGTGGCGCAAAAGTAAAGACCCTATTTGGTTCAGCTATAACATTTTTTCTAAATTAGAAAACTAGATTTAGGTTTTTTTAAATGTATATTTGTGCCATTAAATTTCGTACCATTAGGATTTAAAGATGATGTCTTTTAAATGGTGACCTCCAGAGTTGATACACATTTGAGCCCTATTTATGACATTTTGCATAACTTGCCGTAACACTTCTCAGGGCATGTCAATAAGCAGAATACTCGGTTCTGGGGCACTGATAATCCGCGCATTATTCAAGAAACACCTCTACACCCACTAAAAGTTACTGTATGGTGTGGCATCTGTGTTGACAGAGTGATCGGACCCTATTTTTTCGAAGACGCTGGAGGCAATGCGATAACTGTCACTGGAGAACGCTACAGAACCATGTTACGTGAGTTTTTGATACCCAGTTTGGACGAATTGGGGCTGGAGCACATCTGGTTTCAACAAGACGGCGCTACGGCACACACAGCGCGCGACACTATGGACTTAGTGAGGGACGCTTTTCCAAGCCGAGTTATCTCTCGTTTTGGCGATTTGCCTTGGCCTGCAAGATCACCCGATCTGACCAGTCCAGACTTCTTTCTTTGGGGTTTTTTGAAATCTCGGGTGTATGTGAACAAGCCACAGACTCTCGCAGCTCTAAAAGAAAACATTCGTCAAGAAATAACGAACATATCGCAGGAAGTGTTACGGCAAGTTATGCAAAATGTCATAAATAGGGCTCAAATGTGTATCAACTCTGGAGGTCACCATTTAAAAGACATCATCTTTAAATCCTAATGGTACGAAATTTAATGGCACAAATATACATTTAAAAAAACCTAAATCTAGTTTTCTAATTTAGAAAAAATGTTATAGCTGAACCAAATAGGGTCTTTACTTTTGCGCCACCCAGTATAATCCATTTAAAGCGGTTTCTATCGAACTTTACCAAGCAGGTTAAAGAAACAGTAGAAGCAATGGTAACGACTTCGTTTATTATTAGTTTCTATAATTTAATTCACTAGACATTTACAAAACACAAAAAATCTGGAAGAAGCTTTTGCACTGTTAGAACATCAGTAACTTACTGGGTTGTCTCCTACTTACAGCTCCAAAACGAGTGTTTCAGAAAACTCAAAGGTTTTTTGTTCTATAGAAACATTGGTAACCGTCTTAGATTACTGTAGAGTACTAGAGTTTCCTCACTCAACGGAAAATTAAGAATATAAAAAGCATGAAGTAAGACAACGTCATGCGTTAATCAATCTTTTCGACTCTACGTAATTTACCGCCACATGTTCCTACTACAGGAATCAATTCGCTTCCAAGCTTTTCTCATTTCACCGTCTAACTTTTTAATATAAACCGTAATTCAGAGATTCGTCTCAGCCGTTCCAATCTCGAGTAATTTCGGTACGAAGTGGATTGTTTTTCTTCGTTCCCCGATTGGATTTATCTCAAGTTTTATGGCGTCTCGCATCCCTATCGTAAACTTTAATACCGGCCAGCTACCGCTCTACCGGCTATAGATGTAAAGTTATGATGATGTATTCGGTGACATTCTTGGAATTTATGGAATAATTTGACGTTAACATTCTCCGGAGTAGAGTTTCGTCGGTGCCTGCCCTAATTTGGGAGATAAACTTAGAAGGGACACAAATCTTGTGACAAATGTTACGTATACACGTATGCTGTAAAGAATCCTGCGATGTTTTATTTTTAACGGTAATAAATTGCCCTATCCTTAGTCTAGTGTTTCTGGCTTTCACTTCAAAATGGTTGAACCAGCTTGTGCGAAATTAAGCACAAAGATGGATAAATTAAAGTCTGCTATTTCAATAGCTAACTCATCCTAAAGCTTATAGTTCTCTACATAGGTAGGTATATAACAATCTGTAATATGTAAGGATTCAATATAAGCTCAAAGTACGTATTGACGTAAATTGAATACAAGAACTCATTCAACTTTCCCAATAAGCAAACCAAAAACATCCTCTCTATTTAATATTCATACTCACTTTCGATTTCTCGAGTCGATACTAAAACAATATTTGTCCAACACCGAACCCGACAAACGTTCCTTATCAATGCGTCAACAAGCTCAAAAGACACCGAAAGCTGCCAAAAGGGTTGCTTTGAATAACAAAACCGATTCGGTAGCAACGCTTGTAAAAACATCTTTTGCATGCCATACCGTAAATATTTATGCTGACAATAGTTCGGAGGAAGCGTGAAGATTTGTACAATATGCCCCCAGTTGGCTTTCACTTTCAAAGTTTTTTTTACAGTATTTTAGGAACCCTTCCATAAACATTGCTACTGTGGCCGAAGGTGTAATTTGCATAACACTGGACGAAACAATAACGTATGCGTTTGTTATACGCGAAAAGTGAAAACAGAGTTCAATGTTAATTGCTGAGTTATGGTCCGGTCAGTTGGGGTTTCGGTTTCTACTGCTATGCACGTCATTTTTGTGTTTAATCGCTCATGTGTCAGTTCATTAAGTGCGTTTGAGTGTTAAGGCTTTCAATACGGTGATAGTCTTTTTTAGTCAGGCTCTCCTGAAATAACTATCAGCACTCCAAGCACCTAAAGTGGGTGCGACAAGTTTTAAAAGCTTCGTAATCAAAGAAGAAACGAAGAAAGCTGAAAAAACTGGGATTCCATAGACTGAGAAAAGTAAGTTCAATAACCTTACAACTAAGTATATATTAGTATTTTGTCACAACTTTGATTTTAGGTACTAGTTACTTTATCTAGAGGCAGAAGGTAATACAGTATATTTTTGCCTGTTTCATACCGTATCTGATTAAAATATCAGCTGATCAGCCGTTAGTCAATCGGTCAAATTTTATTATACTGCTATACTTCACAAATTAGTCGGACGTTAACTCCGTATGAATTGCCTTTGGGTGCAATAAACGCTGACCCGATGATCTGAATGCAATTTAAAATTGAAAACACCTATGAAAAGTATTTATTCCCATGCAGGTAGACCTTAAAATGAGTTTACGTTTATACTGCAGAGATGTGTCGTTTTGATTTTACATTTGTAGTATGCTGAGGATCTGTTAATAAGTCGAATACACATGGTGTGTTTGCATGTCTTGTTACATCATTTTGAGTCGGCTTAGCGTCCCCATGCTCTAATATTTAGTGTATGCGACTTTAGTGTTTGTGTTCAAATATTAGGATATTGTTCACATTTTGAGTGACCTGTCGGCGACTATTGAAGCACTTCACAGTTACGTGTAGGTGTCAAACGTTGATCGGACAGTAATCGTTTGTTTTGTACAAACTGGTTCAACATTAAAATCTCGCTTACGAATAATATTTCTTTTGTAATTTATAGACTAAAAATTGTCAAAAATAAAAATGAAATCAATACATCAAACAATCTGATACCTAAGTGCTCTCTGATAGTCGAATTGTGCTTGAAACCGTTGATTATGATTATGGAAGATAATCCTTTCTAGCATTAAGTTCGTCTTTAAGTAATTATGTTGTTTGTGCAATGAAGCATTTTCTATTTATCAATTTATGTAATAATATTTCTTTCCATGAGCTGCTATGGCAAGTCTCCTAATTTTATAAACCTTCGCTGTCTTCAATATGCAAAATATACTATTTCTTTGTGCAATTGAAGCAATGTTCTGTCAGCTGCGGTGATGCGGGCTAAAGGATGTCTGTGAAAAGAATGGTGAACCGCATAAGCTTTTGTAACCTCACATGGTCTTCAGAACACGTGACCTAAGATATATAGGTATATCTTAAGAGCATGAAAAAACATTTGGCGAAATGTAACATTTCCTTCTTGTTATAAAAAAACTTCCAGTAACCGTTCTCCTTAAATTAAATCATCTAAATCATAAAACCCAAAGAATGAAAGTAACTAATTGAAAAGCATCCAAATGGACTTATTTCACATAGTTTTACGTCAACCACGGACATCTGTAACACGGTAACACTGAAGGTGTCACAACAAGTAAGACAATAAGTATCTTTTTCGCATTAATTCTCAAACACTGTCTTTGCCCTCAGCATATTTACTTGCAATGCCTTCCGTATCACAAACAATGCCGGCTAATGATCACCGTAATTAAAAATTAACGTGGAAATAAAGTGTGGAATCAGGTCAGGGGTTCGAATGATGCCATAAAGCCTGTTTTAAATTCCTCGTCAGCTGTTCGACGGTCGAACTATGGGTGAAGTAATAGATGCGGTTTCGTTTATTGGCCTCATATAACTTGGAGGCCAGCTCTCTGCCATGGTCAGTTAGTCTCATTTGAAACACGAGCGAGCCAAGTCTATGCAAACGTTGGTATTTTAATATAGGAAATGTTGTTTATAATTTATGTTTGTGGTATCGATGTTTGAACTGTTCAAACGAAGTCTCTCAGGTAAGTCTTTAATTTAACCATTGAAACCTGTAGCATACTTTTCACCGACTATATTAAAATCCTCCAAAACTTGTTTTGAAATTTGGGCGAAATCCTTTTACCTATTTGATTTTTCTGGTAATAGAAATCAGTACCTACCCATAACGTAGCTTTTTCATATGCCTGGAACTTGGATCTATTCAATAATAATATAAAAGTTATTCATTGGATAAAACAAAATACAAAAATGAATAAAAATGAATGAAAATGAAAACTGAATTTTGTAAATAGAATAATACCTAAACTGACAGAATGTTTTTAGGGTTTTGCAATGTACTCTACAAGGAACCCTTATAAGTTCATCGTGTCTGTTTGTCTATCTGTTGTTTAGTTCGGTTTATATCTAATTTGCCGTGTGGTCCCGGTTACGAATAGGACCACCCCATCTCTTCCCGTGGGTGCCGTAGAAGGCGGCTAAGGGAATATCCAGGGAATGGGTCGCAGCGTTCCCCTCGGTCTTGGTGGCAATCAATCTTCACCTACTGCGATCACCAAGCCGCCTGCCAAGCGTGGTGATTATGGCAAACCCCCCCCCCCCTAATGACAAGCACAAATAAAAACGGCGTAGGGTAGCGTACCTGGTACTCCGAATAACCAAACGGTATTCGTTGAAGGTTATACAGGTATACGCGCCGACGTCGGCACACTCAGACGATGAAGTAGAAGCTATGTATGAGGACATATCCGAAGCCATGCATACTTCCGAAACATACTTCACCGTTGTGATGGGAGACTTCAATGCGAAGTTGGGCACAAGGAATAGCGATGAGCTGAGAGTGGGGCCATTTGGATACGGGCAGCGGAACCCTCGAGGACAGAGGCTGGCTGACTTCATGGAGAAGGAGGAACTCTTTATGATGAACTCCTTCTACGAGAAGCGGCCATCCAGGAAGTGGACGTGGATAAGTCCCGACGGTTCCACTAAAAATGAGATAGACTTCATCATGACGACCAAGAAGCACATATTCGATGATGTCTCTGTGATCAGCAAGGTGAAAACCGGTAGCGATCACCGTATTGTTAGAGGCACATTGAATATCAATGTTAAGCTCGAAAGGTCACGTCTGGTGAAGTCTACGCTCCGTCCAAATCCTGTCCAAATCCAAAACCCCGAAGGTTTTCAGCTGGAACTCCAAAATCGCTTCCAGTGCCTAGCCGACTGTAACACAGTGGACGAGCTAAACGACGGGTTGGTGGAAACTGTCCAAGCTGTTGGATCGAAATTCTTTAAGACCCAACGCCGAAAGAAGACTCAAAAGCTCTCAGAAAAAACTCTTGAGCTAATGGCCGACCGGAGCGAAATGAAGCTGCAGTCTTCAGTTGATATGTCAGCCTACGGTGAACTCAATAGACGAATCTGGAGTTCCTTGCGACACGACTTGCGTGCTCTTAGTACTTCACGTATTGAGGCCGCAATTGAGCGGAACCAAGGCTCTAAAGTGTTCGCAAAGGATTCGTCTATTGGGCAACACCAAATGACAAAACTGAAGACCGAAAATGGTAGCATCATTTCATCCAAGCCTGAGATTCTGAGAGAGATCGAGAACTTCTATGGACAGTTATACACCTCGACACGTAAGCCCGCTACTAACACAGCTCAGGACATCAGAGCCAAGTTAGTCCGACACTATACCGAAGATATCCCGGACGTCAGCCTGTACGAGATTAGAATGGCCCTCAAACAGCTTAAAAACAACAAGGCACCAGGTGAAGATGGAATTACGACTGAACTTCTGAGAGCGGGTGGTAGACCGGTACTTTTAGTCCTCCAGAAGTTATTTAATTCTGTCATCCTTGAAGGTACAACGCCAGAGGCATGGCACAAGAGCGTGGTGGTGCTCTTCTTCAAAAAAGGCGATAACACCTTATTGAAGAACTATAGGCCCATCTCGCTCTTGAGTCATGTGTATAAGCTGTTTTCGAGAGTCATTACGAATCGTCTCGCACGCAGGTTTGATGAATTCCAGCCTCCCGAACAAGCCGGTTTCCGAAAAGGCTTTAGCACCATAGACCACATCCATACGCTGCGCCAGATTATACAGAAGACCGAAGAGTATAATCGGCCGTTATGCCTAGCGTTTGTGGACTATGAGAAAGCCTTCGATTCAATCGAGACTTGGGCGGTGCTGCAGTCCTTGCAGCGATGCCAAATTGACTATAGGTATATCGAAGTTTTGAAGTGTTTGTACAGTAAGGCCACTATGTCAGTCCGACTACAGGACCAGAGTACGGAACAAATTCCATTGCAAAGAGGCGTGAGACAGGGAGACGTTATTTCTCCGAAACTGTTCACAAACGCATTGGAGGATGTTTTCAAGCTCTTGGAGTGGAAAAGATCTGGCATCAACATAAATGGCGAGTACATCACTAACCTTCGTTTTGCCGATGATATAGTCATAATGGCGGAATCGCTCGAGGACCTTAGCACCATGCTCAACGACCTCAGTAGAGTCTCCCAGCAGGTTGGTCTTAAGATGAATATGGACAAGACAAAGATCATGTCTAATGCTCATGTTCCACCTATACCGGTAATTGTTGGGAACGATACTCTCGAAGTTGTCGACAAGTATGTCTACCTAGGACAGATTGTCCAATTAGGTAGGTCCAACTTCGACAAAGAGGTGGCGCGAAGAATTCAACTCGGCTGGGCAGCGTTCGGGAAGCTTCGTCCTATCTTTTCGTCCAAAATACCGCAGAGCCTGAAAACGAAAGTTTTCAATCAGTGTGTGTTGCCAGTGATGACTTATGGAACTGAGACATGGTCTCTTACTGTTGGCCTCATTAGTAAGCTCAAAGTCGCGCAGCGAGCTATGGAGCGAGCTATGCTCGGTGTTTCCCTGCGAGATAAGCTCCGGAACGAGGAGATCCGCAGGAGAACTAAAGTGACCGATATAGCTCTTAGAGTTAGTAAGTTGAAGTGGCAATGGGCAGGCCACATCGCTCGTAGAACTGACAACCGATGGGGAAGAAAGGTTCTCGAGTGGCGACCACGAACCGGAAGACGCAGCGTGGGCCGGCCCCCCACTCGGTGGACCGACGACCTGGTGAAAGCCGCGGGGAGCCGATGGATGCAGGAGGCGAGCAGCCGCTCAAGGTGGCGTGCTCTGGGGGAGGCCTATGTTCAGCAGTGGACGTCTTCAGGCTGTTAATGATGATATCTAATTTAAAATTTGTATAACCTTTATCCTGCAGCCATTGAAAAATCACCTCATGACCTGCCGAAGACCTCGGGTTGTATGTAGAGAACATTAAAACGTCTTTAAAGACTACATTATCAGAAAAATGTTTTGTCCCGTTTTCACACGTGAAAATTTACATCAGTGTGACAATTATACTTACAAAAAAATACTTGTTAATTATGGACGTTTTACCTTTCTTTGCATAAATATAAGGCCCTTCCTATGCGTCAAGCTCACACCCAAACAAATTACAACTAAATTATTTTCTGCGTGAATTGACCTATCGCAGAAGCTCTGAGTAAGGCTCTGAACGTACCTATAGGTACTTATTTGATTCACTGATTCACACGGATAATAGCTGTATTCTCTTGCCGGTGTGTTTGTAGTTTACCTTGACTGGTTGCTGTGCGGCAGCGGTTGCATTGTTGACGTTATTTCAATTTAAATCACGCATTATTATTATTATGACAATTTAGAAAAAATACATTATAGGAGTGGATAAATTAGGAACAGGACAATATTGTCAAATTGTCACAATACCTACATCTATCAGACAAAATTGGATCTCATTTAGACTTCTTAATTTAATTCCTTTTGTTTATTCCAATGTCTACGTCTCACGTTAACAGTCTGTAAGTCATTTTCACAGTAACCTTTGAGTGCATTTCCTTGTATGAGCTTGGTTTTTGCTCTCTCACGTTTTAATAAGGTAATAATGTTACATTGAATTGAATTGAATCTTAGGCAAACTATTTGTTTCAGCCACAACCTTAGAGATAAACAAGCATTTATCATAAATATCCGTAATTTATATTTTAGCAAATTAATATCAAAATCATAGGCTGCACAAGTACCTATCGCTATACTAGGTGTAATTTAATGCGTGGGCTTCCTTTGAAACTATAGGTACTATAATAACTTCAAAAAAGAAATAATTTACTTAATTAAATGCAACAGTACAAAATTAAATTAAAATAACTAAGTGATGCTTTTAGTTATGACAAACAAGGTACAAAAACTTTTAAAAGTATCAAAATCAATCGTGCGAAGCATGTATATAGGCAGGGTGAAACTAGTCGTACAACATGTCTAAAGACACCAATAAGTAACCTACCAACTTAACTGTTTAGTTCACAGTAGTCATAGTTACAAAACAGCCGACAGTGTTGTTTCCAATATTCATCGTTTACTCGACGATTCGTGTTTTGCGACGGGTGCTAGTTTTCACAGCGTTTTGTATAAAATCTATAAGTGAAGCGATACCTACATGAATATATGGCTGGTGAGGGCGCTGGCTGTCTTCTACGTATAGGAACACCAAAGAAAGGCTAGCGAAAAGTAAATGTGGCTCTGTTTAGAGCGAGGTTGGTTCACAGAGCGCGTATGAACTTGTGCGGCTTTGAAACCGACGTGAGACCCCTATAAGCCCTGCACCTTTTCAAGTTATTTATATACGTGCAGAATTAGCACTTACTCTTACTTACTTTTATTTACTTCTTTATTTGTTAAATACAATTGTAAACTTACACCTAACTGGCTAAACCAAAACATTCATATTGTTACACTAAGTTCGTATAAGGATTAAACAATATATATTTATAAAGCCGACTAATGGGGTCAGTATATAACCATTGATAAATTCGTTGATAACCACTACAGCCCTTGCCGTCGGAGCATTATGTATGAGCATGCCATGTGCACAAAGCGGGAAGGGTGCAGCAAATAGCTGGTGGCGACATCTTTGAATCGCAGGATGTAGTTTTGCGGTACAAAGGAACTGTCTACCTTGTTACACATCAACAGACAGTAACGAATAATTAATAATAGTTTACATCGAAGCTCCAACGTAACAAGGCCCATCATTCCCGAGACAAATAATGAAGGAAAACGAAAGGGATATATAGCATCCATAAACTCTTTTATAGAGATACCTCGCGAACTTTCGCTGCACTCTTTCAATCATGATAGTATATTTTTTGGTTCTCCAGTCCCAAACAATTACAACGGTCAAGGAAAACATCTTTGAGAAATAACCAGAATGTTCAAAGATCACAAAATTCAAAGGCAATATTATTCCACTAACGTGTACTTGGCCATAGCGTGGTAGATTGCCTACTATGGCTAATACTCTTCCAGTGAAAGAAGACCCATAGGTGTATCCTAGCATAGCTAACGTAGGGTAGGTGCCAACGGATCCCACCTATTATTTTTTACAACTGATACCACATATATTATTTTGCGCTCCCATCTGATCCCAATCAAAAAGTTGGACGTAAAACAAATGATAAACGCTGTCAGAACGCGTTTTTTTTTTAGGTTGAAGATATTGTCGACGAAAAAAGTGTTTAGGCAAATAAAGAGTAACCTCTGATGATATTAGGTAGATATATACAATAAAAAAAGCCTACCGCAAACGATTTTCATTAGTTCCGTATTTTTCCGCGTCTGCTAACATAGCGGACAAGTTTAGTGTAGCTACATAAAAGTACCTACTTAATGTTTTTCGGTATTAGTTCATACAGGGAGCACATCTCCTGCATATTAATTTGTATTTCACCTTGCGAGAGTTGTGTAATATTTACTTTTAAGTCAGATGATCTAAGTATTAGCTACGTGCTGGCTAAATATTTAAGTTTTTCTTCATTGGCTACGTTTCCGGAATAAAATACGTTTTACCAGTATATATACGTAATTTAATAAGATAAAACGACAAATCCTTATTAATTATAACTTAGTACATCTTACACACTTTTTTACAGATCTTGAGGACTTCTTTTTTATGCTAAAATAAGCATACGTTTGACAACATCTCACCCGACGAAGTTGTCTAAGGTGGAACACGTTTGCCCATCTAGGTAGGTATAAATGAAAAGTCAATTAACATGAGATTAATCAACAGAATTTGATCCTTATTATCAAGAAAGATTATCAGATGGAGCTATAAATAATAATAAATTTTTATTTTTATTTTGTATAACATTTTGTTTTTACCAAAATCAGCTTTGAGCGCTTTGGAGAAGGTTTTTCGCATTTTTCACTACTTATAAATACGTACTTACCTAATCTATATTTTAAAAAAATGTGTGGACATTCCACACAGCGCCATCTAGCCCCAAACTAAGCATAGCTTGTACTATGGGAACCAGATACCTAACTGATAGAATACTTAGATACTTTTTGTTTGTAAATATATACATAGAATACAATATAACACCCAGACACAGACCCATTAAACAATATAATTATTTATCATTTTGGTTTTGACCATTACGTGACAATTACGTACCTAATGCTGAAATCAGAAATGGTACTTGAAAAACTTCTATTATATACAATAATTCTATTATATATATATAATTCTATTATATACAAGTTCCTAAAATGTATTAAAATAATTAATAGAATAAAAATACTTAAGTATTAAAGTAATAATTACACTAATAGGTAAGTTGACTGGCCTGATAGCTCAGTTGGTAGTAGCTCTGTCTTCTGGGCTATAGGTTATGGGTCCAATTCCCACCCGGGACTAACATTTGTCTATAGTACAAGCTATGCTTAATTTGGGGCTAGATGGCGCCGTGTGAAATGTCTACACATATTTATACATTTTTTTACTCTCCTCCTACTCTACTCCTTGGTTCTTTTTATTAAAAACACAAAACAAGAAACCAAATAAGCTGCCTTATCGTCGTATAGGTAACTAAGAGATCCCACAGCAAATCGAAATAGGGTACCGATGAAACCGCGGGCGGCTCTAGCATGTAGTATCCGTTTTTTTATACCTCTCAGACCGTTGCAAGCGTACGCCTGAGGGGGGCATTCCTGTATCTCATTTTAATCTGGGTGGATATTTTTAAGTCGATAAATTTGGCTGTCAGAGCACATGTGTGTAGGTATTGGAGGCAGATAAGGCTCCCCGCCTCTCGACTCAGGGTTTAAGCCGTCGTAAAATATTATCCTGGTCGAGATATTTATGGCTTGGGTAAGATAGGCACTGCAGTGAACAGATAAACTTATAATATATTGTGAGCGTATCCTTCCATAGTTTTTGTGTGAACTTTGAACGCTATCAGTTTACACAAGAGAATTATATATGAAAAGAACGGTATATTCTATAACTATAAGTAAAGCGGCGATTGTATGTTTTTTTTGCTATCATACAATTATATCCTAGCTAAAATGGTTAGTGTGGAGTTTGTTTTTAGTCCAGTGCTTTCTACATATGTACATCTAAACTAGATTGTACGTATGATTAAGTTATATTCAATTGCTTGAAAAGAATGAATATAATGAAGAAATTATGAATATTTGAGAACTTGTACAACTTTCTCATTTATAACTAAACTGTAGCTGCATAGCAATAAACGGTTCATATTTTTCAAAAAAAAAAAAAAACAATTTTAACTTAATTTTTAATTGTTATATAATTATATGGACGCGTATAAGTAAAATCGCAAAGAATCAACATTAATATAAATTAAATATATGTAGGTATAACTTAGGTACTTTTATTTTTATCAATCTAAAAACTATATTATAGTAATGACCTGACCGGCCCGATAGCTCAGTTGGCCATGCCCCTCAAGCGGTCTAAACTGTAGGTTATGGGTTCGATTCCCACCCAGAATAAACATTTGTGTGATGAACAAGGTGCTTATTGTTCCGTGTCTGGGTGTTACATTGTATTCTATGTATGTATTTACAAAACAAAATTATATAAGTATTCTATTAGTTATCTGGTTTCCATAGTACAAGCCTTGCTTAGTTTGGGACTAGACGGCAATGTGTGAAACGTCGACAAATATTTTATTTATTATTATTATTTATTACTGTGTAAACTATGTACGTAGCGCATTAAACATTAGTAAGTGCATTACCTACTTTGCTACGTGGCAGTTTTATAACTATAAATAAACACCTTTTTATTTAACGTCTGTTCACGGTCGAAACGGAATCGTATAACAATAACCTGTGATCTATTCTCACTGTCACCATACATTGATAAATCGCAACAAAATAATGTTATCATGTCGGCTAGCTGCGGGTGCATTCAAAGCGCTGTATATGGAGCCATAAACTGTCTAATGTCCCGTAATATAGCCCTATATCTTTATTAATTCTATCGCGATAGATTCCTTTTAAAAAGGTTTATGTCCCCTGTAACGACGCCCTTACAACTCGCCTTTCATCCCAAACTATTTTTCTGAAAAGTGTTTTCTTTATGCGATTTAATACGCCATATTTTTATTGACTCCTTAGGTATAGTTACATAGTTGCGAATAATAAAGGAAATAAAAAACACATAACTTGAACTTGAAGGCGGCAGATATAAATCAACCGGCAATGTTTCTTATTTTTTGCAACGGCTTAAAAAGGTTTTTTCTTAGCATATTTTATTGCCGTATTTTTTAAATATTTAAGCAGGAGATAATATTATGTATTATGTAAAAATGAGTAAAGAACTTGGAAAAAACTACCTACATTGTAGTTTAAAAGCTTGAAGGTATAATGTAGGTAATAACGGATCGTGTGATGGAATATTTTAACAATAATATAATCATAGATTAATCTTTTTGATAACGTAATAACGTCATACACCTCTACCTCGGTGAATACATACCAAGAAGTAAGTATAGGTATAGCTATGTACTTACTTTTCTTTGTTTTTGTGTGACTGTATAATAGGTACCTACTTAGTTAAGTACAATATAAAAGTCAAAACATGACATTGAATGATCTTTGACTGATTTCTGCTTCTCTTATTAACATAAATAGGTACCTAACTATCTATATATTCATACTAAAACATGTATTTTATATAGAATTTTTATGCTGATGTAGCCCCATGCACAATGACGTTATTATAGTTCTGGCTGGGGATAGTTCTGTGAAAAGTCATCCACGAATTACGCAGATAAATATTATTCATTTCCTAAGTAAATACATAATCAACTTTTCCAATTACCTACATCTGCTGTCTATATACAGGACGTGTACAAAAAGCATCAAGCTAATGGATCGGAGAGCGGGGGGAGGGTCGAAGATTTATACGTTTCGATATCGTGTGAGAACGGGCGAACGAAGGGTCTGCCTTCAAGTGGGTTTTATTTATGAAGACACGCTTTAATTTGGGTTATTTTCGGTTGATGAACACTGGAGAAAAATAGTTTATTAAGCACAAAAATTTTAGGTGCTTTCAGTTTTATAATATCACAGACTGCACTTAGTTCTGGCCGGTGTCATGAAGGCTAAACCTAGTTCTAACCGATTATAAGTAGGATCGATCTAAGTTTAACCACCTATGACTGACTGCACCTAGTTTAAGCCATCTAAAACTAGGTGTACCACATTTCGGCTTTTAGCCGTAACATAGGTATTACACCAATGATGATAAATAAGTTGTACCTACGTCTGAGACTGTTTGTTGACCAAACTGTTTTTCAGATCCTAAAAATATCCCTTTGGTTAAGACTTCAGTTCGTATAGTTTACCGTAATATTGTTAAACTTTTCGAAACTACACACAAATTGCTTGGAGTCCTAAATAAGTTGTTTTCAATAAAAATGACATACTTATCTCAGTTTTATAGAATACCTAGTTTTATTGTTGTAGTTTTGTTATTATATTGTGTTTAAGATAGACATAGATTATAAAATTTAATTATTTGCGTTGTTTTTGTATTTTTTAATTGTTGTCATGTGTCATTGTATAGTAATATTATTATGTACATCTCAGTTTAATTTCGCCAACAATTTTATTATAATAACAGCTTTTACAGTGATTTTATTAACGTACAACCAGCTAATTCCCAAAACCTGACCATAATTTTTCAACAACAATTACCAGGAAGATCAGAACTTAAAACTCCACGAACGTGTTCCCTATAATTTACGATACGCCAAAACGCTTTTCAAAACCGCAAACGGCTCTCAAAAACTGTGTATTGAGACTATCGACGAAACTCCGATACATTTTTCCTTAATGAATGTATTGATCGCAGCGGGCTATAAGCGAATAATTTACGACTACATTCGCGGGTCTGCCTTGCGTGCAGCGAAGGTGTGTTATTTATACCCCCCTTTTTTATGCCCCCTTTTTTCGCAGCTCGTAACGGCTGTCGTAAAGGGGACGTAATTTTAATTTCATGATTGGAAAGCTCGATTGGTCGGTTATGTGGTTTAATTAGTTTATGGGGCAGTGGACGATAACAGCATTGATCGGGGTTTTAAGGTTGCTCTGATAGCTCGTTGAATTTCGAGATTCATTTGTTTGAATGTATAGTTTTGCTAGTGTAACCAATATCACTGAATACTTTTCTACGCTAGCTTTTTGATGTCTAATAAGTGTTAATGTTTTTTTTATGCGATTGAATGACGTGATGAGGTAGTCGTTTACCTGATGTTAAGCGACACGGCCGCCCATAACAGTTGCAGTGTCACTCGGCGCGACACTGCACTGCGCACGTCATCCTGAGACATCACACAGTCAAGTAATCAGATTACTAGACTGAGAGGTCAGATCATAAAGTCTCATTTGCCAAGAATTACACTAGCTACAATACCCTTCAAACCACAGTAGTGCTTGCACACTACTGCTTGGGGGCAGAATAACTGTCAAAGCGGTGGTATCTACTTAGACGAACTTTGCAGAAAAGTCCTACCACCTAGTAAAATAATAAGAGTAGAATTAGTAAAATTTCTTGCATTAATAGTGTCAATGTAAGCTAACTTATTCTGAATTTATTTGCACCTAAGCTATGCGCTTTCATGTTATCATAAAAAATGTAAATCATTTAAACGATAACATAAATTTCGGTAAACAAATCGTTCCCATTTCAAGGCTTTGTTCTGTGAGGCACGATTATTTCGGTAGAGACGGTAGAGTCTGCTGAGCTCAATCGATCCGCCCGGGATCGCGCAAGGGTCCGGGCATCGACATCTGCCCTTTATAAGCGGCCATTTTGTTCATTAGAGTGTATTTACTTTCGAGGACTTGTAAATCTTGATTCAATGTTTTTAATTTAAGATAGACTGAAAATACTTTTATTGAAAAAAAAAACAGTAGTTCAAGATAACAAACTAAGTGGGTAAAATATAGCATTTGTTTTTTGTTTATCTTTGCGTAATATTGCGCCAAAAGTGGAAACAAAAAAAAAGTATCTTTCGAATACCGTCGTATCATACCTACACAAAAAAAGTTTTTTTTTTTTTTTTCTTATATTTTGGCTCCACACATAGTGTATTTAGCCAGTGTCAAGTATTGTAATTATTCATCGAGTTATGGAATATTTCATGTGTAAAGTCAAGTCTTCAAGTCTTAGTCACAGTCCAGTCTAAATCAGGTAATCATAGTCCAGTCTAAGTCATACCCTAGTAAAGTGGTGGCGACTTTACTAGAAGCTTCTATGGAATTTTGGAAGCAACACGAAAAACCACGTTTCACTACATTATATCACTTGCCCACACTCATGCTCGTAATTCAGCACTTAATGCGTAAAACACCACCAATTTTAACCATTAACACTGGAAAAAGCACAAGTTTAGAAAAATGATACAATGAAACGACATGAACTTTTTCAAGTTCCCGCCAAAAAACCCAAAAAAAAGTTGTACATACCTACTTATATTATGTACTTACCTCCTTGTACCTACATACCTATATTGGCTGTAGGTATGTTCTTTAAAAATCAATTATTTCCAAAACAATTGCTGTTATAATATTCATTTTTAAAAGCATTTGTAATCTCGTGAAGTAATAAAGCAATACATAATTACCCAATTTTTTACTGAAAATGAGAAGGAAAAAATGCATAAGTGTAAACATTTTAGTGAACATTTTTATGATTGTACGAAACAAAGAACCGTGAAAATTTTAATCTTATTCAATTACAACGCCATTTTGATACTTACCTACTCAACAATCTTTGCTTATCTATTTAATTTCAGTAACAAATTTAATCCTGAATCCCACAAACCTTGTCTATATTTAGCTCGAAAAGATTTATAAAAAGAAACAAAATCGAGACAAAGGTCGTTGGCATTCGAGACCCAATGCAATTGTACCAATTAACGCAAACAGAAAGTGAAACCCGGCTTCAGAACCGGGCTTTAGAACCGGGGTTTTTTTCTCTCTAGATTTACATATTTATTGGGGCACATTTTATTGAGGCAACGGGAAAAAAACGCAGCTCGTTTCCACAAAAAGGGTGGCGTTGTATATTTATTCTGTCGCATCCTTTTTTACGTGCGAAAGGACGTGAGCTTTTTCGGCACCAAACGTGAAACATTTGGCGACGTACTTTGCATAAAAATATTGGGTCGTAAGGTCGTAAAGTCTATTCCGCTACGTGGGGCGCATGTGGCGTAAGAAAAATATTAAAATCGCTGAAAATAAGGTTTTATTGGACGTTATACGATGAGATTGAGATATGAATGCTGGCAGGTAATAAGATTTATTCATAAAGCTACAGAGCTGGGGACACCTGCCGTTGAGAAACCAACTGACGTGTACGCCTCTACCTTAGGTACCTACATTTCTGTGACAAGCTGACGCAAATGCTATTTACAATTATAGTCCCACTATCGACAGGAAAATGATCTTGGACAATTTACAATTTTTTCTTCATAATCAGCATACCCCGTAATAGCACTGGGTAATAAAACACTAAGTAAAATTTTTCAGTATGCCTTTCAGCCACGTTAGTGTTTTTTCTTCACATTATTTCAGGTATCGTGATTTGAACATACTTGATGGCAACTTTTCAAAATATAATTATATATAGCTACATCCGGATTTTTTTTATTGTTATTACCGATTGAATAAATATTATTGCACTACCTATAATAATAATAATTCTAAATATACCTACCTATCTTCTGTTTTAGCATATGTCCTTCAAAAATTTGACTTATATGCGCTTCAGTGCATCAAGAAGCCGTAATTTTCTTATCGACAAGATAAGGCAAGAAAAAATACGACCCCTTAAAAACTCCAATTAAACCTTAACATTAGCAATTTAAATCAATCCTACAATTATTTAAATTAAAACCCGAGCATTTTTCAAAACGAGTTTTGGAGGAAATACTTAAGGCTTCTATAAGGCAGATTACGCACAACCATATATAAGTAAATTTATGCCGTGCCTTCATAAATTATTGTCTGGCATTAAAAACACAGCTTTAATCTGTAGCAGCCTTACAGGCCGTTAACGTATTTTGTTTTTAAAATTATTTTGTCGTATATAGATCCGAGTTGGATTCATCGCTAATTTATGCTTTACGTTCAAAGTAATATGGATGGATTTTTATTATTTTCAATTTGGGTGGGCCGACAGTTTTATTGTTAACCTTTTTGATGTTTAAAAAACTTTAATGTAGCTAATGAGTCATTTTGCTGAACCTGAAATTAATTTTATGAATTATGATCGCTAACCAGCCAGTCCATTATAGGTATATAATACCTGCATACCTACATAGGCTATAAAAAGTTTTGTCTGGCGCCCGATAAATATTACAGGAAGACAGACAAGTTTTCCCCGTTTGTCCCACTAAGGGGACAGAGTTCTGGTGCGACAAATGGAAATATTCCATGAATATACCTATAATTTATTTAAAAGTCAAATAAATATAATTTAAACTACAATAATAAATGTCACGTAACTATTCTAAATTAAATAAAACGTCACATAGACATCACACAAATAAGGTCACTCTAACAACCCACCCCTTACTGTTTCCGGTGCAAAGATGCCCATAATGCTTGCTACATTGCCGCGCTGAAAGCAATTGCTAACTTTTGCAGCAGGAACATGCTGGGGCGAGAGTCAACCGACCTTTCGGCCATCCTACGCCCTATCTCGGCCACCAAGCTCTTCGCTTCAGCTCCCTAACTGCCCATGGTCTCCACAGCGATGGGCACAAAATAATAGAGGTCTCCATCGCTGCGTATTTCAACCGTTTCTTGCAAGCGGCTTCTTCCGCTGCAGCTGTCGGAGTGTAGGCAGTGCAGCCAGATAGCGACAGTGCTGACGCAGGTGGCGTCCCTGGTAGGTACCAGGCACTTGCCGCCCTTCCAGGGTACTAAGGTCAAGCCATCTGGTCTCTTGCCGTCAGACCTACTAAGCCCTGTGGATCCAGCCAAGACGAAAGCTCTACGAATTATGTCGTTGAGGCCATAGTGACGTGAAACCTACCCGTGCAATGACGACAACTTAACACGTGATGGCCATTGGCCTCCACCATGGAACCACAGGTATACATCTATGAGGTTCACACCCCTTGCAGCTAAGGCGGAGGGCCACCACCACGTCGTCTAGTAAAGTGCCCAGGTGAAGGATCCTTCCATTAATATGGACTTTTGTATTACATTAGTAGGAACATATAAGACTCTTCTGCAACATTCTTTTAGGTTGGCCTAATGCAATATTTTATGGCGTTAGATACGATTAACAGTACCTATAGGTATATCTTTAGTACGAGATACATTCGATTGTAGATATACATTATTGTATTTGATATCTAGCTGCATCATAAATTATTATTTAATGAAATATGATACGTGCTAACTCTTGCCAGCAGTTATCCTTGTTATATGTTTAACGGTTTTACTATCCCCTTCCATGAGTTGAAGATACCACTTTCCTTCGCAAATATTTAATTAACAGCTAACAGAGCTTTTAACTTACAGTAACTAAAGAAACCTACTCTAGATTTATGCAGTTTTACGTATGTTATACTTGTATACCATACGTAAAACTGCATAAATACTATGAATACTATGAATACTTGTATTCATAGTATTCATAGTACTTGAATGCTTGTATTCATAGTATTCATAGTACCTTCGAGCTTAGTTTATATTATGATATTAGTTTAATGATTATGAAATTGCACTGAGATCATTATAAAGATTAGTGAAAGATAAATAAATAGTTTCTGACACATACAACCACAAACTTATCCTTTTTCTCATAAATAACTCCCCTAGAGAAATATTCATACCGACCAAGATCGGTTCAGTTGTTTTTTCGTGAAAAGTTGATATAAGGTGGAGAGTTAGACAAACAGAAATAGATATAGGTACCTAGTATACCTTCTAATTTGTATTTTATATATGTACGTTTCTGCCACTAACCTTAGCCCACAGTGCACTAAGTAGCAGTGCGTCCTTTACCGTTAATCTCAAACATTTACACCGGCCATATACCGAGGCACTTCAGGAATGCACCCAGTAAATCATCGGGAGAGTAGTAAACTGGTTCTTTATGCCTCATGTCGCGGTAGGGCCGTCGACTAACTTGGAACATTACGCGTTATTTTTTAGGTAAGGTATAGGAGTTAAGGTTTCAATGGAATATGGCAAGCTAAGGCATCGCGTTTTTGCCTCATCAAATGGCTCATTTATTGGTTGCTTACTAAACTCCAATAGTAAACTTTACTTTATGTAAGAAAATCTATTGGTAGTCTTAAAATTTACAAATCAATTTTATTTGGAAGACCATAGAAAAAAAAAAAAAAAAAATTTGGATTAATATTTTTTTTGGGAGAATCATACTTTGAATAATTTAATTTTGTTTCTGGTTTTTAGTACTAACTGGTATGTAACTTCAGAAAATCTAGAGCAGATCAGCATATATTACGCGCGTTGTATGGCCAAGAAGAGCTTAGGCCAGCTGTTTGGTCACATGCCACTCTAAACAGAAGTAAAAAAACATGTTTAAAACTTTGGTGTGCACTTAGTATCTTGGCCCAGCGTCTTGACCGCAAGTCACAAATATAAAACTGCTATTATCTAAGGTAATTATTTGTACCTTTTTAGTTTCTCTGTGGAATAAGCCGCCGACTTCGATTCTTGAAATATTGGATCTTTAATCTATTTTCTATGTTAGCATACACTGCATACAGCTTCTGCTCTCCCTCTTTATCTTGCTAATGGCAACCCTACCTTTATATCCATGAGTGGTACCATAATCCCCTATACCTTCAGCGATATTGTTGTCATAAACTTGTAATTTTGTTGTAACTAAATCCACAGGGCTATCCGACACGCTGTTTTATCTAAAATGCTTTTAAAACGCTCAGATGACTCCGTATCTTTGACATAGGCACAAAACTCCTATCTTTGACATGGGGGCATTCGAAGATAGGGTTGTTCAAATACTTAATCCCATATTGATGTGATTTGTATGGCGTCGTAAATGTGACTGGTGTAAGTCTATTGGATTTATTGATTTTATGGACTTTGTTATCTACCACTTTATTGCTAAGCTAAGTAGGTAATGGTCCTGGTGTCCTCAAAAGTGGCAAAATTCCTGATCTGAAACTATTGATCATGGTGAATGAAAATATTGTGTAATATAAGTAAGATTTTCTTCACAATTTAAATTATTACGTAGTTAACGTCCTAACACCTTTCACCTTCCTTTCTTTTTCTTTTTTCATTTGGTTTTTTTTTCGTCGTATTAACGCCTTTCTTTTAATACTTACTTGCTTACTGAATATTTACTAAACTAACTAAGACAACTTAGCAAGTTGAAATGGTAATTGGCAGGCAACATCGCTAGTAGAACTGACAACTGATGGGGAAGAAGTTCCGAGTGGCGACCACGACCCGGAAGACGCAGCGTAGGCCGGCCCCCCATTAGGTGGACCGACGATTTGATGAAAGCCGCGGGGAGGCCTATTTTCAGCAGGGGACGTCTTCAGGCTATTATTGATGATGATGATCAAGACAATTTATCAAATTTCTCTTTACATTTTTCTTTTTCTGTTTCGTTTTCTTTTTCAACCTTGCTAAATTTTCTTTCGTGAGTTAAATGTTATAATAACAGTATAAGCTACCAACGGCGCTTTATTATACCTACCTACACTACATACTACACTATACTTACCTATATATATACGTACTCACACAAGCACACCCAACCACTTCACAAGATTAAATTCAAGTAAGATTCCTTCGGCTTCATTAATCAGTGGATTAGAATATTTACGAGCAAATCTAAAACGTACGGAATTTAATTTCATTAGGGAACGTTAGTGGATCCATGTTGTCGCCCGCTGCGCGAAGGCACCGGCATATTTCAAGCAGCTGTCATCCGCCCACCAATCAGAGAGCGGCACCGAGCGCGTTCGAACTTTAAAAAATGGTGGAGATAATTTCATTGTATATTATTTTGTGACAGGTCGTTATTTTCAGTTTTTATCGGTTCAAGCTTTCGATATTTTGTGAGATGGGTAAGTTAGGTAGGTACCTACTTGTGCTCGTTCGTAATGGAGTTTGAGGTCGAATGTAATCTGTTTTTTATTTTTTGTTTGGATGTGTATGCTTCAGTAATAAGAGCTTCTTTTTAGTGTAGGAGTCACAGGATTGAGTAAAATAAAAATGCGTTTTAAATCTTCTCAATTTAATGTTTTATGATATCTGGATTTAATTCTGGAGGACATTACATTAAAATGGGTATGTACAGGGTCTTTGCCTATACAGGTATTTAATTATAAATTTTCGTGGTTATATATCTCAATATTGTAATCGCTTTTGACGGCTTCTTCTACTATTAGCCGTGCTTGGGAAAAAAACATTGGAATATCGTTTAAAATTCAATAACCGCTATTGTTATAAGTGCCTATACCTAAAGCTACATACTACATATCAATATATTCAAAGGCATAAAGATTGCTGCTCTATATACCTACGTATATATGTATCCATCTCCCGGGCAAAGTCAACTTCTAAAAACTTCCATAAAACAACAATTTCAAACGGGCCATTTCACGCGGGAAAAACAGCATCCAGGAGCGAAAGGGGGGAAGGGGTGGTTTGGGGGTATTTTAGGGGTAGAGGGGTAGAGAGAAGCCTGCCCGGTTTATGTCCGGAATTACGACTTAGACGTTTCAAACAATAACTGTGCCCGTAAATGCGGACCGATTTCTTCACGCGTCATAGCGCAGATTGTTTTTCCTTTCCCTTGGCTTGAAGTTGGGTGGTTATCTGGAAAAAAAACAAAGAAAGTTATTTTGGTTCTTGGTGAAATATTACCTTGATTAGTCAAAAATGATTTCAGTATTATTTTATTTTGCTGTAGAAATGACCTATTTATACTTTTTAACAGATTTATTTATGAAAAACTGTGCACCCGACACATCTCGAATTTAATTAGGGTCGGTATACCTCGAATATTTTCTTTAGGTGATAACATGGTTAAATAAAACAGCATAAATTTAAGTTTTTGTAGTATTAAACAAGTTATACTGCCTTATATTTTCTTTAAACAACCTGGGTACTTATGTAGGTTCACGAAATACCAGCGCGTTCTCTGGAATTTTCCATTTTCCGATGACCTCCGCTCGCACGTGCCTAATCTAGAAAACCTAATAAAACCCCGTAATAAAAACCCGCTTTTTCACGCTCCCCGTAAAAATATGATAACGTTCACGTACCGTACCTCACGTAGTAGGTAAGTATGTACGGTATCCTGCAAGATTGGATTCCAACGAATTTCAGAGCGCGGCAAATTCAAATTTTCTTGCGGTTTTTTGTCAATAATAGCTTAATTACTCAACGTGATTACATAAAAACTAATCTTGCGCAAATAAATAGAATGTATCAATAAATTACAATTAAAAGTATCACCTACACCTGGTTTAGCGACAAATGGCAATAGACTGAAAAACTAAGACAAAATTTGTTTATTGCCATTTGTCGCTAAACCAATGATATCTAGGAGATACTTTTAATCGTAATTTGTTGATACATTCTATTTCTTTACGTGAAATCAGTTTCAATGTAATCACGTTTAGTAATTAAGCTATTATTGGCAAAAGAGAACGCAAGAAAATTTTAATTTGCCGCGCTACTGAAACGTTCCACCTTAACCGTAATTTTTCAGATTAGCTTTATTAAATTCCGGCATTGACTAATTAGCGGCCCTTTTAGAACAAAGAATTTTAATGAGACGCTATTAAAATATTATAATAGCGGACCACCCACTTGGTTGGAAATGTAAATAGCAAGTGTAAATACTTATTTAACTGTAGCAACTGACTTAGTCAATATTATTTCTTAAGATTAAAACGGTGTAGACTTTTTTTATTATAAAGTGATGTAGGTGAATAAATTATTTGTATCTCTAGTCTATTTAAATGACACAAATTCAATATTTTAGATATTGTTGATTTGATTTACTTATTTAATCACACTAAACTAATATTAATGCAAAAGTTTGTGTGTGAGATTGGATGTGTTTCTTCCCTCTTCACGCCACAATATATAGTTGAACGGATTTGAATGAAATTTGGAAGGGTTATAGATCATACGCTGTGTTAACACAATGGATTTTATTACCTGCGGAAAAACACGTAGTTCTGCACAATAAATTGTCCTTCAAAGATCTAATGCCAATATAACGAAATAATTATAGCACTTTTTACAAGTCGAGTAAAATAGCCACTTCCATTATTCTTTCCTATATCAGTTTTACAAACTTTAGGATGTAGGCATACCTATATTAAAAAATACACACATCAAAAAAGTCTAAGCAACATGCATGATATTACAAATTTACCATTTATATTAATTAATTTCTAAGTATTTACTCACTCAAAGTGCGTAGGTAAGTAAACTTTTTTGTTATTGATGACATACTGGCTGTTTGTATAAAAAAAAATTCGATCATGCTTTGTTTTTTCATAAAATTCAAATGACTGCGAATTTGTTTGAATTTAAGTGCGTTTTAATTGACACGTTTATTCTTGATTTTATAATTTTACCAACCATTTAAATAAAGTTAGCGACAAAATTGGATCGTTAGATATTCTTCATGTCATGGAGCGACGTCATTTGACGGCAGATGAAATGCAAAGAGCTGTAGGAGTGTTGCAAGCGGGAAGTAATCAATCTCAGGTATCTCGACATTTTGGCATTCATAGAAGTGTTATTTGTCGTCTTTGACAGCGCTACAATAATACAGGGGAACCCGCTGAACAGCACCCAGGCCGTAGAAGGAGTACAACCACTCGGCAACACCGGTACATACAACTGACTGCAAGACGCCAGCCGATGTTAACCGCTCGAGAGCTAAGTTTGAGGCTACAAAATTCAAGTGGTGTTGATGTAAGTCCCCAAACTGTGCGAAATCGACTGCATGAGTACGGCCTACGAGCTCGACGCCCAATCAGGTGCCCACCGCTACGTCACGGGAATCGCGCTCGTCGAAATGAATGGTGTAGAGAACGCATAACATGGACCCAGGAACAATGGGATAAAATTATGTTTTCCGATGAGTCGCGATTCGGGTTCAGTATTTCCGAGCTGGCCCACGCTGCGTCTTCCGGTTCGTGGTCGCCACTCGAGAACCTTTCTTCCCCATCGATTGCCAAGTTCTACGAGCGATGTGGCCTGCCCATTGCTATTTTAACTTGCTAATTCTAAGAGCTATATCGGTCATTTTAGCTATGCTATTAAATAAATACATATATAAAATAATATAAACGCCTAATTTTCACATGCGTCTTAACTTCCTAACACCATCGGACGCCTATAGGCCCCCTCCATAAAGGTGGATTAATACAGCCAAAAGCCCAACTTACTTAATAAATATAAAAGCCTTCTCCGCCCGTGCTCGTAAACCGCCCAATGTGCTTCAAGATTACTTGTATCATGACCAGGGAAATCAGACCTCCCGTTTTCATTATACGCCCTGAAATTTATCGGAAAATAAGGAAAGTTGGCGTGTCCTGCTAGTCTGGTTTAGCTAGTATCAGCTCTATGTAGATTGCGCGGCTTGGTTGCGTTGCTTTCTCAAAGATAAGGTTTTATGGATGGCTGGTAGAAAGGATAATGTTCTCTTTTTGATGTAAGGAGAATCGTTTCTCGTTCCGATTTCACTGTAAAGATAGGTCTGGTTTCAGGGTTTTATTTGTGTTTGTTCGTTGGGTGCTACGTGGATGGTAGAGATAAATTAAATGCTAAATAAGTCAACATTTTAGCTCTGAATTTATTTGTGTGTCTAAAAACACACACAAACACTTTCATTGCCAAAATCATCCATTTCTCTCGCTGTGTTCTAACAAAAAAGTAACATTACCTATATATATATACTACTGCAAATAGAAAGCAAACAACACATTTATTGCACCTATTCTACTATTGTTATGCCCGTCGTCAAAATAAGATACCTATAATTTCTCCTAACTTATCCATATTCTCTACTATATGTAATAGAAAAACGCTGTCCGTTTGTTTAGGCAGCTTTCAAGCCAAAACAGCTCAACCAATGAGAATGAAAATTTAGCAAAAAATCTATATTTTTCCAAATTTTTCATCCTAATTTCACCGAGGTCAACATAGGATGCTTTTAATCCCGGAAAAGTAAGGTTTACCATGAAAAACTTTAGGTGATACCACGGGGCATCTTAGTTTCATAATTCTTATCTATTCTTTCGTGCGTCTGTAATCCTGCTATGCCACGTGCCTTCCGAACCATCGGCCAGCTCTAATGGTGCTGTAAAATTAGTCAAATTAACGACACTGCGCGACCGGTTAGCGCCGGCGGGTTAATTGGAATGTCTTGTTATATCAGACAAATCACTGTAAATACGTGTGGGTGGAAGAATACAATGTTATAAGTTGTCTTTGCTTTGAAGTTTTAATGAACTCAAATATTTGAGTTGATTGACAATTTGATTGTACGCAGGGTATTGAAATATTGTATCGGGTCATTGTTTTGGATTACGCGTGAGAAATTTTATTAGACGCTGGTTTTTAATTAGGATAAAAAAATATCTACTGTGGGTGCCTCAAGTAAGTATGTATATACCTACTCTAATGTTGCTTGTATCTGGACGTTCATAGGCTTCCTCAATTAGTTATTGTAGCAAGGCCCTTGGCGTGCTGGTCTCTATCATATATATTGTCAGACAAAAAAGCTTGGCCTGACTTCCCCAAGCCCAATGTTATGAAATCTTAGGTACCGTGTCTATTGCATGTCATTGGCTATACCTACCTATAATTTTTATTTTCTACTTGTATTTTTGTATTACGATCTTTCTAATATTCCTCTTACATACACTGGTGTGTAATGTATGTACCTAGTTACCTACTTTGTAGTATGTTTAATTATGTTGTAACAAGTTATAAGTGTTGTAAACAATTAAAAAAAATGAATCAAAAAATGACACTGTAAAGTTTCTTGTAGCTTCTTCATTACAGATGTAATCGAAGCTACGGTTCGGAGTTTTCTATTCTACATTGTGCTGGATTGCTTGCACCTGATGTGGGGAAGAGAACTTTTTTTTTTAAACTCGTATTGTAATGGGCTTGTTATAATTATAATATTTTGTCATTTTTGACATTAAGCACTGTGTAAGTTTGTTTAATTATGCTTGCTTAGAATGTACAATAATTTAATCTTTATTATTTTTAAATACATTATCTAGTTTTGACTTGTAAAAGTGCTAAAAATAGCCTATTTGCAATAAAAAAAATTGATTTTTTTGATTGATTTTGATTTTATCCAAACTCTTCATTTATATCGCTTGATAATGAACATGTTTAATAACCAATTAGGTAAACTACCAAAAGCTACTTACATGAACTAAATATAATGTGTTTTCCCTCTACGGAACCGTGACATTTCGCAACTGGGGTTTCAAACAATTATTTTTACTTTAATTACTTACCCAATCTTTGCAAAATACTGTGTCATTGATACACGTACCTAAGTATAGTATTATCATTCTGCAATCACAAAACTACAATACATAACTAAGTACTTTCGTATTGCTACGGTGGCACAAACTTACGACGTGGTTATTGAAACCTCCGCCGTCTTTCTCTAACAAGGGCATTCCCTGCATTATTGTAAGAGACGTCAAATAACAAACAGAAATAATAATTTAAGCACTACATTACTTAAAAACTATTTACAATTTACAGGATCGTTATAAGTATCGATCGTGTCATTATAAATACCGAGATATTTAAAAGGGTTTTCATGTACGAGATTAATTTATTTCTTCCTTTCCCCTTTACACAAGATACAACAAAAGCTGGCAAGAGATTAACTAATAAAATATTCTTATTTTTCAGTGCACTGACCAGTGGGCAGGCGGTAAGGCGCAACGCACACTAGGCTACACTACAAAGTTGCGTTTAATTTATGACTCCTTCGTTTATGGCCCATGGAGCAAGTTCGCACATGAGTAGTGGACTGCGCCGACGCAACTTGTATGGACGCCATAAATATTCGCTAAACCTCCCAAAGGGTCAGTTATGTATCGACATAAATTACACTTTTGCCCTTTATTCTTGACTGGATATAATTTGAGATGAGCGGAAAATTAAACTGCTATATTTAAAATTTTAAAAGGGTCACTAGTCGTAAATTTGACACACAAGGCTGGTAACACTTTAGTTTTAAATCAAAGCTTTTTTCAATTTTGTTAATATTGGCTGTACTGATGTGCACACATAATGTTAGCTTGACCACTATAAGTATCGTAACGTGCCTACAGCCAAAGAATACATACTTAACGCTACGCTAAGACCCACAGCGATACAACCATAGATAGCAATCAAAATGGTGACCGGACAAGACATTCTCGTAATTGGAATATCACTGGGTGTCTTCAAGTCAAGAGTGAACTGGTATCTTCTAGGCAAGCATGCACCACCGTAGGCTGCTTTATCACTTACCATCAGGTGAGACAGTGGTCAAATGCTATGCCCATTAAATTATTTTAAAAAAAACACTGTGAAAGCTATAACGAATATTATCCACGGCTCATAGCAAAATAGAGAAATAATTACACAAGACACTTGTCTCATACTTATCATGTTCACCATAAAAAGCTCGCATCAATGTCGGCAATAATTTCAATTAATAAAACGCTTTACGCCTACTTAAAGCAACTTAGTAGTAGTAGAGAAATCACCATAAAAATAACACTTAATTTCAGCGCACAATTACGACGCCATTAAAGGGCGGCTGCCTAGCCGACATCGGCGTTACATTACCTCCACACTTACCATACAAGCGCACTAACTAGGTTTGACAACACTACATGAAAGTGCAGTAAAGAAGCTTGACAACACTACATGGAAGTGCAGGGAGGGTTAGTTTATTATAAGGTAAGCATTAACCGTTCCATATGCGAATCAATTACGTAAGCTGGGAAAGCTCAGTTGTGACGTCAAACTGCAAACCACTTCATGCGATGACTGGCCTGTTAGCTCAGTTGGTAGTAGCTCTGCCTTCTGAACTATAGGTTGTGGGTTCGATTCCTACCCAGGACAAACATTTGTGTGATGAACATCTATGTTAGTTCTGTGTCTGAGTGTTATATTGTATTCTATGTATGTATTTACAAACAAAAAGTATCTAAGTATTGTATCAGTTATCTGGTTCCCATAGTACAAGCTATGCTTAGTTTGGGGCTAGATGGCGCTGCGTGACATGTCCCACACATATTTATTTATTTTTACATATTTATAAGGCAATCCTGTTGTTCTACCAATCTTTGTTCTAAGTATGTTATGTGCATTGTTACACTTTGGTGTTCAGTAAAGTATTGGTGATATGTTAGCTGTGTGTGAAAATATTAACCATCCACCATTTTTCAGTTGAGCATGGAGAGTAGGTTTGTGTCTTACTGTTTTAATTGCATAAATTAATAATATTCCTCAAAAAACAAACAGTTATGAAAATAAAAATTAAATATCTCAAAAAATTACAAAGCTACAAGCATTTTAAAATACAGAAGTTGAAAGAGATAGCTCAAACATGCAGTGACGCCGACGTCACTCTTGCTCCTTCATAGTACCTCATTACTAAGCTGTGGTAGCTTTACATACAGTCTCTTTGGCATGTGACTTCACAACGTGTGTTTTCATAGTAAAAATATCCTCTTTTGCGAGAAAGGGACTGGCGATGTCCCCTCCAGAAACATTATAAGCTTATTAGTCCTTGATTTATTAACCGATTTTACTTATTTTTTTAAATTATTGCATTCATTTTTAACCTACTTTATGAAAATAATATATACTTGTTAATTTTTAATAGCAGGACACTAGCTTATTCTATAATCATTCATCAAAGTTCTGATTCTGACTCATAACCAGCATACGCTGTGTTTTTTTTTATTTCAGGAACTATGAGCGTCATCAGATTACTACATAACAACCGACATATACAAATACAAATACACACGATATTTTAAATCTCTGCGGGTACTGACGCTACCATCTCTCGTGGTCTTCCAGGTTGCAGTATACGTCCGACAAAACCTGCACGAGTTCAGTAGGCGAGGGGACGCGCACAGGTATAACACCCGTGGTGCTCGACAACTTGCCGTAGTACGCAGAAGACTTGCGCGATCGGACAAGTTGACGCACGTTATGGGGCCGACGGTGTACAACCGTCTGCCAGAGCACATCACATCGACACAAACTTTATTTTCTTTCAAAAAAAAACTAAAAAACTGGCTCATCGATAAGACATTCTATAGTTTTGACGAATACGTAGGTTGTACCACAGATGCATGATGACGTACCTACCACGACAAGGTACTAAATATTTGATTGTCAACCGCTCTTAATTATTACATATTATTATGTGCACATTTTATATTGAATAATTTAATTGAATTTTGTGATAGTACCTTTAACTAAAATTATTAATAGTATTAAATTTAATTGTTTTATCTATATTTTTACATAACTATTTATGACTTAATTAAAAAAGCAATGTTTGACGTATAATTCTAAGACAAATTACCAATAAATGTTTATATGGTTTATATGGAGCTTTTCAACACAATAATTTCTCCGCACCTGCAGAAGTACCACTCAAAAGAATTCTTCAAGTCCATTCACGTGTGAATCAAAGTTTCCTTACTGCCACTACTGTGTCTATAACACTATACGCTTAGAAGCCGTCGGAGTCGTAAAATAAGGAATAAGTTTGTGCACGTAAAAAGGCAAAATAAAGCGTTCTTTGCGGCGAAGCGGCCTATAAAGTTTTGCTTTTGTTGAACTAGAACTGAAAGCTGTGGTTGGTTATATTGATAAAAGAGGCTTTTGTTTGGACACAAGTTCATAACACTAAATTAAAAGAAAAACACTCTAGAAACTATTACCTATATAGGTACAAATCTCAGATCTCTGATTTATTAACTTAGATCATCAACAGAGAATACTATTACGTTATTATATAGGTATATTATAGTACCTATACCCCTAATATTCATTGGTAAGATATGTTTGACAAGAGCCAAGTGGCAGATGAGCTATCAATATAAATAAAGCATGTTTGTAATGTAGGTACCTAATTTACGTCTAACTACTGGTTACGCGTGTAGCTCGATCGTAGCCCGTACGACTTACAAAGCGACACTCCCTGGTTTGAATCCCACTTAGTTCTGCACTTCTGCACCAATGACTTTTAAGTTATGTGCAGTGTTTGCACTCGCTCTTACAATTGTGAAGGAACATTCAAGAATGACAAAACTTGAGGAAATGTTCCATCCACCAACCCGCACTTAGCCAGCGTGGTAGTGTATGGCCTACACTATCTCTGTGTGAGAGAAGCCCCGCATCCCAGCAGTAGGAACGCATTGAGCAGACAACTTCGCAGCGTAGTCCGGCCGCCCCACTCGGTGGACCGATAATCTGGTGAAAGCCGCGGGAAGCCGATGGATGCAGAAGGCGAGCAGCCGCTCAAGATACCGCGCTCTGGGGGAGGCCTATGTTCAGCAGTGGACGTCTTCAGGCTGTGGATGAGTATGGCTTTATTGATTTCCCAAAATGTTTTTACATATAACCTTTTAATCTACAGCTATATGTGGATTTAAGAGAGGATAAAGGTATCCGGGAGCTGTGGATCCAAGTGGAGTGAGCCTCATATTCAGTTCTTTCTAAACAAACCCGCATAAGTTAGAAAAGCAAATTACTATACTATCATAATAATTGCCAGGATGCTCAAATTACTCTCAAAGTTAATCTACGGGGTGATTAGACACACGTGTCACTTTAATGAGCCTATCTACTCGTTAAGAAATTAAATTTTATGTGCCAAGTTTATATTATTCTAGTAGGAGGTTGGAGGATTGAGAGTGCTTTAAAGTTATATAGTAATTAATAAGTAATTTGACTATGTGGAGGAATAAATAGGCAATTTATTGGAACATACATAGTACAGTTACCCAGCTATTGTATTTACCTACCTACTATAATAACTAATCTTGCTTGAAAGAGTTGGTCATTTTGTAATGGTTGGTTTTTCTAAAGTATTATAATTTTATGAGGCATATACGTATTAGATGTTTATACATACAATACTATATAATAGGTACTTATCACAAAAACAAAAACAGACATTGGAAAAAAATGAAGAGGAATTCAATCACAATCACGGTGCCTTCGTACAACTTCCTTGAGACTTATCTCAATTATTTCTTTGTTATATAATTAATCATAATTAATTCATTGTATACACAATAACGACACAACCTTTTTCTCATTTTTAGCCTCCGACGCAAACAGATGGAGGGGTATTATAAATTTTACGTGTGTAGGTATCTGCCTGTATAGCATCATAGCTACATACCTATTTTCTAAATGGATATGCACCAATTTTGATTTTTAGAGTTTTGCTAGGTTCAGCTATTAAGAGATCTTTTTGCGGCACATTCAGATAATTATCAAAGAATACTTGTCTATTTATGTTCTTGTTTCTTGTGTTTTCATTTTGTCATTGGTTTTTCTTGAATTATCTCCTATAGGTTCGAATTTTTTTCCTCGATAAAACACCGTAATTATGTATCTAGATACATTATAGAGTTTAGCCACTGCATATCTACAGCTATTAAGATGAAAATAAGTATAGATAAAAGTAAACTACTCAGTCAGGAATGAGCAAACAACAGAAAGATGGAAATGTGTCTCAAATACAAATGACGGACATAGAGCACGCATTGAAATGCTATAGGGCACGTTTTATTCTGCTCAAGATTGAGATTATTTTGAATAAATATTGATATAAGTGGTGGTGATTTTTATGCTATTGTGAAATAAAAAATTAAATAACATACAATAATATAGTAAACTAAACTAGACTTAAACACTAAATTATATACCTAAAATCTTTAAAACTAAAATGTAAAACTAAAAATAACAATCTAAAGGAATCTTGAACTATCTATAGACCGGAAGAAATCCGTGGAATCTGGCAACGTGCCCATAATGCTAGCAGCATTGCCCCGCTGTATAGCGAGGCTGATCCCTTGACCAAAGTAGATGCCAGCATTTTGGTATTATGTAGGTATTATTTTATAATTTTACATATACTTATATCAATATTTCTACAAATTAAAAATAGATTATTATTATTTTCTTATATATTTGCATTTATAAATCTAAGTTTTTTTAAATATTTTTATAAAAACAATATTACATAAATAGAATAGAAAACTTAGTATGATGATAATTATGTATTACGTTACCAATTAAAATATATTTAAATTAGTACCGTAGTCAGATGACTAATGATGAGTAATGTAAGAATGTCTAGATGAACATTCTTCTGCATTTTTTAGTTCTTGGCCATACCACTAAAGTAAATTGATTAAAAACGTGCCCTAGCATTTCAATAAACTCAAATGTGCCAGGGGTGTATTCAGCCCCTCATGGTTTTATATCGCATTTAGTAAATAAACAGCGCTACGTGGCGTTTCACAATTTTCTTTAGGTGGGGACCGTTGACTTTCTCATCAACGAATGGAATTCATTACCTTATACTATACAATTTGTAAATAAAAACATTTGAGTAGTTTTGTTTTATTAGCATGTGAATAGATGTTAATTACAATCAATGTGCGAATTATGTGTAGGTAATTAGGTGTTGAATTTATTTAAAAAGGTCTCCTGTTTGTCCTGTGTAAATTTGGGTCGGTAATATAATAATAATAATAATAATTCGCTCTATCATCACGGACAGGACTATTGTAGCCAATAAGCCTGATATCGTGCTGGTAGACCGATCCCAACGCCGGGCAGTGCTCGTTGACATCACCATTCCACATGACGAGAACCTCGTGAAGGCTGAGAAGGACAAACTCAGCAAGTACCTTGACTTGGCTCACGAGGTAACCGCCATGTGGAATGTTGATTCAACGAGCATTGTCCCGATAGTCGTTTCGGCGAACGGCCTTATAGCGAAGAGCCTCGACCAACACCTCGAGAGGCTCTCGCTAGACGGTTGGATCAAGGGTCAGATTCAGAAGGCAGTACTCCTTGACACGACACGTATTGTCAGGAGGTTCCTCACTCTGCAGCCCTAACCACCGGTAGCTTGGGCCTTGCCCCGCTGCCGGCGGCACTCTAGGTTTAGGTTTTTTTATAGTATTTTTGTAATTTATTTTTATAGGAATATTGTAAAAAAACTTAAATTTAAGAAAATGAAATAAATGAGGTGAATAATAATAATATAATAATAAATAACTTGCTCTATTGGGATCGCTCTATCATCACGGACAGGACTATTGTAGCCAATAAGCCTGATATCGTGCTGATAGACCGATCCCAACGCCGGGCAGTGCTCGTTGACATCACCATTCCGCATGACGAGAACCTCGTGAAGGCTGAGAAGGACAAACTCAGCAAGTACCTTGACTTGGCTCACGAGGTAACCGCCATGTGGAATGTTGACTCAACGAGCATTGTTCCGATAGTCGTTTCGGCGAACGGCCTTATAGCGAAGAGCCTCGACCAACACCTCGAGAGGCTCTCGCTAGACGGATGGATCAAGGGTCAGATTCAGAAGGCAGTACTCCTTGACACGGCACGTATTGTCAGGAGGTTCCTCACTCTGCAGCCCTAACCACCGGTAGCTTGGGTCCTGCCCCGCTGCCGGCGGCACTCTAGGTTTAGGTTTTTTATAATATTTTTGTAAATTCTTTTTTATACAAATATTGTAAAAACCATAGACTTAAGAATTGTAAATAAATGAGTGAATAATAATAATAAATTTCTTTATTGCAGGCATAAAAAACCCATAAAACACAAAAATACAGCAAAAGAAAAGAAAAACCTAACCTAACCTAAAATGAAATTACACTAAAAAAAATTGTTGTACGTAACAAACAATTTAGTCATTTTTTGTTGGCGCTCTGGTGTACTGCAAGCCAAAACCTATAGATCGGGCAGTACAAGTCCTCAGACAGGCACCGCAAAATCCCATTGTCAGATCCTCGTATTCTATTCCAAAAGGATGCGATACAGGATCTAACAATGGCAAAGAAGTCGGGAACCCGAGCATCCGCGAACATACCCGACGCGAATATGTTTAATGTGTAAGTGGATGTGTAAAAATTTAGAGGTCTTGTTATTTTTGGGTCTGTAAGCATGTGCTTATTTAGTTTTTGGGATATTTTTAGCATAAAAAATGCTTCCAGCTAGCGCATGATTGATTGATGATTGGGAAAGACTAAAGAATGGCTTTGCATAGCTCATTCTTTCCAATCTTACATTTTTACAGAGCTAAGCTTATCTTCTATCTTCAATACCTACATTATAATAAAACTGTAACTGGCCTAAATCTGTACAATGAATATTTTTTTAAATTTTGATTACATTACTCTTCTTAATTGGTTTAGAAATAGAAACAATTTTTTTAAAATATTTATCTGTCTGTCTGTCTGTCCCTTTGAACACGCATCACGCTGGAACTACTAAACGGATTTTGCTGAAATTTGGAATAGTTAGTTGCTAATTTTTCAGAATAACATTTAGGATACTGTCTGATATCTAAAACGGCCAAGTTCGGGTTTCACAAAGAAACAAGGATGTAATGTGCCTCCCTTCTATTGCCGTCCCATCCATTTGTCCTTTTCTCCTATATCTTATCCCTTTCGCTTCCCTCTTCTCATGGACAAGGTATGGACGTACAACTAATTAACCCGTGCGAAGCCAGGGTGAGTCAACTTGTATGTAATAAGTAACTTATTCACATGCCTAACATCGCTCAGCAAGGTGTAGAATTCACGTGGTTTTATTTTTCCCAACATAAACTACCCTCTAATGCGATCAAATAACAAAAAGTAACGATCTTGATAACGAGTGCAATAACTTTTGTGTCTGCTTGACTTGCAGGAAATTTCACTTGAGTGCTTTTTCTGTGGGGTGGCGATTTAGATAGAAGTGTGTGAGGTGGAGCTGAATTCAAGCTACGCCAAGTCAAGTTATTGTTAAGTTAGAATTTGGATGTGTTTTATTATATTGTTAAATTAAAAATAATAATAAAAATATAAGTAGGTAGGTATAGATAATGTTTGAGTTACAGTTATTTTATAATGTCAAAATACCGTATATTCTTCCATTATCTACTTATTTTATTAATTGAGTAAGTACTTATTTGTATAGGTACTTACTACCTATTATTTATTCTGGGGTACAGTGGTTACATAGAATACACGTAGCTTATACGTATAGGTATAGCTATACCTTACGAGACAAACACTATCATTATCTGAACATCATGTTCGATTTAAGTATTACACCAGAATTAATTTTGACTTACCTATATACGATCATGTAACCACCTGTACTTACTCTACCTAGACACAATTTCCTGTTAGGTAAGCAGTTTAGTCATGAAAATCATATGTAATTATTGTTATTCTTTTTTACAATTTACTAATATTGCTACCAAACATGTCACGTCATTGTGTTTGTAGCATAGACCTAGGATGTGCAACGAAAATGTTCTAGGTCTGTGGTTTATACTCAGTTTGAATAGGCTAGTGTCCTTCTAATTTTTTATTGCATAAATTAATAATTAGACCTATTCCTCAAAAAATAAACAGTCGTGAAAACAAAAATTAAATATATCACAAATTTTTTGTGAGATATTTAATTTTTGTATCTCACAAAAAATAAATGACAAAGTTTCTATTACTTTATTCTATTACTGTATTTTAAAAAGCTTGTAAGCATTTTAAAATACAGTAATAGAAAGAGACAGGTCAAACATGCAGTGACGTCACTGTGGCTCCGTCATAGTACCTCATTTTTTTTTTTTTTTTTTTATTGTTTATAGGCAAAGCATTTGACCACTGTCTCACCTGGTGGAAAGTGATGACGCAGTCTACGATGGAACATGCTTGCCTAGAAGATACCTGTTCACTCTCGTCTTGAAGACACCCAGATCATAGTTAGCTGGAAACAAGGACGCCGGCAAGGTGTTCCACTCATTGGCACTCATTACTAAGCTAAATTAAATTAAATTAAATTATTTTATTCATTATAACTTTGGGTTACATGGTTTCTTAAGTAAGTAGAATATAAAGCTTTATATAAAATCAAACATATATATCTTCCATATCTTAGTAAATCTAGTCCAACTTAAGTGATAAATCCATGTACCCTGTACTAGTATAAACTGTGTTACAGGGTACAGGCACTTCCCGACAGTGTCATTATGTAAGATAGATAATTTGACACAATAAATAAATATGTATTTTGAGTTATCTGTTAGGAGGCTAACAATAAAAATAATTTTTAAAACAAATCAACGTATTATATGAAGGGAAATGTGTTTATAATACAAATATAGTTTAATTAAAATATATATATCTATATAATATAACTGTTCTCAAATTGCATATGTGTGTCTCAAGTCAGTCTGTTTTTTAAATATTAAAAGTGAAGGTAGGAGCATTATTTAGAAACTACAAGTAGGTTTTCAGTTTCTTGATAGGTCAATTTTGACAACCAGGTTTGAACCACCCTTTTGCACTCATTTTTCGGAAGTGGATATATTTCCAAGGTTTTAGAAATGAGGTTATATAAACGCGGTCCTAATATCAAAAAATGTCTGCTAGCCAGGTTAGTCCTATGTGAAACACTCTTGTAGATTATATCCTTACGACGCTTACTTTGACGATCCAACGGAGCATATAGTGCAGACGTATGTTGTCTTAGTATGGTGAGTAGCACAAAAAGCTGCCTAACAGTAAGCACTTCAGTTGTTTTATAAAGGTTAATTGTCGGGTAAAAGAAAGGTTTTCTTAACATAACCTTTAAGACAGCTGCAGTAACATTACATACAGTCTCTTCGGTATGTGACTTCACAACGTGCGTTTTCATAGCAACTGTGTGGAATCTTCTGTTTTGCGAAAAGGACAGACGATGAAAACCAGACACTTTAAAAGCTTAGTAAGCACTCCTTGATTTTTTTACCAATTTCAGATATTTTTTTCATTTATTGCATTCATTTTTAACCTACTTTATGAAAATAATATTTACTTGTTAATTTTTAATATCAGGCTACTAGCTTCAGCTAGTAGACTTCAACGACATTTTATTATGCTCTACAATTAAATTTCTGGTCGTACCTACATTAATTCTATCAAGGAATTGAGTCTACCTATACATACCTACTTATCAAAATAGCAATACGCAGTTACCGTCATGATTCAGCAAAACAGTCACCCTTCGTCTTTGTCCGTGTTATACATGCAGGCGAGCTCATGCCTAATTCCTTTCTTTTGCTCCCCTAAATTTTCCATCTCCTTCTTTCTCGTTCAAATAAAACTACCTATCTCTCTCACTCATGGTCGTAAAACATGGCGGATGCTGTATTCAATGCGGGGGTAGGAGGGGGTATCAAGTTTCCGGAGGGTGGGTTGGGGTACGAATTTCAAGTGAAATCACGTGAACTGAATCAGATTTAGGGACGTTCTGAAATGAAGCCATCAATGATATTTTGGCACAGCTATAAGTATTTGAAGCAAATAGGCCGTCGTTATGTTTAGTTAAATGGTGTGTGTTATAATAATTTTGGGGAATAATGACGTGGAAATAACTGTCTCATTTGAAGACTAGGTATTTTTATTATATTTTGTGTGTATCTACATGTGGATATATGGTTTATGTGTATTTATTTTCGCTACGATGAATACTCATGATGTCTATCCATGCATATGCATTCTTACGACTGTTTGGAATTATATTATTCTTTTTTCTGGGTGTGTTTTTAATCCACGATTTCTTTTATTTAAAAAATATTATAATAATAATAAAACATCAGAACTAGTCTGTGATTATTAAATACGTATCCGTTTTTATATTTATACGCATAATATACTTATAATTTAATTAATATTATGTGCATTAGTAGGTACCTACCTAATTATTAATTCTGATTGCAGGACACACCAAGGACTTCAAAGCACTACGAAGTCATCGTGAATTTTGGTCGTCTTCATTCATAAAGGTCTTATATACCTTGGATCTAAAAGGGTTACCAAATAAATAAACTAAGTATTAACCCAAAACTTGAGTTATAATTTATTCACTTTACCTGTGTCGTAGCTTGGGTAATGGAAGGACACTCAGACAGAAATGCTGAATAATTAGAATACAGGGGTTATGGTCAGCTTATGTGCCTACCTACTCAAAGTACTTACAGTAAGTACCTTATAGGTATCAATCGCATAGCGACATCATTTTTTTTTTCTATAGTTAGCAATCAAGCATATGGCCCTCCTGATGGGAAGAGGTCACCGTAGCCTATGGACATCTGTAACACTAGACGTGCCACTGATGCGTTGCTTACCCTGTGATAATACTCTTTTGACCCTCCATTTAAATTGCTGCATGTTGTAGTTCCAGGGAAAGACCGCTGGTGGAAGCTCATTCCACATCTTACAGATGTACGGTAAGAAAGTGCGCATAATCCGAGTCGTAATGTGAGTTCCATGACTCAATAATGTGTGGATGAGCTTTTTCACGGTAGCGAGAGGTGCGATGGTAGAATCGCGATGCCGGTATTAGATCGAATAGTTCTTCAGAGCATTCCCTATTGTAGATACGGTAGAATATACAAAGAGACCCAATATCTCTGCTTATATTTTGAAAGGCTCAAGATGTTCGGTAAGCTCGGGGTTGCCGACAATTCGATGTTGTATCGAGTCAAGAGGCTGAACTTGATACTTGGGTGCTCCGTTCCAAAGGTGAGAGCAGTACTCCACGTGAGGTCGGACTTGCGCTTTGTAAAGCAAAAGTCTTTGACCCGGCGTGAAGTACCGCTTCGCGTTAGCAAAACAAGGTTTTTATATAATTATGAATTATTATTATGGTAATTATTATTATGAACGATGAGCACTTTCATAAAAATTGAATTGGCCAGCTAAGGCTTATCCTGATGTGTCACCATTTAAAAGAATATACCCTACTTAAACTAAATTCTGTAGGTAAGTTGATGTTTAATTTATGATGTTTTTCTGTTTTTCATCGATGGCAATACATTTAATAATAATAGAATACAAGTTGTGTTGGTACAAATGACGATGTTCCATCATACTCAGCTTCTCGAAGGTAGTATTACTCTCCTCGACTGTACCTACACAAGCCACACACGACTTGAGGGCCCGCATCACCTAAGCCGTTAATCCGTTGATTAGCACCAGAGGGGATTTAACGATTACTTTCAGCGATGTAATTATACCGCGCAGCTACCTACTGGTTAATGGGCAGAGTAATGGTGCCCGGTAATGGAACTGATGTTAACTGCGATGGTACCTATATAGTTCTGCCCGTTGTTCTGTGGCTTAAAACGGCTTGAAATAAGAACAATAGTTTAATAGATATTTAGATAGATATTTAATAGCCATAGCCATTTTTATGAGAATGTATGGCAATTAAATATTTTTCACTGCATGACTTTACAGTGTAAAAAATATCAATGACTAGGCCAGCGCTTGACCACAATCTAACCTGATGGGAAGCGACCATAGAAAAGTTTAATAGATATTTAGATAGATATTTAATAGCCATAGCCATTCTTATAAGGATGTAAGTATAGCAATTAAATATTTTTCACTGCATGACTTTACACTATAAAAAATATCAATGACTAGGCCAGCGTTTAACCACAATCTAACCTAATGGGAAGATACCATAGAGAAGTTTAATAGATATTCAGATAGATATTTAATACCCATAGCCATTCTTCCCTCCCACTGAATTTTCTGAAAAAGAGTGGAATTCATTGATAGTTTTTGCAGGAAATCGGCATGAGTCTATAAAATGCACTGAACTTGAATTTACTTCCCACACAAAGAAAAGCATACTGACTTACTGAGGTAACCTGAACACCTACTGTGTATAGTCTCTGAGGTAGTATAAGTAGGTGCCTATAAGTAATTAATAGGTAGAGTTTTGGCGGGAACGTGAAAAAGTTCACGTCGTTGCATTGTATTATTTCACAAAACTTATGCTTTTTCTAGTGTTAATGTTTAAAATTAGTGGCATTTTACGCATTAAGTGCTGAATTATGAGTATAAGTGTGGGCAAGTGATATAATGTAGTGAAACGTGGTTTTTCGTGTTGCTTCCAAAATTCCATAGAAGCCTCTAGTAAAGTTGCCACTACTTTACTAGGGCATGACTTAGACTGGATTATGACTACCTGACTTAGACTGGACTATGACTACCCTGACTGACTGTGACTAAGACTTGACTTTACATGAAATATTTCATAATACGACGAAAAACTACAATACTTGACACTGGCTAGATACACTATGTGTGGAGCCAAACTATAAGAAAAAAAAAAAAAAAAATTAATAGGTAATTTAAGTTAGTGTAACCTATGATAGAAAAGAGGTAGTGCCGCAAAGCTTATGTATTGTATATCTTTTGCAGTAGGTATTCCGTACCTATATTAGTGCCTACCTAAACTACCTATGTAAGTAATGGTATCACTATATTTCCTATCTATTTCAAAAATAAGTATATTGCTAACCATTTAATGTTTCTATACCTATAGGTAGGTACATAGTGTGAGTAGTGTGGCAGTGGGCAAGCCACATTGCTCAGAACTGACAACCGATGCGGAAGAAAGATTCTCGAGTGGCGACCATGAAATGGAAGACGCAGCGTAGGCCGGCCCCGCACGAATATGGACCGACGATCTGGTGAAAACCGTGGGGAGCCGATGGATGCAGGTGGCGAGCAGCCGCTCAGTGGCGCTCTCTGGGGATGGCCTATGTTCCGCAGTGGACTTCTTCAGGCTGTTGATGATGATGACATAGTGTGCTCAATAAACTGTTTTTCATTCTTTTTTTGTTTTAATAACCACCTAGATGGATACAATTCTTCACAGCACTCTACGAGCTTCTTAATACGAGTTACGGCTGCAGTAATGATCCCTGATAATTAAACAGCTCTTGACGACGCACCCGGCACTATGTATAGGTACTACTTATTTCGATAGTAGGTTTAGTTTGTCTTTGTAAGTATCTGCCTTTGTTATATTTGTGAATGTTGAGTGTTTTGAATGGACATAATGCAGTAGTTCTTGCAGGCAGTGATCTACATAGGTACCTGAATTTAAATAAAACTGTAACACCACCGATAAAAAAATTTTTAATGACTTAATTTAATATGAAAGAAAGTAAAATAATGTTCTTTGCATAATATTTGATAGCAGCGCCATCTATTTAAAAATTGTTGAACGAATTGGTCATACAGCATGCTGTCGTCTTCCTTGGCTTCCATTACTGCACCCCAAGTTATGGATGTGTGATAGCGCCATCTATGCTAAAATGACTGAACTAGAACATGCAACATGACACTTACTTTTTTAAAAGTATAATAAGCGCCACCTACACTTAAAGCTTCGAACTATTAGAATAAACAGTAAGCTATTCTTGTGGTTTTGAGACTTTTGACGTAGCTGACATCTAGCAAAATACTCAAAATAGGATTGAACCGACGCGACACAAGGTACCGAGTGTTGGTTGATTGGTTTTATTTTGCTGACGCTATAAAACGCTTTTGGAATGAGAAAAATTTGCTCCATTCCAAAAGCTCATTCAGCACGTATCAGAGGGTCTAGCAAAGACACCTTTGATTTCCATTTTCGCACGCTAATGGAAAGAGATCTTTGCTAGACCGCCAGGGCCGGGGAGTGAGGGGCCGGGAGAAGATCATGTTCATTACATAAATACCTAGGTACCTAATTATGTCTTGTAGCTCGCGCTTAGTAATTAGAAACTAATTAGATTTAAAAAATGTCAAAATTCAGAGAAAAATTACTTTTCACGTTACGTTGCTAGGTTCTAGTCGAAAAATCATCCAGTGTTACCTCAGCGCATCTTACCCACCTACTGTTTTGTTATTGTGTGATATTAATAATAGGTGTAAACCTAGGTATACTAGGTGTACCTAAGTAGTAGGTACCTACGTAGGTAGGTAGGGTAGACCGAAGCGAGTCGGGTCGGTGGGTGAATCGGATCACGTTGAAAAATTTCACTATATTTTAAAATTTCGCGACTATATAGCACAACGTAACCAATCAACGCCTTGCGTTGCGTCTTTCTCTGTGTGAGAGCAAAGAAAAATCACGACCAATTTTAGGTATTACGATTTAATTTGGGTTGAAAGAGTTCCGTTACTTTTAAAATTACTAATAATTATAAATAATATATTTTTTCGTAAATTGTCTGCATTTTGTGTTAATTTAGTGTTGTTGTTTTTTTCTCTTATATTTTGGCTCCACACATAGTGTATTTAGCCAGTGTCAAGTATTGTAATTTTTCATAATGATAGAATATTTCACGTAAAGTCAAGTCTTAGTCATAGTCTGCGTAGTCATAGTCCAGTCTAAGTCAGGTAGTCTCAGTCCAGTCTAAGTCATGCCCTAGTAAAGTGGTGGCAACTTTACTAAAAGCTTCTATGGAATTTTGGAAGCAACACGAAAAACCACGTTTCACCACATTATATCACTTGCCCACACTCATGCTCGTAATTCAGCACTTAATGCGGAAAACGTCACCGATTTTAAACAATAACACTGGAAAAAGCACGAGTTTTGAAAAATAATACAATGCAACGACGTGAACTTTTCCGCGTTCCTGCCAAAACTCCCTTAATTTAGTGTTAGTTTTTAATGAAAATACCTACAAGATTTTTGTTTGATCTGAATCGCCTGAAAAATAAGGCGAAACCGGCAATTTCCATTTCGTTGTTTTTTTAATATTATTTATATTAGTTTAAGTTTAATATTTATATTTATTATGTTTCATTTTGTTCCTGGATAAATTCTGCATCAAATTTAATTAAAAAATGGCAAAGTGTACATAGTACCTATAAAAAGTTGTAGTTATTTAATCTTCAAGAAAAAATGACCCGATTCGCCTCGGTCTACCCTACGTATAAGTACTAAATTGTAGGTACCTCGGAGTTCGAACATTATAAAATCAAAAGCTCTAACGTAATAAATCAATGGGTTTTTTTTTAATTTCGTTTCCGCTACTAAGTAAATGGTGGACATTTTTTTGTTAAACTTTATTTGGGTAATAAATGTTTATAACAATAGTAGTGATCATCGGACGTTTTGTGAATGAAATAACGTGACACTGTCGTAAAACCTACAGCTGGTTAAATGAACAACAGTATACCGCGAACACAGGCAGGGCCGGCCGCAGGATGAACCTATGCCATTTAAAAAAGTGAACCCTAAAAAATGACAAAGCAAGAAACGGTTAAATTGTATTTATATCCCAGAGTGGGCACAAATTAGATAATAGCATAGGTAAAATTAGAGAAATAACCTACCTATGCTATTATCTAATTTATCTTATACATAATATACATAATACCTACAGAGTGTTCCAAAATTCAACCGACAATCGGGCTAGGTTGTAGGTATCTGCTGAGCCGATATTTTTGCGTTAGATAAGTGACCTCGTGAACACACCTATAGGCATGGGCGTACCCAGAGGGGGGCAGGGGGGGCAGCTACCCCCCCTGGATTCCGAATGCCTACCTATCGTTGTCGAAAAAAGCTATAAAAATATTAAAAAACAATATGTAATCACGATGAAAAATTGAATTTTGATGGCCCTTTTGAGATGCACTGGGCGTGGGCACACTTACGTTGTTTATGTAGCAGCCAAGTCAGCAGCGTTGTCTCTACGGGTAATATTTTTTATGGGTAACAAAACTGCCAGGTTGGGCAAGGAGCGCAGATAAAAGTGGTGTTTTTTCGCGCTCGTTTCGCTTGTGCTGAGATAATTTTGATGATGAGAGTAGAATTTTTAGAGTAGGCGTAGGAGTAGTTGTAGGTAGAGTTGATAGTTTCGAGTAGGACTAAAATTACTAAAAAATTATTTGAATTAATTTGTTAAATTAGCAAATAAAATTAAAAGGTGCTTCTTTTTTATTTGATTGATAGGTTATACAACTGCTGAATTGTATTTAACTTTAGCACTCCGTTCGTGCTTTACTGGTGATTTATGATAGTAAGACAAGGCTGAGTTAGAGTATCGGCTACTTTACAACTTTAGCCACTTTTTGCTTAGTTTGTTCGAGGCTGCTCCAGAATATCCAGAGATATGGGAGAAAAAAAGCTTCAACACAAGTTTTGGGCTTTAATTGCACACTGTGGAATGAATTGCTCAAGTGGCCATACAACACTTATTTTCTGAAATACAAGATGACAAAATAACGAAGTTTTTCTTCGCTTCGCTTCGCTCGCGCTATTAATATTTATGCTTTGTTTTTCACACATGACCAGCACGCTTGAATGTACGTTGCACGTATTTTCTGAAATATAAAATGTGGCAAATACAGAAAATTTATCGCGCTCGCTTCGCTCGCGCTCTTAATGTTTATGTAAGTTTTCCGCAGAGGGTTAGGTCTAGGTCTCTTCAGTGGGTATTAAAAAAATCGTGGGAACCCCGCATAAGAAATTTCGGGTTTACCCCCCCCCCCCCCCCCCCCCCCCCCCGGACATAAAGCTGGGGTACGCCCATGCCTATAGGGTTCACCTAGGGTAGGTACCTATATCTACATAATTATAGATATCAATTTTTTTAATAGGTAATCTACAATTAAATACGCCTCTGCTATACCTACAAAATAGTAGGTTATACCTACCTACTGTACCTTCGAATTGTGTGTGTTGATCCATTCCAAAGGTAGGTACTTAATTATGTTTAAAATGGATTTATTTTATGGCTTTTTATACTGGTATACTTATATTATATGGCTCAAGCAACAGGAATCAGTAAGTTGTGTGTGTGTGTGTGTGTGTGTGTGTGTGTGTGTGTGTGTGTGTGTGTGTGTGTGTGTGTGTGTGTAATTATATCTATACAAAATATCCAGGGCGTAGAAGCGAATTAGATAACTAAGATAACCATTTTCGCGAGAAAACAGCGATTTAGTGTTTTTTTTTCGACAAGAGCAGCAATAAAAATATATTTATGACAAAATTTATCGTGGGTGTTTTTGTATGTTATGTAAGTAATGGCTCAATATGCATCTTTTGAGTTCATTACAGACGCCTCGGTTCATTTCAGAAATATTCGAAAAATCTTGTTAACTTTATCTATTTCTGCATCACTGAGTATTCGAAATTGACATGCAGTTATCTAATTTACCGTGTTAGTTGTTCAGTTTTGTCCATTATTTGAATAAACATCAGGTTGAAAATTGACATGATAAGTAGGTACTTACCTACCTGTCATTATTCAATTCTTCCACTATATTAATACTAGACATCCTATAGCATTGTTTAACTTTGAAAGCGATGGAAACGTCTTGTTTTTTATGATTTAGTATAGGTAATATTACTAAACCTTTAAATAAGATTAAAACCATTAAAAATATGTGAACCTAGGTACTAAATGTTATTTTCGAAGATTAAACAGCTTAAAATGTAAAACAATCAACTAAAATAGGTTCTTCTGCCAAAATAATCTGGTGCTTGTCTAACGTGATGTTTTGTTGGGGCTGATTAGCTTGGAAATAATCAAAAACAAACCTTCCGCATGTGGCCGTTTTGCCTGGACCACACAATGATTGAATGCAGGGTGACGTAATTTTCGGAAGTAGCATGACATGAAGTTGAATGAGAGCCTACTCGGTGTAATTCTCGGAGGTCATTATGGCTTGAGGTTTGGAGCAATCAACTAAAGTAGGCTCTTCTGATTTATTGGTCGGGTGTCTTAAGTGATGTTTTGTGGGAATCACTATGCTTAGCAGTCAGTTAAAGTGGGCTCTTCTGCCGTGTACGGGGTGGTTGGATGTCTGAAGTGGTAGGTATTATATGGGAGTCACCTCGCTTAGGGGGGATCAACAACAAGCCTTCTGCTCTGGCCATTTTACCTAAACCACACAGTAATAAGGTGTGGCGTAATATAGTTTTTGGAAATACCTTACATGGCTTAGGAGTTGGTATACAGGTAGTGAACTTGCTGAATGTTATGGTTTTTAAAGGCAAATGGCTTGAAGTTTAAAACAATCAACTAGAATGGGGTCTCTGCCTATCTGGCTGTAGGTAAGTAGGTATACGGAGTAATCGGCTGTCTGGGTGGCATTTTGTGGGACTCACTTGCCTTGAAGGAGCTCAACAACAAACTTTCTACTTTGGCTGTTTTGCCGGAGCCACATAGGTACCTAAGTAGTGGTTGGATTATTTATTGGTTGGTTTTTTTGGAAGTAGCATAGGTAGCTTAGAAATAGAAAAGCTCAATAGTGTTGGCTCTCCATACCTAGAACACAGGTGATAAGGTTTAGCTTCCGCCCGGTGACGCTGTAAACCGCCCGGTGACGCTGTAAACCGCCCGGTGACGCTGTAAAGGTCGGTAGAGACCAACAGCATTAGCCCGTTCAAAAAAAAAAATAATAGGGTTTAGCTTGTTGCAATAATTGTTGATTTTGTTTTTGTTTTGGGTTGTAGGTACCCCGAGCTTGGGCTGGATTGGGGGGGGGGGATAGGTAGTCGGGGCGAGATAATGAATGCTAACGCGACCCTGTCTCGCCCCATCCCGGCGGCGGATGGATCACGGGGGGGTTTTAGTGGGTTTGAGTCCCACATACCCCCTGCCATCACCCCGTAGTGGCAGGGAAGTGCGAGGGCATTTCCCCCCCTCAAAAAAAAGGGGGATAGGTAAAGTTGAAGTTTTAAAGGTATTGCGTGTGTTTTGGATGGGAGGGACCTAATGCGCGGCGGCGTAGGTACTTACCTAGAGGCAGCGCAGAAAATCGTTAAAACTTTATTTCTTTTATTCGAAGTGCACTCGTATAATACCAGACCGGAACCGGAACCGTACTCCTACACTACGACCATGGACAAAACTCATGCAAGCGTCATCTTTATTTTGAGCAAATTGAACTATCTCTTCCAAAACTGCGCACCAATAAAATCGCACGATCAATCAAACTGTCACCGGCCACAGATAAAAATATGGCAGCCATATTGAAAGCTCCTTATAAAAGCGCATGCGCTATGCATCTTTGTGGAACGCGTCCAATCGTCAATGAAATCCGACGAATCAAATTCGTTGTTCAAAGCCGCCATTGTGAAAGAGGCGGGAACGCATGTCACGTGAGAGAAATTGATGAGATCATTCCTCTGAAGAGTGAGTTCGTTTTTACTTAAGTGGGTTCTGTATAAATATTATAATTACATAGGCACTTCCTATAATTTATCATCATTATCATGCACAGCCTGAAGACGTCTACTGCTGAACATAGGCCTCCCCCACAAAGCGCCACTTTGAGCGGCTGCTTGCCTCCTGCTTCCATTGGCTCTCCGCCCTATAATTATAATCAATTAATCTACGATTACACATAGGTAATCTAGGTTAGAGGTCTTTGTACTAGGTACCTATGACTGAGATGAAGTACTACTTAGGTAACCACATCGGTGTAGGTAGATATGTGTAGTGTATTGTAAAGTCTTATTCTGCACGACATGGTTAATAATTATTAGGTATTCTACAATTAGGAATATTCATATTTTTTGTTGAGATGTTGAGGGTTCCGTAGTAGGTACACCAAGAAAGGATCGTATTAGCCTATACGGGATACCTACGTTTGTCATGTTTTCTATCTTTCTGTATTGCTGTCTGTCTGTCTGAATCTTTTACTTCTATTATTAACGTAGAAGCATAATTATTATAAAATGTTGCCCAATGATAGTTAGGTAACGCTCTCAAGTTTAAAGAAATATACCTACTTAGTATACTTACTGTTTTCGTATTGTAAGGGATAATACCTATAACTTTTTGAGATACATACCTAAGTAGTCCTTACAGCCGCAAGCTAAAGAGCACTAGAACCCTGCTTTTCTGCATTCACATCGCGAGCTCTGCCTTCTATCTCGAAAATGGTTCAAGATTAAAAAAAAATGTATGAACAAAAGTTGTAGAAAATTTAATCCTCTAAAACCTATAAGTAATACAAATAGCTTAAAACCCATAGGAAACGAGATGTTTGTAGTAAATGAGTAAAAAAAACGATTTTGTGACGTTTGACCTTGGAATATCTGTAGTTGCGGACACCCTACGATAAGTAGGTTTTGAGACAAGTTTTAGGGTGCCAAAATAAAGTTTTAAACAAGTTTATAGCTGACTATCTCACATTCCGAGATGAAACCCCTGATGTTCCTGGACTATCGTGGATCTCGGGAGGACTAATTTATATCTAACATTTAATTTTTTTCGATCTACAGGGAATGGATCCATGGGAACTATCAAAATGAAAATGTGATAAGTGGATACTGGATAGGTAAACAAATAGGTAAGTGTAGGTAAGTTGCCTAGTTCGTTTTTATGAATTTTTACGGAACCCTAAACTCTGGAATGAAAGCTATTCGCCGCCTGTCCCTACTTTGTGCCGCCATATTTTATTCGCCTGGCCCCTATGAGCAAGGGCGTGATCGATGAAACCTGTGGATGAAACTATGCCTAAACTCCGATCACAAATCAGAAAATAACAATTGACTATTCTGTGACTCCTATCAGTGTTTTTTTTCTCTAATCTGTGCTCCTATCAAAGTTTGATCAGTCACATACCTAGGTTCTTTTTGGTTTGGTCCTTTTTGGTTAATCAGCCATGATAGGTAAAGGAATTTCATTTGCCTTTTCATAATTAATTTTACTGCCGTTTTGGAAGGAGAGGAAATTTGAACAACATATCTCAACATATCCTATTGAAGCGTGGCACTCACGACTGATGAATAAATAAATTTAGGATTGAGCCTTTTTGCTAGGTATGATGTGTAGAAAGGTACCTACAGGCAGAGGCGTCTCCTACGGATCCCGCCAATGTGCAATGCAGCTGTCGACACAACACCATCACTCGGCCGCTTTCAGGGGTAGTTTCCGCTACGCTGCGACTAAGTGTTGGAATAACATTCCTCCACCATTCAGGAACCTGCAAAATGTTGGTTTGTTTAGATCTAAACTTAAGACTCTCCTATATCTACATCAAAAAAGTCAGGAAACACAAGTGCATGACACAAGTGCTATTTAATTTTTTTTTTTAATAAAAGCTTCAACAATTAATTTATAAGCTCACTCTGATCCTTTATGTATTGTATATATTATATATTGTATATAATTCCAGGCATTATAACAAGATATTTTGTTTAAATTAATTTTAATTAGTTACTATGTTTTAGAGATGTAAAATTGTATTGGTACTTACCACCTAGTTTATGTACAGTTCCTACACTTAGGTATAGTAATATCACTTCCAACTTCCATCACTTGCATTATATGATTACACTTGTAATACTATACCGTCTTATATTTCTACTCAAATGGTTTTATTTATTGGGTTGTTATAATTAGTTTTATTATACGTTGTAATTTTTTTTTTCTTAATGATTGCTACTTTTTTGTATCTATTTTTCTTTTTTCTTTAAGGCCATCGGTGTATGTCTGCTCCGTGGCTTCACAGCGGTCCCAACGGAAGACCAGCGCTGGTTCGTAAGAACTAGCACCATGCTGAGTTGGGGCCGGTTTGTGACAGATTATTCAAAGTGTCTTCTTTTGTGCTATATCTCGTATTTTGTTTTTCTGTTACAAATAAATATTTTTTTCTTTCTTTCTCTACTCTAGCACGACTCTAGCCCATGTATTATTGCCCGTGTTGTGTAAATATAGGTTAATTTAGTATTAGGCCTGTTCCTGCACACGATACGAAACCACGTCGTTATCGTGTCTTGTTCAAATCGTGTCACAGCATTAGACATACCTTCACTTTACATAATGTTATTTTTATTTTGAATAAATATTGATATATTAAGTGGAGGTAATTTTTGACGTGTTGATGTTTCGGAACGCGTCTCAGTGGAACATTATGGTTTTTGACAATTCAAATCGCGCCATTTCCAAATTCATTTCGCGCGGTTTTATTTTCATTTCATAGAAAGTAGATTTTTGCAGATTTCTTATGTAAGACAAGGAATTCGCGTGGTTTCGAAGTAAGGAATCTGTACGGTGTAGTCCGTACATAAAATGATAAAACCAAATTAATGAGAAAAACTTTACAGAATTGTAAAGTGGTCATACAGAATTAGGGTTCTGGCAAATACCTGGCTTACCTAGCTATTACAGAGTCACTACTCTGTTATAGCTAGTTAAGTCAGGTATTTGCCCCCCCCTCAATCACTATGCGGGGTGGGGTTTTTGATCCGTAGGTATAGTAAGGTGACCAGAATAATTTTGAGAAAGTTTTATGACTAACTAATAATAAGCTAAATATCGACTTTCTTAAGAATTTTTTTTTTCCCGTCTTCTAAGAAATAATTTAGTAAGTATTATACCACTTAGGAAAGCCCGTTAAATGCGCCAACTTTTAAGGGCACTTGCCGAAATAGCATAGTACATTTTTTTTCAGGACAGACTGTCAAAGTTGAGGGATGAAGTCATTTTCAGGTCGTGGTTCGGCATAAAACGGATTTTTTCTGAAATTCCAATGAAGTTGTGTGCAAATAATGAATTGGAATTTGTAGGAGCATTACTTAAGAATACTCCACACAAAAAAAAAATTGAAAAGAGGTGATTTGTAGCCACAGTAGTCGTAATTCATCACAGGGTATGTCATTTTGAAAATGCATGAGATAGATTTTTTTTTGAGAACCAACACAACTTGGCCTAGCTTGGGTTTTCGGTTGGACGTTGACTTTTGGGACACCCTGTATAACTCTATATTTTTTGGGTCATTGTTTTTCTCTGGGTTGTCTGGAAGAGATCACTTTAAGCAATAAGACCGCCCATTGTGACACTTAGCTATAAGATTTCCCTCTAAATGTTCGTGTAATAGGTATGGTGTTTTCAATAAAGAGTTTAGGTATCTTTATCTATCTATTTTTATCAAACCTTCTTAGTTTTGGCAAGCGCGGAAAACGAAGCCCGAAAATGGAATGAGAAAGAATAGACAGGACAGGAAAAAGGTGGAACGTTTCACTAGCGCTTAGCACTAGCTTAATTACTAAACGTGAATACATTAAAATTATAATTTAACGTAAAGAAATAGAATGTAGGTATCAACAAATTACGATTTAGATATCATGGTTTAGCGACAAATAGCAATAAATAAATTTCGTCTCAGTTTTTCAGTCTATTGCCATTTAATTTTGTCGCTAAACCAATGATATGTAGGTGATACTTTTAATTGTAGTTTAATACATTCTATTTATTTACGCAAAATTAGTTTTCATGTAAGATAATCACGTTGAGTAGTTAAGCTATTGTTGGCAAAAGAACGCAAGAAAATTTGAATTTGCCGTGCTAGTGAAACCACCACCTTAACACCAACACAAGGATTGATAGACAGGGCTCAGAAATTTAAAGAAAAATACCGTTGAGGATCCCTTGAAGGCAGATGCCAACAAGGAGTATAATATAATACCTACCTATGACATGGAGCTTTTTTTTAATTTTATGACCTATGATGCCAAATTGCAAGGGATACTTTGGACAAACCGTCGTTCATCGCCTGAAGAGTGTCTGGACGAGCTTGTGAGCGAGTCGTTGCTTGACGTAGGACCTATATGGAAATGGTTTGAGTTAGTAGGTACCGATCGGTCGCAGGCCCGTTCGATCATCCATAAAAAACTAGGTCCGTTCGGTCACAGACGCCAAAAATTAATATATTATGCAAATGATGTCACGATCGGTCACACTTTTCCATAAGTACTAAAATTGAGAAAAAGTACAGTCAACAACACTAGCAATTTGAATAGGTAAGCTAGTTTTTTCACTTTTCCTTTCAAAACCCCAATATCTTGTCGATTTTAAAGTTTCTCCAAAGCTTATACGAAAATCCTTCAGAAATTCAAGAAACCTCCAATTAATCATCAGTCTCCCAGCAGAAAATTACTTCCCCAGTGCCAAAGACTTTAACACCATAATTTTCATCCAATATAGTGTTAAATTGCGCACTGGAGTTGCATAACCTGATTCTGCCATCACCATTCTACCATCGGACATCCAGATGTACGAAAAAACGCCATCGTTACATGGTTAACATACCGCATGTGCGAACAAAGCGATTTGCTTCCACATTATTTATCATGCGAACAGCCAAAGAGTGGAACGCTTTGCCGGCGTATGTATTTCCCGAAAAGTATACAATCTTGGAGTCTTCAAATCGAAAGTGAACAGGTATCATCTATATAGGCAAGCGCGTTACATCCTAGACCGCATCGTCACTTACCATCACGTGAGATAGCGGTCAAGCGCAAGCCTATCAAACAATAAAATAATAATAATAATAATCCTGCTTTTGTATTTATTTCCCCTGTTTATAGGTGAGACCTATGGGTAAGACGTTCTCTGGGCTGAAATTAACGGGCCTAACACGCTCGTTTCATTACAGCGTCTAATGAAAATGATAGAGGTACCTAAAGTCGGAATTAAATTATATTATCTTCTTTATTTTAAAGTTTGAAGTACCTATATAACCAATAAATAGGCAGTTGGTTTTGTACACGCATAGATACCTACTAGAATATTTTCACTAGGTAACATATATAACAAATTGTGAAAATAAACGCATTTCCTAGAAACCATCTATTAAATTAAATACGTAGATAGATAGGTAGGTACTAACATGAAGTTTATGTGCGCCCACTTTTTATCGTGGCCAACGATATGGCTTTTTTATTTTTACGAGAGACGTGGCTCGCTACTTGCTACCGTCCGTCGCCGTCTACTTCAATTATTTATGACTAGCTTTTGCCCGCGGTTTCGCACGCATGTATTATGTTATTTCTACGTTTAGGTAGTCTAATAATAGCTTAGTTCATGCATTTCCTCTATACCAAATCACAAAATCCACAAAGTTTTTTCGAAGCTCAGCACGTATTAGCAGATTAGGTAGCACACGTGTAAAAATGTTGTTTAGGTTGTAGGTAGGTATGGCTTTTCACGTGTCATCAGATCACCTACACATTGATAAAATAGTCAGTTAGAAACTGCAAATCATATGTATGTACCTACTTAGACCTACCTTATACTTAGCCGTTAGTTTTTTTAAATATACGGTAGATCTAGGCATCTAACGAATAAAAGTTCTATGGTATACCTACATACCAGTGATACGTTCGATCTTTTTCTTGTCATTTTCACTTTAACAGATTGTTCTTGTGTTTTCACCATAAAAACCGTTACCTTAGGTTACGTTACGTTACCTTACCTTAAGTACTTACTTATTATTTAGGCAGTTTAGAAAAATACAAAACAATCACACATTGGTCAGGTTTTCACATCCGCGCGCTTTTCGTTTTCTTTGTTGCTTTTTTTTTTTTTTTTCGCCCTTTTGGGCAGGCTAAAGTCGTGAGACCATACCGCCTAGTCTTTCGTGGGATTTATTTCTTTCGTCAGAGTTAGGATAATAATTTCATTCGTTTTATTTCTTTCAAAGTCAAATCCAGATAAAGTTTATCATAAGTAAAAGGATCATCGTCCCTTGTTCATTTGTCCGAGATAATGAAAGTCCATTTTATTTTTTTCCTTTTCAAGCGTCAATCGTTGACGTTTATACGTCGTCACTCCGACACTGACAGACAGACTGCCAGTGTCAGACTGTCAGTCGAATACCTTTATTTACATTTACATATTTACACACAAAAAAAAACTTTATAAAAAAACATTGTGATATGTAATTATGTATTGTAATAATAAAATTATCAGCTATATCTTATTCTAAATCTCCTTTACAGTACATAATATAAATTTATACAAATAGGTAAAGGCAGAGGCATTTTCAAGCAACTCCTGAATGCACCGCGGGACCAGTTCAGGTTTATCATAGATTTGTAGAAGTTCATCTATCAACACAAGGCGCTGAATGCTGAAAGATGAACACTCAAAGAAAATGTGATCTAAGGATTGGATATTCGAGGACTGGCAATAGTCACAATATGGGGAATTCACCATTCGAAGGCGATGAAGATGAAAGTTCAAACGACAGTGACCAAAACGCATACGACAAACAGTTGAATAAAACTTTCTGTTTAAAAAGGTACTGGCCTTGCAGAACCATGGCTTTGAATTTATCTGAACATCTAAAGCGGCATACCAAGAACCTTTGTTTTCAACTTGTGTACAATGGTACGAATGTTTCCCCCATAGTTGAATCATCCTTTGTTTTAGAAGGCTTACAACATCTGTGTATGGCAATGAAACATCTGCATCATTGGCATACCTGGAAATAACATCTGAAAATTTAACTATAGTGCTGGCTAAATAGTCAGCTTTTTCGTTGCCATCAACACCTATGTGTGAAGGTACCCACGCAAAACTAACTTGTATATTTGAATCAGATAATTCCACCCATAACTGTTTTATAAAGTAAATAATGTAATTAGTGTGAGCATGTAATTTGTTATTTGCTAAGTTTTTCAAAACACTCATGCTATCACTAACAACAACCCATTTTGTGTGTCCCTGATTTTTGTTTTTAATGTGCTTCAAAGCACTCAAAATAGCAACAGCTTCAGCAGTAAAAATGCTAGCATGTTTATCAATTTTGTATCCCACAGCAATGTTCAATGAGGGTTCAAATATTGCGTAAGACACAGCATTATCATTTTTCGACCCATCTGTGTAAACAAATTTGTGACCAGTCCACTCTGCCAACATTGTATATACTTCTTCTTTTATTGACAGTTTTTTGTTTATGACTATATTCATTGCTGGAAATTTGCTAATAAAAGATCCTTCATAACAAGGCAAAATATGATTTGATTGATAGATGTTTAAATTTTGAAGAAAATCTAAAAGACATTGATATCCCTGTAGCATATAAAACGGTTTAACAGTGGATTGGGTTAATGTATTAGACAGATTAGTTATAAGACTATTGTTAGAGACACTGTAGAGTTTAAGGAGAAATCTTTCTTTAAGATACCTAAAACGAATAGTCATTGGGGGAAGACTGCATTCAATCTGCATTGCATTTATAGGTGTGCTTCTGAATGCCCCTGTTATTACACGCATGCATTTGTTTTGAAAAACATCTAGACTATTTACAATTTTAACATCTGCAGCAAAGCATAAAAAACCATATTCAAAATGACTACGAACTAATGATTTGTACAATAATAGTAGAATTTGTGGGTCTGCACCCCAGTATGTACCAGACAAAGATTTTAATACATTAAAAGCTTTGTTAGCTTTGTTTATTAAATTTTTCAAATAATTGTTCCAGGATAAATTGTGGGAGAATAATACTCCCAAGAATTTAACATCAAGTGAAACAGGTAAAGAAGAACCTTTATAATGAACAACAGGCATATTGGGACACCTTTTCCCAAAGAGAACAACTTTTGACTTTGAAGGATTAACATCAAGTTCAAGGTAAGAAAAATAGTTATTAAGATTTGCCAATGCATCATTAACAAATTCAACCACTTGATTTATATTATTTCCCGATGCATAGACAACTAGGTCATCTGCAAACTGCAAATTTTTCACTTTTGAGCCTAATATTAAATTTAAACGACGTATGTACAGTATGAAAATTAATGGCGATAAAATGCCACCTTGACAAACTCCTTTTGTTGAAAGTCTAGGACCATATAAATGCCTATTATATTTAACAAAGACTTCTCGGCTACTTAAAAAATTTTTAATCCAGTGTATAATCTTTCCTGGTATTCCTGTTAATAACAATTCCTGACAAAGTATATCAATATTCACACTATTAAAGGCCCCTGTGATGTCGAAGAAAACAGCAAGGAGATGATTATTTGCATCTGAAGCATTATGGATATCAAGTTGTAACTGGCAGATACTCTCCCTAGCTGAACGATTTCTACGGAAACCAAATTGGTTTGAAGGTAAAATTTGATTTTGTTCTATATAGAACTCCAAACGCTGCTTTAACAATTGTTCAAATATTTTTCCAACACATGAAGTAAGCGCTATAGGGCGATAGGAATCAGGACACAATTTTGGTTTGTTAGGTTTTAAAATTGGTACCAGACAATCTACTTTCCAATCGTGGGGTATATTATTGTTTTCCCAGAGTAAGTTCAGTATTTTTAGGAAGATTTCCATACTCTTACTGCTGAAATTTAAAAAAAAAGAATATGGTATACCATCAAGACCAAAGGCAGTATCTCTTCTAGATGTGACAGCAGATATTAATTCATTGATAGAAAATGGACTAAGGAAGTAACTATTGCTGGAGTTTATATTGCCAATGCTACTATATGATGTGTTGAGACCATTTGATACAAAATCCGGGGTATACATCTGTAGAAAATCTAAAATCCAGGAATCATCTGCATTATTGCTAGAAACATATGTTTTATTAAATTTACGCATAAATTTCCATATAATGGACATAGGAGTACAACGATTAAAAGTTTCGCAGAGAGATTTCCAACTGTTCTGTCTTTCTATTTTTATAATAAGTTTTTTGAGAGCTCGAAGTCTTTTAAATTCCAAGTAGTTGGCTTCTGTTGGGTTGTACTTAAACTTCAGATATGCTTCTTTGAATTTTAGAACAGCTTCTGAGCACTTTTGGTTCCACCATGGAAGGTGAGGTTTTTTACCGAGATTCCTATGACAGGATTGATTAATGTTGTTAGAACAACTACTATTTAAATTCGAAGCGGATTTTGCTGCTGATTGTAATATTTTACAAAATAGCAAATATGCGTCCTGAGGACTCCAAAGATTCAATTCAAAATCATTCAATAATGCATCTACACAGCTACTAAACACTTTCCAATCTACCTGTTTATAATTTGGGTAGATGGGCAAGTGTTTGCCATTACAGTAGTTTCCATCTGAATTTACATTATTATTACTAAGCAATACTTTTATGATTACAGGAAGGTGGTAACTAGTACCAAGAGGAGTATCAAGAACGGACCATTCACAATGAAGAGCCAGTGATGGGGAAACCAACGACAAATCAAGTGCGTTTGGACGCCACGTTAATGAACCAACTGTTGTTGCTTGACCATCATTAAGCAAGACTAAATTGTTATCATCGATGACTTCCAACACCTCCCTTCCACGGGGAGAGTCAGAACCGCAACCCCAAGAAGTGTGATGGGCATTGAAATCCCCTGCAAATATGAATGGACTAGGAATCGATTTTACCAGTGTATCAAATTTAGCTTTATTAAAAGCTGGGTTACAATTAGTAGGACTATAAAAACTGACAATACATAAATCCTGTTTGTTTACTGTGATTTTGACACAGATATTTTGTAATGAATCATCAAAATATGTGTTAATATTTGAATATGTGATATTTTTATGAATGATTATGGCCACTCCATTATGGCTATTTCCACAATCATTATGTTCAATATTGTAATTTTTAATTTTAAAATTTTGGTTAGCTTTAAACCATGTTTCTGAAATGATTGCAATATGTATATTATTTGTGTAGAGGTAGTTAATAAATATATGCTTGTTACTATTTAGACTTTGTGCGTTCCACTGTATAATATTTAACTGATCCATTATGAGGAAGTAGGAGGTAATTTATTACTGAGGGTTTTTTTAAGAGTCTCTCGAATAGACCCTGAGTTTATAGGTACATCTTTGTTACTAATAATTTTGGTAATTGTTTCAATTAGAATGTTAATAAATGTTTCTGATTTCATAAGGTTGTTTACTTGAACATCAAGTGTTCGTGCTGCTAGTGCTGGAAATGACTTTGAATCAAACAAATCTGAGAAGGTAGCATTTCGGGACTTAATCTTGTTTTCTTCAACTTTTTGTTTTTTCATAGGGCATGCTGGTGAAATGGCTATGTGATTACCTTTGCAATTGACACACTTAGCATTTTTGGAGTCAACTTGGCATGTTTTGAAGTTGTGGTTTTCTGAGCACACTGAGCATACCTCAGTGTTCCTACAGAATTTGGCTATGTGGCCGTAAGACATACATTTTAAACACTGTTTTACGGGAGGTATGTACATTTTCACCTCATGACGCCATGAGTCAAGATAAACATACTCGGGAAGGTTGGTGGACGCAAATGTAACTGCGACTGCCTGCGTGGGTACGAAGGACGCGCCAGCAGCGCCACCATCAACTCTAACTCTGCGCATAAAGCGCCTGACCTGTATGACATTCTTAGAGCTTCCGATTAGTGAGAATATCTGCTTATTAGACATGTCGATCGGCACCGAGGTGAGTACACCCGTCACTTCGGTGTCTCCAGCCGGTATAGTTGCCTTCAGGGACAGTTGGTCCAGTAACTTTTTATTTTGCAGGAACATGTTGGCGTTGTTAGGTAAATCAAAGGTTATACCTACTTTATACTTGTTTATGGACTTGAGGTGCATGACGCCCGAAACACCATGCTCCCGCAAACCCTTGGATAGTGCCATACGATCCTTGTCGCTAAAAGTAATGCTTTCTTCTACGTGCGAAAGAAACACGATGAATTCGGTTTTTTTCGAGTCTTCAGGGTACTTACGCGAGTATCCACGTACCTTAAAGATTTCATACTTATCCTGCTTTTTATTTTTTGGAGTTTCGACAGCGATCGACTTCAGAGAGTCCGAGTCAGAGTCACAAGACTCAAAGGATGAGGCCTGCCGCTGCTGCTGCTCATCGGGTGGAGAATCATCTCCCTTCCTTTTACGTTTCTTGCCCATCTTTGGGCGCTCTTTTAACTTGTGCTCTATTTACAACTATATACAGGACTATTTACACGAAAAATATACAAATAAACAGTAATTTTGGAATTTTAAAAAATATTAGTTGAATAAGCGCGCCTTTTCACTTCCCGGGTTCCCGCCTTTTTTCTAAATCTTTCTTTGTTGCATTCACCACATATTTTTTTTTACTTTCATAAGTTTGACTCCATACGAATTGAGTATTTAGCCAGTGTCAATAATAAGATTATATAATACTTACTTTACAGCTGGAGTATTGCATTAACCTATACGATGCGTACGTAATTAGTTTTGTTAATACTAATTAGAAATCACAAGTATTTACGTACGCCACTGTAAAAAGAGTTGACATTTATATTATGTCCGGAATTTACCACGTTGTCTCATTCCCACTGCACTTTCAACATAGTGGTGGGAGTGAGAAAATAACATGTGTACAAAGCTCTAATCAGATTCACTTTTGCAAAGAATGTTCCATTTTTAGGGTTCCGTAACAGTTTTAAAATAAAGGAACCCTTATAGGTAACTGTACTTACCTAATAATATTAATAATATGACATTGATAATACTGTTTTTTTACTATTTGTTTTTATATCGTATACATTAAATGACTTTTTTTTAAATATTTTATTTGTAACGCCTTAGACGCTTTTTTGTACTGTTATGTTACAAACTGTGAAATAAATTGAATTTGAATTTGAATATGAACTTGAGGTAAGATCACTTTGTTGTCCGTCTGTTTGTCTTTCTAAATATCTGTCGAGACCATTACTTATTTTAGGAATAACGGAAAGAATTAAGCTGAAATTGATATCTATGATCAATTAATTCAAATACGGCTATCATCATCATCATCATCATAATCATCATCATCAACAACAACGTCCTGAAGACGTCCACTTTCAAAGACCTTTCTTCTTCTTGCCAAATTCTAATAAACTTTACAACTTGTCCGTAGAGCCAAGCAACTACCACCAAAAAAGAAAAAAGAAGTTTAAATTCTGATTGCATAAATACACCTGTTAGGGGATAAATTCGTTTTTTGTTTCGGATGACCAGCTTTTTCAGGAAGTCAAGAAGTTCTGGGAGTTAGACGAGCTTCCGTGCGTCAATAAAATGACTGCGGCTGATAGTCGATGCGAACAAATTTATTGTGATACTACGACTCGTGATTCAACCGGACGTTACAGCGTCGCCTTGCCGTTCAAAGAGGACACAGAGCCTGTATTGTTAGGATCACGAGATACGGCCTTACGGCGTTTTCATTCGTTAGAGCGTAAACTTTCCACCGATTCGGTTCTTCAAGAACAATACTCGAGCTTCATGGCCGAGTATCTTCAGTGTGGTCACATGAGTCCTGTGCCCATAAAAGATTTGCCTAAAGGAAAGTATTACATCCCACATCATTGTGTTCTTCGACCTGACAGTGTAAGCACGAAACTTCGTGTAGTGTTCGACGCTTCACATAAGGATGCCCTTACTGGCGAATCCTTGAACGAGACTTTACTAATCGGTCCAAAGTTGCAGGCCAACATATTGGAAATTCTTTTAAGGTTTCGTGTTCATGCGGTAGTGTTTTCAGCTGACGTTTGCAAAATGTATCGTCAGATTTTGGTGAACGAAGAACATCGTGATTACCAGAGAATTTTCTGGAGATTTCATCCATCACAGCCGATTTTAGAATACCGATTGAACACCGTTACCTACGGTGTCTCATCCGCTCCTTTCCTAGCGTGTCGTACCGTCAAACAACTCGCTGATGACGAAGGTAGTGATCTACCTCTCGCCAAATCCGTTTTAACGACTGACGTGTACATTGATGATGTTGTAACAGGATGTTCTGACATCAATCGGGCTTCCCAAACAATGGCAGAAGTTATCGAACTTCTTCAACGGGGTCACATGGAGTTGCGTAAGTGGGCTAGCAACGAACCAAAGTTGCTCGCTGGTCTCCCTCCAGAGCACTGTCTCACGGACAATGTTTCGATGGACGTTGAGAAATCCAATACTCTTAAAATATTGGGTTTAAAATGGGAATCTCACTCCGACCAATTCGTATTCGAAGTTAAGCCCCAAGATCGTGTTTGTAGCAAACGTAACGTCCTTAGTGAGCTCGCACGTGTCTATGACCCCCTTGGTTTCCTCTCCCCCTTGACCTTCTTCGCCAAATATCTGGTTCAGAGGCTATGGGTACTTGGAGTTTCCTGGGATGAAGATCCTCCAGAAGATATCAAACGAGAATGGAGACGCTACACCGACGAACTACCTGTGATTCAAAACCTAAGAATTCCGCGTCATCTATCCGTTTCGCAAATCAAATCGTGCGAAATTCATGGGTTCGCAGATAGCTCCATGCGTGGTTTTGGCGGTGTGGTGTACATGCGCGTTCTTGACATTCATGAAAATGTCAAAGTTTTCTTTGTGATGTCAAAAGCTAGGGTCGCTCCTATCAAGGTTGTTTCCCTACCTAGACTTGAGCTTTGTGCTGCCGTTCTTTTAGCAGACCTACTCAAATTCGTCAATGAGGTTTACCAATCTCTTCTCCCCATTTCAGCTGTGACTGCGTGGTCAGATTCAACTGTTACGCTTTCATGGATTCGGTCGCCTTCAGCTCGCTGGAAGACGTTCGTAGCGAACCGTGTAAGTCACATTCAGGATGCCGTTCCTGGTGCGAGTTGGCGTCATGTGCCGTCAGCTGACAATCCAGGAGACATTGCTTCACGTGGTCAAACACCAGTGGAACTTGTCAACAATGCGTTATGGTGGGCGGGGCCTAGTTGGCTTTCTCAAAACGCTCAGTCTTGGCCTTCCGTCCCTTCAGATCCTTCTGAGGAGGAACTTCGTGCCGAAGAAAAGGTACAAGTTCTTCTCACAAGCGATACACCAACGCATCCTATCGATCTTCTTATGACTCGGTTCTCATCCATTCGTAAAATTCAACGTATCGTCGGATTATGCACTCGTTATATCAATAATCTGAGAAATAAATCAAACCGCCGTTCTGACTTGCCTTTAAATCGTGCAGAACTTCATAACGCGTTATTGATAATCGTGAAGCGTACGCAGTCTCTTCACTTCTCTGACGAAATTAAACGTTTGAAAGAAGGTAAACTTCTTTCAAAACAAATGCGAAAGCTAAACCCTTTCATCGATAGCTTTGGAGTTCTCAGAGTAGGAGGTAGGCTCTCGAGATCCGGATTGGAATACTTTCATAAGCATCCCGCACTGCTCCCTCAACAAGCTTCGTTGACTTACATGATTATAGACGCGCTCCATCGTGAAAACTGTCACCCTGGAATCAATACGTTACACTACCTAGTTAGTCAACAATTCTGGATTTTATCCGCAAAGCGAGCCATTCGTCATCGTGTTTCGAAGTGTCTGAGATGCTTCAAAACAAATCCTAGCCCCCTTGAACCGTTTATGAGTGATTTGCCTTCAATTCGCGTTAACCAAGTAAAACCGTTCAGTGTCGTTGGTGTCGACTATGCTGGCGCTTTCCGTATTAAATCAGGCAAGCATCGTGGCGCTAAGATTAGCAAAGCTTATCTCTGCCTTTTCGTTTGCTTTACGACTAAAGCAGTCCACTTAGAAGTAGCTGCCGATTTAACTTCTGACGCTTTTATCGCCGCCCTACGACGTTTCGTTGGTCGTCGCGGTCGTGTTTCTACCATTTGCTCCGATCGAGGTACAAACTTTATCGGCGCTCATCGTGAGCTTTCTTCGCTTATGCAAGATGCTTCGCGTAGCGAACAAATCGAATTTAAATTCAATCCGCCCTCAAGCCCACACTTCGGTGGTGTTTGGGAAATACAAGTGAAGGCAGTCAAGTCACTTCTATACCGTGTCGTTGGCAATCAATCGTTAACATTAGACGAACTTTTCACGTTATTCGTACAAATCGAATCAATTCTTAATTCGAGACCACTTTACCCGTTGAGTTCAGATCCAAATGACTTCGCGGTTCTTACGCCGGGTCATTTTTTAACTTTAGAGCCTTTAACGTCCGTTCCCGATGAGGATCTCACCTCTGTTAATATAACGCGTTTAGGACGATGGCAGCTCATCCAACGATTTCAACAAGATTTTTGGAAACGCTGGAAGAATGAATATCTTCAATCGTTGACTCAGCGTGCAAAGTGGACTAAACATTCGCGACCACTGGATGTCGGTTCGGTGGTTTTAATCAAATCCGACACCCCTCCATTGCATTGGCCCATAGCTCGTGTTGAAAAGCTACACCGCAGTCCAGATGGAGTGGTACGCATCGTGAACCTACGTTTACCGAATGGTTCTTTTCTTACTCGGCCGTTGACAAAGGTTTGTCCTTTGCCAAATCAAACGGATTGAAATGTAATAGAACATTCTTCTGTTTATCTTTTAGGTTAGTTATAAATCATAGGTACGTTTTGTTTAGATAAATCGTTTCGTTGTTCATATACTTAAAGTTATCGTGCCTCACGGCTTGTGGTAATTTCATGTTAGTTAAATTTTGCATTGCTTGGGCATTTTCTTTGAGTCTATCGTTTTTCAATTCGCATGCCTAAGCATATCGTTATCATTTAGACATTAAAACTTAAGTTAGAGTATTTTGTGAAAATACAACTACCGTGTATTTTGGTGGGCGGTTATGTATCGTAATCTTATATCCTCAATTCAAATCGATATTTTCTCTTAGCTCCATTTCTTAGCGATTGCACACTAAACATGCTCTGGTCGTTGAGTAATGGAAAGAACGACAAGCGCAATGAAAGACTTGTGCTAGCAGGCTTCCTGGGGTGAGCTTAGGGACCTCAAGATACCACTGAAGAGAAATCTTCACCACCAAACATTAATCGATTGCCCGCCAATAATCGATTCGCGCGATCACCGCCGCGCGCCTGCTCTGTGCGCGCGCGCATCTACTACACGAGTCTGTGGAAAACTGTACAACAATAATAAGATTCGCCGGTGCTGTTCCGAAATCATTTGAAAACTAAATTAATAGAAAGTACAAAGATTTAATACGTTTTGTGCTGTGTGAGTGGTGCTAACTACATCTACCGTTGCTGGGACCGATTTAGGTAAGTCTGCTTGTATTGTCTTATTTCTTTTATTCGACGAACAAGTGTGTGCTCTGCAATCGCTTTGAAATCTAGATATTTTTGATTTCATCCCATGTTACAAGGGATGAAATCAAAAATATCTAGATTTCAAAGCGATTGCAGAGCACACACTTGTTCGTCGAATAAAAGAAATAAGACAATACAAGCAGACTTACCTAAATCGGTCCCAGCAACGGTAGATGTAGTTAGCACCACTCACACAGCACAAAACGTATTAAATCTTTGTACTTTCTATTAATTTAGTTTTCAAATGATTTCGGAACAGCACCGGCGAATCTTATTATTGTTGTACAGTTTTCCACAGACTCGTGTAGTAGATGCGCGCGCGCACAGAGCAGGCGCGCGGCGGTGATCGCGCGAATCGATTATTGGCGGGCAATCGATTAATGTTTGGTGGTGAAGATTTCTCTTCAGTGGTATCTTGAGGTCCCTAAGCTCACCCCAGGAAGCCTGCTAGCACAAGTCTTTCATTGCGCTTGTCGTTCTTTCCATTACTCAACGACCAGAGCATGTTTAGTGTGCAATCGCTAAGAAATGGAGCTAAGAGAAAATATCGATTTGAATTGAGGATATAAGATTACGATACAACACCCAAAGATATAATTAACCTTCTTGGAGCAACCGAGTAACCAATAATTTTTACTCTAACCTGTGGTTTGTCCCAAATAGAATACAACTGCTTAGTTTGTTCATTGAAAAGCCCACAGACCTAAAATATTTTAACTATTAAAACTCATTTACTTACGTGAAAGAAGAAGAAGAAATCAAAATCGAACGTTACACGGCCATGTTGAAATTTCACCGTACCATTTTTTCGACTCGAGTCAACTGTTTTTTCTGTTTGACTTTTCGCAAGCGTAGCTAATTACTTTGTGTTTGTTTCTTTCCTTCGCCACTGACGTAGCGATACGTGTGAGGAGTACAAATATAATATCGTTTTGATGGATATCTCTATGCTTTTAGTCTATACTCTAAGTAAGTACCCTTTTAAAACATTTTTTATAAAATATTTCGTATCATTGGCTAAGTACAAATGTCGTCTAATGCCAAAATAAAAAAAAACATCTACTTTCACACTATTAATATTTGTTGGTATATGTATCTATTTAACTTCTAAAATGCTAAACAAACCTGTAAAAATATAAATAGGAAACCTATAAAATGTTTTTATTCTCTTACAGTAGCGGTACTAATATTACTCTTTGGTCATATCCATTCACAGTCTTTTTCTTTAATCTTTGCCTCCAGATAAACATGTGGCACAGAGTGTAGTCGATTGTTTTTTTTTTCTAATCTGTGACAATATGTGGTAACTTACGACCACAGCTTACAACTTACCGTTATGGCGGAAACATTAGACAACTTAAAAAAAAAACTAATCTAAAACCTTTACCTAAAAACCTAACTTAGTAACGTACCTAAAACCTTCCCATTCATTCAATAACGCATTTAAAAATATTGATAGACAGAGAAGAGTTAGTTGTATGAAACGTGCGCTACACTTATACGTGTAGCGCACGTTTCATACAACTAACTCTGTTCTCTATGGGAGTCCCATCTCTTCAGCGTAAGTGGTTATTTTCTCTATGCTTACTATAAGTAACCAAAAAAAAACCATCAAGCGGCCATGTTGTTTAAAACTCCGATTCGTTCCGTAATTCTGTGACTTATCCAAAGCTTTTGATTGTCTGAGGCATGAAATTCTACTATATAAACTGGCTTATTATGGTTTTGAAGATAAAGAACTGCAAATGATGAAATCTTATCTGGGAGATAGAGATCAAGTTGTAAAAGTCAACAACACATATTCTGAAAACGAAATAAGTAACATAGGAGTTCCTCAGGGATCTATTCTAGGACCATTGTTGTTTTTGATATACGTAAACGATCTTGCAAACTGTTTACCAGACTGGGCATTGATAATCCTGTTTGCTGACGATACTCACGTAGGAATCAGAGATAAGAATGAAATGCTTGTAAAAGAAAAAGAAGTAGAAATCATGGAAAAACTTAAACGTTGGTTTCAAGCTAATGGTATTATTCTGAATGCAGACAAAAGTGTGATAATTAATTATAGGGTTAAAAAAGATAATAATTTCAAAAACATTAAAGAAACTACATTTTTAGGCTATGACTTGGATTACACAATTACTCATGAAAACCACATAAATAAGGTATGCAAAAAGCTGTCTAGTGCTAACTATGCTTTGTTTAAACTAAGGCCAGTTATTGATAAGAAAACCTTAATTTCCGTTTATTATGCTTATTGTCATTCCTTTATAAATTACGCCCTAACGGTATGGGGAAATGCCTCTCAAATAGAACGTGTATTAATTTGTCAAAAGAAATCCATAAGAATCATAAATAGTTTATATGTACGCCAATCAGCTAGAGACTACTTTAGATTGAATAAGATAATGACGGTTATTTCTTTGTACATTTATAATTCTCTCCTAGAAGTACATTCGCGCAAAGCTCAATTACCTGCGAGGATGGACATACATAAACACAATACTAGAAATAAGGAAAGGCTTCATGTGCCTGCGACCAGATTGGTTAAGACATATAAGCAGGGCATGAGTTTGAAAATTGACATGTATAACAAACTACCCTTGGAAGTGACTAAATTACCTTTTTTGGAATTTAAATTTAAAATTAAGTCTTTCTTTCAAGTAAACCCATTCTATAACCTTAACGAATTTATGACGAAAAGCTGGAAAGCAGGAATGTTCATTTAAGAAACTGCGTCTGTTAGGTAATTATATGACATAATAATTATTTGCTGTAGGTTTATCTCTCAAACATTTTTGATAGTTGGATATTTACCATGTTATCATGACAATTGGAAGTCTTATATTAGTTTATGCCTACCTACCTACTTGATATATTTAATAAAAAAATAATGTATTGAATTTGGACATGCCAAATATAACGTGTTATGTTATAAGATGGTGAATTATAAAATAAATAAATAAATGAAATATTAATAATTGTCATCAATTTTTTTAACGATATTTCAATTTTAATATATCCTATGTTAAGCGCCGGTTATTTCTAAGCATATTAGTAAAAACCGCATGAAAATCCATTCAGTATTTTAGGAGTTCAGTCATAACAAACAAACAAACAAACAAACAGACAAAGTGTTTAAAAAGTGGCTTAACGTGATCAGCGGCTCATTTTAAGCCAACCTGTGTAATTTTTTTGTTGATATCTTGCAATTACAGACTTTTTTATCTCTACAGTTTTATTATATGTATAGATACCTACCTACCTAGATATAAAACTTGCATCTACCTACAACCTACCTACAGCGACATTCTTGCCAGATAATACCAACATATAGGTAGGTAAGTATATCTATAGGTACCTACTATAGGTATTAGGTAGTACCTAATACTCTCTCGTGCCTAATAGTCCCCTTATTCATGCCTTATTCATCCCTTCATTTTAAATTAGAAATAGGTTCTGTTTTTCTTTTTTAGTTGCTTAGCATAATTATTATTGTTGTTTGTCACGTGTACAGTTTGTGCAAATAAAGCATTTCTTTCTTTCTTTCTTTCGTTGTACCTACCACAGAATAGATATAAACCTTTATAAACTTAGTGCTACGCTTTTACATAATAACGATCTGTTTACCTGCTATTGACAAGTAAGTTTTACCATTATGCACTTCTATATCTCCCCCAATGCCCCCAAATTGCAATTTTCATTAACATTGACGACTCTCTTTCCATTACGTCCCCCTTTGCTTTTCCTATAAAAATTACATCAAATTACTGGCAAATACATAAAACTCGCAAGAGGGTAGATATCCTGATGGGGCATAGAACTGATTAGTTCTGCTACGTGATGTGTCGTAAAGCCAGCCTGTACTATACAATACTAATTCGAGATTTACGATACAATATATCAAGTTTTGTTTGGCCGTGTTGTGAGACTTGTGAGCTTATGACAATGGAGTATTTTAGTCATGTCATGATGACTGTATGAAAACAAAAGAAATCACAACACAGACGCTAGATCTAAAAAAAACATTTGTGAGGCAGGAAAATAAAGAAATGAAAATTGTATTACTTATAATAATTATGTATACAGTCCATAAGTGTTCTCTGTAGTAGGTAGTGTAGCTAGTTTAGTTTAGTTTAGTTTAGCTTAGTTTAGTTTAGTTTAGTTTTTATTATTGTAGTAGTTAGCTTGAGTAATAAAGGCACATTGCCCGTTAAAAAAATAAAAATAAATAAATTATGTATACTTATATAACGTCCAACGATCACATAGGTAATAAATAGATCCTGGACCATAACTAGGATTCGCTGTATCTAGACCCAGGAACTACGAGAAACCATAGTCCCACAACACCCGAATACAGAACAAGTACTCATTCGCACTTTTTTTCCCAGTACACAAATAGGTACTGGTCCTGACACGGGAATCGAGCCCGCCGCCTCCGGGTTATGAGCCGATCGGCTCTACCACCACACCGCAGAAGCAGTCAAAGGCCATAGAATTAGAAAAAATTCTAGGTCTGTGTCAAAGGCTGTAAAAGGCGGTTATTGTTTGCTTCTTTTTCTTAAGACCGCTCTGATATTTAAAAATATTATTGTAGTCGCTCTTGCTCTCCAAACGTAAGATAGAGACAATAGGGCCTATAAGAGTAAATTTTCTTACCTACATTTTCGCGTTTCAGGCGCCAACGGTTTTCACCCTCTAAAACTTTTCGGGTTGGTGTCAATCGTTTGGATAGATTGATTATAAGCTATGCTTTACGTCTTGATTTTTTTGAAAATATGTTTTGTGTTCTGTTTACAATTACTTTTCTTCGTTACAATTTTGACGACAAAAATTCGTTACTTTAGGTGGCTATAAATACAAAGATATTGTAAAAACTAAAAAAAGGAAGACGTACGAGCATAGTTTTTACTGGGTAGACAACATATAAAGAAATCTAGAGGTTTGTATACTTCATCATCATCATCAACAGCCCGAAGACGTCCACTTCTGAACATAGGCCTCCCCCACAGCATATACTTACTTAGTAGGTATACTTAATTTACTTATATATTTTTCACATAAAAATGCAGATCTCCCCCTATTTCTCTCCGGTTATATTATTATACTTACAGCTGGACCTGCATTGCGTCGAGCTACCTACTCCCTGAGTACCACGATCCCCGAAGCCCCCGTCCCGGAGGTCCACGATTTGTTTTCATCTTGACAACTTGCGTTGCACGTTTGGGACAAAATGTTAATAATTATTTTATCCCTAATATATTATGGAAGGAATCCATTGTGATGGCCATAAATAATTCACGTCAAACAATCTCCGAGTCCAATTTTGTTCCTTATAAAATTTACGACACATCATAGGCACCGGGTATTATGCAAGGCAAGTCGTGCAATTTTCTTCTCAAACTTTATGACCTTTTTTATGGGCGTCTACTTGAGTAATGAAAAACTATTAAAGTGCCCGTGTGGGGATAAAGCGAGGGTCGTTGGGACCTTCCAGTTTTATTATGGCCCGACGAATGGCACAGCGCTATTTTTATGACCCTGCCAATTTCATGAGCCCCGGTAAGGAGGGCAACCCTCGTATATATGCGTTGAATCATACAATATTTATTCCTATAGTAGTGAAAGAAGTTTGTCGGTACTCTTTTCTTTCAACCAACTCAAAAAATAGGAGGTTCTAAGTTTTATAAATGTTTTTACCTCTCAACTCCGTCATTTATTAACCATTTTGAAAAGTTAAGGATTTTTTTTATTTTAATCAATATAAGTAAGTTATAAAGTACATACTTTAAGATCGGTCCCGTAGAAATTTCATCAAAATTGGTTTCGTACTTTGGGTTTCAAGTCAAAATAACTGGAAAATAATTATAGTTAGGTACCTACAGGTTGATTCATCGCGCCGCGGCGGGGTGCGAAAAAAATATCGCTGGACTTACCTACGCTTATAAGATAGCCAAGCAAGACCTGTTGAAGCACTAGGTACCTGAAAGGATACTGTCTGTGAACCAATCAGGATCATTTTGACAAAAGGATAGATCAATTTTGTATACCTCATCAAACACAATATAAATATTGTTTGGGTTCTAAGTGAAAATAACTGGAAAATATAGGTACAGGCTGATTCAAGGCCGTCTTAAGAATATTCAGCGTCAGGTGCGAAAAAAAAAATCGCTGGACTTACGCTTAAGTATACCTAAGATAGCCCAAGACCTGTTTAAGCTAGGTACCTGAAAGGATATATACGGTCTATGAACCAATCTAGGTATCAATACTAGGTAGGTACTAACTCTGTATAGGTACACTATACAGGGTTAGTACCTACTGGTAAAGACGACTGAGGGAAGTTTTAGGCGGGAACGTGAAAAAGTTCACGTCGTTGCATTGTATTATTTCACAAAACTTATGCTTTTTCTAGTGTTAATGTTTAAAATTAGTGGCATTTTACGCATTAAGTGCTGAATTACGAGTAGGTATAAGTGTGGGCAAGTGATATAATGTAGTGAAACGTGGTTTTTCATGTTGCTTCCAAAATTCCATAGAAGCCTCTAGTAAAGTTGCCACTACTTTACTAGGGCATGACTTAGACTGGATTATGACTACCTGACTTAGACTGGACTATGACTACCCTGACTGACTGTGACTAAGACTTGACTTTACATGAAATATTTCATAATACGATGAAAAACTACAATACTTGACACTGGCTAAATACACTATGTGTGGAGCCAAAATATAAGAAAAAAAAAAAAGACGACTGAGGATCATTTCGACAAAAGGGTATTTATCAATTTTGCATACCTACTTACCACATCAAACACAATATAAATATCTGAGTAATTTTTTTTAAATTATGTAAGTGTTCAAATTTATCAAGAAATTAACAAAGTTTAAGGGAATTCGAAACACGCCGCGCCCGACATGCGAAGACGTTAGGCGGTCCCTACAGCAATCTTAGTAATCGTGTAGTGGCTGTATTGACAATCTTCAAAAGATTGATCAGAAGATTGAGTGAGTTTAAATTTTATTTTTTGGAATACGTAGTAAATAAGTAACGTTATTGGTCAGGTATTTTGTAAAGTTGAAAGGGAGAATTCATTGACAATTTGAAAATGTATGATATTATTTGCATTAAATCTTTTTACAGGAGTCTGCAGCAGCCGAACGACGTTCATGCCAAGATGTTAATGAGGACGATTGGAAAAGTTTGTACAACACGTAGGTAGGTAATCAGATAAAATAATCGTCAAGAAAATTATATTTTATGGGATTGTAATTAGATACTTAGGTTGTAGTTTGATTTATGGTTCTGCATTCGACAAATGACTTCTTCTTCTTCTTCTTCGTTTATGGCTTTCTATCGCTTTTTAGCACCATTTTAGCGATAGGTAATGAGGCTTTTTATTAAAAAAAAAATTGCATTTTATGTATGACCTAATAGATGGCGCCAGCTGTGGTTTTACCAAAAGCTGTCACAGTCACTGTTTCAAGCATAGACCACAGGTTAGAGAAAATGTCTGACAACTCTAAACTCTCGTTTTTTTTTAGTTTCATTGCGGGATAGCTCGGCTTTATTTTGGATCATAATATTAACGTTTTTCTTTCTCGCAGATCTACTGTACTTCAATGAGGCTTTTTATTTTTAAAAAAACGCTAGTTCGGCTTCTTTTCTAGATGGCGCTGTAAGTAGATAGTTTAAACCTTTCAAACCGCAGAGTAGTTTAAACATAAGAAAATGCTTAGACTACCTACAAAGAAATGTCAAATTCAGTTGAGTGGACCACGAGTACATTGTCTGTAGTATCTCCTAAGTAGTCTGTGGTGCATTCTTCTTAAGTAAATTGAAGTACAGCAGAACTGGGAGACAGATAAACATTAATATTATGATCCAAAATTAAGCCGAGCTATCGCGCAACGAAAATAGAATAAACGAAACAGTTTAGAGTTGTCAGTCAGTATCGTGACACATTTCATATAACCTGTGGTCTATGCTTGAAACAGTGACAGTGACAGATTTTGGTAAAACCACAACTGGCGCCATCTATTGGGTCAAACATAAAACGCCATTTCTTTTTTTTTAAATAAAACTCCTCATTTACTTAATATTTAATAATTATTTAATACCTTGACAAAGAGGTATATGTACTTCGTACTGGAGAAGCTATTCGAAGCACAAATAGTTGCCATTTTTTGTATGATTAAACTAAAATCCGCTACAACGCTTTACGAGATTAAATCGTCTAACCAACGATCCCAACACGCAGCGCTAGTGCAATGGCACATTCGGATCATAATTTTTACTTCTATGCACTGCTGCACGTGCAGTCGCTTTTTAGTGCTGAGCATCGTATGAGCGAGAAGATGCCGGCTGGCATATTTGCAGTGGTTGACAGTGCGAGTTAGGGATGTCCTGTCTGGTGTATACATAGAAGTCTTTGTACTTTGACATGTTTATTCTGTATGAAATATTTTGTGAAAATTGTAATTGATTTTGTCGTTTTTATCACAATAAATAAATAAATAAATTGCTAATTTTAAGAGCTATATCGGTCACCTGCCGATCTGTGTGGTAACAACGATTCCCACCAAATATCGAAGTCAAAGAATTAAGATTTCATAGCTATATTTCTGAATTTTACTTCAAAATAATAAAAACTCCTAAATCTGTAAAAAATTTTAAGTAGCCACTGCCCCGTGAAGTGCGAATCTGCCAAAATGGCAGAAATCTGCAATAAATGGTCACACTGGTGGGTGAAATGAATGAAGTGAAAGTGACACTGCGCTATGACAGAGGGCAAAACCACCTTACAAAAAAAACAAGCCATATCTCGCCAGCGCCATCTACCTTTGGATGTAGAATTACGTGCCATCCAGCTGTCAGAAAATCCCTCAGACCAAGGAAGTATATGGACACGAAATACCTACAAAACGAACGTGCATACCTACAACTCAACCTGGAACCTAAAATGGCTGCCATGACTAGGGTTGTGCTGGTCTAGGAACATAAGTGTTACTATAACAAGTATCGATACGAGTCATACTAGATATCTGTTATACTGAATCGGAAAACATAATGTTAGAAACAGAATAGATATATAGTTGAGAAAACGTATGCCATTTAACTAAGGTCGCAGGTCTGTCAAGTCTGAACCCACAGAACACTATTCAATCCTAGCGGTGCCTGAATCCTGGTTTAGTCTCTAAATACAAAATTAGTTTTTCAATCACAAGGATCATAGTTATATATATTTATGTAGGTACCTACTTATTTAAAGTCTGTTGTTGTTCTGTTGTAACAGAGAACCAGATGAGTCCACTTACTTCCGTTATCGGAGAATTCGTGACAATGTTAATTTTATCTGTGAATGGTGGGGGGTGGGAAAAAATAAAATAAAAAATAAATCAAATAACATATATATTGCAAATAGGCAAATTATAATTTGTCTTTTTAAGAAGTCTTGTGGCCCCGCCAATTCTTCTATGGCAATAGCTTGTTCCGAGTTGATACAATTTTTTTTTTTCGTAGGTCTTCGATGATATCTTTTAAATTGGCAATTTTTTTGTTTCTTCTTCGAATTTTTTTTTTTTTTTTTGAGACGTTTAATTTTTAGTTTTTGTTTAGTACACATTTTTCCTTTACAGCCATAATTTTTTCAAGAACCTGAAAAAAAAAAAAGTTACTACGTCAGTCATCGAGTAAAACTACTAATCAATGATATTTAATTTGATTAGAAGCATATTTTACGCTCATTCTGATTTTCAACCATAATCCTATATTTATAATAAAAACATTTATTATCCATCTAATTAAACACCGACAAATCTTTACAAATATTGTATTTTGTAAGAAGACAAGCTAACCGTTTTAGGGAAAGTAGGTATCGACCTGTTGCTGAATTTTTCAAAAGTTGCCTTCTAACTTTTAAGTAGATACATACCTCTTTGTGCCCTGTTTCCACAATTCGGCGGATTGACTGTAATGGAGGCGTTACATTAGTTGTACAAGTAACATCCAATTTTCGTATATTACTTGTTTCACATAAAACAGATCACCCTTGCTGGGGGTTTTTGGTAGACGCCTGGAAAAAAAACCAGTACTAATATTATGATAAGCAACATTACGTAATATAGATATCTATTAACCAAAGCGCCAAACGCCTAGGCATTTCACGTTCCAGTTCACTTTCCAGTTCCAGTTCCAGTTTACGTTCCAGTTTACGTCCCAGTTCCAGTTACAGTTCTAGTTCCCGTTCTAGTTACAGTTCCAGTTTTCGTTTCGTTTTGTTTTGTTTTGGCCAATGTTTTTGATTTTGTTCGCGCCATCAACACGGTTTTTCTCTGACGCCACGTGAAAATAAGAAACCTGCACGACATTTAATAGTACAACTCTGTTATTTCCTCGCAACTGTGATGTAAAACGTCGTATGACATGCGTGTGCATTAATCATTACACTCTCACATATCACCGCCTCGAGTGTAATAATCAACTTTGCACACTTATATCATAATGTACTATTCCAATAATGGTGCAAGCAATCCGGCACAATGCAGAATAGAAAACTCCGATCCGTAGCTTCCAGTACGTCTATAAAGAAGCTACAAGAAACTACAAGAAAATATTTATGTTGGTTATGCTGATATCGGTTCAGAGCACTAGTTCCGCAAGCTATTACCGCAACGGTACAACACTATTCCACTATGAGATATTATTGTAAACATAAACAAATGAAATAATGGTAATTAAAACGGTATTTACCTCAAATATCAATACTTTAGCTATAAATTCATGATCCCGCGACAATTTTTTCATCGAATGTGTATGATTACATGTATTATTACATGAAAACGGGTACTAACCTGTGCAAAGACAGTTGAGGTTGATTTTTAATGTTTCTCGCACCGCATTCCTTAACACAACACGAAGGCATGTTCAATTGCAGTTTACCAATATTCACGTGCAGTTTTAAAGGTCAGCTCTTAGTAATTTTCTCGCAAATCTCAATAATACACAATCTACACATTCACTTGACAGCAGAACTACCACGAACTCGGAACCTAAGATGGCGGACCATGGCACGTACCTACAACTGTCACTACGTCATGCCAATATGTTCCCATAATGAGCAACAACTTATATAGTGTTGTTTCTTTTGTCATATACAAATACTTCATTAGAAAGAATGAGACAAAACGATGTTTCATATTCTATATTATATTTCCCTCATATTTGTATAAGCAACTGTATGTATAGAAGAATGTGGCGTCTCCTTTAGCTCAATGGAAAATCCCCTTGCAGATTACAGAATAGAAACTTGCTTGGCATAGCATAGACAATTTTGCGTATTGTGCAGTGTGACCATTTAGTGGTAGATTTCTGCCATTATAGCAGATTTCACCCTTAAATTTACACAGTGGCAGATGGTTAAAAAATGTGGAAGATTTGAGAGTTTTTCATATCTAGAAGTAATAATTGGCATTTTTGTTGTTGTGTCTAAATTCGTTGACTGAATATTTGGTTGAACCCGTTGTTACTAAACTGACAAGTCTTAACTCAGTTGAGTATAGTCTGTGCATCCCATAGATGACACAACCAACCAACAATGACAGTTTGAAGGTAGGACAAGAAAACACAAGAAATATTGTGTGTGAAAAACTGTTGATAGGATTATGATCTTGAATATTTGCGACGAGCTAACTATAGCTTTTACTAACTATTGGTAGGTTCAATAATATAGGCCTCGATAGTTTTTTTAAATAAAATAACAGGCATTTTACCTGTTGAGATCCTTCAAAACTTTGAAGTAAAATTGCTGAGTAATAAAATCCTGAAACACTGAAATATTGCAATAAATCTGAAGGAGCATTTTCAATCTAGAAAATAAATAGGTTTTTTTAGTCAAATATCACACCAAAATTACGTAGTCTCTTATTGTTGGCCTCATTAGTAAGTTTAAAGTAGCGCAACGAGCTATGAATGGACTATATGGAGAGTTAGGAGAGGGCTATGCTTGAGGTTTCCTTGCGCGATAAATCCGAAATGATGGGATCCACAGGAGAACTAAAGTCACCAACGTAGCTTTCAGGATTAGCTATTTGATATTGTAATGGGCAAGCCACGTATCTATCCTTGGTATATGTGTTTTGTGGGCACATTGCTTGCAGAACCGACCATCGATGGGGAATAAAAGTTCTCGAGTGGCGACATCGCCCGGTGGAGGCCAGGCTGGCACCCCACCGGGCATCCAATGGGAATGGATGCAATCGGCTGTCGTTCAGTGTAGCGGTTAAAGGAGGACGCCTATGTTCAGCAGTGGACATTTTGTGGCTGATGATGATGATGATTCAATAAGTCTAGTGCAATACCCATAGTCTCTTGCAACTTGATTCATAGAACGATGTTAATAGATATTTAAATTTTTGACATCAATTAGAATAGAATAGAATAGAATAGAATAATACTTTATTGCACACCAAAATAACTATACACAAAAGATACTACACAAGTAAGTACCTAACAAACAAAAATATTACCGTAAGGTAGTACAATGGGCGGTCTTATCGCTTAAAGCGATCTCTTCCAGACAACCTTTGAATGGACAGAAATGCAGATAAACTAGAGAGGCCAGAGGTGCACAGTAAATATCTAACACTTACGGAGTATGACACTAAATACTTACTTACTATCTATATAATCATAAATTACGAATACACATACATACTATAAATAGCATATACTTACATAAACTTACCTCAACTTTTATGATACATAGCATAAACTTACTTACTATTAAATAAATAAATAAATATACTAACATAAATATTATCATAATACTAGCTGTGGTTGGAGAGGTAATGTGTCTTCAACATAGTTTTAAATATTGTCAATGATTTTGCTTGCCTGATTGGCACCGGGAGCTCATTCCACAGCATAACAGCCTGTACGGAAAAGGATTTGTGATAGAATTGTGACGTGTGGATGGGAGGTTTAAGTAACAGGTTATCAGAACTACGTAAGGAGCGAGAGTGGGATTGGTGAAAAAATTTGAAACGTTCTTTTAAGTAAACTGGGGTGGAAGGGAGAAATAGGATATTGTACAGAAGGGAGAGTATGTGAGTATTCCGGCGAAGACGGATTGGCAACCAATTGAGCTTGTTCCGGAATTCAGTGATGTGGTCATACTTTCGTAAACCAAATATGAAACGAATGCAAAAGTTTTGCAGACGTTCAAGTTTGTTGAGTTGCTCTTCGGTTAAGTCCAAGTAGCAGGCATCGGCATAATCTAATATCGGAAGGAGAAGAGATTGAGCGAGAGCAGTCTTGGTGGTCATAGGAAGGAAATTACGCAATCGGCGCAGCGAACCAGCAGATGCAAAAATTCTACGGCTGACTTCTGTCAACTGAGGTTGCCAGGAAAGCTGCCTATCCACGAGTATGCCTAAGTTTTTGACCGATTTACTAATGTCTATGGGTATACCGTCGAACATCACTTGTGGAAGGCGGAACCAGTCAATCTTGGATATCATCCGTGAACTTCCAATAACAATGGTTTGTGTTTTCAACGGATTGACTGAGAGACCATAGGATCTACTCCACTCCAGAATTTGTTGTAGATCACAATTAGTTGTTTCAATAGCTGAATCTAATCGTTCCAACGGAGCTTGCGTATAAATTTGTAAGTCGTCTGCATAGAGATGGTAGGAAGAAGTAAGATGGCAGGAAATAGAATTTATAAAAATTGCAAAAAGAAGAGGAGATAAAACGCCGCCCTGAGGAACACCAGCAGATACTTTGCACCAAGAAGAGTAAGTATCATCAATACGTATACGTTGCCGGCGTCCATGCAGGTAATTAAAAAACCAGTCAATTACCGTTGGAGATATGTTAAGAGTGCGAAGGAGTCCCAAAAGGACGTCAAAATCAACATTATTGAACGCATTACTAAAGTCTAACAATGATAGCACAGTAAGTTGTCTGTTCTCCATACCATACCTGATATCATCAGTTATTTTTATCAGCGCAGTAACTGTGCTATGACCAGTACGAAAGCCGGATTGGAGTGGATTAAGGAGGTTGTTACTAGTAAGGAATGAGGATAGCTGTTGGTGAACAAGGCGTTCAAGCACTTTTGATAGGAAAGGGAGAATAGATATGGGACGATATTCAGAGAAGGAAGACGGGTTGGATTTTTTAGGGAGAGGAGTAAGTTGTGCTTCTTTCCATATTACTGGAAAAGTACCTGAGGTAATGGAAAAATTCAGGATATGTTGGATTACAGGGACAATTTCGTCAAGTATAGGAACGATCATCTTGCGACTAATGCTATCACTGCCGACTGCGTTGGAAGAAATGGATTGTACGCTCCTCTTAACATCACAATCGGTAAATTGCTTGAAAACAAAAGAAGGGTGGTCAGGAAGTGGAATAGAGGAAAGATAGCCAAGTGTAGCAACCTTAATAAGTCCATCAAAATTGGAAGAAGAGGAGAAATGCTGATTTAACAGATCAATATTTAAATCTTTAGGAATAGTATCTTGACGAGATTTTCCAACTCCCAATGACCTGAGAAACTTCCAAACTTTGGCAGGATCATCATTTTCAACAGAACTATGGATATGTCGGCGTTGAGCATCCCTACACACTCTATTGCAGGCATTGCGACGATTAATATAATTTTCCTTATTTTCATCAGATTTCCGACATTTCAGTTTTGTTTTGGCTACCAGCTTTTTATGCATGAGAACTCGGATTTCATTATTAAGCCACGGAGCTGGTGCATGCTTCATCTTAACTGCACGAATAGGAGCATGGATGTCGTATAATGAAATCAGAGTTCGATTAAACCCGTCTATCTTATCATCCAAAGTGACACCATTAACTACCGCGGACCAGTCCAACTCAAGTGCATCACTTCGCAAACTGTCCAAGTTCATACCACCAAAACTGCGCTGCAAAAGAATTTTGGGCTTAGCCTTAGGCGGGCGGATTTTGTAAGACGTGAAAATCAGATCGTGGTATGAAAAAGCGTCCGCCGCACATTGGCCATGGTTACTAACATGATTTGGAGACGACACAAGTATTAAGTCCAGAAGAGAAGGAGTAGAATTGGGAAAGTTGTGAGTGGCACGAAGCGGAAGGACGGTTAAGTTGGCTGCTTTTACTACAGCCTCAAACGTAGCAGCTCGAGAGTCCTGTTTCAGCAAGCAGGTGTTAAAGTCACCCATAATAATTGTGTGATCATAAGTAGGGCAAAAGTTTTCCAAGTTAGTTTCAAAGGATGAAAAGAAATTTATACGAAGTGAAGGGCAATAATAAACACCTAGAAGGAGTTTTGTGTGATGTAAAACTACCTCAATAAAGAGATGCTCACCTGCATTTGGAGGAGGTGGCTGTGCCGACATACTTACTATAGTGAAAGGAAAATGAGTTTGAAGGTATATGGCAACACCACCACCCCCACCCCCAGTACGATCATTCCTTATGAGGCGAAAACCAGGTAACATAAACATTGAGGAAGGGAGGCATGGTTTTAGCCATGACTCTGAAACTAGGAGAGCATGGATATTAGTATTATCAAACGATGCAAGCAAATCTGGAAAATGAGCCGGAATACTCTGGGCATTTATATGCAACACATTGAAATTTTTTGGGGAATCGCCTAGCAGCAACTCAACAGTATCAGACAGAGTGGGTAGGCTACTGAAGCTATCAGATTCAACACTATGCGAAGAACAAGAGACAAAATCAAAATTATTATCATCACTACTAGTGCTAAGTGACATAATACAACAGCTATATAGTATATTATAATAAAAATAATAAATAAATATCTAAAAAAGATAATACACTTAATTAAAAAAATACTCTAATTTTACACTAATTAATTACTCTAATCAACCATCCACCTGCCGGTTGCGTTAATGGGACAAATATTGCTGTTTTATTTTAATACAACTGTACACAGCAACAAAAACTAAACAATTTATAATTAGCAAAACAAACGAGAATAAAAAAATAATGATAAAAAAAACACACTGCTGTAAACAAAATGCGGAGACAAGATTATGTGCCATACCTTACCATTATTATATTATTGTTAACAAAAAAAACCGTACTTCCTTGACCAACAATATAACAGTTACAAAATAATAAATTAAATAACATCACTAATAAAAAAAAAAAAATTGAATACATAAAACAGAGTTGGCTAAAAATGTTCTACTTAGCCTGTGGTTATGACGATTAAACTGTTACGCTAAAGAAAAACCTGCTTACATTTATTATTGAATATCTTTACACGAAATGGAACGCTACAGAAAATCAACAATAAACAAAATCACAGACTTGGCTAAATACACTATGTGTGGAGCAAAAATATAAGAAAAAAAAAAAAAATACAGACAGATCAAAATAACTATTTATTATTTAAGTATTTATCAAGAAATGAAGGTGTTTAAACAAAAAGAATATAATTATGTACCCACAGTCCACAAAATAAAATATAAAATAGATTTATCACACCTACCCTGTTAAGCAAGCCAGTCAAGGAGGCAGTAAGAAATGGACACACAAAGTTGCGCACAGGAGCTGTAGCCGACTACTTCTTCGGTGCCACGGGTCTTCTCGTCCTTAGTTGGGTAGCACTCGCCGCCTCTTTCATCGGAATCGCCGGCTCTTTCGACGCAGCCGCTGCCTTTGTCGATGAAATGCCTGCGAGATCCGCTACGCAGTTGACACGGTGACGAGCTCCATCAGGGCCCAAGACAAAGACATGGCCCTGCCTCGTCCAGCATTTTGTTACACCAAAACGCTGACGAGCTGCAAGAAACGCATCGTGACGAGTCTTCGTGAGGAATTCGGATAGTGTAATGCCCGAACCCTTGAGGTTGGTCTTAGAAGACCAGATCTTATCGCGTAGGGCCGTCTCCCGCAGTTTGAACAAGATAGGCCGCGGCCTATCCTTGCTAGCTACTCGACCCATCCTATGACATCTATTGATATCAGCCACAGAAAAGCCAGACAACTTCAGACGTTCCACTATTGCCCCCACAACTACCGCTGATGTATCCTCTTTATCCGCCTCAGGAAAGCCATGCAACAGCAGGATCTTACGCCTTCCTTGCATCTCGACTTGGTCGACCTGTTGAGCCAACATCGCAATCTGGCACTGCAATGCCCGCATTGATGCCAGGACAAAGGCTTTAAAAGAAGCCAGTTCCGCAGCAACACTTCCTGGGCTACTTGGTGCATTCTTCGGAAGCTGTCCTTCAATGGTGTCCAAGCGCTTATTAAAGTTTTCCATCATCTTATTCAATGACTCTTGAATGGCGTCCATTTTGGTAAGAAGTGCAACAGTGAAGTGATAAATTTAAAATGACTGATCACAGTGTACAGTTATTATATAAAGGAAATAACGCTTAGTGGCAGGTAGGGTGTCCTAATACATGCATTTATGCATGCATTTGAACTGTAAGTACACTTTTACTATTTTAATTTACTTATTAAAACGGAGAGATAAAATTTTGATGTTTCTTTTTTTGCACCTACCGCCAAAAAAAAGTCAATTTACTATCAATTTACTCTTAGCAAACTTTTATTGATTGGAATTTGTTATTATGTATTGATGCCTTATAACGGCTATAACAATTGACACAGATAAAAAACATAACCACCCAAAAAAATTGTAGCCACCATTATGCTCCATACTAAATTTTACAATCCCTTTAACAATCTACGAGCCGAACGGTTTCAAGATAAAACAAGGCTTAGCACGATCAACGAAATGCGTGTATGGCGCTGACAAAGCAAGCATTAACTAAAATTATTGAATGCACGATGTGGAAGTTTAATGATTTTTCACCGATGTATCGACGGTCATTGAAACATTGGTGTTAACGTAGATATTTTCAAGAATTTTATGAACGATGATACATGACGTTTTGAAAACATCGATGTAAAGCAGCGTCTCCTCATCGTGTTTATTTCAAACATTACACAAAAACATCCAAAGAGAAATGTGCCTTTATTACTCAAGCTAACTATTACAATAAGAGAAATTATATAATTCTGTGCACCTTGCAAGACAAAAAACTAGACAAATGTGTATGGCCACGCCCCTTTGTGTAAATGTTTTTGTGTAATGTTTGGGAAAAACATTTGCAGGAGACCGGCGGGCTTATTACCTAACTCGCAACAGGTTTGCAACAGGCGTGAATTTCGCGATGATTGCTGTCATACATCATTAGTGGTATCGAGCATGTATGCTTCGCTACTGCTGTTGCTTTGCTACTGCTGTTGCTTTGCTGTTACAAATTATACGTAATTACTCCGCCGGATTGACGTTTGCATCCCTGTGCCCCAAAACCACTCCTGACGTGAGCCCTGCGTGTGACGTGGCGAGGTGCGAGGCGAGGCGAGGTGCCCATTTGAACTCGCATGTCGCCTTGCGCTTGGTGCGCGAGTGTACTGTACATGTGCTATAAAAACTTGGGGCAGATTTTGGGAGACTTCTAGCCTATTTAGGGCAGAATCTGCAATTTACAGATGGTCACACTGTTGTTGTCTATGCAAAACAGATACGCGTTTCCATTCGAACGTTCCTATTGGCTGTTGACGAAAAAAAAAATATTCAAGCCAATCCAATCCAATATGGCGTCTTTTGTGTTATGAGATGACAACATCGCAGTTTGTGTCCTATTTGTCATCAATTTCATGCTCTTTAATCGACACTAATTTATCTACCTCACAAATTCAAAGAGAGTCGGTAACTATAATGGGAATCGTAATTACTTGACACGCGTCTTGTTCACACACTATTTATGTGAGATGCGAGAGTGTTAGGAAAAGTACCTTGCTCTCCGTAAAAATGGCGGGTGTGTTATCTTCAATGGGATGTGTTTTCGTTTCAGTAACATAGTGAAATTGTGTTTTGTTAAGTGATACATATTGATCAATTGAAAAACGTGAGGTAATTTGCAGTGAAAGGACGTAATGTGCTGTTTGATCTGACACTTTGTAAGATCTGATAGCGAGTTGGTGCAGGTGTCACCGTTTTTGATGAAATTATCAGTATGTCGCGCTGGGGCAGAGGCCGAAGCGGCAGTGTGGCTGTGCCGTTGGACAGTGCCCTATTTAGGGAGAACAGTAACTGCCCTACAGCCGCGCGGTCAGCAGGAACCGTTGGAAAATGGGGAATCACAAGCTTTACGTCAATCAGGAGTGCACCCTACGGTAAGAAATATGAACATTCTTTCAATGGCACAGTTGTCATTCATAAAATAACCTTGAATTAACGTGCATTATTAGCGATTTTACTGTAGCATTGCAAAACGAGAGTCCCATTAGATAACTTCTGGTTACAACTGGTGAAAGTTAGATCTGTTTACTTGACGCAGTTTCAATTACTAGCAATATTTCACCATTTCCTGTTCAGCTATGCTTTACCTAACGCCATCCACAAGTTATTGGAAACAGTACTAAAAGCTTGCCTCAATAATTATTGTTATAATAAAGTAAGTACCTATTACAGATATATTTATTTCGTTTTTCAGCATATGCAAATAATATTCTAAAAAAGCCTGTGCAAGATCAGAACAGTCCATTAACAGTACCTGCAGTTGAAACTGAGCAACCACCACCGAAGCCTAAGAAGTTTTTCAAGTCTCGAAATGCGGAACAATATCCTCCTGTTCCGCAAATCACTTACGCTCCACCTGTGCCTGCTGCTCCACTTTCCCCTGAGCACCCTTCCAATAGCAAGGAGAAGAAAGCTAATAAAAGGAGTAGAGCTTATACCAGGGACTCATCATCGCCAGAAATACCATGGCGTAGCTCTGAAAAAACTAAAACAAAGAAAACTGTGGCAACCAAAGCCTCAAAGAAGGAAGAAGTTTTGGACCCCAATATCCAACCACCAAATAAGAGATATTTGGTTCGAAATCGTGATAAAGTGATTAATTATGCAGAGGATGGCAGTAATAGCCCCATACCCGATTTAAGCCGTTATGACCCTCCTCCTCCACCCAAAATACAGCCACTGAAACTGTCATCTCCCAAGTTACCTTCTCCTAAAGTACCATCACCCAAGGCAAGTCCAATTATTTCAAGTCCCATTCCCACAAAAACAGATGTGGTTAGTCCTTCTACAAGCAAAGAGGCGAGTGAAGAGCGCAAACCACCACCTATAGTTCTAAGAATATCTAAAGGCACTTCTAGAATAGTCAGTACTGATTCAAATGAAGGTTTTACATCACCTGGATCAGACAGACATTCTTCTATGGACACCCATTATGATTTTGGATCTGAGCACATCAAAAAAAGTCCTGCAGTGGAAACTATATGTTCTCCTAAGCATGAAGGACTCAAAATAACAATAAAATGTTCAGGCTTAATAGATAGTAAGAAAGAGAAAAAGAAAGAAAAGAAAGAGCATAAATCTCACAAAAGACATCATCACAAAAATTCTGATGATGAACCTCTGAAAAAACCAACTTCTCCTTTGCCAGGATCAGATGCTTATGACCTTTATAAAACACTTGCATCACCCGCTTATGTAAATGAAAAAGAAACTAAACAAAAGCTGCCATCTGGAGATGATATTGAATCACAGTTGGCTAGACTTGACTCCACTGGACCTCTCAGGTCTCTAAGGTCTCCCAGGCTTGAAGTACAACCAAATAAACCTCATCCAGAACCTAAACCACCAGAAACTTCAGGTAGATCCCGAAGAAACAGACCTAACATAAATTATAGTGAAACTGATGACTATTTGGATGCATTAACAACAAGTCTTGCTAATAAACAAATAACGAAAACGGTTGGTGATCTCAGGAAGGAAGGTAGAAAAGGAAGAAAAAAGCATGAACCTGTTATTGAAACACCTGATATCACATCACCTGTACATGAACAAGCAATTGAGAAGCCCGAGAGTCATTCAGAAAAGAATGACTTGATTGAAATGCTGTCTAGTAACGAGAATAGGAAAGAAACATACAAGAAGCCACACAAGAAACAGAAACATAAGCACAAGCATTCAAGTCCTGATCATGACAAAGATATTGTTCAGGACATGAGAAATGTGGAAAGTATGCCTTCAGAAGGCTATGCTGGTCAATCTGAATCTGTTGATCAGGAACTAGACCATGAAGATGTGCAAGAGGAGTCTCCGGCGAGTGCTAATGAACCTCAAGGTATGACTCCAAACACTCAATCATCTGACTCAGCTTACAATAGTTGTCCCAATGAAAACTTTGATGAGGATTCTCATAGACATTCTCAAGAAGCAGTTTTCAAGCCTCCTATGATGGAACCTGAGAATCACATAGACATTCCAGTGGACAAGCCTAGTGTCAAACTGGTTATTACTAAGAAAAAGGGCTCAATATTTAAGAGCAAGTCTTTAGTTAATGACCTTCAATCTCCATTGCCTGCAAGGAAGAGACGTCACCTGTATAGACATGAATGGGCAAATGATGTAAGTAATCTTATCAGCATACTCATTTTTAGGTATCTTTCAACCAAATGCAACAAAGTGCAGGCATAACTGCAATACATAAGATGTATTCCAACAAGTCAATATAATTTATCAGTGTGTTCTGTAGTTATCAAAAAGTGAAAATAATGTGTCAGCCTCATGTTTACATATTCTTTGATAAAAGTACCTTCTGATATGGTCCGCAACATGTGTACAAAGTTTCCAAATACCTAGTTCAGTCATTGAGTGATCAATGAAGAAACCCCTGATATACTTTAACTTACTACTTAACTACCTACTACTACTACTTATTACTTTACTTACTTTTTTACTTATAGTTAAGTGATATTTAAGGTTAGTGTACAACCTTGTAGGGGTGGTTTGGAATCAATAACTGGTCACATAGGCCAAGAAAAAAAAACTTATTTTTTCCTTAATTACGATGACTTGTTATTAATTCTAAACCACTGCCTGCAACATTGTGCTTCAAATAGCTCTGACCTGTTATTAATAGGATTATAGATGTCAATTATTTGATTGGATAGTTTTATATCATTGTATTGAAATTTTCTTTGCAGACGATCATAACTTTGAATAAATTGTCTTTTCATCATGCAATAAAAGTAGATGGATGTAGGTATTATCGTTCTGTACTTAAAATTATGACATACTTTGGCCTAACTCAATATAGAATCTATGAATTAAATGTAGCTATTAGAAGCTCTATGCTATGTATTATTAACTTATTAGATGGTATTAAGAGCCAATACAACGCCAAATTGCTTAAAACGGCTTAGCTTGAAGCAGTGTCCTGTCAACAATATTGCAACAATGACTTTGAAATTAATATATGGCAAAGTTCAGCACTAATGCTACTGCAAATGTATAGTGAAAACACGAATTAATAAAATTTTCTCGACAGAAAAAAATTACAAAGTTACCTCCAAACCGTACGAACAAACAGCGATTATTCAATGAATACTTTAAATAAGATCATGAAACTTTGTGTAGTAGTTGAACTAAATATAATGGAGGGCTTATGTATAGCGGATTTTTAAAATACCCATTATATTCAGTGTAATAATAAATTACCTAAACTATTGCGCGTTAGAACCAGTTTAACTTAGACCGCCCCTGCCGCTCGGCCCCTGGCTCATCCCCGCTTTGGCCTAGTACTATACATCTATTCTGTGGCTTTGACTTGAATTCGCGCTGGCCTTGCACAAGCCCTTAAGAACTGACAAAGAAAAATGGTCATTCAATGAAAATATTCAATAACAAGCCTTAATTATTCAACTAAGTTTCTTAAGCATAGATTTTATTTTTGGACATAAACTTGCGATTTTTATAGGCAAATTAAAACAACACTGAAATAATTTTTTTTAACATCATAAATACTTTATTTTTCACAGAAAGGAAATGAGACTCCAAGGCCTGAACCACAGGAGAATACAGAGGTAGCTAATCCAGTGGCTGCAGTGTCTGAGGAATTACAGCGGGTCACACGGTATAGGGCTCCAGATCCCATCGTAGATGATCCCACTTCAACAGAAGCAATTAAACCTTATACAAGTGTTAAATGCCCAAAGGAGTCTAAAGAGGTATGTGTCTGCTATTATATGTTATAACGATTTAATATAGGATGCCATAGCTATTATCATAAAAAATAAGGCTCAGTAGGTATGATGTTTTCTTAGGTTACAGTCCAGCCACTGAGAAAATGTGTTTGACAGCTACAATAACATCGTCAACAGCTGAATGTGTATGAAGACTGTAAATGTCAATGGTAAAGTTAAGATGATAATTCGATGATGTTGATGATGATGATGATGATGATAAGAAGAAGATATAGGTGTTAGCTGATTATATTTACCATGCACAGTAAAGTATTTAAATGTTTTAATCTAACTTTTTACAATGTTATTGTAGCTGTTGAATACATTCTCTATTCTATAATTTAAAAAAAACGTCCTGATGAGGGATCACAGTATTGTTTCGCCACACATTGCCCTTGAAGATCCTAAGAATGCTACTGCACGCTACCCTACGCAACCGCGTAAATTGTGTGGTTTTAGTTTTTATTTATTTATTTGTTATGTAAACGAATGACGCGACGAGCTAGTCGTGCGCGCGTCTCGGCCGCCCATACATAACAGTAGCAGTGCCACTCGGAACTCTAATATATCAAGTTTCGCGTGACACTCCACTTCCTAGGCGCACGTCATCTCGAGACATCAGCACAGTGCGAGGTCATGTCATAAAGACACATTTGCCCGGTAATTTCACTTGTTGCAGTACCTATCAAACCGGAACACAAACATAAAAAACAAAAAATAAAACAGAATTAGAGATTTTACTAGGTGGTAGGACTTTTACCGTACCACCGCTTTGCCAGTTATTCTGGCGCCAACCAGTAGTGTGTAAGCACTATTGTGTTCCGGTTTGAAGGGCATTGTAGCTAGTGAAATTACTAGGGAATTGAGACTTTATGATCAGCACCCCTATCGCGTAACTATTCTGGTAATGGACATCGCCTGCGATCCTGCACGCGCCAATACACAAGTATGTGTGAGTGAGAGAGCACACGATCACCATCGCCACCAGACTTACACAATAAGGGTGCAGATGTCGCACTCTAGAAATCTTATTACTACACTGTGATGCCTCAGGATGACCACAGTGCAGTGTCACGCGAAACTTTAACTTAGAGTTCCAAGTGACACTGCATCTGTTATGGGCGGTCGTGACACTTAGCAACACGCGAACAACTAGCTCCTCACGTCATTCGTTAAACATAAAAAAAAAACAATAATTGCTTAGTAAATATTTTTTTTGATAATTATTTCATTTTCTTTTCCGCAGTTCTACACAGTTGTGAGAAACGTAAAGAAAGCACACCAGATACAAGAAATTGGGGAGTTCCAGGAGTTCAACGATGATGTGGAGTATATCTTGGACAACCTGCAGGTATTAAACGAGTTTTCGTTGCATACAATATTGAACCTATAATGATGTGTATTTTGAGAGCTTTGTTTGTCCTTTGATAAAAAGCAAGTTATGATGTTGACAATGACTCTCACTGGTCCAAAAGATGCTACAGTGTGTTTGTTTTTGTTTCTCTTATTGGAATTCTGTAAAATAATACCTACTATAAATTTCTTAAAACCTTCACCGGCAATCCAATATGGTAAACCTGGAACTAGTTAACAGCGAAAATAATATAAAATTTCTTCCTGACTGAAAAAATGCATGAATTGCATGAGTTTGAGAAATATTTAAAAACCCTCATGAAAGTAAGGCTGGGGTCTCTTATAAACGCCATAGGCTGTAGCGTCAAAATACATGTCCAATTAAATATACAAAACTGATCAATGCATAATATTTCAGGACAGTAATCCGATATCGACGCGATGTTTGTCGGCGATCACTCTGGCGAGCAAATGTACGGCGCCCGCGTTCCGCATGCACTTGCGGGCGCACGGCACCGTGCAGAAATTCTTCAGTGCGCTGCATGACGCAACTAACGACCAGGTAGGATATTGAGGCTGTTGGATTTGACAAATTTCAAACCTTTCAAATTCGACTGGGAACTTAGAATTTATCTTAATAGGTAGGTGTGTGTGTGTACTACTCTAGGGAACTTTATATCAGGCTATCAGGCACTTGTTGCTGTAGATTAAAAAGAAATACGTAACAGTTAGGCAATGCTTTAATCAACAGTATAATAGTGCAGATTTGGCAGTTTCAATACTGCAATAATATAGTAATGAAATATAATAATATATATAATATAATATAATAATGAAATAAGTTAAATCAGAAATTCAAATACATTGCATGCTATTACCCGTAAATTGTGCGCGTCGCTTGGTCGCTGGCGCGGCAGCTCCAACAGCATCCTGTCCGCGCTCGCCGCTCGATGGGGCAGTCTCATTTGCACACTGCATGCGTGTTCACAATGAGCTGTAGGCATTGATGTGCAGCTCATTGTGGGGATTGATCAGTGTGGATTGCCCACATTCTAGTGTTAGGTTATTACATTTTAATAATTATGTTCTTACTGTGTGTTTTTAAATTCTGATTTTATTTTAATTCTTATTTAATTTAATTACCATAACATCTAATAGGCTTGTGTCCTGCTATTTTTTTATTGCATAAATTAATAATATTCCTCAAAAAATAAACAGTTGTGAAAGCTAAAATTATATATTTCAAAAAATGTCAGTTACAAACAGCATTAAAATACAGGAATAGAAAGAGACAGCTCAAACATGCAGTGACGTCACACTTGCTCCTTCATAGTACCTCATTTCTAAGCTGTGGTAGCTTTACAAACAGTCTCTTTGGCATATGACTTCACAAGGTGCGTTTTCATAGTAACTGTGGGGAATCTCCTGTTTTGCGAGAAAGGGACAGGTGATGCCCTCTTCAGAAACATTAAAAGCTTATTACTCCTTGATTTATTTACCGATTTTACTTATTTTTTCAATTAATGGTATCATTTTTAACTTACTTTATGAAATAATTTTTAATAGCAGGCATTTAGCCTATTGTCTCGAATGTGTATGGATATACATGTCCATCAGTGTGCAGAAAGTCGAATATTTAGCTGATAGATAAAACCTACAAAAGCTTTGACGAGACATCGTCGTACGTTTTTGTTTATACATAATATCATTAAAATTCCAGGCGAGCCGTAGTGTATTTTTCGGACATGTTAGGCTTTGTTTTTCTATTGATAAACATGATCAAGGAGAATCCACTTGACCACAATCATTATCTATGTGAACCGCAGCTGTTGATAAATTGTTTAAATTTGTACATTGGGTTGCATTTATTTAGAATCAATTACAGCACTTTTCAATATGTTAATGTGTTAGGAACGTTGCATATATACTTACTCTCATATTGTACTTATTTTTTTCTTATCATATCATAGGTGCGCTCTTCGCTTACGTTGTTGAACAATAATAATTGAACATGCATCGACCTTTCGGTGCGTTGACCCGAGGCTATACATGTATTATCGTAGCCGTTCTATTATCGAAATCAAGATAATATGTTGTGTTTGTTATTATGTAAAATGACATAACATTTGTAAAATATTTCTGTTATGCAATTGCAGGGTTTTCACTTAGTTATGATTATTTACGTTACTCATTATGAGGTCGTCGCAAAGGTGCTTGTTTTCCTTTAATATTATGCAACCACACGCACGCATTCCATCATAAAAACAAATGAACGTGTCATATATAGTATCATTAAAAATGACGCGCCAGCTCATAATCGATGAGTAATTTTGACTTTATGGCGTGAGCTAGCGGTTTTACAATATCGAACAATAGCAGTGGTTATATAGCTCTGAATCTGGCTGTTCTGCATTCCGATTGATTTTGAATCATCCCGTTGGTCTTCTTTATTATAATATTATAGAAAGTAACGTGAGTAGTATTCATAACTACATCTAGTAAACGGCTAGCACTCACGTAATTTTAGTCGAATAACTCGACCGGTGTTCAGGCAATAAAGATGGCCATCTTCAAGGAGTATGCGCGGCCACGGCGGCGGCTCTGCGCTGACTGCGGACCAGGGCCCGCGTCGCCCGCAGCGAGGGCGGTGCGGGGGACGCAGACCGCTGCTTCTTTACTGACGAGTCAATGCATCAGCAACTCCAACAATGGTGCAAATAGGGCCACGCCATCTCTTCCCGTGGCCGTAAAAGCCCAAAGTGACGTTTTATGGGGGAGGCCTGTGGACGTCTTGCGGCTGAAGAATAGAAGAGAGACATGACATTAAACTGCTAAGATAGTCAATTGACTATGGCGCAGAGGTGGTATATTTTGTATTCCAGATACTTTGTATAGGGTATCTTGTACATCTGCTAAGGCGTGATCTCGCGAAAGTACATTTTAAATACAAAATGATACAGAAATATCTAGCTCGTGTCGAGGTCTTAAAACGTAATGTAAACTTGTTACAGAGCTTGGGTCTGTGTACCGCGACGGTAATGTTTGTGCTGTCACAAGACCGCCTCAACATGGATCTGGATCGGGAATCGCTGGAGCTCATGCTCAACCTGCTCGAATCGGATGCTTCACACAAGTAAGTAAAATAAATAAATATAAATAACGCCCAACGATCACATACATAGATCCTGGACCCTAACTAGGATTCCCTGTATCTAGGGACCCAAGAACTACGAGGACCATGGTCCCACAACACCCAGACACAGAACAAGAATTTGCGCTTTTTTTTACGTGTACAAATACTTGTCCTGTCGCGGGAATCGAACCCGCCGCCTCCGGGTTATGAGCCGACCTGCTCAACCACCACACCACAGAGGCTGTCAAGTGTTGTTGAACTACTTATAGCACGGGGCAAACAAGTCGAGTGTGCAGTGAGAAAAACGCAATATCATGTGTTACGCAGGCCTCAACTTTCTTGCTCCTCATTTATAGCACTTTATTTATTTGAGAATGTGTTTTCTCGTTGTCTCATGTAACGTGATTGACATTTTTCGCTGATCAGTCCAGTCAGTGTGCTCAAAACAGAAATACGCTTAATTTTTGCTAGAAGCCGCGGGTAAAAGCTATGTTGCTGGTAAAACACATTTTAAGTTGGTTAAGGCTTATAGCGTCGCTCGTATGACTAAAGGTCCTATCTCATTTTTGTCCATTGTTCAGAAAACGCGTTTTAAGGTTTCGACATTTCTAACTTTCAGATAGTTTCGTTCCTCGCAAGTCGAGCATATTTTTTTTATATGCTTTTGTAGATAATTTCAAGTACTTTAATTACACGTTGAAACTTTTAACCTGTTTGTATTCTAAATACCTGTTTTGATTAATTAAAACAGATAGGTCACTTAGTGAAAACTTTGTTTTATTTAAAATAAGCTGTCTGTTTTTAGTTACGACTTTTTTTTAGACTAAGTATGGAAATAAATGTACAAAATTTATGTTGTTAATGCTTTATTAGTGTGTTTGTTGTTTTTTTAGTAAGTTTTAGTAAGTTTAATGCTACAATACTGTATTTAATTCAACACAACACCATAACTTTACCAATTACCTAACAATAAAAAACTACTTAATCAGCCTCATTTTGAGGTTGCAATAGGTAATTGAATATTATGAAGTTTAATTGTAATAATAATAAATAAATAAATAAATTAATAATTAATTATCTTGTGATCCAAAATGTTAAGAGGTACAACGATTAGTCAGATGGATAGAAAATTTTGCGTTGACTAACATAGCGGTCCTAACTCAAAACAGCCAAAAAGTGACCTTTAGTCATACGAGCGACGATATTACAGAACAACGCTCAGTCGTGAATCGGTGCTCAAATCAAGATTTCATTCGTAATAAAGTAAAAGTACTTCAGAGGACCGTTCTGGTATTTGAAAATGTTATTGCCGTCGCTCTACTCTTTACACGTATGATAGAGACAATAGAGCCCATTAGTAAATTTACCTACATTTTAGCGTTTCGGGCGCCAACGGTTTTCACCCTCTAAAACTTAACAATTGATTGTAGTGTCAATCGTTTGGATAGATTATAATCTATGCTACGTCTTGATTTTTTGAAAATATGTTTCGTGTTCTAGTTACAGCTTCTTTTCTTCGTCATAATTTTGAGGCCTAAAATTTGTAAATTTTGGTGTCCAATAAATACGAAGATATTGTAAAAACTTACAACTTAGTTACAAGACTATGATGTTATGCCTTGCAGAAATGCTTTGGACGATTGTGGTCTGACATCGGCGCAATTAGCTAAGACACAAGAGAGGGTTCGTGAACTGTGCGCTGAAATCAAGAGCCAAGGAAAAGCTCAGCACTTGGACTTGGAGAACATTACCGTAAGTATATTAGGCTAACATTTTCATTTCGCCAACACTCCTTTTTTCTAGGTGGTAGGACTTTTCTGCAGAGTTCGTCTAGGTAGGTACCACCGCTTTGCCAGTTATTTTGCTGCCAAGCAGTAGTATGCAAGCACTACTGTGTTCCGGTTTGAAGGGTATTGTAGCTAGTGTAATTACTGGGTAAATGAGACTTTATGATCTGATCACACAGTCTAGTAATCTTATTACTATACTGTGTGACGTCTCAGGATGACGTGCGCAGTGCAGTAACACGCGAAACGATTTTAATTTACGAGTTCCGAGTGATACTGTAATCTGTTATGGGCTGCCGTGACGCGTAAAATCAGGCAAACGACTAGTTTGTCGCGTCATTCATCTACATAAAAAAAACAGCCGGAAGACGTCCACTGCTGAACACAGGTCTCCCCCATAAAACGCCACATTAGACGCTTATCATGCCTGCCAAGCGTGGTGATTATGGCTAACCCCCTGTTGGCATAATCACCACTCACAGGCGGCTTCGTTATCGCTGGAAATTTTGATTACTGGGCTGCTACCCACGGGAAGAGATGGGGTGGTCCTACTCTTACACTGGGACCTTACGTTTAAATATCACGTTTTGAAATACTACATCGTCATGAGTAATACAAGAAGTAATCAGATCGTCGGTGCACCTAGTGGGTGACTGATTTACGCTACGTCTTCCGGTTCGTGGTCGCCACTCGAGACCCTTTCTTCCCCATCGGTTGTCAGTTCTACGAGCGATGTGGCTTGCTCATTACCATGTCAACTCAGTAATTCTAAGAGCTATATTGGTCATTTTAGTTCTCCTGCGGATCTCCTCAGGGAAACACCGAGCATAGCTCTCTCCATAGCATTGGAGAGTATTTCAAGCAAATGATAACTTCCCAGGTTGGCCACCTCGCAATGGAGACTCTCCTCTCGCTAACGTCTAAACGCGCCGGCGAGTGGTTCAAGGAAGAGTTGCGGAACTTGGGCGGCGTCGACCACATCGTCCGGACTATACAGTACTGCGCTAGCAGACTCGAGGCGCCCGCGCATACTTGGACCGATACTGACGTCGACGTGTTGAGGAAGGCGGACCGGTGTATGCGGGTTTTAGAGAATGTGAGTACGCTTATGTATTAGTATCTGTACGGGGGGGTCTAGTCCGCCGTAGCAACCCATATAGCCCGCTCATTTTGCAGTGCCATCCAGGTTTAAAACGGTTTTTGGCATATTTCTGATCTGCGCTCAACTTATAGCCCGCTCATTTTGCAACGCCATCTAGCTTTAGGCATATTTCTGATCTACGCAGTTTTCTTTGTGTATTGGCATTCCTCTCCTCCTTGTTCCATGATAAAAACACACTTTGGTTACCAAAAAATCTAGCCCCAAAATAAGCAAAGCTTTTTCTACGGGATCCAGCTAATTGTCTTAGTAGTTATATACTTTTTGTTGTCAATACTAAATACATACGTGTTATACAATAACACCCAGACAGAACAAACATCACACAAATGTTTGTCCTGGATGGGAATCGACCCCACAACCTATATTTCAGAAGGCAGAGGTACTACCAATTGAGCTAACACGCCAGATGATTCGGTCATTTCCGTTCCGACATAGGACTGCAAGGCGCGGGTAGTCGTTTCATTCATATTTAGCAGTGCCAACATGCTGCGTGAACGTTTCGTTGACTGAGAATTGCTAGGGAACGGAACTTGCGCCTGGCTTCCATGTTTCCTGACAGTTCTAATTTGGGTCTCATTAAGGCTAGCGTGAATAGGCTCGTCATAGGTCAACGTGCTACTACACTTTCGACTGCAATGACTGCATAGTTGCTTAAAATCTGTGCTGCGATCAAATGTTGGCCTATTTGTGCATAAAAAAGTGTACGTTGGAAAATGGGAAATTTCCTTATTTACTAGTTTCTGTTTACTATTTCTGCCACATCTACGCCGGTTTCTAGTACGTTTTTCAAACTATGACAACTTAACATATGAAATACTCATTGGTTGAAGACAGTCGATGATCAACCAGGCAACCAATGAGCGTTCAGTATTTGGTGTGTTAAGTTGACACGAGTTTAACAAACGTACGTGGAACCGGGGCTAGTCCGGTCCCTAATCCATGTGTAGCGTGGTCCGAATTTAAACCATATAGTCACTTGATACTTGGATGGATGAAAGGCGAAATGTAGTCAGCCTAATAAAAGAACTACCCACCTAACCAATGTTAGAACTAAATGGGTTTGTACTATTCGCAAATAAATAATACTAAGCATTTTGTTTCTACAGGTGACACAACAAAACGAAGACAACCAGCTATACCTTGTGAGCGAATCGCTAGGTTGCGCGCGCACTATATCTAGCTTACTAAGGCGGTGTACGACCGAAGCGCGACTGGAGTCTCCCATTAGAAACGTGCTGTTGGACGCTGCGTTGCCTGCCATCAAAGTGCTCGTCAATCTATCACACTCGTTTAGAGCTAATGAAGGTAAGGCAAACTTGTTATTGCTTTACTTGCTGTGACTCTCAGCTCTGACCGCTTGGATTTCAGGGGGGTAACTTTGATAGCGTGAAAATTTGTAAAACAAGCTGCTTGCGTGCGAGTCAATTAGCTCCTCATTACAGGTCTTGTAACATCTATTGTAGATGATTAAAACATCGTCAAGAGTTAGAGCGACACTTGTGACTAAATAAGTCTATACGGGTATGGGAGCCGCAGTACAGTGACTGCACGATCGTCATACGAAATGAGTCAATTTATAGTCATTACTTTATGTACCCCTCAGAACATGGATAACTTACCTGAGTTTTTTTTATTCCAGTATCAGTCGGCGCCCAAGTAATTGGTGCCCAACCATCTGTTATGGAGATATGCCTAATCATTTTAAATAACCACAGAAACTTTATACCAGACAATAGGAATTTCGAATTTAGTGTTTGTGTAAGTAATAACCTTTCCTATTATACGTATATATGTAATGAGTAGATTCAATGCCAAGCAACAGTAGTTACTCAACATCAAAATATCAACATCTGCGACACCGACACCGGAGCAGTTGTGCCAGCACCCCAAAGCTGCGCTCCGTTACATTAAGGAGCTGGGTTGCCTTTGATACTTGCTGGCGGGAGAAATGCGCAATACACCCCAAGCGGGATGTCAGTGCAGCCTTACCGCCTCCACCTCAAATTAGAATTAGAACAGTAGTTGCTCTTGAAAAATGTATTCTTAGACTATTGAAAACTAGATTACATTATCTAGAAATCATCATCAGCCGGAGGACGTGCAGAACAGAGGTACAGATGGATAAATGTTTGAAAGAAATTTACAGTTTTCGAACAATTCAATTTAATGTAATTTAGGCTTAAAATTCTTAACTGATCTTGGTTTTGAGGGTGATCTGAAGATGCATAACTTATCAAAAATGCATCTGAAACTGTAGTTGGGATGTTAATATTAGTTGAGTTGGTATTTATTTTCAAGAACGCATTGAACCTATATTTGTTTATTGAGTTTATGGTTTGTGCATTCATTAAACACATTGAAGCGTTTATTGAAGTATTTTCACGTGATTTAAACTATTTACAGGTGCTTTTACTCCTAATAAATCTTGTACAATACAACGAGGTGAACACACAGAGGCTATTGAGCGTGCGAATTCGGGTGGACAATGGAGATGACATCATATCCAGGAGTTTGGAATCACTTGGTCTCATTGTGGACCTTTTCTATAAACGAGAAGACTTGGCGAAGTAAGTTAATACAGTGGATTCTTGTATCATGATAGTAAATATCATCAGTTCAATAGAACAGTTACTTTGGGCTATCTATTTATCTGTGTACAACAGAAACGGGCAAGAAATCAAGAAGTTCTGAAAACCCGGTGTGTCTTTTGTGTGTAAGGTTTTCTTATTTCAGTAACTTGCAAAAATGAATTATGTTGTCCGTTCTTAATTTCCTTTTTTGTGTTCCAGACGGGCCGAAGAGAACACCGATGCGTTATTGGATGGCGAGAAGGAAGACGATGACAGCGACAAGAAGAAGCAATCTCAGGACGATATCGATGAAACTGTTGCCAAGTGTGAGTATTTAGCTCTATCAATGCTAAAAACTTAATATAATAAGTGCCCGGTTGAGATGAGAACACTCAGATCTGCAGAAGAGGGGCAGTTCCAACATCAGTATTCCCTCTTAGATATGATCTGGGTCTCTTCAAGTGAATAGTGAATGGGCAAATGTGCTTCACTTTAGACAACGTTGTTACTTCCCATCAGGTGTGATGTTGAATAACTTATGCCCATTCTAGCATTATAAAAATATGATTTGTATGATGACGTGTTCCATAGAACTACTAGACATACTCACCCTAAACATGTTGTATAGGAGTCTAAAAAGGAAGCTGTACAATAATATAGCTTCCCTTTTTAGACTTAAGATCATCTATAGATAATTCTTACTCCATGTCCACTTCTGCAATCGTCTGAATCATCTTCAACTGACTGATCAAACCGCTCAGCAGCACCGTGTCATCTGCGTAACTTAAAGTACTAACGTAGAGGGTATCCATTAGTGCTGGCCCGCGCGGGCACACACATGGAGCACACGATGGTGGGCGCGTACATCGCGCTGCTGCTCGGGCACACGGCGGTGACGGCGCCGGCGCACGCGGCCGCCGTGCGCGCGCGCGTGCCGCTCTACGCGCCGCTGCTGCCCACCCTCAACAAGTACTACACCTTCCTCACGCTCACCGCCAGTGTAAGTACCACTTACTAATAATATTTTAATAATGCGTACCATAAATAAATAGTGTGATTCAAACTGAATCGCGGCTGTGAGATGCGCTAAAAGCCCCACGCTGCGCTCACCGGTTACCTCTGCCCGCGCACATTTAATTTTTGCTACTACGCAGCGTTTCGCGCTGACTTCACAGCCGCCATTGAGTTTGAATCGTGCTATACTGTTGGTCTCATCAGTAAACTCAAAGTCGTGCAAGGATCTTTGGAGAGAGCTATGCTCGGTAGTTCCCTGCGAGATAAGATCCGAAATGAAGAGATCCATGGGAGAACTTAGGTGACCGATGGTGCTCTTAGAATTAGCAAGTTGAAATTGTAGAACTGACAGCCGATGGGGTAGAAAGGTTCTCGAGTGGCGATCGCGAACCGGAAGACGCAGCGTAGGCCGGCCCCCCACTAGGTGGATTTGGTCAAAACCGCGGAAAGCCAATGGATGCATGCAGCCATGAAGGAGGCAAGCAGCCGCTCAAAGTGGCGCTCTGTGGGGGATACCTATGTTCAGCAGTGGACGTCTTCAGGCATTTTTTTTAAGTAAAGGGAATGACGTGACGAGCTAGTCGTTCGCCTGATGTTAAGCGTCACGGGCTGCCCATAACAGATTGCAGAATCACTCGGAACTCTAAATTAATATAGTTTTGCGTGACACGCACGTACTGTGTACTGCGCACGTCATCCTGAGATGATCATCATCATCATCATCATCATCAGATCATAAACTCTCATTTACCCCGTAGTGTTAATGATGATGATTCCCTGGATATTCCCTTAGACGGCTCTTACGGCACCCACGGGAAGAGATGTGGTTCCTAAACCAGAACCACACATCCGAACATTGTAAATACCATCAATAAAACAGTTAAAAGAAGCGTGTTTACCGATAGTATTTTATATACATATATTTGAGTATGTTATTTTGTCTGTAAGTAACCAATTCTACAATGAATGTGACAACTAGCAAGCCAATCTAAGAACTGGGTTATTGCATAGTGTTATAAATTGCCACAGATTCCACATGAAAACTTGTTATTGTTAGGTATGCCAAAACATTATAACCTGATTACAGTTTAAGGGATTTACTGTTTGTTATCGTTTATATGCCAAATTATAAACTTGCATAAATAACACGAAACAAAATAACGTATCCGCCTTTAAAATAGCATTTTTAGTAGATTACTAATATTTTGCATAACTTCCAAAATTGTTCTGCTTTTAATATTTAGCCATCCCACATCTAAAGAAATTATTTCAGTATAAATAAAATATGTAATGCGATACCTAGTTATAATTGAGCGGATGGAGACGTGGTGAAGTTTTTATAATAGTCAATGTAGAATCTAAGCATTGGCGAGGAGGCAATCTAGGACAGAGTCTTTGTTCAATGAACTCGTAAATTGTTTAATGTAATGTAACTAGCAGACATTGTAGACAGATTGGTAACAATGCAGGTATGCACCTAGTGATATGATAATATATGATATTACCTAATACATGACGTACAGTCTACATACTTATCAGTTTCAGACTATACCTTATATTTCGAATCATTAAATCACAACTGAGGTTAATTGTTCATTGATACGAGACGTGTGTCGGGTGTACAATTTTTATTTGCCGAAGTTCCATTGGTTGTTAAGCTATTTCATTATTTTGATTCATAAATATCTTTACTAGCTTCAACCTTTTCGAATGGGTTGTATCGGGATATAATTAAAAAAATCGTGTTACTCCCGCGTCTTATCTGGCGTATAAAACTATTTTGACGAAAGCAAGAAAATGTTGTTTTTATGTTTTCCCACTCCCAACATCATGTCTAAGTGCAGTAGGAGTGATACAGCAATACTAATGTCAATAGTTTGCTTTTTCCAATTTTTTTTCAATTGAAACGAGTTATATCTCTTATTTTACAGTTTCGTATTTATCATTTTACCAAGAATGTTTCCACGTTTTAGGCTGAAGCACCAATCGTCGCGCACGTTAAAGCCACGGGCCGGATAATCCAGTTCATGGAAGACAGTGACAAGGAAGTCCAGCAAGGGCCTTCGCAGCCGGCGGCACCGTACACCGCGTCACACTACCAACCACATTACTACCAGACATCCCCCTCTGATGTGCCTCAGGACATGTCTCTTAGTAACCTCAACTACAGCCTTAGCAATTCCAGCTCAGATAGAATGTCATCATCCATGGAGGTCGATGGTTACCGCTGAATAAACGCTCTTGTGTGTACCTCATCCGGTGTCTTATTATAGCTTATCGGGGCCTGTGTTAACGCTTACTAAAGGTTAAATTACGGAAAAAATTTGAATATGCGATTTTGTTAAATTTTAAGGTCGAGTGCAATACGGGAGTAATACATTTAGCGTTGATTCGAACTGGACTTTTCTGTGAATCGGCATCCCGGTATTTCTGTTTTGGTGTAGTTTAGTACAGATAAGCAAAGCAATATCTAGCAAAGTACGTTTTGATAATACGTTAAAGTAGGTTGATTCATGGATTAGTGATACCGTGCGTTCACACAGGCCACTAAATTGTTTAGTCGAATATTTTCGTCGTCAATTGTTTAGTGAGCTATACTTATGTCTAAGTTTGCTGTAAGGTCACCACATTGTTCAGAAATTACTAGCGATTTGAGCTTGATCGTAATCTAAATCCTAAACAATAGTACACATTTTTTTCGGATCTGTTCAAAGTGACCAACGTGAGTTCATTATTGGATGGATTGTAGATACACCGGAGCGTTTGTTTTATCAATTCAATGGTCAGTCCTGATTAAGATTGTAAATACCCCCTATAATCCCTGTATAATAAACACCTTTAGCAATAGATATAATGCCATTCGTTATAGTTTTACTAACTATAGGTGGTGGTTGTTTGAATGCACACAGCTGTTCGTAGGTTCTCTCTCTCTATCTCTTTGTAATATTGTATTTCTTCTCATTTGTAAATATAAATCACAGAATGTTATATTTGTGTTGACGTGGAATGGGTTATGAAGTCTTAATTAAATTGAGATATTCCGAGTTTAAGCCAATGAACTGGCAATATAAAAGTGCAAAAATAGTCGTGTAAGTGTATAATAGATATTGTATTCTTTTTATGTGAATATTGTCTGCACTTTTTGTATTATACCGATCCGAGAGGTTTACAAATTATATTTAGAGTATTGTTCTACCGAGGCACAATTCTTTATTGTAAATACATTTTAGCTAGTAAAGTTAGTTCGGTCTTTGTTGATTAAAGTTTAGTGTAGTTATGGTTAATTATGTCCCGAATGTATGAGAATTGAATACGCGTAGCGCTGAGCTAGTCTCGCTGCAATTATAATATGATCAAACTATATTTGTACGATTCAAAAAAAAAAATGTTTCATGGCAGTATGAAATGTACAAAACGCCAGACCGTTGTAAGTCCGATTAAGCTTCAGAGGAAAGCATATCGTAACATTTGTAAATCGCTACCAACGAAAACTACAAAGCGGTAATAAATGAAATTAAAGACATATTTTCAAGTTACAAATAAGTAAATGTGCAAAATGTTGCCATCGGGATTCTGCAGGCAGTTCCGAAGTTTATAGCGTTCTGCATTCGAATGATTCTACCAATATTCCATTATGTTGTGTTTGACTTAGTTTATAAAATGCACCCAGCATTCTATTTTGCTTTAGCTGGTATTGACCACAAAATCAATACCTCGTGTAGCTTGAATTCGTTGCCACCGCCTGCAGAATTCTACAGGAACGGATTAAACAAGGGTCTGTCAAAAATAAGTCCAATTATTGTACCGAAGTCATTACACGTAAGTAACAGTCGAAAAGGAATAGATGCCTATGTTTTTTACTCGGTGTCGAATTTATGTCGCAATCTAAAGCTGAACTAAACGTAAAGTTTGACTGTACTTTTTTATAAAAGAGAAGTGATACAAGGATGAGATATTTTAACTTCGTTCAGTTATAGATAATGTGACGCAGAATCGGCACCACAATGTGAATAATTTGTTTAAAAGAAAAAAATATTAAAACAAATTTTTCTAATTTGTTACCAATCACTGTTTGTTTTGTTTGTTTGTTTTGTCTGTTTGTTGCAATTTAGCACAACTTAATTTAACTCTCGAAATATGAACGGAATAATTTTAATTTTGTGATAAATTAACTATATCAGCTGGGCTAGCATGAACGGTAGACAAAATTGTTTTTCCCCGTGTTATGTCACTTTCTTCATACTTGCTTACCTGTCAAGAGGATTAAAACAGGGGAAAGACAATTTTGTCTACCGTCCGTGCTAACCCAGCTGTAGGGTTAGCACGGCCGGTAGACAAAACTATCTTTCCCCTGTTTTACTCCACGCAAGTATGAAGAAAGTGACGTAAAACGGGGAAAGACAATTTTGTCCACCGTCCATGCTAACCCAGCTGGAGCTGGTAATAATTGTTCATAATGCGACTTCGGTATAATTCTGTTTTGTAATCGGCCACAATCGAGAGAAAATAAATCTATGATGCTTAGTTTAGATAGTCTTAATTAGAAAAAAATATTTCTTACTGATAGACCATAGCAATAGACAGCGAATGATTTTTTACAACACGACTGACATCCTGTAAAGGAAATACAATTTCGTTGTGTAGGGTAAATGAAGTCATATATCCAAACGGTATGGCACAGATTATACTTAAATTTGTTTTAGTTTTTGCACTATTTTAGATGATATTTTACAGTACTGCAATCACAGGTTCGAATGAATTTTTATGTAAGTTTGTCCAAGATATTTGGTAAAATTTACTTTTTATTATTGATAGGAAAAGATTGCTGCTAAATATCGATGAATTGCTCTAATAAGCGAGGTGTTTTTTTGTGTTGTTTAGTGCTAAATTCGTTGTATCACAATGTGTGTTTTTAGTCTCAGCAATGGTTAATTAATAACCTGATTATATTTTGTATTTTATTTACACTGACGATATTAAACTAGGTTTTATGTTATCGTATGTGCCAGGCGATTATCACAACGCAGTGTTTATTCAGGGATGTTTTTAACTCTCCTAAAATATTTTAGGTTATAAATCATATCACAAACAAATAACTTTTGTTCTACAACTTAACAAAATGCAAATATTTGTTACTCAAAAGTTATTTGTTTAATTTTTTTATTTTGACATCACAAAAATAATAAGTCTGATACTCTGTATCTGCGCAACACACAAAAAAAGGAAAATACTATTTTAAAGCAAAGTTTACTCAAACACGAAAATGTAATGTTGCTGAAAATGTAAAGTTAAGAAAAAACAAAACTTAAAGCCAAAACTTGGTGATATTTAAAACGTTTTAGGTGAATTAAAAGTAACCCTGAATACTCTGACGACTATGTAAAATCTACGATAAAACACGGAGTGTTTAAAATTCTTTAACTTGTCAAAGTTCTTATTGCTCTTGATTTATATGTGATGAAATGCTTGATTGATTTATCACCAAGTACCGTAGCTATGTAGCAAAATAATACCGTTAGAATGTAGCTGTTAGATGAACTTTACCGTTCACTTCTATCGTATTACAAAACTACTAAGACTTGAAGAACAGTTCACGGTATCGGATCTTTCTTATTTTCCATTCGTGCCAATGCAGTATTTGTCTCTGAATAACGTATCGCCTGATTTTAAAGCCCGGCGAAACGAGGTTATGCAAACCAATAAATAACGTGTACTGAGACCATCTGGAACACCGCCGCACCACTGAAGTTGATAAAAACTTGACTCCCAGATAGAAGCACTTAACGAAACGTTCGCTGATCTTGACAAAATTATATTCCAACAAGAAATAACCTTCAGCTTTTTGTTTCAAAGCACTAAAAGTAAAAAAAACAAAACATGGCTTTTCTCGTTCTACTCCACTGCTTTTTTTATGTAAACGAATGACGTGACGAGCTAGTCGTTCGCCTGGTGTTGAGCGACAGTTTTAGCACCTTCTCCAAAAGCACGAGCGGACATTGCCAGAATTGTGACAGCTAGCCACAAAAGCCATAAATGAAATATTTATTACAAACTTTAAAACATGGGAGATAGATTAGATACCAATTATTTACTCATTGCCCCGCTTTGGAGGATGCTAACCCTATTTTTATAATGGCCATTGCAAGTTATCAGCGTCGGGTAATCAATCAAGAATTTTGTCATTATTAAAATTGTTGTGAAATCCTCAGGAAGGGTTATTGGTATATCTTTATATAAAACAGGTTACCTGTAATGAAATTATTTTATATATACAGGGATGAATCTTCGAAGTGGGCGTGGATGGCTAAATCCGAAATAACTATATATAAATGTAGTTTTAAATAAATGAGACCCCAAACCCATGCTTTTGGTTTTGGCCAACCATACTCTTGAGATTCACTTTGTATATTTTTGGGTAATATGACCTTAATTATCGTACGATTTAATCATAAAGAAATCCAAAATTGGAGTTAATTAATATATTTTTACTTTTCTTGTGTTATTCCTAAAAACATTGTGTCGCGACCGTACCTTAGGGCTGTTAACACAGAGAAAAGTATGTCAAATCAATTATGGCTCCGTTGGTACAGATTGTGTTTTGTTACCGTAAAACATTTTCAGACAGCTTTATTTAATTTATAAGTCTTTTTAACGTTGAAATAGTACTGATTAGGTAAATGCGAATGTAGCAATTTTATGGAGATATTTTTAAAACTAGTTTGTGGATTATATTTTTCAAGAGTAAGGGGGTTATATTTTATTGTACAGGTACGATTCTATTCTATTGCCTAACTAAATTATATTTACGTAACTTATTGACTTGTGTATGTATAACTAAGCGTAGCTATAAACTGCATTTCCTTAATAATCTTCAAGTTTATATCACAGTTCACACCTGGCCTGTGTTTGAGTATGTTGTTTTTCTAGAATATTATCACAAGAGTTCGATATCTTTTGAGAAATTATTATTGTATGTAACGTGTAATTTATGTTATAAAGTATTACATGTAATTATTAAAAGAAGACAATTTAAATATATGTCTGTTTTATTTAATTCACGTTAGGTAGGTATACATTAATACGTAGGTAGTGATTAATTTTAATTTTAAAACGTAAGTAAATAGTTATAGATTGAAAACCACTATAAGTACTCAAAGTCGCTTGTCAGTCAGTATCTGCTTCCCATCATAAATCCATGATTTGAAGCCTCACAATTTATGCACAGACTTATTTATTCTACTTTTACTAATAAAAACTGGGAAAAGTTCTCGTAGCGGCTCTGACTACGGCGGTATTATTCAAAAGCAATAGCAAATGGTACAGACTATCACAACCACTAATCTAGCGGCATAACAGGTCAAAGAGTTTAACCAACTATTATGTGTAAACGATATCACTACAAAATAGAATAACAATCATGATTAAGTATAAGATAACATGAAACAAAATACTTGTAAAACCACTATAGCCTGTCGACACCGTCTACGCGAGCCAGCGCCGGCGCGCGAACTTCATGCCACTCTCCTGACTCTGTAAATCTTCTGTTCACAGTCATCAGCTGCTCAAAGTTCGCCTTTGCTAACTTATGTTTATTCTTAACTTTTTGAACCAACTCTTCATCGTATACCTCCTCAGGAGTTTCCAGCTTCATGTGCGCTTTCATCTCCTGCACTGTCACCAAAAAACAATTCCACGGCGACCAATCTTCGTTCACGTTCCATCGACACAATCGTAGCTCGGTGATGTCATTGCATTCACTGATCGCCGAATGCGAGTGCCACAGCTTTTCCACGATGAAGAAAACGTCTTTTTCCTGAAGGACGAATGCCAGTGATCCCCAGCATTTTCGACGGCGTTCGTCGCGCTGCACCGCTCGGAGAATAAATTTATATGGCGTCATATCTATCCAAAGACGTTCAGAGACGTCCTTCCACGAGCATGACTTGCAAATAAGGAAACCGCTCATCTTTGCATTTAGCGGGAAGTCTGTGTAGGGCTTGACCTGATGGCATAATTCGCACAAGTGCAGACGACTGTTTTCCATCTGTCTGTAATCTCTAATTTCCTTGCACTTCGTGACCTCCGAGTTGAGCTCTGATGTTTTGATGAGTTGAAAAACGGCTGCAGCTGTTCTGCGCCTTAAGAATTCAAGTTGAAAGTCATTGCACCGCCTGACAAGAAGATCACATTCTCTGTCGATAAGCGTGGTCACATCTTCAGCGAGTGCATGGCGAAATTCTTGTAACGCAAACTTCATGTCGACCAATAGCTCCATCCGTTCTTTGACTTCCATATCATCACGCAGGAAAGAGTAGTACAGCTCCTTAAGTTTTCTCGCCTTCTGTATTTCAACTGTTTCCATTGTTACCAGTTTACCACCGCGGCCGTACCATGCAACTGGCTTTGAGATCTCGTCTAAAAACAGCTTGTCTTTAATTTTCTTGCTGTCTTCTCTAACTTTGACTCTGTAGGCTTCAATGCACCTTAGCAATTCTACTTCTTTGTCGAGCAGCAATGTGAATTCTGCAATTTTGGGACCCTTTGCGTGTAACCGTGATATCCTAGCTATTTCTGCGTGCTTCCATCGATCGACCTAAAACAACAGGATTTTCTCGTTTTGATAAAACCCAAAGCCAATAATAAGAAACGATTCTAAAAGAAAGCCGAAATATACTTAATACTTATGCCTGATACTTATTTAGTATGCCATTCCCACCACTAAGTAGCAAGTGAGACCATAGAAAAATAAGCTCAAGTAGTGGTACAAAGCGTAGGAAGATATCCAAGAGGCTTAACATTCCATTTGAATATACCTAGGTAGGTAGGCCTACCTACCAGGTTTAACCTAGGTACTTGTTAAATCTTATTAGGTATTCAAGCATCGTTTGTGAATCTGTAGTTTAAAGTTGATATAAGTACTTAGATTGGGTAAGCACAGTCGTCCTACCTACCATTGCGTAAAGCTGATCAAAATCTTCACGCGTCTTAGGGAACGTTTTGGTTATAAGGTCCCTGCGGAGACGTCTTTCCATGGCTTCTCGTTCCAATCTGTCCTCTTCTTTCATCCTTGCTATTCGTTCCCTGAAATAACAAAGGGATTGAAATATCAAGTCACTGCGCTCTGTCATTTGTTTTCGTAAAGAAATCGGATGGTTAACCTACATAGGTTACCTATATAAGTATACTTAGCTATTTATTATAGCCCCTATCTAGGTTTGCAGATGGTCTGCTTGATGAAAATTGGTTGCATGTAAAAATATCTTCATGGAACACCAGATGCGCCGTCGCGTCTACGCGAGGCCAACCCACAGGACACAACCAGGCTGCAGTGAGGCTGCCGGGACGCATTGCTAATTGTTTGACTATGTAAGAAAATGCGCTGTCGCCACCATGCATCATAACGATGTTTTCCTTCAATGAATGTTCATTCTAGGATTCGACCCACACGCCACGACTAGTGTTATAGGTCCTAGGTACCTAAATAGTAAGTCAGTATTAAGTCCTTATAAGTAGGTATATTCTCTGCACGACCCACGGATTGCCGACTGAGTTATCATATAGAGAGCAACTTTGAGCGGCCGCTTACTTCTTGCATACAACCCAACGACAGGATTCAGGATTTGACTTGATTAGTAATTAGAGTTAAAAATATAATAGGTAGGTATTTAAGTACCTAAGTCGCTTGTAACAGAGTTAATTATTACTCACATGCATTCTTTAAGCCACCGTTGAACTTTTTGCCTAAACTGGTGATGTCTAAAAGCTCTCTGAATGATCGTGGCGTAGTGGTCATGGTTAAGCCGTTTGATCATTTCCTCGTAGGTTTCGTAGGGCCTCGGAACCACAATTCTGTCGGTTACGTTCGGGATGAACACTTGAACACTGTTCATTTGCGTAGAGCGGCTGTAGGAAGTGTCCTGAAACGTAAATAAACGATACGATCTAGCAAATATTAGTAACATGTGGTTTTGTAACATAACATACTTAGGTACCTAATGGGCTCTCAATCATTCGAATTTTCTTCCATCTTTTTGCGTTACAAACAGTCAATGAATATAGGACTCAGGGCTTGCACCACACCTACTTCAAGGAACATAAACTAGGTTAAATACTGATGTGGGAGAAAGCTCAGGAGACCCATTGGGATGTATTGTGCTGATGATGCAACTCACGTATATTTTTTCTCGTTCTTCGGCCGTCTGAGTGTCTCTGCATGTTTTTTTCTCTGGTGGTACTTTTTCTGGCTTTTGTGGCGTCTGTGTGTAGGCGTGATGGTAGACAACACCTGTAATTAAAAAAAATGGTTGGTGACATTGAATCAACAGTTTATTGATGGACTCTACACTACAATCTACATACATAGGTACCTACATTATACCTACACTAACTCTACATTGATTTTGATGCACGGTTTTAAACAATTTTTTAAATGTAAATGAATGATGGGTTGTCGGCACCTAGGACAGACTGTCCAATTAGGTAAGTCCAACTTCGACAAAGAGGTCGCACGAAGAATCCAACTCGGCTGGGCAGCATTCGGTAAGCTTCGACCTATCTTTTCGTCTAAAATACCGCAGAGCCTGAAAACGAAGGTTTTCAATCAGTGTGTGTTGCCAGTGATGACTTATGGAACTGAGACATGGTCTCTTACTGTTGGCCTCATTAGTGAGCTCAAAGTCACGCAACGACCTATGGAGAGAGCTATGCTCGGTGTTGCCCTGCGAGATAAGCTCCGAAACGAGGAGATTCGCAGGAGAACTAAAGTAACCGATATATGAGTATAGCTCTTAGAATTAGCAAGTTGAAATGGCAATGGGCAGGCCACATCGTTCGTAGAACTGACAATCGATGGGAAAGAAAGGTTCTCGAGTGGCGACCACGAACCGGAAGACGCAGCGTAAGCCTCCCTCACTCGGCGCACCGACATGGTGAAAGCCGCGGGGAGCCGATGGATGCAGGAGGCGAGCAGCCGCTCAAAGTGGTGCTCTCTGAGGGAGGCCTATGTTCAGCAGTGGACGTCTTCAGGCTGTTGATGATGATGTATGATGGGACTCGTTAGGCGTTTGCCTCCCATCATTTCAAGTGCCACTCGGTGACACGGCACTGTGGACATTATATGATAGACACCAGCACAGTCTATAAGATTGCTAGACTAGACAGTGTGATCAGGTCATAAGACTCATTTGACTAGTCATTTCAATTTTCACTAGCTACAGAGCTGCAGCTACAGCCCTTTAAACAGGAGTTTTGCACACTACTGCTTGGCAGCAGAAGATAATAGGTACCTAGATAAGCTCTTGCAGAAAAGTCCTGATAGGTACCACCTATCACCAATTTTCTTTCATTTTATTTTATTTTATTTTATTTTATTAATCACAAAGCAGATTACAAACACTTATCACAACAATAGTTTCATACTTACAAATAGTTCGGAGCTAGATCATAAAATAAAATTAAATGCGGTAGCTTACTTTACCTAGTTGTAAAATATTGAATAACTAATTTTAATGGGTAATTCAGCGATATATGTGTGTCAGAGAGTCAAGAATGGTTAGACATTAACTTTACCTTTGTATTCATATAAAAATACCCTTAATATAGTTAGGTACCTATTACCTAACTATATTTTTTATATGATTTTTATGAACAAGCATGTAACTAACCACCAGGTCATGCAGAATCTTTCTAATCTCGTCATTCACACCTAATAATAACGTTTGTGCGTATCTTTGTATATAGGATACCTACTGTTAAAGTAGTAACAGAGCGTCAATACTTCCTTAAAGTATTTTACCTGTGTGAACATTCCTGTAGCCCCCTAAATATGGCTTTTTCATGGGGTCACAGAAAATTTCCACGTTTATCTGCTTGACAACATTGCCGAAAGGAACCATGACACTCAGAACATCGTTGACCGGCACTTCCTTGTACAGTTTATCTAAATTCAACTTCTCCTTATTTTTCGTAAGCAGTTCAACTTCCACAATGCCGTATTTGTCGTAATCCAAGTCTAGTAACGCCATTCGATCCTTGAGTGGGTTCTCTCCTCTTAAAATTACCAAATTATCAGGATCCATTTGAAAAAGACCCGCTAAATTCTTCTTTATTTCATGCACTTTCATAATAGAGTGATAAGAACGGGTGAAAATTCCGTTTTGATTCCGGACTCGGAACTTGATTGCTATGAAAGGCATTGCCTTCTTTTTGGGCAAAACTGCGTGGAGCAGTTCATGGACGTACGATTCCTTTGGAATTGACGATAAGGCGAAGTCCTCAGAATCCTTTGTGTAAACGTCTATAACTAAATTGCCAAGTGGGTCTACTTTCAGATCGGACAAAATACTGGTATCTTTCAGCACCGTGCGATTCTTTGTCAGCAGCAGGTTGCTATTTGACACTGAGAGTAATTTTGCTAGCTTACGTTTAACGAACTTAAGTGGCGTATTTGCCGGGAAGACTTTGTTGAACACATCGTTGGGGTGTAGTGGGGATTTGAAGGTCACTAATATGTGACTGGTGGGGCATTTGAACTGTTCCAGATCTCTGGCACAGGGGGCTGTTTGATATCGTGATTTGCTTTCATCCCCATCAGGTGCAGATACTCGTTTGTATGGTGGAGCAGTGAGTAGTTTCTCTCGACCTAGTTCACACTGGCACGCAACCACTCCCTTCAAACAGTCTGGGTTTGGGGATATCCCAATCGAACGAGGCTTGCTTTGATCCATGGCTCCTAAAATCACCAAATATAAAGAAATCAACAGCTAAATACAATTACTTTCTGGCCTGTACACAAATATAAATAAAATGCCAGCGTTGATACATTGATTGACTGATTTGTAAAATGACAATAAAGTGAGTTGTTTTCGTTGCGCAGAGACGGTTGCTGGGTTACAATTATTTTTCATAAAAAAGTTAACTGCAGGTAAGTTTACAAATAACAATAAAATATTTGAAACAATATGATAATTAATAATTTAAGTTAATTATCTTAAGAACATAGAATGTATGTGCGAGTAGGTAAGCTCATAATTATTTTTCTTGCAATGTACCTATATTCAGAAACGAAATAAAATGAATTTAGCTAAATAGAACTAATAAAGCTGATGAAAGGTTCGCGGAACATTGTGAGTTTCAGCTGCAGAGCAAAGAAGCAAGACGTTGTTTTGTTTGTTTATAAAGAGTGAATTAACCGCTAAGCTTTAAAAACTAAACTCCTTTGAAATTTTTCATAAAAGATGCGAGTGGTGTGCATTCAACATTTTTAATTGGCAATTTCTGTATAAAACTGTTTCCTTTGTAAGTTTATACTTACCTAACCATTTCCTACAACTGTATTGCAAACAATAAGTTTGGATTAAGTAGTGGTTAAAATCTGGGATCGATGATGGCCGAGTGGTAGCTAACATGTGCGCTTCGCATTTTGGCGCTTCGCAATCTTACGGCATCGGCACCGGGTTCGATCCTCGGCCCTGCACCAATGACTTATCTAGCAAGTTATGTACAGTTTTCGATGCCATCGCTCCGTGCCTCGGAGATCACGTTATGTTGTCAGTCCTGGTTGTCACAAGAACATCTATGGCACCCGTTACAGGTAGTGAGAAGCCTGATACAATCTGACACGTAGTCTAACCATCCCTATATTACTGGTTCTTTATGGGTTGCGAGGTCAGATGGCAGTCGCTCGTGTAATTCTAGTAGCTCGCCGCTACAGGTTAGATTGGGAGCCGACCCCAATAACTAAATAACCAATAATAAATGGGGAAAAGGCAAAGAGGATGAGTGGTCAAAATCTGCTGAGTTAATCTAGTGCGATAAACAAGAGATTGGATATTTGTAGTCGCACAGAAGTAAAATTTCATCGATCTTCTATAACCGAAACCTAAGTAGGTGGTTGATAGTTAATAAAAATTGAGAAAACAATAAAATTACAGCGCAATAAAAGAACGAATGTTCAGAGCGTAGCTGGCGTGATATTAAATTCCTCCGAAAACATAAAAATGATTTTCGATCGTAAAACTATAATTTACAGACGTAAAAATGCGCTGAGTTATATGTTACGCCGAGACTGCGAAGACTGCGATGTGGATACGGAAGTAAGGATATTAGCTCGCATTCAGTGTGTGGCACTTATTGTTTATGCCACTAACAACTTGGGTATAGGTAATCGTACTTACGTGAGCGGAAAAGCTATTGATGCCTACAATAAGTCTTGAGTCTAAATTACTTCTAGATATAGAACAACATTGAAGTGGTTAACTTATAACCTTTGACTGCTTAAGTAATAGATATACTCATAGTCAAAGATAATAACACTACATGTACCTACCTACCTACTAGAAAAAAAATCACATGTCTCACTCACGGTAGGATAGATAGGAGAATGATCCACCTATAGGTAGATATGTAGAGAAACCAATACTTTCATTTTTTTTTTTTTTGTGCTATCGTTAGCAAACAAGCATATACGGCTCTTCTGATGGGAATAGGTCACCGTAGCCTATATGGACATTTGTAACACTAGACGGGCCGCTGATGCATTGTTTACCCTGCCTGCCTAATACTCTTTTGACCCTCCTTTTAAATTGCTCCATGTTGTTGCTCTTGGGAAAGACCGCTGGTGGAAGCAAAGAGTAGGTATATAACACCTATACTAGGGTGGAAGCTCATTCCACATCTTACAGAAGTCTGTCAAAATGTCAAATACAACTGTATTTGACATTTTCTATTCCTAATTTTTCATGCATCATTGATTCGCGGGACTCACGTTGGTGAAAAATTAAAATCTATTCAATATCCATAGAGTAGTCAATATCATCCACGACTCATGACGTCATGATTTCACGGATGATACTAAAAATTAACTTTGGTCTAATCAATCGCCCTCAGATAAACTAAACAAAACGCAGCCACAAGGTTCCAATACCTATTCTTTAGAAATGTTATTTACTTACCTAGGTTACCTGTGTATTTCTAATTGGAAACATAATATGATTTAAATGAATTATTATAATAACTACATGTGTTGGTTTACCATTATACCTACTGTGTTGAAACCGTGACCATAATAAACATAAATTGTATTACAGATGAACCAATTTCCATCTCTAGGTAACTTCGCCAACTATTTCATATTCATTTCATTTGGGTTTGTCATTGATCCCAATATAATGAGGGGCCACAATTAGGATCAGTGCTTTAAAAGTCATAGTTCGCGCTCACCCTAAAGCTGCGTTTCACTTGGCTCAATCAGCGAGTGTTATTTTGATTTTTACTTTGTTCACAATATTTTGCAAACATTAAAGTACGGTGGCTAAAATTTTATTCGTAGGTATCTGCTTTACGTTGCTTACAGAAGTCAGAATAATAAAGGCAACTCTGTCATATTATAGCTGAGGATTCTGCCATATTACTTCATTATTTGTACGTCCAAGTAGCACATCAACCGAATTCCTAGAATAAACGGGCGAATCGTAATCCGTAGAGGTAGGCGTGGCTAGTAGTACTAGTCGTTTTGCTTAGCAGCCGTTCCGATACGAATAGAATATATTTTTCTCTAGGCAAATGCCCTAACTCTCTATATGAAGATCATTGTATATATTTACCTACTACGATAGTCAACTGGAATCAAAGAAAAATAATTATGTGAAGTATACATGAGCGGTATTTCTAGCGCGAATCCTATTAATTAGGGTCCAGGATCTAATATGTTATGTACCTATGTGATCGTTGGGCGTTATTTATTTATTTAATTATTTATTTTTATAAGTACTTCTTTCCATGACGTAAATGTGCTTTCGAATAAATCCTTTTTTGATGACATATTATGGCGTTGTGGAAATGGGCTTCGCTAAATATCTTTCTAAGAGGTACTTATAGAAAACCCAAAAATGTCTGTTGAACAAACGTTTTCGTTCTTATTCCGTCATGCATGAGCAGAAAATTCTACGGCGAGATTAAATTGTAATGTTCGGTTGCTCTTGTGTGCCGCATGCATGCTCTATCAGTACCTATTTTATTTTGAAGTCCTGAGTGAAAACGCAGCTTACCTATAGCTTCACTCTTCAGCGGCGCTAACCCCGCTCTGGGGCCGTACTGTGACCTCTTAGCGCGATAGGATAGGATTCAAATGACGACCTAAACTGAACCGCTACAATACAATTTGTACGGTAGCGGTTCAGTTTAGGTCGTCATTTGAATCGCGCTAAGAGGTCACAGTGCGGCCCCTGTACTCTCTAACCCACTCTTCGTATCACGGCTTGTGTCCGTGTGCGTTGTGTAAACACGTGTTTTAATCAAGCCTGTTGCTTCGTTTCCGTTTGCTGCGGCCACTCGCAGCTCAGCAAAGAAAAACTTTGCATGTGTTTTATTACGATGGACGCCAGCTGCCCGCAGGGCTTAATTTCGATGCCATCCTGACTCGCTTTAATTGTTTTATTCTATGCCGGTAAACATTTAAATATGAACGATGGTAGTTGTTTTATAGGTTTTTTTATTTATTTGTTTGGTTTCAGGTTTACATGTCAGCATAATTACACCTATGTCTGCCCGCTTATGGAGGAGCAAAAAGGTCTAGGGTAGGTATAGAGTTAAGTACTCTATATGTGCGAGTAATCTGCCACGCGATTTGTTGACTCAATCGCTAAAATTGCATCGTGCGGAGGCATGTTGTGATCGTATCGTGAACAGACGTGTTGCGGCTCCCATCCAGCAGTTGAGTCAACAAATCGCGTGACGGGTTGAATGGTGCGTAGAGTACCTTACCTCTGTGTTCATGTATTTAGTCAAGCACCATTATTAAAATTTAGGCTAGGGCATAAAGTTAACTCCTATGTTCGCGTTAAATTATTTAAGTAACTAGGTAAGTACCATTCTTTCCTATATGTTTTTACGAGGTTGTATAACTTTGTATGTAGGTATTATCTAATTAAATGTTTTAGGCCAACAATGCAAAGGAGATGTCAGCAGCACTCAAAATGACTGAACACATATTGGCCCGCGTTACAGAATACGCGATGCTCAGGCATTACATTTCACAAAGATTTTTTTTCATTCACAAAATGATTGTGAATGAAATTCACGACTGAGCGTATTTCTGACATACGCGTCATTGTTCACTTATACCTACTCAGGTTTACTGTTGATTATTTATTACACAGTTCAATAGAGCATTTTAATATTAGTAGGTATAGGTAAGTTGCACCTACCCAAATATAGTAGGTACCTAAAGGGAAAGCAATGCATATATCACAATTTGTTTACACAGTCAGTCGCGTTGGTTCAAAACGCGCAATCTTCCGCTGTACCGCGATAATCGAGGCGAACAATTTTATAGCGCTTGCGGGCACGGTCCGGGCCGGGAGGAATCTGGTCCGGCCCGGGGGGAGGAAGGGGGTAGGACGCACCGGTTTATTCGATTAAAGCCCGCTGTACACGGAAATTATCAAACGAAACGCACCGACAACTCAACGAGCTGTGAGAGCCTCTACATTAATAGTTTTTGTTCCCCCGACTCCCGCATTTCGTCGCAGAAAGGTAAAGTTGGGCGCAGTTCTTTTTTCTCGTTTCGCTTGTTTTCAGACACCTCTCATTTCGCAACACTCTTTGGTCATCTCAAATTCAATATTGAGCTCGTTTCATACAAATAGCGTTCTACTTTTGTGTTGCTCGTCCTTTGCATTCGTGATACGGGAAAATTTTCAAAGTTGCGTCATACGGACGCGATACTTAAGGCTCCCACATAATATTTCTACACCTAGCCAGTGGTCCTAATTTCCTCATGAATAACAAAAGAGCCGACACATAACTACCTGAGTATTAACCACTTCAAACTTAAATGGAACTTACTTCGCATTTTTCTTTGATGGACTTTAATGCAACTAGGTAGGTGTCGTTTAGTGAAACACTTATAATGTACGAGTACACAGTAATTACTTTTATGAGTGACGAATGGAAAATTGATTCAATTGCCACTCTTTCATGACAAATTACTAACAGGGGTGCTACCTGCGTTGACACATTGGCACCTCCCCACGTTAATAACTCGGGTCGAACGGCATGCGTAGCAGCAGAAGCTGCAGAAAACCTCAAACGGAGGAAATATGAATCCCTAGCTGAGGGTTAGGTATATATACACACATCAAAAAAGTCTAAGCAACATGCATGATATTACAAATTTACCATTTATATTAATTAATTTCTAAGTATTTACTCACTCAAAGTGCGTAGGTAAGTAAACTTTTTTGTTATTGATGACATACTGGCTGGTTGTAAAAAAAAAAATTCGATTATGTTTTGTTTTTTCATAAAATTCAAATGACTGCGAATTTGTTTGAATTTAAGTGCGTTTTAATTGACACGTTTATTCTTTATTTTATAATTTTACCAACCATTTAAATAAATTTAGCGACAAAATTGAATCGTTAGATATTCTTCACGTCCCTATACTGGCGCGCGTACACGGAACACTAACAAACATAAAATCTATGACTACTCTTTTGTAAGCTGTGGCGCGGCATCGGCGACGGCCGGCATTCGGTTCGAGCTCCTCACAGAACGCCTTGAGCTCTATCAATAAGAACACGTACTGCTCGTGTATCTAAAAATATAATATAAATACGCTAAAAAAAGACTACCACTTGAAGATCCCTCTAGGGTGAGTTCCAATTTCTTACTACTGCTGTCATACTGTGTTTTTATCTGTTCTTATCGCCTTGTAAAGCTGTTCCGCATCACTACTGCTAACTGCCGACATTTTGTCTAAGCACGGTCCTGGTACTGACCGCGCAAGCGCATCCATCTACCTCATCTAAGTGGCAAGGCACAGCTTGGATCTAGCACCTTCCTAACGCGTGCCGCTCTTTCCTGGATCTTCCTTATCTTCATCTTCCTCATCTTCATCTTTCCACATCTTCATCTACGATCTTCTTCTTCATTATCTTCTTTACGATCTTCATCTTCATCTGCTTCTTCTTCACACCTTATACAAGGGTACCTAACACTAAACGGTCTGACTTAGAAGGGAAGTTTTTTTTTCGGGTGGAAGGACCGAGTTACTGGAGGCTGGAACCAGGAATACTCCAGCTACCAAGAGCGATCCCGGGACTCAAGGAAGCGCCCGTTTAGGCCAGTGACTTAGTGCTAATTTGTGATGAGAAGTGGACTTATAGTGAGGTTGTGCAAGGAGCAATTATAGTACCTAAATATAGCTTCGGTATTTGATTGATCAGGTTGTATTATTACCCATCCCTGGGACTACCCTACCTGCGGGCAGTGGGTCCGCTACTGGACCCAACGCCGCATTCTCATTTTGCTATACTTATATCTTTGTGCTTATGTACCTACTTCGAGCAGTAGAAAGCTTGACTATAGGTATTTAGTCTTGTCCATCGAGCTGCTGATTAATATTAATCACAAACACGTAGCGTACCGCTATACTACGACTTAGGTACTGGGTGTTCATAAAAGAAGACTGTATTGTGAAAAAAGCCAAACAGAATAGTTATATTTAAAAAAAGAAATTGAATTAAGGTACACACATATGCAAATCCAATGAATGTGTCAAAATTCAAATACAGTTTGTTTTCTCGTTTGTTCAGATTTTCCAATCGCACCTCACGTTAATTTGTTTGTACAAATTTTACCGCACTCACAAACAATTTGATTAAAATTTTGTTCAATGTGTAACTACTGTTTTAGCAGTTACCTTTGTACCCATAAGCTTTGTACCTACTATCGTACTTTGTACCTAATCTCTTGAAAAAAATATTGGGTGCAGTGAAATAAGTTTATGAAAATGATGTGAACGAGGTAAAATTTTTAGAGGTAAGTAAAATAGAAGAAAAAGAATAACGGTCAAAAAATATTAATCTAGAAAGGCCAATTAGAAATAAACTACACAAAAATACGGTAATCCTAATAATTTGTATATCTATAGATTTCTATTCTTGCTATTCATACCATTTCTACTCTCCTTCAACAAGTAACACCTATTCTGCTCGGCACACGCTAAATGTTCAATTTGACAACTGATGAATAGGCATGGATCAAATCACAAGGAGCAGGTGGAAAATCATATGATTTTATTTTTCATTAACCACTCTGCTACTTTTTGTCAGACACTCTGCTACAAATCATTACAGTGTGATAATCACACTTAATTGAATCGTGGCTTCGGATTTCATAATACGAGAGTAGCATAAACGGTGAATATCAAAACATATAATTTTATTTATGCTTCAGTAAACAAACTGAGACCTAAAGAGTATAATTTTATTAAAATTGTGGTGAAGTGGTGAACTTTGATCTTGTTTAATTTATGAGAGTAGCGTTAGATTATTTGTAATCATTTGTAGCAGGTCGCAACTTCACTAGGTTGCTCCTAAATCACATCTCTGTTGCATTTCATAGAGCTCAGCTAACCGTCATTGATCATAAATTCATTAGGCAAATGAAAAATCACAGGCTGTGAATAAAATCACAGTGACTAAAATAAATCATATGATGAAATGTAAAGTAGCAATAATTTCCATGCCTACTGATGAACCTTCTCTTTCCGGTACTGTATACCCTTTGTGCTGAGACGGTTTACAACAGGTTCTGGAATAACATCTCTACTAATATACTGACTGATATCTCAGGAAACTGTGTCCATGCCGCCGCTGAAACCAATGGAGCGCTGGCGCTGCTAGTAAATAATAAAGACAAGCTTTCATTTTCTATAAAATTAACCTTTATCGGTAATGTGTAGCGAGACAAAAATATAGGTACCCAGTACCTACCTACTAGTAATATAGAGTAGGTAGTAAATATAGGTAGATACTAGTATATACCTAGATTGTTAGTATTTGTAGTCTGTCCGAAAATATGATTGTCACGGTAAACACGAATATATTACGTTGAAACTGAAACATCAATATGCTTAATGAGAGTTGATTAGCACTGACTATGTTGCAAATTATGTACCCGCCCGAATGTACTGTTACAAACATGTAGCTGTTGGTCAGTGTTGCCATTTGGTTAGCTAATACTCCTCCGTATACGGCTAATATTATTTATACGCTGAATGCTTTTGCCAAAACGCAGGACGCGTTTGTTTTGTAGTATTTTTTAAACTGTCTACTTACCAATATATTTTAAAGGCACCCTCAGCTTACAAAACAAATAATATTCTTAGAACAAAGTAATTAATTTATTATTTTTATAACATATTTATTTTAAGAAAATAATTTAACGCTATAAGTCCTACAATAATGTAATTGTTTATGCCAAAATTTTCAAAATCAAAGCATTATACGCTGAATGAATGTACTTAGGCGAACGATTTGATACAAAATACTAGAACAATATAAAAATCTAAAGTCTCTATTAATGCAGGTACTTCTCTAAACGTACCTACTATACGACGTATTCACCTAATGCAAATCTCGACATAAAAGCTCTTATATAAAATTAACACTGATAGAAACATTCGGTTTTCAGACCTGGCAACACTACTATTTGCAAATCATAATTACTAGATACCTTCATTAAACGTATTTTAGGGTATCAACACTTCATTCAATAATTACAATTTGAAATGAGACATAGTGTGTTTTGCGAACGGACGGAGATTGGATTGGCATAGGTATAATAATAATGCTGTGATATGAGAAAATATCATGAATCGCATGTAGTTTCTTTGCTAAATCTAAGGTTTTATCTTATCATAAGCCTGTATTAATAGTCTACTGCTGCATAAAGGCATCTTCCAAAGTAAGCCACTGAGCCTAGCTTCGGTTCTTCTTATCAAACTATTCTATCAGCCATCACTCGTCACAATTTGTGACGAGTAATAGCTAGACGACTCAACGACGCTAGACGGCTAGGCAACCCTAGACGACTCAAAGAGCGACGACTTTGTGAGTCACAAAGTCGTCGCTCCTCTAAAGGGTGTAGTACCTACACAATGTTTTCCGACAAAGTATTCGGTATCAATGACACTTGAGTCTCATCAGTTAACAGTTACTAAGTAACCTAGGTACCTGACCTGTAGGTACTCAAGTCATGGTGCTTAAGGTACAATACTCTTTTAGAACTGATAATATTGCAGTAACAGCCTACACGAATAATAAACAAAATAAAATAGGCAGATAACTACGATACTTAAGTACTTTACAACTTTATGTGACCTAATGTATTTATTATATCTAATGTATCATTTGGGATACCGTCTGTACTAATAATTTCATTATTCATAATTTCATTTCACATACCTCATTTTTAATAATGATGAAATTTATAATGGTGGTTATTTATAAATAACTTTGTTCATAATAGTTACTTTTTATATTGATCTTTTCTTATACAATTTATTCAAATAATGTTTAAATTTATTAAAAATTATGTTATAATGTTAATGTTAAGAATTTTTTTATCATACTTTTTTTTATTATAAATTTCATTACTTATAATTTCATAATAATCAGCATTCATAATTGTATTGTTCATAATGACTTTTTCATATTTTTTAGTTAACATAATAATAATTTTGAGGTAGTTAAATCATTATATACATATGCATGTATACCCTAAAGATACTAAGATACTAGTCTAAGGCAAAGTCATAAATAGGTGCGACGACGAGCGAAGCGAGGAGGAGCGTTAGGTTAACTGTGACCACACGACGCACGAGCCGAGCGAGCGAAGCGAAGCGTAGCGAGCGTGCCGCGGCAGCGGCCGGCGAAGTGCCAGAAGTCACTTATCCTTATATTAAAAAATTACAGAAACCATCTATATTAAGTTTCAGGTTACCGTTATTTGATTTAAATATTTTACACGTGTTTTTATTAGACATTTCAAGTTATTTATTAAAATAATGCACAAAGTTCACCAACAACACCAAAATCAACATAACATGAGAAAATATAAGTTATTTTACAATTACCCACAGTCCACACGTTAATTTTGTTTGTTTTGACTGGATGAAGTGCCTGCATAGATTGAAGAGCAAATGGCTTGCCGTACTACGTTTTTATAACTGATTAGGATATATATAACAATCAACAGTTCCAGTCACATTAATTTACAGTATTATTGATATTTTGTTTTATGCTTAAAGTTAGTTATGGTAAAAGAACATTATAAATTTGTACTGTTATGTTATATACGCCTTATGAGTTTCATTCTTATAAATTTGGATTATTATTAATTTTGATTTATAATAAAGAAAATTAGATGTAGTGAAAGTATAATAAATCACATTATGTGAAATGATGATTATAAGTAACATTTTTATTTGTAACAAAATTATGACAAACGATTTTATGAGTTTCGACAGTGAACCGTATCATTTACCAGGTGTGGCTCCAGGGGTTTTTTAGACACATTGATGTCATCGATGGCGACTTTACTATTGTCATGAAAGCTCAGTCTTGATCATGATCACGTCATCAAAGGAAACTCCAGTAAACGGTTTACTATCATATATTGAGCAACCATAGGTCTACTTCATTATTACAGTGTTGGCTCGGGAGCTTTGAACAGCTCGACGGCTCAAGTAATAATGATTACCTATCGTACCTCGAATGCTCTGTATTTATTTATTTATGCACAAAACAAATTAAGTTAGTATTTATACCAAAACTCGGTGTTTGAAGTGGTTAGAAGTTTCATACCAGGTTTAAATTAAATGGTTTTAACTACATACAAATGATTGGTTAAACTATTTATGATCTATTGTTGACATCTTGAACAGCCATTGTAATTCTCCAACGCTTTTGCACCGAACTTTTATTATGTTAATAATCGATAAAAAAGAAATTAGCGATTGCTGGAAAATTCAAGAACAGAAACATTTGTACCTACAAATGATATTTGTAATTAATGCTTTTCAGGAACCACTTTTATAATTCAACACATAAATAAAAGTGAATTAAACATCATTCATTACTCACGTGTAAGCCACAATGAACAAGCTCGTAATCAAATTAATAATTTACTTGGAAATAATTTCACAGCAGCCGTGTAAATGTGTTATTTAGTTGGTTTCATGCGCCTGTTCATCGACAAATATTAACTTATTATTGACCTCATAATCATGAAATAGTAGAGCGAACGTACAACAGTAAAGCAACTTAGGGCTCACAATACGTCTTAAATCTCAAACTGTACCCATAAATATATCAAAATAATTAAAATGTCTCTTTTTGCATTGCCATGGTTCTCATTGCCTTTGACGTCTTGTTTTGTTAATTGACATCAAAATACGTGGGTACCTACGTGTATATTATGAGACTAAGTTGCCTACAGAGATTATGAAAGGGCTGTTTAAATAATATTTTAATAATAATCAATTCTTATAATAGTTTCTTTGGTGCTGTATCTGCTTTCTTTATCATTAAAAAATGCTACAGGCATATTATATGGTACTTATATTACGTGACTGAAACTAAGACGAGATATAAGTGTCTCGAACTTAGAGAAATTAGTAGCTTAATAATGATTAATTTATTCATGAATAAATTCATATGAGGAAAGCATACAAAATCAACTTCATGGTCTAATCAGCCCGTAAAGCTGCGGGTACAAACTGTTTGTTTCATGACACGGACTCCATAATGTGTATATATGTACAATATTTTTCAGTGAACGTTAAAAGCATCAATCGGCCTATCATTAGCAGGTATTTAGCCTTTCCCCAACTGCGGTTATCAGTCAATTTGTTGAGTGCATTTCCATCTGCGTTCACTCAAATATGTCCCATTAATTATTTACGAGATGCATACTACTGTTGGCAGAAACACACAGGGTGGAGTCATGTAGATAGTCTGACTGTGAGTGCCCCACCTATTATTTAATTATCGGATCGTTTATCGGTTGCCAGTGCCTAATTTATATACGTTTAACGACTTTTTATATTTGGGAGAGATTTACCACAAATAAGCAGTAACGAGGAATTTTAATTTTAAAATGCTCAAAATGTTGTCTCTTTTAACAGCCATCAATGAAGACATAAGTAATTGGAACATTTTTTCATTTTCCATATTGTTTTTTTTATTTTTTATTGTTGTTTATAGGCTTGCGCTTGACCACTATCTCACCTGATTTTAAGTGACTATGTGGTCTAGGATATAATGCGCTTGCATATAAGATACCTGTTCACTCTCGATTTGAAGAGTCCAAGATTGTAGTCCTCGGGAAATACAGACGCCGGCAAAGCGTTCCGAGATTATTACTTACACCTTTTATTCTGAAATTTTGTTTAGTATATGTTTTTTTTTTTTAGAAAATATGTGTGGACATTTCACACAGCGCCATCTAGCCCCAAACTTTAAATCCTTACTGCAAATATAATTAAAATAGATTGCAGTTTAAAACTAGGTACCCGTATATTATAGTTAAAAATCCCATCTCGAATATTAACAGGTCGGTATAACTTGCACATCTTGCTAAGTCTAGAGTTATATTTGAGTTCATCACATATGCATATCACTCCATAACTACGAGTTTTATTGCGTCACGGACAGACGTGGCCAAGGATTGGGATCTGCCGTCTGCCATATATTATGTTATATGCCTAAGCGGGTACTTTAATATACCCCACCTTTATGACACACCCGAGCTGGATGTTAATTTCGCATTTGAGGAAATACGTGCAATATTTTTCGCGGGGTTTTATTTGTGAATGAGTGGAGTGGAGTTTATAAAAGTGTGCGAGTTAAACTTGGTTATATAGAACTATAGCAGGAAATACGTGTACTTAAATAAAATGACAAAGGTAAACTGTAAAATATGTTGCAGTTTTATATAACTTTTTCAACACAAATGCGATGAGGTACCTTATAAAGACACTTACCGTATTATTAGTACCGCTACCACATTATTACTTTTATCACAAGTATTTCGTGAATTGAATTTGTTTAAAAGTAAATGCATCTTTTATGTCTAATGGCCTTACAAGCTACCAAAATATGAATATCTCTAGAGTACTCCTATATAAGACACGCATGACTTAATAATTTAGGTAGACTTTGAAAGCTTGTCTCGTAATTCACAATTCAAAATCTAAAATGATTACTAAGACTGGGTTTTTTCACCGATAGTTAAGGTAGCCAATGGTTAAAAACTCTAATAAATCCTAACCAATGGTCAAAATTTGTTAGAGTTTTTTTAAAGTTAGGGTTTTTTGATCTGGCGTTAAAGTAACCAATGGTCAAAAATGCTAACAAAATTTCTAACCAATAGTCAAAATTTGTTCAAGTTTTTAACTATCGGTTACCTTAACTACAGATCAAAAAACCCACCCTTTGTTATTAAAGTGGCGTTAAAATGTACTCATATTAAAAAAAAACCCTTTGAGGTGCTTGTTAATGGATTAGTCCCGTTTGTTGAGCATCACAAAGTCTACAGCGTAACAACTCCTTTTTAATTTTATATCAGTGAAATAAACACTGGCAAATAAGTTCTGTCAAGCACGAGAACTCGTAGCTCTAACGTGAAAGCTTCCGTACTAACAATCTTTCATAATACGGTTCCGTAAAGTATATGGAGAATTTATAATAATGACGAAAGATATTATACTACTTTTATCAATAAACAAATTCAAGTGTCGCAGTTACTTATACCAAGTATTATTTAATCTATGGGTACAATAAACACCAGCTATGTGCAGCAAAGGTAGACTGATTGGTTGTAAAACCAAAATAGAAAACATTTTGAAGGTGCGTGTGTTAGAATAATTATATAAATTTAGAGATACTTTTGACCCTTCTTTGATACTTCAATAAAATTTATTTCTTTAAATAGGTGAAGACGTCAGCAATATGTACCTAAGTATCTTTACATTTGTTTTAATATGATTGCTAGTCGATTGGGGACATAGACCTAGAAGACAGTAGCGAAAATATTTCTGTGTCTGTGATTGAGCAGGTAAATAAACACACGTTGATTGCCATAAGAGGGGCTTCTTTCTACCTCTGGATACAAATAGAACCCTAAAAAGGAAAGCACCAACAAAGAGAACCCGATTAAAAATTTTGACACAATAACCGTTGCGTTGGTTAAACAACAAGAAATTAGCTGCCAATTGCACCCAACACACTATTATAAGTTAGGCCATTGTTTGCTGTTTTTAGAAACACTGCAATGGTCAACATACAGGTACCTAGGTATAGGTAGTATGACACCATATGCTAAGCTTTGTATTCGGTTTATATAACTGTTTTGCTACAGTTTTTAAGCTTAAATTAAAACCTTATTGAGTGTTTTGTCGTACGTCGTAAGTCACCTGATTTGAGTGAAATAAACAATGATTTTGTCATTTTATTCGTGTCAAAACAATTTACATACCGAAAGCCGAAGGTTTCCCACTATCATCATCATCATCATCAGCCTGAAGACGTCCACTACTGAAGATAGGCCTCCCCCATAGAGCGCTACTTTGATCCGCTGCTTACCTCCTGCATCCATCGGCTCCCGTGGTTCTGACCAGGTCGTCAGCTCACCTAATGGGGGGCTGGCCTATGCTGCGTCTTCCGGTTCGTTCGTGGTCGCCACTCAAGAACTTTTATTCCCCATCGGTTGACAGTTCTACGAGCGATGTGGCACGCCCACTGCCACTTCAACTAGCTAATTATAAAAGCTATATCGGTGACTTTAGTTCTCTTGTGGATCTCCTCATTCCGGATCTTATCTCGCAAGGAAACTATAAGGAAACTTACTCATAAGGCCAACTCTTATTTACAGTCTCTACCACGTCTCAGTTCCATAAGTCATCGCTTTCCCGCTATGAAATATCAAGTCTCCACAAATACGTCATACAATACCTATCTTAATTTGCCGATTCGGTGATGGCACTTGTTATGCAACAGCGCGCCACGCGCCCTATATCCCGGAAAATGGGTTACGGGCACGCGCGGCGTGGCGTGGCACGCGTTTGACCAGGCATTACTCACGTATACTAATATGTTTGAGAGCTCCATTCAACTCTGTCAACAGATGAATGGCTATTACCATGCTTCAATTTAGATTGCAGATATTCGAAGAGAACATCGAATCGAAGGACTGTGTCACTCTCACTGTTGCTAAGAGATTTATTTATTATCAAAAAAAATATCGTCTATTATTTATCGAAAACCATGCATTAGGTACCTATAATGGTAATGAAACAGTTATTAATAGTCATTTAGTTTTGTATAAAAAAATCTGATGCTGCCGTTATGCAACAACGCGCCACGCGCCGGATATCCCGGCAGAGGCAGTGCGGGCACGTTCGACCCTGGGCGCGTTTGAGCAAGCATTACGCGTGTATTGCTACTAATATTTACTAAAATGTTTGTGAGATTGTGCAGCTCTGTCCGACTCTATCAACAAACGGTCGATGTTGCTCTGAGGTCAGTTTGGGGAATATTAAAAACAGAGCTCTTTTTATGGGACATCAAAGCATCTGCCCTATCAAGTTCTGCCAAAGCCACTGGTTATATGAACATTGGGTATAACACGCCCCTAGCTACTAAACACTACTATACGGTGCGACTATACTTTTTTATGAATACTGATATTTTCCTGGTTCCAAAACTCAAGGCTTTGACTTATTTAACGCTGGATGCGCCCCGCGGTTTCACCTGCGGGTAAAAAGTGTTATATGTATATAAGCTATATCTATTCCAAATTTTATTCAAATCTGTCTAGCTGTTGCGACGTGAAGAACAAACATACATACAAACTTTCGCCTTTATAATATTAGTGTGATAGTGTGATGTGATGTGGTGTGATACTTGTGATAGTGTGGTTCAAATCCGTTTATTCGTTACAAACCTTTCTTACTTAAAATGCACACACGCCAATACCTCTTAGTTTCCAAAGTAACATCAATTATGTAAGTACCTATTTAAAAAAAAGTCATAAATAGGTACATAAATTACACAAAGTGTATTTTTATTAAATTGGAAAAAATATACTTTTAACTTTCATACTAACTCTAATCATCTTTCAAGTACACATCAGTCTACAACCCTTTCAGCGGGCCAGTTACTATGCCAAGTGATTCTACTATTCCTATAACCTAACTGTTTAAATCAATTCGGTATTAAACTGTTAACTAGAATCGGTATTCACTAGCAGATAACAGACAGGACCCAGTGCTTGTAATTCACGCAACTATGCAAAACTTCCGAACTGGGTAGAGGCTTCATAAAAGTGAGCGAAAGCTTCAAGGTTTTAAAATAATGCTCTTGATGTCAATATGTAAGGGTGGGTTTTTTGGGCCGTAGTTAAGGTAACCAATGGTTAAAAGTTCTAACGAACTAACCAATAGATAAAATTTGTTAGAATTTTTGACCATTGGTTTTTACATTAACTATAGAAATCAAAAAATCCATGCTATTCCCTGGCTTCTCGTACATTTGTCAAACAAATGTTAACTTAACGCTCATTGGTTGATGACAGCCGATGATCAACAGGCAACCAATGACCACCCAGTATTTTTAAGTTGAAATTAGTTTAATTTTAACAAACGTACGACAAACCGGGGGTAACAAATGCAGAATACGTAACGGTTAAAAAGAACGAATAAATTTTATTTTTATGAAGCAAATATAAAAATAAAAACTAAAACAATAATAATTAGGTACTTAACATATATATTATACTAATAACATAGAGTAATAACATAGTTAAATTCACTCGTATTCTATAATTATGCACGCAGTCTTTACCTGTAACTGTGATGACACTTAGCAATGTTTCCTCCGAATTGTGTAACCAAACTTAGCTACGGTGTACATTATGTTGGTAATCGTAATAAATAAATAAATAAATAAATAGAGGATGTTTTGACTATCTAAGATAATAATTATTAATAACGAAGAGATAAAACATTATTTCATTAAATAGCTACTATAGAGTACATAGCAGCCCAATGCAAAGAGAACTAAGCAAACGCGAAAGCAGAAAGTAGCTGCATTACAGCTTCTCCCAAAGGCGCCCTTAACGCCGAGAGCAGTTCAAAACTCCTGAAAATTCTCAATAAGTAATCGATGAAAGTGGTACGCGAATCTATGAATCGCGGTAACTACGAGTGCTACGACGAACATAAAAATGCACGTGTTTACGAACTCTGCAGGCCAATATCCAACAGACTGATTGCTTCTTTACTGTTACACGATAAAAATTTTATTAGATGCTCATAAAATGTACTAGACGAGTCGTGAGACCCAGTAGCCAATATTTTTAAACTACCGTGTAACTAACCTTCATACAACTTAAAACTTTAAGTAATAGGCGCTGTTAAATCCGCCTTAGGGCCAATTTCACCGTTACAAATAAACGCGATCAGTTCAAGCTAAACTCAATTTAAGCGTGTAAATGAGTTTTGATCTACAATTTGCATTTCACCAACATAAACAGAACGCAGTTAGAGCGTAAGAGGTTCAATTCTGAACGCTCGATTTTCGGCGTTTAGCTCGCTTAAACGCGTTTATATACTTATATTACAGCAAAATAATGAAACTATGAACATTATCCCACTAAATAAAAGTGTATTCAAAAGAATACTCATATCCAAAGCTTTATTTGTTTTCCCATCAGCTCCACATCTTACAATTTGGTAAATTCATAAAAATCGGCGCAAAAAATTCACGCGGCTGGTTGGCCAAACCGTCGAACCGTTCAAATCGTTTAGTAAACAACGAATAGGTCGTGTACAAGTGAGGTACATCGATTTTAATCGAATGGAAACGGAACAAAGTGAAAATGTACACCTCAATTATTCGAACGCTTGTGGACAAATAACCATATGTCGAGCTGACCGCTTCCCGCTGTTTTGGACGAGGCACAAATTTTTGCCACGATATGCGATATGAATACACCGTTTTCGCCATTTTTGAATCCCTATATACTTCCTAAATAAAATTGAAACGTTAATACTATTGTTAATAAAACAAATGTGCCACTGTGTAAAATTTGGAACTTGCCAATTTAGGTTTATTTTGCTCACAAAGTACGATTATCTCTTTAAAACTAATATTTCTGTCAAACAGCCCGAGCAGTTGGTCGGCAGACACCACCACACCAACTCTCAACTATATTTTTTCCTATCTGTGTATATAATACTTACATCGAGAGCAGTAGGTTTTTTTTTCTAGCTTCGTAAATAGGCACAATTTTTTTTCATTGATTAGACTAGCGTTTGACCACAATCTCACCTGATGGGAAGCTGTGATGCGGTCGAAGGTGTAGCACGCTTGTCTTGTCACGCACGCACATACGATAAATGCTAGCTGTGTGGTCCCGGTGAAAGAATAAGACTACCCACCCCATCTTTTCCCGTTGGAGCCGTAATAGCTGGCTAAGGGAATATTCAGGGAATGGGCAGAAGCATTATCCTTGGTCTCCATTATAATCTACTGCGATCCCAAGACGCCTGCCAAGCGTGGTGATTATGGCAACCCCTAACGTAGGAGGCTTATGTTCAACAGCAGACGCAAAAACGCTGATGGTGTGATGGTGATATGATAATAATGCTGGTTTTACATAGACACGCAGTTACGAAATGGAACATTTTCTTAGTAGCGTTATGTGATTAGTATTTTATGGTTAACAGTGGAAAGAGCAGGAACCTAAGTGAATGAAATACGTACTAATAGTTAAAGTTACATTTTGAATGAACAGTGTTAGTTCATTACCCATTTGGCTGTTTCGTCTCACAAGCCAAAAAGACTCAGGCGTGACCTCGCGCTAGAATACGACATACTCAATTTCTTATATAGAAATTAAATTAAAAGAGCGCTGAGATAAAAAGCAAATGCTATTGTAACTTACAGCACTGAATGGCTAGCAATTAAATTAGAATCGATGTAGAAATTGGAATGTTAATGGATTCCTAATAGAGTTTTTTATAGGTCCTACTTCCCGCGCTCAGGCGACTGAAAATATGCTATCAGCTTGAACTATTTCATAATCTGGGAATAGTTGCGATTTGAAACCCTATAAAATACCATGCCATGGATTAAAGATAATTTCATGATATTTGACATTTTAATTATGCAAAGAAAAACCTGCAGTCGCGTACCTATATAAGCGGTGAAAATGTTAACGGCTTTTTCTACGACGGCTTATTATAAAATCTTTAGCAGCAAAACAACTATTAGCCGTTTTTAATTTACGCTGCCAGTTTACAAGCGATCCGAGCTAGAAAAAAGCAATCTTGGGTATCGTCGCCTTGGACGACATCGGGCGGCAACGGCATCAAGTAAACAGCCCGCTCGTCCTGCATTTCAATCGGTTCTATTTGTATTTTATTGGGAGGAAGGCGGAACGCCACAGAGCTTTATATTTTATTGAGTTCTTTTATGAGCTTACCCGATAATAGTGCCGTATCAATACTGCTATTTAATTAGCTGGTGCGTGATCGCTGCACCTAAAAGTACATCTGTCTATCTATAGTACACAAGTAATAACAATGTGACCAAGAAAAAGTCTACATAGAAGAGAAATTAGAAAAAAACATTTCAGTGGAGTATATTTTGAAGAAGTAGAAATCAAAAACATTCATGTAGGTTTTACGGAAACTGAACTAATGATAAGCTGAAAAAGAAGAATATATATGTACAAGTAAACTCGAAGGTGAGGCCTTGCAGCATAAAGGGTAAACAGTAGAAGTTTTCGTCATTAAAAAAAAAAAAATGTGTGGACGTTTCACACAGCGCCATCTAGCCCCTAACTAACTAACATTGAACTTATATTTTAAACACAGCCACCATCACCGTAAATATCCACTGCAAATCAATATTTTCTTCATTAATAGCATGAAGAGGTATTAACGCGATAACAGTTAATTAATCATCCAGCAAATACAATCGAACCAGCAATAAACCGAGTACGGACAGTTTAATCTGAATCGAGTATGAGTATGGTGCTCACTTTAGGTAAGGTAGCGCCCATTATATTGTCTGAAGTATTTAATTAGGCATTAAGTTACTGAGGTGATCCAGTTATTATTTTATCAGTTACTATTTTTACAGTAGTATTTATGTTTATTTTATTTAATGTATTCAAATTTAAACTATTCAATAATTAATTTTATTTTATACTTAATTTATTTATTGTTTATAAACAAACTAGCAGTTATTTGCTTGAGAATGTTTCTGTATAAGTACTTACTATTAGGTAAACTAAAGGACTTATTAAAAAAAACTTGGTTTTGGCATTAGCTCTGTACAACTTATACGTACTAATTAAAGATAATAATTGATTTTCAGTTATATGGACATTGGCGCTTGAATCATCATGGCAACAAGAAACCACAGAAAAAAGTCTTGGCCATTTGCTGGACCAACTCATTGAAGAAACTGTAAGCACGTACAGTAATGAAAATGAGAATCATTCTAGAGTTATATATATAAAGCCAGATAACGCAACCAGACAACTTAAAGAAAAGATAGCGCTTCCCAATCCTTCGAATGATTATGAGGATTTAGATAATATTGTTCAACAAATGAAAAGTATAACACATGAAAACAATTTTCCGAAACCCAGTATTGGAGAAAATGAGAATGTTTTACGAGAAATTTCAGTAGAAGTAGCACGCTCGGGAATGCCCTATAATGATAACGCTGGCGATACCATTCAAGAAATAGAAATCATAAACGACGGGTTTTCAAAATCGGGTAGACCATTATTTGAGGTTAACGAGATACCAGATAATACAATTGAAAGTTACGCCTCAGATTCTGAGAGCAATTTAATTCATAAATATCCTGAGATAATTATAGACAAAATTACTTACGATGCCTCAGAGAGACAAAATAATGAGGCAGAAAAACCTCGTATCATTCAAAATTATAGAACCCATAATGTAAATCACTTAAACTTAGGTCAAAAGGAGGTAGCTACAGAAGCATTAGGATCCCTGGTGAAATTGTTAATGAAAAAAGATCCCAAGAAACAATCTTTAGTTACTGCTTCAAATGAATATTTAGAACACGATGATTTAAATGCTGTCGTAAGATCGACTCATATACACAATGCTTATCACAATCACGTGACTAACAACCTGCCTCTTACATATAGTAGTTTGACGCCTGGTGGAAAAATGATTCTTGGTAATATACCAGAGCGCTATGAAAACTTACATCGTATAATTAGTAGACCGAGAAACGCGTATCTCAATCCAAATTTGCAATTAAGTAGATGGGAAAGTAACACGGGGCAAAACTCATTAATGAGTATTTTGAGAGCACATAACCTTAATCATGTTAATTTTATTCCCGAGACACTTAACATGTTGTCTAGAATTGTGTACCGACCTTTATATCATCACCATCTTCTTCGTTAATTGTAGTAAAAATTTGCGATTAAAATACTAAATTTGAACCACTGAGTTTGGATGTTATTTGTGCCGTATCTTGTATTACGTAGGTACATACACAATAATACACATGTTTTGTTTTATACTTTTAAAAAAATAAACCTCACTTGTTTCTGCAATCGAAAAATGTACTAGGTGATTTGATGCGCTATACTTTGTAAGTTTCAATTGAATTTTACACAGTTCAATACAATAGGTAGATTTCGGCTGTTGATAATCAGTCACCGGCAGCTAGTTAGCGAAGTTGTGAGTCGGAAACACAAAGAAGCTATCCACAATTTGCAGACTAACTAGTGAGCAGTGAGCAAACACGATCAACCGAAGTCCAAACTGCGCTCAAAGATCTAGTTAGTTGCGGAATGGTTCATTGCCATGTTTGCCGTTTGCCGCTCGCCGTTTTGCCGACATGTTGCTGCTATGCTGCCAATAAGCAACAATACTCGGTTCAAGAAGGTGTAAGTACATGTTTAATTCGTGGTTTATGTTTGCAGTGAATTAATTAAGGAATCGCGGAGGTGTTCGTTGAATATACGTTTTGCTATAGAGTGAGAGTAACGGCTTTCGTTTTACCAAGTAGCATAAACAGCTGCTTAACACATTTTGTAATCAATTCTGTGTTGCTTTTTTAAGATACATTTATAGAAATTTGATTAGATAGAGAGCATACACTTCCATATCTATATTATTATGGAAAACATATGGTACAATACAATAGATGTGACTAATTTGACACTAAATAAAATATGGGTAAAAAGTTAAAGCACTTTTAATTCAGTTTAAGATGATATGCCTTTTACGAATACGTAATACATTTAATGAATGTCTGCAATCACTGCCTTTCAAAAACCATTGTTTTGGTGTAACTTGAAGGTACGTCACCTGGCAATTAGTTATATTATAAAATGTGACCTTTTCAGTAACCAAATTTGCCAGTTGCTCTCGACCTGTTTGTTACGGAGCTGCGCAGCCGTCACGTCAGTCCGCGACGATATTGCGCCCCGACTTACACTACTGTTCTTTATTTCCTTATTGTGTATTCAGTCCAATTGCGTGAGAAGTTGAAAACGTTTTACTAATATAACGTTTAGCTTCTCCAGCTTGCTGATATATTGTTACTTCACAACCTTACATACAAACTGCTCTTAGTAACAGAACTATTATCCTCCGCAATACACAGTTCGGCTGGTGTGCTAAAAATTTAATATTACAATATAAGAAAAAAATTAAATGTATTATTGTTATCCCGATTTTCCGTCTACTTGAAATTTTATTTTATTTTTATTTTATTTTATTAAATGAAATGATGAGAGTCAGAAAAATGTTTTTTTTTTTAAATTACTGTCCTTCTTTGTAGGTATGATTCTAACAATTTTTCATGCTTGACCGTAACGAAAATATTGTAGGTATGTGTGCTTCATTAGTACGGCTAACAGGCGTTCAAGTCCTTAGTTCTGCCACCTTTTGCTTCTTCGGGGGCAACCATGATATCACTGACTTATCTGGGTACTACTACCTAGGTACCTAGGGCTAATATAGAGAAAAATAAGTTTAATCAACAGTACTTATAATATCAAGTTGGAATGATAATTGTGATTTACATGTGAATTACTTTGTTACAGTTGATCCACTTATGCATAAGTGGATCAACTGTAACAAACGTAGGTAAGGCTAGTCTTAGCTGCGATGTTGTATAATTATTTCCTACGGCTGAAGTAGGTACCTACCTTTATTCTAAACTAGCTACTGTAACTATACCTACGCTAACTAAGCTACACATAAACTATTCTATCTATATCTATCTTCTCCTTCTATCTATCTATTTAAAAATAAAACTGTAGCTGGGTTAAATCTGTACATTAAACATTAAAGTTAATTGCATCACAAAAAGAAAATACCTGAACCTGTGTGCTTTCTTTAAGTTGTTTTTATAAAAAAATATGTATCTATGTTATGTAAGTCTGTAAGGTATCTGTAATTATGGGTCTGTTTATTTTTAAGATAGTTGCCTGAATTTAACGGTTTTTATTACACTTCTTTAGCGATATAGTTTCAAAGAAATTATTTTTGTCTGTCTGTCTGTCCCTTCGAACACGCATCACCCTGAAATTATTCGATGGATTTCAATGAAAGGTGTGGTTACAGCTAATCTTTTAAAATAACATTTATAATGCCTTATGTTTTTGAAAACGGCCAAGTGAGGGTTGCACGAAGCAAAACAGAAGTAATTTTAATGCAAATAATATTTGTTTGTATATGATTTAAAAGATAGTAAAAAAACTATCAACGATGGTCAAAAAATTCTCTAAATATCTTGAAAAAAATAAGGTAGTTATTCAATTTCATCCCTGCGTCATTTTCATGGTATAAAATAATACGATGTAGAGCTGAACTCCACAGTGCAGAGCTATGTAGATATACGTCATTACGTGACGTTATCCATACGGGAAGGCAACAGAAGGGAGGCTGGCGAAGCCGGCCCATTCATTCATCCTTTCCCCTTTTCTTTTCCCCTTTCACTTCCCTGTTCTCATGAACAGGGCTAGGACATAAAAGTAATTAACCCGTGAGAAGCCGGGCCAGGACAGCTAGTTGGAATATAAAAAACTAGCTTCTACCCCGCGGCTTCGCCCGCGTGGACTAATTATCTCTCAGGAACCGTTTGTATTTCCGGGATAAAATTACTTTATAACTAACCTTTTTGGGAGGCGTTTAAAAAGTCCTACAGGTACCTAACTAAAAATGTTACTTTTAAATCCTTTTAATCTTACGTATAAGTGGTCTCGTGCAATGATTTTTCATGGTGGCATTATGAGAGGCAGGGATGAAATATGTAATTTTTGCAATATGTAATTGACATCAATAATTTATGTAGGTATAGTTAATAACTGGTTTGACGAACGTGACTTCGAAAATGAAGAAACAAAACTTCCTTCCCTTTTTACCCCTTCAAATCAACCCTGGCAAAAAGTATTACTGTAGCACGATTATGTTTTAAAAAGTATATACAATGTCAATTTTTACCACTATAATTTAAACTACAAAGTTTCGTCGCTTATTTCAACCACGTAAGTGATTCCTCTCAAAACAAATTTAAAGCAACATTTTTTATATCAAAGAAACTATCCAAGTTTGAATACATTACGGTATTTTTTTTATTTACAAAGCTCAACCACTGATTTTGGGGTTGAACTCCAAACAACAAAGAAAACCCATTTCATTTTAACTCGTTGTATGGTCCAAGCTTAAAAACGATAAGTACCTACGTTAAGAAATAAAGGTTTTTTCATACAAAGACTATTTACCCTTTCCCACCCCCTTAAGAGCTGAATTCTCATGAATTCCATTTCATCGCACCCCTATGTAATAAACGTATTCGAAATTTCAAGGTTTTAGTTTCAGCGCTTAGGCTGTGCGAGCGTCTTACGATGGGACCTTATCCTGTATTTTGTAACCCTTCATGGGATGAAATTCAAGAAACGCTGCGACCCGTATCTATTTATTTCGTATGATTGTTACACATTCCGAGTTTCAGTATGATACGGTAATATTTTTTTAAATTTCCATACAAACCTTAACAATTTTTTAACCCCCTTATGTGTCGAATTTTGAAAAACTAAAAGGTACTGTTTCTTTTACTTTTATACTTGTTTGTATGTGTTAAGTTTCAGAACGATACGTCACGAAATGTAGGTTTTTCATACAAACGTTTTTTACCCTTTTCATCCACTTAGGGGTTGAATTTTCAAAAATCCTTTCTTAGCACGCGCTTAAGTTATAAAAGGAAGCTACCCTCCAAATTTCAAGTCTATACGTCCAGCGGTTTGGGCTGTGCGTTGTCTGTCAGTCAGTCAGGACAAAACCTTTTATATAACAGATAATAATTTAAAATAATATATTTGAAACTGATTTATACAAACAATCAAGTTATGTGATTACGGGTACTGTACGGGTACATGTCTCATTTTGCGTGGTTAAAATGTGTAACTATGCGTGGTATCATGGTGGTATCCAAATGAACACGCTGCAATCATGTCTCGACTGCGCCATTTTATAGCATACACATTCCGTCACCACTTGTTATTCTAATAAGATGTTGGAAAGAGACAGATTTCCATAATGTTAATCATAGCGATCATCGGAGTAAGTTCAATACGATATTGACAGCTCAGTAGCTCCGATAGTCGCTTATAAAAAACTTAATTACAAACTGAGAAAAGTTTTAAAAGAAATTAAGTTTATTGCAATCAGAATAAGGTTTAATCTCGTCTTGTTCTGTATCTTGTTTACATGTGACTGAGGAATGTTAAAGTTCAAGTAAATAATATTATTATACCTACTACACTGACCATTAGCTATAAGTAGCTATATTATAAGTAAAAGCAAATTTTTGAATTTCATCCCCTAAAGGGTTCAAAATGCAGCACAAGGTCCAATGGTAAGACGCTCGCACAGCCTAAACCGCTGAAGCTAAAATCTTGAAATTTCGAAGATAGGTATTTAATAGTGACCTATTTAGATATAGCGCTTTTTAAATTGGCGCCCAAAAAAAGGAGGGTTAGGGTAATTTTATCCCGGAAAAATAAACGGTTCTTGGGGGATAGTCCATGTGGGTGAAGCCACGGGTATAAGCTAATATTATATAATAATAAAAAAAATCAGTCACGAGAAGTCGTAGGTACCAACATATTTAATTCAGTATAATACAAAATTAAAAATAAAGTTATAATAAATAACGTTGAATAACATTGCTTCTAAAAGCTATAAAACTAAAAAAATTAACGTAATTTTTTAATATCCATTTTCATCATAAAGTACGAAAACTATAAATACACAAATGTACCCGAAAGGATTAGCACAAAATTAAATGCCTTTCATTCCTCCCGTCCTTATCCGGCATTAATATGTTCCTGTTCTCTTTTATTATAAGGCAGTAATACTCGAGCTTACAGATGGCTTATCAATTAGCCGTCGTCGATAGGTTTTGCACGTGTCTTTTTCCCGCAGCCCCTTTAACGCATTAATGTTTCAGGAGGCCCGCTCCGGTGGCCTTTATAAGTATACCTAACACCGCACAAGCATGCCTACTCTTATTATAAAACTGTAACAGGTCCAATAGGCTATATAGATGACTACTATTTTTTCATAGCATAAATTAATAATATTCCACAAAAAAAAAAGTTGTGTAACAAAAATTAAATATCTCAAAAAATTACAAAGTTACAAGCATTTTAAAATACAGGAATAGAAAGAGACTGCTCAAACATGCAGCGACGTTACAATTTGGTCCTTCATAGTACCTTATTACTAAGCTGTGGTAGCTTTACATACAATCTCTTTGGCTTGTGACGTCACAATCACGTGTTATCGTAATAACTGTGGGGCATGCTCTGTTTTGCGAGAAAGGACAGGCGATGCCTCCTTTAGAAACTCTAAAAGCTTTTTACTTACCGTTTTAACTTATTTTTTCTATATTGCATTCATTTTTAACCTACTTTATGAAAATAATATTTACTTGTTCTTTTTTAATTGCAGGCACCCAGCCTATTCTCTATATTGAAGATTTTTTTTTCTTTTGATGCTGTTGCCAAAACTGTATTTTTTCATTTTTGCCCTTCTGTCTGTCCGCTTGTCTGCATATTGGCTGAGCATCACACTAAAACTACGGATTCAAATGAAACTTGGCGTAGTTTGACTTCATTATCTTGTAATATGAAGTCAAATTAGGACATAGGATAGGTACTTTATATTCCAGGGGGCAAGCACCAACACCAGCGCTTGCCTCCGTTCGCTGTTTCATCCGTTCATCCTTTTCCCTTATCATTTTCTCTCTTCCTTCTCTCTTTCAATGGACTTCAACCCGTGCGAAGTCGGGGCGGGTCAGCCGCACCTATAGTATCAAGAGTGAAGCACAAAAACAAAAGTAAATTTACGGTATCCATTTGCTTTGGGAAAATAAGAAAAAATAATTAAATTAAATATGAAATTTTTTCTCACAATATTTTATTGTCTGGGTCGTTTTTCAGATACTCCCATTGCTCCAGGCAATTATTTTTACATCTATTTAAGATAGGTTTGATATAGTCGTTGGAAATCAAATACTGAAGGACGTTTTAAGTCTTAAATAATGATTAGTAGTTCATCAATTATTGCGAGTTCTCGCAACCGTGCTTGTGCGTGCAGCTTTATAAAAGCTACGTAAAAGTATTGATTATGTACTACCACGTGTCTCTGATTAATAGCAAGGGGCGATATAACAAGACAACTTCATACTCAGCGCGACGGTAATCCTTGAGCGCATATTTTCACCTCGCGTGTTAATCTCAGCAAAGCTTTCAATAGCGTTTCGCATATAGAAAAGTTACGGTGGAAATGTTTGAAACTTCTCACAGGCAACGGGAAGTTGCAATGTTAATGTATTTCCTCTTTGTATCTGGTCTGTCTGCTTGTTAAATACGTGTGCGCTTATGTGCTTAAAAGTTCATGTTTTGTGTGTGATGCAGTTGTTTTAGGTAGAAGAGCGGTAATTGTATATTTGTTAAAAAAAAGCAGATAAAATGGCGCAGCTCTCAATTGAGGGATGAATGTTAACTGTTAGTTAATCTTTGAAAACTTTTTAACCTTAGAAACATATTTCCTATTGAAAGAGTGGCCTTCAAAGTAGATAATAAATACCTACCTATTATTGTAATAATTCTATGCTAATTAAACTGGACCTACTTTTTAGCACTCCAGTAATAACGCACTACGATCAAATTCACGCGTACTCAGACGATTTGTAAAACTCACACAACTAATATAGCCCATACCGCAAGACTATGTTTCTCCGCGAGATATTGCACCTATTATTGCATCGAACATAATGGTGATCTTAATATTAATAAAAAAGATATACCTACGAATGCAGTCACTATACCGTACTGGATTTCCAGAGACTACAGCGTCTGAATAATAATGAGCACCAATAATCCCGTGTAGAAACAAGTAAATAACTACCAAGCATGGGCGTACTCAGGAATTGTATTTGGAGGGATTGAAAAATGTCAAAACGAAAGAATCTATAGTTACCTCTGACTTGACGAGGATGTCAAGTCGAGGATTTTTGTTATTATTTTCTTGACCGATTAATAAAGGACTAACTTTTGCCCCCACAGCCTCATCACTTGTTTAGACCCCTGCTGTGGCTTTTAAGAAACTTATACAAATCCAATTTATTTTCCATTTTCCCACTTCATGAAAACTTAAATATGCTCGCAAGGTAAACCACTTTGAAAGCAATCCTTTGATCGCGCTTATCTTCATGCAAATCCGTATCAAATTTTGATAGCTCACCTTATTTTCAACCCGGAAAGGTTTTTAAATCTATTTTATGGCACTTTGGTGTACTGTTCTTTCTTTGATAGACTTTTTTTATAAAGGAGCTAGATGGCCATACACATGAACGAGTTAATAAATAATAACACACTAAATCATAATAATATATTTTCAAAACTTTCTACAAACTTCTGATTAATTTTGTAAAATAACAAGTAGGTATTGATCGTTGTATTTGTCTCAAACACAAGTAAAAATATGATTTACGTAATATGAAACAATTAACAAACTCATAACATAATTTAAAGCGGAGTGTTTAAAACTAAGAGACATTATCAGATCTAAGCTTACATTTATGAACGCGTGTTTAACTTTTTGTGCTAGATCAAAAAATAATTCAAACATACTTTTCAACGAAACACTCAATCATCCATATTCGATGTCTTATTTAAAAACAAAAGGCAATATTCAAACAAAACAAATAGCCCGGTTATCTTACCCGTAAGGAAACAAGGAGTTCTGTATAGAGTTAATAAGAATTCAAACGACGGAACAGGTTACAGGCGCTTTGCTTAATCCAGATACGAAGCAATCTGAATAGAATCTAGAAGACATCATTTCATTACCTACTATCGCGTCTGTTTAAACAAAAAGCATATTCCCGTATATACAGCAGGTAAGCTGTTCAGTTGACTATAGCTACTTTGCTACGATACGTAACTTGTGAATTTCTTTGTGTCTTATCTTTGGTCTCCGTCCACTTGCATCTTTTCGATTACGAAAAGATTTTAATATACTTATATACAAAAGCATAATAAGATCCAAAATGAGGACATCCGCAGCAGAACTAAAGTGACCGATATAGCTCTTAGCATTAGCAAGTTGAAATGGCAGTGGGCAGGTCACATCGCTCGTAGAACTGACAACCGAGGGGGAAGAAAGGTTCTCGAGTAGCAACCACGAACTGGAAGATGCAGCGTAGCCCGGCCCTCCACAGGAGCTAAGCAGCCACCCAAAGAGGCGCTCTCTGGGGGAGGCGTATGTTCAGCAGTGGACGTCTTCAGGCTGTTGATGATGATGATGATGATGATACAAAGACTATTTAAAAAATGCATGTTAACGTAAATTAGATAAACTTTCAAATTAGTACTACCATTATAAGCTGAAGGGTAATTCTATATTTCTTTAGTCACTTTTGTATGTAAGCATTAAATAAAAGGAAAATTTAAAAGAATTTTTTTGCTACTTTGTCATTTGACTCCTGTGAAATGTTTAATAAAAAGGGAAAAATTAGACTTCCTCATATGAGGAAGCGAAATTTTTCAGTCACAACAGGCACCTCACAGCACTTGGAAGTTTGAATTGTATGTGAGACATAAATTAACTTGGAGAAGTAGTTCGACGTGTCGTCATACAAATACATACATACAGTTTCGCTGCGAGTGGAATCACAAAGAGCGAAACATTAATGTGTTGTGAATTATCTGAGAAGTTATCGCGAAGTTTTCTGCAGTTTTGTGTACCTATACGCTGACGATTTCTACACTGCTTCTCATATTATTAAGCAGTTGTCTGGAGATTTGCCTATGAGCTTCTTGCATGCATATTCTTGTGAAATGAAACTTCCAAAGTTATGTGAAATAAACATTTTCTATTAGACTTAAAACTGTGATTATCAAAGACTTAAAATGATTTTTATATTTTTCTATTAATCTAACTCGGAATCGTGACGGCTTAGACATTTTTCATTTTTATTGTTATTATAATTTAAAACTCACACACACTCCCAAATTTTATATTAATATGCATTTACTAAGTAAGATTTCCTAACGAGATTTAGATTTTCTAGTTTTTGTTGATGATTTTTATTAAACAGAAATATGTAATTTAAACACAGGCATGGCCTTGGAGTGTTTGCTGTTTGATTAAGATTGCTTGTGGTATGATTACAGTTGTATGACGGCGCTGCTCTATTTTAAATTAAACCAATAAAAATGTCAAATGATGTATTATGTGAAGTGAACCGGGGTGCTTTTTTTAGGGTTCCGTACCCAAACGGTAAAATGGACCCTATTACTGAGGCTCCGTTGTCTGTCTATCTGTCTGTCTGTCTGTCTATCTGTGTGTCTGTCTGTCTGTCTGTCTGTCTGTGTAATAGTTAGACAGTTGAAATTTTCACAGAGGATGTATTTTTGTTGCCGCTATAACAACAAATACTAAAAAACTGAATAAATTAAATATTGTTAGGGGGGCTCCCATACAACAAACGTGATTTTTTTTGCTCATTTTTATAGATAAAGGGTACGGAACCCTTCGTGTGCGAGTCCGACTCGCACTTGGCCGGTTGTTTTAGTTCACCATTTAGCGTCCAATGCTGTAAATAATCACCGCAGCCGATTATAATGCAGAACGAGGGGAATGACTGCTGCCCATTTCCTGAATATATATCTCTAGCCGGCTCTTACGGCAACCACGAGTAGAGATGGGGGATCCTATTCCTATACTGGGACCACACGGAGTTCTTTAGTTTATATTAGACCGAAATATTTTTAAATATATTCTAAGTACAAAAACTTCCCAATTTTTCCTTAAGATAAAATAGAGAGAAGAAAGGATCTCAGAGACTTCTGTTTTAAAGAGGGCATATTCCTAGGTACCGCACACTGAAGAACACGAGTTACGCTTGTTTTACAACACTTTAAAACAAGCAGTAACGTCTTGTAGCGGGTTGCGGAAGGAAAGAATGCATACGAGTTTATGTTTGTGGTCGCTCGGACTATTTTCTCTCGAAATAATTAAAAGTTTTTACGACCGCCTCCTAGTATAGCACAGGAGCCGACGACGTTTGACTGAGAATGAAGCCATTTGTATAATTAGGTAGTCAAGTTGTTTTAGGGCAAAATTCGTCAGTACTAACTACAGTCTTTCTATTTACGCTATAGAATATTTTTTTAATAATTTTCTAAGTGCTATCAACAACATCAATGACAATGACATCTGTTCAAACTCATAAAGGCTAAATTCTAGTTATTGGTAACTGCTAAAACAATATTCCTTTACACAAAAATAAAATGCTATGATTTCTCTACACCTACAACTCCAAGTATTCTTGCACTACATACATTATTGAATTAATATAAAAACTTCGGAATCGTGAGTAAAAAGCTTTTTAAAAGTAACATAAAGTGTGGTGCGATGCAAATACGAACCGATCAATTTTTAATAGTCCGCGTAAATATGCATAGAGAGCCAATTTACTTTTGTGAACATGAGTTTATATCAATTTCAGAGTCAGTTTTTGCAAAAGACCGTTTCAAACAAGGTTAATAGCGAGCTGAAAAATGTATGTATTTTGATGGGCTGGCCTGGGGCAAAATATCAGCCGATACATTAACTATGTTACCTGATTTTTACTGTCTAAATCTTACTAGGCGATGGGGAACAAAGGTTCTTGAGTAGCGACCATGAACTGGAAGACGCAGCGTAGGCCGGCCCCCTACTAGGTGGACCAACGACCTGGTCAGAATCGTGGGGAGCCGATGGATGCAGGAGGCAAGCAGCCGCTCAAAGTTGCGCTCTTTGGCCTATGTTCAGCAGTGGACGTCTTCGGGCTGATGATAATGATGATGATGATTACTAGGCTATTTGCAGATTGCTGCATGCAGAGTCAAAAATCTAAAGCAAAGACAAACATAACTTAATATACTTACTTATCCATAATATTTACTCAACTAAATCATGACTATAATATGAGAGGGGGTCCTGATAAAATATTTTTATTTAATCATGCTGATCATTCAGAAGATAAGTACCTACACTCTATTTAACATAGGTAACTATATATTTAAAGTATTGTGGCAGTCAAACCTCTTATTTACTTCCACACCTGATTTTTAAGTGCATAAAATAAAATTACTTACAATCTTTTATAATGCCATCTTCTATAATAATTTATAGTTTTTATAAATATGAAAGCGTGTAAGTCATACTTTTTCATACACGGTGATTAGTTCGTAGACCGTATCCTTTCAGAGTATTTTTAAACGGGTCTTAGGCTATCTTTTAAGCGTAACATTAGTTCAGCGATTTTTTTTTATTAAGTCTTGAACTAACTGTATCAATTGATTCATTGACGCACAGAGTCTACCACAACCATGAGTTGAAATTGGACAAAACGCCGGGTAAATAACACCTGATAGTGTTGATGACAACAAAAGAGAAAATTTGCTTATTTTCTTGTTTAATAACTCAAAAATTAGTGTACCGTATTAGTGGGCTGTAATTATTATTCTTAAACCCAGAAATTTACGCATTTTTAAGGTTCCATTAGATCTTTAACCGAAAGTACACGTTTTAGGGTTTCGGGAGTTTTTATTACCTTTTCCACTACTGTGATATTCCAGTCAAACGATGATTGGTACTAACCGAGTGATGTGCCATACTTTACGACATTAGTGACGTGCTTGCGCTTTCCATATAATTTTCCAGGCACTTTACAGCGCCGTTTTCGCCCATCGTAAAGACTTTTAATTATATCTGACTGGGCGAAATTTGACCCGGAACGTTTTCTCCTTATGCAGTCTTTGCACTCGCTGGTTTAAAGAGGATGTTTGAGCTTAATACCCTCTGTTTTAAGGTATGCTGTAAACTATACCGGTAATGTTTGCGTTTTAGTGGCGTTATGTAAAATGGTGCGGAACTCTACGACTGGTCTCTAATTATATGTATAGATGTATAACTAAGCAATGTCATATTATCGCTTTTGACGGGCTCGATAGTCTAGTGTCAAAGTATATGAGGTGAGGATAGTATATGAGGTTTAAAGATCCTTCTCACAGTAATGAGGAAATGTTTTATAGTGAAAGGTAGCAAACAAACTAAACGCAGTCACTTTTGACTCTAGCTCACTATAGTTAGTATAACCTATAATAGTAATCTGTGCGCTAGCTAGTCTTCCCACCAAGCTACGAAGCACAAAGCGTTGGCTACGAAGCTAGAACCTCATGGTGTGAAAGAAATCAAGTATTGGTTTTCACTTGTTATTTTTGTAAAGCCGAAAGATGCCATGATACGATTAATATGTTTATAGTTTTAATTTTTTCCAACAAGTTAATAATAATAGGATAATAGTGTCAGAAGTCATATATAGCCAGCATTTTTAACTTAAATTTTTTCATTCATGTTTTTACATGGAATAAATATAAAAACTTAATTAGCATAATTAGCGACGGTCAAAATTTTCTAATTTTTTATTATATGTAAGCTTTCTAAACATGCACCTTTGTTGTTTGTGACAACAAATTCACGACGTTAATTATTTCATAAGTTGCAAAGCTACTATGACCAGACTAGGTGGAATTCGAAGCTAGGAGCCAAACTGTATTAGGCATGAAACTTAGCATTGAGAAATGGCGTTGTATGTTTTGTCATTTAAGAAAATCACATCACACTAATATTATAAAGGCGAAAGTTTGTGTGTGTGTATGTTTGTTACTCCTTCACGCTCAAACGGCTGGATGGATTTGGATGAAACTTGAAATGTAGATAGCTTATGTACTGAATTAACACATAGGATACTTTTTATCCCGAAAAATTTACCCATTCCCGTAGCAAAGCTTTGTAAACTCAACTTCGTAAATAGGCAATGAATTTAAAAGAATTAGACTGTAGCATGTACTAAATGTCAAAAAATATTATCCTGGAAACATAAATGGATCCTGTGGGATAACTTTCTTTCTTAGCTTCGACATTACGCAACTAAAATGGTCAAATTTAAGGAAAATCGGAGGCCGCAGTATGTAGGTACCTAATAATGAAATACTTTCCAATCCGGATAAATAAATGGTTCCTGTAGGATAGCATTATCCCACAGCATCCAATTCGATGATATTAAGGGCAATATACGCTCTAGCACGTACTAAAAAACAAAATACTTTCTATCCCGAAAAAAAAAATGTTTCCTGTGGGATACCGTTATTAGGTAGGTACTAAGCGTCCCCTGAGAGCAAGTCTGTAGCAAAGGTGACCTGTGATAAAGTTGGCGTTTTTTTTTTGAGGTCGTTCTGTTCGCTGGGCCGCAAGCGGCCCGCGAGAGTGAGGTTGTAGCGATAACAACCTGTGGTACAAGTTGGCGTTTTTTTTTTTGAGATCACTTTGTTCGCGGGGCTGCAAGCGGTCCGCGAGAGTGAGTTTGTACCGATAATGCCCTGTGGTAAAAGTTGGCGTTTTTTTTTCAAGGTCGCTCTGTTCGCTGGGCCGCAAGCGGACCGCGAGAGTGAGTTTGTAGCGATAATGACCTGTGGTACAAGTTGGCTTTTTTTTTGAGGTCGCTTTGTTCGCTTGGCCGCAAGCGGCTCGTGGGTTGCTCTGTTCGCTGGGCCGCAAGTGGCCCGCGATAGTGAGTTTGTAGCGATAATGAGCTGTGGTACAAGTTGGCGTTTTTTTTTCGAGGTTGCTCTGTTCACTGGGCCGCAAGCGGCCCGCAAGAGTGAGGTTGTAGTGATAATAAGCTGTGGTAAAAGTTGGAGTCTTATTAAACCCATATACGACGAGTAAACACATAGGCTTCTTTTTATTAATTAAAAAAGCTATTGTCCATCCTATACACAAGGGAGGGGACAGACACCTAGTAAATAATTACAGGCCCATATCAGTTCTTCCAGCATTATCCAAGATTTTCGAAAAAATCCTGAACATGAGACTTATAAAATACTTAAATGACTACCATTTACTATCTGACCAACAATTTGGTTTTAGAGCCGGACATTCAACTGAAGACGCTGTCATCAACCTATGCTCTACTGTAGCTGAGTCATTGGATAAAAAGAAAAAATGTGTAGCAGTGTTTCTTGATCTCGCAAAAGCGTTTGACACGGTGTCTGTCCCCATCCTTCTTCTTAAGCTAGAACGGCTGGGTGTGCGAGGGAAATGTTTGGAACTTTTTAAAAATTACCTTACAAACAGAAGCCAGTATGTGAAGATTGGAGATGTCATAAGTAATCCAACATCAATCTCATACGGCGTACCTCAAGGTAGCATCCTCGGGCCGAGCCTCTTTTTAGTTTACATTAACGATTTGTGCTCCATGAAATTAGAGCGAGCAAAAATTTTCACATACGCCGATGATACAGCCATTGTTTTCCAGGAAGAGACTTGGCCAAAGGTTTATGCATCCGCTGAACAAGGGCTTAAAATAATCACCAAATGGTTAAATGACAACCTGCTTACGTTAAACATCTCAAAGACCAAATACGTAGCATTCGCTCTCCGTAGTCCTAGTGCCCCACCTGCACACTTGGCCATTAGAGTCCATTCTGATGGCTGTGTTGATGAACTGTATTGCACCTGCCCCTCGGTAGATAAAGTACCCAACATAAAATATCTAGGCACAATAATTGACCAACAAATGTCATGGCTTCCACATATCAGCATGCTCACCTCTCGCGTAAGAAAACTTATATGGATTTTTAAGAAGCTGAGACACTTTACTTCCGTAAAACTACTTTTTTCAATCTATTATGCCCTTTGCCAATCTATCCTCAAGTATTGTATCACAGCCTGGGGTGGTGCCTTCAAAATCCATCTATTGTCTTTAGAGAGGGCCCAAAGATCGCTTCTAAAGGTTATGACCTTCAAACCTTATAAATTCCCCACTACAGCTCTTTACACAGACTGTAAAGTCCTAACTGTTCGCCAGCTGTATGTACTTGATACTGTTCTTCTACACCACTCAAAAACTCCTTACGATGCCACTTTGAAAGACAAAAGACGAAACCGTGACGTTATAACAAAAAGTATTAGATATAGAACGCATTTTATTAATACTCAGTTTTGTTTCTTAGCACCATTTTTGTATCGTCAAATTAATAAACTACTTAACATTTACCCGCTCAATAAAAATATGTGTAAGAACAAGATAAGACTATGGCTGCTTACACTAAGTTATGCTGATACGGAATCGCTTTTGAAGGTCGTTTGTTAGTTGTTGGTAAAGGAAATGTGAATAAGTACCTACAGGTAAATTGAAAACACAGACATGCAGATGCTCAGACAGTAGGTACGGTAGATATTAACATTCATAGAATATACAGACACAATAAACAAGTTTTATTTTGTGGTACAGTTGTATCTACGTATTAATATTTCCTCACCATTAAAATCACTCTTCTTCAATACATTGCTTACTTTCCCACTCTCACGATCAACATAATATATAAATATACTCACTCACTCCGCCCATACTCATCCACACTCAATTAACGCACTTTCTCAGATCTCCTCATATTATTTTTCCCATCTAACATTACTTCAGTTGTCCTACTCTTTGCTTTTACACTGCTATCTGCATTCCTTCAACTGTGACGTGTAGCCTGTCTTAATCCGTTGCTGGCCGGAACGCGAGGTAGGTAACTTTTCCTCAACTTATGTGGGTACCCATTGATAATTATCATTGTATCTAATAAAATTATTCCTACTTGCCTGTAATCGACCGAGAGTTTTAAACACGTAAACGCATCAATTAAACTTTTATATAGTATTAGCAGGAAGACGTTGGCATCTGGGATACAGATATTCTAGTCTAGGTGCCAACACACCGTATTGTTAAATTCGTCATTCTTTCTTTTGTGACGTACTCATGTGGTAGAATTAGTTTTAAAACTCAGAATTTTAAATTCATAGTAATATGCAATTTTTTGTTTTCTCTTTACATAACTATTTTTGATAATTGGGCCGATCTTGAGGGCTTTAGTTGTTAGATCTAAAACACGTAGAACTGTTGCTGTTTTAGTCTGATAAACGGCAATGTTAAAAACGGCTTCATTTGTTAGTAAGTTGAAGACTATCAGGTAAAGCCTTTAAAGGCCTAATGTACCGACAACCAGGATACAGATTTTCTGAACTGAATGTCGGTACGGTTTAGTAATCCGGATTAAGTATTATTGATATTGTTTTGATCTTGCATGCAACTTGTTATTTTTGGTAATAACATAGTTATTAATTATACGCCCATGTTATTAATGTACGATTGAAGTGAACCCAAATAAATTTATTATTATTATTATTATTATTATTTATCCGCGGGTGAAACCACGGGGCGCAGCTAGTAACTTCATAAGTTCCTGTCAACAAATTCAATTCAAATTATGTCAGCAGCCTCGAAATCACTAATGTCACATAAACCGATTTAAAGTTGAACATGGGATCAGAACTGAAAGAGTATTTCCACCAATATTATGAACTTGTGTGCAAATTGATAGCCGTATATATAAACGAAATATGTTTAAATAAATAAACAAGTGATTTCAAAACTCTTACTTTAACTGAAGTGCCTAAGACGCTACGCATAGTTACATCCATTTACACGCTTTTACATAACACATCATCAGCCCAAAGTCATCCACTGCTGAACATAGGTCTGCACCATGAAATGCCACTTTTGACGCTTATCATAGGGGGGTTTGTCATAATCATCACGCTTGGCAAGCGGCTTAGTGATCGCAGAAGATTTTAATGTACTGAGGAAAATGCTGCTGCACATTCCCGTGGATATTCTCCTAGCCGGCTCAAAGTAATGGTCCCTTACAGGTGATTTAAGGATACCGAATTAATAGTTTCAATGGAGTGGACAATGATCACCTGGGTGATTATATTCCCAGGTGATCATAGGACACTAAAGAGTATCCTATGATCACCCAGGTGATCATAGTGGAATAGACCGGCTCTTACAGCACCCACGGGAAGAGATCGGGTGGTCAGTTTCGCAAGCCAGGACCACAAGCCATACACACTTAACTTTTAGAATACCAGAACTGTCCATAACAATAGAATAACAATGTATGCCGGCTCGATATCAAGCCACTGGAAGTCCAAGGGTTAGTTGAGATGTTTTGCACGCAATTAGTAGGAGGGTAGGTGAGTGCTATAAACAAACTAAACAACATTTGATCCAATTAGACATCTATTTACATAACGACTCGTTTACAGATTCGTTCTACCGATCACTGCGCATCCGTATAAACTTTTAATTGCAGGTGGCTGTCGTCTACGCGTTGCCGTAGCTGTAGCTACGATGCTACGGCGCCTACAAGCCCGTAGATGACGCTACGGGGCTACGACAAAGACGAAGACGAAGTTAAAATTTGTTTTTTTTTTTCTATATAACTGCATTACTATGGTAGTTGGCATCAAATTGTAAATAATATTACGGTGCTCATGTGATGTGAAATAAATGTTTATGATTTTTTTTTATATCCGTTAGTTATTTTATAAAACAGTATACAGTAGTAGCAGTTGTAGTGTGCAAGCACTACTGTGTTCCATTTTGAAGGGCATTGTAGCTAGTGAAATTACTGGGCAAATGAGACTTAAGGACTAATCTTATAGAAATCTTTTTTAGACTGTTTGATGTCCTAGGATGACGTGCGCAGTGCGCAGGGTCATGCGAAACTTTAATTTAGAGTTCCGAGTGACACTGCAATCTATTATGGGCGGCTGTGACGCTTAACACCAGGCAAATATCTAACTCGTCACGTCATTCGCTAATATTCAAAAATAATATCAGCCGGAAGACGTCCACTGCTGAACACCCTCCCCAATAAAATGCTCCCCAATAAACCCCAATAGACGCATATCATAAGGGGGTACTTGTCATAATCACCACGCTTGGCAGGCGGCTTGGTAATCGCAAAAGATTGTAATGTACCGAAGAGGATCCTCCTGCCCATTCTCTGGATATTCCCGTAGCCGGCTCTTTTTCCGGCACCCACGGAAAGAGATGGGGATAAAACAATATATTTTGATAAAAATAAACGTATTCATCTAAAACCTAAGAAGCTCTTGTAATATGATAGTATGGTTGATGTTCTTCTAGGCGGGAAAGTTGAAAGTCAAGATTAAACTACCGGATTATATTTTTTTAAAGATTGGATTGTATGTTTGATTAATAATATGTATTACAGGATGTAATCTTAAAAAATAACTAATTTTAAATAATTTCAAAATACATTACAGTAGAAAAGATAAAAAAATGTACCTTTCTTATGTACCTTTCTTGTGTTGCGGAATGTGACGTCTATAAAATCATAAAAAAATTGCCAATAATTATAGCTGCGGAGTGGATGATATACCTCCAACATTAATCAAAACTTGCATTATAGAACTAACACCACCTATAACTAATTTAATAAATCAATCTATCGCTGAAGAATGCTTCCCAGACCGACTAAAAATAGCAAAAGTAAGACCGATTTTAAAAAAGAACGGAAAATCCATGGATGTTGGTCAATACAGACCAATTGCGTTACTACCTACTATGTCAAAGATATTTGAGCGGGTAATATCCAACCGTATATATCAATTTCTTGAAAAATACAAGCTGCTTGACGAAAACCAGTACGGCTTCCGTAAAAATTCTTCAACTACCCTTGCAATTTATAAGTACATCCAACAAATTTATAATTTTATAAAAGATAAGCAGTACCCCGTGGGAATATTATTAGATATGACGAAAGCGTACGATAAAGTCTCGCATAATATACTTTTAAACAAATTAAATGAAATAGGCATTAGAGGTAAGCCCTTAAACTGGTTACGATCGTACATAAAAAATAAATAGAACGTTTTTCCCCCGGTGTTGCAATGAAACAAACAATACAATCAGAGGTACTTACCTTAAACTTGTCCATTCCCCAAGGAAGTATTATAGGTTGCGTCCTATTTTTAATTTACGTAAACGAATTACCAGAAATGCTGGACTCGCCATGTACATTGATTGCTGACGATGTGGTGCTACTATTCAAATGCTCATCTGACTCCAGCTCATTAGACGACGTAAAAACTTCTTTTTTAAATATAAAATCTTAGATAGAATCACACCACCTCGAAATAAATATAAAAAAATCAAAAATAATGCAATTTCATCCTTACCAAAAGAAACCCCTAAACCTCGCTGCTATTACAAAATCTTTAAAAATAGAGGAAGTAAAAAACTTTACTCTTTTAGGCATATATATTGATACGCACCTAAATTGGAAGGGCCACGTAGAAAAAATTAAAGTAAAATTATCACAGTTCGTTTATGCATTGTCCGTATTAAAAGCAAATACCAACTTAAAAACAGCAGTGACTGCCTATTACGCGTATGCCTATGCCTGGTTAAAATATGGGGTTGTAATATGGGACAATAGCACTGATACTAACGACATGTTTATTGAGCAAAAGAAATGCCTACGAATCATCCGACAACGCGACAGTTGCAAACCCTACTTCATACAATACAAAATGTTAACACTACCTTGCATATACATTCTTGAAGCGGCAATATTCATAAAAAAGCACCCGAATTTATTTATATTCGAGACAAATCCACGTCGACAAAACCAAATCATAGCGCCACAGCCTAAACTAGAAATATTTAAAAGTGGGCCTCATTATATGCATAGAATAATATATAACAAACTGCCGGTTCACATAAGAAGCGAAAACAAAGAAACAAAATTTCAAAAAATACTCAAAGAATTCCTATCCCAAAAATGTTACTATACAGTGCAAGAATACTTGGAAGACAAAAGCGTAACAAACTCACCATGATATTGATGACACACTGTCACTGTGACTGTAGGAGATAACCTATACTTAGATATAATTATTTCCTCGGTATTTGCATAGTGTAAATTTTATTATTGCGTAAACTCAAAGTTAGTAGTATTGTTTTGCTATACCCTAGCAGGGTTGTGTAACTTGTGTGATGTATCACCTTATTACATAATGCAATAAATAAATCTAAATCTAAATCTAAATCTAAATATAGAACATGTTCTCTTACTTATGCTTATAACAAAGACAATTACTCATGTTGGAATTATATGAGTACGCCCAAAAGTACACTAGTACCAGATGATAAAGTAAATTGACGTGTAAATGGCTCAGTTTCAACGTTAATGTGATATACAGCAGGCGTTTGGCCACAGATTAGTATTCAGTAGCTACGAGAGAATTATACAGAGATTCCGGGCAGAAACTCATTACGAACACTTCTCGTTGGTTAGTTGGTAAACAATCCAATTGTATTCACTAATTTGAACTAGAATTTTAAATGTCGCTCAAATCTAATAAAATCAAATTAGAACCCAATGTTGTGGGATGAGGTGTGCTCGCAGTTTCAGCGATAAAATGACAGAACTTCTTTTACAGAATACGACAGAATCGTATTGCATTTCATATTTAAATGTTTTCAGGCTTGTTGAGAGTAATGTGTAATGATCTAAGAAGTAAACTATACAGTGGCTAGATTTTCTAAGACCTGAGTGACTAGATTAGTACATGTCTACATAAAAATGTGTTAACGTAGATAGAATATGCAGATTCTATGACTCTTTTCACATGCAGATTTCACCAACCTAATTTAAAAAAAATTGCCAAATCTATTTAGCCGTTCTCAGGGGATGTGCTTACTAACTATCATTTAAGAGAAAGACAACCCTAAATATAAAGTCAGTCGTTTAAGTGTAAACATTTACACGTTTACACTTTTTTCTATTAAGTGAAATAAAGCTAATTGTGTTATGAGTCCTATATAGTCAGTATTATTATCCTTAATCCAAATGTTTTATTAAAATGTTTATAATAACCAAATGATTTATCACAGTATATATATATATAATATTATAAAGGCGAAAGTTTGTTTGTTTGTGTGTTACTCCTTCACGCTCAAACAGCTTCACAGATTTGGATGAAATTTGGAATAGAGATAGCTTATACGCTGGATTAACACATAGGCTACTTTTTACCCGCGGGTAAAACCGCGGGGCGCAGCTAGTTATTTAATAAAAGTCCGTTAATAATTACAAAAATATGTGTTATTCTGTGTGGTTCTGAGTGCATCAGAGTAATTCTAGGTGATACTCACCAGCCACATATATTATAAGTGATTTTGTATATGTTTTTGCATGGAATTACATTATGCATTTCTGTATCATTTTGTATTCAAATAAAATTTGTTAGACCCAATATTCCTAATGCTTTTTGGTTACTATTGCGCCTCAATACCAATCGCCCCCGCTCTCCGCCTGTACTCGAACCACTCGGCATAACCTAGACACTGGCTTCATCCGAATTAGCCGGTACGTGTATAATTTATTGGAATTGGAGGAGTTTTGAGTTCCGTACTTTTGGGTTAATTATTACCAAATCGTTTATTCCGATTGACAGAGCAAAATCAAAATATGCTTAGCTATTCCGCAATGATGAAAATGGACGTTACCTTTTTCATGTGAGTCTAGACTGCTATTTTGAGAAGTGCGTAATTATGATTGATTTTGTTTGCTTTCAATTTGGTATAATAAATTAATTGAGTCTTTTGATAAAATAGAGATGCGATGCAGTTCTACGCACAAGTGCCTATGCAAAGTTGACATAGATAACACTGAGCAGTCTGCTACTACCTGCTATGTATACTGCAACTAATAGTGGTTTTCTGTTGTTAATAAATCACTAAAATTATGACACGCATAATCCAAAAATGTAATACTCGTAAACGCAGTGATTTTGGTAATAATTTACACTGAAAAGAAGTTTACAGATGTAAAAACGGGCAAGTCTAAATAATATAACTTCACATTTTTGCAAATATACTCTCCGAACTGAAGTGCTCCGTGGCTAAATCTTTAACAAGCGTTACGGTATGGCTCTAGCACTCAGAAACATAATGAAAGTTGGGTATTATTTACTTTTTAGTAACTACACAAGTTTTTCGGAATAAGAAACTTATCGTAAGTCCTAAATAATGGTTTCCTTTAGAACATCTTTCTGGCACAGCTTCTAGGAGCTGTAAAAGGATTTCATTTTCCAATTAACGATGTCGCGGGCCTTCCACGGTAGCGCAAAACAAAACTTTGTCAGGAAAGTGAATTCGATTCGAACGGAAAACTGAAACTTCGGGAAATTAACTCATTATTTAGTTACAATGTTTTCGTAGGAGAATAATTATACTTTTAGGAATATGTTATCTACGTTTATATTTATAATGTATATAGCCTGGTTATAAGTGATGGTGGACCAAAGTTATAAGTATAAACCTTGTGGTGGACAATCAAGACAATGCTCTCACTATTAGTCGATTGTTTTTCTCTCTAATCTGTGGTATACTCGCCAAAGTATAAAAAGATCCAAATTGACATTTTTGTAACAATTGCACTAACAGGATATTTACCGTGATTGCATTAACCGTTCTTTCATCGCAGTTACCTACATGCACTATTCACAGGTAGACGGAATGATGCGGGTTGACCTGATGAAAAATAGATTCAGATTGAAAACAGAATACGACAAATTGTCACTCCATATACTATGAAGCTCCACGTTTATGACCCGTGCTACTGCGGTCTGCACGGATCATATTCGTGGAAACAAAACACTGGCGCATCGCTATGTGTATGTTAGTGAGAATCACAGATCTTACTAAAAAGATAACAGGAAAAGAAAGCAAAGCCTTCAAAGTAAGATGTCTGGAGCATTTTGAGAGAATAAAGCGAATTCTCTTCTCTGTGCTCTGTCTTCAGCTAGTTCCTTTTGAATTTAGTGTTACTTAGATTACTTTATCCTACGATATTTCGCCCCTACTTAATTTTGAATACGCTTGCCTGGAATCGGCGTACGATTTCGTGCCCTTTGCCGTCGAGACCGCGGGGCTGTGGGGTTCCGAAGCCAGTAAATTTGTTCAGGAGCTGGGTAGGCGTCTTCGAGAGAAGGGGTGCGATCCCCGGTCTGGTTGGTACCTGGTTCAGCAAATTTCCTTGGCAATCCAGGGGGGCAATGCGGCTAGTGTTTTGGGTACTTTTGACCCACGTTGGTACGCGAGGGATCTTTAGTTTAAAATTTTAAAATTTTTAATTTGTATTTTTAATTTTAATTTTAATTTTGACGTAATTATGCTATGTTCTGACTTGTGACTGCGCTTGACATTGTTAATTGTTTTAACTGTTTTATAAATCACATCTATACTTTAATAAAAAGCAGCCGTTTCAATTAACTATTATATATTACTTATGTACTTAAAAGTTTATATATATGGCAAGCGCGCCATCTCTCGTCACTAGGTAGTATCGAAATTACTACTAATGAATAGATTACCTGTCTTAAACAGGTTCTATAGATGTCGCCACGACTGCTTAGTCGGTGAACACAAAGTCCTTAAGATTTTCTCGGCTAGCGGTCATGCGACAATAGCCTAATTGGTAGGGTGTCTAATCCGGTGAGTTAGAAGGCGCGGGTTCAAATCCCGCTGGTTGCTAAAATTTTAAGAACTGTAATATCTTTATAAGTATACCTACTTAAGATTTAAAAATTGCAAAGGTTACAATTTCGTGACCATTGAAGTTTTTGAATCAAGATTGTCTGGAAGAGATCGCTACCGCCCATTATACTAGCATTATAAGAGAATTAAGTACCTCTGTAGAAGTACCTCTGTAAAGTTCATTTAGTGTTCAATAAAGAGTATATCTATCTTTGCCTAACCAACGCAACCTTTTCACAAACTGCCATAAGCTACATCTACGTAGTAATCCTGAATGTAGATCTAATGAAAATTGAATCTGGCATTCAATCAAACCCTCTCAGAAACATCTGTGTACTGTCACGCACATGAATAGTTTGCAGTCAGTAGACAAGTACAGTCGTGTACATAAATATGTATGTGCAAACACATACATAATAGTCGTATGACCCTCTAGGGATGCTTTTCAGTTTATAGTTTGAGTACGATGAGATGTTACATATAATTTTATATATATGCACAGCTTATCTTGAAATCAATTTGTGGTAAATCTGATTTTAGTTTTTTAACTTTTCACAGGTTGCTAATCACAGTTAAAATATAAATTTATATCATATCAACACTAAAACTAACTTGTTCCAAACTGTTATGGGTTAGCGTGATGCTTAGATCAAAGAAAGTCTAGCTCGGCGTGTTATTCATTAAAACTTAAAAAAGTAACTAAAACATATCTGGAATAATTGAATTAATATTGTAAAAATTTCTTTTTATTAGTGACCAAAAATCCATTCTAAAATTCCCTTTGGTAATTTAATGTCTATAAGCTAATGCCCGAATAGTATATTAAGATGGTCAAGCTATCCGGTACCTATGTGGGCTCCCGCGAATGGTTTTCCGATGGCATTATCTCACTGATAACTACCTTCATCCATTATCGAGCTCATTGTGTTCTGTAATTGGCCAACTTTTGTTACATCATTTTATAGTCTGTATTTTTGGCTTGTATTCAGAAATTCAAATTTAAATAATTTTATTTGACTGAGACTACCTAGGTTTGTACAGATTTTAAAGCCCATGTTATCGCATGTAACCCTCTATGCCAAATGTCAACTCGATGTTATCGCATGTTGTAACCCTCTATGCCAAATGTCAACTCGATGGAACCAGGCAGTTAAAATGGTGGATAAAATAATCGATTTATGAAGTAGCATAAAAAAATTACCATGTTCAGTAGCTACTAAATAAATAAAGTCGCAATCCAGTAAAGGATTACAATGTTTGTAAAAAGTTCTATCTCTCAAAATCATTGCAGTTTCTTTTATGGTCGTTGTGTTTTAGGCCCAGGGCCAATGGGTCAAAATGTGTAATGAAAATCAAAAATATATTAGGTTGTAATTTGGCCCCGCTGATATACCTACATGTTATCACAACCACGTTGATCCACAGAGGTCTGCCTGGTAACAGTGCGTTAGCTTTGTACACCAAAAACAATACATCTCATCAACTCAGTGCGCAAACAGCGAGAGGTATACCGTATTACATGATGCAGTTGAAACTAGGGAAGCAACAATTAATCCGGAATCTGGTTTTCAGATTTGGCCGGACTGCTGGGTACTGTTTACTAATACAGCAATGTATTTTGAGAACTTCGTTCGTTATTGCTGGGATCATCCTAAACTTATAAGTATACAAAATACATTTCACAGCACCAATGCTATAAAATGTATTTTAACCGAGAACCTTGATGATTAGATGCCTATGTTTGTCATCTTAACATGAATAAGTGATAGAAGTAAAAGCAAGTTTACACCCGGGAAGACAAATAGACATTTTAGTGTTCTTATTGTTTTTAATTAACTACAAGAGCGTTTTTATGGAGGAGACAGTGTTATCAATAAAAACTAAGAAGAGCATGTTTTTTAATACACACTTACGTTTTTATCCTACATGTTGGTCTAATAGATTTATAAAAAAACTAAATTTAAGTAAACTATATTTTAACTCATGCAAATAACTTTTGAGTTTTAGCTTAAAGAAAAAAATCTGCTTAAATATAAATTATTAAAATATTGATGATTACTTATGTTTACTAATTATCTAGTAAGGTTGCAAACAGAATTGAAAATTTCAGCACAACTAATTATTCCTGGTAGTGCCTTATCTAATTTTCATGAAAATCTTTACTACATATACTTTTGTCTTTAGGTCATCATCATCAGCAGCCTGAAGACGTCCACTGCTGAACATAGCCCTCCCACACAGAGCGCCACTTTGAGCGTCAGGTACACAACTATATTATGTACTTGTAAATTCTTCATTACTAAATGCATAACCAGAAAAAATTAAAAGTGAATGGGATTCACTCTTCCAGTACTGGCCGGGATATTTCACATCTCTAGTCGTAACGCAATCGAATCAAGGTGAGTAATCATCGAAATAGGATTGTCGCTTTCCAATTAGCGCGGTGTCGAACGAACCTCTCGTGCTGACAGTTCGAATGTGCAGTGGATTCGCAAAAGAAATGCTCACAGATCGAAATCGGCTGAACTAGCTTGATAGCTTGAGAGAATCAACTGTATAAATATCAAACTTCGGAATGCAACATGTTTTGGACGTGAGAGCACTTGTCACGATACCTGCAGCAAAGCATGTTCCGGTTTTAGGTACGAATGGATGCGGGTTCAAATGTTTCCTTGATAAATTAATCTGGTGTAACAAGAGAGTGTATTATCATTACTCATCATAGTAATGCTATAACCCATTATTACATATGGAGACTAGAGAAACCTGCGGTATTCTCGCGTTTCTTCATACAACATTTTGACGCCTATTTTGACTTTTCTAGGGGTTATATTTTAAAATGCTCTTCTCAGTACATTTCTACGCCATAATAGGAAGATGCCCTGACAAGCCTGTTAGTCAATATTCGTTCCAATATTAATTCCTGATAAGCCTTCTCATGCAGGCAAGTGGTTAGCGCTGGTGTTAGATTTTTAAGATGTCCGAAGAGTTTCTATATCACACATCAACAGCCGGAAGACGTCCACTGCTGAACATAGGCCTTCCCATAAAACGCCACTATGGACGCTTATCATAGCGGGAGCGGTTCCCATAATCACCACGCTTGGCAGGCGGCTTGGTAATCACAGAAGACTTTAATACATAGAAGAATGCTGCTGCCCATTCTCTGGATATTCCCTTGGCTGGTTTTTACGGAACCCATCAGGAAGAGATTGGGTGGTCCTATTCTCACACTGCGCTGGGACTACACGGCCACAAGGTTTTCTATGTATACATGGTTGTATATTTTAGGCACGATAGTGCCCCGTTGTAAATACCACTTTTTGGTACTAATCCAAGTACGATCGCAGAGAACATTTCTGAACTTTAGTTTGCTGCTGGTTAAAAACGGCTATAATCAAGCACCGCCCTGTACTGAAAAAGTATTTTTTTTACTACTTTTTGTTCTTAAAACATACAACATGTAACGCCATAGTAATGCAATCTTATTAAATTGAAAAGTCGCGTTATATATTGCAAAAAAGACATTACGATAAACAGATCACAATTGAAAACGCAAATGCAACATCATTTCCCACTAATACAAAGCTGATAGCTAGCAATCCGATATCGAGTTCTCTTTAAGCTGCTTTGTCATAACCCTATAGAATAATGCTCCATTTTGTCACTCGCACACAGCAAAGACCTATGATATTAGTGATTATGACTATTATTGAATCACATCGAAAGCATTGTCATTGAAAGAGCTCCCTTTCTGAAAGTTTTTCACTACCTTTATAAATACGCAAAGAACCGGGCCATTTTCACTGTCAAAATCGGGCAATATTAATCCCTGGTTTCTCGTACGTTTGTTAAAGTTAAACTTGAAAATAATGAACGCTCATTGATTGAAGACAACCTATGATCAACAGACAACCAATGAGCGTTCCATAATTTTAAGTTGACATGAGTTGACACGGAAACCGGGGGTAAGTGTGGTAGACTTTGTTCACCTGAAACAAAGCACCTGGGTGACTTTATCCGTCTGGTGATTTCAAGGCACTTTAAATGCACTACTTGATAGACTTGATTCGCTCAGGTGATTTAAAGGTGAGAGAGTTTTTGAATTACCGTATGTACAGATTTTTGTAACACAAATTAATAGTTCATATAGAAAACTATGTACATTATATGTGCATTACAAATAGCTATGAAGTTTATAGCTTATAACTACGACTTTAGAAAACCACTTAAAAATTAATTAACGTCTCAGGCAAGCGCCAGACGGAAGTATTCCAAATAATATTGGTACAATCATTTCAGTAGGTAATTATGTGGACTGATAAACGAACTCCTTTGCAAAAAGGGTAACAGGACAATTTTTAGCTGTAAAACCTTTTAAAGTCAATGCAACGATGAACTGGCTGTGAAACTTTAATCATCTCTACATTTTGTCCTCAATTTTGGACCATTTCCCGGACAAAGGTAACTCGTCGCATGTGCGGAGAGCCTACCTGAGCGTGCCGCGGGCGTCGATCGCTCGCTAATTTCGAGCGGTAATAACCGACTCAGCCGGACATCGCATCCAGAATCTTTGTGGGAACCGTGCGCTGTGGCACCCATCAACGGAGACTAGCGTAGGGATGGCACTCGTTGGTGTATATAACTTAGCAACTTTAAGTACCTTGTAAAACCTTTTTATAGTAAACTATATCCTCTGAACGGGGTCAACGTGACTTCATTTCATAATAAGAAATTCCGCAGAGTATTTAAAAAGAATAGTCGACGACGGGTATATAACTAGGTCCTTAAATAACGATTATCAATATAATAACTGATTACCGATGCATTAGCTGTCACCCATTGATAGGAGATTTCGGTTTTTGTCTCGTACTCCATCATCTGATAATGATGGTGGTCATCATTAGATGATTGAGTCCTATAGGATGGGATGACCCTGGAAGTTAAAAAAAACTTTTAAGTCGGTCTAAAATCGGCAATTGGAGATATCAAATAACATAGGTACATAAAAAAACACACATCCGAACAGAAAACAAGCCTCCTTATGTGGTCAATGTCGCGCTAAAAACTTTTATACGTGCTGCCTACGCGTTCTAAATTTAAGTAATCCCCATAACTTCGCCTTTCCGACAACTCTGAAAATAGTTTAGTTGATGGCTCATTTCATAGAAGCTATAAGATGTTCCAAACAGAATGTCCATCGTAACGCCGTGCAATTAAAGTTTTGAACTTTTAAACGTTCTAGTGTAATAATATTAATGTCTAAGTTAATGTAATCATAAGAACAGATGATACTACTTTGAATGCAGTATGCCCAATATCACAACTAAATATACAATGCTCAGGTGACAACCCTACAAGCTTATGAATAGAAGGATGTTTATTATTGTAGTGCGAAACTGAAATCAATGACATTGCGTCGACGTTGACGAGAAATTGCTTGTTAAAGTTCAATTTGGAGCTTTGGGACGCATCTAATACCGCAAAGCAATCAGTTCCGTTCCCATTCGTTCTCATTTTAGCCCTAATAATAATGACAGCTTGATATATTGAAGCTTTGATAATTAACTATTTAAAATATTATAAATAAGATATCTCCTATATTCGTGATGCTTTGGGACTAGACATAATTTATTTGTATTGTCTGGTGATTAAAAATGAATGTCCGATTTCATGAGCTAAATTTGGTAGTTCAACGAAGCTTTGACCCAATTTAGGTTGACAGACTTTTTGTTTCTAAATGTAATTATACAATTATACAACACAGTAGGTACACCTACAATATTCTTCTTATTTGTAGTACAGATTAATAAATATCGTAACTAACTTATTCGTCATCATCATCAACAGCCTGAAGACGTCTACTGCTGAACATAAGCCACAGAGCGCCACTTTTAGCGGCTGCTTGCCTCCGGCATTCATTAGTTCCCCGTGGTTTTAACTAAATCGTTGGTCCACCTAACTAACTAATTAATAACTTAACTATAATTAACTAACTAAACAATAGTAAAAAAATAAGTGTGGATATTTCACACAGCGTTATGTAGCCCCAAACTAAGCATAGCTTGTACTATGGACACCAGATAACTGATAGAAGTACTTAGATCCTTTTTTTGTTTGTAAATGCTTACATAGAGTAAAATATAACACCCAAACACAGAACAAATATCGATGTTCATCACACAAAATAAGTAAAAAGTATTAAAAAAATCAATTACCTAGTATTTTAGTTTTTTTTAAATAAAAACAACAAAAAATGTATGCAGTCAATACCTAGTAGGTACCTACATTTACTCTGCTCGAACCATGGAACACACATGATAAAAACAGGCAAATCACTATATTAAGTTCTTTCTACTAAAAACATTGCATGTATAAAACTAGCCTAATTTTACTATAGCCATAGAGAATACAATATCCGCGTACAGGGCTTCTACTCGTAGGTGCACACTGCGTGCGAAATATTTCCCCTTGTCTAACAGTCTAACAAGAGATCCCGAACGATCCTCTTTTCCCTATTTCTGTTCGGTGTTGCCATGGCGACCCGCTGCCCTTCTAACCTATATTGTAGGATTCGTAGGGTCAGGGCGCTAACTAGCGCTTCTTCAAAATACAAACTATACTCTTTACGGGTGTTTTATCGATATTTGGGTTTGAGAGAAGAGAAATAAGTAATTTCTATTAATAATTTATAGTTTTACGTCAATAAACATGTATGTTCATTACTCGATAAACGTCAATAATAATGTCATTGTCTTTTGTGGTAATTTCACACATCTTTGACCCTTCTGTGTGTAAGCTAAGACACGTCTCATATATTTTCTGCCGCCCATTGCCATTATAGACAGGGATCAGCTGGAAAGTGTCTTCACTCTTCGGTACGCTGGTACTATAAGTTATTCTGTGTCTTCGTGCAACTGATGAAGTCATCAAGACTTATTAGCGCCGATGCTCTACGCGTAAGATACCTATGTATATAAACTATACCTCTAATACATATGTAAATTAATTCGCTCTCAAGATTTCGGAATGATTTGTATAATTTTTTGTAACTACAATAGTATTGATTAAAATATTTTATTTGTATTTATTTAAAACAACTTAATATTAATAATTTAGTTTCAAGTGATGGCCGAGCTGTTTTGGATTACGTAAAGGACTTACCCATAGTTCCGCACCTATGGGTCGTATACATGATTTTAAGATACGAAAAATGCAGAGTGATTAAACCAACCAGTATCTCCCGGCCTAATAAGAACGGTCGGTTCACGCCCCGTCGATTTTCTTTATGAAAATTATGGTCTTACGTCGTAAGTATTGCCAGCTTTCATACCAGCCAAGGTGAATTTATTTCATCTCTGATACAAATACATCATAACGACATCAGTGGGCGTATTGATTTTCATATCAGAAACTAACGTAAATAGGTTCAATAAAGACAAATTACGACCTTGTAAGAAGCATTTTCTTAGGCCTTTGAAGCTGAAACGTGTTTAGTTTTATGATATACTCGTATCTTCTGTGTCGTCGGTTGTTTTAAATAAGATGAAAATGATTAAGTAGTTGAAAACTAATTTATTTTTTTATCATAACAATGTCATCATAATCATCATCATTGACAGCCTGAAGACGTCCACTGCTGAACATAGGCCTCCCCCAGAGCACGCCACCTTGAGCGGCTGCTCGCCTCCTGCATCCATCGGCTCCCCGCGGCTTTCACCAGGTCGTTGGTCCACCGAGTGGGGGGGGGATAACAAAGTGCGCTTTAATATTTATATAAATATTAAAACCACTAACGATACAGAGGTTACATTTTTTATTGTATTACCCATAGGCTTAGGATTGACTATGGTATCTACCTAACGGGTCGAAGAAGAGAACCCTTGATTGTCGTTGTCAAATTAAAAGTAAATATAACTTTGAGGCTTTGTGGTCAATGATTGGTGACCATATACCTGAAATGTCTGATAATGTTATGGAATCATGCTTCAAGCCTCCAGTTGAACATTTTATTCATCTTGTAATTATCATCATCATCATCATCATCATCATCAATAAAACACCCCTCCCCCCAATAAAAAGCTTCAAAGAACGGCGGCGAGAGAAGAGATGGGTCTTTTATGGGCAAAATTATAAGTAAAATGACCAGCACGAGATAACTATATCATAAGCGATTATTTTCTCTATGACTATCATCACCAGCCTTTAGCGGGTTGGCATAATCACCACGCTTGGCAGGCGGCTTAGTGATCTCAGTACATTAAATAATAACACAGACCAAGGACAGTGCTGCTGCCCATTCCCTGTATATTCCCTTAGCCGGCTTCTATGGCACCCACGAGAACAAGAGATGAAGTGATCCTATATACGCACACCGGAACCACAAAGAAAATAATACAATTCTTAACAAGTTCATACTTTTATATGAAACGTACAATAATGGTTTTAACTCTAAATTTTTATTCTAGTTGCGCCAATAAAACACTTTTTTTTTAAAAGCATCATTATAATAATTATCGCCCAACTTGAACGCTAAAATATAGTAACTAAATTGTATAGTTACTGTTCTAAATAAATTGCAACTAAGAAACAGGGGTGGGGTTTAAAAGAAAACAATATGATTTTTCATACAATGCAAAACCATACTCCATTGAAAGTTCGTTGGGGGTGGTAAAAGCATCGGAAGAACAGTTTACTTGTCATGTGTAAAGTGCGATCACAAACTTTCTAAGTAAAGTTACAGGTTATTGGATTCCACACTCGCTAGCAAATAAAATATACCACTTAAATATTCTTTTCTTTGCTTCTTGACATTTATTCAGTTCATAGGTTTTATTCATTTCAAATTGATATCATTTGAATTCGAATTTCACTTTTTTCTTTGCAAATACAAAATATTATTTCAATGGAATATGAGAATCTTTGTAGAAAAATTGGCTGAACCAACTTAGAAGAATTTTGTATCCGGTTTTCTTATTACCTGAATCATTATAGGATACCTACTTTTATCAACACCTGTTTCAACTCTCAATTTTCCAGTTGTTGATACCGTATGGCATACTCTGTTTTTCATTCCCCTCTATGAGAAAAACAATTTTGTCACTTTGGACACATTTTAGGTGCACTTATCAAGGAACCATTCGCCTTTTTTCGAACAGGCTAGATGAATGCGCCCCGCAGTAACACCCACAGTGTGGGTGTTACTGCGGGGCGCCACAGTGTGGGGTTACATAGTTATTTTAAAACTACTTACTGGATAGATTTACCTTTATGTACCTATATGTACTACATTTGTCGTTATAACTTACTTACTACACCTATGATCTTATCTAAGTTACGTTAAACGCGTTCATCTTTCTTTGAACAGTGTTTAGCTTACTTCTTTACGTAACAAAATGAAACTTTCATCTAGCCTGTTCGAAAAGAGGCGAAGGGTTCCTTGATAAGTGCACCTAAAATGTGTCATTTAGGTCCAAAGTGACAAAATTGTTTTTCTCATAGAGGGGAATGAAAAACAGAGTATGCCATACGGTATCAACATTACGTACTTTGAATCCCTCGCTACGTTTAGGATTCTACTCTAGAATCCTTCGCTTCGCTCTGGAGTTAAACAATCGCTCTCACCATTAATACATTATTTTAGTCTCTTGTGACACAATCTACTACTAATTTGCTTGTAAAAGAACTTTGCTTTAAATCAGACAGTAGGTAATTTTTTTATCTTTGTTAGTTATTGAAATATCGCATAGTTATTTTAATACGTTACCTACTTTGTTTGTTTGTTTGTGAGATCAACATAGGGTACAATTGAGTTTTTTAGGAAGCGGGCACACATATTCACATTGACATTTAGGATGAGGACTGCGACTGAGAAACGGGAAAGCCACGTTGACATTTCACTACAAACAGATTGCAGAATGTCATTACAATCAACAGAGTATGAGGTCGCGTTTGTTTTTGAGACCTTGGATTTGTAACGCGTAATTTTTGAGTATGCTCACATCTTCTATACGTACAACATAATTACAATAAAACAGTACTTCGCCCACATCCGCACATTGAATTTTTTGGAAATATTTTTCTTATGGGCTTCATTTTCATTTCATGAAAGAAATTACAAGTTTTGATCAAAAGATGGAAGTTTCAGTATTGGAATATGCTGGGTTATTTTACAGAAGGTTAATTATTCATATTACATAATATCCAGTATAATAAACACTCGCCTTACTTTATTAGAACGATAACTTTCTGTTACCATACACTAAAAACAAATCATCGGGTTTACGAGTATGAATTATAAATTACGTTTAATAACAAAAAAAATACAAAGAAACTGCGAGAGAGATACAGGTGGGGCGCTCGCGACGGCGGCGGTGGCGGGCGGTCACCGTAGCGACCGACTGTAGGCGGGCCCGCCCAACGCCAGCCGAGACGATATTTGTAACTATCATACAAAAACAACATCATTTAATATTCTTCTTCAGTCATAATCTCGCTTGCTGCCTAGCTACCGTTTACTCGTTGCTTATTTTGTAAAAAGTTACCTTCAAAGTTTTTCCTGACTGAAAATTTCCGCCCGCCCTGATTAACCGGTCGAAATGTTTTAAAACTATTTAATCAGGTGTGCAATTGGGAAATAACAGCGGTACCGTGTAAGTTTTGGATCTTAACGGGAACAATTAGGGCGGGAAAGTGAGGCACGAGGTAAATGGGCGGGTGCAGCAGTCTCGCTTGCACAGAATGCACCACCCCCGACGGCGGGCGATGCGAATGCAGTCCGCGTTGTCGAGTCGAGGCTACAGCTCGCCCGCACGGCCCGCTCCGTCTCTCCGCGACATTACGCGTTCTGTAATCGGCTACCAGGCGCCCAGCTCCGCTGAAGAGGTGAGCCCTTACATTTCTATCTTTCGCCCTCTCGCACCGCAACAATTGTCTTATTTCCGTCCCTGTCGAAAACTAGCTTGAAGTTATAAACGGTTTTCCCTTTTATCGCCGGAATGTGGGAAAGCGGGTTTTGGGGTCCCGACTCTCTCTTTCAACGTGTAAGTGCCTCATGATTATTATTGTAAGGTGACGGGAAAAACTCGGCATTGGAACACATAGACAATAAAAGGAAAGGGTCTAAGCTTCCCTTTTATTCACTTTTCTGCCTTTAGTGGTTTAATATCATATGAAATTTTTTCGAGTTTTCCAAATTAATACTAAAAACCCATCAAAAGATATTAAATACATTTTAATAGTACTTATGGAATCTTTACCGTGATTGAAATAATGTCATAGTTTCCGATATTTCAGCACCTTACATGTGCTCGGGTAGACTAAAGAATTCGGGAAAAATTGTAAATTTAGATTTCCTAAGTGATACTCAATTCAATTAAATTTTCAAAAATCTTTATTATACTTTTAAATATACATCTTATACGCACTAGTGTACATTTTATCCCAGTGATATAAATAATGCAATAACAAATTATTACGCAAGCACACAGGCTTATTGCAACTAATGACAGAAAATTAAGATTATATAAAAGTGTACATTAAAAAAGGCTTTGTATTTTAAATACTGGTTATTTATGTAAGCTTTAGAATAGCATTACATTTTTAGATGTATTAGTGATACTAAATTGTGCCATATTTTATATCAGTGGCAGACAATATTAGGGCGATTATTATAAATTTGTGACTTTTTATGTTATTTTAGTATTATTATTTTTTTTACATAATTATACCTGTGTGTTTGTGAATACTAAATAAAGTAAAGCTTGGATAGTCTTTTACAAAAGCCGGGTTAAGCAAGTGATATTTAAGACCTTTCCCTAATAATAAAAAAAAACTTAAACACAAAAAAAGTTGAATGCTTACAAAAATTGAATTTAAAAAAAAATATGACACGATTTTTGCAAATTATTGGACCACGGAAAAAGTCCCTAGATATGTTACATTACAGTTTTTATAAAGTTAGCTAGAACGCCCTAGAAGCGGGAATAGCCTACACACTGAAAGATCTCCAATTTATGCAAGAGATATATTTCTCTCTATTTTATAGTCTTATGTGTTACCTAACTGGAAAATGCTGAAGCGTCACACATTGGCATGATATTATTTCCATCAAACTATCGTTTACTATCTATCGTCCAATGGTAACAAGCGCAACTTTAAAGCTTCTGAGATTTTTCAAGTTCAATGATTAAGGTGGACGTTTCACTAGCGCGGCAAATTCAAATTTTCTTGCGTTCTTTTGCCAACAATAGCTTAATTACCCAACGCGATTACATCAAAACTAATTTTGCGCAAATAAATATAATGTATCAATAAAATACAATTAAAAGTATCACCTACTTATCATTGCTTTAGCGACAAATGGCAATAGACTGAAAAACTAAGAAGAAAATTGTTTATTGCCATTTGTCGCTAAACCGATGATATCTAAGAGATACTTTAAAACCATCTCAAAGACTGTAACAGTTATTCAATATCCACATTTGGTATGGACATGAATGTAGATAGAGAAAGATAGATGTAAAACAGGAAGGGTGAGAAAACTGCTATCTACGTTGGAACTGAGCTGCCGTTTCATTAGAAATATTTTTACATCTTTTTAACGCGACCGATAGTAGGAAAAGAGAATAAATTGGAACACAATCGCGTTTGCAATAATTAGTCTTGAAAATGGTGCAACAAATTGTTGGACATCACTGCCTAAGTCAATGCCAAAAGGTACTAGGCGAGCAGAAGGTACGAGAAGGTTCCGTTACAATATCGGGGATGGGTGTTAACACCCACGCACCACCACCCTAGGCTGGGATGGGGACTGACCGCGAATACGAGTCCCCAATGAAAATCAGTTTTTCTCGCACCCGTCGATAGTTTAAAATTAAACGTCATTCCGGCTGCGGTTAACACTTAATTTGTGCAACGCATAATGTTATTACTTTGCAATTCAATTTATTATATCCCTGATACGATTGTTGTGATAATAATCGGGGCTCTTAATGAAATTAATATCCGATAATATTCGGGGGAAATTGAAAGACACTTTGGTTTGATGGATTTAACTCGTGATAATTTAAGTGTTGAAATGAATTAATTGAACGGCGGTGCTGATATGTATTGGCTTGTAACTTGGTGTGATTCTGTGAAGCAGTGATTAAAATTGATTGATTACTCGTTATATGCGTTTCTAGTCTAGGCTAATTTTAGCTCTCTTATATTTGTATAAAAGGCAGTTGAGAGCCTAATCAATATCACAATCAAGATTAAAATACGAGAGCACGCTGTTCCCTGGATGCGCTGGATAATTTGGCTCATGTTCAAACCAGTACCCATGAGACTATGCCATTATTGAAATTTAGGGAAAACTTTGCTAAGGAATAAAGATATGATTTTATGTAGACCGTTTCACAAATGACACACGGTACTCTGGCATGAATGAATTTCGTCCCAGCATACACTCAAATATAAAAGGCCGAAAGGAACGAAATGCACTTGTATGATTATTACAGCAATCGACTTCTCCAAACTATTAGGTACGCATTTTTGAAGGAAGGCATTCTGATTACCATTCTCTTTATATTTTTAAAGTTTCACCATCCCATCTTGGTTTGATATATATTTTGTCGATGTAGTAATCTCAATCACAACCCCAGTCTCTGCGTCTACTGCTGAACATATGCCGTTAAGGGGGTGAGGGGCTTTCGAAGTGTTCATACATTTTATCGTCGACCAGTTATTTATAAAATAATAAATCTATGAATGAAATCTCGATGTAAAGACTATTAGCGTCTTCTGTACCTACAGGCCATAGAGTAATAATTTTTATCCTAGAAAATTAAGTTTCCACATGAAAGTGGGTAAATAAAACTAGATGCATAATGCGGGTTTATACAATAAAATTACGGTGAAAGTGAACGAGAGAACTCATCAAAAAAAAAACAATAAATGGGTTGAATTCTTATTAAACTTAAGTACAAGCTTTTAAGATCGGCTTTCTTGTTCTAATTGATTTATGATACATTTCTAAAAATAATAACACCGTAAAGCTTGTTTTCGTAATTTGTTTTCAAGATAACCGGTTCTTATTACTCAAGTAATTTTAATTAGATGCTTTGATATTGCTGCCATCTAAGGTTAATCTCAGCTTAATTAGTCATGTTGCTAATTGGTATACCTATATTTATTACATGATTGGTAGGGGTTCCCTTTTTTTAGAGTTCCGTACAAATTTTGAATAACCGGAACTTATAGAATCACTTTGGTGTAAGACTGTATGTCTGTCGGGTTAGGTTAAGGTTACTCGCTTCTTGTCCCTTTATTGTACCTACGCTTTCTGGCTCCTTCCACTTTCTGTTCAAGAAAACTTAAATATTTTGAATATGCAGATAAAAAATAGTACTCATATTTAAATTAAATTAATGAACTTAATATGAAAATCAAACAATTGCATGGTTTCATATTTCCATAGAGCGCTTGTAAATTAAATTTCTCTCGTAAATATTTCCGGCAGCTTTCCAAACATAACTGGTAGTCTGACGGTATATACGCGATATCGAGATGAAACGACTGGAACGCGGCATAGATAGCTCTTATATCGCACAACTTGCAATACACGGTACTCGTTATGGAAACATTTTATTTCAAATTGTAGGGCTTTCTTTTCAAAAACTTGAAACACTGTAAATATTGGAAAAAACCTTGGACTTGGATAAGACCATCATGATTTAACTGGGGTCGGTGCATGTTTTACTCTTCTATACTCATTTCTGTCAGACGTCTCTTTTCACTACTTGGATAAGCCCGTAAAGTAGGTACTTACTTATAATATTTTTATTTTATCTCTAATTCACTCTCATGAAACAAAACTAAAAATTTTAATAATTACGTACGTAATTACGCATTTATTATGGTCTAATACCTACATAATGAAAAATAATATAATAATAGAAATCAACTCTACACTATACAACTACAACTATTATACAACTATACAACTATTGTATAACCTATGTAGTTATACAACTATTGTATGTTATACAACTATTGTATAACCTATGTAGGTATGTTAGTTGCCTGTACTGCTTCAATAAATATAAATCTTAGGATTTTGAAAGTCATCGTCAATGTTTTCTCAACTTATCTGATGTAAAAATTATTAAATCATTTATTTACTCATCATGTCAAGTTTGGTTCAATACTTCTATGAAAATAAAAATTCAGAAACAATAAGTGGCGAATGACTAACTCGTCAGGTCGAAAATTTACATGAAAAACTATTATTATTAAAATATTCTGGAATCAATTCAAACATGTTATACATCAGCTAGCTCCATGAATGTTGGATAACCGCAATCGGACATCATTTTAACAACTGGATTAAAGTAGGCTTTTGATGGCTAATTGATAAATAATTAGCCATTAATCGGGTGATTATAGTTTTATACTGCAGATAAATCATGGCTAAAATAAATAGCAATGATACCTTACCTATGTCCTATTGCGGAACCATGACTCCCCAGCGAATCGAAACAACTACGACGCGACGTCAAAGTCAGTCGTTAACTCGACCCCGCTACGATAGGCCCTTCTCTCATTACGATACGCCCAGGCGACTCTAGTATTACGAAGTATTGCACTTACATTTGTATCAGTGCTCGCACACTACGCTACCGGTATCGTACGCGTTCGTGACTAGTCGCGCGCGACCCGCAAACTTGGTCGCCCGCGCGTTACGTCTCCTACGCATCTCGAAAAAATACCATTGTCATAAAGTAACAAAATGCAAATAGGTCTCTTTAGTCTATAAAAACTAAAAAACTTTTTATCATAATATTGTAGTTCTCATGCTGCAAAAAAGGCTCTGCAACTTATATTCTTCTCAAAGTAGGGATGAATCCAAAATTTTCTTCTTGTGCGATGACGTCTTCTTCTGTTACTATAAAACAGATAAACTGTAAGCGCCTTCTTCTTTGTCACTGAAATCGCTTGACATAACATCCATGCATTAAAAAACACAAAACAAATGATGGACTTTGTTATTTTTCACTAGCGTAATGTGCGAACGTCGAGTTGCCAACAAATATTCAGCTAGTATGCGTCTTGAGTATCGTCACAAATGGTATCGTATCCTAATACGTGTTTCGTAATAGGAGAAGGGCACTCAAACGTATCGTGAAGTAGGTACGGTGCATCTGATAATTATAATCGGAATTTCTCATTAGCATTTGCAAGGGACGAATCACGTTATGGCAGTATTAGTTCGATTGTTATTTCAAAGTACAGAAATCAAACTTATTGATAACATACAAAACAATAGTTCTTATACATTATTAAAATACCTATATCACTTTACAGCTTTTGTTGAACAGCGAATACCCTAAGCTTTACCTGCTATAATATACTATTTATATACATTTGTTTTGTCTATAGTTATTGACTGGACATTAGGCAATATTGTAATCCAAATAACGCTCACGCACAATAACAAAACATAAATAGATAGTACCGAAGTTAATATGAACAAAGTTAAAATCCAGTGGTTCGATGAGAGTGCCGATCGTAACAATGAATCTTTGCGGGCTTTGCACTATTACAGAGTTTATCCGGATTTGCATATTAGATTGTTTCGTGAATTTTGTAAACGCGCCCGTCGGCCGGCCGCCTGCCGCCTGCAAGCGCGACGGAACGTAGGGCTGTCGAATATCGATGAGCAGTGTGAGTTTAAAAACGAAGAAATAATTTGTTTATTTCTGTGCGACATTATAAACTCTGTCCTCAAGATGTGAATATCTTTTGGCACTTCAACAGACTAACTATGAGGTGGCACTTATTTTTACTATTCACTAGATACATTTAAGCATAACCATTTCTTGACCACCTTTTAGTATGAAAGTTCACATGAGTGTGATTTATTTTAAATTAATGAATTATCGGCCAAATGTAGGTTCTTCCTCAATAGGTATGAGTTTATGCAGCAAAAACGCCACGGAGATCGTTTTCAAAGTTATATAACTGGGTATTTCACAACCCTGATTGTCAATACCAATCGGTCGATGCAGTAGCGATCGCGGATCAAAGTTTTACAGGCCCACTGGGTAACTTTACTACGATTAAATCACTCGTGAGAATGGATTCCCCAATCGATCTTCATTCTAATGACCAAATTTGTTTGAAACTTCATGATTTTCTGTATTCATCAGATTAGTGATATAAGTAAAATTTTAATTTAAAATTTGTAAGTCATGACATGCAGCTATTGTTGCCGTTCAAGATAGTAAAAAGTGGTATGTCATCAAATATTATTGGGTTATTGCAAGGATTTGGTTGTTGGTGGGGAAGACCATAGTCCCTTAATATAAAAATACGGACAACTCGTAGTTTCACTTCATTTATATTTCATGAAATAGTGAGACTTTTTTCTCAATCAAACGTAACAATGGAACGTAGTGAGAACGACTATGTTAAGAAGGCCCACTGATGTAAGGTAGGTATAACCAAAAACTAATTATTCTGAATAATTGTTTTTAAATAAAAACTGCTGATATTGAGAAAGAATGAAAATTTATTTAATGCAATATAAATAGATTATTTTGAGTAAAAGCACAAAACATTTTAATAAAAATTAAATAAATAAATTGGTGATTGGTGATTTGGTTATCATCATCATCAGCCTAAAGACGTCCACTGCTGAACATAGGCTTCCCCCAAAGAGCGCCACTTTGAGCGGCTGCTTGCCTCCTACATCCATCGGCCCCTGCGGTTCCGATGGGGAAGAAAGGCGACCACGAACCGGAAGACGCAGTGTAGGCCAACCCCTACTAGGTGGAACGACGACCTGGTCAGATTTGATTATAGTAACCATCATCAGCGGCCTTCCAGTCTATTACAGACTATTTGAGCAGTGTGTTGGAAATTTTAAAGATACTTCTTTTGGTGGCTGTATAAGCCAATACGAGAGAGGCACCTGCGTCCACACCTTGCGCAGGCATGTGTTGCGACAGATGGAGTAATGTCTTTTTGCTGACGATTCAGACTTTGATGGACAAATTCTCACATGCATGTAATCTGTTTTCTATGTCCATAAACGCCAACAAAACTGTGATACTTGTCCAAGGGAGTGCGGGAAAACCAGTGATAGTAACCATAAACTATAATTAATCAACAACGCTACGTTATAGGTCACTGTTTACAAATCTGAGCCAGTGTCACTTACTGCCCGGTGATGATAACGATAAAAGATTTACAGGTGAAACTTGCTTCAATTATATCGATCGTTCTGAAGACCCAGCCGACTACTTGCTATGAGGTTGAGGCCTTCGAGGAATTCTCTTAGTATTTCTAGAAACTTTACATTATGTACTAACTATCACGACCTGTCGTAAACCTGTCAAGCTCTTTGCATATAAAATACGTTATTAACTTTTTTTTTACAATTTATAGACAAGCATTTGACCATTATCTCACCTGATGGTAAGTGATGCTGTGGCCTACGATGATGCATGCTTGCCTAGAAGATACCTATTCACTCGCGACTTGAAGACTTCCAGGTCATAGTTAGCTGGAAGCAAGGACGCTGGCAAGGTATTCCACTCATTTGCTGTACGCACTATAAAGTTTGATGCGAAGCGCTTAGTGTGGGCTGCAGGAATATTAACGATATAAGGATGCCGAGTTTGTGTGCGCCTTGTAGTCCGATGAAACAATGGAGATGAAGGAGTTAGTTCGCCTACTAACGTTCTGTTCGTTAACTTGCCCACTATCATGTTTGAGAAAGGGGTTTGGGTAAAATTGGCGTCGTTTCCAAGATCAGTACCCACTGAAGTTCCAAAACGGGCATGGTAGAAACCACATAAACATTCATCATCATCATTCATCATTAACAGCCTGAAGACGTCCACTGCTGAACATAGGCCTCCCCCAGAGCACGCCACCTTGAGCGGCTGCTCGCCTCCTGCATCCATCGGCTCCCCGCGGCTTTCACCAGGTCGTCGGTCCACCGAGTGGGGGGCCGGCCCACGCTGCGTCTTCCGGTTCGTGGTCGCCACTCGAGAACCTTTCTTCCCCATCGGTTGTCAGTTCTACGAGCGATGTGGCCTGCCCATTGCCACTTCAACTTACTAACTCTAAGAGCTATATCGGTCACTTTAGTTCTCCTGCGGATCTCCTCGTTCCGGAGCTTATCTCGCAGGGAAACACCGAGCATAGCTCGCTCCATAGCTCGCTGCGCGACTTTGAGCTTACTAATGAGGCCAACAGTAAGAGACCATGTCTCAGTTCCATAAGTCATCACTGGCAACACACACTGATTGAAAACTTTCGTTTTCAGGCTCTGCGGTATTTTGGACGAAAAGATAGGACGAAGCTTCCCGAACGCTGCCCAGCCGAGTTGGATTCTTCGCGCCACCTCTTTGTCGAAGTTGGACCTACCTAATTGGACAATCTGTCCTAGGTAGACATACTTGTCGACAACTTCGAGAGTATCGTTCCCAACAATTACCGGTATAGGTGGAACATGAGCATTAGACATGATCTTTGTCTTGTCCATATTCATCTTAAGACCAACCTGCTGGGAGACTCTACTGAGGTCGTTGAGCATGGTGCTAAGGTCCTCGAGCGATTCCGCCATTATGACTATATCATCGGCAAAACGAAGGTTAGTGATGTACTCGCCATTTATGTTGATGCCAGATCTTTTCCACTCCAAGAGCTTGAAAACATCCTCCAATGCGTTTGTGAACAGTTTCGGAGAAATAACGTCTCCCTGTCTCACGCCTCTTTGCAATGGAATTTGTTCCGTACTCTGGTCCTGTAGTCGGACTGACATAGTGGCCTTACTGTACAAACACTTCAAAACTTCGATATACCTATAGTCAATTTGGCATCGCTGCAGCACCGCCCAAGTCTCGATTGAATCGAAGGCTTTCTCATAGTCCACAAACGCTAGGCATAACGGCCGATTATACTCTTCGGTCTTCTGTATAATCTGGCGCAGCGTATGGATGTGGTCTATGGTGCTAAAGCCTTTTCGGAAACCGGCTTGTTCGGGAGGCTGGAATTCATCAAACCTGCGTGCGAGACGATTCGTAATGACTCTCGAAAACAGCTTATACACATGACTCAAGAGCGAGATGGGCCTATAGTTCTTCAATAAGATGTTATCGCCTTTTTTGAAGAAGAGCACCACCACGCTCTTGTGCCATGCCTCTGGCGTTGTACCTTCAAGGATGACAGAATTAAATAACTTCTGGAGGACTAAAAGTACCGGTCTACCACCCGCTCTCAGAAGTTCAGTCGTAATTCCATCTTCACCTGGTGCCTTGTTGTTTTTAAGCTGTTTGAGGGCCATTCTAATCTCGTACAGGCTGACGTCCGGGATATCTTCGGTATAGTGTCGGACTAACTTGGCTCTGATGTCCTGAGCTGTGTTAGTAGCGGGCTTACGTGTCGAGGTGTATAACTGTCCATAGAAGTTCTCGATCTCTCTCAGAATCTCAGGCTTGGATGAAATGATGCTACCATTTTCGGTCTTCAGTTTTGTCATTTGGTGTTGCCCAATAGACGAATCCTTTGCGAACACTTTAGAGCCTTGGTTCCGCTCAATTGCGGCCTCAATACGTGAAGTACTAAGAGCACGCAAGTCGTGTCGCAAGGAACTCCAGATTCGTCTATTGAGTTCACCGTAGGCTGACATATCAACTGAAGACTGCAGCTTCATTTCGCTCCGGTCGGCCATTAGCTCAAGAGTTTTTTCTGAGAGCTTTTGAGTCTTCTTTCGGCGTTGGGTCTTAAAGAATTTCGATCCAACAGCTTGGACAGTTTCCACCAACCCGTCGTTTAGCTCGTCCACTGTGTTACAGTCGGCTAGGCACTGGAAGCGATTTTGGAGTTCCAGCTGAAAGCCTTCGGGGTTTTGGATTTGGACAGGATTTGGACGGAGCGTAGACTTCACCAGACGTGACCTTTCGAGCTTAACATTGATATTCAATGTGCCTCTAACAATACGGTGATCGCTACCGGTTTTCACCTTGCTGATCACAGAGACATCATCGAATATGTGCTTCTTGGTCGTCATGATGAAGTCTATCTCATTTTTAGTGGAACCGTCGGGACTTATCCACGTCCACTTCCTGGATGGCCGCTTCTCGTAGAAGGAGTTCATCATAAAGAGTTCCTCCTTCTCCATGAAGTCAGCCAGCCTCTGTCCTCGAGGGTTCCGCTGCCCGTATCCAAATGGCCCCACTCTCAGCTCATCGCTATTCCTTGTGCCCAACTTCGCATTGAAGTCTCCCATCACAACGGTGAAGTATGTTTCGGAAGTATGCATGGCTTCGGATATGTCCTCATACATAGCTTCTACTTCATCGTCTGAGTGTGCCGACGTCGGCGCGTATACCTGTATAACCTTCAACGAATACCGTTTGGTTATTCGGAGTACCAGGTACGCTACCCTGGCCGACACACTGTCGACTTTGACCACGTTGTTGACGAGAGACTTGCGGACGAGAAACCCGACACCTCCTTGGGAGAGTTGGTCTCCCTCCCGGTAGAAGAATAAGTTACCGGAATTTAGGATTATCGTGTCCTGTCCCTGTCTTCGGACTTCAGACAATCCCATTACATCCCAGCGTAACTTACCCATCTCCGCCTCTAGCTCGACCATCCTTTCGTCAGCCTTCAGTGTGCGCACGTTATGTGTTGCCAGGGCCAGGGGTCGTCGTTGGGGTTGGTAGCCGGGCGTCTGCCGGGGATTCTTCGCACCCCTTGCCCTGCCGTTACCGTGGCCGCTACCGTAGCCACGGGATAGCAGAGCTGCCGGGGACTGGGGGCCGTTTTTATTTGTGCTTGTCATTAGGGGGGGGGGGGTTTGCCATAATCACCACGCTTGGCAGGCGGCTTGGTGATCGCAGTAGGTGAAGATTGATTGCCACCAAGACCGAGGGGAACGCTGCGACCCATTCCCTGGATATTCCCTTAGCCGCCTTCTACGGCACCCACGGGATGAGATGGGGTGGTCCTATTCGTAACCGGGACCACACGGCATAAACATTGGAAAAACGTAATTTCACTTAAATGTCACAAAGATTGTTTTACATGGGCACTAAATATAGTTTAGTAATATAGTATGGGCGCTTTCGTTTCTCATTGAATACAAAAATGCAGTCAACCTTTGATATAGGTTAGTGGAATATAGGATTAATTTGATGACAATTCGCTGACAATTCATTGCGAAAATAAACTACATGGTGGAGTTATTTCTCTATGCCATTGGCGCTGGTTTTACCACACTGCGATTTTTTATTCAGTAAATTTGTTTTACTTCAATATTTTCCAGTTTTGTGTGGTGAATGGATAAAAACGTAGTATCTATGTTTTGGGATACCCCGTGCGAAGCCGGGCGGGTCAGCTAGTATTTAAATAAAATGATTTGTGCTAAAATAATTTGTAGACTTTTTTACAAAGCAGGTAGAATTCTTACATACTTACGTATTTGTGGGCCATGCAACAATGATCTATATGCTAATCTGGTACCTGCCTACATTCAGAAAAATATGTCATGAATATGTCGGCATAGACAGTGGAGCTCTTACTTAAGCTGTCTTGCAAAGTATTATTCTATTCTACTATGTTTGGATTAAACAGGTTCTTTGTCGTGTAATAAGTATATTCCACTAACATATTAGCTTTTAAAAATTGAATAAAATAAAACAAAGAATACAATATCATAAAATATTTTTTCGTGAACAGTCACAAAACTGTAAATGAAAAAATGTTTTTTAATAATGAGAAGTCTTATATTAGATACCATATAATATATTTTTTTAAACTCGCGTCACCAAAAAAAATAGTTACTCTGATATTTTGATTACACGTCTAATATTATTTCCTAGCTCAATGCCCGTGGCATCGTGCGCGTAAATAGTTTTTGAAAAAAGAGTGTATTTGTGTAAACAGAGATAATTGAGCTTTTAAGCAGAATGACGGAGACTAAACTATATTAACGACTCCGATCACTTTCACAATGAAGTTAACGCCAACTTCTACAACAGGTCACCTTAGCAACACCCCACGTTCTAGAGCGCTTTTTCGATGCCTCGAAAAAAATAACGCCAACATCTACCATAGGTCACCTTTGCTACTCACGCGCTCTCGTAGGCCGCTTGTGCCCCAGCAAATAGAGCAACCCAGAATATAAACGCCATATCCTCACTTTCGCTACACACTCGGCGGTCATCTTTGCTACATACCTACATGCTACTCACTCTATAGCAAACAGAGCAACCATGAAAAACAAACGGCAACTTCTACCACAAGTCACGTTCTCTTTTACTTGCTCTTGCAAGCTGCTGAGTAATAATGATGTCCACAGGAACCATTCATTTTTCCGGGTTGTATAGTATTCTGATTGTCACCTACATGATCTATCATGTAGGTAACAATCCGAAGATCATCAGAGAATCAATCACAGGTAGGAATAAAGGTAGGAGGTTAGTTGAATAATTGTGAAGTTGAGTGAAAATGTAATCCCACAGGAACCATTAATTTTTCCGGGATGGAACATATTTCATTTCTCTTACATTCATCTCAATTCGTTATGCATTTACAAACGCCACCCTATGTGCCATGCGTCTATCATGCTGTGTAGGATTTTCGAATCCCTATTTGACTCCGTTGGAGGATGATTTTGGAATGTTACTAAGTTTGGAGTCAATCGACCCTGGAGAATAAAAAGTTTCATAGAAAATTCAACCCATCATTTCACTCTCTGTGGAATTCCAAAATAACCCTTTCCTAGTGGATGTCTACACTTCACGAAAAATACACCCTTCAAAACTTTATGTTTCTAGAACCAGCGGTTTAGGCTGTGCGTTATAGATTTTGATAGAAAAAAATTTGAGACCCCGTATGACCCTGACGGGAATTGATTTTCAAAAACTGTGAGACATGCTCCACTTTATTTTAAGTGAAGAGTATGCACACCAAGTTTCAAACTAATTGATTTACAGAATAAAAAGTTTCACAAAACCCTGAAAGCCCTGTTTCACCCCTTTAGGGGTTGATTTTCGAAATACCCTTTCTTAGTGAATCCTTAAACTTTACAAAGAGCACTCTTTCTAAATTTCAAGTCTTTAGGACCAGGGGATTCTGTTGTGCGTTGATTTGTATTTATTTGATAGGTTTCGATAAAAAAAATTGAGACCCTGTCTGACCCATACGGAAGGTGAATTTTAGGAAACCGTGACTCACTCCTAGCTTTATTTTAATTGAAGAGTATACACACCAAGTGCAACCAATCGATTTACAGAATAAAAAGTTTCATATGAACGTAAAACCCAAATTTCACCCCCTTAGAGGTGGATTTTTGAAAAATCCTTTCTTAGTCTAAATTTCAAATATCTAGGACTAGCGGTTTAGGCTATGCGTTGATACCATAAAGTCAGTCTACAATTTATATACAGAAGATTATCTTTTATTACACACACGAGTCCTAAACATTCCCAAATGCAACTAAAACAAAAGCACCGAATTTAATGAAAATATCTCATTGTAATTGAACACATAAAAATTAATAGCGGACAGGTAATATAGCAGGTAGTTATTGTATGTATTTATACGTATATGTGTAACCTCGTGGATACTCGACATATCGATTTCAAATCATAAGCATTAAATTCTCCATGCAGTGGGTCTAACAATGAATAGGGTATGTACCAGGGGCTATTGCAATTCATATTTATTGTATTTAGACCGATATTATATTAAAACTGGATATAATAGGCTAGTATCCTGCTATTAAAAATTAACAACTTAATATAATTTTCGTAAAAATAAATGCAATAATTCAAAAAAATAGTAAAATTGGTAAATAAATCACGAAGTATAATATAAGTAGTAATAGGCAAGTAATAAACTTTTAAAGTCTCTGGAGAGGACATCGCCTGTCCCTTTCTCGCAAAACAGAGCTTCCCCACAGTTATATGGAAACGCTCGTTGTGAAGTCACATGAGATTGTATGTAAAGCTAACACAGCTTAGTAATGAGGTATACTGTTAAGGTGAACGTACTGACGTCACTGCACGATTGAACTGTCTCATTCTATTCCTGTATTTTAAAATGCTTGTAAGTTTGTCATTTTGTGAGATATTTAAATTTGTTTTCACGACTGTTAATTTTTTGAGGAATATTATTAAAAAATAGCACGACTCAAGCCTATTATGGGATAGGTGTAGCCTGCAGATAAGTTGCGTCTACAATTTTCTACATTTTTCAGATTATAAGTTATTCGTTGATGACAATCACATTTATAAGGTCCACTTGACGTAGAGTTTTTTGACCACATCTGGCTTATGACTTTAAATGTACTGGGTTCTATTTCGGTTTAGTACATGCATATAATGTTAAAAGATTAGTGTTAATATCTTACTGGGAAGGTCTAGAACGCAGCCACTATTATTGTGTAAGGCGATCTTAGCCCATCTGTCACGACACCGCCAACACGCACTATATAGCGCTTTGTTTCATCTCGCCCTTGCTTGGCGTCTTCTTTCTATTTATAAAAGCCACAGACCTAGAATATTTTCCTATGATAAAAGCAGTTGTCAGTGCACTACGTGAAAAGAGTGTTTTTTCCATGGATTTCAGTTAAACGATATCATTCCAAAAATTTTAGATATATTTTAAATTTTATAATAATGGAAATGTCTTTTTTGTTATTGCGATGCCAAGCTTTTACTTATAATGAATAAGTGACTTTTCTCAATAAATATTTTATCAAGGGTCACCTTCACTACAACACTTTACGGCGTTAGCAACACAGTAAACCAATATAAAAAAGGAAGAGAAAACTTACAGTTGGTACTTACGTATACGTCTCTGCGTACAGAATATTTTGCAATGGTGAAAAGAGTACTCCTACGTATATAATAGGGAGAGGAGAAAATACTCTAAGAGAGAAATGTAGTCCGTATGTAATCGGCTTTACTCGCTTCTCTCCTCGTGGTCACCCATAGACGCTACTGTTTCCAGGATGAAAATGAAAAGTGCTTTCACCTAGAAACTTATCACCAACAAAACGTCTTAAAAGCTATATTGTAGTACTTTTCTCTAGCCTTTGTAGGTAAGATAAGTTTAGTCAACTTTTAAAACGCTGTTATTCCGTGTTAGTAAAATTTATTTTACATAATACATACTACGTACATAATGACGGCAAATTCAGATTAAAATGCGTATGTGGTAACAAAAATTCAACTCACTTAACCGGCAATAAAGTTCTATGCATTCTATTGAATTTCATAAGCTTTGTGCACTGTTTTCATAATAATATTTTGTTCGCAAGAGTTTACAGGCGTTTACAGAGTAGGTCGACCGGGTACCAGGGCAGCATGGGCGGGCGGGAGGTTTCGGGGAGGCGGGAGGCTCGACCCTGGCTTACACGTGCCGGGTTGCACAGACCTAGCACAGATAGGTAGTTACATTGCACCGGTGAAGGCTGCACTCGTTTACACCACGCCGCGCATCTATATGCGTATCTAGGAGTAGGAGTCAGAAGCTTTGAAGCTTTACGTAATTTGTGTGTGAATTGGATTGAAGCTTGCTTTAAGCCTTGGTTCGTGGTTTACAAATTTAATTCAGTTATTGTTTTCTTTTTAAAGCGTAGCGCTCACTTAGATTTTAGTGGACGATTAGCTTTTTTTAGTTTGTAATGGTATTAAGGGTATTATAAGATTCTTGAGTCGTAGGATCCAGACCTGCAATGAGCTTGAGCTTTCAATGAAGGAAACCGGTTTGATGATGAAATATCATCATCATCCACCATATCATATTGGTACAGTATAGTCTAGTCTTGCTATCAAGCTATCACCATCAAAAATCTGTCATGAATCGGTTAGCTTTGTGTTCCAGCACCCTCAAAATATAAAAACCACGCAAAGCAAAACAATGTAGTGCTAGCGTGCTTTCTGTCCGGTAAAACACTACCCTGTATGGTAAAAAATTAAACTATCAGATATTAAAACCCCCGTATGTTAAACTAGGTATTTGTAGACGGTTTACTATAAAGATATAAGAGACACACGTTAGGGCCGGCGCCGCGGCTAATTCTGCTGAGCAGCTAAAACGGCGCAAATATAGTAATCTCGGTAGTGGTTACATATTTGAGCCATTTGGTGTTGAGACCCTGGGTCCGTGGGGACCGGGAGCTCATCGCGTTTTCCAAAGTCTATCAGAGCGCCTGGTCGATGCGACGCGTGACCAAAATGCTGGCACTTATTTGGCCCAACGCATCAGCATTGCAATTCAACGTGGCAATGCGGCCAGCATGTTGGGTACGTTACCTACCGGTAGTGGGCTGTAGCACTTGGACTTTCTATAGGCCATCGCGGCTATTATACAGTCCATAAGTGTTCTTTGTAGTAGGTAGTGTAGCTAGTTTAGTTTAGTTTAGTTTAGTTTAGTTTTTATTATTGTAGTAGTTAGCTTGAGTAATAAAGGCAATTTGCCCATTAAAAAAAAAAGAAAAAAGATATTATATACTGAAACGAGATTCCTACCAACTCAATTAATGTCGAACCACCAAAATGGTTATTAAAGTAACACTCGTTAATTTATTCATCGACCTTATTATTCGTTTTCAAATAAAATGATAAAATAAAATTGGAAGAAAGCGGCAGATAATAAAAGCGACGTCACACTATCTACATATATAGTTGTTTCCAATTTGTTTTGCAAGTTTAATGGAACATTTATCCAATATATAAGATTTTAAACTATCATGGTCACTAACACTACTACAATATTGTTTATTAACGGGATATTTACCATGTATATTATTTGTTTTGAGTTAGATAGTGAGAATAGGGACAGTGGTACTGGTGCGACTCGTAATAAACGTGTACGAAGGAGGGTAGACCGTTACGGTTGCCCATAACTTATTATCATCCACCCGCAAGTTCTTCAGTCCGTCCGTGATCATGGTGCTTGCAACAGCATCGAAATATCGGCAACTCAAAACAAATAATATACATGGTAAATATCCCGTTAATAAACAATATTTATCCAATATTTCCGAAGCAAATTGATATAAACGTTTTGTGAAGCGAAGTGAGCGAACTTTCTTCGGGTTTATTTATGAAGTTACAGTACAAAACTTTGTTTGGTGAGAGTCGCATGTTGGAGATACCTGTTCTAGCATGGTTCTGCCGATCAATGTACTTCAAGCGTTTGCCGTCTTTTACATCCATAAATTAGTTTTGCACCCGCGGCGCGGCTCGATATATCTGAACGTAACATTTTCAGTTGACACAAAACAGAGATTTGGCGAGATAACATCTGTGACTCCCAAAGTGCCTATTATGATAATGATTGTGTCGTTGTAATGATACATCTCATTACTGAAATATATTGCTAATAACATACAATATAGCTCATTTTCCATATCAAATTACACTGACCTACGTAACAACAATTAGACAGCCTCTGTGGTGTGGCAGTTGAGCAGGTCGGCTCATAACCCGGAAGCTACAGGTTCGATTCCTGCGACAGGACAAGTTACGCACAGGAAAAAAAGCACAAATAGGTACTTGTTCTGTGCCTGAGTGTAGTGGAACCATGGTCCTAGTTAGAGACAGGGAATTTTATTAAAGTCCAGGATCTATGTAGATAGGATCACATGATCGTTGGGCGTTATTTATTTTATTTGGGCGTCATTTATAGTTACTTAAAGGTTATTTTGACCATATATAGATTGGATATCTTTTTTGCGTTATTTCCTCTTGTACCACTACCGCTACTTTATTTACTTAGTATTCTATTCTGCTGATCTATAAATGAAGCGATCGTAGGTCAGTTACAGTCACGGCCACCATAAATTTGAGCTTTCGGTAAACGTTGTGGCACTATACGACTACGGCTGCTATGACCAAACGTAGCCTTACAATAAGCTCGACTCGCCATTCCATTTTTTTAAATAACCTCACGCGTCGTAGTTTTCAATTCTAAAGGGGTGATAAAATATTCAGTTATGACAAATTAATAAGGTGGCGAAAACAGTGACCGTTCCCACGTGAAGCGCGCGCCAAGTAATAAAATAGCAGCGTAATGGTAGACCCGTTAACAAGGGAAACTACCTATGCTAATTGCACGACAGCTAATAAATTATCTTTTTTATAAAAGACTTGATGTGGTAGAATGCCTATTCTATGCTTATCAATTATACGCGATAATCGCGATATGGATTCATTTTTTACCAAAGTTATCTTCACTAACCTATTATATATTATATATTTCTCTTTATATTTCTGAATTGGGGCCGGATCACAGCACAGGGTTGTATGAAATCTCTTAGATGGGGTTATTTTGTTGAGTTTTTGGTTTAAGTGTTTCGCATTTGTCACAAATAAACAATTTTCATTTCATTACATTTCATTAAGTAACAATTGTTTATATTTATACATTGTCCAAATTTCTAAAATGCGTCCAGTTTTTTTTTTCCCAGGATTTTCATTAACAATTTTTTTGCAATCTCTTAAAAGGTAAACTTTTTATATAATAACCATAACCATAATAACCATTCATATTTCGATGTAGACTCTTACTTCATAATAAGTTTTGAAAGACATATTAAATTACATTTTTCGTAGAATGAGAACGCATCTATAGTATAGAAGGGTGTTCATTTTAATATATATATGTATAGCTTCCCACAAACTGGGGGCTCTGGTGCAAGGTCACTGGAGCGAATGTAACGTGACCACGGATGCCCATTACAACGCCTGTGAGCATCCCCGGCGTGATCGGTTAATCTGTGATATAAAGGCTATACGATGCTTTGAAGCTAAACCTAAACTATTCTTGTTATACATTTGATGAAAACTGTATTATGAATTCGTAGTAGACATTTCAACAGATTTGAATATATTCACTTGTGGGTTGTGAAAACGTTTGATTGTTGCTAAAATACAATAAAAGCTTTATTTTTTTTTCTAATAGGAGAGTATTCTCTATTCGGCTGTTAGCTGATTTTATTTCCTCCGCCAATTATTGTGAATCGATTTTAACGTTCCAGCACAAACCTTCGTGACATAAATTATGTACTGTATTACGGGTATCCAATTATTATGGGTATAGAAAGATACCGACACAGATCTAATGTTAATAGCTACCAAACCCTATACATATCTTATCCAGGGTACATATACATAGGTTATATGTATATACTCATGCCTGCGTTGCGTCACTAACGACGTCATTTAATTTTACACGTTACACGTATCCGACTGGCTATAACTTCATTAGCCTGACGTCCGAACTGGGATTCGATGTAAGCATCGCTACTGTGATCGGGTTAAGGCGAAGGGTAGGTCAAACAAGGTGTTTTTGGCACGTTTCCTGGCGAAATCAGAACACTGCATGTTCTGAGCTTTGAATTTAATATATTATGTAATTCATATCTTTATTAGTACGCCGTGATGTCTGCAAATACATAATAAATAAATTTAGCTCTATAGAAAAAAATCGCAAACCTCTCTCAAAAAATTTGAATGTAAGTATCAACTTTACTCAGTTTTTATCGACTAAATTTTTCAAAAAAAATGAGTGTATTCCCAACAAACATTCAGATGTTTTATGATATCATAATTTAGAAAAATACTACATAAACATAACCTTGAAAACCGTCAAAATCAGTCATTGCGTGTGGTGTCGTTGTCGTAAGCGCTGCGCTGAAGTTCAGACTGATATTATTTAGTTATTTTTATTTATTTAATTTGATTAAGTCTACGATGTTAAGGTCGATGTTTCTTTTAACGAATTTTGACCTGCTAATCTGGCCCTACCCGACGCCTTAAGGCTGAGAATCAATAGTATCGACCTATGCTGGCCATAATGTCTTGGAGATCCTTACTATTAAAGAGATCTATGAGAAACTAGCAAAGACAATATTTTTTCTCCATGGATAATTTCAGAGGAGAAACGGGTTTCTTGCAATTGAAGTCGCGTGGCATCTAAAGTGTTGTTAAGTAATGAATTAATGTTTGATTAATCCCTACTAATAAAAGTGAAACGTTTTCTGTTTTTTCATTTATTTGTTTTCATGTCAAAAGGGTTGAAATTTTCCATAAAGACGGTAACTACCTTCTTCTTTTTCTCATGTAGGTAAGTGGTCAGCCCTGGTGTCAGAATTTCAGGCGACCCAAGAGCTCTTGACTTGACAACGACTATTGGTACACTACCAAAATTACATACTGTACTTTTCATCTCGGAATATTACAAGTTTTCACGAGAAAACCAGAAAATCTCTGGTGAAGCCGTGGTGCCTCTAGTTACGTAAATAAATCAGTAGCTCAGCGTTAAAAAATGTTATCTATGTAGAATTAATTTCTTACGTCCACAAAATAATATTGGCATATGTTTCATAAGTGGTTAAGAATTTGCCGATGAACTTAGTTGAAAGTTTATTCTGCGTGTAGCCGTTGAGTGTTCACTAGACTTGTACCTACTGCATAGTTTCCGTATACGTAAGTTATCAACTTCCGCGCAGTAAACAACGTTGAGGTCAGAAGTAGCCGCAGACTCTTAATAGTTAGGACAAGAGCGTTAGTAAGGCCGTGATAGCCAGGTCAGAGAAGTTATCATTCTCATGCTTATGTTAGCTTCGTTAATTTTTCAATGTTACAAATAGCAAAAATAATAAGAATGATGGACCAAAGATCTTGGCGGATTTAGTACCTATATATATATTATGGTGCAGTCAGGCCTTCTAAATTGGGTCGTCTAGTACTGAGGCCCATTATAAATATTTACAGTCTAATAGTAAAAAAGCAAAAAACCTTTTAGCTAAGAACATTTTTACAAGTTTATTTTATTTCCAACTATCTGTAGGAATTAGTTACCGACAGAGTAAGAAAACGACGACGATAATATTCAAGATCAGTGTAAACTACCGTATTCTTCTTCTTCTCGTGTAGGCAAGTGGTCAGCCGTGTCAGAAATTTTAGGTCGCCCAAAGGCTACTGACATGGCTTAACGACTATTGTCACAACACAACAGCCGGGACCAACGGCTCAGATGAGATCACTTATACCACGGTAGCTTATGTAAAGCATGTCCCGGCTAAAGGGACGGATGGATGCGGTTTTAAATCCCATTAAGCCATAAACAGGCGATACTGCAATAAAAATCATAATCACTATGCTTGGCAGGCTGCTTGGTGATCGCAGAAGATTGTAATGTACCTAGAAGAATGCTGCTGCCTATTCTCTGGATATTGCCTTAGCCGGTTCTTACACCACCCATCAGGAAGAGATGGGGTGGTCCTATTATGACACCGCGCCGGGACAACACGACCACAAGGTTTTCTATACATAGTTGTATATTTTAGGCACGGAAACTATTTTTTGTTCTTTAAAACATACAACATGTAACGCCGTATTAATGCAATTTAATGCAAACTGGGACTACACGGTTAAGTGTACAGTGTCTGTATACAGTGGTTGTTACCAAATAAAAGCTTGGCCTGCAATGGACTTGAGACAATTATCAATATTACTCTACAGTAAATTATTTATTGTGACTGAAAATATTTATTAGAAGGAGAAGCTAACCTTCCTTCGTAGGCAATAAAAAAGGAATGACGTGATACGTACCAACTCAAGCAGATTTAATATTTAACCTTGTAAAAAGCGTTTATTACATTTTTTGCATCAAATCAGCGGATTCAATTTCTTTCTTTGAATTGAAAGTTCAACCTTATTATTATGAATAACTAAGGTGAGCTTATAGGACTTATATAGGTAAGTGGGTAAAGCCTTAATATATTCAGCTTTAGTCTGAATCGCAAATAGTACATTATGATGTAAGTGTGCAAAGTTGATCATTACACTCGAAGCGGTAATATATACGTGCGAGCGCGTTATGGGTGCCGAGAGATCCGATGATCAATGCACACGCATATCATACGACGTTTTTCATCACAGTTGCGAGGAAAATAACAGAGTTGTACTGTTAAATGTCGTGCAGGCTTCTTGTTTTCACGTGGCGTCAGCTAAAAACCGTGTTGATGGCGCGAACAAAATGGACATCGACCAAAACGAAACGAAACGAAAACTGGAACTGTAACTGGAGCTGTAACTGGAACTGGAACTAGAACGGGAACTGAAACTAGAACGCGAACGTAAACTGGAACGTGAACTGGAACTGGAACTGGAACGTGAATTGGAACTTGAATGTGAACGTGAACTGAAACATGAACTAGAACGTGAACTGGAACGTGAACTGGAACGTGAACTGGAACGTGAACTAGAACTTGAACTGGAACTGGAACGTGAACTGGAACGTGAACTGGAATGTGAACTAGAACTTGAACTGGAACTGGAATGAAACGAAACAACGAAAATGTACGTGTAACTTGCAGTGAGATACAACGTGCGGCAGTGTAAAGTAAAAAGCACGCGTTGCAAATTTCTTGGATAATGATCCTAAAAGCGATGGGAAGAGCCTCTTTACGAGCCACTGTGATGAAAAATATATTAATTAAGCTGCTTAGCATTTGCTGATCTCGTTGCTATCCCTATCATTATGAAAGTGCTTTGTTTTGAAAACCAATGTAATAAGACTCGAGCCTATCCGTGTATTCTCCGTTAATGTAAAAGTATGTTTGAAAGTTTGTCCTTCTTACAGGAAGTAATAGATGGACGCAATTTTTTGAATGAGTATACCTATATACCATAGAATCATATATATATATATATATATATACACCTACTTTTTGGAAACACGAACTCTTATCCTGAAAATAATAATTGTCTACATGCGTTAAGCAAGCCACAGGTCGTGGTGTCACATAACGGATTAATAGCTTTTTTTTTGCTTACGATATTTGATCATATTTGGTTTTTTTTTTTGTTTATTTTGTTTTTTTTTTTTTTTTTTTTTTAATTTTGTTTTTTTTTTAATTATATGCTTGTAGTAGAGATAGAGTAAGTAGAGCTTATACGAAAACAGCAAAAATTGCCATAATAAATTATATCATTGCTATACAAAAGATACCCCAAAGCAACGCCAACTCTATTTTTTGGATAATCATCTAAATAAAGTTATTGACATAAAATCTGCATACCACAAAACACAGTTTTGTAGTATGAAATGAACAGTGAGTATTCGATTGGACCTAAACTGTTATGTCATTTATCGCAAATGCAGTTGACATTGCTGCCTTTGAACAAGAAATGAAATCAGAATGTAGGACTAAGAGGGCAGTGTAAAGCCGTTTTACATATTATGTAACGGTACGGGAACGGAAACGCGTTTAGCATGCGGAGTTATTTGATTATCTATGCAAAGTGCGCGTAGTGGGTGCTACGGCGTAGCTATAGACGGCGTAGCTGTAAGAGCGTGAATTTTATTAGGTTTCATATAACAAGGTAAGTTTACATTACAGCTGGTAGACGTTTTCTACGGTGAGATACAGTACAGCACTTGTATATATTATAACCAAATGGAAACTTAACTTGTTTGATTTAAAATGGAATTGCATGTAAGAAAAACTTAAACGGAATTTCCGTCTACATGTAGATACAAAATTCTAACTTCAAAAAAAAAAGCTAAAGGGCCATTACACATCCATACATAACATCATTTTCATACGCAGTCATAGTCGTTCGAAGGTGTAGCAATCAAGATGTTGAATAATGTATTTACAATTTTATAACTATGCAATGAAACATGACAACAATTAAAAAATACAAAAATTTGAATTAAAACAATGTGGCAATCTATTTATTTATATCAACTATCAATATCTATACAGGGGCTAACAACCCACCCAGACCCACAGAGTTTGTCTATCTCTAATCTGTGGCTAAACTCTACAAAAAAGATGTAGGTAAAATTGTTCTTTGGTTCAGAAGCCAACATTCGTGTCCACTAGACATTTTTTGGATCCAGTGACATTGCACGCCAAAGTCGCCGCTTTGCGAGCCAAACAACTGCCGCACTTTATTTATAGTTATTTAATACTTACTATGTAGAAATAATTTTACAAAAAGGCTGTAGCCTGATTCTTTTTTTACATTCCTGTAATGTTATCTTATTTTTCTGGGTCAACTGTAATAAGAGAAGGTAATTAATAAGTTCGTTAATTAGTTAAGTGTGGTACTATGAAAGGTTTTGCTGTATTGCTCAGATTTTACTGCCATTCGAAGCTGTTGACATTTTGTCGGGTTTATGTTAGTGCATTCACTGACATGTATTTTAATTCATGCTTTAAAGTAAACACTACGATAAAAATTGCAAACTTAGAAAGTAAGAGAAAAACATGCAGGATCTTTTTATAAAATGGGTTAACTGTTACGAGTATAAAGATGAAATTATATGATTCAGTATTAAACATTAAAATAATCAACTTATTTTATAAAAATTTCTTCAATATGTCTTTTTCAGTTTTAAACAATTCAACAATTTTAAATGATTACCAATGCGTTTTTGTTTTTTTTTTGTTAGTTTTCTTGCTTCTCGAGAGTTCTAGAGTCTACTCGAGACCACGGCCAATGCAAGTTGGTCGAGACGTCGAGGTAAATAAATATAATTTTTGAGCGCGATTGTGTCCTGTGTTAAACTATGTGTTAAATTGCGATAATTTAAGAAATACTAGTTCCCTTGCTGTTGAATGTTGCAACTAAGAACAACTAGCAACTGGCGAGGGTAACTAATTTATTTGTAAATGTTTTAAGTGTTTTGGTTTCTTTCGTAATCATTCTAAGTTATTATTACTTAATTGCTTTCAGAGAGGTTTAGACAGATATTCAAACCTAGCACAGTTATTAGAAATGTTATAGTGAGTGACCAATATTAATTTATAGCCAAGCCAATATAAAAATATGTCACTTTAGAAGTGCTTAATTAATTACTACAGGAACTTTCCGGTTTTACTCGTGACTTCTTTTTTCTGAGGGAACTCATATTTTTTTCCCAAAAATAGTGTACCGCAAACTGTTTAATGCACTCCATAATACTATAGAAGCGTAAAATTAGCAGTTTGCAAAAATTACAGGCTGATATATAAGTATTTTAACCTCCCGCACTACTTGGCAAGTGGTTGTACTGTTACATAATGAGGTTAATATTACAACATAGTATGAGACAGCTACTGCAATGTAAGCCTAGGCATTAAATACACGGTGAGATAGTGTTGAGATTTTTTTTTTGTTTATTTTGAAGCCCTAGCTTTAAAAACAATTAATTAGACGCGTGTCGAGGGCACACAGCTTGTATTCTTAAATCCATTGTGACGACGCGCCGACGTTCCACCAGTTAAGAATGTTTAAAAGGTAGTGGTTATTATAACGAATATTAATATTTTATTTTATCTCATTGTTACTCTTGCCTACAGTCATCATCAATGATCATTTTTATAAACATCTTGATAAGTTCAAATGATATAATGATGCTTAGAATAATGATTTATGACCTCTTTTTTGCATTCATTTCAGTCATTCATTCAAAGATCTAAAATAACACAAGCTAGTGCTAGTGCAAGTGCTAACCGTCAAAAACTCATTACTTGTCACGCCTGTATAATATACCTATGTAGAACCTAAGAACCGTAGTCTGTTAACTCATCTGTATTTCAACTTTGCACGAACTGTGGTTTAGATCACTATCAGTTGGTCCGACCAACAATTACGTTGACTTAAACAGGCAAATAATTAGCCTCCACTTAACCATGGTAATACAATTTTGACATTGCTCCTGGTAATGAAATTAGGCGGGGCCCATTTGCAGCGGTATTTAAAACGTATGTAAACTTTGAGCTTTACGGACTAACATTGAAATAGGCTTTTGGATAAGTCATGCTTTACAGACAAACCCAGACCCTCAATAAGAGCCATGGGATTTTTCTTTCGTACGTGTAATATGAACCAAAAGGAAGGAAGGTCGAATGACAGAGAAATGGATATTCTGATTATTGTCCTCTTCACTCAGCCACCTGACTGTGATCGCAGTTTTCTGGTTTTGTCTGGTGTTCTTGGGGTAAAAACTGTTAATAGTTTGCCTTTCATTAATAACTGGAACTGGTTAACTGGAACGTAATGCTTTCTAGCATTAAGCTCGCCTGTGGTACCTACAATTGTTGTTTGTGCAATAAAGCATTTTCTATCTATCTATCTATTATAGGAAAACTTTTATTGATCGAGAAAAACACCACCAGATTACCCTAAAACTCATTTATCGTTTGTTTTACGGTCTAAATTTTCATTAAGATCCAACGAGCATTTAAAATAATATTTTGTGGTATCATTTGCAAAAAGCATTAGATGAACTGGTACGACGTTGGTTTTTAAAATTCCGAAGCTAAAGATAACGAACTCGGTATATTATATGCATCTAAGTGTAACAAACTTGCCTGTCTCTAAACTTCCGGACCATGCGAGTAACCTATTTAAAAGCCTCCACCGCCCTTTCACAAGCATATCCTTTGCAGTTATTCACTTACAGACGCTGTATGGACTTGCCTTTATAAGTGTAACTCTATTAATCAATGCACATAACTACCCTTACCCTGGAAAGCAATATGCTAAAGATGGTGAAACCGGAAGCGGTTCCTTTGCAAATACAGACGAAAGGTGTACAAAATGAAACAAGAATATCTAGTGTAATTCCATTTAAAAAACAATAATATAATCTATATCGATCATAAATATTTTTCTTTTCACTTTGACACAGATACCTAAAACAATTGGTTGCAATTGCCCTAATATAGATAATCATATTGTTTCTTTTTAGCGGATTTACACTAGTTATTCTTGTATCATTTTGTGTCTTTTTACACCTGAGTCAATCGATTATTAGAAGAGAAGGAAACAGAAGAGTTCAGAGCTTGTGTAAAGCGTGAGTTTACCGATATTCTCGAACTCAAAGTTCAGTGGAAAAGTTGGCGGCTTATTACGTACTTTTATGGTGTCTTTAACTCTAATTGGCACAGTACTTAAGGTAATTTTTATATACCTAGAATGAGGCTTAGCTCACCCAATATTCATTTAGTCGTAATTAAACTCGGGTTACATGTACGGTGTGAGGTGTCGGTATAGCACAGTCCCAGAGCACTATCCACTTAGCCGCTTTGTGATAGTTCGCAGATCCGAATATAGACAAAGCAATGGTATTTGATGTAACATAAGTGATTGAGATATCACTATCACACGACTGGTGTTGTATTACAATACATTAAGAGCAATTGTATTAGTATTCCTATGTTGTATAAGTCACTGGTTGTGATGTGATTTGTGTAAGTACCCTATATATAAAAAGAGCGTCGTGATTTCTGTTTAGCCACGTATTAGTAGGTATATTAATATATTTGTAAGGATGGTGCGACGGTAAACTAGGCCAAAAATCACGTATCTATGTATACACATAAGCAAAGCAGTCTTTTGCAAAATTAACTTTGAACGGCATTAAAATTGGGTTTGATTCCTACCCGGGACAAACACTTGTGTGATGAACATAGGTGTTTTTTCAGTGTCTGGGTGTTATATTGTATTCTATGTATGCTTTACAAACGAAAAGTATATAAGTATTCTATCAGTTATCTGGTTCCCATAGTACAAGGTATAAGCATAACTAAGCAGTTTGGAGCTAGATGGCGCTGTGTGAAATGTTCACACATATTTATTTATTAATTAGTATCAGCGTCACTAAACATCAAGAGAAATGTAGTCAAATCTCTATCATAATGTAAAAATGGATATAGACGGTTTCACGGTAGTCACTAGATAATATTATAAGATTTGTCCTGTAGGTTTCAGGGATTTTAATAAGAGTCCTTCCAGTACGTACACAATTTCTAGGTTCAAACTCACCGAATATACAATTCAGTGCCAAACAATAAATAAACCGAACAGTATGAAGCGGATCTAAACAAACGGCTGCTTAGTTTTGCAACTTTCGTCTAAAGCCTGACATTTACAGTGAATTTTGTTTATCTGTTTATATTTGGATACCTGTAATAAATAGATGATTTGGAGCGAGATACGTTCATAAGGTGCTGTTTTTATGTTTTCTCAAAATCCAATAACTGTAGGTGACAGTACCGTAGAACCCGCTATTTCAGAAACGAGAAGCAAGTCTAGGTAGCCTATACATAAAACTAAAGGCACCCATTTCCAAACGAGCCCCGATCAAAAAAGCACCTAAAGGATTCCCGTTAGAGCACTGGAACTAAAATTAATTGATTGCTCTATTTGGAATAAAATAGAACATCATCCGTAAGTAGTATAAAACTATTAATTTATTTAATGCAAAAAAAACTTAATTGAACTTTTTTATGTTAAGACAAACAAACATTATGGCCCACCTGATGAGAAGCGATCACCGTAGCCTATGGATCTGTGACACCGGAGGCGTCTCTGTGCGTTGCTTACGCTAAGACTCTTTTAACCCTTCTTTTAAAAAGCTCCATGTTATATAGCTCTGTGGAAAGGCCGGTTATGAAATTTTCAGCTTAACATTATCTTATCAAAACTTAAATAAAAATGAAAATCCAAAATGGGGACGTATGCCTGCCATATTATTTTCCAAGAATCCTGTTGAATCCACCACTTTTACTCTTAAACTTTTGAATCACGAATTTGTATCCTTCCATACGAGGCCCTAATTATGTATGAGAACATAGATTCCACACGATACGAAACCACGTCGTTATCGTGTCTTCTTCAAAACGTGTCACAGCATTAGAAAAACCTTCACTTTACAAGTTATTTTTATTTTGAATAAATATTATTTCGCGCGGTTTCGATTTCATTTCATGGAGAATATTTCTAACTCGCGGGGTTTCGAAATAAGTAATCGTAAAGTGGTCATACAAAATTAGGGACCTGACATGTTTTAGTCGTTGTAAGACGTTCCACGACTATACAAGGCACGCTCTCTTACTGCTCCGATTTGTTTGTCCAAGCGGATTATCTACGAATACATTTTAAACTTAAATCATCCTAGGTAAAACGTTGTATGAATGCGCTATCGTTGGAAGTTTTTCCACAGACCTACAGAACCTACAGGTCTATGGGTTTTTGTTATGTATCCAAAAAGCTTTTGGAGTATAATTTTTCCTTAAACTCAAAGAATGTTTTATAATCACTATTTTATATTCAACTAGCTGGCCCGCCTCGGCTTTACATGTATTATTTAGGTATACCTACCATCCAAGGACTCACTCGAAATGTCACAAAAAAAAAATTCTGTTGCATATTTAGCAAAAATATAAGGAAAAGTGAATAGAGAAGCTATTACATAGATCTTCAAACCAGAAGAAAATTGTCTATTCTGATCCATAGCTCCTACACTTTATTACATCTCTTTATGCTGTTAGCAGGGTAGATGAACATCATATCCTGTCTGTCGGCCGTCTATAAAGTGACTTGCATCGAGTAATCTCCGGCTATTACTTGAGAAACAAACGGGCTAATGGTTAGAAGTCTAATTCAAAGGGTGAAATGCAAACAGAACTTACATTTGGAAAATTACTTATACCATCGTACTAGTAGAAAAGTGCTCTAGATCCAGGTTATTAGAAACATTGTTGTGGGTAGACAATTATTAGAAAATTAGTTGTGTAAAACACTCTAAGATTTGAAAAAAATATATACGTACCCTAACCATATCAATACCCACAAATAAAAAAACTAAGTGCTAAAATTTTTGGGAACTGTAATAACTTTGTATTGATATAGGCAAGATTTCTGGATTGCTCAACTGATTTTTATAGGCACTGGGAACTTTTTAAGGCACAAAGTTCATCCTAATTACCTTTTCCTAAGTATTGGAGCTTTCAAGTATCAAACTTGCTCGTTTGGCGACCCATATAACGCTTTCAAAATCGCATTAAATTGTAACGCTTGCAAATTAACGTAAAATATAGGTCTACAGGTTCAAAAGCACATACAAATACACACACACACACACACACACACACATAGAAGTCAAATGTATCGGAGATGTGTGTGCAAGTTCGTATCCGTAACATTTCTTTACAAATATTGGAAGTCCGCTTTAGGAGTTTTGTAACGAGTCAGTTCGAGTTTCAAAAGTACTGCAGACTCCTGCAACAACAGATTGAAAAATCCCTACGCAGCAAACAAAGTTAAAGAGGCTGCCGAGGCTGCCACGTATTGTGAGGGGCGCCCGGTAAGCTTGTTGCCCGCACGTGATAATGTTGAACCGGTCGGCAATTAGAACTGGAGCTAGCGAACACGTACCCACCGTCGGGGGAAACAATTCACTTATAATATCGAGCAGCCTTTTACCGATGACGTTTTTAAAAGCTTCAAACTTATTTATTTTCTATCTTGTAAAAAAGATAATAATAGGCTAGTGTCCTGCTGTTTTTGTATTGCACTTATTAATATATTGCTCAAAAAATAAAGTCGAAGAAACAAAAATTAAATATCTCAAAAAATGACAAAGTTACAAGCATTTTAAAATACAGGAATAAAAAGAGACATTGCAGTTCAAACGTGCAGTGACGTCAGTTCTTGCTCCTTCATAGTATACCTCATTGCTAAGCTGTGGTAGCTTTACATATAATATCTTTGGCATGTGACGTCATTAACGTGCGTTTACAAACCAGCCACTGAGTATGTAGTAGGACGCTCTTTGCATCAACACTATGGTGGCGCTGTCACATCTTCTCGAGACGCACTTATATAATCTGTGCTGGGCCGACGCGTGGTTAATTTGGCTGAGCAGCTGCAATGCTGCAAAATACAGTAATCTCGGTGGCTGAGGTTATAATACGTACTGATGACTGATTGAAAAACACCAATGATAATCGGCTCATATAATTACTTCAAAGCAATAATATTTTATGACGATAATGATCTAATTGAGACTCCAAATATAGGTACCAAACCAACTCTGATATCAAATCCTATTCGGTGTCAGGAAATAACGGAGTAAACAGGACACTGTTCTCCGGATTCCAAACAAATCCGGATAAGGAGGCTGCTAAAGGCAAAGCGCCCACGGCAAACAAGAAACCTGAGTGATTCACAAACCTGCAGGTTTACTTTTACATAGAGTACGTATTACTGGATCCTTTTTATTTTTACTCTCCTTACTTTACTCACTTGCTTCGTGCAAAATGCACATTTGTTGGTTATCTAAACGAGCACAAGTAGGTATGTGCAAATATCATCACAAGGAAGATCCATACTAGAAACTTAGTTATTTAATACGGTTTTACGTGAACTACCTACATATTGAAATTACTTCACCTGATACCCCGTTCAGGAGCTCGTTCTTGAATTACAATATAATTATAATATGAGGTGATCATATATATACTTAGTATTAAGCATATTAAAGCACCTAATTTATAAAGCCTTTGTCAAGCATATTTAAATTCTATACATAAGTATAGTAGAAAAAAAGTAAGTGTGTAAGTGTAGTAGCGTATACTACGCTACTACACTTACACACTTACTTTTTTTCTACACATTTCACAATATTCTCCTGAGAAATACCTATAGTATGTAATTTTGCTGTCAAAAACCTAGATGTTATAAAAATATTATAAGGTATTGAATTTTTACAGTTAATCAGAGTGTTTCACTAGCTTTTAAGCGACGAATTGGCTAAAGGTTCGTGCCTTGCGACACTTTGGTTAGGAGCTTTCAAGTGTGGCTGCCGGAAAGGTGCTAGATGACATATTCTTAATTCATATTTTGACTGGCCTGTTAGCTCAGTTGGCAGTAGCTTTCTAAACTATATACTACTTTTTTTAATATATTTTAGTCTCCGTCATTCTGCTTATAAGCTCAATTATTACCCTCAATTATATCCCTGTTTACACGAATATACTTTCTTTTTCAAGAACTACGCAGACGAATTAAGCTAGTACACACATATATATTAAGGCTAATACTACAAAAACACAAAATACTTTCATACCGAGTTGTGCTTTTATCGCAGGACTGCAAGTCCACCACTGACCAACACTTGATCTGTAAGACGTTGCTGTCAGTACTATAAATAAAGAAAAGTTGTCTAACCTACCAATATGATTATGAATCTGTATTATAGGCTAGTTTAGTTTGCTTTGAGTTGAAGCCATGGGTTTTTATGAGCAAACAACCTACAAATAATTAGTTTAACTATGTCAACGTGCAGAGTTAGGTACCCTACAATATACCCACTGCTGAGTTGGGTACCTACTCACATTTACCACAAAAATAGGGTAATATTAATCTATACATATACTAAAACTGTAGAGATAAAAAAGTCTGTAATTGCAAGATATCAAAAAAATAATCACACAGGTTGGCTTAAAATTAGCCGCTGATCACGTTAAGCCAAGCGTTTTTTATACACTTTGTCTTTTTGTTTGTTTGTTTGTTTGTTTGTTTGTTATGACTGAACTCCTAAAATACTGAATGGATTTTCATGCGGTTTTCACTAATATGCTTAGAAATAGCCGGCGCTTAAAATAGGATATATTAAAATTGAAATATCGTTAATTTTTTTAAAGGAGAATTATTAAGATTTCATTACGAACGAATCGGAGTTTTAAACAACATGGCCGATTGGTGCTTTTTTTGGCTACTTACGGTAAGTTACGATATGTCACAGATTAGAGCAAAAAACCATTGACTACACTCAGTGCCACACACACAGGTCTGTGGTGCTACATGTTTATCTGCAGGCACAGATTAAAGAAAAAAGACTCTGTGAAGAATGTATATGAAACAAAGAGTAGTAGTATTAGTAGGTATGATACTCTAAGGCGTGATTTTGCAATCATCAGATAAAAGTTGTTCATTAGATAAAACAAAACACTAAAAATAAAACCCGAATTAAGGGTGTCGCGAAATGCGATTTTAATCGAGAGGTAAGTAAGTGAATCGATTCCGAGTTTTAGGTTATCTGTGCTGGTAACATTGTATTGTATGCACAGAATTCCCACTAGTAGAAATCTATTTCGCGTGGCCGCCTAGTTGTTTCTTGCTCCCACATGAGGTGCTGCCTGAATAAGAACGTCTCCCAAAATTTTGGGTAGATAATGGGCGATTTCGTTAGCTCTATTTAGAGAGTAATTTACCTTGATACCTAGAATTTATGTTTTACCTGTGTTCACTGCTTCTTTATTGTAAAAACCAAAATGTAAGGTCAGGTGGGGTAAGTGAAACGAAGGAGTACCTAAGTGAGACCCTATCGTAATCAATAAATCACGCAGTTTACCTCTTTGCTATGTGGCGAAATGGTTTCAATGCTCTAGCACACGCGTCACACAATCTTTCTGCTAGGTCATAAAATAAAAATAAATCAGCTATCTTTATGTTTACAAAACACAAGTCGGCTGATGCCATGAAGTAATTTAATAGTGTTTATGTACATTTTTCACGAAAATAATGCATGAAACGGCGCGTAATGTGGGGTTAGTATTTGCAGTCACAGATGACACAGGTAATAAAATCAATCAAATACCTACTACATTACAAATGTCATTGTAAACGTCCCATGGGCGAAAATCACGTATTTCACATCAACAGCTGGAAAACGTCTAGTGCTGAACACAGGCATGCCCATAAAACGCAATTTTAGACGCTGATTATAGGGAGTTTTGCCATAATCACCTCGCTTAGCAAGTAGCTTGTCATCGCAGAAGATTATAATGTACCAAAAGGAGAATGCTACTGCCCATTCTCTGGATAGTCCCTTAGTCTGCTCTTATACGGCACCCAAAGAAAGAGATGGAGATTCTGCGCTAATAAAGTGATACCTGGCAGCTATTATTATATAAGTAGGTACCTAATATAATGACTGCGGGCAACAGATAATAAAAACCAAACTGTCAATATAGTCAACTGCAAAATAGTCAAACGCCAATGTCAACCTACCGTCAGAATATTGAATCGGAATGTTTCTGTCAAAACCGTGAACTATTTTTGAAGTGATGTTTCGTTCACGCAAATTGAATTATCAAAAATTATTTTCTTGAAAAGTATTTATTGCCGTCATTTGCCATTTCAGATCTAGGCTTTCTATGTGTAACAAAAATGAGCGTCCTAGCAGAATTTACAAAGTGGATGGATGTGCAAGTATCTTTCACCTAACCCACCTGACCCCTAAATATAAAATGATATATTTTACTAAGTGAAATCAAGCAAATAATTGGCTAATATACCTACAAAAGGATTTTTCCGACTTATAAACATTTGCAAATCAACATGGTACCTAGCTGGTTTTATGGGAAATTAAAAAGCATAAACTGGCAGTACCTTGACAATGAAATTTTTTGGTTAAGTATGGTTATTTTATCCATTAATTAATCATTAAGCTGTTTTTCTGTTTAGCTGAGGACTTGTTATTACATGAAATGGCACGCTGTATTTATATTTTTTACAATAAACACTTCTAAAAGGTAAAATAGACAAAATAATTACTACTTACTTGTGAAATGTTATTCCTTCATATTTACGCCTCAGTGCGACTTCTGTTGCTTAAAATGCTGCAACCACCCACTGCCCACACATTATTTCTCAAATATTTATTGCCTAGATCACCATTTAAATAGGATTATTTCACAAAAAACAACAATTTCAAAAAATTGTTAACCTGTTTGGCTTAGATCAAACGAAGCCAAATAAAAAACCCGGTAACGGTGACAAGGACCAAAGATATTACGTTCGTCTTTTTTTTTGCTTAGTACCGAATGGCGCTCTCCTTGTTGTCCATGAATGACGTCATATACTACGGTTCTACTCGTACATATTCAAAGATTGTATGAGAGAAAAAAGGCGGGAGTGGTGCCTTGCCTTGGTTTTATTTAGAAAAAGATAGCGAAGCGAGTATGAAGTAAAACGATATTAAGAAAATATGTTGTACCAATGAATAACCTCAACGAAACAACTACGAGAGGTAATTGTTAATAATCCTGGCTAGGCTGGGTAAGTGGTTCAAAGATTACTTTTCATATTCTAAACTTATAACACGATTTATTTAAAAACTTAGATAACATATAATAATAAGTATACTAAACTAGGCCTAAAAACTAAGATTACTTGTGATCAAACAGTTAACTTGTGATGAGAGTTTAACTTTTGATGTGAGTCTTATTGAAAGGGAAAAAAGAAAAAGAGGGGTAAAGAGAAATTAGAAAGAGTTTTGCACGGTGGTAAGGGCTGGTCAAATGGGGAAGGCTGGTGGACCCACCTTCGGGTCCTGAAGGTTTAAGGTGAGGAGAAGTAAGTTCGCATCTGATAATGACTTCACTCGTTGGTGAGAGGATCCTACCACTTAGCTGTGGCTCTCGGTGTTTTCATGGTATCAAAGGCGACTCTCACCTAATAAGTAAAAATAAGAACTGTTTCCTCTATGTAGTTTTCTTTCAATGATGCTCTGTAACATTTCATTTGTGGCGTACATTACACCTAACCTATAATGGAACCTTAGGCAGGCATGATAGTGTGGAGACGTACTTGTCATGTCATGCCCAACTTCGCCACAAAGGGTTTCTTTATTTCAAAACTGTTACGGAACCCTAAAAATGAAACATTCTTTGCAAAAGCGATTCTGATTTGAGCTTTGTACACATGTTATTTCCTCACTCCCTCCACTATGTTGAAAGTGCAGTGAAATGTGACAACGTGGAAAATAGTGGACATATAAATGTCGACTCCTTTTACAGCGGTGTACTTACGTAAGTATTTGTAATTTCTAAATAGTATTAACAAAATTAATTATGTACGCGTCGTATAGGTAAGCGCATTTTACACGTGTGCTAATACGTGCTCAGCTCCGAAAAGATTTACTGGATTTGTTGTTTGATATATAGAAAATGCATGATCTATTATTAGAGTACCTAAACGTAGAAATAACACAATACAAGCGTGCGAAGCCGCGGGCAAAAGCTAGTCACAAATAAAACAAACACCAATCTCTCTCATATCTGTCTCTTGAAATAGCAGAAGGAAATAGCTGAAATTGGCATAAAGTTTCATACGGAAAAAGTGATAGTCAAGTTATTCTTGAGTAGGTGTTATGTTCTGTTTGTAATGATTACTTTTAGATCACGAACATAAATAATATTTGTGTTCGTGATCTAAAAGTTGAACATATTATGCCTCAACGATGTATTATTATGCGGGTACAATAACGACTCCATAGGTATCGTGTTTTGTCTGATAGCTGTTATTCTAGCTTTTTAGAGTAGGATGATCGAAACTGTTTCAAAATATTAAGAGTTCAGACATATAATGGTATGTACTAGTTTAGTGGATTACCAACTATCGACAGCAGTATTTGCGCGAGGCCTGTTTCTTCCTGTAATGACGTTTAAGCCAAAACACGAAAACCCATCGTCACTTACCATCAGATGAAATAGTGGTCAGCCTATCGACCGATAAAAATAAAATAAAATATAAATTCTGATTATAATAATAATAGACCGTATGGTCCCGGTTTGCGAATAAGACCTCTATCTCTTCCCGTGGGTGCCGTAAGAGTCGGCTAAGGGAATATCCAGGGAATGGGCAGCAGCATTCTCCTCGGTACTTTCATTAAAACGTTCTGCGATCATCAAGCCGCCTGCCAATCGTGGTGATTATAGCAAATCCTCCCTATGATAAGCGTACTAAGTAGTTCTTTATGGGGTAGGCCTGTGCTCAGCAGTGCATGTATTATGGGCTGATGATGATGATAATGATATACTATAATGTATTGTTTTCAAACATTACCGGTGACATTCTTAACATCTGGCAAACATTTTAATACAATAATATTACCTTAACGACCCTTTATGAATAAGTAGGTTAAGTACGTCTGAAAAGTACCTAGTGAAAAAAACAGCTAGTAACATAACCTCAACAAGCACTTTACATTTCCTTTTCGTTTAACCTTCAAAGCTTTAAGCTTTTTTTTTTTTAGCTTTTTTTTTAATGCAATTGAACAAATTAATGTAAACAGCAGATAGTAGCTCGGGCTAAAGTTAGCAGAGTCAATACTAAAAGGGAGCTATTGGTAAATAAACTTAAGCCTGTCCTTAATCGGGGATTGGATCTTGGCCGAGGAACGTCTGCCACGATTAAGTCGAACGGCACTATTGAAAAAGAAAAAGTAAGGTTGTAAAACAGATTGAAGGTAAAGCTAATTAATATGTCAACAGTTTTTTTAATACAATTTATTTACACATTCATACGCATAGAATAACTACGCATATATACACACGTTAATACAAGGTATAGAATACAGACTTGGTGTATAAACTACCTAATTTATTTTTGAAATTAATAATTCCAACCGTTTTGTCGGGTTTTACCACCTAACGTGTACTATAAGAACACGATAAATGTGGTACCAACTTAGGTATTAAACACATTGTAAAAATAATTAAGCATACGGTGTTTTTTTTATAAACAAATTTTTTACAGTGATTAGTTGAACATCAAACAGTAGGTAAATGTCTTGACGGTTTAATCACTGAAATTATTATTGTGAACGTTAGAAACAAAAGCTTAGATCCAAGTAGAGATACCAACCTACGTACAATAGTTGCCTTTTGCACGATTACTTACTGCAGCCAACACTTGTATTGACAGATATAACAAACATTTCATCAAAATTCATTAAATGTGTGTTTTGCAAACTATTTCAACGAGTTAGTACCTACGTCGATATCAGCATCCAGGTCAAATGGAAATACAATTGTAAAGTTTACGGATGTGAGCTGTGTAAAGTAAAACGTATCGGCAGTATACAAGATTCTTTACTTTTCAAAAGAGTGCTACGTTATGAAGATCGCCAACAGAAATATCTTTGAAACCACTCATAGTCAACAGTTGGTTCACGAACCATGTTGTAAACACAATTATAAGGTACACACAATATAGCCTAAAATATCTGTAGATTTAAAATGTATGATGGATCAAGCTTGCCTCTTGAATCCATCGACTCCCCGCATCAGTTTTAACCAGATCGTCGGTCCACCTAGTGAGGGGCCGGGTTCGCTGCGTGCGAATAAAGTAATAACTAAACTCGCTAACTGATTAATACCAGCGGCATTGTTTTCTAATAATGTTCCTTAGCACAAAACAGTTACAGCAACACGCGTCATCTAAAGTTTAAGCACTGGCTCTATATCTAGATATTGCGGCAGTAAAAGGCTCATTGCGTTTGTCTGACGTAAAAACTAGCTAGTTAGCAGAGTTTACACAAACAGCGGCTTGTTAACTGTAACTCAACTTGTTAATTTTGTTGCGGGTGCAGTTAGCGTTTGTCACAATTGAAACTCGAGAATGTGAAGGGGATGGGGAATTTTGTTGTTTCAACTGGTGCGTGAGATCGTTTCTACTTTCACACTAGTTATAATTGACTGTTATTGCTAGTTTTATTTGTGATGCAATGTTTGACGGACACTATACATTAATAACTTAATAAATGAAACATAGATTTGCGAATAATGAGGAAAAGGAAACATTGGAATTCTGGGATGAAGGCCTTCCTTCGCCGCCTTATGTAATCCTTATTTCCCCTATCTTTATTTCTTTTGCTTCTCTCTTCCCATGAACAGAGTTAGGGCGTAAAACTTTTTATCCCATGCGAAGCCGGAGCAGGTCAGCTAGGTAATAATAAAATCACATCACGTCTCATCCTCGATAATTTTACGTCTTCTAAAAGCTTTCGTTCACACCAAACTCAGCTTTCTAAGCGGAAGTACTTTTAAATTTTCCGTTTTCGAGCCGCGCGTAGCTCAGTGACTTGTGAATATCTCCTCAGAATCGTATTATCCAATAGAAAAGATAGCATAATTTGAATACTTCTCTGTCATCAAATTGGACCTCCACCATTACATTTAATCTCTATTTTAAATCAAGGAAAAGTTACAGAGACAAAAGTTGGGCTCTGGCAGGCACCCAGTTACAATGATATTTACATTGCGTGCCAGCACGCTCATATACTCAGGCTACAGCACATTTGGTACACCAGATTCCATAAATATCAGAACACTTTAGAGAATTGGTGAAGCAGAACTTGTGGCATTTGATTACTTATCCCATTTTTTGGTCTGTATATATAAAAATACTAGTGCATTTTCATTCATTTATTTAGGTACGTGTAACTACATGCTGTTGATGTTTGAAACGTCTTGTTACATTAATTTTTTTTTTCATATAAAGGTACCTACTCAATACCTATATTCTTATTGTATTCACCTTAGTGATGTAGGATGTAAGTAGGTTTTAAAATAACTGATGTATTATGAACTCAGACAATACCTATTAATAGTTGTACATTTTTAGCATACAAAAACTTAGGAAGTAATCCTTAATTTGTTTGTCAAATTAAGCGTAAAACTACCAATAATTACCTATACTTAAATAAATAAATTATGAATAGTAAATTAGCCTCAACTAACACAAAAACAATGCTGAAACAACGAAAATACATGTACGAATTTCCCAGAGAGAATGTAAGGAACACCATGAACAGCACTCAAATAAATATTAAAACCTGGAAAAGTTCGTCCGCATTTTCAAATAACAACTAGATCAATGGTTTTGTTTTTAAAAGCATTTGTTTTAGTACACGATGGGTGTCAAAGTTCCCAGTGGTGTGGAGGCCGGGATTTTCGTAAAGGGGAGGCAGGCGGTGGAACGGTGGTTAAAAGTGAAAGTTCTAGGACGCGGATGCAATTAGATCGACAGAGGAAGCGCTATGCCCGCCTCCCCCGCTATTAACTAATGCACAATAGATAAAACTTGATAGGTAGCAAATACTACGACACTCTGCTATAATTCATTAGTTTTATGGTTTGATATACAGAAATGTATTTATATTATAAGGCTGGTTTGCACCATAATCCCGGTTAAAGTTACTGCGGAGTTAAAATTAAATGTAAACTTAACCATAAAGTTTAACCAGCATACATTTTGTTATACTTAATTCGTTTTTACATGTATATGAACAGTTTAATATCCCATATTCTTTTCAATGCTCGATAGAGTTTGGACCATACCTTGAGATAATTCTGCGTAGTTAAAGTTACTGTTAAATTGTGTAAAAACTTTTCCGCCTCACTAGAGTTGTTACTGCAGATTTGACTGTAACTAAGTAGATAGAGGACTCAGCTTCAGATAGTTAAAGCGCTATTTAAATACATATCTTCTTAAAATCCAAACTTGTAATGAAACTTATTAACAAGAACACTTTCTAAATAATACTTTTTCTTTAATTGGTAGTAGTTAGGTTACACGTTTTCCAAAATGATATTCACTCAGTTTTCTTTTAATTATTTAAGCTAGCTAACTACAAAAATAAAATAGAAAATACTTGAAGCTTTCAAAATAGAAGTACACAAAGCTACACAACACAAGCACAAGCTTGTCAGAGCAAATATAAGCTCGCTTAGAAATTGCGTAGAAAATTTCAAATCAAACTGCTAATTGAACGTCACGTCCGTTCCTTCGGCTTACATTACTTAATAAATCCAGAAATGCAGCTAGAAAGTCGTTAACTGCGCTTTGGCTTTAAAAAGAAAGTCGAGACCTCCACTCAGAGGTTTTCATTTCAGCTTGAGTCTGGGAGGTGCTTTTGTGACTACATCTACACTCCCGCTTGCTGTGCTGTAAAGACCCTACTGACGATGCAAGGAGAACTTTTTTTTATCACAATAACAAGCCTTTTCTTTATACGAAAACTAGGTAGATTTTTAAAACCGTGTTTGTGAAAAACCAACCACAAAATTTAAGTAGAGGCCAATCATAAAATTAAAGCCATCGATCTGTCCCATCTTTTCCGGCAAAACGCGTTTTCCAGTCTGCCACGTCTGTAAATTGTATATGTATTGAATGCATCTGTACGTGTGTCATTTCGTTCGGTCTTTGTGTGAGTGCGGCACGTGTAATATAACTCCCTCGCGATTCTTCGCTCCTGGTAGCCTGCACTGAACGCTGTAAGCGATCTAGTTTGTGAGAACTTTGAAGCGGAAAATTTATCTGACAGTTAAACGAAGTACTTCTAGGGTGTATAACGCTTCAATAACTATAACGAGGAATGTTCTTCTCTACTTATCAATACGCTAGAGATTTTTAATGGAACAGTGCGAGAAATTATTGTTCATTAGAAAAATGTAGGTAATTTACTGCAGCCTTTGATAATAATTATAATACCATACTAGTAGTTGCCTACTTTAGCAATGCCGATCATTCGCGTAACATGGAAAGAAAATGCATTAGAATACGTACAAGCCATTCCATATCTACGACTTATTTTTCACTGTAACCCTCAAACGTAGCTGCTCTACAGGGCTTCAATTTGAAATGCCAATTAATCGTCAATCTTATCCCATCTATTTCTCCACAGCGAAGCACGTATCGTTCAAATTTATAGCTTTTGATAAGGTGTTAAGGGTGTAAATTGAACCAATCGTGTTACGTAGAACATGCTTTGAGCGTATATAGGTTACAGAGTATAGCTACGACATGCGTCGTAGCGAGGCGTACCGGTAGTTTGGCTTGCTTCGTAGCTAGCTGTAACCGCGGTTCACGGTCATCAAAGAAGAGGCTTCATTGCAAGCCTTACGTAACATGTCGCTATAGTAAGGTACATTTATATTATCTAAGAACGGTTAGCTATAACAAATAAATGAACGTATCTACGAACATCTTACATAATATATAACTACCGTTAACATCAACGTAGGTACGTTGCAATGACGTACATTATCAATTAGATTAAAAAGACGTTAGTTCGCGCACCTGCCTCTCTTCACCGTTTCATCCAGTGTAAACTTATTCTTTTGCTTGATATGACTTTTTAAAAGTTCCATAATACAATGCTATTTTTCCTTCATCTACTCGTCCCACATACGCCCGTGATATCGTCTCTCAGTAGGGCTAGCACGGCCGGTAGACAAAACTGTCTTTCCCCTGTTTTACTTCAAGCAAGTATGAAGAAAGTGACGTAAAACGGGGAAAGACAATTTTGTCTACCGCCCATGCTAACCCAGCAGGAAGGTATATACGCTTCAATGCCTTAGCAGACACAAATATTACTTAAAAGTCCTCGCGTACTTTTTCCCGGCTCGGCATCCTCAACGTACCCACTTTCCTAAAAATCGCTTTTAGGTGGGGCCAATTTAAACAGATCTAAAACTTCTAAAACTGTTGCTGTTCTTGTCAAATAGAAAAGACAATGGCAATGTAGAAGACAGATATAGTTTTAGTCTTAGAGTATACATTACAAAAGCAAAAGACTGTCAACTAAATCCTTCAAAATTAGGCCTGTAATATTAACTAACTTGACATTAACTTGACCTAAGATACTCCCACCTGTTTTGAGGATATCACAGTAAAACAAAACACAATCTCTCACCCATTTCCTCCGTTGATTTACATAAGTTTTTCCTCAAGTATAGATTAAAGCGGGACCCCAGTTGGTCTAACCGACGAACACTATCACAGCGCCACCGAGCCAGCAATTACGTAAGGGCCTCTATTACGGACCGTACTGACTGCACACTCCCACGGCACGGATTAAGAATGCATAGTAATAAACTTACACGCTATCTACTACTTTTACTAGTCCAGTTTTTTTAAGTGTGCTGTCTGTATCTTCGGATTACAACTCGTGGGCTATGTTTAGCAGTGGACGGCTTCAGGATGTCGATGATGATGATGATTAATTATAATGACTTATAATAATGTTTAAGAGTAGTCAAACAATAATTTAGATTTCTTAAAAAAACCATGATTGTTATTACCGGCAATGTTGCAGCATAGGCTGTAATGACAATATTCTGTGGTTGCGAGTCTAGATAAATGGGAAGTAAAGTACGAGTATCTATACTCTATACTACATCATTAGATATTTACCCATTTTGTATGTGTGAAAAGTAATAAATAGATTAACTAACAACATCATCATCATTAACAGCCTGAAGACGTCCACTGCTGAACATAGGCCTCCCCCAGAGCACGCCACCATGAGCGGCTGCTCGCCTCCTGCATCCATCGGCTCCCCGCGGCTTTCACCAGGTCGTCGGTCCACGGAGTGGGGGGCCGGCCTACGCTGCGTCTTCCGGTTAGTGGTCGCCACTTGAGAACCTTTCTTCCCCATCGGTTGTCAGTTCTACGAGCGATGTGGCCTACCCATTGCCATTTCAACTTGCTAATTCTAAGAGCTATATCGGTCACTTAAGTTCTGCTCATTCCGGAGCTTATCTCGCAGGAAAAGACCGAGCATAGCTCATTCCATAGCTCGCTGCGCGACTTTGAGCTTACTAATGAGGCCAACAGTAAGAGACCATGTCTCAGTTCCATAAGTAATCACTGGCAACACACACTGATTGAAAAATTTCGTTTTCAGGCTCTGCGGTATTTTGGACGAAAAATAGGACGAAGCTTCCCGAACGCTGCCCAGCCGAGTTGGATTCTTCGTGCCACCTCTTTGTTGAAGTTGGACCTACCTAATTGGACAGTCTGTCCTAGGTAGACATACTTGTCGACAACTTCGAGAGTATCGTTCCCAACAATTACCGGTATACGTGGAACATGAGCATTAGACATGATCTTTGTCTTGTCCATATTCATCTTAAGACCAACCTGCTGGGAGACTCTACTGAGGTCGTTGAGCATGGTGCTAAGGTCCTCGAGCGATTCCGCTATTATGACTATATCAACGGCAAAACGAAGGTTAGTGATGTACTCGCCATTTATGTTGATGCCAGATCTTTTCCACTCCAAGAGCTTGAAAGGATCCTCCAATGCGTTTGTGAACAGTTTCGGAGAAATAACTAACTACAGCATCGAAATCACTGATTAAAATTTATAAAATAGATTCAGTTATTCTTGGACGAAACAATCAATTGATTTGTCATATTCGCGTTAGGTCAGGACAATTATTTAGCGCAAATCGCAATTGTTAAGATTATCACATAAAACGTTCAGAGTTTTAAATTTAATTTCCAGAAAAGAACAGTGCGAGCTGATTTTTTGAATCGCCGCCAAAGTAGCCGGCTTCGCCTTTACATTTACAATACACGTACTGAATAAAACATTTGGGTTCACATTTTACAAACTTTACCATTTGTTTGCTAGTTACTGTCTTTACGACTATTTGCCTTTAGAGTAGCCGGAGAAAACCGAGTCACATCACTAGGTCAAACATTACATAATCAAATACTTTCTTATTGAAAACTATCTGACCCCCTCCGGCTTCTTTTATGCGTTAATCGTCTCCTGTCCCTCTCCAACATCCTATACTCCTTCTCTAAACTTTAACCCCTATCTTCTTTCTCCCCTCTCTTCAGCCGTATACTTTTTCCGTTTCCCTTTTACAATTAATATTTGTTTTTAACCGTCCGGTTGTCCATGTGGTAAGATGAGGAAGCCCTTATCTAAAAAGGTCTATAGTTAACTCTTTTTCGGAAAGACCGATTTTGATGCAACAAACGTAAGAGGTTTTCTCAGAACTTCACAAAATATGTACATACGTTAAGTTTTTCCATGCATTTTTTTACTACAGCTAAAAGCTGTAGAACTAGCAGAATAATAAAGCTTTTTTAATTCGAGCCAAATTAGGACTTGGCTTGGGACGCTTTAAAATTTTGGCGCTTGTAGGACACTGGACTACACAAGCGTGAATAGGCATGTGTGACGTCCGGATCCGGAGCTGGGAAATTGTAATCACTACGCCTACACTCATACTGCCGTTCCGTGGCAGTGTAAAATGAGTCTAGATAGCGAGAGACATTAAGGATCATTCTTGCTTAACTAGTAACTTGACGTGGGTTGAGGTATAGTATTGGTAGCCGCCAAGTGACCATTCTTTGTCGATTATTAATTTATTATGTGGTGTAAGGTAGAAAATAAGGTTGGAGGTTATAAAAATAAAGATAAGCTATTGGTATATCGAGAGATATTTATTTGTTACTACATTTATATACACTTCTTTAGCTGTACACAAAATACACACAAAAAGTTTTTCAAAAGTTAAAGCGCTCTGAAGAGTACCAGTATAATAATGTACCTTAAGACATGTTACATCGTAAATATCCCATTACCTAACAATATTTTAGTAATTTTCCTCAAAGTTATCTCCTATAATTAGGATTTTATGAACGACAACAGTACTAACTATAATCTGCCACTACGAAGTAATTATATATACTTACCTAGGTATTGCCAAAGTATTGCCTTTTTGTAAGGCTTTCTGCCAAAACAGAGTCGGCTCTGTACCTTGTAAAAAAGCGATGTCCATAGTGACGTGAAAGATGGACACTAACATGCTCCCAGCATAATGTCCACTGCAGGGCTTACATTAGCCGAGTGTTTATCTGCTGAAGCTACCATTAAATGCTGGGTAAAACACAATGTATTCTCTAAAACTATGTAAAGTATTTCGTTTAGAGATAATCGATTTTTGGGTTTTGTTCAAATTAAGTCATGTTATGTATGACTAACTCTTTAAGCATGTCTGTATATTATTGACGCGCAAAGTAAGTCAAACTCCTGTCAAATTTGTATTCCATACAAATGATATCGTACCTACTTACCTAGTTATATTTAATGTGGATATAGGATAACAATATATTCTTTTGATGTGACCTAAGTTGACCCGGCACACGAATGCCAGGGTGAAGAAATGGTTGCGCTCAGTCCATTGTCAAGGTCAGCAAAGCGGTTTTCTTATTTTTTCTTTTATTTTATACTGCCATTATTATAACCCACGAACAAACGGAGTCTGTGTATCATGTCTACGTATAAGTAGCTCCCAAACGGATGCACTGATATTGATTTTTCTAAGGTTCATTTAAGGTAAGAATTAAAGGATCGAGTGTGTTCTTAGCTATATAATTTATGAAAATTACAGACAGATTAAAGTTCACTTATTTCAATGATTCAAGATTTTAAATATATGAATTTGTAGGGTGTTTAGTTTTACGATAAGAATTTAAGCACCCACACAATTACTAAAATATAAATTTTAATAAACAGCTGTAGAAATTGAGCGCATGTTTAGTTGGAGTATTCCAGCACTGGTAAAGTTGTGCGTCGGCTCTTTTTATATTGGGTCTATGGGTATTGCGTAGTAGGTATTTTAATACTTATATTGGGGTAAAAATAAGCATATTAATAATCTGAATCTGAAAATTACACAAATTGGGGTTATTAAAATATCTGTCATTGATGCAAACCAACAGTGTGAGAAGTCATTGCAGTAGCATAAGCCTCCCAGCAGCTAGCTTAGGGCTAGGGTCGGGAAAGCTTGCCAAATGCTATAAAACTGACTAGATTTGTAACACTACACACTTGTACACTCAAACTAGCGAGGCTTTAGGTTCTACAGCCCACCAACTTCGATTGCAGTACGCATTAGTGGCAGCTAGGCAGGATATATTTAGCGACGTGGCGGGGAGAAGGTCAGCAAACCCTCATGTTTTATGTTTCCTTCGCACACCGCAAATGATTAGTACTCCCTAAATCGGATAAAAAAGAATGGATTGCTTAGGGAGAAGCTTATGTCTAACAGTGTACACATCAGGCTTTTGATTTGTTGTAATATTGCAGATCATCATCATCATCAGCCTGAAGACGTCCACTGCTGAACATAGGCCTCCCCCAAAGAGTGCCACTTTGAGCGGCTGCTTGCCTCCTGCATCCATCGGCTCTCCGCAGTTCAGACCAGATCGTCGGTCCACCTAGTGGGGGGCCGGCCTTACGCTGCGTCTTCCGGATATACATTGCCTTGCAGATACCTACACCAAATGAATGAAATGAAAAAAACAAAAAAAACAACAATCAAAAATCAATTATAAAATTCCACATATCCGCGTATTCCACAAATTCCACAAATTCCACGTATTTTTTACATTCAGTATAAAATAACAAAATTAAAATCACATTAAGAAACACTCATCGTTACCTGATTTTAATGAGAATTCCTTTATGCTAGTGTTATAAATTCCCAAGGGCTAACTTTTTTATATTTCTTTATGCGAACTAAAAAAAAAAACGTAGCACCAAACGTACTATAGGTACTAATCTAAACTGAACCCGTAGCTCTTTTACGTGACTAGTGACGTACTGGCACGTGGCCAGCTTGATGGCTCGCTACCACCGTCCTTTACAAGAACGGTACCACGCAGAGCATTTTAACGCTTAAAAATTGTTAAAATATCAATCAAATCCAAATATAATCAATCAAATATGTAAATCAATTTGCATTCGTGTGTTTATTTTCCGATGAAATTTGCACAGTTGATGAAGTTTCGAGCGATGCCCACTCGCATCTGATTCGTTTGTAGTAATCTGAACTCGTACGACAAAGGAATTCGCAATAGAATTAAGAGGTCTGCGATGGCCAGTCCACCGGCAGAGGTGTTACCATCCTGCGCACGTACAATAGTTACATCAATTCGTCCACATCGACTCGCCGGCACACTTCAGTCTATAGGATTTAATGTTATCACCAAGATTTGCATGTCACAGGTCCTGTGGTACCTCGGGCAAATGCTGTATTACGTAGCGCAGATTGTATTCCGATGCAATATACCTGGATAAATCAATTTGCACGTTAGCATACATGGGATTACTGTTAGGTAATTATTGATGATTATGATTGACTTAGAAACGGCCATTTTATTGAATAACTACTCAATATAATGTTTAGCATGATCAGTAGCTTTTAACAATTACAAAATTTATCGAATCGTATCGCGACGTAATTCTTAAGACATAATTATCAAGGCTAGGCAGCTTACATTGTAGTAAAACGTAACATCTGTTTTCTCAAATGCAAGCTTTGAGTTCGTTCACTACTAATTATTTAATTCAAAGGGATCGTTATTTTCATTTCTATCGCATTGTGAAACCCAAAATCGTAACAAAGGAGTTTGGAAGACTTCCAGTTTTCAGATAACTACGTCTTCCCTAAAAGTTTTTCGCTTACAGGAACATGTATTTGAAGCTCATCGGACACCTAGTGTATGGGATTGTTGTTTGCGTTGGAATTTAAACTGTGCTGTGTATATACCTGCGGCGTTGATGTGACCTAGGTGGATGAATCGAAAATTGAACAATAGGCTCGACTCGAGGGCACATTTGTGCGGGGCTTTGTGGTGGAGAGGGAGTCACATAATTGACCATTTAGCTTGTAGTTGGTTACAGGTAACGGAGCCGTAGCCTTGAGCGGTACAAGGCCCGCTCGGCCATCAGACAAGGGGACACATCCACATATTTGCATAACAAAGAAACATCTGTCTGCGGCGTAGCTCGTGTGTTTGTGTAACATGATTTGTTTTCATGAATCCTATATAGGGCTTATTGTCCTGTTATTATAATTATCATCAGAAATCATTTTTGTTAAGGTTTATTCTAAAGCGGGAAATTCAAAATTATGTTTATACTATCGTTACCTGTGCTAGGATATACATGGTTTAGTCGATATTGGACCTATTCGCAAAACGGCTTACCCTGAAAATTAAGACCAAATGACTTTTTCTTAAAAAGGCCTGGTTGCCAAATTGCTTATTCTTAAGAAGGCCTGTTCACCGAATGACTATAAGAAAAAACTCCGATAATTTTGAATTTCCCGCTTCATAGTAAACCCCCGCCCGCGTAGCTTATGCCCGCGATTAGGCCCACGTGGACTTCCCTTCAGGAACCGTTTATTTTTCCGGGATAAAAATACCTCAACCAGAGAATTAAATATTTAAAAAAGAGAAGCCTTTAAAAAGCGCTATAACTAAAAATGTAAAAAATAGAAGTTTTTCATACAGAAGCTTTTTACCCTCTTCACCTCCAAGGGCTGAATTTTCGTGAATTCCATTTTAGTAAACTATGTAATGAATGTATCTTTGAAACTTCAAGATTTTTAGCTTCAGTGGTTTAGGCTGTGCGAGCGTCTTACGGTGAGATCTTGTTCTGTATTTTTACCCCTTTAGTGGATGAAATACAAGAATTGCCGTGACCCGCATCTATTTATTTATTATGTTCTTTACACATTCCAAATTTCAGTATGGTAAGGTAAAGTTTTTAGAAACTTCCATACAAACTAAGTATAACTAAGTATTTATTTCACCCCCTTAACGGATGAATTTTGAAAAACTAAAAAGCAACATTTCGTTTATTTTTATACTTGTTTATATGTGCCAAGTTTTAAAATGATACGTTACGAAATGTACGTTGTACGTTGTCTGCCACCGAGTCAGGACAAAGCCTTTTATATAATAGAAGATGCCCGTCTTAAGGACTAATAATTACCTAACCATAGGCCAATAACTAGGCCATTAACAGCCCAAAAAAACCATAGATACCTGCTGCTTCATACATCCACCATCGATCTGTACTTAGTGGTTATTGATGAGACCATGCAGTACCTCGGCTAGAAGTTCAGCAAACTAAATAGTCTACATTTTTTGACAAGACACGCACAGAAAAGGCTCACACTTTTTCTTAGATAAAGTCACTTTTTTAATCAAATCTTCAGATCAGAAAGTTCTCAGCACATTAAACAAAATATTCATACGCTTATAGAGCTCCTTCCTCCTTCCTTCCTTCTCGTGTAGGCAAGTGATCAGCCCTGGACTCAGAATTATAAGGCCGCCCAAAGGCTTCTGACTTGGCTTAACGACAATTATCTTAATACAACAGCCGGGACCGATGGCTTAATGTGCCCTCCGAAGCACGGTAGCGCTCAGTTGTGAATACCACTTTTTGCTGTAGCGGTCACACATCATAGTAGTGACCGCAGCGAACGTTGCTTAATTTTACCGATTGCTTAGAAACGACTAGTCGAGCTACGCTATGAGCTTAAAATAGAGCATATAAATAAATTGGTGTAACTTATCAGTCACAAGCTTCTACCCCCTTTATTTCCCCTTCATAGGGGTGTCTACCCTAGCCTTAATTAATATTTCAGCACTGCGTTGGGCACCTGATTGACAGTTACATGCGACGGGGTGCAATGTCGTATCGCTTTTATGCCGCTGCATTTCACACTTGGCTACAGGTAGGTATATCTACCTATAATCGATGAGTTACATATTTGTGTTCTATACAGAAATATAAAACATTATGCTTTATGTTTAGTTTCTGTGTATATAGGTACCTTGAAAGACAATAAATAATAATTACGTCTAAAATCAAGCAAGTATTTTTTTTAAATATTTTTTGACATTTCACACAGTGCCATCTAGCCCCAAACTAAGCAAAGCTTGTACTATGGATAACTGATAGAATACTTAGATACTTTTTTATTTGTAAATACGTAAATAGAATACAATATAACACCAACAAACAAACAAACACCTATGTTCAAGACACGAATGTTTGTCCTGGGTAGGAATCGAACCCACCACCTACAGTTCAGAAGGCAGAGCTACTACCTACTAAGCTATAAGGCCAGCCGTTATTTGTTTGCTCTTGATGCTTTATTTGAATAAAATTTAATAGATTTTAGAATATTCCTGTGACTGGCTTCTGTGCCGTACCTACCTACTGGTGGTTCTGATTGTGAGCTTGAGCCCCATCCAGGATACACATTTGTGTGATGAACAGTGATGTTTTTCTGTGTCTGTAATATGTACCTATTGTGTATATAGTCTAGCATGCAACACTTTATAATGTTTCATTCCTATATAAAGATAAAATATTTAATCTTATAATAGGCTTCTTTCTTTTCTTCGAAAAATGCTTCCTTCCCCGAGAGTTCCACACGTACATAGCTACCGGAACGGAGTATATAATATTAAGAAAATAAACACTTCTTAATTTCTTTGAGTCTGCTTTTAGGGTTCCGTAAACGCTTTTGTAGGGTACGTTTACAACGAAAAAAAAATATAACAATTTAGAGTGCATATCTATAAAATAGAACGTGCATATATTCTGCATTTTTGCCCCCATCAAAATTTGCAAGCTGAAAATTTCAACTAATTAATTAAACAAAAGGATTACCCCTAAATTCTATGTTAACTATAAAATCTTCATTACTATTGGCCCTATAATAAAAAAGAAGAAGGGAATATAGGGTGTAAAAAAGATAAGAAGTAGTAGGTATCTACGACATTTTTTGAAGCTTGTAAATAAAAGTAGCAGATCGTAAAAGGTAGCGTTATCACGCCGAGATGCCAACTCAAGTCAGCAGTCGGTGTAACTCAGTCCCGAACCCGATAGACTCGACAACGTGCTTCTACTGCTAACTATTATACCTAAGGTAGGTTTAGTTTCCGGTTTAGTTATATCTTAATAGACATCTCTGTATTAGTCTCATTCTTAGAATTTCTGATTCGAATCTTTAAAATCATCGGCTACAGTAACGGACGCGGCATACCTTTCCTCTTTTGCCTTTTCCCATTTATTATTGGGTTCGGCTCCCAATATAACCTGCGGCAAGCTACCAGAATTACACGAGCGACTGCCATCTGACCTCGCAACCCATAAGGAACCAGTGACAGGGATGTTTAGACCAGGTGTCAGATTCTATCAGGCGTCTGACTACCCGTAAGATTACCATAGATTCTTATGACTACCGGGACCGACGGCTAACGTGCTCTCCGAGGCACGGAGCGATGGCATTGAAAACTGCAGATAACTTACTAGATAAATCATTGCTCAAAGTAGCGCTCTGTGAGGGAGGCCTATGTTCAGCAGTAGAAGTCTTCAGGCTGTTGATTATGATGATGATGACCCTACCTTTGCCCTACTAATGTAATCTTCCTGTCTTCTTCCTACTTCTCTATAGCATACAATGTAAAAATCGATCTTCTTGACAGTAAATAATGTTTTACTGAACATTATACGCACACCTATTGAAAGTTGCCTTCTTCTTATACATACACATTTATTTATATCTGGAATTCTCTCTCTCTCTCTTTAGAGTTCCAATAAATGTGAATAGGTACTTAGTAAATAGGTACGTATTGAGCAAAGTGATTTCGATATTTAACAGTTACTTCGACAAGCTGTTGAAGTAACTGTAGGTAAAAACAAAGTTAATGACCGAATAAATAAAGTAATAATGTGTCGGTGAATATCATAAACAAGCATGAAAAGCAGCGATGCAATTGTACGTTTGTAAATAAATTTGTGAATATTTAAAAAAGCATTGTTTAATTGCGTTGAATAAAACACTTTTATATGCAATTGGTCTGATGAAAGTCCGCGGTGTACCGACAATTAAAACCTCGAACAGACTCGGTAATGTAAAAATGTTATTTTTATCACGTGTCACGATAATAACGTGAGTACTCGCAGCTAATAAAAGTTTACGATTCATTCGATTTTACAAGTAAACAATGACTGAAACAAATTTGTAGCTATTGACGAAATGCTTTTACGAAACTGAGCAATTTATGACAGTATAAGCAGCTAATTATAAAATTAATCAACCATCATCATCAGCCATAGACGTCTGTTACTGCTGAACAGGCCTCCGCCATAGAACGCTCCTTGAATAACTATTTGTCTCTGGCGTCCGAACGGTTCCTCGCGGTCTTCTGGCCTTTTTTGGTCGGTATATCTGTTGATCTCTACTAACAGACGTTACAGCATTACTGGACGGGCGTCGTCGGTCCGCTTAGTGGAGGGCTGGCCTACGTGGTGCCTTACGGTTCATATTTGTCACCTAAAAATACAGAAATGCTACTTATACACATCATAATAAAGGAGAGTTAAAAATTAAAAGTAGGTAGCTTAGTGCAGCCTGAGTTCGAATTTACGACGGAGATCCGCAATGATAAGTTTTTAAATAAACATTTCCTTTTTGTCAATAAAATAAAAGCGTACGATTCATAAAATTGAGCTGTGTATTCACTGTCAACAAATTACAATGGGTTATATTTTGTAACAATGGGACAAATTGACCGAGGCTCGGACGCGAAACAATGGCTACAATCATGAATCTAGTTTGTCAGTGCACGCCGCACCTGAAAATAATTATATTAACCGAAATCAAAGATAACTTAGATATGCTGTGATTCCTGATTGACGTATTTGTTTTTCCCCAACAGGAATCTGTTAGTATTGCTTTGGATGAAATTATTTCTGCTTATTTTATCTTCTTGTCAAGAGATTTTATAATTTCATTCGCATGTTCGCATGGCAAGCTGTAGCATGTAGCGCTCACAGCGAAGCACGACTATAGCAGTTCTTCACCGATTAGTAAAGTTAAGCAAAGCTCGATGCGGTCATGCGGTCACTAGTTTGATGGGTGACTGCTACAAAAAGTGGTATTTACAACTGAGCGCTACCGTGCCTCGGAGTCCACGTTAAGCCATCGGTCCTAACGACTATTGTCTTACGACAACAGCCGTTAAGCCAAGTCAGAAGCCTTGGGGCGGCCTAATAATTCTGATACCAGACCGCCTAGCATGCGCACCGCGAGAAAACTTGACATGACATAACCGTACAAATTTTTACTCACTTGACATTGGCAGAATAAGGAGTTTTATTTTAAAAAAAGAAATGGTGTTTTATGTATGACCCAATAGATGGCGCCAGTTGTGGTTTTACCAAAATCTGTCACTGTCACTGTTTCAAGCATAGACCACAGGTTATAAGGGAAATGTGTCACGATACTGACTGACAACTCTAAACTGTTTCGTTTATTCTATTTTCGTTGCGCGATAGCTCGGCTTAATTTTGAATCATAATATTAACGTTTATCTGTCTCGCAGTTCTGCTGTACTTCAATTTACTTAAGAAGAATGCACCACAGACTACTTAGGAGATACTACAGACAATGTACTCGTGGTCCACTCAACTGAATTTGACATTTCTTTGTAGGTAGTCTAAGCATTTACTTATGTTTAAACTACTCTGTGGTTTGAAAGGTTTAAACTATGTACTTACAGCGCCATCTATAAAAGAAGTGGAACTAGCGGTTTTTTTTTAAATAAAAAGCCTCATTATTGCTGAACAGCGATAGAAAGCCATTAACAAAGAAGTGGTAGGTCTGTGACACATGGTTAGTGGCAAAATTGTGCCGCATTTGGCGGAAACAGTAGCCAATATTAAAAAACCGTTCGGTTTTGATTTCTTCTTCTTCTTTCACGTAGGTAAATGAGTTTTAACAGTTAAAATATTTTAGGTCTGTGGGCTTTTCAATGAACAAAACAAACTGAGCGGTTATATTCCCTTTAGGACAAACCACAGGTTAGAGCAATAAATTATGAAAGACAAACAGACGGACGAGTAAGTGATCTTACTTATAAGGGTTCCTTTCTTTTAAAACTGTTACGGAACCCTAAAAATGAAACATTCTTTGCAAAAGCGAATCTGATTTAGACTTAGTATAGAGAGACTTAATATAAATGTTGACTCTTTCTACAGTGGCGTACGTAAGTACTTGTGATTTCTAATTAGTATTAACAAAATTAATTATGTACGCATCGTATAGGTAAATGCAATACTCCAGCTGTAAAGTATGTATTTTATAAACTTATTATTGACACTGGCTAAATACTAAGGTACATGTAGGTAAGGTATATGTAGGTACATATTTAATTAAATATTGTACCTATGATTTGCAGTTTCTAACCCACTATTTTATCAATGTGTAGGTGATCTGATGACACGTGAAAAGCCATACTTACCTACTACCTAAACAACATTTGTAAAAATGTTGTTTAGGTAGTAGGTAAGTATGGCACGTATTAGCAGATTAGGTAGCACACGTTTACACGTGTGCTACCTAATCTGCTAATACGTGCTAATACGTGCTGAGCTCCGAAAAGATTTAGTGGATTTTGTTGTTTGGTGTACAGGAAATGCATGAACTAAGTTATTATTAGACTACCTAAACGTAGAAATAACACAATACAACCGTGCGAAGCCGCGGCGAAAGCTAGTAAATAATAAATTCATTTAATTCAGGCAACTAGCTTAAAAATAAACAGGCCCAATATTTACAGCCAAACAAAAGGCGAATTCGAAAGTGTGATGGGCTGCATGCAGTTGTCAGCGTCACGAGTAAAACCACTAAAACGCATGCCTCTTCTAAACATCCGCTGTAGATATTATCTTCTCAGTGGTCTGTGAGATATATTTATATCTCTTTTTATCTCTATGCTCATTATTGCAGGTTTTATTTATGGGAGTATGAAAGAAACTCCGAAATTAAGTTTATAAAAGGATTTAAATTAATTATGATTTCTAACCCCCTTCCTTGATATTGATTTTTGATTGATTTCGAGATTTTATATAGGTTCATAGAAAATATCCTTATTGAGTCGTACATTAGTATAGTACAGTTTTTTGGAAAAAATGAGGAGCCCAGATTTATATTACAAACAACAATGAAATCCTAAAAGGATCCAATTTTCTTCTTCTTTAGTATAACCTTGGACGAATGGTATCTTTAAAAGAACAGCTTTTTAATTTGACCTTAAGCACTCTACATTTAATGGAACTATCACCTAGAGACACCGTGATTTCTTTTGTTCATCGCCTTTGTTTCCTCTTCATCTGTACGCTTTCATCCAAAACCTTTTATTGGTTTCTGCGTAGGTGTGATTATGTCATTCTTTTGTTGACGACCCACATTTTAAAACACCTTCATTTTTAACCCCCGATCAAATAGAAGATGAATTATGAATTAGAATTTTGCTATTTTTATTTGAAAGCTGAATTAGGCGAAGCTGATCATTACACCCGAGGAGGTATTATGCCGAAGAAGGAGCCGAGAGTCTAATGATCAATGCACACGCGTATCATACGAGGTTTTTCATCACAGTTGCGAGGAAAAAACAGACTTGTATTGCTAAAAATATAGTAGTTAGGTGATTCAAGAAAATTTTGTCCAGTTTTTTATATCATAAATGTTTTGGAATTCAATAAACAATTTAAAATTTTGGGAGATTATACATTTGCACCAATTTGTAAGTCATCTATCGTTATCCATTAGGGATATTATACATGTACCTAAGTATAGGTACACAAAATTAATACGTACCTAAATGCAATGATTTTGCATATTTCCTCTAAAATTCATAATATCTTGACTTCAAACACATGCCTGTATAAAATACATTGTATGTATAAAATACCTATTTATAATGGTAAAGAAAATATGTAGGTAGGTATTAAACAACAATCAACAAATTACGATTAAAAGTATCTCCTAGATATCATTGGTTTAGCAACAGATGGCAATAAACAATTTTCTTCTTAGTTTTTCAGTCTATTGCCATTTGTCGTTAAACCAATGAAGTAGGTGATACTTTTAATTGTAATTTATTCATACATTATATTTATTTGCACAAAGTTAGTTTTTATGTAATCACGTTGAGTAATTAAGCTATTATTGGCAAAAGAACGTAAGAAAATTTAAATTTGCCGCGCTAGTGTAACGTTCCACCTTAATATAACTTTTTGTAAGAGGACTTTGTATAATTTTCTAACAAAACTTTTCTTCGTTTCAGATAACCAACGTGGAAAACTTCGCGGCAAACGTACGAAGTGAATAATACTGCTCACATTTAAACACACTTGTGAAACACTATCAAACAGATTTCGTTTAGTTGACAAACCATACAGAAGCGCACAACTACTTTTCATTGAAACTGTGCGGAAGCACAGCAAACAAGCGCAGACTTGAAGTTAAGCGCGGACGTTACGTCACTGAAGGGAGAAACTATACGTAGGTACTCAGTCACACGCGCCTCCGCTGTCTTACATTGACACTACACAGGCGCACTCCCGTCCGCACAACACATTAACCCGCACACAGTTCTGCTTTTGTATTAGTGGGAGTGAACGAGAGCTCTCCACCCAATATATGCTCGCCTAGTACTCGTTGTAACGAAGAGGTGAGACGATTGAGACAAGTGGCACTTGTCTCTGTTACGTAAACGCAAACCGCACGCGCAAACACACCCACAAGCTAATTCATGACCCTTCAGTGAGTACTTCCTAAATTCGCAGGGTAATTAGCCGCATACCAAATTAATAAGCCTGCAGTCCAGGTAAATCGGCACTGATTGGTAGTAAACGTTGAAGAGGAACGGATGAATTTAACTACAAAAGGTAAGTACCTAGAACGGATATACCGCAATCTAACCCTATGCGATTAAGTTTGCATTGCGAATCAGCGAAGTTACAGTTTTACTTATTATAAAAGTTACAGATCAGAATGGAAGCTGTTATTCCATTTTATCACGAATGCCTGATTAAACCTTGAATATGGCAATTGTTGTCATTAATTTTATGGAAACCGCATGCTTTGTGCATCTATAATTATTGTGGAATGTCTATCATGTAAGTATTGGTGACGTTTATAGAAGAGAGAGAGAGGTGGCTCAGCTATGAATATATTTGATGAGAATGGAAGGAATGGCGAAATCAAATCGACATACTCTTCAAAGTGTAAGTACCTATTCAACCAATTGATGAAACACCCATTGGGATTTCTTCGCTGAATACTACAGAGGTGCATGCGAGGCTCTTCGCTTTACTTACAAATTACTTTAACTGGATAGCACTCGGGCGATCTTGATCATATGAATGAATTAATGTACTCAAAGAGACGAACTAACCACACAGTCGCATAATTCTCTAAGGCTAAAAGTAACGGGCATTATCAAGTCGTAGCTTCCTTGACATCCTCCATGACTCCTTGATGTTATAGCGCACCTACATCTCTTCATCACATTTGTCACAGTGCTGTACAAGCCAGAGGATTTATAAAATTATAAAATAGCAGCCAGAGAAAAGTACCCCAGCCAAGAATATGAACGTACGTAAGTCAGCAGTGGTCACCATAAAGTGGTCGAAACTACCTATAAGGGGGATGACACCAGAGCAACAGCGAGTAAAAGTGGGTTTATCATCCGTATTTAATGTTACCAATGGTTAATAACTCGAACAAATGTTGATCATAGGATAGAATTTGTTAGATTTTTTAACCATTGGTTACCTTAATTATGTATCAAAAACCCAGCCTTAGTATAGTGACGGATATCGGTAAGTAAGGATCATCACACAAAGACAAAATAATATAATAATAAAAAAACAAATTTTCAAGGAATCAATTTGTATTCATACAAATGTTGTACCCAATATTATAGAAAATAGATTACAAGCAATTATAAGAAGAATATCTGAAACCATATTAATATGGATTACAGCTTCGATAAGTCTTCTTAAATTTTTACATCATCAAATTGGGTATCAGCCAACTTTAGTTACCCAATTTAAATCAACTTGAATCTTTATGGCTATTTTTTAAATATATGTGATCCAGCGATAGTATAAGATTACGATACCTGTCTCTGTAAAAAGTCTGATGGTAGAGATTTATTTAATCCCATCTCATATAGATTGTTCCACAAACGGCTCTTTTATATACCTTATTCTTTTCCCGTAAAATGAAGGTGATAGAAGTAAAAGACAAGACATGCCGCAAGCACACTGCATAAAAGCTTCAGCCACACCTGCGCGTCTGCGAAGCGTTAGTGTCTACAAAGCGAAACTATGTGGTATACCCATCGCTGCCTGCGGCGAATATGCGGCGCGGACATCCAGGTACACGGGCAGCGATGGGTACCGAACAACCGACGCTGACGCTTTGCTGACGCAACTTGACGCGCGTGGGGCTGAAATTGACCCATATATGCTAGAAGGCCCAAAGACTGACGTGTGTTCTAGCAAGAACCAGTTCCCAACCCTGTTCGGCCACATTATCGCATCATGATGCATGCATGCACAGGAAAAATGCGTAAATATGTATTTGTTTTGTGTCAGGGTGTTGTGGGGCCCAGTTCCTGGATACTGCAGGAATCCTAGTTGTGGTTATATTGTGGTAGTTTAGAACTATATACCTATAAGAATACCTGCTAGTGAAATAACCTACTACTAACTAATACAATGCTAACATATATTTAGGGAAAATTATACTAATTTACCTTGAACGGAATGAAAAGCTTTTGACTTAAACACCGTTTTACTGTAATTGGAGCAGTAAAGGCCCATATATATATGTATACCTAGGTGCACTTTTCCGATCAATACTCAATGTAATATTCATCGTTTCATAAGGTTACATCACTTTGCTCAATCGAAAACGGCCACTCTCCACAAAGAAAAATCAAGCTGACTCGTTCAGTCCGGAGAAGTTATTGTAAAGTACGCAATTACCTTGCAAGTTGCAACCTTTATCGTCCGGTTCCATAATATACGAGGAAAACTTGTAAAGTAGGCGTGTATTTCGCAAATAACTGTTATCAGCAACTATACAATATTCCGTGTACGGAACGACCTAATTGCATCATTCATTACATAACTCATTAAATATGTGTGTGTAATGGCGAGGGAGGTTTATTGACGAATTAGTTTAACGATTCACATATTGGATACTTGTAAGCAAATCTTATTTTAACACATTTTGCTTATTCTAACTGAAAACGGAGTTTCAATGAATATATGTAAAATCTGAACCTATGGATACCTCAGCAGTTTTAACTTATTAATGTTATAATTATTTTCGTTATGTTTGTTCACTTACTTTTTGAATGTTTTACGATGTATGCTGTTTCAATAAATAGGTACTTTATCTATATAACTATCAATCTATCTTTAGTCTATCAAGCATAGTCAAAACCTTGATTTCATTAAAGCGTAGGGTAGTATCGTGGGTCTCACCCGTTTGAGCACGAGCTTGCAGGGGGACTCTACAAGGTTTGCCACGAGCGAGTGCTCGCCGCACTTCAACGCTCCATTAGCCTATCAATTTGTGCAATATATCCCTATCCAACGCAATTTGACATCAGTTTTTACAAAACTTATGTGTAACGCAGTCGCAGTTTCTGGGCCCATGCCAAAAATCTTCAAGTTACAGTCGTACCTACTAAGGGATTTTTCCGAGTTTGGAGGCTCTATATATTATTTCTTTGTGACAGTTTGGTTTAGCTCAGTTTGGTTTGCGTAACGTTTGTTATAACTTTGTTTATGCTATAGTACTTAGAGCACTACGTATTAGGTGTAAGCAGAAATAGTTTACTGAAATTATAAAACCTACGTCTACACAATTATAACAATTTTCTTTAGAATTACGTCATTGTGAATTTGTATTTACAAATTTTGTCAAGAGGCCATTGGGATATGAACAGCCGATGAATATTCGCATACATTGCTAATTCTTGTTACTGCTGTGTTTTGAATAATAGCTCCGAATGCCGCGGAACATTTGGACAATGTCCATTCAACTAAAAGTTCCGTTCAGATCCACTTGCATATCTCCCTAAACATAAGTAGGCCAGGATTTTGATAGCACACAAGAGTTTATTTATGGGTAGTTAGAAATTAATATTTTGTTGTTATATAGTAGGTTAACATCATAAAAAATCTTCCACCAGTTTTATTTACCTACCTATGATTTTTATAGCTGTTTAGCATCCCGTTTGTGTTTAAAATTTTTCCTATACAAACTAATCTGTTGGTTCCACATTCGTCTTTCTCTGCATCAGTTATCGAGATTATCGCGATTTTCTCAAATAAGTGTAGCCATTTGGCCAGACCGGAAGGAAGAAATTGCATATCCAAAAGAGAATGGGAATTCGAGATGTCGAGAAAGACTTTGTCTTGGTGGAGTAAGCTGGACGTATCTCTGATGCATCCATCTAAGTAGGTAAGTGAATTATAGACATTAGACATACTGACTGACGGTCTGACTGACTGACTGATGGACTGGCCGACTGACCGTCCGACCGTTCGACCGACTGACCGACTGACTGGCTGACTGACTGACCGACCGACCGACTGACTGACTGACTGTCCGACCAACCACTCGACTGACTGACCGACCGACCTACTAACTGACCGAACGACCGAAAACCAACCGACCGACCGACCGACTGACTGACCGACCCAAGACCAACCGACTGATTGACCGACCATTAAAATATATAAAATGTCAGTATACTGTAACTGATAGATAGTCATAAGCTTTGAATAAAGTTTCATCATCATCATCATCATCAACAGCCTGAAGACGTCCTCTGCTGAACATAGGCCTCCCCAGAGCGCACCACTTTGAGCGGATGCTCGCCTTCTTCATCCATCGGCTCCCGCGGCTTTCACCAGATCGTCGGTCCACCGAGTGGGGTCCAAAAAAGTTTATGAGAATCAAAATGAGAATCGAATAATTTTGAAGCTAAAAAATAGTGACAATTCCTAAAACTCTTCTTTATGGGTTTTCGTAATTTATCAATATTTTAATCTCTAACGGAATGCAAGGATGAAATCAGAGACAGGTATCCTGGATTTTTCTCTTTTTCTGTTATAAGTTAACTAGTAGGTAACTTTCACACTCTCATCTCAATAAGTCTACGAGCAAAGATATTTTTTAAACTTAATTGTTCGTCATTGCTTAACATCAGGCGACACAGGGGTCAAATGCTTGGCCTATTCACCAATAAAAAATCAAGATGAAAAATATCCGGAAAAAGGGAAAAGCCCGCCGCTTTTGTGTCTCCAATGTTCTAATTCCAATGTCTTTTCTTTTTCAGGAATATGTATTTCCTGCCCACAAGAAAATAGTGCTTGCGATTTGCGTTGAAAATCTTATGATACATTTACACTTATGTGGTTGTTCACCGCCATAATGTAAAATCCCTTTGTTGACCATCATCATTGCCATTGTTGAAGTATAGATCATGGAACTGGCTGGTAGTTAAGACGTATTTTTACTTGAAATATCCTATTTGCAATAAACTATATATCTTATTGACAACGTCAACTATTAGTACTAGGAGTTTTCTGCAAAGTTCGTCTAGGTAGGTACCACCGCTTTGCCAGTTATTCTGCCGCCAAGCAGTAGTGTGCAAGCACTACTGTGTTCCGGTTTGAAGGGCATTGTAGCTAGTGAAATTACTGGCAAATGAGACTTTATGATCTGATCACTCAGTCTAGTAATCTGATTACTAGACTGTGGGATGTCTCAGGATGACGTGCGCAGTGCAGTGTCACGCGAAACTTTATTGTTTTAATGTTGCGAGTGACACTGCAACTGTTATGGGCAGCCATGTCGCTTAACATCAGGTGAACGACTAGCTCGGCACGTCATTCAATAGCATAAAAAAATAATTTAAAAAAAAAGGTATCTTCTAGGCAAGCATGCACCACCGTAGGCCGCGTCATTACTTACCATCAGCAGGTGAGGCAGTGGTCAAATGCTACGCCTATAAATTATTTTTTTAAAGTTGTATTAAACTAGCGACTCAACTTCTTGAAATCCTACTTTGGTAGGTACTCTACATGTGAGACTATATGTACTACCTATCCTATGTATTATTTTAAAAAACTAAAAATAAATAAAAATTTAAATATCACCGAAGTATAAAATAGTTTGTTACCATTCAGCACTGAAACGGCTGAACAGATTTTCATGAAATTTGGTGTAGATACTATTCTATAGATACTTTTGCTGGAGTATATGTATATATACCTAACTCTGGTACAATAGGTTATGTGCGGGAAATTTGGGGGCATCTTTCAAGATGTTTATTTCAGTAATATAATGCAGTTAACTTATAAGTAGGTAATTGAGATAGAAAGTGATTAGCTTAACCAATTCTAAAAAAGCAATTAACCGTTTATACCACAGCATTGGCTTTGATATAGATCCATAACTTAGCAAGCAAGTTGAAACAACCCACTGATTAAGCGGTTATTGTGTCCAAGACTGGATAAGTGTAAATGAACCATCAGATATTATGTTTAAGTTTTACACACAATACCTCTGATTAGTACGCAGTTACACACACACTGTTAATGCACTCATCACATAATACATAATGCTGGACATACACGATATAAATAGATACTTATTAAAAACATAGCACTAAATTTACCCAAATAGATAGTAACTTGGTAAAAATATGTAATATTAAGTACCTACCTAAAAAGTTAAAACAGCGAATCAAGTATAATTATATCTTTTACTAGAACATAAACAGATATAAGTATGAGGACTTACCGATACCTACTAATAACCATGTTATTTAAAGTGCAAAATTTTAAAACTACTGTCTAACGTTCTAGATTCTAGAATTTTAGGGGCCTATAACCGGACTTATAGTGACTAGTTATGGTAATTAACTTTTTATACTGGTTTTTTATGAACCTGATAATATTCGAGATGTTATTGTATAATTTAAAATTGATTTGAAACTGTTATTAACCCCATTATTTTCTATCAAAATACAGATATTAACACCCACTTATAATATTAATTTACCACTTACTTACTTTACTTATCAAAAAAGATAAAAGAATAAATTAGTCATGTAGGTACATAAGATTGTATTAAGCCCCCTTCCTCTTCGCATAGTAATTTTCTAGACTGATGTGATAGGCTTTGGTTTTATCTACTACCGGGGTATAGCATAAACATTAAAAAACTTTTGATAGAGTTTTGCAGGTAGAGTTAATCTCACGTCTGTAGGTACATACAACAGCCCTTAAATAAATTTAAAAAAGTAACAATATTACCTTATATATTTGGTAGGTTTATGAGTAATTTGTTGAATTCTAATTTAAGCTGGTGATGCTTACAATGGAGCATTTATTAGATTAATGTATTAAAAAGTACCTAGGCATAAATACCTACACAAAATATTTCTATATGAATGATGATTAAAAAAATCAAAGAGGTCTCGCATAACTAATTTGACCTGCCTACATCCATACTTAGTAGGTACCCAAGTTTGTGGTGGGAATATGAACAGGACTACATACAGACACATACTTAGAGTACAACAACTCAACACACAATATCATGATTCGAGTTAAACATACGCGCAACTGCACATCATCACAAACATCGCATACACACACACACAGATTACACATAGGTTAACAGACTGCGAGATACACAGTTCACAAACACACTGATTACAGCAACCGCATAGCGAATTGAGTTACTTCGAATACCCCTATTAATCCTGTTGATCTACGAAGGGCAGAGCGTCACAGGACTTCGATGGCACCAAGAGTATGCTGTGCGCGTTACGCGAATGCGAATTTATATATTTTACTTCTACAATGCATCGGTAAGTCTATTTTAATATTAGATAGGCAGTGGATAATAATAATTGTCATACGTGCAAGGATGAAACACAGAATTTCATCTCTCCCAGTAGCCGTTGATTGCGGACGAATAATTCAATACGTCTTTAAAATATTATAGATAGCACATGGGCAGTTTACTAGACTCTATAATGCTCTAAGGGCTTCTTTACAAAAACAATCATTGCTATTTGAAAATAAGTGACGCTTTCTTGTTTTACTGTATTTCAAAATTTTAAGATAGGATATTTATTAAAAGTCGTTTTGCAATTTGGCTCCTAAAAGTATATAACTACAAAAAGTTTGCTTATGAGTCGTTTTGCCCACTATCACATGTACACACGCATATTTTTCTTCCAAGGGCTCAAAGCCTGCTGCTTTCTTGTTTGACTTGTGGCTATATCATTGTGTACCTACTTTATACCGAGCATGGCGTACTGAAACTGATGAGCAGAAGTCACGTGTTATTTGCAGCTTAATTTACATAGAGATAGATCACAGTCCCGTGGGCCGCGCACCCGTTGAATTTCTATTGTTTAGATTGGAAAACTAAGTGTGCCGCTGGTCGACTTTCCTCTCACGTGATTATCTGATTGCAGGTATGAATCCACGTGCAAATGATATCTCACGCCCCGTTTTATTATGCACACTTTTAAGCAGATTTCATTTTAAGAGTTCAAAAGCTTATCTCACAAATTTTCTATTCTTGGTGCACATGCATAGCGTATTGGAGTTTATGTCGATCGGTCTTATTCTATTTGAGTCTTACAACTGTTTAAGCACATTAATAAGAAAAGGTAGAGGTGTGTATGTACTTATGTATATGTATGTTTAATAAATGGTTATCGCCAAAGAAACCATAGAATTGTATGGTTGTGATGGTTGCATGCAGTTTATTTCTCGTAGGTATTATGGGTACCTACATTCAAATTAAGTTCTGGATTTCAAACAACCGCTGTTCAATTGTGGGTTGTGCTGGGTATGTGAGAGCATGGATTGAGATTAGGTTGCCGACTGAGAACGAATTGATTACCTAATGGTGTTGTGTGTGACCACCCGGCCCCGTAGAGATTGACTCATTTGCACTGCATTACATTATCGAGTGACACGACCAGCCACTCTCATCATCGCGGTAATGAACAAATTGTTCACAACGTTCCAGCAAAATCTATTCGGATTGATGGACGAGTACCAAACCGCTATTCGAAAGGCACTTGCGGAGTTTTGATGAAGTAGATACTAGTGTAGATACCTACTATACTGACGTGTAAATTAAATTATTCATGCGGATATTAATTAAGGACTAATAAAACATTTCTAATTTGTTTTCCAATTTAATATTTATGATGTCAATCTTATGCCTATTCAATCGCTCGACGATCATGCCTGGTGTGGTTAACCATAAAACATCACAATGAATTTAATATAGATGTAGGTAAGGCAGCTGAAATTTATTTGACGTTCTTAGGGATAGAACGCTAAGGTTATAATTAGATAGGTAACTATACTGTGTGTACTGTGTACTTATACTGTGTTACATACTATTTAATTTTACCAATCTTATAAAGTGGATGGGGAGGCACCTTTGCTATCACAAGTATCGCTCCAATGTCAAATCATGTGTTAGGTACTCAATCCATAAGCTTCAGTGCCATGGTGTGTCGTATCCTAATGTTTAATCATGGGCTAGCTAGAGCAACATTCCTCTGAGACAAACACTTGAGGCTATCTTGAGATCATGGAGATCCCACATTGATTGATTTCAAACGACAATCACCTAGAGATATAATAAGTAATTCTAAGTAATAATCAGACCCTGTGATGTCCTTATTATAGGACTTCTTCTTCTTGTGTAGGCAAGTAGTCAGGATTATATAATAGGACTAATGAACTATAGTTAAATTCATTGACCTACCTATACGCTGGACAGGCATAGTACCTATATGAATGATAGTTACCTATTATGTTCCTATGATATGTCTATGTATAATGATGGCTATTGTTTTCAATATATAGGTTTTCAAAAATACAATGATGCAGTTTTAGTTTTAATCAAAATCGGGCCCGAGACTCCTTTGTGTACTAGGTAGGTACTAGGTAATTAGGTACCGTATATACCTATTCCTCAAAGTATCGGATTGGCCATCCACGCTCACTTGAAAAATTCAACTTGTAGGTATATTTATTAGTAAGTTCTTAAGCCCTCTATTTACACCTACCTAGCCAAAATTCTAGGTACCCACTAGAAGTCTTTGGTATCTACCTACCCTAATCGTCTTGTTTGAGTTCAAACACAACTAGCAAAACTTAAAAAATTACCGCAAAAATTAGTAGTAGGTAGGTAGGTAACTACTTACTACAGTTTTCCGCGCTCCATCGGCAATTATATACTTAACTCATCACCTAAGTAGCTATCATAGGTAGGTAAACGTAAAATTTTCCCTTCTCGTTCATAAATGAAATACTGCAGTACCTAAAGATAAATAAACAAAAAAAAAATTACATAATAAAAATACCTACCTATATAGGTATATAATGGGATATCAAATCAGCCAAAATTTTGCAACTGTAATTTCTTTAACTGACTGTACAATAGAGGTCAACGCACTAAGACAAAATCTACTTTTAAGAATAGGTACCAGTAACGCCACCTCTTTGAAACGGCCAGCAACAAGTAGTTTTAAAAGTTTTAAGATTGGAAAAATAATATCGTAGGTGGCGCTAGTAGTAACGTAGATGGCAAGCAAAGCGAAGACATGTGCAAAATTTTGTGATAATAATGTCAAGGCCAATGTTAATTGTAAATTATAAAGTAGTCCACATCAGATTTTGAAACAATAATGTCTTGAACAGCCGTAAAAAGTTGAATTTTTGTATTCAATAAGAAGGTTCGTGGCATTTTAAACATACAATTTGATTACGACTATACTTCCGTGTCCTAACCTCTTTCTTTTCAAATTGAATTCGAATGTCGAAAAAGTTAATTAAAAGTGGTGATATTTTTGTTTCAACCCGGATTATAACTCTATTTACTAAACGATTTACAGTATTCTTTTTAAATACGAGATTGTAAGTACGTATGAAACAAGAGAATATTCGCAAATAGCAAATAGAAACCTCGCGAATTTTAAAATTCGCGCCATAAAGTGTGAAACGCATGAAGTTCGCGTTGCGAATCTGGCCGATTGATGTGAAAGATATTCCGAAGGCCGTGAGTGAACACGGAAATCGAGATGTGTGTGTGGTCAAAAAGACAGTGCAAGGTAGGGGTCGGGTGGCGTTTGTGATGGCAAAAATTTTGCAAATGGTGAGTTAGGATTTAAATGAATTGTGGCGGCTTAGAATTGACTAGTTTCTGTGATAGTGAGAAATGTGTGTTCAAACAAAAATCTAGTGCATATTAATGTTAAAATTCGTAGATTTTGTGATACAAAATTGGCAAATGGCGCTTCGAATAGCTAAAGTTGACACAACTACGCGTTTAGAAATCCTATACATCTTCAGACGTTATTATCTAGGCACGCGGCATGATCTGTGATAAACAACAAATAGTGGTGAATTCTAAATTTCGCGATATCACGCGTGTGGACCTAGCAACTGGGACATCCAGCTTGGCGATTATAACGGTGTCAGCATGTTGCGATTTTTTTGGCCAGCGGTACTACTTTTTTAAACTCGTTTATAGAGGCGGCTAGAGGTTTCCGTGTCCCGTAGGGTCGGTGGCCCCGCGGTCCGTCTTCTGGAGCTAAATTACATAATGTATAGATGTTGTTTAGAGCATGCAACAAGTAGATATGTGTCGGCGGGCTAACTGTCAATGTGGAGTACAGTAAGCTCGCTGGCCGCGGCCCCCATTAATTCGAGCGGCTGATGTCACTTATCTCTGCGCTCTCCTATCTAGGCCCTATGGCCGCCAATTTTTTGCACATACCTACCTACCTAGTATCTCAATGTAAATTTGATAACCGGCGCACGTCTCTAATTACCACTTGTTTAAATACTAAGTGATGCAAATTTAGGTTCGTTTTCAACAAGTGTCCACGAATTTTAATATTACAATTTTAGGAATACCTTGAAATGTGCTGGCTTGGTCTATAATTTTCTAGAGGCCCATATTTCTCTAACAGTGTAGTATTGCTTGGTAATGTGATTGTGGTTTCAGCACGGTCATTGACATTGGCACCTACAATGGACCAGCAATTCTGCTTACGCTGGAACAATCATCCGAACAATCTGACTGATGTCCTTGCAAGCCTGTTGCAGAGAGAAGCTCTCTGCGATGTCACACTCGCCTGTGATGGAGAGACTGTCAAGGTATGAATTTCTTTATTGTCTTCTTTATCATCTATTTATAAACAATGAAATCTTCTATTATTTTCTTAAACAGACAGCATAAGAGAAATATATTTTGGTTTTATTTTACTAGATTGTAAGTTAAACTTCACACAATAAATTCCATGAATACAATTAATCTATTTTAGTAGGTAGGTATAATTTAGAAAATAATTTGTATACCTACCTAACCTATTATATTTCTGTCATCTTGAATATCATTCAGAAAAAGAAGAACTAAGGAACAAGAACTTTTTTTATTACACTTGTAGGTACAAAAAGTTGCAAAATTCTTATTAGGTCAAATCTTAGTGAGAGAATTGTTTTTACATTCTTATTAATATGTTATGTCATAGGTATTTGTAGGAAGTGTATGTAAATATTGACATTCAACACTGCATGTAAGTGCAACTGTTTATTGTTGTACCACAACAAAATGCATGATTATAATATTATAGTAAACAAACATGAGTAATACAAATTACATAATTGCCACTTATCAATGACAAAGTTTTTAAAGTTGTAATAGGTACAGTATAATTATATTGCATTTACTATCCATTCATTCAGTAAATAAATAATTTAATGAATTGCATCCGCCAAAATGTATGCTTATTTGTTTATCATGTGCCTACTGCTAATAGAATTGAAAATGATTGGATGCATTTTGACATTCAGCACTAAGAGGATAAAGAAAACAAAATTTCCATTCCTTGATTTAATTTTACATTGTGAAGGAAATTATTGGTACCTACATCACATTCCAAGGGTTTGACCTATTCAAAACCATTAAATAATAGAATTTCCTTGGTATAATATTTATAACTTCAAAGTAACCTGCAATACCTATGTAATATATATATTACATAGGTATTGCAGTTAATTCATTATGGTAATATCTGACCAAGGGTGGCTACTGAAGCTTTTAGTAATTACTTTTAGTTTCCTATTTATCTGTCCGCATGCATAAAATATTTTGGCTTGATTTGGCACTAGATTTTTATTCAGTGAAAGAAAATTTATTTTTTGTGTGAACTTCATGCATACCTTAGTAACCTTTATGTCATATCAGCGCTTGTTTTGCTACATTTTGCTTTTTAACTTGATTCACCTGGTCCTTTTTTTTACATAGTACAGTAACAGTAAGATTCAGTAGCAGCATTGCACAGATTCCTGCATAGCCAGTTATATGGGATAAAAAGTATGTTATGTTATGGGTTATTCCGGGGTCCTAACCCATAAAATATTTTCAAAATTTCATCAGAATCCCTTCAGCTTTTTAAGTGCTGTGTGGTATAGTAAATAAACATACAGTACAATATATTTAGCCCCTTGAACTGAACTTGAGTGTCCCGCCAGTGACACTCAAGTTCAGTAGTGATCAACAGCTTTAGCTTGGTCATAAATGAATTGCAGTTTAGTACCTAGTATCCCTCCGGTCGGTTTGGTCCACTTCATAAATAGTCCATTTCCAAAATTGTCATCTTCCTAATTTGTCTTGGTATGAATGTAAGGATTCTGTTAAAATAATGTTAGATATCAGTAGGTGCTACAAATACATTTTATTATTCAAGTTTTGTTCAGAGGCTTTTACCACACCATACGCCAGCCCCATCATACACTAACTTAACTACATGTATCACTAATTACTGGTTTTAAAAATAGGAAATAAAAGCTTAGCAGCATCACACGCAGGTGATGCTAAAATGTTTATGAACGCACCAGTATACAAATACATAAATGCAAAGAATTCCTAAGTGAAATAGTCACGTAAGCAACTGCTCCAGTGCTTAGTAAGTACCTATCTAGAATTTTCAAACAAATAACATATTAATTAAGTTTGAAACACTTCTGGTTTAGTCAAATGTAGATAGAAACCAACAAAATTTAATGTTTAATTCATAGAGACCTAGGCAGGTATCTAGCTAATGCCTGTTTATACAACAAACTGACTAGTTCATTGCTGGTGAACACATGCCAATTTCAATGATAAATTAATTCGAAGGACAGGAGGATGATATGTCCAAGGCTGTATCTAAAGTTTACCTATAGCCAAAACAATCTGATAGCTCGTAGATAGAGGAAGGTATAGAATAGAACAGTCAAATCTACCTTAGGCCATCAAGTCAAGGCAGTCTTCATTATGCATTTTAAATATTTGCTAATTTTGCAAGGTTATTCTTTACTCTAATCGTGTTTACTAAGTAGCATAGATTTTTAAATACGTTATACTTAAAATTTCAGCAACTTATACAAATAATAACCAATTGAAATGTAAAGCAATGTAGATTACAAGTAGACACGGCTCATAATGTGTTATCGTTTCGTTAGTTTTATGGCTTTAAAATACCAAGTGTACGGCCCTTGTCTGACGGATGAAACTACTTGACGCTGTTAGATACACATTTCGGTAAATCTAAAGGTCAATAACACGTGTCGACTAGCTACTTCCTTTATTTGCCATTTAAATTCAACAATTAACTATGAAAGTCAAAAGTTTTATGCTAATAAAATGCAATTTGTTTTGTAGGTTGAAAGGAGTCTGCAGAAGACTGCATATATTTTAACTTTCTAATTTTTTATAGCTGTTGTTAAGCGGGTTTTAGGGTCTTGATCTAGACGTCTGAATTAATGCATTATGCTCGATACACACGGGAGTTATTTTCTCTCGATGATGTCGATTCTGTTGTACTAATATTATTTTGATAGTTGTGGAATCTATTGCGCATCTTGTCATTACGACCATAAATGGCTAAATTCTGGAAACAGGAACATTTTTGGAACTGTGTCGAATTACGTTTTATTTTCGCCCATCTTCGTTCTGGCACAAATCACAATATAGGTAATAGTCACACATTACCTTGAACCTACGTAAGTTTATTAGCAAGAATATCGTGTTCTTTTTCTGGTAGCTTAATAAAACTAAATACATTTAAAAGTTAGATTATGTGCATGCCTAATGTTTAGTTATAAGTAGGAAATAGCCACAAAATAGCTACAAAATATTTCTAAAATCAGTACAATTTTTTACATTAACGTCAACAATTAAAATAACATCTATAAAACGGAAGGCTTATCAAATCATAATAAAATTAGGCATACTATTAAATTACGCCCTCATCTTAGACCTATCATTAATGCGTACTTTTTGCATATCAATAAGTAAACCTTGGGACAGACCTTGTCTCGGACAGTGAATTTTGTTGATACTAAATTGTTCGTGATAAAAGATTACGAAGTAGGTAGACTTATAAATTGGGTACATCAAAATGAGCACAAAACTTGTTCTGAATACCTACACTTGGTCCTAGAAAATCAATGCTGGTATTCAAATATTGTGATTATTTTTAGCTCTAGTCACTATTTCACGATACAAAA